>JALAZF010000016.1:16620000-17870000 GCA_022829125.1 Lathyrus tuberosus
ACTTTTCCTAATTGATATCCGTGTTTATTTTTCTGCTAATGGGACTGCGGGTGATGCCGCATCTGGAAAGTTTGAGTGACACCTAAGATAAGTGATGGTATTAGATAATCTTACAGGGAGTGACTCCCAAATAAGCGACCCCGGTAGACCATCGAATCAGTGGAGATACCCTTTGCAGATTCAATGTTTAAACCACTTCGGTTGTTGAAAGCAGATTGTTTGATTGTGGTATCCATGAAACTGAGGATTTAGTAGGCTGATACCATGTTACTATTTTATAGTGCGGAAGCTATCGGAAATAGTTGTCACGTGATACTACCCTCATTTGAGATTACTCTAAGATACTGCTGCTTGCTCGGGTGAACCAGCCTGCTGTTGTTATCCCATGGGGGGTCAATGATTTTGAGGACAGGTACAAAATATATCAGTACAACCTTTGGGGATGGGTAGAGCCATGACTTCATGACACCGAACCTTTGGCCCCATGTTTTTTCTATGTTTTTGTGTGTTGCATTCATGCATTCATTTCATTAAAAAAACTTTAAACAAAGAAAAATTTTCTCTTCTAGTCTCTCTTTTTCAAATTAAACTAAGACAATGATTGCAAATATCAGAGAGAAAGATTGTGTTATGGATTTTGGTAGAAGGAAGGCTCACAAGTACACCTTCAAGGTTCCAAAATTAGAGGATTTGAGAGGGTTGGCAAGGATGGTCACCAACCCTGATGCTTTCAGAGCTAAATACGGAGGACTGCTGTCTCTATTAAGAGTTCATGTAATTGAAGGAATCCTGGCTACGCTCATTCAGTTCTACGATCTAGTCTATCACTGTTTCACATTTCCGGATTATCAACTAGCACCAACGCTGGAGGAGTACTCTCACCTGACTGATTTACCCCTCACTGACCAAGCTCCCTTTTCTGGACTGGAAGAAATTCCAAAGGATCAAATCATTGCAAGAGCTATCTATTTGGACGAGTCAGAAGTCAGGACTCACATGACCACTAAGGGTGGAATCCAAGGTTTGCCAGCCAAGTTTTTGATAAAGAAGGCTCTGTACTTTTCTAGCATAGGGAACGTGACTTCTTTTGAGAGCGTCTTTGTTCTGCTCACCTACGAGTTATTTCTGTTTCCCAACATTGATAAATTCGTTGATATCAATGCCATTAAGATTTTTCTGATTGGAAACCCTGTACCGACCCTGCTCGCAGATGCTTATCATTCTGTACAGCTAAGGAATTTGTACAACAAAGGAATGATCACATGTTGTGTACCTCTGCTGTACAAATGCTTCACTTCCCATTTAACTAAGTCTGCCGCTTTTTGGGACCATAAGAGTGCCCTACATTGGTCTCAGAGAATCATGGCTCTTACCAACTCTGACATAGATTGGTACAATCGAATCTATGACGAAATCAGAATCATTGACCGTTGTGGAAACTTCCCTAATGTACCCCTCATAGGAACTAAAGGAGGAATCAACCATCATCTAGTTTTAGTTCGTCGTCAATTCGGATACCCGATGAGACATGTCCCGCGTAATGTTAATCTGGAAGGTATTTTCTTCAAGGAAGGAGAAAACGACAGGGCACTATAGACAGAAATAGTGCATGCCTGGAAACATGTTCACAGGAAAGGGAGAGAGTCTCTAGGAAAACTGGACTGTGTCTCTGTGGAACCTTGTAATGCCCCAGTTCTAGTTATTTTTATTTAATCGAGTCGTTTTGATTATTTTATTATTATATTATTTTATTTTTGACTTTTATTTGAAAATATGTTATTTTTCATCGTGATTATATTTTATCGCGTTTTGGGAGCGTGTGCGAGATATTTGAGTGTAGGGGTATTTTGGTCATTTCATTTATTTTCTTAAGTTAGAAAACATAAATAAGAATAGAAAGAGAGAAAAATAGAAAGGAAAGAAAAATAGAAGAAGAAAAAGAGGAAGAAAGGAAAGGAAGAGAAGAAAAGAGAGAAAACTTGGAAAAGAAGAAATTAATCAACCGACTTTTCTAAACACGATTAAATCGGGTAAGGGTGTAAAACTCGATTATATTATGCTTGTGTATGATTATGTATGTGTGTGTGTGAATGTTTGTGGTGTTCTATAGCTTTTCAATTCTAGGTCAGAACGATAGAAATCGATGTTTTCGCGGTTGAAAATCGGTGTAAATGCTGTAGAATACTTGTTACCATGATTGGGTTATGTTCTGATTGCTATGTGTTGGTTTGGAAGTGTTTTGGTGGGGAAAATATGGTTTTGGGTTGTGTAACAGCGCTGCTGGGTTTTGCTGAATTCGCAGGTTCGCACTGCGAATCCCCTAGCGAAGGGGAAAGCAAGCATTCGCTGGCTATTCGCACTGCGAAGGTGAGGGCGAACATTCGCGTGAGGTTCACACTGCGAACTTTGTGTTGTTTTGTGTTGTTTTCGTTCTGCCACTGTTCGCTGGGAGACTCGCACTGCGAAGGGGAAAGCGAGCATTTGCTAGGAGTTCGCACTGTGAACTTTAGGAATTTTTAGGCTATTTTCCTTTCTGACTTGGTTCGCTGGGACATTCGCACTGCGAATGAAGAAGCGAAGGACTCGCTAGGAGCTTCGCATTGCGAACATGACAACTTTTCCCAATTTGTTTTCTTTATAACTTTTGATCCGTGAGTTGGTTTGAAGCGCGGTTTGGTGCGTTGGAAAGTTTTTGACATGTTCTTTCTAATTAAAATGGTTTGAGACTGTTGGTCGATTTAATTATGTCAGGAATTTGGAATGGTGTCATTTTGTCGTTGTCATTGTGTGTAATTGATGTGTATCATGGAATGTGTTGTTGATATGGATATTGTATGACTTGTGTGCTGTTGTGAAATGAAAATGCATGTGATACATGTTGTGATGATGATTTGTGGCCTAAGGGCAAGAAAATGCAATGTGTGGTATTTGATGATATATGCAAGATTATGGATGTGTATATGTGTGCATTTGAATGTCAGGAGTCATTGTATGCCAAGCATCATGATATGCATTCTTGTGATGTCGTGTGCCCTAGTGGGGGTGAGCGACGGAACGGTTCCAGAGAGAATCCGCTATAACATCGTGTGCCTTATACAAAGAGGACTGAAAGCGATGATTATAGACGATCGTGCGCCTTATACAAAGAGGACCAAAAGTGATCGGATCGTGCGCCTTATACAAAGAGGACTGAAAGCGATCCATAAACGTCGTGCGCCTTATACCAAGAGGACCGAAAGCGACAGGGAACATCGTTTGCCCGACGGGGAGTTACACTAAGTAACATGCGATGGTTCCAATAGTTCCTGAGTGAACTAGTTTTGAGATGATGGATGGATGGTACTGCATGTGCATTTGCATAGAGTCGTTGTGTCGGTCTCTTTGCATTTGCATAAATCATGAATGGATTGATTGTGTGTGGAATTATGGATGAAATTAATGAGTTGATATATGTATATATGTTGGCAATATGTGTATTGTGCATGGTTGATATACCTTGGTGATGGATATATGAAATATACATTGTGTTGTTTTGTGTTTGAATTCTGGTATAAGCTGTGGTGAGAATATTTTATATGTGTATTTTTGTGTTATTATATAATTGTATGCAATTATATTATGATTGTGTTTCTCACCCTTCTGCTGTTTTTAAATGCTCTATGAGGCATTGCAGATTAGATGCTGGAGGTCTTTTTGTGAAGCTTAGGTCTTCATTCTTTTGTCGGTCGGCTCTGATATGTAGCACCGGGTAGTCGGGGAGATCGTTATGTGATTATTTGTATTATGTATATATATATTTTGGATTGTACATGTATGATGTTGTATATGACAGACAAACTTTTATGATATATATATATATATATATATGAGATTCAGTTACAGATTTTCCGTTTTTTTTCTGTATCTAATTTGTGGGTAGTAGGAACTAAGTTCCTCTGTTAATTGCTACCTGATTGTTGCATATCTTTACGAGCAGGTTTATTGTGTTTTGTTTCAATTGATGTGACTCCTCAGTCTATGCCGTGAATGTTTTAAATATACTCTGATGAAATTTTGGATTTTGTTATCCTTTATTTATTGGGGGGTATAGATTGGGGGTGTTACAAACCTTATCTCTACTGGGTACAAACTAGAGCTCTTAAGCTAAAGATGCCTTACCCTCGTCAAGAAGTTGTTCCGTTAAAGGAATCTGTCCTTTATTTAATGTCTGATACAGAAAAGCTTCAGGTTACTCTCAACAAAGTTCAACAAGAGAAGAAGTCTTGTAAGAATAAGTACCGCATTCTCAATGTGGAGTGTAACAAAATACAGCAACTATTAAAAGAAAAAGATGCTCTGATCGAGATTTTAGAGCAACATGTTGTAGAAAATCAAGAAGACCAAAGGAATTTGCTCGCTCCTTTCACTTGGCAAAGGAATGACAACCCGACAATGGCTCAAGAGCCCCGGTCAAAGAAAAGGAAAGTACCAGAACTAGCACTTGAGCCCTCCTCAGAGAGGACTCAGGATCCATAAGTTTAGACATTTCCTTTTACAGGACTTTGTAAATTACTGTATTTCCATTTCCGCAATCTTTGAATTCAATAAAACGGGGTTCCCCCACTATTTTATATTTGCAATCCAATTGTTGAAGTTTTTTTTGATTAAAAAAAATTAATATAATCATTGCATATCATTCATCATTCTCACATAACACATTCTTCTTCCCTACGAATCTCACGTTTGAGTCTCGATTCTAGAGTCAAGCTGTCTCATTCGTACAATAACTATATCCCGGAATGATATATTTCGCCGATCACGGAAGATCTGGAAACTGCAACAGGAACTGCTGGGCTTGAAGGTTACAAACTTCGGGAAAGCGAAGATGCAAGGGGCATGACAGCAACTCCTGAAGGTTACAAACTTCGGGATAGGGAAGCACCAAGAGTCACTGCCGTAATGACTATACCACCACCCGTGGTACACACTCTCCCGGAAGGGAAAATTCCACAGATACCTTCTGGTGGAAACGAAAGTATGTACGACAGAATGAATGAGTTCCAGGAGCAATTCCTGGAGATGCAGAAGGAACTGCATGCCATTCGCGGTCAGGATCTATTCGGAAAGGACGCCGCAGACCTTTGTTTGGTCCCTAATGTGAAAGTTCCGCACAAATTCAAGGTGCCCGAATTTGGAAAGTACAAGGGTAACTCTTGCCCTCAAAGTCATTTGGTGATGTATGCTCGGAGAATGTCATTTGGTACATGGGTTTAAATCGCACTAAGATTGTCACTTTCAGGGATCTTGGCGCTGCCTTCGTTCAGCAGTATAAGTATAACCTGGACATGGCACCGGACAGAGATCAACTCAGAGCCATGTCACAGAAGGACAAGGAAACCTTCAAGGAGTATGCTCAGAGATGGCGTGAAATCGCCACCCAGATTTGTCCACCTCTTGAGGAAAAGGAGATGACAAAGATCTTTTTGAAAACCTTGAGCTCATTTTACTACGACAGAATGGTCGCCAGTGCGCCCAGTGACTTCACTGAGATGGTGGGCATGGGAGTTCGTCTTGAGGAAGCAGTCCGAGAAGGACGTTTAGTTAAAGATGCTGGACCATCAAGCAGTACCAAATGATACGGTAGTGCTCTCCCTAAGAAAAAAGAGCAAGATATTGGCAATATCTCTCTCGAAAAGCAAAGGCGACGATACCAACCAGTAGCAGTTGTAACTCCCTCTATCAACCCTGCGCCTGTTCCTATGTATCAACCTCAGGTTGCTCAGAGCCAACCGAATCAACAACAATATCAGCAAAGGACGCAACAACCTCTTCAGCAGGCTCGTCCTCAATACAACAACAACCGTACAACACGACCACCAGGGTTCAACCCTATACCAATGTTGTACGTAGAACTCTTTCCACTACTACTAGTCAAGGGGAACATCCAAACCAGGTCTCCTCTTACAATACCGAAGAATCTGCCTTTTTGTTTCAAAGCGGATCAGACTTGTGCTTATCATCAAGGAGGACCAGGGCATAACATAGAAAACTTTCTCAGTTTCAAATCTGATGTGCAGAAGCTTGTTAGGAGCGGGGTCTTATCCTTCAAGGATACAAATCTAAATGTTCAGATGAACCCGTTTCCTCAACACGAGAAAGCTGCAGTAAATTTGATAGAGGAGGAGTCTAAACACAACTATCAAATACATGATGTACTCTTATTGGGAACCAACCTGGTTAAGATGCATTGCAGACAGAGCGGATAAGGTCATGTATCATCTCACAACTATCACCAGTGTGATATTTGCCCTAAAGACAATCAAGGATGTTCTGTGGTGAAATCAGCTCTACAGGAACTGATGGATCTCGGATGGATCCAAGATCACCGAATTTGTGAAGTCAACATGACTTATACCAATTCCAACATCATTCAAAACCATGACATCCGTGCAATGAATGTCAACTTGGTGGCAATGCACTCAAGGCAAAGCCAACATCATGATCTACCACGACACGATTATGATTCCTGTCCTATCTGCTTAATAAATGATCAGGGATGCTCTTTTGTACAAGAGGCCCTTCAGCGTCAGATGGATCTTGGATGGATTCAGGATTACCACGATAGAAGTCAGTATCAAGTTAATATAATTCAAATCTTTGATGTTCGCTTGATGAATACCAGCTTGGTGGAATTACACGCTACACAAGTCCAGCTCGGTTTTCTAACTTAGCATAATTATCAGAACTGTAAAGTGTGTCGTGAGAGTGACCAAGGATGTGCACTCGTTCAAAGAACACTTCAACACTTGTTAAACCATTGGTGGCTTCCGATCTATCTAGATGAAGACACACAACAAGTCAGTATGACTGATGGGAACCCTACTAGGCATCAAAGTTAGGATGTTTGATCAATGGAAACAGATCTGGTGAGGTTACACTGCATACAAAACGGACATGGCCGGGTGCCACCACACAACTATGAGCGCTGTAGAGTTTGCTCAGAGGATAATCAAGGGTGCTACCTCGTGCGAGCAGCCCTTCAAAGTCAGTTGGACCATAAGGAGATTCAACCACGGTCAAGCTCTGGTTTAATGTTAGACTATCATCCTAACCGAGGTAAAGATGTTGTCTTATTCCCTAAATGAGAAGTGGCCAAAGATGTGTGCGCCATAATCCCTTTACTCCATGAATCAAGAGTTCCTCTTGATGGTGGAAGGATTCTCAACCTCAAACCAATTGAGGTCGGCTATGATGGTCAGAAAAATCAGAAGGCTCCTGTAGTTATCTATCTGCCCGGACCAATACCGTACAAGTCCGATAAAGCTATCCCTTACAAATACAGTGCCACAATAATTGAAAATGGAAAGGAAACTCCATTGCCCTCCGTCGTGAATATTACAGACATCAGTCGAGTAACACAGAGCGGTAGGATCTTCAACCGAGGAATTGGAGAATCCAGCAAAGAAAAGGAACCTCAAACAGAAGTTCCTAATCAACCAGTCGGCCAATCCAGTGATCCCTACCTTTCAAAAAACAATGATGAGATGCTGAAGCTCATCCAGAAGAGTTAATACAACATTGTTGATCAACTGTTGCAAACTCCTTCAAAAATCTCAGTGCTATCTCTTTTACTCAGTTCCAAAGCTCACAGGGAAGCTCTACAGAAAGCTTAGAGCAAGCCTTTATGGAACAAGATGTAAGAATAAGACAATTTGACAGCATCATCTCCAACATCACTTCCTGCAACAACTTGGGATTTAGTGATGAAGAACTGTCGGAAGAGGGCCAAAGTCACAGCATGGCACTCAATATTACAGTCAACTGCCAGGACAATGCATTATCCAGCGTACTGGTCGACACCGGATCAGCTCTAAATGTCATGCCCAAGTCTACTCTGATGCGATTATCATACCAAGGACCTCCGATGAGAGGCAGTGAGGTCATCGTCAAAGCCTTTGACGGATCCCAAAAAATAATTATCGGCGCAGTCGACCTTCCCATAACTATCGGTCCTCACACTTTCCTAGTCACTTTCAAGGTCATGGACATCCGGGCAGCATACAACTGTTTGGTAGGAAGACCTTGGATACACGAGGTTGGGGCAGTCACTTCGACACTTCACCAGAAGCTGAAGTTCGTCAAGAACGACCAACTAGTCACAGTCTGCGGAAAGCAAGCCTTGATCGTGAGAAACTTATCGTCATCCACTTCTGTAGAACCAGAGGAGGTTATAGGAACCCAGTTCCAAGCACTTTCAGTGAGCAATGACAACCAATCATAAAGAGGAACGTCAATATCCTCATACAAAGATGCTCTCGAAGTAATCAAAAGTAACAATGCAAAAGGATGGGGACAGTGTAGCGCGAATTTTTGTGTGGTTGCGAAGCACTATCGCTTTGGGGTACTACAATTCGATTCATTTTTTATCCTATTGAAGCTGATGAAGGAAGGGAAATAAATGTCTCCAATTAACCCTGCTTGCAAACTGAGTTTAAACAGATGACTGTTGGTTTACAGATGCTATTAAGATTGTCTATCTCTCTTAAGTTATTTTGCTTAAAAATAGTGTCTAGGTTATTGGTAGGATGTTAGGTCTGATGCTTTTCGATTGATGTATGAAGGTGTGTGATTTTGGGTTTTTTGGATTAGTATGCTCGCTAAGATTTTCAATCTTATGCCTACGTATTCCCATTTACCGAAGCAGGGAAATCAGAGCGATCGTAGTTCCTCCTATTCTATGGGAGGAAAAAGGTGTTTTGGTGTCTTGTTCAAAGCCCAAGACGTGAAGCTAAAGGGAGTATATGTATCTTGTTTAAAGCCCAAGATGTGAAGCTGAAGGGTTTTGGATGAGAGAGAATTTGTCATCTCTAAAGAGGAGTTGTCGATGTTTGTATGTTGCGAGCAAGGGACATGTTTGATGCTAAAAGGTTGATTGACTCAACCGGGGTTTTTTTTATACAACTCCTAAGAGGAGGCTAGTGACCCAATAAGAGGGTGCTTTTATATGTCTTGTACGAAGCCCAAGACAGAGGCTAAAGAGTTGGTGACCCAACAAGTGGATCTTTTATACTCAACAAGAGAGTGTTTTATATGTGCCTTGTATGAAGCCCAAGACGGAGGCTAAAGGTGTTTGTGACCCAACAAGAGGGTCGTTTATACTCAACAAGAGAGTGTTTTTCTGTCTCGTACGAAGCCCGAGGTAGAGGCTAAAAGTGGTTGACTCAACAAGAGAGTCTTTTATACTCAACAAGAGAGTGATTTTTATCTCGTACGAAGCCCAAGATGGAGGCTAAAAGGTTTGACTCAACAAGAGAGTCTTGAACAGGTGATTGACTCAACAAGAGAGTCTGGAGGTTGTTTGACTCAATGAGGGAGTCTTTTATACTCAACAAGAGAGTGATTTTCTATCTCGTACGAAGCCCGAAATGGAGGCTAAAAGGTTTGACTCAACAAGAGAGTGATTTTCTATCTCGTACGAAGCCCTAGATGGAGGCTAAAAGGTTTGACTCAATAAGAGAGTCTTTTATACTCAACAAAAGAGTGTGGGGAGAATCATTGTACAAAGCCCAAGAGGAGGCTACCTTTGTTGGTGACTGTTTCAGTTTAGTGACAGGTCCAGTATGTTGGATAAAAGAGAAAATTAGTTGTTATTAAGGGACTGATTAAAGGTAAGGTTATACTTTGGTACTGATCAGAAGATCATGGTTATTTCCTGTTCTTTAAGGAAATGGGAAATCCAAAGGGTATTGAGACTGTCCAAGTCTACAGGTGTTTTGAGAAATCGATTCTCAGATAGTGAACGATCTTTGTATGATGCCCAAGAGGAGGCTGGTATGTTAAGGGATGAAGGTCAACCCATTAACTGGTCTGACACTTGACTCAGAAAGATAACTCTAGCAAATTGATGACTAGGTTCTGTTCCTATACCTGTAGAGGTCTCTGGGTCCTTGTACTAAGCCCAAGAGAAGGCATGAGAACTTCTAAGAAGCCGATGGGTCCTTGTACAACGCCCAAGAGGAGGCGGGGATGCTTTTAAGAAGCCTGTGGGTCCCCAAACCACGAGAAATTCAAGACACGCCATTCACCGAGAATAGATCAAGCCAGGAAAGTTCGAGAATTTGGAAGAAACTCAAGAGATGCCATTCACGAAGAAAAGATCATCTCTGGGGAGTTAGAGTTTCTTTGACAATGTCTAAGGGCGACAGTCTGAGAAAGGGTTCACAGAGAATGCTGCTTTTCACGTCTCCATATTTTTTAACCCTAAGAGGAGGGAAGACTGTGTTTGGTAATCCTATGGGGATCTAGTTTTGACTGTATTTAAGAGTGACCAAGAGGGCTTTACCTAGTGCTAGACGTAGTTGCCAGGGAAAACTCTAAATAACTATACTAGTGTTACACAATTGATATTTGACAAGTATATAAAAGTTTGTGAAAGAAGACTTACAGTGAGCAGCCCCACAATACAGATATATATATGAAAGCGGATAAAGAAAGCGGATAAACACTTACTCGGTTGTAGAGCTGCCATGCTGTTTTGTTAGTTGTTCAACAAAGAAAACTTTGATAACAATATTATATTCAAAAATCAAAGGAGAAAGTGCTTTGAAAAGATTGTTGGGGCTTACAGCTCAAGGAAAGGCCCAAGGTTTTATCAGTGATTGCACTGTTGTTTTGAATTTGTATAGGGACTTATACAAGTGACTGAGGCCCAAAAAAGGTTTTCTGTACAAAGGGATGGGTCTTACACTCTCTCAAGAGGCCCAATGATATTTAAAGAAAAGAAATAGGGCTTATAACACGAGGGTAGGCCCAGGTAATTTGATTTTTTGAACTGGCGATCGCGCCGAGATTTTCTTTTAACGCAGAGGGACTTATACAATATCTGAGGCCCAAAAAGGTTTTGGTTAAAAGGGGATTGGGTCTTACACTCTATTAGAGGCCCACAGAGTTTTAAGATAAAGAATTGGGACTCATAGCTCGAGGAGAGGCCCAGTTGATTTTGTTAAAAAAAAAGAGGCGACGATCGCGCCATTGTTTTTGAAAATACAGTGGGACTTATACAATGACTGAGGCCCAAAAAGGTGGTGTATTTACAAAGGGGTTGGGTCTTACACTCTATTAGAGGCCCAAAGAGTTTGAAAAAGTTTGATGAGGGTTGAATTAATCAAAACCCTAATTTGTTTTCAAAATATATTTTAATTGAATAAAAATTCAATTAAAATAATCAAAATTGTTAAACATGTGTGAAAACAAATTGTGATCTTGGATTAATGTTTCAAAAAAACATGTTTATACCCACAAAATAATTGGAAATCAATTAAGTTGGAAAAATCAAGGGAGAAAAAATATTTCAAATGTTAAAAACAAATAAAACATTAATTCTTTGCAAAAATATCAAATATATGAAATAAATAATATTTTTGGGATTTTTTGGTAAAATAAAATATTTAAACATTTTTGTGACTTATTAAAAAAAGAATCAACTCAAAATCATTAAAACTCAGAGAGAAATTAATTTTTGAATCAATTAAATAAAATCACAAAAATTCAAAAATTCAAATATTTGAAAAAGGGCGCCAAGAACATCTTGGCCTTGCCCGCGTGCTCTGTTTGGCCAAGATTTACGTTTTCTCATCAATCTCATTGAATACTTGATGAAATCACACAATGCACATATCAATCTACTCGTTTTCACCTCATGATCATGTATATGGTCTTTAATTTCATTTATTTTAAGCATGGAATAAGAAATCAAAGAGAAACCTCAAGAACCCTAAAATTTGCATGAAGACTCAGAAATTCCATACATGATTCAAACAAAGCAATTGATTGAGGGAAAACACTCTATGCATGATTATGAACATATGGCCAAATTATTGTGCAGCAAAAAATGCATAGATCATAGAGTTAGAAGAGCTCATGCTTACCCCTTGCAGCTGGTGATCGTGTTTTGTGTTAGAGGTGTTACAGTTTGGTTCCAAGGATATGGACAGCTTCCCTAAGTGCTATGGAGTGTGTCTGGATGCTTGGAATGAATGGAAATGATCCGGAACTTGAAATGGCACCCCAACTGCAAATCTGTCAAGAACTTGAGCAATTGGCTAGTGATTTTGTGATTTTGGTGTTCCAGATGTTATGTGAATGTTTGGATCACTTCTATATGATGTTTATGAGGTGTGTGTGTGTGATTGGTTTGGTTGGAATTTTTCTCAAACTCAAAACCCGATAGTGACTTGCTTTGGAAGGCAAATTTGGAATTGCGAAGGTGATTTTGAGGAAAGCATCTATTTGATGGCTTTGGTGTACTCAAAATGATCACAAATGAGGTCTATTTATAGTGGAGCAAGTTTGTTTTACAAGCAATAGTGAATGGCAACTGCTGCAGAGGTTTGGCCAATGTTGATCAATGAGAATCCAAGTCTCCTCTAGCCATTGACTAGAGGTTTGGGCACAGGCTATTGGTTCCCTTGGTCTTGGATATATCTTGACTGAATTCAGTTGGAAATGGCTCAGTCCATGCCACCTTGGTGCATCAATTGAATGCTCCAAAACAAAATTGGAGTCTTGTCCCCTCTTTAGGGATTTCTAGGTTTGACATGCTATTTTTAGTTCCAAAGACTTGGGAGGCTTGGGATCAGAGTTGGTTCCTCCTTGGTCCCCCCTTGAGGTGTTCAGATGGATAAGTGTGTTTGTCATTTGCACAAATTTGGCAAATCGAGCAAAATGCACAAATCTGCCTTGCTTTGACAGTTTTCAGCAAGGCATATTGCCAATGTCATATCTCATGGCTCAAGTGGAATTTGATGGAGTTCTTGGCCATTTTGGAAAGCCCTCATATGATACAACAAATGTTTGATCATAGTTGGTTTTGATAATTTTTGAATCCAAGTGAAAAATGCCCCTACATTTGGAAAAAAGTGAAGGCAGATTCTGACTTAGTGAAAATTTCACAAAGTGTTGGAACAAAGTGACATTTTCACTTTTTGTGATTTTGATCATTCCATAACTTAAAATTCACGAGGAATTGGAATGAGTTGTGTTTGAAGCTTTTGTAGAGGGCCATGAGAGCTATAAATCCAACTTTGAATGGGGAAAAATGGCCTTGTGGTTTAGGAGTTATGATCCTCCAAAGTTGGTACCCTAGCCACTTTGTTCCATAACTTTGAAAATTTCTAAGTTTTTTTTATGGTTACCCCTTCTACAAGTTATCCAACTTTTCTTGATTTTTCTTGATGAATGATGATTCCAATCATACATTAACATCATTTTAGGGTCAAAGAACCATAATTGTGAAAAATCTCAAAAAGTCAAAGTTGACTTTTGTGCACAGTTGACTTTTTGTCAGATGAATTCCAAACTGTGCGATCCTCTATGAAATCAAGTCCTTGACCTAAATAAAACTTGATGGATTGATTTCATAGGTGTCATAGGGTGTATTGAATCATGTCCCAAGGTTTGGGAGCATGAATGGGTCAAAAGTCAAAGGCACAGTTGACTTTTCCCGCGAAACCCTAACTGTGGTTCTGATGAACTTGAAACTTGTTGCTCAAGCTTCTTGGATTAATCCATTATTGCAAATGGATCAATGTGGTGTGTTAGGGACCCTCAAATCATGCCTTGAGGTTTTGGCTCATGTTTTGTCCCAAAAGTCAACTTAGGGGTGAATTAGGTCAAGAAACCCTAATTCCTGATTTTTTATGAATGCATCCCCTGAGGCTAAATTGACTTGAGGATTGGGTTTATGAGGTTTGTTAGAGTATGTTAAGTTATCCTTTGAAGCATTGGCTCATGCCCAGAGAAAATTTTCCATCTGGAGGCCCTGGTCGACCAATACCCTAATTTGGTGACACTGGCAATCTTAAGGCTTAATCCACCTGGAAGGTAGCAACCTTGTGCTTAATCCTTGATGTGGGAGTCCTCTTGGTCCATTGTATGTTGGAGAGGTTAGACAAGTTGAAGACCATGTCATTCCTTGATTGATCCTTTGTCTAAGAGCTCTGAGAGGGCTTGAAACCCTAATTTTGATTGTAGTGAATGCTCACCCATCTTTGGGGAGACTAATGAGACATAATGATACACCCATATTGTGATGATGATTTGCACAATGATGGGAAATATTAGAGGTCAAAATTTGGGGTATGACAGATGCCCCTATTTAATCTTCTTGGACCCGAAGGTGTGAATGGCGAAGGTATTCTGGCATTCAGGGTGCAAGAGGATTAAATATTGAAATACCCGAAATTTTGATGGTGGTTAAGAATGGCAGTTCACGCATCCTTCTTCTTTTGCTAAGCAATGATGCTCAGAAAAGGTAAAAACTTCCCCTCGATACTGGACTTCAGCCAAGGAACTGGTCTCAGTTTCTGATATAAACTTCCCCTCGATCCTGGTTTCCTACCAAGGAACTGGTCTTAGTTTCTGATTCAAACATCCCCTCGATCCTAGTTTCCTACCAAGGAACTAGTCTTAGTTTCTGAAATAAACTTCCCCTCGATCCTGGTTTCCTACCAAGGAATTGGTCTTAGTTTCTTTTGTCAATAAACTTTCTTGACAAGGGACGTTGTTCGTAGCGGCTTTCCTCAAACTTCTCGCCAAATTTTCCTGGGGAGATGCCATTTGACGGAAAAAGACTTGATGCCAGACTTGCTGGGGAACCCAGTCGTCTGAGTTGTAGAGGTGCACAAACTTCTCTGTTGGAGATGCTATTTGTCGATTCTACTGGGGAAAACAAGTCCCCTGAGAGACTGCTTCTAGCTTAAGGATATTACATCATACTTTTCTCTGAGATCTTCTCAGAGAAATGCCATACGATGTGATCCAATTTTGAGGTGCCGATGACCTTTTTGTCAGGGGATTTTTCGGAGGAAAACTGTGGTATTACCGAATCTCTGATTAAGAGGCTTTCTCTGGGGATTTTCCTTAATCCGGGAAAGCGAAGATATCATCTTCAATGGCGAAGAGTGATGTTTGGCGAAGGTTCTCTGGTTTCTCAGAGGTTCAAGTTATCAAAGTGGTCAAGGGCCAATTCTAATCCAGAAATAAACTGGAGGAGAGAGATTGTTCAGACGCAACATTTCCTGACGAGGAAAGGACTGCCAACTCGATTGAGAAGACTTCTATCACTAGGGGACAAGACCGACTAGAGAGACAGTGATGCAATATGAATGCGAATGTAAATCAATAATGCATGATGTATGTACGTTTATGTTGACAAAACTAACACGACATACAGACTAGTAGATGAACATGACTGGATACTCGACCACAATGGGAGATGAGAAGTACCACTGGTTCACGATAGCAATTCTGCCTTGCTTAGGAGAGACAGTCCACGCGGGGAACACCGTCGGTCGGGCTTAGGAGGTAAGAACTCTGCCGGGGGGTGTCAAATGGAATATTCGCATCTGACACAGCTGATCCTTCATTCAGATGCACTGGTTTAGAAGGATTACTTTGATTCTGCACTTCGAGGTTCGATTACTTTTGGAGAAGCAATCGATGTTCTTTCGATGTTCAATAGTCAAAAGAAATTGCCATCTTTATTTTAAAAGCAGAAAAGTTTGACAAGTAAATTCATTTTTGTTTCATTTCAAGAATCGTTAATCATGTTAAAACGTCGTTCTGTAAAGCTAAAACAAATAAGAATTGCAAACAAAAGCACAAGGGCTTAAAGTTTATTGATAGGATGGAAATCAGCCAAATGCGTGATTCCATAGAGTATTCACAAAGTTAGAAAATGGTAATTTAAGGGAAAAGGGCTACATTGAAACATAACGACCGCTATCCTTCTACCAACTTTGAATTGTGGGCATTCTGAGCTTCTGTCAAAAATGACCCTGACTGGAGTTTTCTGATGGACGACATAACTGCTACTGGGGAATTTGCCCCTGTTGGACGTAGTTACTTGCCAGTATCCCTAACTTTTGCCTGGATTGTACTTTGAGATTTCCAATCCACCGGGATGAGTTTTTATTATGTCTCTAATTTTTGCCTAGACCGCCCTTTCGGGTTTTCAATCCACCGAGACGTTTTTTTTTAGTTTAGGCGAAGTATTTCTTGACTACATCAACATTCGTGGGGTAGGAAAATTCTTCTCTGTCCATGGTTGCGAGTCTCAAGGCGCCTCCTGAGAAAGCTTTCTTGACCACATAGGGGCCGTCATAATTCGGAGTCCATTTGCTCCGAGAATCAGTGAGAAATGATTATATCTTTTTGAGCACGAGGTCTCCTTTCCTGAAGACACGAGGTCGGACCTTTTTGTCGAACGCCTTCTTTATTCTTTGTTGATACAGTTGACCATGACCTAGTGCCATTATTCGCTTTTCTTCGATCAGATTCAGTTCATCGTGTCTACTTTGACACCACTCAGCTTCTGTAAGCTTAGCTTCCATCAATACCCGGATTGATGGGATCTCTACTTCTATGGGGAGCACTGCTTCCATGCCATATACTAGAGAGAAAGGGTTTGCCCCTGTTGAAGTGCGGACAGATGTGCGATAACCGTGAAGAGCAAAGGGTAGCATCTCGTGCCAGTCTTTATAGGTTACAACCATCTTCTGAACGATCCTCTTGATATTCTTGTTAGCCACTTCTACCGCTCCGTTCATCTTGGGTCGGTAGGGAGATGAGTTATGGTGTTCAATCTTGAACTCAGCGCATAAATCTTTCATCATCTTATTGTTTAAGTTGGATCCATTATTAGTAATGATCTGGCTCGGAACACCATAACGGCAGATGAGATTATTTTTTATAAATCGGATCACCACTTGTCGGGTTACATTGGCGTACGACGCTGCTTCAACCCACTTGGTGAAGTAGTCAATGGCTATTAGGATGAACCAATGTCCGCTTGAAG
Organism: Lathyrus tuberosus; assembly: GCA_022829125.1. NCBI lineage: Eukaryota > Viridiplantae > Streptophyta > Magnoliopsida > Fabales > Fabaceae > Lathyrus > Lathyrus tuberosus. The sequence goes on from JALAZF010000016.1 coordinate 16,636,835, forward strand.
CCTTAGGTTCAATCATGCCAATCATGTCGATTCCTCATATGGAAAAAGGCCATGGGGAATAAAGAACTTTAAGATGTGTTGGCGGTACATGGATCTTGTCTGAGTATATCTGACACTTATGACACCTCCTCATGTACTTGTAGCAGTCGGATTCCATGGTCAACCAGTAGTACCCTGCTCTCAGAATCTTTCTCGCTATTGTGTGTCCGTTGGCATGAGTGCCAAAGGATCCTTCGTGAATTTCTTTTATCAGCATGTCTGCTTCTGGTCTGTCTACGCATCGGAGCAAGACCATGTCAAAGTTTCTCTTATAGAGTGTATCACCGCTCAGAAAGAAGCTCCCTGCTAGCCTTCTGAGGGTTTTTCTGTCCTTTCTGGACGCCCCAGGTGGGTACTCTTGTTTCTTAAGGAAGCAATTGATATCGTGATACCAAGGTTTGTCGTCTTTGACTGCTTCAATCGTGAAGATGTAAGCGGGCCTTTCAAGGCGCATTATGTCGATCTTAGGTAAGTCGTTCCATTGACCTACACTAATCATGGAAGAGAGAGTGGCTAATGCATCAGCCATGTGATTCTCCTCACGGGGGATATGATGAAACTCGATTCTGTTGAAGAATGGTAACAACCTTCTCGCATAGTCTTTGTAAGGAATCAGTCCTGATTGGTATGTGTTCCATTCTCCTTTGATCTGATTGAAAACCAGGGCTGAGTCGCCATATACATCCAAGTTCTTGATCCTTAAGTCGATCGCTTCCTCGAGACCCATGATACAAGCTTCGTATTCGGCCTCGTTGTTGTAGCGAGCGATTTTGGACGTGGTTCTTAAGCACTGTCGCTCTGGGGTACTACAGGTCGATTCATTTTTTATCCTATTGAAGCTAATGAAGGAAGGGAAATAGATGTCTCCAACTAACCCTGCTTGCAAATTGAGGTTAAACAGTCAAAACTGTTGGTTTACAGATGCAGTTTTAGTTCGTGGGCCTCTCTCTGCTTATTTTGTTCAGAACGAAATACCGGGACTGTTTATGGGGAATTTATTGGGATACCGTGCTAGATTGGCTGGAGATAGGGGGCTTTGGGTTTTTTGATTAGTGTGCTCGCTAAGATTTTTCAATCTTATGCCTACGTATTCCTGTTTAACGAAACAGGGAAATCAGAGCGATCGTAGTTCCTCCTATTCTATGGGAGGAAATGGTGTTTTGGTGTCTTGTTCAAAGCCCAAGACATGAAGCTAAAGGGAGTATATGTATCTTGTTTAAAGCCCAAGATGTGAAGCTGAAGGGTCTATTTGTATCTTGTTCGAAGCCCAAGATGTGAAGCTAAAGAGGTTTTGACTTTAGAGAGAATTCGTCATCTCTAAAGGGGGTCTGTTTTTCATAACTGTCGGGTGACTGATTATAAAGGAGAATCACTTTAACTGGGATATGTGAATCCAGCAATGCCATAATTTCCTTCATAGGGGACTTTTAACCTGAAGGAGAAGACTTTAACACAGTGTAGAGCAATGCCATCTTTCTAAGGAATTTCTCATACTAAAAGAGGGACAGTGGCGTGGATCTAAATAATTCAAAGGCTTGCCGCTTAAAGCGATTAGATGGGGGTAAAAGGAGTTATTGATGTTTGTATACTATGATCAAGGCACAGACTTTGATGCTAAAAGGTTGATTGGCTCAACTGGGGTTTTCCTTAGATAAAGCCTAAGAGGAGGCTATTGGCCCAACAAGAGGGTATTTTTGTGTGTCCCGTACGAAGCCCGAGAGAGAGGCTAAAAGGGTTTGACTCAACGAGAGAGTCTTTTTGTGTTTCTTGTACGAAGCCTAAGACGGAAGCTAAAAGTTGTTTGACTCAACAAGAGAGTCTTTTATACTCAACAAGAGAGTGGTTTTGTATCTCGTACGAAGCCCGAGATGGAGGCTAAAGGTGAACGACTCAACAAGAGAGTCTTTTTTATACTCAACAAGAGAGTGTTTTTGTATCTCGTACGAAGCCCGAGATGGAGGCTAAAGGGGTTAGCTCTGTTGGGGAGAACCATTGTACAAATCCCAAGAGGAGGCTGGGGTGCTGGTGACTGTTTCAGTTTAGTGATAGGTCCAGTATGTTGGTTAAAAGAGAAAATTAGTTTTTATATGGGTAATGTTGTACTCGTGGATTTGATCTGAGGATCGGGATTATTTCCTGTTCTTTGAGGAAATGGGGAATCCAAAGGGTATTGAGACTGTCCAAGTCTACGGGTGTTTTTCCTATTTTTGAAAGGAACTTGAGAATGTCTTCGAGACTCAAGGAGATTAGACCGTCCAAGTCTAGAGTTTTATCTTTTGTACTATGCTTAAGAGAAATTAAGAGACAGTACGTTTGCGGTAGAAAGATCTAGACTCTTTGAAAGACTGTTCTATTAAGATGACTAATTTCTGTTCCTATACCTTTAAGATGTCGTCGGGACAATTTGTATGAAGCCCAAGAGGAGGCGAGAAAAACTTTTAAGAAGTCGAAGGGACAATTTGTACGAAGCCCAAGAGGAGGCTATCTTCCCGGAGGAAGAATCACTACACGAAGCCTAAGAGGAGGCTGTGAAAATTTCTAAGAAGCCGACGGGTCCTTGTACAACGCCCAAGAGGAGGCGGGGATGCTTTTAGGAAGCCTGTGGGTCCTTGCACTAAGCCCAAGCGGAGGCTGATGAACAGTTCCAGAAGGGGTTTCACTTGGAACATTGGCCTTCTGTATATGAACTGTTCAAGGGGGAGATTTCTTAAATCTAATTATCTAAAATTGTTGTAAAAGAAAATTCTCATGGTTTAGGTTATGTTGAAATATCCGGGAAGACGTCGGAGGTAAGGAGACGAGGTTTTGTCTAGCTCTAGACGTAGTTACCGGAGAAACTCTAAATATCTATACTAGTATTACACAGTCGATATGAGTTTATGAAAGAAGACTTACAGTGAAACAACCCCACAATACAGTTATATACATATGAAAGCGGGTAAACAGTTACTCGGTTGTAGAGCTTCCGTACTGTGTTGTTAGTTGTTCAACAAAGAAATTGAAAATAATAGTATGCTACAAAATCAAAGGAGAAAGTGCTTTTGAAAGGAAAATTGGGGCTTACAGCTCAAGGAGAGGACCAGGGTTTTATCAGTGATCGCACTGTCGTTTTGTACAGGGACTTATACAAGTGACTAAGGCCCAAAAAAAAAGGTTTTCTGTACAAAGGGGATGGGTCTTACACTCTCTCAAGAGGCCCAGAATGATTGAAAGTGAACAAAGATGGGTCTTATAGCTCAAGGAGAAGCCCAATGGTTAATTTTGAAAAGGGCGACGATCGCGCCGAGGTTTTGAAAACACCGTGGGTCTTATACAACGACTGAGGCCCAAAATTTTTTGGTTTCAATAGGGGATTGGGTCTTACACTCTATTAGAGGCCCAAAATGATTTTGAATGGGTCTTATAGCTCGAGGAGAGGCCCAAATGGTTGGTTTTAAACGGGCGATGATCGCGCCGAACTTTTGAAATACAACGGGACGTATACAACATTTGAGGCCCAAAATAGGTTTGTATTTACAAAGGATTGGGTCTTACACTCTATTAGAGGCCCAAAATGATTTGGAAAGTTTGTTAGGGTGAAAATCAATAAAACCCTAATTTCATCATTTTTTAATATAATTATTCAAAGAAAATTAATACAAGTGATAAAAATTCCAAATAAGTTTGAATAACCAACTTGTGATTTTGGTTTTAGGTTTGAAAAATGAGGCTTTAATCACAAGATGAATTAAAACCTATTTGGTTTTGATTTTCCAAAATGAATATTTATTTTTAAAAGGTTTAAAAACAAATAAAAGACATTTATTCACAAAAGTACTAATTATATTAAATAAATAATATAAATCTAATTTATTTGTGGAATAAAATATTTCAACATTTTTGTGATTTTTTGCAAAAAGAACCAATAAAAAATAATTAAAATTGAGGGAGTTATTAATTTTTCAAACTATTAAAAATAATATGGAAAATAACAAAAAGTGGGAAAATAGCAAAAAGAGGGTCTGGGGCGAGGGGGATTCGAACCCCAGACCTCTTGTGTATAGGGCGCGCGCCTTACCAATGGGGTGGTGATACATCCGTTGATAGAAACACAACCATAAATATACAAGGCTTGCCTTGTTTTTGGCCTGGCCCAAGGCAAGGCAAGGCAAGTTTTGACAAGAAACCGGAAGGTCCATAACTTTCTCATTTCTCCATGGTTGGGGACAAAATTTATATGCATCTGGCCTAGAATTTCACACGGAACCCAATGGTGGTGGTATTTTTTTCCAGATCATACTCCCTCCTCAAAATCCGATAGTGGTTTTGAAATAGACCATATTTTGCATTTTCCGTGCTACATCTTGGTACATGTATGAATTACATGATAAATTGATGCAAACACAACACATATAACATGTAGAAGAGATGCATGAGCAATGGACTTCAAAGCAATGCATATTTTGGAAAGTTCAAGTCATGATGCTTACCTCTTTTTGATCTTTTGGGGTTTTTTGTGCAATCTGCCAAGTTTCTTGTTCCAAAAATGGTTTGATGCTTTGGACACTCTCAAATGATCCCTTAGAAGCTTTTAGGATGATTGGAATCAGCTGGAACATGCAAAAACAAAAACTGGCCCTTTCTTGCAAAAGGGGTTAAAATGGCCAAAATAACAACACCCTCAAATGGTGTTCCAGATGTGTGGAACCATTTGGGACAGTTCAAGGATGATATTTGGAGTGTGTTTGAGGTTTTATTTGGTTTGGAAAGTGACTGAATCAAGACATGGCTTGAAACATGCACAAAAAGCCTATTTTGAGGTTTTGAGAAGTGACTTTGAGATTTAAGGATTACAGGTCACTTGGGTGAGTTTGGACAGCTTAGATATGACATATTGGATGTGTTTGGATCATGAGCTGTGATGGAAATGATCTCTAACTCAAAAACTCAGAGTTACCTTGCTAAATAAGGTATTTTTGCCTAAAGAAAGTGATTTTTGAGGAAAGCATTTGTTTGATGGCTTTGGTGTACTCAAACTGAGCACAAATGAGCTCTATTTATAGTAGAGCAAGTTTGTTTTAGGATCAATAGTGAATGGCAACTACAGCCGAGGTTTGACCAATGTTGATCAATGAGAATCCAAGTATCCTCTAGCCATTGACTAGAGGTTAGGGCACAGGCTGCTGGTTCCCTTGGTCTTGGATAAGTCTTGATTAAATTTAGTTGCGAATGGCTCAGTCCATGCCACCTTGGTGCATCCATTAAATGCTCCAATCCAAAATTGGAGTCTTATCCCTCTTTTAGGGATTTCTAGGTTTGGCATGCTACTTTTGGTTCCAAAGACTTTGGAGGCTTGGATCAGTGTTTGTTCCCTTTAGATTTGATCCTCAGATGTGTCCAAAGTGATGACAAGGCTTGGAATTATCTGATTTTGCCAAATCGAGCAAATGTGCAAAATTCTGCCTAGCCTTGGCAGTTTTCAGCAAGACATATTACCATTGTCATATCTCATGGCTCAAGTGGAATTTGATGGAGTTCTTGGCCATTTTGGAAAGCCCTCATATGATACAATAACTGTTTGATCATAATTGGTTTTGATACCTTTTGGATCCAAGTGAAAAATGCCCCTACATTTGAAAAAAAGTGAAGGCAGATTCTGACTTAGTGAAAATTTCACTAAGTGTTGGAAAAAAGTGACATTTTCACTTTTTGTGATTTTGATCATTCCATAACTCAAAATACATGAGGAATTGGAATGAGTTGTAGTTGAAGCTTTTGTAGAGGGCCATGAGAGCTACAAATCCATCTTTGAATGGGGGAGAAATGGCCTTGTGGTTTAGGAGTTATATGATCCTCCAAAGTTGGTAGGTACCCTAGCCACTTTGTTCCATAACTTAGAAAATTTTCTAAGTTTTCTATGGTTACCCCTTTTACAAGTTATCCCACTTTTCTTGATTTTTCTTGATGAATGATGATTCCAATCAAACATTAACATTATTTTGGGGTCAAAGAACCATGCCTGTGAAAAATCTTAAAAAGTCAAAGTTTAACTTTTGTGCACAGTTGACTTTTTGTCAGATGAATTCCAAACTGTGCGATCCTCTATGAAATCAAGTCCTTGACCTAAATCAAACTTGATGGATTGACTTCATAGGTGTTATAGGGTGTATTGAATCATGTCCTAGGGTTTGGGGGCATGTCCTGGTCAAAAGTCAAAGGCACAATTGACTTTTCTCGCGAAACCCTAATTGTGATTTAGATGAAATTGAAACTTATTGCTCAAGCTTCTTGGATCAATACATTATTGCAAATGGATCAATGTAGTTTATTGGAGACCCTCAAATCCTCTCTTGAGGTCTTGGCTCATGATTTGTCCCAAAAGTCAACTTAGGGGTGAATTAGGTCAAGAAACCCTAATTCCTGGTTTTTTTAAGAATGCATCCCCTGAGGCCAAATTGACTTGATGATTGGGTTCATGATGTTCCATGGAGTATTTTAGGATATGCTTTGAAGCATTGGCTCATGCCCAGAGGAAATTTTCCATCTGGAGGCCCTAGTTGACCAAACCCTAATTTGGTGATACTGGCGATCTTAAGGCTTAATCCACCTGGAAGGCTGCAGCCTTGTGCTTGATTCTTGAAGTGGGAGCCCTCTTGACCCATTGTGGATATTTTAGAGGCTAGACAAGCTGAAGATCATGTCATTCCTTGATTGATCCTTTGTCTAAGAGCTCTAAAAGGGCTTGAAACCCTAAGTTTGATTGTAGTGGATGCTCACCCATCTTTGGGGAGACTAATGATTCATCCATATTGTGATGATGATTTGCACAATGATGGGAAATCTTAATAGTCAAAATTTGGGGTATGACAGTTATTTGTACACTTGAATGTCAGTCGGGCGGTGAAAGGAATGTCGGTACCCTAAGGGGTAACGATGATTGCCCCAATTCCGTTTCCGTAATGATTGACAGCTCCGTCAAAGATAAGTCCCCATTGGGAACCCGGTTATGGCCCTTCACTGGGTAGTGGTTCATCGCAGTCTTTCATTTCAAGTACATAACATCTTCGTCTGGGAAGTCAAACCCGATTGATTCTTGATCGTTAATCGGTCGATGAGATAAATGGTCGGCGAAAATACTTACTTTAACGGCTTTCTGAGCATGGTACTCGATGTCGTATGCTGATAACAACATCTGCCAACGGGCAATCCTTCCTGTAAGAGCGGGTTTTTCAAAGACGTACTTGATTAGATCCATTTCGGAGACCAACCAAGTAGTGTGACGAATCATGTACTGGCGAAGACGTTTGGCTGCCCAAGCCAGAGCGCAGAAAGTTTTATTGAGCATAGTTTACCGAGTCTCGCAGTCGGTGAATTTCTTGCTTAAATAGTAAATGGCAGACTCTTTTCTTTTGGTTTCGTCTTGTTGGCCAAGCATACAACCCGTTGAGCCTTCCAAGACTGTTAAGTAAATGATCAATGGTCTTCCTTCCACTGGAGGTGATCAACAAGTATTCCTTAATACTGTTGAAGGCGGTTTGACAGTCTTTTGTCCAAACGCAGTCCTGGTTCTTTTTGAGTAATTTGAAGATCGGCGCGCATGTCGCGGTCATGAGGAATATGAATCTGGAGATGTAGTTCAAACGTCCCAGGAATCCCCTGACTTATTTTTCAGTCCGTGGAGAAGGCATTTCTTGAATGGCCTTGACTTTGTCAGGATCAACCTCAATTCCTTTCTGGCTGACGATGAACCCTAAGAGTTTCCCTGAACGGACACCAAATGCGCACTTGTTGGGATTCAAGCGGAGTTTGTACTTTCTCAACCGCTCGAATAGTTTTGACAGGTGGGTCACATGCTCCTCCTTTGTTCTAGATTTGGCAATCATGTCATCGACATACACCTCGATTTCTTTGTGTATCATGTCATGAAACAGAGTAGTCATGGCCCTTTGATAGGTTGCCCCGACATTCTTCAAACCGAACGGCATTACCTTGTAACAAAAAGTACCCCATGGGGTGATGAACGAAGTTTTCTCCATGTCTTTCGGAGCCATTTTGATTTGATTATAGCCCGAGAATCCATCCATGAAGGAGAAAACTTTGAACTTGGCTGTACTGTCTACCAGCATGTCAATGTGTGGTAGAGGAAAGTTGTCCTTCGGACTAGCCTTGTTTAGATCTCTGTAATCTACACATATTTTGACCTTTCCGTCCTTTTTTGGGACTGGTACGATGTTGGCTAACCATTGAGGATATTCTGATGTGGCGAGGAAACCCGCGTCAATCTGTTTCTGTATTTCCTCTTTGATTTTGATAGCCATATCCGGGTGAGTCCGTCTCAACCTTTGTTTCACCGACGGATATTCCGATCTCAATGGTAGATGATGTTCCACAATGCTGGTATCCAACCCTGGTATATCCTGATAGGACCAAGCGAATACATCGGGAAATTCTTTGAGAAGCTTTATCAAACTTTCTTTGACAGTTGGGATGAGCAGTGCCCCAATCCTGATTTCTTTTCTCTCTTTTTCCGAACCCAAGTTTACCATTCCAACGGCTCTTTGTGAGGTTCAATGGACCTTTCCTCTTGTTGAGTAGTCGGGAGATCTCTTCTGGAATTTCGTCGTCAACTTCTTCTTCAGCCCCAAATACCGGGAATTCAAAGTAGGAGAAGACATCAGATCGTATGTTTCAATGGGGTTTAAAATGAGCAATCTGCATGACGTGATGATTTATGTTTTAGAAGAGATAGAGAGAATGCAAGAGTGTGTGCAGTGTATTTTTTTGAAAAACTGCTTGTTTTTATTATTTGTTTTTTAGGATTACCATTTTCTAAGAAAAGCAAAAAGAGAAAACAGTAATTAATGTAGAAATTACAGAACGACGTTAGTTTATTCATGAGCAAGTCAATTCTTAAAACTGCAACCCTATAAAACAAAACTCTGTCGCTTTGAGGGAAGCGAGAGGGATATTTACAGAAAGTGAGCCCTATCAAAACATCTGTTTCACCTGGGCAGGGTGAAAGGTTAAGATAAAGACGGCAATTGTAACGCCCCATTTAAAATAATTAAATCGTCATGTGTATTTTTGTGTGTATTGGCTTGGGTGGGAGTATTTAGGACCGGGTGGGCGGAGAGTAGTGTCGTTATTTGAATAATAAGAATTAAAGACCTTAGTTAATAATATTATAGTAATAATAAGGGATACAAATAATAATAGTAATATGGTTATTATTATTATTATTATTATTATTATTTTATTATTAATTAAATAAAATCTGATTAATTAGAATTAGGGGGAGTTTTGTGAGACAAAACAGTTTTCACGTAAAAAGAGAAAAGGTTAGAGGAAGAAGAACAAGAGAAGAACAAGGGTGCTAGTGCTAGGATCTCCATCAATTTTCGCAGGATTTAATCAAGAATTTGAGGTAAGGGGGGAGAATGGGTTCAATATAGGTGGTAATTGCATGAGAGGGTAGTGAGGGGTCCTTTCCATCGTAGGAATTTGTATGCATAATCTGTTCTTGTGAATCTGTTGATTGTATGATTGAAATTATGATGAACATTGCATGAATCGATTTATTCTGTCATGATTTATGTGTAAATTCATGGTGTTGTTGCTGCTATATGAATGTATATGTTGCAGACTGGTTTTGTACAGGTTGAGGGAACGAAATTAAGTTTAAAACCTATAATGTTGATTAGTAATGATAGGTGAAGGAAGTGGGATGAAAAATAAGACCTAAAATTGATGTATAAACAAATTTAGGACTGAATTGGAGTGGAAAGGTGAGGATCCCATAGCAGAACCTGGACTGGTGTGGGGAAATTCAATTTGCGTAATAGATCTGGCCATACGCGTAACATGCAAGGCGTTACGCGTAATGCTATGGTCAATACGCGTATTGGATGGCCAAAATGAGGCTTTGGCAAGGCCCTCTGCCCGTACACGTATGGAGGCTTGGCCTTACGCATATGAGGAGGGTATACGCGTATTGGATCTGAAAGTGGAATTGTGAGGGAAAAACATGTCTCTGCCCATACGCGCAATAGGTAGGGAAATACGCGTATGGCAGGGCGGGAGGGGAAGCCTTACACGTCTGATATGCAGCTGGAGGGGCGAGCGAGCTGGGCAATACGCGTATGGCACAGGGCAATACGCGTATGACCAGTGTGAGTGCAGATTTTCCCGTTTTCGCGATTTCCTTCCAGTTTTCGCGTCCGAAACGGTTTCTTTTGGTTTGAGAGGTTGGGGATAGATGTCAGAACCTGAGAAATGTGGGATTGGTGATAAAAATAATTGATTTAGTAATTTTGGTGAATTAATTAGTAAGTAGCTAATTAACGTTGTGTGAGGTGTTTTCTGTGGTGTTATGTATTGATTGTGATCAGGAGGATCGTGGAAATGTATAAATGTGATTATACATGAGTTATATGCATATTTGATGTCATGCATTCATGGTGTGTCGGTGGTGATGAATCATTGCTCAGGAGGAGTGTATGTGATTCATCCGAACTCCAATGTGGAGTATGGTGGAGATAGATCATTGCCAAGTAGGAGTAGTGGAGTTTGGTACCACATGCATTGTGTCGGGTGTTGAGTCACATTGCATTGTTATTACATGTTGATTGAATTGTGATTGATAGTGACAAGTATGTCGTGATTATGTGATTGTGTGATTGACTGTGAGTAACTACTCTTAATATGTATTATTCACCGTTTATTATTGAATGTAGTTCTCACCCCTTTGTTGTTTGTTGCGTCTGTGCTTCTTCGGAAGTACAGATAATCCAGGTACTTGAGTGTGCATGGAGTGCGTGTTGCCTGATCGAGTCTTAGGAGTCACTCTGATACGTAACACGGGATTTGGGGAATTTTATTATTTGATATTCGTTATTCATCATTCATTTTGTTACGTATCATTTTATTTTCGTTGAACTTATGTTGGACCACGTTTAATGTGGGTTTTTGAAGTTGTTGGCATGTGGTCGTGAACTTATGAATTAATCATTTCCGCTGTTTTAGTTCATTTAATAAAAAGGAGTTTTGTTGTTGGTTTTATGGATGTAGCATCCTACTTTAGTTGTAAAACTCTGATTATTTCCGTATAATTTCTATATTTTATAAAATGGGAAAGTGGGGTGTTACAGCAATTACTTTGACTCATGAACGATCTTCGGAACATCGACAGCAACCCATTGGCAGAGAACTCCTCGGTGAATCACAAAGTCTGGTACCTTCCTTGATTTGTATTTAGAAATAACGATGATTTCTGGTGGAGTAAGATCATTGGAATCTGTCTCCTAGGCAGAGTTGTCGTAGGAGGATTCCTCAGTTGTATTTTGCATAGTATTTATGCTCTCAGGTAAATCTCCCCATCCAGTTGGCTGGATGTCTTCGAGCCTGATATGAGAGCTTTCAGGAGCAGTGTACTTGACCATATAGTCGTATTTTCCACTTGGTTGTCCCAAGGTGTCCCACACTTCTTTGGAACTAGAGGAGTCATCTCTCTCGATGACGTTGACCTTGGGAAAAGCATAGTTGATGAATTCTATTCCAGCAAGCTTTGCCAATTCATCGTCGTACTGGACGTTTTCTGAATGACCTAAGTGTTGATCCCATGACAGGGTGGGGACATGGGTATTCTGTTCAATGATGCTCAGCTAATTTTCATCGTTCAGCTGATTTTCTTGCCCCAAGTCTCCTGGGTACGGCTGCCAGATAGGCAGGCCATCCATTGGGCCATAATATTCGTGGTCAAAGTTGTCCTTCATCAGAGTGTCTTCCTCTAATGAGTTTGGTGGAGCACGGCATCCTTCCGGATCACAATCTCCGTATATCATTCTGACATCTGATCTTGGTATAAATCTCGGACTCTGTGCGGGATAGAAAAATGGCGTAGGCACCTCTTCCTAAGAGATATAACCGTCCTTGTTAAGATAGGACTTCCATTCTTCCTCATCTACGTCGGAGGAATCCCCCTCGTTGATGGTATGGACTGCTTGAGGCACTGGGTGAGGGAAACCTCCACTGTGGAAGAAGTCCTGAATGGGATGAAGACTTTCATCGTTAGCAGCTGTCTGGGTGCAGGTCGCAGAAAAACCAAGACCCTTCTTTGTTTTATTATCAGTAGGAATGACAAGTTGTCCCCATTCCTTCGTATTGTTACTTTTGATCACTTCGAGAGCATCTCTGTATGAGGAAATAGAGGTTCCTTTCTCTGATTGATTCTCATTGCTCACCGAAAGTGCTTGGAACTGAGTTCCAACAACCTCCTAGGGTTCTATACAAGTAGATAATGATAGGTTACTCACGATCAAGGCTTGTTCTCCACAAACCGTGACGAGTTGATCGTTCTTGACGAACTTCAATTTCTGGTGCAGTGTCGAAGTGACTGCCCCAGCCTGGTGTATCCAAGGTCTTCCTAATAAGCAACTGTATGTTGCCCGGATGTCCATGACCTGGAAAGTGATTAGGAAAGTGTGGGGACCGATGGTTATGGGAAGGTCGACTTTGCTGATAACTGCTTTCTAAGATCCGTCAAAGGCTTTGACGATGACCTCACTGCCCCTCATCGGGGATCCTTTGAATGATAGTCGCAATAAAGTGGACTTCGGCATAACATTGATGGCCGATCCTGTGTCTACTAGTACGCTGGCTAAAGCATCGTCCTGGCAGTTAACTGTGATATTGAGCGCCATGTTGTGGGGTTTGGCCTCCTCTGGAAAATCCTCATCACTGAACCCTAAGTTGTTATAGGAAGTGATGTTAGAGATGATGCTATCAAGCTGTCATATTGACACATCCTGTTCCACAAAGGCCTGCTCTAAGACTTTCTGTAGAGCCTCTCTGTGGGCTTCAGAACTGAGTAGAAGTGATAGCATAGAGATCTTTGAAGGAGTTTGTAACAGCTGATCAACAATTTTGCATTCACTCCTTTGGATGAGCTTCAGCATCTCATCATCGTTCTTTGAAAGGTCAGGATTACTGGATTGACCGACTGGTAGATCAGGAGCTTCTGTCTGAAGTTCCTTTTCTCTGTTAGGTTCTCCAACTCCTCGGTTGAAGATTCGACCGCTCCGTGTTACTCGACTGATGTCTGCAATGTTCACGACGGAGGGTAATGGAATTTCCTTTCCATTCTCAATTATTGTTGCACCGTATTTGTAAGGGATCGCCTCAGCTGATTCATATGGTAATGGTCCTGGCAGATAAATAACTACAGGAGCCTTCTGATTTTTCTGACTGTCGTAGGTAACCTCAATCAGTTCTTGGCAAGGAACCTTTGATTCGTCCAGTACAGGGATGATGGTACAAACATCCTTGTTCTGTTGATGATCAGAGATTATGACAATGTCTCTTATTTGATCAGCGAAGTAGTCCGGCGTCCAGTTGATTGGCTTGGAACTCGGACATGGGTGAATCTCTTTACGATCCAACTGACCTTAAAGAGCTGCTCGCACAAGGTAGCATCCTTGGTTATTCTCTGAGCAAACTCTACAACATTCGTAATTATGCGGTGGCACCTGGCCACACCCGTTTTGGATGCAGTGTAACCTCACTAGGTCAGTTTCTATAGATCGGACATCCTGACTTTGACGCCGAGTAGGGTTTCCATTAAGTACACTGATTTGTTGCATGTCTTCATCCATATAGATTGGAAGCCACCAGGGGTTTAACAAGTGTTGCAAAGTTCTTTGAACGAGAGTGCACCCTTAGTTACCCTCACAACATCCTTTACAGCTTAGATAATCGTGAGAAGTGAGAAAACCGAGTTGGACTTGCCTGGCGTGTAACTCCACCAAGCTAGTATTCATCAAACGAATATCAAAGATTTGGATCATGTTGATCTGATAAGGATTTCTATCATGGTAGCCCTGGATCCACCCAAGATCCATCTGACGCTGGAGGGCCTCTTGTATGAAAGAGCATCCTTATTTGTTTACCGAGCACGTCAGACAGGAATTGTAATCATGTCGCGGCATATTATGATACTGGCTTTGCCTGGAGTGCATCGCCACCAAGTTGACATTCATTGCACGGATGTCGTGGTTCTAAATGATGTTGGAATTCGTGTAGGTCATGTTGACTCCACGAACTCGATGCTCTTGGATCCATCCAAGATCCAACTGTTCCTGTAGAGCTGCTTGCACCATAGAACATCCCTGATTGTTTTTAGAGCACATATCACACTGGTGATAATTATGAGGTGGCACATGGTCGTATCCACTCTGTCTACAATGCATCTTGACCAAGTTGGCCCTTAATAAGAGTACATCGTGAATTTGATAGCTGTTATTGGATTCTCCTTCTATCAAGTTTACCGCAGCTTTCTCGTGTTGAGGCAGCGGGTTTATGAGAACATTCAAATTCGTATCCTTGAAAGATAAGACCCCGCTCCTAACAAGCTTTTGCATATCGGATTTGAAACTGAGACAGCTTTCTATGTTATACCCTGGTACTCCTTGATGATAAGGGCAAATCTGATCCGGTTTGAACCAAAAAAGCAGATTTTCCGGTACTGTAAGAGGAGGCCTGGTTTGGACGTGCCCCTTGACCAGTAAGAGTGGAAACAATTATGCGTACAACACCGGTATAGGATCGAACCCTGGTGGTCACGTTGTGCGGTTGTTGTTGTACGGTGGACAAGCCTGCTGAAGAGGTTGTTGTGTCCTTTGCTGATACTGTTGTTGAATCGGTTGGCTCTGAGCAACCTGAGGTTGATACGTAGGAACAGGCACGGAGTTGATAGCAGGAGTTACAGCTGCTACTGGTTGATACCACCGCCTTTGCTTTCCGAGAGAGATATTCCCAATATCTTGCTTTTTTTTCATAGGGAGAGCACTGCCGTATCGTTTTGTACTGCTTGATGATCCAGCGTCTTTTACTAAACGTCCTTCTCGAACTGCTTCTTTAAGACGAACTCCCATGCCTACCATCTCAGTGAAGTCGCTGGGCGCACTGGCGACCATTATGTCGTAGTAAAACGAGCTCAAGGTTTTTAAGAAGATCTTTATCATCTCTTTTTCCTCAAGAGGTGGACAAATCTGAGCGGAAACTTCACGCCATCTCTGAGTGTACTCCTTAAAGGTTTCCTTGTCCTTATGTGACATTGATCTGAGCTGATCTCTGGCTGGTGCCATGTCCAAATTGTATTTATATTGTTGAACGAAAGCAACACCAAGATCCCTGAAAGTGGCGATCTTAGTGCGGTAAACCCATGTACCATTTTAATGCGGCACCGGTTAAACTATCCTGAAAGTAGTGAATCAGTAGCTCCTGGTTCTTTGTCTGAGCTGACATTCGCCGAGCGTACATCACCAAGTGGCTTTGAGGGCGAGAGTTACCCTTGTACTTTTCAAAGTCGGGTACCTGGAACTTGTGTGGAACTTTCACATTGGGGACCAAGAAGAGGTCCGCGGCGTCCTTTCCAAATAAATCCTGACTGCGAATGGCTTGCAGTTCTTTATGCATTTCCAGGAACTGTTCCTGGAACTCATTCATTCTGTTTAACATGCTGTCGTTTCCACCAGAAGGTATCTGTGGAATCTGTCCTTCCGGGACAGTGTATACCACGGGCGGTGGTATAGTCATCATGGCCGAGACTCTCGGTGCCTCCCGAAGTTTGTAACCTTCAGGAGTTGCTGTCATGCCCCTGGTATCTTTGCTTTCCCGAAGTTTGTAACCTTCAGGCCCAGCGGTTCCTGCTGCGGTTCCCTGATCCTCAGCGATCGGCGGAATATATCCTTCCGGGATATAGTTAAGTGGCATGCCACAGGGACGATCTTTCAGCATTTTGTACCTAGGATCAGACTTTTCCATTATGGGCGTTGATGTGATCTCTGAGATCACAGTCCATTGTGAAGTTGAGGAGTTATCGATGTTTGTATGTTGTGAGCAAGGCACAGGTTTGATGCTAAAAGGTTGATTGACTCAACCGGGGTTTTCTTTATACAAAGCCTAAGAGGACGCTAGTGACCCAACAAGAGGGTGCTTTTATATGTCTTGTACGAAGCCCAAGACGGAGGCTAAAGAGTTGGTGACCCAAAAAGTGGATCTTTTATACTCAACAACAGAGTGTTTTATATGTGCCTTGTATGAAGCCCAAGACTGAGGCTAAAGGTGTTTGTGACCCAATAAGAGGGTCTTTTATACTCAACAAGAGAGTGTTTTTTATCTCGTACAAAGCCCGAGATAGAGGCTAAAAGGTTTGTGACCCAACAAGAGGGTCTTCTATACTCAACAAGAGAGTGTTTTTTTGTCTCGTACGAAGCTCGGGGTAGAGGCTAAAAGTGGTTGACTCAACAAGAGAGTCTTTTATACTCAACAAGAGAGTGATTTCTATCTCGTACGAATCCCGAGATGGAGGCTAAAAGGTTTGACTCAACAAGAGAGTCTTGAACAGGTGATTGACTCAACAAGAGAGTCATTTTCTATCTCGTACGAAGCCCGAGATGGAGGCTAAAAGGTTTGACTCAACAAGAGAGTCATTTTCTATCTCGTACGAAGCCCGAGATAGAGGCTAAAAGGTTTGACTCAACAAGAGAGTCTTTTATACTCAACAAGAGAGTGTGAGGAGAATCATTGTACAAAGCCCAAGAGGAGGCTACCTTTCTTGGTGATTGTTTCAGTTCAGCGATAGGCCCAGTATGTTGGATAAAAGATAAAATCAGTTCTTATAAAGGGATTGATTAAAGGTAAGGTTGTACTTTGGTACTGATCAGAAGATCATGGTTATTTCCTGTTCTTTAAGGAAATGGGAAATCCAAAGGGTATTGAGACTGTCCAAGTCTACTGGTGTTTTGAGAAATTGATTCTCAGATAGTGAACGATCTTTGTATGATGCCCAAGAGAAGGCTGGTATGTTAAGGGATGAAGGTCAACCCATTAACTAGTCTGACACTTGACTCAGAAAGACAGCTCTAGCAAATTGATGACTAGGTTCTGTTCCTATACCTGTAGAGGTCTATGGGTCCTTGTACTAAGCCCAAGAGAAGGCATGAGAACTTCTAAGAAGCCGAAGGGTCCTTGTACAATGCCCAAGAGGAGACGGGATGCTTTTAAAAAGCCTGTGGGTCCCCAAACCCCGAGAAATTCAAGACATTCCATTCACCGAGAATAGGTCAAGCCAGGAAAGTCCGAGAATTTGGAAGAAACTCAAGAGATGCCATTCACGGAGAAAATATCATCTCTGGGGAGTTAGAGTTTCTTTGATAATGTCTAAGGGTGACAGTCTGAGAAAGGGTTCACAGAGAATGCTGCCTTTCACGTCTCCATATTGTTTAACCCCAAGAGGAGGGAAGACTGTGTCTGGTAATCCTATGGGGATTTAGTTTTGACTGTATTTAAGAGTGACCAACAGGGCTTTACCTAGTGCTAGACGTAGTTGCCAGGGAAAACTCTAAATAACTATACTAGTATTACACAGTTGATATTTGACAAGTACATAAAAGTTTGTGAAAGAAGACTTACAGTGAGCAGCCCCACAATATAGATATATATATATATATATATGAAAGTGGATAAAGAAAACGGGTAAACACTTACTCGGTTGTAGAGTTGCCATGCTGTTTTGTTAGTTGTTCAACAAAGAAAACTTTGATAATAATATTATATTCAAAAATCAAAGGAGAAAGTTCTTTGAAAAGATTGTTGGGGCTTACAGCTCAAGGAGAGGCCCAAGGTTTTATCAGTGATTGCACTGTTGTTTTGAATTTGTACAGGGACTTATACAAGTGACTGAGGCCCAAAAAAGGTTTTCTGTACAAAGGGATGGGTCTTACACTCTCTCAAGAGGCCCAATGATATTTAAAGAAAAGAAATGGGGCTTATAACATGAGGGTAGGCCCAGGTAATTTGATTTTTTCAACTGGCGATCGCGCCGAGATTTTCTTTTAACGCAGAGGGACTTATACAATATCTGAGGCCCAAAAAGGTTTTGGTTAAAATGGGATTGGGTCTTACACTCTATTAGAGGCCCAAAGAGTTTTAAGAAAAAGAATTGGGACTTATAGCTCGAGGAGAGGCCCAGTTGATTTTGTTAAAAAAAAAAAAAGAGGCGACGATCGCGCCATTATTTCTGAAAATACAGTGGGACTTATACAATGCCTGAGGCCCAAAAAGGTGGTGTAGTTACAAAGGGGTTGGGTCTTACACTCTTTTAGAGGCCCAAAGAGTTTGAAAAAGTTTGATGAGGGTTGAATTAATCAAAACCCTAATTTGTTTTCAAAATATATTTTAATTGAATAAAAATTCAATTAAAATGATCAAAATTGTTAAACATGTGTGAAAACAAATTGTGATCTTGGATTAATGTTTCAAAAAAACATATTTATACCCACAAAATAATTGGAAATCAATTAAGTTTGGAAAATCAAGGGAGAAAAAATATTTTAAATGTTAAAAACAAATAAAACATTAATTCTTTGCAAAAATATAAAATATATGAAATAAATAATATTTTTGGGATTTTTTGGTAAAATTAAATATTTTAACATTTTTGTGAATTATTAAAAAAAGAATCAACTCAAAATCATTAAAACTCATAGAGAAATTAATTTTTGAATCAATTAAATAAAATCACAAAAATTCAAAAATTCAAATATTTGAAAAAGGGCGCCAAGAACATCTTGGCCTTGCCCGCGTGCTCTGTTTGGCCCAGATTTGCGTTTTCTCATCAATCTCATTGAATACTTGATGAAATCACACAATCCATATATCAATCTACTCGTTTTCACCTCACGATCATGTCTATGGTCTTTAATTTCATTTATTTTAAGCATGGAATAAGAAATCAAAGAGAAACCTCAAGAACCCTAAAATTTGCATGAAGGCTCAGAAATTCCATACACGATTCAAACAAAGCAATTAATTAAGGGAAAACACTCTATGCATGATTATGAACATATGGCCAAATTATTATGCAGCAAAAAATGCATGGATCATAAAGTTAGAAGAGCTCATGCTTACCCCTTGCAGCTAGTGATCGTGTTTTGTGTAAGAGGTGTTACGGCTTGGTTCCAAGGATATGGACAACTTCCTTAGGTGCTATGGAGTGTGTTTGGATGCTTGGAATGAATGGAAATGATCTGGAACTTGAGATGGTATCCCAACTGCAAATCTGTCAAGAACTTGAGCAATTGGCTAGTGATTTTGTGATTTTGGTGTTCCAGATGTTATGTGAGTGTTTGGATCACTTCTATATGATGTTTATGAGGTGTGTGTGTGTGTGTGATTGGTTTGGTTGGAATTGCTCTCAAACTCAAAACCCGATAGTGACTGGAAGACAAATTTGGAAGTGAGAAGGTGATTTTGAGGAAAGCATCTGTTTAATGGCTTTGGTGTACT
This sequence comes from Lathyrus tuberosus, assembly GCA_022829125.1. Taxonomy (NCBI): domain Eukaryota; kingdom Viridiplantae; phylum Streptophyta; class Magnoliopsida; order Fabales; family Fabaceae; genus Lathyrus; species Lathyrus tuberosus. The sequence goes on from JALAZF010000016.1 coordinate 16,656,197, forward strand.
CAAACTGATCACAAATGAAGTCTATTTATAGTGGAGCAAGTTTGTTTTGCAAGCAATAGTGAATGGCAACTGCTGCAGAGGTTTGGCCAATGTTGATCAATGAGAATCCAAGTCTCCTCTAGCCATTAACTAGAGGTTAGGGCACAGGCTGCTGGTTCCCTTGGTCTTGGATATGTCTTGACTGAATTCAGTTGGAAATGGCTCAGTCCATGCCACCTTGGTGCATCCATTGAATGCTCCAAAACAAAATTAGAGTCTTGTCCCCTCTTTAGGGATTTCTAGGTTTGGCATGCTATTTTTAGTTCCAAGGACTTGGGAGGCTTGGGATCAGAGTTGGTTCCACCTTGGTCCCCCCTTGAGGTGTTCAGATGGATAAGTGTGTTTGTCATTTGCACAAATTTGGCAAATCGAGCAAAATGCACAAATCTGCCTTGCTTTGACAGTTTTCGGCAAGGCATATTCCCAATGTCATATCTCATGGCTCAAGTGGAATTTGATGGAGTTCTTGGCCATTTTGGAAAGCCCTCATATGATACAACAACTGTTTGATCATAGTTGGTTTTGATACTTTTTGGATCCAAGTGAAAAATGCCCCTACATTTGGAAAAAAAGTGAAGGCAGATTCTGACTTAGTGAAAATTTCACTAAGTGTTGGAAAAAAGTGACATTTTCACTTTTTGTGATTTTGATCATTCCATAACTTAAAATTCATGAGGAATTGGAATGAGTTGTGTTTGAAGCTTTTGTAGAGAGCCATGAGAGCTACAAATCCAGCTTTGAATGGGGAAAAATGGCCTTGTGGTTTAGGAGTTATGATCCTCCAAAGTTGGTACCCTAGCCACTTTGTTCCATAACTTAGAAAATTTCTAAGTTTTTTTATGGTTACCCCTTCTACAAGTTATCCAACTTTTCTTGATTTTTCTTGATGAATGATGATTCCAATCATACATTAACATCATTTTAGGGTCAAAGAACCATAATTGTGAAAAATCTTAAAAAATCAAAGTTGACTTTTGTACACAGTTGACTTTTTGAAAGATGAATTCCAAATTGTGTGATCCTCTATGAAATCAAGTCCTTGACCTAAATCAAACTTGATGGATTGATTTCATAGGCGTCATAGGGTGTATTGAATCATGTCCCAAGGTTTGGGAGCATGCCTGGCTCAAAAGTTAAAGGCACCGTTGACTTTTCCCGCGAAACCCTAACTGTGGTTCTGATGAACTTGAAACTTGTTGCTCAAGCTTCTTGGATCAATCCATTGTTGCAAATGGATCAATGTGGTGTGTTAGGGACCCTCAAATCATTCCTTGAGGTCTTGGCTCATGTTTTGTCCCAAAAGTCAACTTAGGGGTGAATTAGGTCAAGAAACCCTAATTCTTGATTTTTTATGAATGCATCCCCTGAGGCTAAATTGACTTGATGATTGGGTTTATGAGGTTCCTTAGAGTATTTTAAGTTATGGTTTGAAGCATTGGCTCATGCCCAGAGGAAAATTTCCATCTGGAGGCCCTGGTCGACCAAAACCCTAATTTGGTGACACTGGCGATCTTAAGGCTTAATCCACTTGGAAGGTAGCAACCTTGTGCTTAATCCTTGAAGTGGGAGTCCTCTTAATCCATTGTATGTTGGAGAGGTTAGACAAGTTGAAGATTATGTCATTCCTTGATTGATCCTTTGTCTAAGAGCTCTGAGAGGGCTTGAAACCCTAACTTTGATTGTAGTGAATGCTCACCCATCTTTGGGGAGACTAATGAGACATAATGATACACCCATATTGTGATGATGATTTGCACAATGATGGGAAATCTTAGTGGTCAAATTTGGAGTATGACAGACAGCTTGTCATTCCTACGAATAAAAAGACAAAGAAAGGTCTTGGTTTTTCTTCAAACTGTGCCCAGACTGCTACTAACGATGAAAGCCTTCATCCCATTCAGGACTTCTTCCACAGTGGAGGCTTCCTTCACCCAGTATCTCAAGAAGTACATACCATCAACGAGGGTGATTCCTTCGATACAGATGAAGAGTGGAAGTCCTACCTTAACGAAGACGGTTATATGTCTCAGGAAGAGGTGCCTATGCCATTTTGCTATCCCTTACAAAGTCCGAGATATATACCGAGGTCAGACGTCAAGATGATATACGGAGATTGTGATCCGGAAGGATGTCGTGCTCCACCAAATTCATTAGAGGAAGACACTCTGATGAAAGATAACTTTGACCACGACAATTATGGCCCAATGGATGGCTTGCCTATCTGGCAGCCATACCCAGGAGACTCGGGGCAAGAGAGTCAGCCGAATGATGCATATCAGCTGAGCATCATTGAAAAGAATACTTGCGTCCCCACCGAATGATGGGATCATCACTCAGGGCATTCAGAAAATATCCAACACAACGATGAATTTGCAAAGATTGCAGGGCTAGAATTCCTTAACTATGCTTTTCCCGAGGTCAACGTCATCGAAAGGGATGACTCCTCCAGTTCCAAAGAGGCGTGGGACACATTAGGATAACCGAGTGGAAAGTACGACTTCCTGGTCAAGTACACCACTCCTGAAAGCTCTCGTATCAGGCTCGAAGACATTCAGCCAACTGGATGGGAGATATACCTGAGAGTAGAAACATTGCGCAAGATACAACAGAAGAATCCTCCTACGACAACTCTGCCTAGGAGACAGATTCCAATGGTCCTACTCCGCCAGAAATCAGTGTCATTTTTTAAGACAATCCAAGAAGGAAGGTACCAGATTTTGTGATTCACCGAGGAGTTCGCCGCCAATGGGTTATTGTCGATGTCCCGAAATTTGTTCATAAGTCTAAGTAATTGCCGTCTTTATCTTAACCTTTCACCTTGCCAAGGTGAAACAGATGTTTTGATAGGGCTCACTATCTGTAAATGTCTCTCTTCACTTCGCCCAAAGCGACAGAGTTTTGTTTTATAGGGCTGTAGTTTCAAGAATCGACAAAATCATAAATAAAATAACGTTGTTCTGCAATTTCCTCATTTATTGATGTTTTCTCTTTTCGCTTTTTCAGAAAATGGTAATCCTAAAAACAACTCAAATAATAAAAACAAGCAGTTTTCAGAAAATACACTGCACACACTCTTGCATTCTCTCTATCTCTTCTAAAAACAAATCATCACGTCATGCATATTGCTTGTTTTAAACCCCATTGAAACATATGAACCAATGCCTTCTCCCAACTTTAAATTCCCGGTATTCGAGGTTAAAGAAGAAAATGATGAAGAAATTCCAGAAGAGATCTCCCGATTACTCAGACAAGAGGAAAGGTCCATTGAACCTCACAAAGAGTCGTTGGAAATGGTCAACTTGGGTTCAGAAGAAGCGAGAAAACAAGTCAAGATTGGGGCACTGCTCAGTCCGATTGTCAAAGAAAGTTAAAGCTTCTCAAAGAGTTTCCCAATGTATTCGCTTGGTCCTATCAGGACATGCCAGGGTTGGATACCAGCATCGTGGAACATCATCTACCATTAAGATCAAAATGTACACCAGTAAAACAAAGACTAAGACGGACTCACTCGGACATGGCCATCAAAATCAAAGAGGAAGTACAGAAATAGATTGACGCAGGTTTCCTCGCCACATCAGAATATCCTAAATGGCTAGCCAACATAGTACCAGTTCCAAAAAAGGACGGAAAGGTCATAATGTGCATGGATTACAGGGATCTGAACAAGGTCAGTCCAAAGGATGACTTTCCCCTACTACACATAGACATGCTGGTAGACAGTACATCAAATTTCAAAGTCTTCTCCTTCATGGATGGATTCTCGGGCTATAATAAGATAAAAATGGTGTTGGAAGATATGGAGAAAACTTCATTCATCACCCCGTGGGGCACTTTTTGTTACAAGGTAATGTCGTTCAGTTTGAAGAACGCCGGGGCAACCTATCAAAGGGTCATGACTACTCTGTTCCACGGCATGATACACAAAGAGATAGAAGTGTATGTCGATGATATGATTGCCAAATCTAAAACAGAAGAGGAGCATTTGACCCACCTGTCAAAGTTATTCGAGCGGTTGAGAAAATACAAACTCCGCTTGAATCCCAATAAGCGCACATTCGGTGTCCGTTCAGGGAAACTTTTAGGGTTCATCGTCAGCCAGAAAGGAATTGAGGTTGATCCTAACAAGGTCAAGGCCATTCAAGAAATGCCTTCTCCAAAGACTGAAAAACAAGTCAGAGGATTCCTGGGACATTTAAATTACATTTCCAGATTCATATTCCTCATGACCACGACATGTGCGCCAATCTTCAAATTACTCAAAAAGAAGACTGCCAAACCGCCTTCGACAGTATCAAGGACAGAAGACTACCAAACCGCCTTCGACAGTATCAAGGAATACCTGTTGAACCCACCGATTCTATCACCTCCAGTGGAAGGAAGACCACTGATCATTTACCTAACAGTCTTGGAAGACTCAATGGGTTGTGTACTTAGCCAACAAGATGAAACCAAAAGGAAAGAGTCTGCCATCTACTACTTGAGCAAGAAGTTCACCGACTGCGAGACTCGGTACATTACGCTTGAGAAAACTTGCTGTGTTCTGGCTTAGGTAGCCAAACGTCTTCGCCAGTATATGATTTGTCACACTACTTGGTTAATTTCCGAAATGGATCCAATCAAGTATATCTTTGAAAAGCCTGCTCTCACGGGAAGGATTGCCCGTTGGCAGATGTTGTTATCAGAATACGACATCGAGTACCATGCTCAAAAAGCCATAAAAGGAAGTGTTTTAGCCGATCATTTGGGTCATCAACCGATTGACGATCAAGAATCAACCGGATTTGACTTCCCAGACGAAGATGTCATGTACTTGAAAATGAAAGATTACGATGAATCGCTACCCAGTGAAGGGCCAGAACCAGGTTCCCAATGGGGACTAATCTTTGACGGAGCTGTCAATCATTATGGAAACAGAATTGGGGCAATCATTATAACACCTCAGGGTACCCACATTCCTTTCACCGCCCGACTGACGTTCAAGTGTACAAACAACGAGGCCGAATACAAAGCTTGTATCATGGGTCTCGAAGAAGCGTTTGATTTAAGGATAAAGAACTTGGATATGTATGGAGACTCAGCCCTGGTTATCAATCAGATCAAAGGAGATTGGAACACATACTAATCAGGACTGATTCCTTACAAAGACTACGCGAGAAGGTTGTTGCCATTCTTCAATAGAATCGAGTTTCATCACATCCCTCGTGAAGAGAATCACATGGCTGATGCACTAGCCACTCTCTCTCTTCCATGATTAGTGTAGGTCAATGGAACGACATACCTAAGATTGACATAATGCGCCTTGAACGGCCCGTCTACATCTTCACGATTGAAGCCGTCATAGACGACAAACCTTGGTATCACGATATCAAATGCTTCCTTCAGAAACAAGAGTACCCACCTAGGGCATTAAGAAAAGACAGAAAGACCCTCAGAAGGCTAGCAGGTAATTTCTTCCTGAGCGGTGGTACCCTCTATAAGAGAAATTTCGACATAGTCTTGCTCCGATGCGTAGACAGACCAGAGGCAAACATTTTGATGAATGAAATTCACGAAGGATCCTTTGGCACTCATGCCAACAGACACACAATGGCGAGAAAAATTCTAAGAGCGGGGTACTACTGGTTGACCATGGAATCCGACTGCTACAAGTACATGAGGAGGTGTCACAAGTGTCAGATATACTCAAACAAAATCCATGTACCGCCAACGCATATCAAAGTTCTTTCTTCTCCATGGCCTTTTTCCATATGGGGAATCGACATGATTGGCATGATCGAACCCAAGGCTTCAAACGGACATCGCTTCATCCTAGTAGCCATTGATTACTTCACAAAGTGGGTCGAAGCAGCGTCATACGCCAATGTAACCCGACAAGTGGTGGTCCGATTTATCAAAAACAATCTCATTTGCCGTTATGGTGTTCCAAGCCAGATCGTTACTGATAATGGATCCAACTTGAACAACAAGATGATGAAGGAGTTGTGTGCTGAGTTCAAAATCGAACACCATAACTCATCTCCCTACCGACCTAAGATGAATGGAGCGGTAGAAACGGCTAACAAGAACATCAAGAAAATTATTCAAAAGATGGTTGTAACCTACAAAGACTGGCACGAGATGCTACCCTATGCTCTTCACGGTTATCGCAAATCTGTCCGCACTTCAACAGGGGCAACCCCTTTCTCTCTAGTATATGGCATGGAGGCAGTGCTTCCCATAGAAGTAGAAATCCCATCGATTCAGGTATTGATGGAGGCCAGGCTAACGGAGGCTGAATGGTGTCAAATCGACATGATGAACTGAACTGATCGAAGAAAAGCGAATAACGACTCTATGCCATGGTCAGTTGTATCAACAAAGAATGAAGAAGGCGTTCGACAAAAAGGTTCGACCTCGTGTCTTCAGGAAAGGAGACCTCGTGCTCAAAAAGATACAATCATTTCTCACTGATTCCCGGGGCAAGTGGACTCCGAATTATGACGGCCCCTATGTGGTCAAGAAAGCCTTCTCAGGCGGCGCCTTGAGACTTGCAACTATGGATGGAGAGGAATTTTCCTACCCCACGAATGTTGACGTAGTCAAGAAATACTTCGCCTAAATAAAAAAAACATCTCGGGGGATTGAAAACCCGAAAGGGCGGTCCAGGAAAAAATTAGAGACATAATAAAAAATCATCCCGATGGATTGGAAATCTCAAAAGTACAATCTAGGCAAAAGTTAGGGATAATGGCAAGTAACTATGTCCAACAAAGGGGCAGATCCCCCAGCAGCAGTCAGGCCATCCATTAGGAAAACTCCAGTCAAGGTCATCCTCGACAGAAGCTCAAGATGTCCAGAATTCAAAGTTGGTAGAAGGATAGCGGTCGTTAAATTTCAATGTAGCCCTTTTCCCTTAAATTACCATTTTCAAACTTTGTAAATACTCCATGGAATCACGTGTTTGGCTGATTTCCATCCTATCAATAAAATTTGAGCCCCAGTGCTTTTGTTTGCAATTCTTGTTTGTTTTAGCTTTACAGAACGACATTTTAACATGATTAACGATTCTTGAAATAAAACAAAAACGAATTTACTTGTCAACATTTTTCTGCTTTTAAAATAAAGATGGCGATTTCTTTTGATTGTTGAACATTGAAAGAACGTCGATCGCTTCTTCAAAGGCGATTAAGCTTCAAAGTGCAGAATCAAAGTACTCCTTCTAAGCCAGTGCGCCTGAATGAAGGATCAACTGTGTCAGATGCGAATATCCAGTCTGACACCCCCGGCAGAGTTCTTATCTCCTAAGCCCGACCAAGTGTGTTCCCCACAGGAATTATCTCTCCTAAGCAAGGCAGAATTGCTATCTTGAACAAATGGTATTTCTTTGTCCCCTGCAGTGGCCGAGTATCCAGTCGTGTTCATCCACTAGTCTGTATGCCGTGTCAGTTTTGTCAGCATAAACATACATACATCATGCATTATTGATTTGCAATCATATTCATATTGCATCACCATCACTCTAGTCGGTCTTATCCCCTAGTGAAAAAGTCCTCTCAATCGAGTTGTCAGCCCTTTCCTCATCAGGAAGCGAATCATCTAAGCGATCTCTCCTCCAGCTAATTTCTGGATCGGAGTTGGTCCCTTGACCACTTTGATAACTTGAACCTCTGAAATACAAGAAGACCTTCGATAAATGTCACTCTTCGCCATTGAAGATGATATCTTCGCTTTCCCGGATTAAGGAAAATCCCCAGAGAAAGCCTCTTAATCAAAGATTCGGCAATACAACAGTTTTTCTCCAGAAAATCGATGACGAAAAGGTCATCAACACCTCCAAGTTAGATTACATCACATGGCATTTCTCCGGGAAGATCTCAAGGAAAAGTATGATGTAGTATCCCCAAGCAGGAAACAATCTCTCAAGAGACTCATTTTCCCCAGTAGAGTCAGCAAATGGCGTCTCCAAACAGAGAAGTTTGAACACCTCTACAACTCAGGCGAATGGGTTTCCCTAGCAAGTCTGACATCAAAACTTTTTCCCATCAAATGGCATCTCCCCAGGAAAATTCGGCGAGAAGTTTGAGGAAAACCGCTACAAATAGCGTCCCTTGTCAAGAAAGTTTATTGACAAAATAAACTGAGACCAGTTCCATGGCTAAAGACCAGGATCGAGGGGAAGTTTATATCAGAAACTAAGACCAGTTCCTTGGTAGAAGACTAGGATCGAGGGGAAGTTTATTGACAAAAGAAACTGAGACCAGTTCCTTGGCTGAAGACCAGGATCGAGGGGAAGTTTATTTCAGAAACTGAGACCAGTTCCTTGGCTGAAGACCATGATCGAGGGGAAGTTTATTTCAGAAACTGATACCAGTTCCTTGGCTGAAGACCAGGATCGAGGGGAAGTTTCTACCTTTTCTAAGCATCATTGCTTAGTAAAAGAAGATGGATGAGCAAACTGCCATTCATAACCACCGTCAAAATTTTGGGTATTCCGATATTTAATCCTCTTGCACCCCGAATGCCCGAATACCTTCGCCATTCACAACTTCGGGTCCAAGAAGATTAAATAGGGGCATCTGTCATACCCCAAATTTTGACCACTAAGATTTCCCATCATTGTGCCAATCATCATCACAATATGGATGCCATTTCATGTCTCATCAATCTCCTCAGGAATTGTTAGGCATTCTCTATAATCAAAAAGCACTTAGACAAAGGATCAATCAAGGAATGACATGATCTTCAACTTGTCTAAACTCTTGAAACACCTACAATGGATTAAGAGGACTCTTACATCAAGAATCAAGCACAAAGTTGCAACATTCCAAGTGGATCAAGCCTCAAGATCGCCAGTGTCACCAAATTAGGGTTTTGGTCGACCAAGGCCTCCAGATGGAAATTTTCATCTGGGCATGAGCCAATGCTTCAAAGCATAACCCAAGATACTCCAAGGGACCTCATGGACCTAATCATCAAGTCAATTTAACCTCAGGGGATGCATTTACCCAAAAAAATCAGGAATTAAGGTTTCTTGACCTAATTCACCCCAAAGTTGACTTTTGGGAAAAAACATGAGCCAGGGCCTCAAGACATGATTGGAGGGTCTCCAATACACTACATTGATCCATTTGCAACAATGGATTGATCCAAGAAGCTTGATCTACAAGTTTTAATTTCATCAGGACCACAATTAGGGTTTCGAGGGAAAAGTCAACTGTACCTTTGACTTTTGACCAGGACATGCTCCCAAACCTTGGGACATGATTCAATACACCCTATAACACCTAGGGAATATGTCCATTAGGTTTTATTTAGGTCAAGGACTTGATTTCACAAATGGTCGCACAGTTTGGATTTCATCCGATAAAAAGTCAACTGTGCACAAAATCAAGTTTGACTTTTTGGAAATTTTCACAATTATGGTTCTTTGACCCTAAAATAATGTTAATATGTGATTTGAATCATCATTCATTAATAAAAATCAAAGAAAGTGAGTTAACTTGTAAAAGGGGTAATCATAAAAAACTTATAATTTTTCTAAGTTATGGAACAAAGTGGCTAGGGTACCAACTTCCAAGGACCATAACTTGAGATCCAAGCAACCATTTTGGATGGTCCAATGCTAGATTTTTAGCTCTCATTGCATACTTTAAAAGTGTCAACTACATCTCATTCCAATTCCTCATGGATTTTTAGCTATGGAGTGATCAAAATAGTTAAAAACATGAAAATGGCATTTTTCCAACACTTAGTGAAATTTTCACTAAGCCAAAATCTGCCTTACTTTTTCGAAAATGTAAGGACATTTTTCACTTTGATCCAAGTCAAACCAGGTCTAGGGGTAAACATCAAAGTTAAAGTATGCCATGAGGGCTTTCCAACAAGTATCAGATCATCTCCAAATTCCATTTGAGCAAGGAGATACAACCCTTGGAACATGGCATCCTGTACTAGTTTTTACAAGGCAAAATTTGTGCATTTTGCTCGATTTGTCCAAATCTGATAAATCCAAGCCTTGTCATCAATCTGGATACATTAGAGGATCAAATCCAAGGGGGGTGATCTGATCTCCAAGCCTCAAAAGTCCAAGAATCTACAAGTAGCCATGCCAAACCTAAAAGAGCTAAAAAGTGCCAAGACTCCAATTTTGTTTCCAAGCATTCAATGGATGCACCAAGGTGGCATGAACTGAGCCTGTTCCAACTGAATTCAGTCCAAGTTTATGTCTGAACTAAAGCTACAAAGCATGTGCCCTAATCTCAAGTCAATGGCTAGAGGAGACTTGAGATTCCTTTTGCATAACATTGGTCAAAGGCCTACTGTAGCCTCCATTCATAATTGCTTGCAAAACAAACTTGCTCAACTATAAATAGAGCTCATTTGTGCTCAGTTTGAGTACACCAAAGCACCCAAACTGATGCTTTCCTCAAAATCCCTCTCTTTAGGCCAAAATGCCTTCTTTTGCAATGTATCTCTGAGTTTTTGAGTTAGAGAGCAATTCCATTATAGCTCATGATCCAAACACATCCAATATGTCATATCTAAGTTGTCCAAACTCTCATATGAGACATGTAACACCAAAATCACAAAGTCCCCTCTCAAAACCTCAAAATTGGAATTTTTTGCATTTTTCAAGCAATGTCTTGATTCAGTCACTTTCAAAACCAGATAAGACCTCAAACACACTTAAAATATCATCCTTTAACTGTCCCAAATGGTTCCCCACATCTGGAACACCATTTGAGAGAGTTGTCATATTGGTCACTTTTGCCCCTTTTGCAAGAAAGAGCTCAAACTTGTTCCTGAGGATTCCAGCTGGTGGTGACCATTCTAAAAGCTTCTAAGGGATCAATTGAGAGTGTCTAAAGCATCAAATTACTTCTGGCACAAGAAACTTGGCAGGTAGCACAAAAAGCTCCCAAAGAGGTAAGCATCATAACTTGAACTCTTTGAAATATGCATTGCCTTGAAGTCCATTGATCATAAACCTCTCATGCATGTTGTATATGTTGTGTTTGAACCAATTTGACATGTAATTCTTGCCTGTAACATGAGGTAGCATAGAAAATGCAATTATAGGCCTATTTCAAAACCACCATCAAGTTTTAAGATGGGGACCTCATCTGAAAAAACCAAGGGCACCATTGGATTCCTTGTAAAATTCTAGGCAGGATATACCTAAATTTTGTCTCAATCCATGGAGAAATGAGAAAGTTACAGCCTTTACGTTTTTTGCCCAAAAGTTGATCTTGTCTTGCCTTGCCCAGGCCTAAAACAAGGCATCCCTTATGTATTTATGGGGTGGTTTTGATACACGGATGTATCACAACCCCAATGGTAGAAGGCGCGCGCTGTGACTTGGAGGTCTGGGGTTCGAATCCCCCTCGCCCCAGACCCTTTTTTTTTTACCATTTTTTCCATTTTTTTAATATTTGTCATATTATTTTAAATGATTTGGAAAATTAATTTCTCTCTCAATTTTAATTATTTTTTATTGGTTCTTTTTGCAAAAAATCACAAAAATGTTAAAAGATTTTATTCCACAAAAAAATAAATTTATATTATTTATTTAATATAGTTGATATTTTTGTAAATAAATTCATTTTTAATGTTTTTAAACATTTCAAAAATGAATATTCATCTTGAAAATCAAAATCAAATGAGTCCTAAATCATCTTGTGATTAAAACATCATTTTTCAAACCTTAATCAAAAATCACAAGTAGTTTATTTTGACTTATTTGGTATTTTTGTCATTTTTATTCATTTTATTAAAAGGATTACTTTTAAAAGAAAATGAAATTAGGGTTTCGTTGGCTCTTGATCTTTATCAAACCTTTTAAAAACACTTTGGGCCTCTAATAGAGTGTAAGACCCAATCCCTTTGTAAATAGACAATTTTGGGCCTCACACATTGTATAAGCCCCTCTGTATATTTTCAAAAGTTCGACGCGGTCGTCGCCTTTTAAAACAAAATCAACTGGGCTTCTCCTTGAGCTATAAGACCCATCTTTATTCATTTTCAAACTCTTTGGGCCTCTAATAGAGTGTAAGATCCAACCCTTTTTTTGTAGATAAAATAATTTGGGCCTCAGTCGTTGTATAAGTCCCGATATAATTTTCAAAACAACGGTGCGATCACTGTTTTTCTATGGGCCTCTCCTTGAGTTGTAAGCCCCATCACTTGTACAAAAATAAACATTGGGCCTCTCCTTGAGTATAAGCCCCAACAATCTTGTCGAAAAGAACTTCTCTTTTGATTTAGATTCAAATATACATGTTGTTATCAAAACTTTCTTTAATTTCTTTGAACAACTAACACTACAGTATGGAAGTTTGCTCACCTGTAAGTTTTAACCGCTTTCATTTACTCGCTTTAATATATATATATATATATATATATAACTGTATTGCAGGAAGCTGCGCACTGTAAGTCTTCTTTCATACCATTTTAAATACTTGTCATATATCAACTGTATATATACTAGTATAGTTATTTAGAGTTTTCCCCGACAACTAGGTCTAGAACTAGGTAAAGCCAATTGGTCACTCTTAAATACAGTCAAAACTAGATCCCCATAGGATTTCCAGATACAGTTTTGCCTTCTCTTGGGCTTAAACAATATGGAACAAAGAGAAAGGCAATATTCTTCGTGAACCTTTTCTCAGGTTGTCACTATTAGAAATTGTCAAAGAAATTCTACTCCCCAGAGTTGATCTATTCTCGATGAATAGCATCTCTTGAGTTTCTTCAAACCTCAGAACTTTCACTAAATGATCTATTCTCGGTGAATAGCATTTCTTGAACTTTTCTTGGTTTGAGAGCGACGGGCTTCCTAAAAGCATCCTCGCATCCTCTTAGGCTTTGTACAAGGACCCTCCGGCTTCTTAGAAGTTCTCATGCCTTCTCTTGGGATTAATACAAGGACCCGGATGACCTCTTAAAGGTATAAGACAGAACTTAGTCATCCTTTGCTAGAGCAATCTTTCCAGTGTCAAACCTCTGACCAATTTTAGGGTTGATTCTCATCCCTTAAAACACTTGCCTTCTCTTGGGCATCATACAAAATATGAAACTCTTCCACACCAGTAGACTTGGACAGTCTAACCTTGAGTCTCAAAGTCATTCTCAAGTTCCTTACAAACATAGAAGAAACCCCGGTCACTCTGGATAAATCTCCGGCATAGTTAAAACCCAATCTCTCTCCTAAAAATCTCCAAGCTAGGGTTAGTTTATCGTCGGTATAACACTATCCCAAATCAGAACCTCAAGGCATATGATATCTCAACTCTTCTGGAATCCTCGGTAAGAGTTGATTCCCCCACTTGGACCTACCTCTGGATATCAATAATCCCCAACAGAAAGCTAACCTCCTCTTAGGCTTTGTATAAAGACCTTTTCCTCAGCGAAGTCAGCCTCCTCCTAGGCTTTGTACAATGATTCTCCCCAGCGGAGCTAACCTTTTCAGACTCTCTTGTTGAGTCAATTACTTTCAGACTCTCTTGTTGAGTCAATCACTTTTCAGACTCTCTTGTTGAGTCAATTACTTTCAGACTCTCTTGTTGAGTCGATCACCTTTTAGCATTCTCTTGTTAAGTCAACTATTTTAGCCTCAATCTTGGGCTTTGTACAAGACAGATAAAAACACTCTCTTGTTGAGTCAATATTTTTTAGCCTCCTCTTAGGCTATGTATAATGATTTCTCCAGCTTGTTCAACCACCATCCTGGCCTTTGTACAGGACAGATAAAAGCACTCTCTTGTTGAGTCAACCTCTTCAGCCTCAATCTTGGGCTTTATACAAGACATAAATCTTCATAACCTTCTCTTAAGCTTGGGAAAAATATCTTTCCCAGCGGAGTCAATTCCTCCTAGCCTTCTTTAGGCTTCGAGAAATAAATTCCCGAAGCTGAGTCAAACTCTTTTCAGCCTCAATCTTGGGATTTGTACAAGACAGATAATACTCTCCAGCAGAGTCAAACTTATTTTAGCCTCAATCTTGGGCTTTGTACAAGACACCTAAAATATCCTCATCCGAGTCAGTTAAATTTCCCATTTCAGCCTCAATCTTGGGCTTTGTACAAGACACATATAAACCCCCCGGGCGGAGTCAAAATCCATTTTTAGCCTCAATCTTGGGCTTTATGCAAGAAAGACAGAACAATTTCCCCGGAAAAGCAAACTTTTAGCCTCCTCTTAGGCTTTGTATAATGATATCCCCAAAGAGTTAGTCTCTTTTTTGTCTCAATCTTGGGCTTTGTACAAGACACCAATATATACACTCTCTTGTTGAGTCGGCCTTATCCAATCTCCTTTTAGGCTTGGCATAAGGACTTCCCTAGTGGAGTCAATCAACCTCTTAGCTTCAACCTTGGGCTTTGATCAAGGCACACAAAAATCAACAATCCCTCTTTAGAGATGACAAATTCTCTCTCAGTCAAAACCTTTTAGCTTCAATCTTTGGCTTCGAACAAGACACCAAAACATCTTTTCCTCCCATAGAATAGGAGGAACTACGATTGCTCTGATTTCCCTGTATCGTTTAAACGGGAATACGTAGGCATAAGATTACGAAATCTTAGCGAGCATACTAATCAATCAAACTTAGGTCTAGTACCTTACCAAAAACATCGGGAAAACCCGAACATCAACAAAAACTCACTCACTCACTCATATTTCCCAAGAAACTTTCCCAACTCATTAATGGATAAACACAATCAAGTACAAAGCGAAACCTAAAGCTAATATCCTGTGGATAACCACATATATGATGGGTAATTGACAACTCCCCATTGTATAACCTGACCCCGGACCCCCCAATCTCTTTTAAGCGTTTGTTCAGTTAAACATCCGCGTGCAAGGTTAGTTTTAGATAGCTTCCATTTCCCTTTCAGCTTCATGGGATAAATAAGAAATCAGAAAGTAGCACCCCCTCCTACCATTGGGGTGAGGAAAACCCAGCGATAAGGTGTTCGCGTCACCGACAAAAATCGCTCGCTACAACTCCAAGCTAGCTGAAGGTTGTATGTGGAAGATCAAACAGATGATAGACAGTTACACGCTGTTAACAGAAATATATTTGCATCTTTTAGTGTTTGTGTGTCATTTTCATAACACTTGTGCTAAGCCATACTAATAATTCATATGTATCATTTTTACGCTTGGATCCTCCAACACTTCCCACACATATCTGACTTGTCATGTATTATGACCTACACCGAGGATATGTCATGTGTTTCTGCATTCGCCCCACCTAGAATGAATCAGGAGACAAAGCCCTCAATAATGCATCTTAACCGCTTCGTAGCAGAAGATATACACTTCCTAACGTACCTAGATCACCATGAGACGCATCCCTTGGACGATATAGTCAGCAAGCCAACCATGAAGCTTAGACTCTTCATGGTTGGCTAGTTAGTCACGTCTGATGTATGCACATCTGCCTGAGCGTGTCATGTGGCAGCTCAAATACATGCAGTTTGTTCCCAGAGACCCCTCCGATTCTTCTCCGCTTAATATGGTTTATAGAGATGTGGATGTCATGTTTGATGATTACCTTAATCATCTCATACCAGATGCGACACGTGGTACCCTAGATCTTAACGAATGAAGTGTTGCATACAGCTAGATTTAGTGGTATTTTAGGGTGTCACATCCTTATAAAACACCAGATGCACCGGGTGATCCACCTAAGTCAGCTCATCAGGAGATACTATGGGATAAGTAGACTAGGGCGAATCATGTTGTTGATGTGTTGCCTAGATTCGACGTATTGTGAAGCTTGGGCAGGCGAGTATAGACAAATGAGTCTTTCCGGAAGGCTCGGAGGTGAGGGGCATTCTAGATGCCATCATGGAGGAGGCACGGACGACACCGTAATAAATTTTAATATGATAGTATAACTATAATACATCGTCAATTACATAAGTTTATCTCTAAAACAAAGTAAAAATTTATTTTCGGGTGTGAATACAGAAATTCATCTTCGTATTCTGCCTGGGATGAATACAAAGATGTATCTCCTGATCAATTTATATCAAAATGAAGGTGTTTCAGTGCAGAATGCATAAGGTTCGCACTATGAGTTGAATTCGAAAGTATATCTCCAGATTAAATTTTAAGAATAAAAATGGGATGAAACTCATTTTAGAAGTGTTTTAGTGAGAAAGATACGTCTAAAAATATATTTCCAAATTCTAAAAAATATTTAGACAGTTCAAAATTCTAAAAAAATATTTTTGAATTTTCTTAGAATATTTTTCCACTATTATATGAGTAAACAATTCCCTTTAAAAATGACTCTTGCATAAATAAAAGACTTATCTTAAGGCTATTATTATATGAATGATTTGTACGTGTACTTGTACTCGCCCTTTGATTGTTTCCCTAGAAGCTAGATTTTAGGTGTGTGAGGTTCCTGATTTTCTATAAATAAAAACGTATTGGAAAAAATAAGTATTATTGTGGCATATGAAAATGATAAATTATTATTAATGAAGATAACAAATTATCTTACAACAATCTCGTTATAGATTTGAATTCTGTTGTTCGAAGTTATAAAATCAAAATTTTCTCTTATGCTTACTATTAAACATTTTCTAACCATTAGGGGTGATGCACTGATAGTGTAAAAAAATTTTAAACTGTTAACCAATGACGATCATGCATCCCGCCAAATCAGACTGAAAATTTTAAATTATTTAAATGATATGGCAGAATGTTATATTTCTATTAGATAACAGTGTATGTCAGTGCATCACCATTAAACCAAAAAACCATTATATTGTTTTCAAAACATACTGTATAATCACTGTAAATTTTAATTTCAATAATGAATTTTTTATCATATATACTACATAAAACTGGGGGCTACATCATATTTTGACAAATGACACCTTTATATTCCATTTACAAATCACTGTTTTAAATTTTAATAATCAGAATCAGATGCTGCTGACATATGTATATGGTGAATTGAATAAACTTTTCATTGTTTAATTTGTTTTCTTATTGTAGTATAATCAATAAACAGTCTTTGCAAATGTTGAAATTTATGAGTTCAGAAAGTGACATTAGTGTGCAACACTATAATAACACATTAGCTTTCAAAATATGCAGGTCATATAATAAGATCATTGATGTCATGCATGCTGAAACATATGCCACATTACTGTTCTAGGTTTCAACTAAACTCCATAACATGATCCGGAAGGAAAGGGGAAAGAGACACAACCTGTCTTTAGATGGGTCATTATCCGCCTAAATGTTTTAAAAGTAAAATCAATTTATATAAATATAAAAAATAACACAAATTAATAGAATACAAAAAAGTTGTAAAATGAAATCTAAATTTGATTTATATTAATGTATAATATTTGACATAAATAAATTAAATATACTATATAAGATAGAATTTGGTGAACTAAGGCATTTCAATGTATTATTTTTGAGTGAGCCAACATAAATGATATAATTCACAAAGTTTGTAATTATGCGGTTCTAATGTGGTTGCAGGTTATTTTATGACCGAGTTAAAAAGTTCTAATAAAATTGTAACTCAAATTTTAAAACTCAAACTCTATATTTTATCGGACTTGACGGATCGGGACATATCCGAGTCTGATCTTCTAAATGTTATTGCATGCGATGTTTGAATTTTTTTTTTTTGAATTGTATTAATTTTTTATTAGAAGAAAAACAAAGGGAACAAAGTGATTTGAGTCATGTTAAAAGAATGGGACAAAGTATCATTGAGAGAATTCATTGTCCTAATCCTTAGAAGAAGAGATAGCTTGAAAAATGGTGATGGTAACTTGAAATTTGGGTTATAGATATTGGTTTTTGGTTATGAGGCATGAAAGGAGGAAGATCAAGGAATGTGTCTGTGAAATGGGAATGAATTAGGCCCACTTTGGCACTTAAAAAGCAAAATGGTGACCCTTTATTTTGGGGAGAATGATATATGTGCTTTTATCAATGAAAAAATTGCCTCCATTTTGGTGTTATTCTAGGCTGGCTTTCGTCCCTTGCAGGGTGGCGTATTAGAGACTTGGTAAAGGAAAAGGAATGAATGTTTAATAAACAATGAGAAAAGATATGTTGACATCAGTTTTTAACATCTTCAGTTAACTACATAATACATACTAATTTTATTTTTTAATAATTTATTTCACATCGGTTTGTGTACAAGTAAAATTTGCTTTGATGATATATACGGTGTGTCATACACCGTATTGAAAACCGGTGTTACATTAGCAAAGTTGGTAAACAATTAAGGTGTGAGAAATGTTATTCTTACACCAACACATACATTATACCGTATTTTACTGTTTACCGATACGGTGAACAGTAAAATATAATATTAAAATATTTTTTTTTTAATATAAAAATTAATTATTTTTTTTATATTTAGATATTTATTAACCAATTTTATAATTTCATTAACTAATTTTTTATATTGTATTAATTAACTTTGTTTTACTGCTAAAAATTATTTTTATATTTGGACGTTTATTAACCAACTTCATAATTTTATCAACCAACTTTTTACATTGTATTAACCAACTTTGTTTTACTAGTAAAAATTATTTTTAATATCTGAACCTTTGTTAACCAACTTCATCACTATATTAACCAATTTTTTACATTTTATTAACCAACTTTGATTTATTATAAAAAGTAACTATTCACAGATATTGTTCACAGACAAATAGTATTTGATATTTTTGGAACTTTGAACCATAAGATTGATGAGAGAGAGAGAGAGAGAGAGAGAGAGAGAGAGAGAGAGAGAGAGAGAGGGGGGTGATATTCACATTACATTGAGATTAGAATGCCTCAAAGCATTTATACAAGTGTTACAAAATGATTGGGACAAAAAACATACAATTACATAATAAAAAATTACAAAAACTCGGGTATGTAACCTATTACACCAAATGGATAACCGGTTACAGCTGACATCTAAAACAAAACAACTTTAGTGTTAACCGGTTAACCTCAGATGTTAACCGGTTACACCTGAGAATATTTCCATTTTTTACTACTCAGAAGTGCTTATGCTCATGTTGTAACCGGTTATACCCCTTGTGTTAACCGGTTACAACACTTGAATTACTCAAAATGCTTTCAACGCATCACCTTAGTTCAAGTGCTCCAAGTCTTCCATACTCATGTTCATCTTCAACCTCTTAACACATCATTTGTGACTCCTGTCATACCCTAATTTTTTACCATAAGATCCCACATCTTTGTCTATCATCTTGCATATCTGCATACTTTATTACTAACAGGTTTGTGCAGGAATTTTAATTTCAAGTGGAGCTGGTATTCGTCCTCATAGTTAAATACCCCAAGGGTTGGAGCATATCCTTAGTCAGTACAAGGCCATTTTCCTTAAGATTTCTCAGAGGATTAAGGCTTTCCGTCCATTGGTTTTGAGCATGGTCATTTGAGAACTGGTTAGAATTTCATGGGATTTCTCATCGTGTAGTTTGGTTTTATTCGCGAAGTTGAATCATTAGTCATCAAGTGGAATAGTTTGGACTTTTGGTAGTTTGTGAACCACACGCATTGAAATGGTATAATTTAGATGAAAACTTGGAATCGAGTTTAGGCAAGAAACTCTCAAATTGAAGTCAAGATTCATGTTCTATACAAAGTTCAAGTGGATTCATTATGTCTTTAACTTCAAGTCCAAATTCAAGCTTCATATTCAAGTTACAATTTCAAGGAGGTTTTGTATATCATTTCAAGTTGTATCCTTATTTTCGAGGATTCCCCCAAACGCATGGTTCTTGTGCAAAGATCATTAAGTAAAGAAGGTAACCATTAATTTGAGGGTTGGATTGCTAGAAGTTCAAAGCCATGATGCAAGTGATATGAGGAGGTGGATTCATGAGGATCAAAACACCATTATTCTTTCAAACACTTATTACGTGTAAAGCAAATTATTTGTGTTTTGAGTGTTAGGAATTAAGAGTTCTTTTGAATTGAAGATAAATTGAAATGCATTCAAATAATGTCGTTAAGTTCATATTGACCTCTAAGGTTTAAGATTGGCAAAAGAGTCAAGGTCTTAAAAGTTCATGTTATGTGATCAAGATCCAAAAAGACCAAGTTTCATCAAAGTACTAAAATTCAAGAATATATCTTACACAAAATGCATTCAAGATGGCATCGCCCTTTCATTATCCAAATTCAACCATGGCAGAATTCCATTCAAAGAAGTGTTTTGCATACAAAGGGTAGCGCCATTAAGTTTATCCAAGAGTTACAAAACAAACCATAACAAATTTGCATGAGGCAAAACACGTATTAAGTTTGGGACTTTGCAAGATAAAACATAAGCATTTGATTAAAAAATACATAAAGTGCCACTGTAAGATGAAGGGTCAATGGAAGCGTGTGTATTGTTGTTTTGGTTTTTTCACATTGAGAAACATTCTTCGTCAATATGTTTTCAAGCTCATCTGCCTGGTTCACCTTAAGACGTTTCTATTAAGCATTTTTCAGCCTCATTTCAGCATATCAAAACAGGATTGAGAAGGAGTTCAGGGCTAGAGGTGGCAATTGGATCCATTAAGGCAAAATCCATCCAATCCATCCATCAAAAAATCCATTCAATTCATCTACCACATAAAAAATAAGTTAATGGATTGGATTAAATCCATCCATTTACATGCACGGATTGGTTCAATCCATCCAACATATTTTAAGGATCCAAGGGATTATTTTTATCTCCGTTAGATTTATTTTTTAAAAAATAATTAAAAATGGATTTTTTTTTTAAAAAAGAATTTATATTTTTCCAAAAAAAACGAATTTTTTTTCCAAAAAAACTGATTTTTTTTCCAAAAAAAACCGACTTTTTTTCCGAAAAAACTGACTTTTTTTTCCGAAAAAAAACCGACTTTTATTTATGAAAAAAAAACTGACTTTTTTTCCGAAAAAAAAAACTGACTTTTTTTCCTAAAAAAAAGTCGATTTTTTTTTTCGAAAAAAAAAACCTTTTTTTCCCGAAGAAAAACCGACTTTTTTATCCAAAAAAAAACTGACTTTTTTTTCGAAAAAAAACTGACTTTTTTTCCTGATAAAAAGCTGATTTTTTTCTGAAAAAAAAAACCGACTTTATTTCAAAAAAAAAACCGATTTAAAAAAAATGGATGGATGGATATCCATCCATTAAAAATATGTTAATGGATGGATTGGATGGATTTTATTCTTAATGGATGGATTGGATTGGATAATTGTAAGAAAATTTTAGTGGATTATTAATGGACTAATTGATTGTTTTGATCCATCCATTAACAATCCAATCCATATCCATCCAATCCATCCATTTTACCACCCCTATTCAGGGCTAGTCTTGAGTTCGACCTCTGGTTTGTTGTGTCTTTCAACTTCTTGACAAGGAAAATTCTGAAGGCACATAGCGGCATGGAGTGTGTCGCGAATGCAAGACAAAATAAAATGGCGGCACACAGTGAAGAAAACACGACGTCAGAAGTCTACCTCAAATCTTCTGCAGATATGAAAGTTCAAATCAGTTATGAGTATTCAAATCTCAAGCATAACGGGGAAATCGAACAAGGAAATGAATCCAAGGAATCAATTGCCAGAGATAATCAGTAATCATGTTTCCAAAACCATCTCTAAAACATGTTCGAAACATACATCAGACATGTCGATACAGAAAAGGAATGAATTCATCAAACACTGTCAAGACAAAGAATAACAGCCATAACATTCTTTCCAAAACAAGGATCACAGTTCATAAATCATGAAATCATAAGCATTCAAATTCAAATCATAAACATTTATGTAGCAAGGCTTATATAAAGAACACATTCAGAACAGAGAGATTCACGAAAATAACACATACATTCATCAAAAACATTTATGGAGACATAAGGAAGATAATCCCTTGTTAAACCCTTCGAGCCTAGAAGTTGGAGTTTCTTTCTTTACAAAAAACCCGCAATATTTAACCTGGGGTAGGGTAGTTCTCAGTTAACTTGATTGTGCATTCGTGCAAGACACCTTTCAACCGAAGTTTACATTCATAAGTCGTCCTTCGCACACAGCAAGCAAGTGTCGAAGATGTCTTTCAAATCGGAAGTCAATGATGGTTCACTGTAATCATTAAGCCATGAAGTCATAAACTTTTAACTCTTCCAAATCAAATGAATAAATGTTGTACAAGTTGTTCCCAAAGTAATAAATAAAGAAGGATCGTCAAGAAATCCTTACTCAAAGAATAAGTCGAGTCCCTTTCGAGGCAAAAGCTAAGAAAGATGGGAAGCTCATGACCTTACCTTATACAAAGAGAAATAAGAACAAGCTTGTATGACAACCAAAAGTTGTAAGGAAGCAGTGATTGTCATCTCAAGAGTCCCTTGACTTCTGAACCATCATCATCATCAGTGTAATTTCCAACTTCTTGGAAATCTGAGTGCATAATTTAAGTTAACTAAGCGTAGGACTGAAGATCATCACGAAGATGGGGTGGGTACAAATAAACTTTGAGCTTGTATCCTTTGTTTCTTAAATTGTGAACCAAACCACGTTATAACCCTCAAAAGACCTAACTGAAGCAAGGTTATTTTGAAAGCATACTATAGCAAGGTTGCGTAAACTGACTCCCAAAGATCTTTGTAGATAATCTATTTTGGCATTACCACCTGTGCTTGACCTTTCACTTTGATGTCTTGAACCGCTGTGTTCTGACCATTGATTCGTTTGCTTTGCATCTTTCCAAAATGATTTTGATTTCAAAAGTTGCATAAACTTTGCATTTACTATATTTGTATGAACATTCTTGTTTGCAAACTGGCTGTTCTCTCAAGGAATTTTTAAACAATTAAGAAACTTAGTCGGTGATCCTATCAGGGGCAAGTCCTTCTCAGAATTGGTTTATCCAGAAAATTTTTCAAGACTCAGACTGGGGCAAGCTTTCCAAGCACTCAGTAAAGCAGTCATTTACATAATCATTCAAGCTGAAGCAGTGATCAACGCATCTGCAAAAGTCATCTAATCTGGGGCAGTTTACTTGAAGAACCCCAAGAGGCTCTTCATCCTTCCTACAAGGATCAACTTGATACAATTTATCAGTGTGGCTGAATTGTGCTCAGTAGTAGCATCTCTAGTCCCCAAGAAGAATAACAGTGATCTTTGTGTTGAGGAATCAGTCTTCCAGTCTTGTCTTCTTCCCGAAAGAGTCGAGCCGTGTCGTCAGCATCTGCATCTGCATTTGATCATATATCATAGCCTAATTCATATACCATTGCATAGCGCATGAGTGTTTCATCCTCATTTGCATTTCTCCAGAGGTCGTGTTGTTATCCACGTCTTACCTTATGGTCAAAGTCCAACTCACTTGGCACCTCTCAAACAGATATTGTTGTAACTATCTGACGCTCTTCCAGATATGTATTTTTGTTCTGATGTTCTTCTAGAACACTCTTTATGTCTATCTGATGTTCTTCCAGAACTCGTTTGCGTCTATCTGATGTTCTTCCAGATATGACTTTATTTCTGATGTTTTTCCAAAAACTTCTTTGTACCTATCTGATGCTCTTCCGAATATGTACTTTTGTTTTGATGTTCTTTCAGAACCTGTCTGACGTTTTTCCAGACGTTCCTATCGATTCTGATGCTTTTCTGGAATCTACCCGATATTTTTCCGGATATGTCTCTTTCTGAGTTATTTCACCAGATCGAGTCTTTTGTTCTGATGTTCTTCCAGAACTTATCTGATGTTTTTCCAGATATTCGCTTTGTTTATTTTGATGCTTTTTCCAGAATTACATTGCTTTAACCATCTGATGCTCTTCCGGATGTGTCTCTCTTTCTGATGTTCTTCCAGATTGAGTATTTGTTATCTGACATTTTTCCAGATATTTCGCTTTGTTTATTCTGATGCTTTTCCGGAATGACACTGCTTTTACCATCTGATGTTTTCCCATACGTGTCTGCTCCTGATGCTTTTCCAGTGCCCCTTTGTGTCTATCTGATGCTTTTCCAGATATAACCTTGTTTATCCGATGTTCTTCCGGATATGTGTCTTCTGTTCTGATGCCTTTCTAGAACCACGTTTGTGTCTATCTGACGTTCTTCCAGATACGACCTTGTATATCTGGTGTTCTTCCAGATATGATGTTGCTTATCTGACGTTCTTTCAGATATGTCTTCAAATATTTTCCCGTACATTTAATGTTTTTCTAAATGTTTCGGATGTACCTTCAGAATCGTTGTTTTCATCTAATGCTCTTCTAGATTTCTTCAACTTATTCTGACTGTGGTTAACAACTGCTGAATGTTTTCAAGCCTGTTTCCATTCTTCATCCAATGTTTTTCTGGATGTGTTCCAGAGTTTATTCGATGCTTTTCCGAATATCTCTGATGTTGTTACAGAGTTTATTCGATGCTTTTCCGAATGTCTTTGATGTGCTCCAAAGTTCATTCAATGCTCTCCTGAATGTCTTTGATGGTCGTTTCTGTACTTTCCTAAAGTTTTGGTCAATGCATTTCTGACAAAACCTCTGATGACTGTAACATTTTTCCCCTGTGGCATCTTTTCCGTCACAGATCCCTGTCTTGCATTCATATCATTTCATATCATGTGCATCTTGTGGCATCTTAGGGCCAAAAATTGGGCATGTTTGTATTTAAGTCTCTTTTATCTCGTCAAGACGAAGATTTCAATCTCCATATCTCCGGATAGAAGAAACTTAAATAGGGGTATCTGTCTGTCGCACCCTAATTTTTGACCCTAAAATCCCTTTTCTTTTCGCATAGCGTCTTTAGGTCATGCGGTCTTTGTGCGCATGTTTATTATGACTAACAGGTTTGTGCAGGAATTTTGGTTTCAAGTAAAGATAGTTTTTTCTCACCGTCAAATACTTCAAGACATAGCTAAGGGATTCAGTTTCAAATGATCCTAGTTTTTTTTATTGATCATTTTCCTCAAAATTTCTCAGAAATGCCTATTTGCTCCCTGAGGAGGATTATGTTTTTGGTGTGGAGCGTGGTCATGGAATTCTGGTTAAGGTTTCCATGACAAATTCGCACCATAATTTGTGCCTTAATTGCAAAGGATTTCTCAGGACATTGGTCTTGGTACCACGTTCACTTTTGACTGTGCAACAAAGGTCCAACATTTGAGCTCATTATTTGATTCATGCTTTTCAAAGTGAAAATGTCAAATCCAAAAGATTCAAGGTTGCAAGTTTTGTTTCAAACCATGACTCAAAACTTTAAGCACAAATGGAAGTTTTAAGCCAAGTCATTGATTCTACACTACTTACGAGCCAAGTCACGTGGTTAATAATTGAATAGCAGTTTGTTTTATGGGATATACCAGAAGGGTGTTTGCATCAGTTTATTTGAAGAACTTGACTTAGAAGGTCATGCGTTATGTCCACATTTCCTTTGAACTCTATGCTTTGCTACTGACACTTAAAATGAGGAAATCTTCAAGCCTCATTATTAGACGTTAATACGCCGTCTTGAGAATGCAATGATTGTGCTAAAGAAAGTCTTGATTAACAACAATTGTTTGGACATATGAGAATACATGGAGCATTACTACACCCCAGGTCCCTACAATCTAGTTATTAGCATTACAGTAAAAGATCAACATGGCTCAAATTTCTAGCCAGCAAAGGTTTGGCTTTGCAAGTGGTCGTCACGATAGATATTCCACACATGTCTTGGCCATGGGCTGCTTGACGGATAAATTGGAACTAAAATAATAACAGACCCTGAACTTTGCACGTCGTAGCTTGGTCAAATGTGCATGTTTCACGAATTGTGGCCGGAAGGTTACGACATCTTACAATAAAAATAATGGTGAATATAGTACTCAAGAATATTGTCTCAGAGGGATTGGAAATGCAATAATAAAACTCTTGGTGTGCGTAAAAAAAATGATAGTCGTACCTTAGACAATTTGGACTGGTGGTGCGTAATCTGAACTATAATGATCGTGAACTGCTCTCAAGACATTTGAAATTTCGAATGTGGAAGGCGAAAGAAGGACCAGTCTCGTACACTTGCCGAACGCAAGCTGGATGAACCGAAATGGAGGATATAGATTGCTAGAGCAGCTTATCCAGAGCTCATTGTGGTAATGCAAGACGGAGAGATCGCACAAGTGAACATGTAAAGAATTTCTACAGCAGGATGAAGAAGTACTAGAGTCAGTTCATATGGCTAATAATAAAACGCAAGGCAAAACTCTTAGTAGGAATTCAACATCAAGAGCAGAAATTAGTTACGTGACCTATCGACAGAAACGCGCTGATACCCGAATAAAGAGCTCATGACAAATTCATAACTATAGACATGTATGTGCTTCAGCCGGAGTTTTACTCGTACATGCTAAGTCACTACAGGTCTTGGATGATGACACAAAAGCTGCCACCATTAACGGAGTCTTTGGCAAGTCGAAAGTGTATCTTGGTGACAGCAGGAATCATCTTCATCGTTAAATAAAATCGAAGGATCAAAAGACATTGGAAGGTGCTTACCATATCCTTTGGATGCAAGGAATTCTTCTTGAAAGAAGGAAATTATGGTAAAGATATGCTGCAAGAAAAATGTGGTGACATTGAGAGAAGCCAAAACAGCTCAAATTAAAGTTCATCAATCATCAAAATTTACTCAACCTATCTCATTCCAAAACCTGTCACTGCTACTACCTCGCCTTCAACAGCCACGCTTGAATCCATTGAGAAAATACGAACTTCTGTCGACGAAGCTTGTTGATCCTTACATGGGTGTTGATTCAACTCCATAAGCCAAACAATCTCCCTGGTTCTCCAATCTAAGCTTCACCAAATTTAATCCAGGATTCCTCATCAAGCATCCTCGCCTTGGGCACATGAAAAGGAAGGAAAGGGAGTGATTAGCAAGGTGCCATTAGCCCAAAAGAATACAACAACAAAGTGAAGTGTATATGATAACAAATTACAGGAGGCATGATTCTGACACCTACGGGATCAATCTAAACCTAAGCCTACAAGCTGAGATTGAAGGTGAGCTTACCCAAAGAAGTCTTGCAAAAGTCTTTGGCCTTTAACACCAAACCGCACCACCAAGGTCAATGGATAACCGTAAAAGCTTAGAAAGGAAGTGCATAAAGACAATA
Organism: Lathyrus tuberosus; assembly: GCA_022829125.1. Lineage (NCBI taxonomy): Eukaryota > Viridiplantae > Streptophyta > Magnoliopsida > Fabales > Fabaceae > Lathyrus > Lathyrus tuberosus. Next base: position 16,683,365 of record JALAZF010000016.1, read on the forward strand.
ATTAAGAAGAAACTGCTACGTGATAGAAGAGTAGGCCATGTTTGTCTCTGTGATGCTGCCTAAGACGCTTTAAACCATCGCCACATCTAGCTCTTGCTGCAACATTGTTGTTCGCTGAGGCTATTCATGCTCATCTATTGAAAGGCCTTATCGGAACAGATGTTGACCTTGCCACCGCATTTTTGGACATGTATGACAAGAGTATAGAATTAAGAGCTGTAAAGTTTCTTTACAAGGCCGAGCACAGTTCCAACACCCTTGTTTTCCATGTTCTTAATTCAAAAACAAGATGGCTGCCAATATCAAGATTGTCGCTATCCCCCATTTCTATCTGAGAAATTTCTATCGACATTGGTCTCATCCTTGCCGCTTCTGAATTGAACAAAAGCGTTGTTGATGAATTGATTTCCGAATGGTACTGACTTTTGCTCCACTCATAACCACGAACGATCGCTGTTGAACGAGAATCTATTGAAGGTTCATGACAGGATCATATCTCAGAGTACGTTTGAACCTGTCAAGACAAAACAGATTCGAGTAATAATAATAAAAAACAAACACACAACCACATAGAAATCCACTGCTACCAAAGTTTTGTCCCAAACCTAGCAGTAACGTGCATAGTCAAGAAGAAAAGTCGTTATCATCAAACGCATCCAATACAGTTCACAGATTTTGTGCAACGAAAAAGGAAAGATTGAATGAGATAGGCCTCAGTTTTTTGAATCAGAGAAATTTTCATCATCTTCAAAATATTGAATTGAGGGCAACATCGTAAAGACGCCGCCACCTTCAATTCTTTCTAATTGGAATTAATCTAAGTTTTTAAATCATTTGATTGCAAGAGATCGCACCCATATTTCAGATCAATCGTATCAAATCGTATCCAAGAGCAATTTCAAAAACTTCCCATTTTTTAAAACCAAATCAGCAAATCAGATCGTATCAGAGTATCACAAATTCACTTTCAGATTCAAAAAACTTCCCAAATCAGCAAATCAGATCGTATCAGAATATCCAAATTCAATTTCATTTCAAAAACCTTCTAAATCCAACCAGATCGGATCAAGACATTTAACACATTATCAAATCAGCATTCAAGTTTTTCAATTTCCCTAATTCATCATCGGCCTATAAAAAGGGACAAATTCTTGGCAGAAAACACACAGAAAAATTGACGGAAAAAGCCACAAAAATACCACGCATCCGAAACAACACGATCGAGGCTCAGAACACCAAGAACGTTCGTCATCGCCCAAAGAACCCAGAAACCACGACATCATAGACGAAGGCAAAAAGGAGAAATATTAAATGGAACGCAAAGATCAAGGAAAACTCCCACGCGCCGCCGTCGAAAGCCCCATCGGAGGGTCTCCGATAAGTAAATCCTTAATCCCTTTTACCTCCCGTTTCTCGCATCCATGTTATATTGCCATGATATTTCTGAAATTTGTTGGCTTGTTGTTTACCTCTGTCGATTATGCATGTTTGCCTCTGTCGATTATGCATGTTTGCGCCGTTAGGGTTTCAGAGAGGATTTTTTTGCTCATTTGATTTTGAGAGAAGAGACGAGAATGATAGAGCGAGGGAGAGAGGACCGATTTTGTTCTTTGTTTTTTATGTTCACTGATGACGTGCATGCGCCTTTTTTATTAAACCAATTAATCTCTTTTTTAAAAAATCAATTAATCTATCTGTTTTAGAATAAAACGTTAAATCTGTTTTTATACCATCGATTAATCTTTCTTAATATAAGACATCAAATCTGTTTTTTTATAATCATAATCGTTAAAAAAAAAAAAACATAATCTTTTTTTTTTGTTGTTTTGTTAAAATAAGGGTAACTTGTTAATTCGTTGAAAAATAAATAATAAGTACAATTTATATTTTGCTATGAAAAAATAATATAACTTGTTTTTGTTACGATAACTTAATAATATGGTTTCTTTTCATAATAATTTAAATTTACCTTTTATAAGATAACTTTTCTATAACAACTTAGTTTTATATAAATATATCACCAAAGAAAATATATGGTTTTTATAATAAATCTTTTTCAGGCACTTTTTTTTATAAATGTTTAATACGATTCTTTTTTCTTTTTTATAAAAGTCATTTAGAATTAATCCTCTTATCAATAAAAATAATAATAAATAATAATCCTTTGATTTCTATCATGTTTCTTTTCCCAATTAAAATAAGCTTATATTGTATTCGTCTCTAATTTTCTAAATGCATACTTAAATCTCGTTGATTCCGTAAATACTTATATGATGCATGCTTTGGATATTTTGTTTGAACGTTAAATGTTTGTTTTATATGTTGAATATTAAATCATGACCCTATGCTTATTACTCTTATAATATAATTGCATGAATTATTATTTTGCTATTAATTTTTTTAAATTATTTATATTGGTTATATCCCCTTTTTTAATCCAAAGGAAGGTCACCCCACATTGACTCAATGCCATAGGACTAACCTTTAGAACCTTGGCCTTAGGATCCGGAGTTTTCGTACTCCATGTCTCGTTGTAGACACTTAAAAACCTTAGCTTTAGGATCGGAGTTTTTATACTCCGAGTAAATGTCCTACATGAACATTTACAAACCCACCCCTCTTGGACCATCCTACAACTTTAGAGTCACCGTACTCTATGTAAGGTTTTGCCCAAAACTTTACTTCCCTCTTGGAACCTTGACCCCGTCAAGAAGTTCCTCTTCTTAGAACTACGCATACTCTGATTCTACACCCGAGGATACGTAGGCGTAAGGTGCGATGCCTTATCGAGTATACTTAGATACTAACCCCTAGGGTTCTCAACCTTTAGCATAGTACCCTTAGCAAGCGAAAATATAAAAAATGAAAATAACATAATAAAACGAGAGGTTCCCGTAGAGTACTACGGACGTTTAGGATGCTCATACCTTCCCTAGGCGTAACCAACCCCCGAACCTTAGATCTCCCCCCTTAGGTTTTTTACCTTGAACCCTTCCTTTGGACAAATCAAAGTCGGTGTCGAAATAAATGTGATCCTAGTTCATTAATAACTATGGTATCCAATTTTCACCGCGACACTGTCATACCGTAATTTTTTACCATAAGATCCCACCTATTTGTCTATCATCATGTATATCTGCATGCTTTATTACTAACAGGTTTGTGCAGGAATTTTAATTTCAAGTGGAGCTAGTATTCATCCTCACAGTTAAATACCCCAAGGGTTGAAGCATATCCTTAGTCAGTACAAGGCGATTTTCCTCAAGATTTCTCAGAGGATTAGGGTTTTCCGTCCATTAGTTTTGAGCATGGTCATTTGAGAACTGGTTGGAATTTCATGGGATTTGAAATTCTGGTACCAGATGTGTGATGTTACGTGCGATGTCACAACAACACACTCTGCAATGGATAATGCAATAACAGCAATAAATCAACACAATGAAATTGTTCACCCAGTTCGGTCTAACTACCTACGTCTGGGGGCTACTAAGCCAGGGATGAAATTCACTACTTGTAGAATTTAATTACAGACTCAATAACCTAGTTGACAATCTCCTAATCTTAATTCCTACTAGTGACTTTCTACCTAAGAAACCACTTAGATATGAGAACACTACTCAATCCCTAAAACACTTCAGTGATATAATTCAAAGATCACACACTTTGAATACCACTACTTAATTCTGCTTCACAGCTTTGATCAAGAACAACTCAAAGCAACAATACCAATTCACACTCGAATGGTTTACAAAACATACACGAAGACACAAACGATACTCAATCTTTAGCTCCCTTTCTTCGTTACTTTTCCTTCATTACAGATGCGCTTTATATAGCTAACTGAATTGGGCTTGGACCTGCTACAATATCTGACTTGATTTATTATTTAAAACTGAATCTTCAAAATAGATTTTCTCCTAAAATCTTTTCAAATCTTCAACCTTTTAAATCTCCTACAAATCTGCACCAGATCTCCTATGCAGCAGAGAATATTTATCCCAAGATACCCGCATCCAATGAGACTACCTGCTCTCCACAATTCCAGCTAAAACGCAAACCCTAACAACATCACAAACCTGATGTTATTAATTCTGCAGATCTAATGTCATAACATCGCTTGTGACATCAGACATCCAACTTAAGCAACTTAAACACTTAACACAGCCCAGTATTAAGATTCAATGTTGTGACATCACCCATATGACATCAAACATTGAACAAACTTTGTTTTACCAAAATTCCAGCCAATCCAAGAACCTAACAGGATTTCTCATCGTGTAGTTTGGTTTTATTCGCGAAGATGGATCATTAGTCATCAAGTGGAATAGTTTGGACTATTGGTAGTTTGTGAACCATACGCTTTGAAATGGTATAATTTGGATGAAAACTTGGAATCGAGTTTAGGCAAGAAACTCTCAAATTGAAGTCAAGATTCATGTTCTATACAAAGTTCAAGTGGATTCATTATGTCTTTAACTTCAAGTCCAAATTCAAGCTTCATATTCAAGTTACAATTTCAAGGAGGTTTTGTATATCATTTCAAGTTGTATCCTTATTTTCGAGGATTCCCCCAAACGCATGGTTCTTGTGCAAAGATCATCAAGTAAAGAAGGTTACCATTAATTTGAGGGTTGGATTGCTAGAAGTTCAAAGCCCTGATGCAAGTGATATGAGGAGGTGGATTCCTGAGGATCAAAACACCATTATTCTTTCAAACACTTATTACGTGTAAAGAAAATTATTTGTGTTTTGAGTGTTAGGAATTAGGAGTTCTTTTGAATTGAAGATAAATTGAAATGTATTCAAATAATGTCGTTAAGTTCAAATTGACTTCAAAGGTTTAAGATTGGCAAAAGAGTCAAGGTCTTAAAAGTTCATGCTATGTGATCAAGATCCGAAAAGATCAAGTTTCATCAAATTACTAAAATCCAATAATGTATCTTACACAAAATGCATTCAAGATGGCATCGCCCTTTCATTATCCAAATTTAACCATGGCAGAATTCAATTCAAAGAAGTGTTTTGCATACAAAGGGTAGCGCCATTAAGTTTATCCAAGAGTTACAAAACAAACCATAACAAATTTTCATGAGGCAAAACATGTATTAAGTTTGGGATTTTGTAAGATAAAACAAAAGCATTTGATTAAAAAATACATAAAGTGCCACTGTAAGATGAAGGGCCAATGGAAGCGTGCGTATTGCTGTTTTGGTTTTTTCACATTGAGAAACATTCTCTGTCAATATGTTTTCAAGCTCATCTGCCTGGTTCACCTTAAGACATTTCTATTAAGCATTTTTCAGCCTCATTTTAGTATATCAAAACAGGATTGAGAAGGCGTTCAGGGCTAGTCTTGAGTTCGACCTCTGGTTCGTTGTGTCTTTCAACTTCTTGACAAGGAAAGTTTTGAAGGCACATAGTGTGAGAGCAAGAATTGTCTCTACAAGTCGATCTATGCTTTGATGATAACAATACGTATTTGTGAAAGAACCATTTTATGTTCTAACGTGTGTTGTGTGTGTGACGCCCCCATTCTATACCCCCAATTAACAGGCAATTAAAGCACTAAAAGAAAATTCGAAATTTCGTCAGAGTACATTTGAATCCGCGGCATAGAAAGGGAGGAATCACATCAATTGAAACCAAACATAGCATAACATGCAACACCTGCCCATAATGATATGCAACTGTGGGGTAGCAATCAAACAGAGGAAACTTTGTTCCTTACACCCACTTTTCAGAAATTAGAATTAAAGCGGAAAATCTAAAATCTGATTAACATATATACATATACACATATAAACAGTTTGTCATACATCAGGTAGCATATGTACAACCAAAATATACCATCAGATATACAAAATAATGGCACGCGGCCACCCTAACTACCCGGAGTCACATATCAGAGCCGACCGACCAAAATAATGAAGACGCAACGCTTCACAAAAAGGAATACCTCCAGCAGCTCTAATCTGCAACGCCTCATAGAGCATTATAAAACAGCAGAAGGGTGAGAAAAACAACCATAATATAATTGAATAAAATTATATATATAAACACAAAAATGTACAAGTAACACAGTCTCATCACAACCACATATAACATAATATCGCACAATTCTCAAGCATCAAATACCATTACACACCACACATATACCATATAATCATCAATCACATTCACAAATTCACACACAATTAATTCATGATTTATGCAATGCACATAGACCGACACGACGACTCCATGCACATGCCATGCGGTACCGACTTCCAATGTCTCAGGTCTCATCATCAGTTCACTCAGGAACTATTGGAACCATCGCTCGTTATTGAGAATCTCAAGTAACTCCCCGTCGGGCCTACGATGTTCACCCGTCGCTTTAGGTCCTCAGGCATCGCCTCATATTTTCGAGGCACATGACGTTAAGGATTGCTTTAAGTCTCCAAAGGAGCCCACAATCGTCTATAACCACCGCTTTAGGTCCTCAGGCAGCGCCTCATATTTTCGAGGCACACGATGTTATAGCATATTCCCCTCAGGAATCAAACCGTCTCTCAGGACGTTTCCACAATGCACATTATGATGCTTGGCATACAATAACTCATGACACTCACATTGCATCCATGCACATATTCATAATCATGCATATATCATCAAATACAGCACTTAGCATTTTCTTGCCTTTCGGCCACAATTCGTCCCCACAACAGCACATAAGGCATACACATCCAATTCACCAACTTATAACATAATACACGTCAAATACGCACCATTTAAAACACCAAAAGTCGAGATTCGACACTATTCACATTTCCCGACAAAATTTAATCGGCTAACAATTCTCAAAACCTAATAATCACAAAGTACGTCTCGATACCTTTCCAACGACACCAAGAATACAAAAATCGGATACTCGAAACAAAAGTTACGGACAAAATCGATAACACATTTTGAAAAATCACATTTTTGCAAATCTCCTGTCCATACGCGTACCACCTATTCCCATACGCGTATTGACAGAGCAATTTTCCTTCACAAAACCACGTTTCACAAATCCATACGCGTATTGGCCTCGCCCATACGCGTATCACCAGAGGGCCGGTAAAACATGCAAGTTCATACACGTATTGCCCCCAAAACAGCACAATGTTACGCGTATCGCCTGGTCTCATACGCGTATTGGCAAGCCCCTTACGCGTATGGCCAGGACAAACCCAGAAAAATTCTGCAGAACATTTTCTGCGTTTTTCCACCCCAATCATACAATTTCTTCACCTAAAACTCAGAAAAAACAGCAATTTGAAGTGTAATAACATACCACAAACATGTATGAACAATCAACAATGCATTCAACAAGATTTTTACCACAATCAAATTCATTTCTAATCAATTTTTACACAATCTAGGTTTTCCTAATATTCTCCAAATCAATCCAAAAACAAAAGCAAAACACATACATAATCGTATACAATCATAGAATAATCGAGTTTCGCACCCTTACCCGATTTAATCGACTTTACAACTTGCTCTTGATGATTTTTCCACTCTTTTCTTCAATTTCTCTCTTTTCTCTCTTCTCCTCTTTTCTTCTTTCTCTTTTTCCTTCTATTTTTCTTTTTCTTTCTATCTTACTAACTTAATGAAAATAAGTGGGAAAAGACCAAAATACCCCCACACTCAAATATCTCATAAACGATCCCAAAACGCGATAAAATATATTCCCGCCGAAAAATAACATATTTTCACATAAAAGTCAAAAATACAATAAAATAATAATAAAATAATCCAAAAAGACTCAATAAAATAAAATGGGCAAAACGGGGCGTTACAGTGTGCAGATCATAATCATAGAAGTTATCAGATCCAACAAGCACCAACCAGATGAGCGAAATTGATAATATGCGAAGTTACTATGTGTGACACAAGTCGCAAGAAGCAAGAACGCTTTTGTATCTGATCGTGATCAGTCAGATCCAAGGATTCTGATATTGCTGATGCAATGCTCTTGTGGATGCTCTCTGAAAGTGGTCAAGATTCTGAAGATTGCGAAGCTTCTGAAGAAGTGAACCGAAGTGCTGAAGACTCTCATGACTTGAAGTTATAAAGGCGGAAGGCTCTGAAGACTAAGTGCAGAAAGACTCTGAAGACTTATGTGTTCTGAAGATTAAGGTTCTGAAGATCAAGTATTGAAGACTCTGAAGACAGATTCCTAATGGACAAGTTCTGAAGTTTCGGAAGACTTGAAGAAGTAAAGGATAACGTGCTCAAAGACAAGTGCTGAAGTTCTGAAGACTGATTCCTAATGGACTTCTTCAAATAACTGAAGACTTGACGTATCAGATATCCTGCTAAGAAGACTCTACTCATACTTCATCAGTTAACCATCAGAAGCCTCTGAAGTTTAGAAGTCACATGTTACCGTTGTGAGTAACTATACACGGCGCCCAAGAAAGATATATCCCGTCACTTCTCCCACAGTAAAAAGGAGATGTGTCAGTACAGCTAGTTATTACACAATGTCTCTTTTCCAACAGCCAACAATATTTCAAACGGCTATATTTCTAGTGGGCTATTTAAAGGAAAAAGTATTCGCTTTTGAATCATCGATCCCATCCATGAATGGCAAATTCATCAAAGTCATTGTGTGAAGATAACAACAACGATGAGTTCTCGTTGTAACACTTAGAATATCCAAAGCTATCACCATTTACACATGGCCATTGTTGTTGAAGTTCAAAGATCATCATTCAACACAACAACAATGAATTGGAATAGAAATTGTTGATGAAGAAGACAACATTGCAAATCAGTCAAGTCATTAACCACCTTCTCGTCAGTGCTATATTGAAGATCTGTAGCAAGGAGTTGTTGCTCAAAGCTTGCTCACCCAAGAAGACAAAGAAGAAGAAGATCTACAAGATGTCAACAACTGTCAAATCATTATACATCTCTGTAGTTTCTTAGAATAGGCAAGGAGTTGTTGCTCACATCTTGCTTGAACACTTATGTATTCTTTGTACTTAAACTTAGGAGAATCTGCTTACAAGGAAGCACCTCACTCATCTCTAGTCTGCCAATTTGACTTAAGAATTGAGATTCCTCCGGTGGATGTTATATCCTGTTTGGATCCCTTAACGGGTCACTGTTGATGGAAGCCTCAGGTAGATCATGGGTTGATCGGAATACTTAGGGAAACGGTGGCAGCTGGTCATCGTGAAATCTTGGCTAGAGATCTTGAATGATCTTGGAACGTTGGGTCAATGATAGTCATATCTTAAAGAGGATCATATGTTGATAAGACTCTTGTGGGATCCCTGATGGAACTCATTGTGATACCTCCAGTGAACGTTATATCCTGATTGGATCCCTGAACGGTTCATTGAGAGAGATGCCTCAAGGGATCATATGGTGATCTGGGTACTTGAGATGACAATGAAGTAAGTCATTGTGGGTTAGTCACAGTGCGGCTGTGCAGGTTGTTAGTCACCGGCTGTTGCCCGTGCATGTGTAATTGAGATTGATTATAGTGGATTAAGACCTTGTGTTCAAAGTGAAATCACCTGAGGAGGGTGGACCGGATTAGCCTTTGTGGTGAACCAGGATATATCGTGTGTTCTTTACTCTTATGCTTAATGTCTTGTTTATGTTTCTATATTGAGTATCAGAACCTTACACAAGCAAGTCAGAACCTTGTAACTCTGATAAGCTTCCGCTCTGCAAGTTCTGAATGTTACACATAGTGTTCAGACTCTTGTAAGTTCTCATGCCTCATGCTCTGCAAGTCTGAATGCAACTTCGTTAGTCAGAGTCTCTCAATGAACTCTGATGTTATCCTAGTACTATGCGAAATGTTGTTAAAAGAGTAAATACACAATTCAAACCCCCTTTCTTGTGTCTTTCTCGCACCTTCAATTGGTATCAGAGCTCGATTCTGTTAAGATGGACATCAAACACCTAACAGTGTCAGAAAAAGATTCGGATGCGGTGCGTAGAAATACTCTGGGTGAGATTGAAATCCACTTACAATTTCTGTAACAGTTCAGAAGATGACTGTGTACAAAATTGTAATCAATCTAAGTATTTGAGCAAATCACTGATTCTAGAAGTTGTGCAGCTGTCAAACAACTAAATCTTCCTCACTAAAGTTTAATGAAGATTGAAAAATCAGCTGATAAGATAGACTCATCAGATAAGAAGTAGTATCTGTTGAATTCCTATCTTGGAAGATGCGTGTGGATGAACCACATATTTGCTCAAAGTTGAATCATCAGAAAACAAGAAGTCTTGTTTGCTGAAGATTAATTCTTTATGCGTTTTTGAGATGTTTTCAAGAAACGGATTTGGTCCACCCTTGACTTTCTCGTATAAAAACTCATTCAGAACTTCTTCATGTAAAGAAGAAAGATTGTTGTTCTATGATTTTGTACTTCAGAGTGAAGTCTGTTGAAGTCAAAAAATCAGATGAATTCAAACTCTTAGAAATGATTCAACATTTGAATCTTGAATAATCTAGAAGATAAAAGATTCAATGTAGAACTGAATATTGTTTTCTTGGAAGCAATACGGAGAGCTATGCAGAAATCTGAAAGAAAATTCAGATAGAAGAATGTCAAGGATTCATCAAATACTTGATCAAGAATGAGCTCTTAAGTCTTGTTTGAATCAGCTTAACTAAGTCCTGATAACTTAAAACTATCTCTCAGGTGAATCAAATGTTAGTAATCAGATCACTATTTGATAAGTTGTTCAGAACCTCTCACGCACTGTAATCAGAAGATGTCAAATCAGACACCTAAGTTCTCTACCTAAAGTCAAAAGGATTCAAGTCACTGACGTCATTCAGAATGAAGAAATCAGACACGCTGTGGACTATTCTCAAACCAGTATCAGAATTCAGAAAATAGTCATATTCTTCAAAAATTAGAATGGAAGCAAACCTTGAAGAATCCAAGAACCCAACAAGTCACTCTAAAGGAAGCAGAAGCAGACATGATGACCAGAAGTCCTGAGTTAGAATTGAATGCAAGATATAAAAATAGAAAGTTCAGACTTTATAAGGTATGATCTTCTCTATCTTAATTATTTAAACAATAATGCATAAATTTGGTTCGGTAGAAAGAAATAAATGATCTGAAATATTTCTGACGTAGAAGAAAATTTCTTTGCTATGCGTACACTCAAAAGTAACCTCAATCATAATTGCGAATCGTTTGAAACTATACCATATCTCTGACAACATAATCTATTCTAAAAATCTTATTAAAACCTTTTGTACAAATCTATGATTTTCCTAGACTAGGTACAACTTATCCTACCCATTTACGTGTATAAAATCACGTCTCCCTATCAAACAAACTCATACTCAAAATTCTCTTTATAAAGTCATAAGTGTCAAAACCCTGTTGTCCATCATCATGCCTCCTCTCTCGAGTTGCATTGCCTGCAGTCTAGCAGAAGTGTTTTACACTCAACAATGGACTAGATACTCCATGATGCTAGAAAATCCTATCTACGTAAATCTTGTCAAAGATTTATGGAAACATGCTGATCTTGATTTTGAAAGCAAGTGCATCACCTCCTTTGTTTTTGAAGTCCCAATAATCATCAACCTGTTCTCAATCACTCTTGCAACTGGATGTGAGAATGTTGGAATCCCTGTTGACTTTGACAAACACAAATTTTTTGCTGCTAAAAATTTTGCATCCCTTCATGACCTAACTTTAGGATACATACCCTTCAATCCTGAAAATCTCCTACCCATTCCCAAAGCTTGGTATAAGCTCATGTTGTCCAATTTTCTTCCCAGAGGAGAAAGTCATGACATCCTTAGATTTCATGACCATGAATTCATTTATTTACTAATGAATGGATTTCAAATAAATCTACCACACACTATCTTCAACTGTCTCTAGAAAACCATCTCTGAGTCCAGAAATCTCACAAAGTCCTACATTCCTTATGGAAGAGTTTTGTCTGAGATTTTCTTTAGAGATGGAATTGTGGACATGATCAAAGAAAGAATTAAAGAAGATGGTCCTGAAAGCCTTCCAGATAACTGCTTGTTGAAAACTAAGTGTGAAACCTTTAGTAACTAGGAAACCCAAATCTGTCTGTGTTTTAACTATGTATGCGGAGTGTATGTGTGAAATTGCATTTGATTCTAAGTAGATTCAATAGTGTCAGTTTGCCCTGAGTTATTTAAAGATTAATGAACTTTGTCTATGAATCATTTTTTATTATTGAATTCTTAATTCTAAAAATTATAAAATATTCGACAAAACACTAATTGATATTATTTATTAAAAGTTCTTGAAAAATATTTTAGTGGCTCAAGACACCATCATCATTAATATAGCAGCCCCAGTGGCCATTCACGGCAAAGAGTTGTTAACACATTAACTCTTCTCAAAGTAAATTAGTAACTGCTCCGTTTTCTTTTCCCACACGTTCACGCCTTTTAGCATACCCTAAGTAATCATGACAACCTAGGAAATAGTAAACCCAAAACCCTGTGCACCAATTTAGTCATTATACTCCATACTCTCACTCGCTATAAATAGTTGGACATTTCCCTTGCATAACTCATCCTCAAATCTAAACTCTTTTTTTGATAAAACTCTCATTTCAACAAGATAATGAACTCTCAAAGAAATGGTCCTACCTTCTTAGGCAGAAAAGAAAATTTACATGTTATCTCAGAGAAAAGACCCAACCTCGCTCGTCTCGAAAACGATGGCTTAGAGATAATAAGAAGCATGCAAGCGCAGTCTTGGCAGTGCTATTACTCCCAACTGAATGGTCCAATCTTTACTAATCTTATTAAAATATTCTGGAATTATGCTAGGGTTAGCACTGATGGAAACACCATCTGGTCTGAGGTTCATTATCACCCCATTGCTATCTCTGTTGCCTCAATAGAGAAAATCATTGGGTGTGTCTCCGACGGAGTCACGATTGATCACTTTCAATCTGACTTAAGCATGGTGGAGAGATGTAGAATCTTGTTTGAAGATAGCAACAACGATGAGTTCTCGTTGTAACACTTAGAATATCCAAAGCTATCACCATTTACACATGGCCATTGTTGTTGAAGTTCAAAGATCATCATTCAACACAACAACAATGAATTGGGATAGAAGTTGTTGATGAAGAAGACAACATTACAAATCAGTTAAGTCATCAACCGCCTTCTCGTCAGTGCTATATTGAAGATCTGAAGCAAGGAGTTGTTGCTCAAAGCTTGCTCACCCAAGAAGACGAAGAAGAAGAAGATCTACAAGATGTTAACAACTGTCAAATCATTATACATCTCTGTAGTTTCTTAGAATAGGCAAGGAGTTGTTGCTCACATCTTGCTCGAACACTTGTGTATTATTTGTACTTAAACTTAGGAGAATCTGCTTACAAGGAAGCACCTCACTCATCTCCAGTCTACCAATTTGACTTAAGAATTGAGATTCCTCCGGTGGACGCTATATCCTGTTTGGATCCCTGAATGGGTCAGCGTTGATGGAAGCCTCAGGTCGATCATGGGTTGATCGAAATAATTGGGGAGACGGTGGCTGCTGGTCATCGTGAAATCCTGGCTAGAGATCTTGAATGATCTTGGAACGTTGGGTCAATGATAGTCATATCTCAAAGAGGATCATATGTTGATCAGACTCTTGTGGGATCCCTGATGGAACTCATTGTGATACCTCTAGTGAACATTATATCCTGATTGGATCCCTGAACGGTTCATTGAGAGAGATGCCTCAAAGGATCATATGGTGATCTGGGTACTTGAGATGACAGTGACGTAAGTCATTGTGGGTTAGTCACAGTGCGGCTGTGCAGGTTGTTAGTCATCGGCTGTTGCCCGTGCATGTGTAATCGAGATTGATTATAGTGGATTAAGACCTTGTGTTCAAGGCGAAATCACCTGAGGAGGGTGGACTGGATTAGCCTTTGTGGTGAACCAAGATATATCGTGTGTTCTTTACTCTTATGCTTAATGTCTTGTTTATGTTTCTATATTGAGTATCAGAACCTTACACAAGCAAGTCAGAACCTTGCAACTCTGATAAGCTTCCGCTCTACAAGTTCTGAATGTTACTCATAGTGTTTAGACTCTTGTAAGTTCTCATGCCTCATGCTTTGCAAGTCTGAATGCAATTTCGTTAGTCAGAGTCTCTCAACGAACTCTGATATTATCCTAGTACTTTAATGACAAGATGCGAAATGTTGTTAAATGAGTAAATACACAATTCAAACCCCCTTTCTTGTGTCTTTCTCGCACCTTCACATAGTGGCATGGAGTGTGTCGCGAATGCAGGACAAAAAAATGGCGGCACACAGTGAAGAAAACACGACGTCAGAAGTCTACCTCAAATCTCCTGCAGATATGAAAGTTCAAATCAGTTATGAGTATTCAAATCTCAAGCATAACGGGGAAATCGAACAAGGAAAGGAATCCAAGGAATCAATGGCCAGAGATAATCAGTAATCATGTTTCCAAAACCATCTCCAAAACATGTTCGAAACATACATCAGACATGTCGGTACAGAAAAGGAATAAATTCATCAAACACTGTCAAGACAAAGAATAACAACCATAACATTCTTTCCAAAACAAGGATCACAGTTCATAAATCATGAAATCATAAGCATTCAAATTCAAATCATAAACATTTATGTAGCAAAGCTTATATAAAGAACACATTCAGAACAAAGAGAATCACGACAATAACACATACATTCATCAAAAACCTCACATCACAGATACACGACAGATGAAAGTTTCACAAAGTTCACAACAACATTGACACAAAAAAAAACATCAGGGCATTCACAGCAGAGCACAAAATTCACACACAACCACATGAATTGTCTGCACACAAGAAGAAGCAGTAATACACACACATACAAAAGCAAGTTGTAGAAATTCACGTACACACTGCGGCGAAACAAGTTGTAAAGGGAGAATTGAGACGAGAACATCAGGTCATACACGATTTCGACATTCACAAAGATCCAAATTCACGTCAGAATTCACATACATACACACAGAAAAATTCAACACAAACCACCACAAAACAAAAGATCATACACACATGCACGATATCGACAATTAGCAATTCACAATACACAAAATTGAATAATTTCAAAGTGGAATCAATACGAAGGTCACATTATACACAAGTAGCAGTTCATAAGCAGTCGCAGAGAGGAAATACACGGTTTCAAAGGAATATCAGAAGGCACAAACACTTTCACACGCACAAGCAACAACATTCACGAAGCGTGAGAATTCAAAACAAGGTTAGAACCTTACCTCTGATTTATTGTTCATGTGATTTACCTTGCTTCAATTTCCTTCCGTCGCTTGTAATTTATGTCATGTTTCACGAATCGAAATCGAGACGTCTCGTTGGAGGACGAGCTTTGAGAGAGTGGAAAGGAATCGCGGCGAACGAGAAGAAGAAGACGGCGAGAGGTTGAGAATGGACCGCGGTGAACTTTTGATCTTCCGGCGAGAACAAGGTGTAGGAAGAAGGGAATCGCCGACGATGGGCGAGAGATTTAAGCTGTGAAACGATGCGTGAGAGAAAGAGAGTGAGCTGTAAGGTGAAATATAAAGGGATTTAGGGATTATCACTTTTGCTGATTTTTTTAACAACTTGTTTTTTTATTTATTTTTTGAGGATATGATTGGGCCAAGTTAGCCCATGGTTATGTTTGTTTTTTATTTTTTTATTTTGACATATTTTTAAAAATTTTGTTAATCTTTTTGGCTAATGGTATTAGTTTATTTCAATTTAGTTTTCAATTAAAATATTGATTGAATTGTGATGCTTGATTATACGTTAACTTTTAATTTTGATCAAATTTTGATTTTAATTTTAATTTTGATTTTTAAGTAGGAATTTTAATTAAATTGTTGATATTAACGTTAATTTTTGTTAATTCTAATGTTAACATTAACCTGGATTAAATCCTGATGTTATTTCTAAAAGTTGATTTTGATTGAATCTTGATACAAATTTTGGTCAGATGTTGATGTTAGTTGTGTTTAGATATTGATACATCACCCAGTGATCACCTTACATCACCTAACGATAGATTGTGATACTCGTTGCATTTCGGTGATTGCCTATTTGCGTAATTTTCCATGTTCTCTCAGGATAGTCATCCTCTTAGGTAGACACCCTTAGGATTTTTCAACTTAGATAACTTACAGTTAAGTTCCCTTCTTCTCCCATGAGAGAATTATACGTGAGTCTTACTCTTTATCCTAGCCTTAGGATTAGAGTCGTCGTGCTCTACGTCTTGCCATATACATTTCTTTCCCTTTTATCCTAACCTTATGATCGGAGTCGCCGCACTCCATGTAAGTTCCTGCCATGGACACTTACTCACTTACCTCCTTTCAACTTAACCTTAAGTTTAGAGTCATCACACTCTATGTAGGTATCTTGCCATGGATACTTACCTTCCCTCTGGAACCTTGACCACAGTCAAGAGTTCCTCACCCTCGCCAGAGGAACTACGAATGCTCTGATTCCACTCCCGTCAGGATACGTAGGCACGAGATGCGATGACTTGGTGAGCATACTTAGAAATAAAACCCCTAGGTCTTTCCCTTAGCATATTTCCTTAGCAAGCAAACGATAACATAACACACTAAAACAAGAGGTTCCTGTAGAGTACTACAGATACTTAGGATGCTAGCACCTTCCCTAGGTATAACCAACCCCCGAACCTTAGATCTCTTTGTTTTATTTTACATTGCAATTAGGGTTTTCGTTCTTTACCCTTTCCTTTGGATAAATCAAAGCTCGGTGGTGAACTTCATGATTTGTGATTCAAGTTAATTGATAGCTTGATATCTGATTCTCACCGCGACAACTCCCTTAGTCAATAAATCAATCACTTGGTCTTCACTTCTGCAATATCCCAATTGTAACCCTCATTCACTAAAATGTTCCCTCAAGTAGTGAAGTCTCATCTCAATATGCTTACTCCTCCCATCTGTAATTGGGTTATTAGCAAGATTAATCATGGAAAAGTTGTCAATCAGGAGTGTAACACCCTCACCCTCACTGCTGTTCAGCACATTCAATAGATTCATAATCCATACGGCTTGGCACACACATAACGAAGCGACAATGTACTTGGCCTCACAAGATGAAAGTGCAACTACCGGTTCCTTCTTCGAATTCCATGAGATTGGTTTTAGATCAAACATAAATATGTATCCAGCTGTAGACTTTTGATCATATTTATCTCTGCACCAATTGAAATCGATAAAACTGAGCAAATTGCATTTTCTGCCCATATCCATTGCGAGAAAGAGAATTCCACAGCCAACGCAACCTTTGACATATCTTAGGATGCTCTTGACTGCTTCCGAGTGAGACACATTCGGCCAAGTTCAGTTGCATATTGAACAAATAACGTAAGGATCCAATCAATCTCCTATATTAAGTTGGATTAACATCTTACTCATCCTCATTCTTTGATAACTGTAACCTTGCTTCAGCTGGAGTAATGGCAGAATTACAATACTCTATTCAAACTTCTTCAATATCTCAAGCGCATATCTCTTTGGTGCATGAGTAGTCCCCTTTTGGACTTGTGGAACTCAATGCCAAGGAAGTATGTCATGTGGCCAAGGTCGGTCATCTCAAATTCTTTCATAAGTTCACTCTTAAACTTAGAAATGCACTTTTTGTTGCTTTCCATTATCAACAAGTCGTCTACATATAGACAAAGGATAATCACTCCTTAACTTGTATCTATCTTCACATATACTCAATGCTCAGATGCACATTTCTTGAAGCCAACCTCCTTTAGGAAACCATCTATTCTTTTGTTCCAAGCTTTTAGAGCTTGCTTCAAACTATATAACGCTTTCTTCAACTTGTAGAACTTTAGCTCTTGGTTTCTAACAACAAAACTAGGGGGTTGTTCTACATAAACCCCTTCTTCAAGCGGTCCGTTTAAAAACGCAGATTTGACTTCTATTTGGTAGAAGGAAAATTGTGATTATTTGCAATACCAACAACAAGTCTAATCGTTTCAATCCTAGTAACTGGTGCAAATACCTCTTCAAAGTCTATGCTTTCTCTTTGTAAAAAAATCCCTTAGCAACCAATCATGCCTTCACTTGACTCACCAATCGAGTGAGTCTCATTGTGAAATCGTTGATTGTCTCATTTTCTTCCATTTGAATCAATTCGAGTTAACGTTTGTGAGTTTGTAACCTCACCACCTTTGCCTTGTCAACCCTTGCATAGGCCTTCTCTAAGATCTCCCACGCCTGCTTTGACGATTCGTAATCACCAACTTTCTCAAAGTTGTCACCATCCACACATTGATGGATCTAAAACAGCGCCTTGAAATCTTTCTTCACCTCTTTCTTATGTGTTGCTTGTTGTGCAGCCGTTGCACCTTCGACAAGAGGATTCACCCCGTTCTTGATCACTTCAAGAACATCTTGGTAGCCAAACAACACTTTCATTTGTTTGCACCATTTGTTGTAATTCTTCGCATCAAGGATAAGTAGGTTTGCAGTAATTCTTTCATTGGAGACATAATTCATGTTACCCAATAGGTGTTTGTGGGTCAGAACCAGGCTGTTGATGCCAAATGTTGGAAGTTTGAACCACAATATTGATGAATAATGGTGGAGAAAATTGGAATGTATAGAGTGAAAGAGGAAAATTGAGAGAGAGAGAGAGAGAGGGAGAGTATGTGTGTGTGTGAGAGAGAGAGATAGAGGGAGAGAGGGAGAGGGAGAGAGAGAGAGAGAGAGAGAGAAAGAGAGAGAGAGAATTGAGGGTGAGATACATTGAGATGAGAATGCCTTAAAGCATTTATACAAGTGTTACTAAATGATTGAGACCCAAAACATATAACTACATAACAGAAAATTACAAAAACTCTGACTTGTAACCGATTACACCAAATGGCTAACCAATTACAACGAACATAAAAAATAAAAAAAACTTTAATGGTAACCGGTAACCTCAGATGTTAATCGGTTACACCTTCAAATATTTGTCTTTTATGCTATTTAGAAGTGCTTATGATCATGCTGTAACCAGTTATACCCCCGTGTTAACCGGTTACAACACTTGAATCACTCAAAATACTTTCAACAGATATATTAATTATTATAAAAAAAATAAAAAGTTTAAAACATTAAGTTAAAAGTGCAAAATATTAAATCTAAAGTAATATAAATAATGTTAATTAAAGATTAAATAAATAAAAATACTATTAAATCAAAAATTGAAAGAAATTATTCATTTATTCTTTTTTACAATTTGATCACTTATTTTATGATAGAGGAAATATTATTTTATTGTCTATATCATTATAGTATTATTTCCAAAATTTTATAAGTAAAACCTTAAAAAATATCATATTTCCCCCTGAGAAAATATTGTCACATTACACGTCTTGTTGTCAAGCTATTATTCAACGAAGCAGCAGAAATAAATTACAAATTTAGGGGTGAAATTAATTTTAAAAAAAATTAAAAACAAAGAACTCTATTTTGAATTTAAAGGCGAGCATCAAAATTATAAGTGAGTAAACTAGGAGATAAAAATTACATGAAAATCATCTTTGGGACCATACTATAATTTAGGCGTAAGTAGGTTGAATTTTGAGTCTTTGTTTTTAGTAGTTATATTTTTGATTCAATCAATATCATGGTTGATAAATGCCTAGATTTATTCAGTTACTTGTCTTTTGAGATTGGCCCATTCTCATGACCAGTACTTGACTTTGACTGTCCATTCATCCATTTGGAAGAGTCTCTACTTTGTAGGCCTATGGTTTTTAGCCATCATAAAGGACCCACTTCTTTCAAAACTTTAGACTATACCCACTTTTCAACTCTATATAAGTTATTAATCAAAAGTATTAAAGTCCTTTAAAAGATTTTACTTGAATTGATATTCATTTATTAAAATATGATATAATGTGACTGTTGAATTCTGTAATACAAAAATTTGCATAAATCAGTAGTAAACCACATTCAAGTCAAAAATATAGTTTGAATTCTTAATGCATGCCGTATCCCATTTCTAAGTACACTGATGATCCATGAACGTGTATGATGGTGTACTGTGATAGTTTATCTTAAATAAAAAGCATTCAATGCAACATATTTTTGTAACAACTATTCCACCAATAAAGAAAATACAAATTTGTGTTGATGCGATATACGGATTTTTTTTTAAACTAATACAGTTTTTCAAAAAAAATATTAAAAAAACTGATTTTTTAAACTATTTACGAAAATGATAGGGTTTGGAAAACTTTTCAAAGGGTGACGCCATATGAAATGGCGCCTCAGTTAGAGGCCACAAGCCATTTTATATGGCGCCTCAGACCATATAGTTGTCCTAGGAAAATTCCCTGAGGACAAGCCATATGAAATGGCGCCTCAGGCCATTTTTTTTTTAAATGTTTGTTTTTAAATTTGTGCAGAGACATGGTTAGGAACAGTAGAAAAAGAGTGTAGGCATGCATTGTTGAGTTATGCAGAGTGTGATCTTGTCAATAGTGTAGCCATGCAGAGTTGTGTGGTCTTGTCAAGTTTAGTGTAGGCATGCAATCTTGTGTGGTCATGTCAAGGATAGTGTGTAGGCATGCAGAGCAGCACATGGCTCTTTGACAATGCTTTTCTGAAGCAATTAGACTAAAGAGACACGTTTCTTGTAATATTTTTCTGCCTATTAATACACATGAAATATACATTCTATCATCACTTACATTCAAACCATTTACAATCTGCAAACAATTTTTCTTCCTAACTTTAAAGTTTGTAACCCATTTCTTACTAACACAAATTCAGATATGGCTCAAAGACCACAATACTTGATAACTGCACATATCCTTGGTGAGATATTTGATTGTCCAATGAGTGGTTTCAATTTTAGGGATACAGAAGTGACTAGGTTTTTAATTGATAGAAGAACAAATTTCTATCATTTGAAAGCCCGGTTAGAGAAGAAATTGTAGTGCGGTCCAGTTGGGCAAATTATATACAAAAACTCTATCTTTTTTGAGGGGCATGATGTGTGCAAATTTTTTCAGATGAAAATACAGGATGATGAAGATGTGCGTAATATGTTTCTCAGCCATGAGCATTCCGGTTTCAATGAGGTTGAGTTATATGTTACGTTACAAAATCAACCATTGTCTCAACAACTTGAGGTATCGCAGGTTTTCAACGATTCTGACAATGAACAAGCTGAGGTGGATGCAGTTGACGAGGAGGAAGAAGAAGCGGAGGACGTTGTTGACGAAATGATAAACGGCGACGAGGCAGACCAATTGCCTGACAGTCATGTTTATTGCCCACCCCAACACATGACAACACTAAGCCTAGGCGACGATCAACCATCAACAGATATTTTTTACGACCCGTACAAATAGACGGATGGAGTACTAAAAGTTGGAGACAATTTTCGTACAAAAGAAGATTATGTTTGAGCAATTAAACAATACCATATAACCTTGGCTGTAGATTATAGAGTCGATCGAACAAATTCGACTCTATACAAGATCTATTGCCGCAACGAGGCCTGCCCCTTTAGACTAACGACATATTTCCAGAAGCGAAGCGATTCCTGGAAGATATGGTCAATGGGTCTGGAGCACACTTGCATACTAACCAATCCAAGTCAGGATCATCGCAAGCTCGGCTCTCAGATGATCTGCAACGAAATTCTATCAATCGTGAGCGACAACCC
Organism: Lathyrus tuberosus; assembly: GCA_022829125.1. Taxonomy (NCBI): domain Eukaryota; kingdom Viridiplantae; phylum Streptophyta; class Magnoliopsida; order Fabales; family Fabaceae; genus Lathyrus; species Lathyrus tuberosus. The sequence goes on from JALAZF010000016.1 coordinate 16,705,114, forward strand.
TTCTGTGAAAGTCAGTACCATCATAACTCATATGGTGTAAAGATACAACTATACTCCCTCGTACAGGAAGGCGTGGATTGCTAGGACGAAGGCGGTTGAAAGGATTTTTGGAAATTGGGAGGACTCTTACAAAGAACTCCCAAGATACCTCGTCGCCCTAAAACAATATGCTCCAGGTACTGTTGTCATGTTAGAGACGTTGCCGGCATATACGCCTGACGGGAATTATGTAAGTGGAAATGGCATTTTCCACAGACTCTTCTGGGCGTTTGAACTATGCATCAAAGGATTTACGTTTTGTAAACCTATAATTCAAATTGATGGAACATGGTTGTACGGAAAATATAAGGGCACGCTACTAATGGTCGTGGCACAGGATGGCAACAGCAATATTTTCCCTATCGCATTCGCTCTAGTTGAAGGGGAGACTGCTGGAGGTTGGAGTTTTTTCTTAAAAAATCTCCGACAATATGTTGCTCCCCAACCTGACGTATATCTGATCTCCGATAGGCATCCCTCAATCGATAATGCTTACAATAATCCTGATAACGGCTGGAAGGATCCTCCATCGAGCCACGTGTATTGCATTAGGCACATTGGGCAAAATGTTCTGCGGGCGTTCAAAGACAAGGGCCTAAAGCAGCTGGTTACTAACGTGGGATATGCATTAACAGAGCCTATGTTCAGATACTACCGGGACGAGATCAGACAAACAAACCCAGAAGCATTGAGTTGGATTGATAACATACCACGGGAGAAGTGGACAAGGGCGTATGACAATGGGCGACGATGGGGCCATATGACAACAAACCTCGTTGAGTCTATGAACTCAGTATTCAAAGGCATCCGAAACCTGTCGATAACCGCTCTTGTGAGGTCAACTTATTTTAGGCTCGCTGTGCTCTTTGATACCAGACGTACTAAGTGGGTTTCAGTCATATAATCTGGGCAGCTGTTTAGTGACTATTCCATGACATTCATGAAGGACGAGACTGCAAAGGATAACACACATGTCGTCACGGTCTTCGACCGTTTTGCAGGACACTTCAGTATTGCAGTGTCTATTGATCACAACGAAGGATTGCCTAGGGGATCTTATCGAGTGGAACTAGATAGGAGTTGGTGTGACTTTGGAAAGTTTCAGGCATTTCGTATGCCTTGCTCCCATGTCATAGCAGCCTGTTCCAAGGTCCGACTACTTGACCCAACCAACTATCTCCACGTTCTTCTCCAAGTCAGTACTCTATGTAATGTGTACCGTAAAAGCTTTCAAGTAGTCGCAAAAGAGGACTACTGGCCTACATACGAAGGCGAAATTGTGTGGCATAACGACTTGATGCGAAGAAATAAAAAGGGTCGCCCTATCAGCAGCCGAATTCAAACGGAGATGGATACAGGTGAAAAAATGGTGTGGTTGTGTAGTTTGTGCCGCCAGCCAGGCCACAATCGCACTAAGTGTCCGAATGTATTAGGTCCTAGCACAACGACATAATTACTTATGTAATCTTGTCTATTTATAATAAGAACAAATTTCATTTCATTGATGACATACATAACTCAATACAACAACATAACAACCCTAAACGAAGCATCACTTAACGAAACCTATTACCAAATCATAAAATAACAATAACAATAACAACACATAAAAGCAGCTTATCTAGGCAATTACAACCATCAACTTAATTTCCTGTTCTAACATCATCATCATGAGGACGCCAGCATCATTTTCCACTTTCCTCCAAGTCCGGGTGACTCCGTCTGGACCAGACTTCTCAACCTGCCTCTCTATCTTCCTGATCTTTTCACCTGCCTGAAATTCTTTTGGTAGCCAGCGGCGAAGTTCCCTATGCAAATGCTCCAACGTCTGGGTGTTTCAGAGTAGCATCTCCAACGGAGGCTTGACAGGTGAATATATAACTAGGGCATTTCGTTTCATCAGTGGAAACTCTGGCCACTTTTCCTCCGTTGTTGATGACGACGACGACCGGCTATTTGAGGATGAAGACATCGTGTTGAGTAAGGGAGAGTTTGGGATATTGGTGAGGGAAGGGAGGAAATTAGGGTTTGGGTGACAATTGTTGTGCAAAAACAAGTGAGAGAGAGCCATTATTTATAGGCACAACATAACATATAAAATAATATAAATTTTTAGTATATTAAAAAAATATAAATTAAACTTTAAAAAAAAAAAAAAAAAAAAAGTAAATGGCCTGAGGCGCCATTTCATATGGCTTGTCCTCAGGGAATTTTCTTAGGGTAAATAAATGGCCTGAGGCGCCATATGAAATGGCTTGTGGCCTCTAACTGAGGCGTCATTTCATATGGCGCCACCCTTGTATCCAGTTTTCAAACCCAGTCATTTTTGTAAATAGTTTGAAAAGTTGGTTTTTTTGGAATTTCTTTTGAAAAAGTGTTAGTTTAAAAAAAAATTCGCGATATACTCTATTATATCTCAAATAAAAGAGTTTTAAATGATGAGCAATTTCTTAGAGGTGTATGTATTAGCGATTTTAGATTCCAACATAATTTTAATCACACAATATTGTTAAATTTTATTGAAGAAGAGCTTTATCATTTATTGTAATCCTCCTCAATTCAAAAAAATAGTCTGTTAGGCTTATGTGCCGAAGATATCCGACTTCTTTAAATAAAATTTCATTGAATTAAGATGTTCCACATATAGTTATTATTATATTTTTTAAATATGTATTTTTATTAATACTATCAATTCTTTTTTGAAAAATAAAAATTCAAACTATATTTATTTACCAATATATTTTTAATATGTATAAAATGCATCATGGAGTCTTATATATAAAAATGAAGTTACTATACTTTATTGATTATAAATATTTGACTTTAAACATAAATATATTCAAAATCACATATAAAAGTTATTTTGATTTACTGTTACACCAACAATGAACAACAATTTATTTTCAATGATTAATTTCCAATAAAAACAGGCATCCATTCATAAAATCATAATTAAGGTTTATTTATTTTCCTTATAATGGAAATGAAAACACAAGGTAGAAGCAAGCTTTTGGTGTCACGCACACAGGAAACACACTACAAACCGTCCACTTCACTGTTGTGATTTTATTTGCAGTCACACGTGGGGTTCGTTACACTTAGATCACACATAACAGAAAGTAACTTCATTTCTTTTCTACCCTTAACAGTCAAACTAGGACACAAACTACTACGTTCAAACTTTAAATATTTTAACTACTGTCTTCAATTCAATTTATAAAATAAATTATTTTATTAAATAATTAATATATTTATACTGTATTATAGATAAGATATATTAATTATTAAATAAATATAAAAAAAATCAATTTTCTCTTATAAATAGAATTAAAAAAGAAGGAGAGGGAGTATAAGAAATTTTATACTTAGATTTAATTGAATTATAAATAGAATTTGGATGGATTGGTTGTTCAATATAAAATTAAAAAGTGACTTTTTTATAATAAAAATTAATTTTAATTATTGGCGTAAATAAAAAAAAATAACAATAAGACAACTCGGTTATTAATTGTGAAGATATCTATCTCACCTGTTTATTTTCTATAAATATGAAATTTTGACCTGAATAGATAAAAATGCTGAAATCGAAACAAAGAAAAGGTTTGAATTCATTATTACTCTGACCTTGTTTTCAAATAATAATATTAAAAATTTAATAAAAAAAATACAATATAGTAATAACAATAAATGTGAATGAAGAGACATACAAGATTCTATTCCATTCTTCCTCTCTTTTTGTTTGACTATTTCGTTTATTGATTTAATTAGTTTTCCTCAATTTTTTCATTCCAAATTTATGAATAAGAAAACACCCTACTCTCTCTATTTCTTCTACCTATACCTTTTGTATCCTTTTTGAAATCATCAAATACTTCTGTTCGACCATATATACATGTATGTTTCATGATTCCTTTTTATTGCACTCTATACTACCAAAGTTTTGAATTCTAGAACAAGGATTCTTCTTCAGGTTTCTTTTTTCCCCTCTTTTATTTTTTAACAGTTGATTGATATAAGAATCACATTTTTAATGGTAGCAATGATTTCAAAATGATTCAGATTTGCTTCAAAACTGAACTTCTTCAATATGATTTATTTATTTGTATTTGTTTTGAAGAATTACTGGAAAAAAATGTATTTGTTTGCATCAATTGGTTTTTGTTGAATTGATTGAATCTATTAATTTTCAACATTTTATTGATGATTTAGATGGATAATGAATTTGAGGATACACAAGCTGTTTCAGATATGAGTCCAAGTAATCAACAGAGGAAAAAACAGGTTAATTTCTTCTTCATTTTTTCAATTATTGTTTAGTTTTTCTTCATTGCAGTTACATACGAATCACTGTCATGGAGTTTTTTTTTTTTAATGGTTTCAAGTCATGTGACTGATTATGTATTTTACTTTAGTAAGATTTCTTGAACAAACTTGAATATAACGCTGATTGATTATTTTGTAATTATTCTTTTGAATGTGATTTCAGTCGTTTTTCTGGAAGAAAGTGTTGAGTATGAGAGATAGAAACGGAAGAAGAATGGAAAGAGGTTCAATTGATTCTCATGGTGAGTTCTATTTGAAGTTCATTCTATTTTATCTAAATAAGAGGCAGACAATATTCCTGCAATCTTTAAAGTTAGAAATCAGAATAGTCTTTTTTGTAATGTCTGACAAAGCATAGACATTGCTAATTTTTCTAAAATTTGCATTATTATTTTGGAGATTTCATTCCATTCAATACTTCAACTTGCTTTGTTGAAAAGATGGAATCACTACTTTTTAAGTGAAGAGAATGCAATTTGAATCATTACTTTTTCTATTTGGAGGATATTTATAACTCTTTTTTTCCCTTAGACTTAAAGTATGGAACCTTTTTGTTCTTTATCTTCTGTGTAAGCACGATAATTTTTAAATACATATCTCTCTGTAGTGCTGACAATAGATCAAATCAACTCGAAAATAGTTCGAACTTCGATTTGAAAATTAAATCGTTGAACTAGATTTATGAACCAAATGAGCTGAATATGAGCTAAAAACTAAGTTCGTTAACTAAATGATCTGAACTTGAACTATACATAGTTCGACTCGTTAGGTTCATGAATCAATTCGTTTATATATGAAATGGATTATATTGTATTTAAGAGTAGATTTAAAGATTTGTTCTAAATCTTAGTCTCATATTTTCTTTTAATCTAACGGTTTTAATTGATAATTTATATTCTCAAGTGAGTAAAATATTTCTACGAATAATTATACAAATAAAATTAACATCGTATAAATTTCAATCTTATAACTTTTATTTTATTTCTATATTTTTTATTTAAAAAATATTAATTTACAATGTCAAATATATATATAAAAAATAGACTTTACAAAATTACTTTTAAGTCTGTGAAATAAGCGAGTTGAACCTAACGAATTGAACCGGGATATTCGTGAACTTCTAACCAGTCGAGTTTGACCTGAAAAAAAAGTTCGTGATGAACTCGAACTCGAACTCGAACTCGGCCAATTCTTAACGAGTTGAGTTTGAGCTAAAAAAAAAATTCGTGATAAACTCGAACTCGAACTCGACTAATTCTTAACGAGTCGAACTGAGTTAAGGCGAGTTCGATTCGACTCGACTCATTTTCAGTCCTCCCTCTCTGTAAAGATGAGGAGATGAGTTGGCCTAACAGATAATAAAAATGTTTATGAAAGTTATTTTATTTTAATATCAGAATACATTCTTGGTTGATTTTCAGATTTCATATACATTTATTTCATTTTCAACTTGTCATAAAAAATTCCTGAACAATATTGAGAAAAATAAAATACCATTTTGTTTTGTGCTTAGTGATATGTTATCCATAATTTCATATCTATTATCTGTGGTTGAGAGAATTTTTCATTCTATTTATCTTCTTATAGGTAGAATTTTTGGAAAATGGTTAAAATAAATAATCAAGTTTTTCTTCTTTTAGATGATGACATGGTTTGATTTACATGTAAAAGTTATAAGATAAGGTGTAGCATCTGGTGATTTGATAGATGAAAATACAACTACTTATCTTTCTTTGTTCTTCTTCATATCCACAACTTTTACTGTATGAAAGTTCCTCTTTTAATGGTGGAGGTTGTTTAAGAATAGCATAACATCAATACTTTTTACTGTACGAAAGTTCCGTCTTAGCATGATCACTTTGACAGATTCTTATTTTCTTTGTTTATAATATTGATATCAGTTTGTGTTTTGTTGCAGAAGCACTTTCTGATTTATCCATCCAAAATCAAGGCTCAGTATCTTCCATGTCTTCGGGTGAAGCAGTTCAGAATTTCAAGTAATTAGAAGATTTTTTTATATATCTTGTTATTGTTGCAATATCTGTGACTGTATTAACAATCATAGTTATTTGCTTGTGATTTTAATCAGAATTTTTGCTGCAACATGGAATGTTGGCGGTCAATGCCCGAGTGGGAACCTTGATCTTAGTGATTTTCTTCAGGTTCGGAACGAACCAGATATGTATGTTTTGGGGTATGCTTTTTTTCTGTCTCAATGCATGTCTCATCTCATAATTACTAACGGAACTATATTCGTGTTGCATATCTGAATTTGAACAAACGGTTATTTTGTGCGATCTGTGATTGACGACACTGTGCATTAGTGCTGGTATGAACGCACATGATATCTAAAATCTTTGTTTTTCAAACTTGTTAGATTTCAGGAAATTGTCCCTTTGAATGCTGGAAATGTACTTGTATTAGAGGACAATGAACCTGCTGCAAAATGGCTTGCCTTAATCAATCAGTCGCTCAACGGTCCTTCATATTTCGCTTCAAATAGTGGACTAAAACCTACTGCATCCTTCGGCGGGTCATTGCTCTTCCCGAAGCCTTCTCTAAAGAAGATTAAGAAAACTTTCAAGAAATTAAACGGAAAGAGGCTAAAAAGTTGTAACTGTGTACTCGAAATGGAAAGGAAGGCTGCTAAGGATTTCTGTTTTCGATGCCAAGAATCAAATTTTAATTTAGACGATTCTTCGACTGAGGAAGAGGATGACAGTTTCCCGATTTCTGTCGCTCTGGCTACTAATCAGATGAAATATAGTCTTGTTACCTGTAAGCAAATGGTTGGAATTTTCCTTAGTGTATGGATGAAGAAGGAGCTTATTCAATATGCAGGACATTTAAGAATATGCCGCACGAGTCGCGGTATCATGGGATGCCTCGGAAACAAGGTAGTTGAAACATGATTTCTTTTTTCTCTTTCAATGCAAGAGAATATGAACTAAGAAGTATCAATGGAACACAATTCTTTAACATAAAAGTGTTACCATATTTTTTTTATATGGCTGCAGGGGTGTATATCAGTGAGCATGTCATTTTATCAGACAAGTTTTTGCTTTATCTGCAGTCATCTAGCATCAGGAGAGAAAGAGGGCGATGAGCTACGCCGAAATCTTGATGTCATAGAGATACTGAAGAACACTCAGTTTCCAAAGATTTGCAAGACACAATACAGTAGAATGCCTGACAAAATTTTAGATCACGAGTAAGCGTGGTTCGAAACTATTTTTTTAAAGTTATAATGTAGACATTTTTCGATCTATCTATAACTTTGTCAGTTATTTTTCATACTTGTGACTCCAAAATTTCTGATCATGTTGGGAAAAAAATATCCAGCCGAATCATATGGTTTGGAGACTTGAATTACAGAATTTCTTTGAGCCGCGATGATGCTAAAAGGCTCGTGGAAATGAAGGATTGGCCTGCACTTTTCAACAAGGACCAGGTACTTTCTCCCTTGTAATGTTCATTTGAATATGATACATGTTTCCTTAGAATCAGAGTTTTAAATTGAAGTCTAGAACTGCATAGCGGCTGCAATTGCTGTTGCATCAGCTGCATTAGTCCATAACTTTCCGCAATATCAAGTATTGCAAATATAACAGAAAATGCAACTACTATTTAAAACTTTGATCATATTCTCCTAGATGGTCTCCATGAAATTATGTCTATTTATGCTGTCTTCCATGCTTCCACTCTTCCTAATTTTGGTTTTGATCAACATAATTTCAGTTATAACCAAAATAAACCTTTTACATTGAAAGGAAAGACATTCATATTGATGCTTTTTTTTATGAATCATGATGTTTTTTTGTCGTTCGTTTTTGTTATCTTGACAGCTTAAAATGGAAAGGGAAGCTGGTCGTGTATTCAAGGGGTGGAAAGAGGGGAAGATCTTCTTTGCACCTACTTATAAATATGCTTTCAACTCGGATACTTACTATGTCGAAGGTCTAAAGATTTCAAAGAACAAAAGGAGAACTCCAGCTTGGTATGTATCACTTTGAATTAATGTTATCAAAAGCATATCCAAGATTGAATCGATTAAACCTTTGTACTATTTGGTTTAATCAGTTCAGTCGCTATTGAACCAGATGACTAATGAATAATTTGAAGTTAAATTTTTTAAAAGACGTGAAAAACGATTTCAAAACAAATCTGAATGATTAAGAATTGCAGGTGTGATCGAATATTGTGGCATGGAAGGGGAATACAACAACTTTCATATGTGCGTAAAGAGTTCAAATTTTCTGATCATAGACCAGTTTGTTCAACATTTTTGGTAGAGGTGGAAGTCATGTTTAGGGGACAAAAGAAGAAAGTTTCCACTTTCAACATTCAAATTGATGATTTTGTACCTACAAGAAGTTCATATTATTAATGAAGCACCAACCTTAACAATAATAATTGAGGTATTGTAGTTGGCTAATGTGACATCCATCTTTGAATTATGAAGATCATTAAAATTGTTAGCATAAGACATTGGATAGTGATTTATAGACTAGGCCAAATTCACATTTTATTATCTTATAGACAAAACCTAGGTCAAATTGTTTAGGTAAATTTTGTCATGTTCATTAAAAATAAGTTTAAACAGTCACAAACTACTTCCCCCATTTTAAGGGTATGTATGTTTTAAATAATTTTATTTTAGTAATTTTGTAATTTTGTATGACCATTTCTTAATACACCATCCAAGTTTCTTATACACTACGTGAAATTTCATTTTTGCCCTCTGATTTCGGATGTGCACATTCGGACGCACCGTTTTTTTTTAAAAACACTGATGTGTTCTGGATGTGCACATCCGGAAACATAGTATAATTTTATTTTTTTAAATTCCGAAACTGCAGATCCGGAAAATAGCATAACTTTATTTTTTATTTTTTAAAATCAGTTTTGTCGGTTGGTCGCATACGTTAATATATCATCGCAAGTTAATATACATTCGAATGAGGGGAGCAAGAAGGGATTAGGTTTCCCGCCCATAAAAAACTTTGTTCTTCGTATCTGTTCAGTAGAAAACTTTGTTCTTCGTATCTCTTCAATAAAAAACTTTGTTCTTCGTATCTCTCCAATAGAAAACTTTGTTCTTTGTATCTATCCAATAGAAAACTTTGTTCTTCGTATCTCTCAAATAGAAAAATTTGTTCTTCGTATCTCTTCAATAAAAAACTTTGTTGATCCTTTCTCTCCAGTGTAACCACTGCTCCTGTTATCTTTCTTTGTTGATCGTCCAACACTACAGATGGACTCAATATATTTCGGAGATAAACTCTTTTCGTTATTGAAAATAAGTAATGTGGCTGGAGCACCAGTAGCAGTAATGTCATCAGAAGTTATAACAAACTCTAGGGTTGGAGTCTCTCCGTCAATATAATGGTTGTCTTCGGCATTCTGATAAAGTTAACAACAGATTTAACATCATGAATGCATCATGAAAGGTTAAATGTACTTGAATAAGCTCCATGAGAAAATAAACATCTTTAGAATAAAGTTCAGCGGAGAGATTCTTGATAGCGTGATGAAGATCTTGAGTGAATGGATTAGGTTTCCCGCCAATAGAAAACTTTGTTCTTCGTATCTCCTATTACCACTTGCAGAACCAGAATCAGAATTTTCTACTTCACTTATGCAGTATCGAGCGCGGAAAGCTAGCAAGTGTACATAATAAGCAGGAGGAATTGTATCATTAATATACAAGTTATAACATATACATATACAACAATAGACATCAGCAAGTGTGCATAATAAGCTAGCAAGTGGGCATAATAAACATAATAAACAAGTTATAATATATACATATACATCAATATACATCAGTATATAATCCTTTTAGGCTTAAACCCGATTGATTTATAGAAAGCCACACGCCACTCCCTGAATTATCCTATCATGAGGAATACACAAATCTAACAAAATTATCTTATCATTCCAGTGGGCCGATTTCCCTTCTAAGGATCCACTGTTATTTTAAAGAGATCTTGAATTATCTCCTCGCAATGAACCTGAGCAGAAACAATTCTTCTGTATCTTGTGACGCAAAGTCAGTCCATTGGTTCTGCAAGTGGTAATAGGAGTACCACCAACTTTATGTCGACTCTGGTAATAGAAGTAATGTTTTACTGTTGATCGTTATTCTTTTAAAATACATATTATTATTATTTCTTAAAATAAATATACCTTTTTAAGTTTCAACCATTTTTTCGGATGTGCACATTCGAAAAACGTGTAATTGTCATTCCGGATTTGCACATCCGAAACAAAACAACGTTTTTAAAATAAATGGTGCGTCCAGATGTGCACATTCGGAACTGAGGGGCAAAAAAATAATTTTACATGATGTATAAGAAACTTGGGTGGTGTATTACGAAATGGTCTTTTGTATTATAGAACTAGACTTGATCATCGGCTAAAATAAATACTAGACTTGATCAATTTTCATTTTTTTCTTTTTGAGAAAAAAACCTATATTTAATTTATTGTTTTACTATCTTATTGAAGTTTATCGATCTATAGCCTCTATGTTATGATTTAGATGTATTTAACGTTTTTTTTAATGAAAGTTGTTGATTTATTTACATTAACACATAAATATAAATAATTATTTCTGTAAAATATTAAACTCTAGATTAGCCGCTTAAATCCATTTAACTCAATTAATACTAATCGAGGATGGTCAGGTTTGTTGTAAAAAAACTAATATATGTTTTTTTTATAGAAATATTTTTTTATAATATTTTAATTATTAATTTTTTCATTCCACCTACTTAAGAGTATTATTAATTAAATAAGAATTAAATTTTAAAAATACAAGTAAATAAAAAAATTAGAGTGATAAGTGCTTAGAAAGGATCAGTACTTTTCTATGCTAGTTTAATTTAGTAAAAGAGGACTCGTTTAAATGAGGGACTTTTTTTATCTATCTAAAAATTGATAGCATAACACATAATTTCAGTAGTTTATGGTCCTTTTCTATGGTAAGTTTTGATGTATAAGCGAGTATACTGTAGTGCATTTTTTTAATATACCATCCATGTTTCGTAGATACTATGCGATTTTTTCGCCATAATTTCGGATGTGCACATCCGGACGCACCGTTTTTTTAAAAAACGTTGATTTGTTTCGGATGTGCATATCAGAAAAAATTCCTGATCTGCAAATCCGGAAAAGTAGCAGAATTTTATTTTTTTTTATAAAAAAATCAGTTTTGTTGGTTGGTCGCATATGTTAGAATATCGTCGCAACTTAATATACATTCGAATGAGGGGAGAGAGAAGGTCTTAACGGCATGATGAAGATCTTGAGTCAAGGGATTAGGTTTCCCGCCAATAGAAAACTTTGTTCTTCGTATATCTTCAATGTGTTATTTTGGTGTAGCCATTAATCTTCAGTCAATGAAGTAAACATGCATTACAGAGTGAAACGTTGATGAATAAAAAAAAAGTTTGTATGCATAAAAAAACTCATTATTATTTACTTGTAAGGACACAGAGCACCGAAAAAACTGATCTTTTTGAAGAAGAAAGGTTAAGAATGGGAGTTGTTAGTAACTTACACAATACAAGAAAAGTGTTTGTATGCATAAAAAACTCATTATTATTTACCATTTTGGACTATTAAAAAATATAAATATAATACTAACCTTTTGTACTCAAGTTAAGAAAGTAATCATATAAGTTTTGTTTTGGAAATTGTATTTTCACTTTTTAAATGTTTAATTTTTTTCTTTAAATTTAATTGGATGGGTATTAATTATTTAACGTCATATCACTATTTTATTTTATTTTAAAATAAATTAAAATTTTAAAATCAGTTTTGTTGGTTGGTCGAAGATGTTAATATATCATCACATTAATGAATATTAAATAAGAGGATTATTTCATTATTACTACTATAATGAAATTTTAAAAGGATTATATTTTACAGGTTCGAAGATTGTAGGACAAATGAAGATCAACAGTAAAATATTACTTCTTTGACGTTATCCAAGATAAATGACAGCAGAGTCAACACAAAGTTGGTGGTACTCCTATTACCACTTGCAGAACCAGAATAAGATTTTTTTACTTCACTTATGTAGTATCGAGCGCGGAAAGCTAGCAAGTGTTGTGAGAGCAAGAGTTGTCTCTACAAGTCGATCTATGTTTTGATGATAACAATACGTATTTGTGAAAGAACCATTTTATGTTCTAACGTGTGTTGTGTGCAGATCATAATTATAGAAGATATCAGATCCAGCAAGCACCAGCCTGATGAGCGTGATTGATAATATGCGAAGTTACTATGTGTGACACAAGTCGCAAGAAGCAAGAATGCTTCCGTATCTGATCGTGATCAGCTAGATCCAAGGATGTCGATATTGCTGTTGCAATGCTCTTGTCGATGCTCTCTGAAAGTGGTCGAGATTCTGAAGATTGCGAAGCTTCTGAAGAAGAGAACCAGAGTGTTGAAGACTCTCATGACTTGAAGTTCTGAACGCGGAAGACTCTGAAGACCAAGTGCAGAGAGACTCTGAAGACTTATGTGTTCTGAAGATTATGGTTCCAGAAGTCAAGTGCTGAAGACTCTGAAGACGGATTCCTAATGGACGAGTTCTGAAGTTTCGGAAGACTTGAAGAAGTCAAGGATAATGTTCTTAAAGACAAGTGCTGAAGTTCTGAAGACTGATTCCTAATGGACTTCTTCAAATGACTGAAGACTTGACGTATCAGATATCCTGTTAAGAAGACTCTACTCATGCTTCATTAATTTACCATCTGAAGCCTCTGAAGTTTGGAAGTCAAATGTTACCGTTGTGAGTAACTGTACACGCGCCCAAGAAAGATATATCCCGTCACTTCTCCCACAGTAAAAAGGAGATGTGTCAGTACAACTAGTTCTTACGCAACGTCTTTTTTCCAACAGCCAACAATATTTCAAACGGTTATATTTTTACTGGGCTATTTAAAGGAAATAGTATTCGCTTATAAATGACGACGAAGTCCAAAAATCGATTCACTCCCACAAAAGATGAATTGATCAAGTCATTGTGTGAAGATAGCAACAACGATGAGTTCTCGTTGTAACACTTAGAATATATAAAGCTATCACCATTTACACATGGCCATTGTTGTTGAAGCTCAAAGATCATCATTCAACACAACAACAATGAATTGGTATAGAAGCTGTTGATGAAGAAGACAACATTGTAAATCAGTCAAGTCATCAACCACCTTCTCGTCAGCACTACATTGAAGATCCGAAGCAAGGAGTTGTTGCTCAAAGCTTGTTCACCCAAGAAGACGAAGAAGAAGATCTACAAGATGTTAACAACTGTCAAATCATTATACATCTCTGTAGTTTCTTAGAATAGCAAGGAGTTGTTGCTCACATCTTGCTTGAACACTTGTGTGCTCTTTGTACTTAAACTTAGGAGTAATCTACTTGTTAAGAAGCATCTTTGTAACCTCCTGTAAAACTAATTCTTGGTGAATTAGGATTCCTTGAGTGGTTAGTGTGACCGGAGACTCAAGAAGACAATGGCGAGATGTCATTGTGGGAAAAGCCTGAAATTGGGTCAGTAGCGTTATATTCATTGCGATGAATCCCTGAACGTCTAGCTGTGAAAGCCTAGCAGTAGATCTTGCGAGATTAGAACCTGCATGTCAATGTTCGTTATATTCATTAAGTTGAATCCTTGAACGGTTCATTGCATGTTAGTCACAGTGCGGTTGTGCAAGTGGTTAGTCACCGGCTATTGCCCGTGCGTCTGTAATCGAGATTGATTATAGTGGGTTAAGACCTTGTGTTCAAGGCGAAATCACCTGAGGAGGGTGGACTTGATTAGCCTTTGTGGTGAACCAGGATATATCGTGTGTCCTTTACTCTTATGCTTTATGTTCTTATTTATGTTTCTATATTGAGTATCAGAACCTTACATAAGCATGTCAGAACCTTGCAACTCTGATAAGCTTCCGCTCTGCAAGATCTGAATAATTCACATAATGTTCAGACTCTTCTTGGTTCTCATGCTTCATGCATTGCAAGTCTGAATGTAACTTCGTTAGTCAGAGTCTCCCAACAAACTCTGATGTTATCCTAAGTGCTTTAACGACAAGAAGCGAAAAGTTGTTAAAAAGAGTAAATACACAATTCAAAACCCCCCTTTCTTGTGTCTTTCTCGCACCTTCAATTGGTATCAGAGCTCCGGTTCTGTTATTGATGGATATTAAACACTTAATAGTGTCAGAAAAAGATCCGGATGCGGTGCGTAGAAATACTCTGGGTAAGATTGAAATCCACTTACAATTTTTGTAACAGTTCAGAAGATGACTGTGTACAAAATTGTAATCAATCTAAGTATTTGAGCAAATCACTGATTCTGGAAGTTTTGCAGCTGTCAAACAACTAAATCTTCCTCACTAAAGTTTTAATGAAGATTGAAGAATCAGCTGATAAGATAGATTCATCAGATAAGAAGTAGTATCTGTTGAATGCTTATCTTGGAAGATACGTGTGGATAAACCACGTATTTGCTCAAAGTTGAATCATCAGAAAACAAGAAGTCTTGTTTGCTGAAGATTAATTCTTTATGAGTTTTTGAGATGTTTTCAAGAAATGGATTAGGTCCACCCTTGACTTTCTCATATAAAAACTCATTCAGAACTTCTACATGTAAAGAAGAAAGATTTTTGTTCTATGATGCTGAACTTCAGAATGAAGTATGCAGAATTAAGAAAATATGAAGAATCCAAACTCTTAGAAATGATTCAACATTTGAATCTTGAATGATCTAGAAGTTAAAAGATTCAATGAAGAACTGAATATTGTTTTCATGGAGAGCTATGCAGAAATCTGAAAGAAAATTCAGGAAGAAGATTGTCAAGGATTCATCAAATACTTGATCAAGAATGAACTCTTAAGTCTTGTTTGAATCAGCATAACTAAGTTCTGATAACTTAAAACTCTCTCTCAGGTGAATCAAATGTTAGTAATCAGATCACTATTTGATAAGTTGTTCAGAACCTCTCACGCACTGGAATCAAAATATGTCAAACCAGACACTTAAGTTCTCTACCTAAAGTCAAAAGGATTCAAGTTCCTGACGTCATTCAGAATGAAGAAATCAGATACGCTGTATCAGAAGTCAGAAAACAGTCATATCCTTAATCAGAAACTAGAATGCAAGTGAATCTTGAAGAATCCAAGAACCAACAGTAGTTCACTCAGACATTCCTTAGAAAGAAAGATCGGAGTCAAAATGGAAAACGCTAAGATAAGTCTCCAAAAGATCTTTGTATTCCTAAGGTATGGCTGCTTTTATTCCTGATTATTTTTATTAGTAATCACTAACTGTTCACTAGTATTCTTCTAAGAGTAATTTAGATTTTCTAGCATTTATGATTAGACAATTTTCGAAGAAATTAATTAATTACGTGGTGTCAGCTACTATAACCCTACCCATAGGTATACAGCATTTTAAGTCTATCATGCGTCCTTTCAGCTGACCGTCACCACTATTCATAGCGTGTCTAGGAAATGATGACCACGCGTGAAAAATAGTTATCACTCCTTAGTTCTCCTCACCAAAAATTACCCCTCTCTTAGAAAGAATCACTACCTGGTAGATTAGAACCTTCTTCCTCAACTATCCTGCTCAAAATGTCTTCACACAATATCAGAGGAGAAACTACTGACCTCGAACTCTTAAAGGAATACACTCTAAACGTGAAACATCTACCTCTTCTCCACAAAACAAATGTTTTCTCTGGAATTAAATTTCAGAACTGGGAGAATTATTTCAACATGATCGGTGGACCAGTATTTCCTGCTCTTGTTACTGAGTTCTGGGAAAATGCTCGAGTTCTAGAATTTGACTATGGCAAAAATGCTATCTTGTCTGTAGTTGCTGCCTGTCCAATCCTAATCAACCCTACTATCATAGCTAAAGCCATTAGGTGTGATGAAGATGGTGTAACTGTGGAAAGAAATATTAACAACCATAGCTTCGACAGGCATCTGCACGTCATTTTTGAAACTAAGGGGCATCCCACTCAACCATGCACCCTCACTCCAGTTGCTAAAGATTGGTACAAGCTTACAGTGACTAATTTAAGACCAAGAGAAAGAGGAGGATGGTTATCTAAGAGAGAAAGATTATTCATTTTCTTCTTAGTGTCTAGGATCAAAATAAACCTACCCCAATCCATGTATAATCATCTGAAGGAAGAAATCCTTTTGTCTAGGGAAGACACAGTTTATCAAGTTCCCTACTGCAGAGTTATCTCCCACATTCTTGATCTTCAAGGAGTTGTCAGTCACTGCAGAAGAAATGGAATGACTAAGAAGATTATTCCAGAGTTTTGTCCATCGATGACGTTCTTAGTCTAAGATAGGAATTTAGTCATTTATTTTTTTAAGGTTTCTATTTAACTAAGCTTATGTTAAATCTTAATATCTATATCCTTTTGATTAAGTGTCCCTAAATGTGATTTGTGTGATTTTGAATGAATGATTCCCATGATCAAAATACTCTAATTGTCTAATTAATAATAAAATAATGAGCGCTGCTTAACATTCACACGAAAAAGCTTAGGATTGTCTAGAGATCATAAATCCCTCGCAGGTCATAGTTAAGTGACGGTTCCATTACCACTTATTAGGGTTGTGTCATAATTCTTGATTAAAGGAATTAATCATTAACCTACTTTCCCACGTTACTTAGTGCTTCTAGGAAAATCAACCGTTGCGGTTTCAAATTCTCCACAGAATTTACTTCACTCCTTCACCTATAAAAGCATCAAACCCTAAGACAGCAACACAACTCTTATACACCTGAATCTTCAGCCTAATCACCATCAATTCTCCTCATTACTCTCTAAAAATGGCTTTCGTCTCACAAAATGCTTCAATTCCCACAACCACACAAATTCCAGTTGACAGTCTCATAGTTTTGTCAGAAACCGTTGTAAACCTCAACAATCTAAAATCAAATGGATGTGATATTACTCCTTCAATGGAAACTCAAGGATGGAGTAATTACTTCAAGAGGTTGGAAGGACCAACTTACAGACATCTGGTTAAAGATTTTTGGATCCACGCCAACACATCTAATACCCTTATTATCTCCTTCATTTTTGGAAGGAAAATCTTCATATCTAAGAAGACTATTTTAGATCTTCTGATGCATGACAATAGTGGTGTGAGAATCACTAAGAACTGACTAAACGAGGAAAAAGAAGCTAAGGTTCTGGCTAGCATTTTCAAAGAAGATGTTGTAGCTGATGCAGAGAACTCAATATTCTCTAATCTAAAACACTCTCTACAAGTATGGTTTAGGATCCTCCAAGGAAGTGTGTTTCACCATCTTCCCTCAAACCAACTCAACAACACTAAAAAATGTGTCCTATTTCTCCTTCTTAAGGGAATCAAGATGCATCTTCCTGTAATTCTATTCAAACTTCTGAAGGAAGTCATAAGAAACTCCAGAACAGGTTCTGTCACGGAGGATAGACATATTCCGTATGGAAGACTTATTTCTGACATCTTGGTGGAATCAGGGGTAGTTGACGATATTTTGATTAATGAGGGAGAATCAAGAAAACTGCTTAAGAGCACTGGAAAAATTCTTAGGTTTGAGAATCTCAAAAGAGAAAACTCCACTCTAGATAACACATCTTTTAGGAAATTAACATTGACACCAAGGGTTCCGGTTGAAGGATTTCCAAGATTCGCCACTTACAATCAGACAGAAGTCGGGAACTATCTGAAACAATCTAAGGACGGAGACATCAACGCATGGATTAACATGAAGAATATTACTGATGTACTTCAAGAGCTCACAGATTGGAAGAGAATAAGTAAGAAGCAGAAGGATACTGATGATGGAGAACCTTCATCAAAAAGATCAAAAACTGTGAATGATGCATTATCATCTTTTAAGGATAATGTCATCACAAAAATCCAAAACCTAGTGAATGCTTCCATTTCAAGCATATAACCCATGGAAATAAGAACTATCTGGATTGAGTTCCATGAATGGATCTCAGAGGAAATTGTGAAGAGCAAGAAGCTGACAATCACTCAAGCAGAAGAGAAGCTGCATTCCTCAAGAAATGATGATTCTGAAAGCTTACTCTTATCTTCATCATCATTAGGCTCCTATTAGTCTAATTCTTAGAAACCCATCCTCATTAGATCTATGTTTTGATTACCTTAAACTCGTTAAGATTAAGCTTACCTAAGCCTTATGTTCTTAAAACTACTTTGTGGTTCTGAGTTGAAATTTCATTGATAATGTCGTATCTGATCTCTACAATGATATATCTGTTCTTTATCATTTTGACCTAAATATGCGCAATGCTTATATGATAACATCTCTTGAATGCTCAGATGCTCTATAACTTTTTGATGATGTCAAAAAGGGGGAGAAAGAATATGATTTTGATTTGATGAATATATGAATATTGATATTGATTAAAAGGAAGAAACTCTTAAAATAGAAAGAATGCAAACTCAAACAAGAAATCAATCATATAAAATGCGTTACTACTAACGTTTGTTGTTTGATGTTAACCGAGGAACTCTAAACAAGTTCACTAGGCATTCTAAGACAGGTCAAGAAAGAAGAACACTGTTAGTCATATGATAGAAGTTGTACACTTCGTGAACATTTGTTCAGAATCAGATCTATCTAGCACTGTTTAGAAGTTGAGAACTGTCTGAAAGTCAAAGTTTATCTTGATTCTGTCTCACTTGGTTCAGAAGCTGTAAGCTGTCTAAGAATATGAGATTCAGAACGCAAGAATCAAAAGAAGAAAACTCTGAAAGCAGTCAAGATAAAGTCTATATATCACGATGCTTATTCAGAAGAATTAAGTAAATCAGAAGTCAAGAACTGTCTGAAGATCCGGATTGAAGATCCAAGATGAAGTAATTCTGATGTCTACCAAGAACTCAATCAAGAAGAAATGATTTGGTATCAGACTAAGTCAACAAATGGTAATCAGACTCAGTATACACAAAGATTGGTATCAGACTCAGTCTCTAGTAATATCAATCAGAGCTAAGTTGTATAATGCTTTCAATACCTTCACTGGTATAAATCTCAGCACTCTAAGGAAATACCCTTCAAGTGGTATAAGAAGAATACATTCACCTGGTATCTGACTCAACTTACTCTGGTATAAGACTCAGCACATCACGTGGTATCAGACTAAAATCAAATCATGTGTACCAGATTCAGAATCAAGCATTGATTGATCACAAAAATTAACCTTCAATTGGTATCTGATCAAAAATCAAGCCTTGATGAACTACTGAGTTATGACAGTAACAAGGTTCTGAGATGAAGACCTATGTCAAACTCTAAAAAGTCATGATCTACATTGGTGATTAAAAACTTATCATCCTGAATTATGATTCTGAAGATCCCAATATCTGACTTATAGAAATTAGAGGGAGACTACCCAGAAGATTCAAATGATAAATCTTATAATCTTCACAAAGTCTGAAACTCAAGGGGAGTTTCTTGAAAGACAGTGTCTGTCTCTGATGAATAGCGAGGCTATGTATCAGATAAGAACTGATCTGGCTGTGCTCAAATGAATCTGCTAAAAAGTAGAAATGCTTCAGAAGACTCTGAAGATTACAAGCTCTGATACGACCACAAAGGAACTGAGTTCTGAAGATCTGAAGATGGAAGTTCTGATGAACTAGTCCAGATGTTGAAGACTCTTTGTTTTCTTAAAGACGAGATAGAGAAGTAGTCCTTTTCTATTCTTCGTTCTGGCAACTCAAGTTGTTATTATGTATGTATTTGGACCATATAAGATTCTAGATGATCACAGATAAAACTTTGAGGATAACACATTCAGGGGGAGCTGTTGTTCCAGACGCTGAATATGTTTTGTTTGGTGATTACCTTGTATAAAATGTTCAATCAAAATACTTGGTTTTGTCATCATCAAAAAGGGGGAGATTGTGAGAGCAAGAGTTGTCTCTACAAGTCGATCTATGTTTTGATGATAACAATACGTATTTGTGAAAGAACCATTTTATGTTCTAATGTGTGTTGTGTGCAGATCATAATTATAGAAGATATCAGATCCAACAAGCACCAGCCTGATGAGCGTGATTGATAATATGCGAAGTTATTATGTGTGACACAAGTCGTAAGAAGCAAGAATACTTCTGTATCTGATCGTGATCAGTTAGATCCAAGGATGCCGATATTGCTGTTGCAATGCTCTTGTGGATGCTCTCTGAAAGTGGTCGAGATTCTGAAGATTGCGAAGCTTCTGAAGAAGAGAACCGAAGTGCTGAAGACTTTCATGACTTGAAGTTCTGAAGGCGGAAGGCTCTGAAGACCAAGTGCAGAAAGAATCTGAAGACTTATGTGTTTTGAAGATTACGGTTCCAGAAGTCAAGTGCTGAAGACTCTGAAGACGGATTCCTAATGGACGAGTTCTGAAGTTTCGGAAGACTTGAAGAAGTAAAGAATAATGTTCTTAAAGACAAGTGTTGAAGTTTTGAAGACTGGTTCCTAATGGACTTCTTCAAATGACTGAAGACTTGACGTATCAGATATCCTGTTAAGAAGACTCTACTCATGCTTCATCAATTTACCATCAGAAGCCTCTGAAGTTTGGAAGTCAAATGTTACCGTTGTGAGTAACTGTACACGGCGCCCAAGAAAGATATATCCTGTCACTTCTCCCACAGTAAAAAGGAGATGTGTCAATACAACTAGTTATTACGCAACGTCTCTTTTCCAACTGCCAACAATATTTCAAACGACTATATTTCTACTAGGCTATTTAAAGAAAAGAGTATTTGTAACACCCCAATTCCCATCGCGAATAAATAATACATAAATTAATCAGAGTAAATAAAAATTTATTATTCTTAGATAGAAACAAGGATGCCACACTTGAAGAAAGAAAACATAATCCCTGCTCATAAATTTGATACATAACACAAAATGGAATAAACCTAAAAGGGAAACTTTTTCCATATAAAAGGAAAGTTCAATTATGGAATAAAGCAGAAAGATCCATAACCGACTTGTTTTACAAAATAAATGATTTTATAACATTAAAATATTCATACAAAGGTAATACAAAATAGATCCAACAAATGTATACATATATAACAAAAGCGTTCCCCGACTCCCGTGTTACGTATCAAAGCAGACAGACTGACAAACGGATGGAGAACTAATCTTCACAAAAGCCTCCAAGACTACTAATTTGTAATTGCCTCATAGAGCAATAAACCACAGCAGAAGGATGAGAAATAACAACTAAATCAAGATTGCATAATAATATGCAAACACATATACATTCACATGCATAGTTATTCTCACTACAAGAATCACATACCAATACATATAGCATATATAAATTATACCAACATAATCACATATTCACACATAAGGCATACCAAGGCTATGACATATGGAAACACACCACCACATCACATATATTCATATATAGCATACCATAGATAATTAATACAATCATTGTAATGTACAACATCCCCACAAAACATAGCATATACATAAAACATATCATCCATAACCAATGCATTTATCACAATTGCATATCAAATCACCAATGCTATCACAAGCTCAACACATAATCAATCAATTCACAATTTTCCACATATAATCAATCCATTCATGATTTTCCACACATAATCAATCCATTCATGATTTATGCAAATGCAAAGAGACCGACACAACGAATCTATGCAAATGCAATGCGGTACCATTCCATCCATCATTCTCATCATTAATTCACTCAGGAATTATTGGAATCATCGCTTGTTACTTAGTGTAACTCCCCGTCGGGCAAACGATGTTCCCCGTCGCTTTCGGTCTTCTTGGTATAAGGCTCACGACGTTTATGGATCGCTTTCGGTCCTCTTTGTATAAGGCTCACGATCTGATCGCTTTTGGTCCTCTTTGTATAAGGCTCACGATCGTCTATAACGTCGCTTTCGGTCCTCTTTGTATAAGGCTCACGACTGTTATAGCAGATTCCCCCGGGGATCGTTTCGTCGCTCACACCCACTAGGGCACATGACATCACAAGAATGCATATCATGATGCTTGGCATACAATGACTCATGTAAATCAAATGCATAACATACATAACCATGTGAACCATCTCAACATCAATAATCATGCATTGAAATCAAACCAAAAACAATGCATTTATTTGCCATAAGGCCACAAACCATCATCACAACATTTCATCACATACATTCACAAACCAAAACAATCCCACAAAACATCATAACAACCTACATTAATATTCAATCAAACAATGTATTTTACCATACAACAACATCATTATCACATGTATCAACATCATATAAATAACACAAAAGCCCCACATTTCTATGACGATAGCATATCACATCGAACACCAACAAACCCAAAAAAACCTACCAACCACTAATCATCCTCTACCAAATATTCTTAGTTAACACATAATATCACATAACCATTTACTAGCACATTGGATTCTCTTTCCAAGGCTTCAAGTCCCATATCAATCGGATTCTCGATTCATGAATTTTGGTGGAAACGGGGACTACCGTATTCACACATACATCACTTTTCCATATTTTCTTATCAATCCATGGCATAAACATATGTTCCTATTCCACTATCATAAAGAGCATTGAAATAGCTTTCCAACGCATCCGACCGTGCCTCAATCCGAGTTACGGATCAAAAGTTATGAAGGAAACAAAATGGAAAATCTGTCACGTTCGCTTTCCTATTCGCAATGCGAACCCCCAGCGAACCGTGGCAGAGAAAAAATAGCATAAAGTTCGCAATGCGAACTTCTGGGCGAACCTTCGCTTCCCCCTTCGTTGGGGCTCACAAAGCGAACCTGCGAACCCAAAAATTCAGAGCAGCGTCAATATAGGTCATATGGGACCAAAATTCATCATTTCTTCCACCCAAACACTTCCAAATCACAATATATCAACCAAAACATGTTCCAACATAATCAACAAGTATTCTACACAGTTTATATCGAAATTCATCCGTGAAAACATCGATTTCTATCAATTGTTCACAATTTCAACCAAATGGAAAACATGTATTTTTCAACCAAACATTCAAACAAATACATACATATTCATATACAAGCATGATATAATCGAAATTTCTCACCCTTACCCGATTATTCGCGCTTGAAACGGAGCTATGTCGATTTCCACCTCTTTTCCTCTTCTCCATTTCTTTCCTCTTCTTTTCCTTCTTTCTCTATTTTCTTTCTCTTCTTTTTCTTTTCTCTCTTTTTCTCTCCACTTTCTATTTATTAAAAATATCTAATTTTTCTAAAATATATAACCTCTCAAATTGACCATTTTACCCCTCAGCTCAAATATCTCGCAAACGCTCTCAAAATGCGATAAAACATAATAACCAAGAATAAAATAATATAAAGACCAAAAATAATTAAATCGACTCGATTAAATAAATAAGACAAAATGGGGCGTTACAATTCTCCCCCACTTAGAAATTTTTGTCCTCGAAAATATAACTGATACGAACAACTCGGGATACGACTCTCGCATCCTACTAACCAACTATCATTCCAACAAAAGGCACACCACGAATAACACAAACTGACAACCCACCTTGCTAACAGCAGCTACAACAACGACACGACAATGACGACAACTACAACGACAAGATGCAATGCTCATACAATGCACTTGACGACTAACTCACAACTCAAAGAAAACCCAAGTTACGAACACACAGGTAACACTCCCCTAATCTCCCACAAAGGGATTAACTACTCGCACTCGAACCAGTACCATGGAAATGAGGCAACAACAAAGACAAGAACCTAAAGTCCCACGCCATAACATCGATTCAACAACCTCTACATAACCATAATACCAACATAACATCCATACAACAACGTTGTGATTTACCCATCAAACATGTAACTAATACATCCATCTACATAGTAGCCCATGAATAATATTTAAACCTTTCACCTAACACTTCCATTCCAAAACGTCCAATGGTCTCATCATCCTACATGTTTCCAATGTTCAACCTTTGAACTCTTACAAGTCACACATGCATATACGAAATGTGTCACCTCACACTTTCAATGCGCACTCAGATTATTCGCAACAATCAAATCTACCAATTCCATATCCAACTTTTGACTCTCTCTAATATGCACCAGAAAAAGCATAGTTCATTTCTAATAGACCCAACCTTACACTCCACTGAGTTATCTCACACACCAGACACAAGTCTCTGACTGCTCAAATAATTTTAATTCTCTGACCATCAAAACAGCCATATGCAAAGACTATCAACTTAACTCTTCAGGCACAACATTAGCTTTTCCCGATGATAATCCAAGACAAATTCATAACTCGTCACGAATTCTAACCATCCCTGTTGTCTCATACTCTATTCCTTCAGACCAAACAAGTACTCTAAACTCTTGTGATTACTAAACACTTCGAACCTAGAACCATAAAGATAATACCTCAAAATATTCCAATACAATACAACCGCAACCAATTCCAAATCCAGAATAGTATAGATCATTTTATAAATCCTCAATTGTCGTAAAACATAAGAAATGACTTTACCCTCTCGCGTTAGCACACTGACTAAACTCATCAAAGACGCATCCCAATACCTCACAAATGGTTTATCAGGATCACGCAGTATCAAGACTGGAGCCATAGACAACTTCTACTTTAGCTCTCTGAAGCTTTCCTTACAACGAACATCCCAAACAAACGACTCACCCTTTGCAAGTCAACTGAGATAACAGAAGTACGAACTTAGCAAAGTCTTCCATAGCCTGCAGTAATAACCAACTGAGCCCAAAAGTTTCTAATCTCCTTAACCAACTTCGAAGCCTCTCATTGTAGAACTACATCTACTTCCGATGGATCCATAACCATACTCTCATCTGAAATAACATATCCAAGAAAACTAACCTTTTTCAACCAAAATTCTCACTCGAATAACTTAGCATAAAACTTCGTCTCTTTTCAACACTTGTAATTCAATTCTCAAACACTCTACCTGTTCTTTCTCTGAGTTTATAACAGATCCGAATATCCTCAATCAAAACCACTACGAACTTATCCAAATAAATATGGAAGATACAATTCATATACTCCACACACAATTTCATTCTCTTGACAGTCCAAATTCCATAAATTCCAACATGTAGCAACAACCAACCAAAAAGAACTCTCAAATATTACATCCACACCTAAGGGTTTTCTCAATATTTCCATTAATGCCCTAAAACTTTAAAAACTCCAGAACTCACCAAAACTCTAAGTTTTGCTTTCCAAAGCCTCAATACCATTATACACATCATGCTTGTTGTTCCGTTCAATCTTCCATCCTTTTTGTTACTAACAACACTGGAGCTCTCCTAGGCGACACACTTGGTCTCACAAATCCCCTATCTAGTAAATCTTCTCACTGCTTTTTCAGCCCAGGTACTTCTAATGCTAACATCCAATATTCTATCCGGAAACACATATGGAAATCACGCACAACTGGCAGCCCTTCACTGTGGCCTTTCTGCCAATTTCTAGAAAACTATCATCACAAACATAACAAACATCTTAGTCTCATCCCCTAAGAGTTTTCTACTTACTTAGCATATATAAACCTCAACTATTCACCTTCGTCCAATTTTGAGTTCACTCTCTACTCTCTGAGAAGCAGCCATTCATAATACCCAATCATTCTCTCTCAATGATTTCCCAACTGGACCAACATACCAAAACCTCTAATCCGTCTCATCTTCCGATATAAGAATCTTCATTGACTCACCAAAACAATCCGTAATCACTTTACTTAATTCTAAACAATTCATTGCACCCACTATCAAAGACGGAAAGACACGTCTATTCCATCCAACATAATTCCGTCTACTATCAACAAGAGATTAAGGGCGATCAGTTCCTCAATTTATCAATAGACAGCCGACAATCATGATGGGGCATAAACTGTCTTTACCAAACTATAATAGCATTTCATGCATCTTGTACACACCACTACCTAAGGCACAATTCCTTAGTCGGCATAAACCTTACCTCCGCATTCCCTCCGGAACCAGGAACAACACTGTCCAAACAACACTTACAATCTTGCAACCACCGCTCCACAACCAAAGTGAGTTGGAGAAGCACCAGCTTCTCCCCCACTTATCTCATTCGAAATCCTGCAAACAAAGGATTAAAAAACTAGAAAGTACCGACAGTGTTTCACGCACATATCACATACTAAGGGACAAACAACATCGACAGTATTCAACTGTCACACCAACTGACTCAACAACTTGGCCGGACGGACCGACCTGCTCTGATACCACTATTGTAACACCCTAATTCCCATCGCGAATAAATAATACATAAATTAATCAGAGAAAATAAAAATTTATTATTCTTAGACAGAAACAAGGATGCCACACTTGAAGAAAGAAAACATAATCCCTGCTCATAAATTTGATACATAACACAAAATGGAATAAACCTAAAGGGGAAACTTTTTCCATATAAAAGGAAAGTTCAATTATGGAATAAAGCGGAAAGATCCATAATCGACTTGTTTTACAAAATAAATTATTTTATAACATCAAAATATTCATACAAAGGTAATACAAAATAGATCCAACAAATGTATACATATATAACAAAAGCGTTCCCCGACTCCCGTGTTACGTATCAGAGCAGACAGACTGACAAACGGATGGAGAACTAATCTTCACAAAAGCCTCCAAGACTACTAATCTGCAATTACCTCATAGAGCAACAAACCACAGCATAAGGGTGAGAAATAACAACTAAATCAAGATTGCATAACAATATGTAAACACATATCCATTCACATGCATAGTTATTCTCACCACAAGCATCACATACCAATACATATAGCATATATCAATTATACCAACATAATCACATATTCACACATAAGCCATACCAAGGCTATGACATATGGAAACACACTACCACATCACATATATTCATATATAGCATACCATAGATAATTAATACAATCATTGTAATGTACAACATCCCCACAAAACATAGCATATGTCTATACATAAAACATATCATCCATAACCAATGCATTTATCACAATTGCATATCAAATCACCAATGTTATCACAAGCTCAACACATAATCAATCAATTCACAATTTTCCACACATAATCAATCCATTCATGATTTTCCACACATAATCAATCCATTCATGATTTATGCAAATGCAAAGAGACCGACACAACGATTCTATGTAAATGCAATGCGGTACCGTTCCATCCATCATTCTCATCATTAATTCACTCAGGAATTATTGGAATCATCGTTTGTTACTTATTGTAACTCCCCGTCGGGCAAACGATGTTCCCCGTCGCTTTCGGTCCTCTTGGTATAAGGCTTACGACATTTATGGATCGCTTTCGATCCTCTTTGTATAAGGATCACGATCTGATCTCTTTCGGTCCTCTTTGTATAAGGCTCACGATCGTCTATAACGTCGCTTTCGGTCCTCTTTGTATAAGGCTCACGACCGTTATAGCAGATTCCCTCGAGAATCGTTTCGTCGCTCACACCCACTAGGGAACACGACATCACAAGAATGCATATCATGATTCTTGGCATACAATGAATCATGAAAATCAAATGCATAATATACATAACCATGTGAACCATCTCAACATCAATAATCATGCATTGAAATCAAACCCAAAACAATGCATTTATTTGCCATAAGGCCACAAACCATCACCACAACATTTCATCACATACATTCACAAACCAAAATAATCCCACAACATATCATAACAACTTACATTAATATTCAATTAAACAATGTATTTTACCACACAACAACATCATTATCACATGCATCAACATCATATAAATAACACAAAAGCCCCACATTTCTATGACGATAACATATCGCATCGAACACCAACAAACCCAACAAAACCTACCAACCACTAATCATCCTCTACCAAATATTTTTAGTTAACACATAATATCACATAACCATTTACTAACATGTTGGATTCTCTTTCCAAGGCTTCAAGTCCCATATCAATCGGATTCCCGATTCATGAATTTTGGTGGAAACGGGGACTACCGTATTCACACATACATCACTTTTCCATATTTTCTTATCAATACATGGCATAAACATATGTTCCTATTCCACTATCATAAAGAGCATTTAAATAGATTTTCAACGCATCCGACCGTGCCTCAATCCGAGTTACGGATCAACAGTTATGAAGGAAACAAAATGGAAAATCTGTCACGTTCGCTTTCCAATTCGCAATGCGAACCCCCAGCGAACCGTGACAGAGAAAAAATAGCATAAAGTTCGCAATGCAAACTTCTGGGCAAACCTTCGCTTTCCCCTTCGCTGGGGTTCGCAAAGCGAACCTGCGAACCTAGAAATTCACAGCAGCGTCAATATAGGTCATATGGGACCAAAATTCATCATTTCTTCCACCCAAACACTTCCAAATCACAATATATCAACCAAAACATGTTCCAACATAATCAACAAGTATTATATGCAGTTTATATCGAAATTCAACCGTGAAAACATCGATTTCTATCAATTGTTCACAATTTCAACCAAATGGAAAACATGCATTTTTCAACCAAACATTCAAACAAAGACATGCATATTCATATACAAGCATGATATAATCGAAACTTCTCACCCTTACCCGATTATTCGCGCTTGAAACAGAGCTATGTCGATTTCCACCTCTTTTCCTCTTCTCCATTTCTTTCCTCTCCTTTTCCTTCTTTCTCTCTTTTCTTTCTCTTCTTTTTCTTTTCTCTCTTTTTCTTTCCACTTTCTATTTATTAAAAATATCTAATTTTTCTAAAATATCGAACCTCTCAAAATGACCATTTTACCCCTCAGCTCAAATATCTCGCAAACGCTCTCAAAATGCGATAAAACATAATAACCAAGAATAAAATAATATAAAGACCAAAAATAATTAAATCGACTCGATTAAATAAATAAGACAAAACGGGGCGTTACAGTATTCGCTTCTAAATGACGACGAAGTCCAAAAATCGATTCACTCCCACAAAAGATGAATTGATCAAGTCATTGTGTGAAGATAGCAACAACGATGAGTTCTCGTTGTAACACTTAGAATATCCAAAGCTATCACCATTTACACATGGCCATTGTTGTTGAAGCTCAAAGATCATCATTCAACACAACAACAATGAATTGGTATAGAAGTTGTTGATGAAGAAGACAACATTGCAAATCAGTCAAGTCATCAACCACCTTCTTGTCAGCGCTACATTGAAGATCCGAAGCAAGGAGTTGTTGCTCAAAGCTTGCTCACCCAAGAAGACGACGAAGAAGAAGATCTACAAGATGTCAACAACTGTCAAATCATTATACATCTCTGTAGTTTCTTAGAATAGAAAGGAGTTGTTGCTCACATCTTTCTTGAACACTTATGTGTTCTTTGTACTTAAACTTAGGAGTAATCTGCTTGTTAAGAAGCATCTTTGTAACCTCCTGTAAAACTAATTCTTGGTGAATTAGGATTCATTGAGGGGTCAGTGTGACCGGAGACTCGAGAAGACAATGGCGAGATGTCATTGTGGGAAAAGCCTGAAATAGGGTCAGTAGCGTTATATTCATTGCGATGAATCCCTGAACGTCTAGCTGTGAAAGCCTAGCAGTAGATCTTGCGAGATTGGAACCTGCAGGTCAATGTTCGTTGTATTCATTAAGTTTAATCCCTGAACGGTTCATTGCATGTTAGTCACAGTGCGGTTGTGTAAGTGGTTAGTCACCGTCTGTTGCCCGTGCATCTGTAATCGAGATTGATTATAGTGGATTAAGACCTTGTGTTCAAGGCGAAATCAATTGAGGAGGGTGGACTGGATTAGCCTTTGTGGTGAACCAGGATATATTGTGTGTCCTTTATTCTTATGCTTTTTGTTCTTATTTTTGTTTCTATATTGAGTATCAGAACCTTACATATATAAGCATGTCAGAACCTTGCAACTCTAATAAGCTTTCGCTCTGCAAGATCTGAATGATTCACATAATGTTCAGACTCTTGTTGGTTCTAATGCTTCATGCATTGCAAGTCTGAATGTAAGTTCGTCAGTCAGAGTCTCCCTACGAACTCTAATGTTATCCTAAGTGCTTTAACGACAAGAAGCAAAAAGTTGTTAAAAAGAGTAAATACACAATTCAAACCCCCATTTCTTGTGTCTTTCTCGCACCTTCAAGTGTTCCCCGATTTTACCCACTATGATAACAACTAAAAAGTTAAAGTTAGCTATGTCATACCTTCCGAGTTGCATCCATCACATAAAGCAAAACCTGACTGAACTGACCCTCACTTACTCCATCTCTGATAAGCAGAAATTAACAATGCAAAATAAATCATATATAAAATTAAAACAAGTTATAATATATACATATACATAAATATACATCAACATGTATCATTTAGGCACCACGCTCGATACTACATAAATGAAGTCGAAAATTCTGATTCTGGTTCTGCAAGTGGTAATAGGAGTACCACCAACTTTGTGTCGACTCTGCTGCCATTTATCTTGGATAACGTCAAAGAAGTAATATTTTACCGTTGATCTTGATTTGTCCTACAATCTTCGAGGATAGATTTGGGAGTTTGGATATTCACAATGCCTTTTTTTGGATATATAACTTTGATTTCTTATTTATCCCGTGAAGCGGGAAGGGAAAGGAAAGCTATCTCAAACTAATCTTGCACGCGAATGTTTAACTGAACAAACGCTTAAAAGAGATTCGGGGAGTTCGGGGTTAGGTTATACAACGGGGAGTTCTCAGTTACCCATCCTATATGTGGTTGTCCACAGGTTGTTAGTTTTAGGTTCTGCTTTGTACTTGATGGTGTTTATCCGTTGATGGGTCGGAAAAGTTTCTTGTTTGGGAGATATGAGAGAGAGAGAGATTTTTTGATGATTTCGGGCTTGCCGATGTTTTTGGTAAGGTACTGGACCTAAGGTTTTTGATGTATGTGTGAAGGTACTGGACCTAGAGTTTTTGATTAGTATGCTCGCTAAGATTTCGCAATCTTATGCCTACGTATTCCCGTTTAAAGAAACAGGGAAATCAGAGCAATCGTAGTTCCTCCTATTCTATGGGAGGAAAGAAATGTTTTGGTGTCTTGTTTAAAGCCCAAGATTGAAGCTAAAAGGTTTATTTGTGTCTTGTTCAAAGCCCAAGATTGAAGCTAAAAGGTTAGACTAAGAGAGAATTGATCATCTCTAAAGGGAGACATCTCGTCTGTTTATCACAACTGTTGGGTGACTGTTTATAAAGGAGAATTACTTTAACTGGGATATGTGAATCCAGAAATGCCATAATTTCCTTTATGAGGGATTTTTCTTAAAGGAGAAAACTTTAACTCAGTGTTGAGCAATGCCATTTTTCCTTAGGAATCTTTCATGCTAAGAGAGGGACAGTGGCGTGGATGTAAATAATCCAGAGGCTTGCCACTTACAGCAATTAGATGGAAGAGGAAGTTTGCCAGGATAAAAGATGGATGACGACTTGGATATTTGAATCGACAAGTGTTCCACTTATAACAATTATCTGGGATTTAGGGTTTGTTTTGATTTATCTGTTTTGATGTGTGATAAACAGAAAAAGTCTTCCTACAGAGAGATTTAGATTTCCTCTGAAGGGATATTTATTTTTGTGTGCCTTGATCAAAGCCCAAGGTTGAAGCTAAGAGGTTGATTGACTCCACTGAGGAAGTCCTTATACAAAGCCTAAGAGGAGGCTGAGAAAGACTGACTCAAACAAGAGAGTGTTTATCTATGTCTTGTACAAAGCCCAAGATTGTGGCTAAAAAGAGACTGACTCTTTGGGGATATCATTATACAAAGCATAAGAGGAGGCTAAAAGTTGACTTTTCCGGGGAAATATTTTGTCTGTCTTGTACAAAGCCTAAGATTGAGGCTAAAAGAGATTTTGACTCCGCTGGGGAGGGTTTGTATGTGTCTTGTACAAAGCCCAAGATTGAGGTTGAAAAGAAGACTGACTCGGTGGGAAAGAAATATTTATCTATCTTGTACAAAGCCCAATATTGAGGCTAAAATGAGACTTTACTGACTCAACTGAGGTTATTTTAGGTGTCTTGTACAAATCCCAAGAGTGAGGCTGAAAAAAGTTTGACTCTGCTGGAGAGTATTATCTGTCTTGTACAAAGCCCAAGATTGAGGCTGGAGAGAGGTTTGACTCTGCTTAGGGAAATTTATATGGTGTCTTGTACAAAGCCCAAGATTGAGGATGAACAAGCTGGAGAAATCATTATACATATCCTAAAAGGAGACTAACTCCTGCTAGGGGAAATCATTATACCAAGCCTAAGAGGAGGCTGAAAAAGGTTGACTCAACAAGAGAGTGTTTTTGTCTGTCTTGTACAAAGCCCAAGATTGAGGCTAAAATGGCTAACTCAACAAGAGAGTGCTTTTGTTTTGGTACCATTGACTCAATAAGAGAGTGTGGAAAGATACTTGACTTAACCAGAGAGTCTAAAAAGGTTAGCTCAGCTGGGGAAAATCATTTGTACAAAGCCCAAGAGGAGGCTATCTTTGCTGGGGAAGAACAAAGAAAGACATCTTTATACAAAGCCTAAGAGGAGGTTGTCTTCTGCTGAGGATTATTGAGATCCAGAGGCAGGTCCAAATGGGGAATCAACTCTTGCTGAGGGTTTACAGAAGAGTTGAGGTATCCGAGGCCTTGAGGTTTTGATTTGGGATAGTGTTATACTGATAGTAAGCTGACCCTGACTGGGGAATCTTAGGAGAAAGACTGGGTTTTAGAACCCATGGGTTTTAACTCTACTGGAGATTATTTAAATGACCAGGGTTTTTCTGTATTTGTAGGGAACTTGAGAATGTCTTTGAGACTCAAGAGGAGATTAGACTGTCCAAGTCTACTGGTATGGAAGGGTTTATCTTTGTATAACGCCCAAGAGGAGGCTGACTCTTTTAAGAGATGAGTATCAACCCTAAAATTGGTCCGAGGTTTTGACTCATTTAGAAAGACAGCTCTAACAAAGGATGACTAAGTTCTGTCTTATACCTTTAAGAGGTCTTCAGGGTCCTTGTATTAAGCCCAAGAGAAGGCATGAGAACTTCTAAGAAGCCGGAGGGTCCTTGTACAAAGCCCAAGAGGAGGTGGGGATGCTTTTAGGAAGCCTGTGGGTCCCAAACTAAAAAGAGTTCAAGAAAAGTTTCACTGAGAATAATCTTTTCTTTAGCGAACAGTTATAGGGTTTGAAGAAATTCAAGAGAGGTTTCACCGAGAATTAATCCTCTATGGGGAAATGAACTTCTTTGATAATTTCTAATAGTGACAGTCTGAGAAAAGTTTCACCGGGAATAAAGCCTTTCTCTTTGTTCCATATTGTTTAAGCCCAAGAGAAGGCAAGACTTTATCTGGAAATCCTATGGGGATCTAGTTTTGACTGTATTAAAGAGTGACCAAATGGCTTTACCTAGTTCTAGACTTAGTTGCCGGGGAAAACTCTAAGCAGATATACTAGTATATATACAGTTGATATATGACAAGTACTTAAAAGGATGTGAAAGAAGGACTTATAGGTGAGCAAGCTTTCAGCAATACAGTTATATATATATGAAAGCAGGTAAAGAAAGCTGATAAAACTTACAGGCGAGCAAGCTTCCATTGTAACAGCTGTATGGTTAGTTGTTTAAGAAATTAAAGAAAGTTTTGATAACAACTATGAGTTTGAACCTAAATCAAAAGGGAAGTTGTTTTTTAAAAGATTTTCGGGGGTTATACTCAAGGAGAGGCCCAGATAAAAAACAGTAATCGTACCGTTGTTTTGTAAATTGTATCGGGACTTATACAACGACTGAGGCCCAAAGAGTTTTTATGTACAAAGGGATGGGTCTTACAACTCAAGGAGAGGCCCAAAAGTTTGAAAAAAGAAAAGAAATGGGACTTACAACACAAGGGTAGGCCCAGATAGTTTTTGCTTAAAAGGCGACGACCGCGCCGAGATTTTAAAATCGCAGTGGGACTTATACAATGAC
This sequence comes from Lathyrus tuberosus, assembly GCA_022829125.1. Classification (NCBI taxonomy): domain Eukaryota; kingdom Viridiplantae; phylum Streptophyta; class Magnoliopsida; order Fabales; family Fabaceae; genus Lathyrus; species Lathyrus tuberosus. Next base: position 16,739,617 of record JALAZF010000016.1, read on the forward strand.
TGAGGCCCAAAAAGGCTTGGTTAAAAAGGGGTTGGGTCTTACACTCTATTAGAGACCCAAAAGTTATTTGAAAAGATTTGTTAGGGTGATAGTGATCAAAACCCTAATTTTTGGTTTTTAAATGTATTTTAATTGAATAAAAATTCAATTAAAATATTTAAACATGTGAAAAAAAGGTTGTGATCTTGGATTTATAATTGAAAAAATCAAGTTTAATTCATAGGATGATTCAAAAATCATTTGAATTTTGAAAAATCAAGAGAAAGAAATATTTTTAATGTTTAAAAACAAATAAAAAACATAATTCTTTACAAAAATACCAAATATGTGAAATAAATTTTATGAAATTTTCAAGGAATAAAATATTTTAATATTTTTGGGAATTTTCAAAAAAAGAATCAATCAAAAATAGTTAAAATTGAGAGAGAAATTAATTTTTCAATTAATTAACAAAACATGAAAATAATGAAAAAATATCATAAAAGTGAAAAATGGAAAAAAAAAAGGTCTGGGTGGGGTTTGAACCCACGACCTTGGCAACAAATACACATGCGCGCTACCACTGGAGTGGTGATACATCCGTGTATCAAAATTACCCCAAAAATACATAAGGCATGCCTTGTTTCTAGGCCTGGGCAAGGCAAGGCAAGGCAAGGTAAGCTTTTGGGCAATTTACGTGAAGCCTCTAACTTTCTCATTTCTCCATGGATTGAGACAAAATTTAGGTGCATCTGACCTAGAATTTCACAAGGAATCCAATGGTGGTCTTGGAATATTCAGAAAATGCTTCTAACTCAAAATCTGATAGTGATTCCAAAATAGGCTTATTTTTGTATGTTCTATGATATCTCATGGTACAGGCAAGAATTACATGGAAAATTGGTTCAAACACAACATATACAACATGTATGAGATGTTTATGATCAGTGGACATCAAAGGAATGCATAATTCAGAGAGTTCAAGTGATGATGTACTTACCTCTTGGAGCTCCTTGTGCTATCTGCCAAGTTCCTTGTGCCAGAAGTGATTCAATGCTTTGAACACTCTCAATTAATTCCTTAGAAGCTTTTAGGATGACTGGAACCAGCTGTAATCCTCAAGAACAAGTGTTGGGCTCTTTCTTGCAAAATTGGCAAAGTGACCAAAATAGCAACTCTCTCAAATGGTGCTCCAGATGAGGGAAACCAATTGGGACAGTTTAAGGATGATATTTGGAGTGTGTTTGAGGCTTTGTTTGGTTTTGGAAGTGACTGAATCAAGGCATGGCTTGAAAAATGCAGAAAAGTCCAATTTTGAGGTTTTGGAAGTGGACTTTGTGATTTTGGTGTTTCAGGTCACAAGTGAGTGTTTAGACAGCTTACATATGATACATTAGATGTGTTTGGATCATGAGCTGTGGTGGAATTGCTCTCTAACTCAAAAACTCAGAGATTACTTGCAAAAGAAGGCATTTTGGCCTAGAGAAAGAGATTTTGAGGAAAGCAAGTGTTGTAGTGCTTTGGTGTACTCAAACTGAGCACAAATGAGCTCTATTTATAGTATAGCAAGTTTGTTTTACAAGCAATAGTGAATGGCAGCTGCAGCAGGTGTTTGGCCAATGTTGAGCAAAAGGAATCTTAAGTCTCCTCTAGCCATTGACTTGAGGTTAGGGCACAAGCCTATGGTTCTTTGATTCAGTGCTGATCCTTGACTCATTCAGTTAGGAATGTGTCAGTACATGCCGCCTTGGTGTATCCATTAAATGCATTGAAACAAAATTGGAGTCTTGGCACCTTTTTAGCCTTTTTAGGTTTGTTATGGCTAATGTAGATTCTTGGACTTTGGAGGCTTGGGGATCAGATCATTCTCTTTTTATTTTATCCTCAGATGTGTCCAAAATAATGACAAGGCTTGGAGTTGTTCAAATTTCCCAATTCGAGTAAAACAACAAAATCTGCCAAAATCTGCCTTGCCTAGGACAATTGGAAATGGTGATTTTGAGGGATTCATATCTCCCTGCTCAGGCTGAGTTATGGAAGGCTCTTGTGCTTTTTAGAAATCCCTCATATGATGCAAAACATGTCTGATCATAGTTTGTTTTGAAACTATTTGGATCCAACTGAAAAAACCTCATGAACATTGATGTTCAAGGTTGGTAACTTAGGCAGATTTTCACTAAGTGTTGGAAAAAGTGTCATTTTCATGTTTTTGTGATTTTGATCAATTCATAACTCAAAATCCATAAAGAATTGGAGTTTGAGGCAGTTGAAGCTTTTGTAGAGTGTAGCAAGACCTACAAATCCAACTTTGGATCACCCAAAATGGTTGCTTGGATCTCAAGTTATGATCCTTGGAAGTTGGTACCAATACCACTTTTATTCCATAACTTAGAAAAATTTTGGTTTCTCAAGGTTGCCCATTTTGCAATAAACCTCACTTTTCTTGATTTTTCTTTATGGATGATGATCAATATCATACATTAACATTGTTTTTGACTTAAGGGAACCATATTTGTGAAAAATCCCAAAAGTCAAACTTGATTTGGTGCACAGTTGACTTTTTATCGAATGAAATCTAAACTGTGCGATCCTTTGTGAAATCAAGTCCTTGAACTAAATCAAACCTAATGGATGGATTCCATAGGTGTTATAGGGTATAATGAATCATGTCCCAAGGTCAAAAGTCAAAGGTACAGTTGACTTTTTCCTCGAAACCCTGATCGTGGTCCAGATGAAATTGAAACTTGTGAACCAAGCTTCTTGGATCAATACATTGTTGTAAATGGATCAATGTGGTGTATTTGAGACCCTCAAATCATGTCTTGAGGTCTTGGCTCATGCTTTGCCTCAAAAGTCAACTTAGGGGTGAATTAGGTCAAGAAACCCTAATTCCTGATTTTTGGTAAATGCATCCCTTGAGGCTAAATTGACTTGATGATTGGGTCCATGAGGTCCCTTGGAGTATCTTGGGGTGTACTTTGAAGTATTGGCTCATGCCCAGATGAAAATTTTCATCTGGAGGCCCTGGTAGGCCAAAACCCTAATTTGGTGACACTGGCGATCTCGAGGCTTGATCCACTTGGAATGTTGCAACTTTGTGCTTGATTCTTGATATGGGAGTCCTCTTGATCCCTTATGGATGTTTGAGAGGTTAGACAAGTTGAAGATCATGTCATTTCTTGATTGATCCTTTGTCTAAGTGTTCTGGGAGGGCTTGAAACCCTAATTCTTGATTGTAGTGAAAGCTCAACAATCCTTGAGGAGTTTGATGAGGCATGAAGGTACATCCATATTGTGGCAATGATCCTCACAATGATGGGAAATCTTGGTGGTCAAAATTTGGGGTATGACAGATGCCCCTATTTAATCTTCTTAGACCTGAAGGTGTGAATGGAGAAGGTATTCTGGCATTCGGGGTGGAAGATGATTAAATATCGGAATACCCGAAATTTTGACGGTGGTTATGAATGGCAGTTTTCTCATCTATCCTCTTTTGCTAAGCAATAATGCTTAGAAAATGGGTAAAACTTCCCCTCGATCCTGGTTTTTAGCCACGGAACTGGTCTCAGTTTTCTTAAATAAACTTCCCCTCGATCCTGGTCTTCAGCTAAGGAACTGGTCTAGTTTCTTTTGTCAATAAAATTCCCCTCGATCCTGGTCTTTAACCACGGAACTGGTCTCAGTTTCTTTTGAAACAAACTTCCCCTCGATCCTGGTCTTCAGCCAAGGAACCGGTCTTAGTTTCTTTTGTCAATAAACTTCCCCTCGATCCTGGTCTTCAGCCAAGGAACTGGTCTCAGTTTTTTTTGTCAAATTCCTTCCTTGACAAGGGACGCTATGTAACGCCCCAGTTTTTGCCAGTTTTATTTTATTGAGTCTTTTTGGATTATTTTATTATTATTTTATTGTCATTTCGACTTTTGTGTGAAAATGTGTTATTTTTAGTCGTGAATATATTTTATCGCGTTTTGGGATCGTTTGCGAGAAATTTGAGTGTAGGGGTATTTTGGTCTTTTTGGGTGGCTAGATATTTTGATTTTGTATAAAAAAATAGAAAAGTAGTAAGAAAGAGAGAAAAGAAAGAAAAACCAGAAAAATAAAGAGAAAGAGGAGAAGAAAAGAAGAGAAGAGAAAGAGAAGAAGAAAAAGAGGAAAAACTTGGGGATTTAGGAACCGATTCAACCGACTTTTCAAACGCGAATTTATCGGGTAAGGGTGCGAAACTCGATTATACTATGATTGTGTATGATTATGTATGTTTTGTGTGGATGTTTTGGTTGGTTTTCCATATGTTTCCGTTTATGCCGTATTTGACGAAATCGATAGAAACTAATGTTTTTACGGTCGAAAAGTCGTATAAATACATGTGTTGGTTGGTTATATGTATGTGAGCTGCTGTTTAAAGTTTCATGAAGTTCGGTTATGTTTTGGTTAGTTTTCGTTATGTTTCCGTTGTTTTGTCCGTTTAGGTCGAATTGTAAGAAATCGATAGAAACCGATGTTTTCACGGTTAGAATTCGAAATAAATTACGTAGTTGTATCGAGCAAGGTTAGGTCGTCGTATAGCGTGCTTTTTATTCGATTTGGTGATGTTTGAAAATTATAGTTTTTGAAAGGTTGAAATTTAATCGAAAAATCGAACGTCGTAGAAATTTCGTTTATGTGTTCTAAATTGTTCTTATGTATTTGGTGGTTGTGCGTATATGTTTGTTTCGGTGAAAATGTTCGATTTAGTCGAGTTTCCGGGCACTTTGGAAAAATGACAGCAAAGGTGTATTTTGAGAAAATCTGGTTTTTAAGGAAAAACAGAGCTATGAATCGATACATAACAGCTATGTATCGATACGAAATGGTTTATGTATCGATACATAACCCTTATGTATCGATACATACTGTGGAAATTTGAGAAAAACAGCATTTTCACTACAGCATGTGTCGACACATGCGTGCTATGTATCGATACATGTGGTCTTTTTGTATCGATACATAAGCCTATGTATCGATACATACTGTGCTAATCATAAAATTCTGGTTTGTCGGGGAAACTTCGGAAATTCATATCTCTTGAACCGTAAGTCGGTTTTGGTCCCCGTTCGAAGCGTTGGGAAGCTAACGAGATGTTCTTTCTAGGAAAAATAGTTTTGAAGTCTGAACCTAGTCCAATCGGTACAGTTTTTTCGAACCGTTTCGTAGTGTCGGGCGTACGGTTTATGTTTTTACGTTATTTTGAAATATTCGTATCTTCTTCGTTGGTTATCCGATTTAAGTGTTCTTTATATGGATGTGAAGCTAAAAATATGTTCTATGATTTGGTGAAGAAAAATATTATTTTTAGCCGACTTTTGGCCGACTTTACCGATTAATCGTGAATAGTTGTTTTTGATGAAATGTTGTGATGATGATTTGTGGCCGAAAGGCAAGAAAATGCTATGTGTGATATTTGATGATATATTTTGGTTGTACATATGCTACCTGATGTATGACAAATTGTTTATATGTGTATATGTATATATGTTATTCAGATTTTAGATTTTCCGCTTTAATTCTAATTTCTGAAAAGTGGGTGTAAGGAACAAAGTTTCCTCTGTATGATTGCTACCCCACAGTTGCATATCATTATGGGCAGGTGTTGCATGTTATGTGTATGTTTGGTTACTTTGATGTGATTCTCCCTTTCTATGCCATGATGTGTCAAATATACTCTGATCAATTTTCGAATTTTCTTTTTACCGCTTTAATTGCGTGTTAATTGGGGGTATAGATTAGGGGCGTCACATTAAGTGGTATCAGAGCCAGTCCGTGTCAGTTGTGTTTGTTGTGTCAGTTGTGTCTGACATATTGGGCGAGTTGTGTTGGACGAGTTGTTGTTAACCATAGTTCTGTATTTGGACGAACAGAATATGGCTGGTCGTAATGATGCTGCTTTGGCTGCTGCGATGGAGGCAATGGCACGAGCTGTGCAGGGTGCACCGAATGCTGCAGGAAATGATGAGTTTAGAAAGAATAAGCCGCCGGTCTTTAAAAGGAAACATGATCCGGATGGTGCACAGTTGTGGTTGAAAGAGATTGAGAGGATTTTCAGGGTAATGGATTGTGACGATGATGATAAGGTGAGGCTGGGCACTCACATGTTACATGAAGAGGCTGACGACTGGTGGATCAGTACTCGTCAAGTGTTAGAAGCTGATGAGGAGGAAGAAGAGATTACTTGGGAGGTGTTTAGTCGAGAGTTCCTAAGGAAGTATTTTCCGGAGGATGTCCGAGGAAAGAAGGAGATTGAGTTTTTGGAGCTAAAACAAGGTAATTTGTCTGTTGTTGAATATACTGCTAAGTTTGTGGAGCTTGTGCAGTTTTATCCTCACTATGTGGAAGCGACAGCTGAATTTTCTAAGTGTGTGAAGTATGAAAGTGGCTTGCGTCCTGAGATAAAGCAGGCGATTGGTTATCAGAGGATTCGAAGGTTTGCTGATTTGGTTGAATGCTGTAGGATTTATGACGAGGACAGTAAGGCTCGTTCAGCTCATTATAAAAGTGTAAGTGACAGAAAAGGGAAACAACAATTCCGTGGTGGTCCGTATGTGTCAGCGGCTGATAAAGGTAAACAAAGGGGTTCTTTTGATCGGAGGTCAGGTGGAGGAGGTATGTCTAATCCTATTAGGTGTTTTAAATGTGGCGAATTGGGTCATCGCCAGCATGAATGTAGGAAGAAGGTGAATAAGTGTTCTAATTATGGTGGTATTGGACATGTCTTAGCTGATTGTAAAAGGAAGAATGTGGTGAAATGTTACAATTGTGGAGAACCTGGTCACATTAGTTCGAAGTGTCCTAATCCGAAGAAGGCTCAGACTAGTGGGAAAGTGTTTTCGTTGGCGGGAACTCAGACTTCAAAGGCAGATCGTCTGATAAGAGGTACTTGCTTTATTAATAATACGCCTTTAATTGCTATTATTGATACTGGAGCGACTCATTCGTTTATTTCGTCTGAGTGCGCGAAGAGTTTGAATCTTGTGTTGTCTGTGATGGATTTTGGGATGGTTATTGATACTCCAGCGATGGGGTCAGTAACTACTTCTTTGGTGTGTTTAAGTTGTCCTTTATCCATTTATGGTAAAGACTTTGTGATGGATTTGGTGTGTTTACCATTGGAAGGTTTAGATGTGGTGTTGGGAATGAACTGGTTGCAATTTAATCAGGTGCACATTGATTGTTATCATAAGCTTGTAAGGTTTCCTTCTCTTGAGGAAGATGAAGACTCGAGTTTCTTATCTACCAAAGAGTTGAAGAGACTTTTGGCGGATGAAGCTCAGTTGTTTGGTTTGTTTGCATCTTTATCGGTGGATAGTCAAGTTTCACTTGATGTGTTTCCTGTTGTGTGCGAATTTCCTGAGGTGTTTCCTGAGGATATTTCAGATGTGCCGCCAGAGAGAGAGGTGGAATTTTTGATTGATCTAGTTCCTGGTACTAGACCTGTTTCTATGGCACCTTATAGAATGTCGGCATCTGAATTGGTGGAGTTGAAAAAGCAGTTGAATGAGTTGTTGGAAAAGAGGTTCGTGAGGCCAAGTGTTTCTCCTTGGGGTGCTCCTGTTTTGTTAGTGAAAAAGAAAGATGGGAGTATGCGATTATGTATTGATTATCGCCAGTTGAATAAAGTGACGATTAAGAATAAGTATCCGCTTCCAAGGATTGATGATCTGATGGATCAGTTGGTTGATGCTTGTGTATTTAGTAAGATTGATTTGAGATCGGGATATCATCAGATAAGGGTGAAAGAAGAGGATATTCAGAAGACGGCCTTTAGAACACGGTACGGTCATTATGAATATTCGGTGATGCCGTTCGGGGTTTCTAATGCGCCTGGTGTGTTTATGGAATACATGAATCGGATTTTCCACGAGCATTTGGATCGTTTTGTGGTGGTGTTTATTGATGATATTTTAATCTATTCTAAGTCTCGGGAGGAACATGCAGAGCATTTGCGTATTGTTTTGCAGGTTTTGAAGGAAAGGAAGCTTTTTGCCAAATTGTCCAAGTGTGAATTCTGGTTGTCTGAGGTGAGTTTTCTTGGGCACGTAATTTCAGGTAATGGTATTGCTGTGGATCCATCTAAAGTAAAAGCAGTTCTACAATGGGAGGCTCCTAGACCCATTACTGAAATTCGAAGCTTTTTAGGTTTGGCTGGTTATTACCGGAGGTTCATTGAAGGTTTTTCTAAGCTAGCTCTTCCTTTGACGCAGTTGACTTGTAAGGGCAAAGCATTCATTTGGGATATTCAGTGTGAAGAAAGTTTTTGTGAGCTGAAGAAAAGATTGACGACAGCTCCGATTCTTATTTTACCTAATCCTAATGAACCATTTGTGGTATATTGTGATGCGTCCTTAATTGGTTTGGGTGGTGTTCTGATGCAGGAAGGTAAGGTTGTGGCTTACGCTTCAAGGCAGTTAAGAGTTCATGAGAAAAACTATCCTACTCATGATCTTGAATTAGCGGCTGTAGTTTTTGTGTTGAAGATTTGGAGGCACTATCTCTATGGTGCGAGGTTCGAAGTCTTTAGTGATCATAAAAGCTTGAAATATTTATTTGATCAGAAAGAGCTGAACATGAGACAGCGGAGATGGTTGGAATTCTTGAAAGACTATGACTTTGGCTTGAATACCATCCTGGTAAAGCTAATGTGGTAGCCGATGCATTGAGCCGGAAATCATTGCATATGTCCGCATTGATGGTGAAAGAGTTGGAACTTTTGGAATCGTTTAGAGATTTTAGTTTGGTTTGTGAAGTGACATCGGTTAGTGTGAGACTTGGTATGTTGAAAGTTACGAATGAATTTTTGATGTCGGTTAGTGAGAAACAAAAGTTGGATTTGAAATTTGTTGATTTGATGATGAATGAGAATGTGGATTTCGAGGTGGATAATTTTGGTGTTTTGAGATTCCGTGGTCGTATTTGTATACCTGATGATGCGGAGTTGAAAAGAATGATTTTGGAGGAAGGACACCGAAGTAACTTAAGTATTCATCCGTGAGCGAATAAGATGTACCAAGATTTGAAGAAGATTTTCTGGTGGTCTGGTTTGAAAAGAGATGTGGCTCAGTTCGTGTATGCTTGTTTGACTTGTCAGAAGTCGAAAGTGGAACATTTGAGGCCTAGTGGTTTGTTGCAACCGTTGGATATTCCTGAGTGGAAATGGGATAGCATTTCGATGGATTTTGTGACGGGATTACCGAACACCCAGCGTGGGCATAATGCTATTTGGGTGATTGTGGACAGGCTGACTAAATCGGCGCATTTTATTCCGATTGACATCAGTTTTTCTTTGGAACGGTTAGCTGAGATTTATATCAGTGTGGTTGTGAAATTTCATGGGGTTCCTTTGAGTATTGTTTCTGATCGAGATCCTAGGTTTACATCGAGATTTTGGGAAAGTTTACAGAAGGCTTTGGGTTCTAAATTGAGGTTGAGTTCGGCTTATCTTCCGCAGACAGATGGTCAGACCAAAAGAACTATTCAGTCGTTGGAGGATTTGTTGAGGTTGTGTGTTTTGGAACAAGGTGGTGCGTGGGACAGTTATCTTGCTTTGATTGAGTTCACGTATAATAACAGTTTCCATTCTAGTATTGGAATGGCACCTTTTGAGGCTTTATATGGGCGAAGATGTCGAACGCCGTTGTGTTGGCACGAAACTGGTGAGGGTTCTGTGGTTGGACCGGAATTGGTGCAACAGACGACGGAAAAGGTAAAGTTTATTCGTGAGAAGATGAAAGCTTCTCAGAGTAGACAAAAGAGTTATCATGATCGGAGACGGAAAGATCTTGAGTTTCAAGAGGGTGATCACGTATTTCTGAGAGTTACGCCGATAACGGGTGTTGGTCGTGCTTTGAAATCTAAGAAGCTTACTTCTTGATTTATTGGTCCTTACCAGATATCTGCGAGAGTTGGTGCTGTGGCGTATCGTGTGGCGTTACCGCCGAATCTGTCGAACTTGCATGATGTTTTTCATGTTTCACAGCTTCGGAAGTATGTTCCGGACCCTTCACATGTGATTCCGATGGACGAGGTGGAAGTAAGGGATAACCTTACGGTCGAGGCATTGCCAGTTAGGATTTTGGATCGCGAGGTGAAGCGGTTGAGGGGTAAAGAGATTGCACTTGTGAAAGTGGCGTCGGGAGGCGCTGCTGAGGGTAATTTGACGTGGGAATTGGAGAGTAGGATGCGGGAGTCGTATCCAGAGTTGTTTGTATCAGGTATTATTTTCGAGGACGAAAATTTCTAAGTGGGGGAGAATTGTAACGCCCCAGTTTTTGCCAGTTTATTTTATTGAGTCTTTTTGGATTATTTTATTATTATTTTATTGTCATTTCGACTTTTGTGTGAAAATGTGTTATTTTTAGTCGTGAATATATTTTATCGCGTTTTGGGATCGTTTGCGAGAAATTTGAGTGTAGGGGTATTTTGGTCTTTTTGGGTGGCTAGATATTTTGATTTTGTATAAAAAAATAGAAAAGTAGTAAGAAAGAGAGAAAAGAAAGAAAAACCAGAAAAATAAAGAGAAAGAGGAGAAGAAAAGAAGAGAAGAGAAAGAGAAGAAGAAAAAGAGGAAAAACTTGGGGATTTAGGAACCGATTCAACCGACTTTTCAAACGCGAATTTATCGGGTAAGGGTGCGAAACTCGATTATACTATGATTGTGTATGATTATGTATGTTTTGTGTGGATGTTTTGGTTGGTTTTCCATATGTTTCCGTTTATGCCGTATTTGACGAAATCGATAGAAACCAATGTTTTTACGGTCGAAAAGTCGTATAAATACATGTGTTGGTTGGTTATATGTATGTGAGCTGCTGTTTAAAGTTTCATGAAGTTCGGTTATGTTTTGGTTAGTTTTCGTTATGTTTCCGTTGTTTTGTCCGTTTAGGTCGAATTGTAAGAAATCGATAGAAACCGATGTTTTCACGGTTAGAATTCGAAATAAATTACGTAGTTGTATCGAGCAAGGTTAGGTCGTCGTATAACGTGCTTTTTATTCGATTTGGTGATGTTTGAAAATTATAGTTTTTGAAAGGTTGAAATTTAATCGAAAAATCGAACGTCGTAGAAATTTCGTTTATGTGTTCTAAATTGTTCTTATGTATTTGGTGGTTGTGCGTATATGTTTGTTTCGGTGAAAATGTTCGATTTAGTCGAGTTTCCGGGCACTTTGGAAAAATGACAGCAAATGTGTATTTTGAGAAAATCTGGTTTTTAAGGAAAAACAGAGCTATGAATCGATACATAACAGCTATGTATCGATACGAAATGGTTTATGTATCGATACATAACCCTTATGTATCGATACATACTGTGGAAATTTGAGAAAAACAGCATTTTCACTACAGCATGTGTCGACACATGCGTGCTATGTATCGATACATGTGGTCTTTTTGTATCGATACATAAGCCTATGTATCGATACATACTGTGCTGAATCATAAAATTCTGGTTTGTCGGGGAAACTTCGGAAATTCATATCTCTTGAACCGTAAGTCGGTTTTGGTCCCCGTTCGAAGCGTTGGGAAGCTAACGAGATGTTCTTTCTAGGAAAAATAGTTTTGAAGTCTGAACCTAGTCCAATCGGTACAGTTTTTTCGAACCGTTTCGTAGTGTCGGGCGTATGGTTTATGTTTTTACGTTATTTTGAAATATTCGTATCTTCTTCGTTGGTTATCCGATTTAAGTGTTCTTTATATGGATGTGAAGCTAAAAATATGTTCTATGATTTGGTGAAGAAAAATATTATTTTTAGCCGACTTTTGGCCAACTTTACCGATTAATCGTGAATAGTTGTTTTTGATGAAATGTTGTGATGATGATTTGTGGCCGAAAGGCAAGAAAATGCTATGTGTGATATTTGATGATATATGCATGGTTGTTGATGTGTGTGAGCATGCAATGTGAAAGTCATGAGTCGTTGTATGCCAAGCATCATATTGTGCATTGTTGAAACGTCCTGAGTGACGATTTGATTCTTGAGGGAATCCACTATACCATCGTGTGCCTCAAAAATACGAGGCGTTGCCTGAGGACTTAAAGCGATATGTATAGACGATTGTGGGCTCCTTTGGAGACTTAAAGCAATCCTTAATGTCGTGTGCCTCGAAAATATGAGGCGCTGCCTGAGGACCTAAAGCGACGGGTGAACATCGTAGGCCCGACGGGGAGTTACTTGAGATTCTCAGTAACGAGCGATGGTTCCAATAGTTTCTGAGTGAACTGATGATGAGACATGAGACATTGGAAGTCGGTACCGCATGGCATGTGCATAGAGTCGTTGTGTCGGTCTATGTGCATTGCATTAAACCATGAATTAATTGTGTGTGAATTTGTGAATGTGATTGATGATTGTATGGTATATGTGTGGTGTGTAATGGTATTCGATGCTTGAGAATTGTGCGGTATTATGTGATATGTGGTTGTGGTGAGAATGTGTTACTGGTACATTTTTGTGTTTATATATATAATTTTATTCAATTATATTATGGTTGTTTTTCTCACCCTTCTGCTGTTTTATAACGCTCTATGAGGCGTTGCAGATTAGAGCTGCTGGAGGTATTTCTTTTGTGAAGCGTTGCGTCTTCATTCTTTTGGTCGGTCGGCTCTGATATGTGACTCCGGGTAGTTAGGGTGGCCGCGTGCTATTATTTTGTATATCTGATGATATATTTTGGTTGTACATATGCTACCTGATGTATGACAAACTGTTTATATGTGTATATGTATATATGTTATTCAGATTTTAGATTTTCCGCTTTAATTCTAATTTCTGAAAAGTGGGTGTAAGGAACAAAGTTTCCTCTGTATGATTGCTACCCCACAGTTGCATATCATTATGGGCAGGTGTTGCATGTTATGTGTATGTTTGGTTACTTTGATGTGATTCTCCCTTTCTATGCCATGATGTGTCAAATATACTCTGATCAATTTTCGAATTTTCTTTTTACCGCTTTAATTGCGTGTTAATTGGGGGTATAGATTAGGGGCATCACACGCTATGTGTAGCGGTTTTCATCAAACTTCTCGCCGAATTTTCCTGGGGAGATTCCATTTGATAGGACAAAGTTTTAATGTCAGACTTGCTGGGGAACCCATTCGTCTGAGTTGTAGAGGTGTACAAATTTCTCTGTCAAAGATGCCATTTGTCGATTCTACTGGGGAAAAACGAGTCTCTTGAAAGACTGATTTTTGCTTGGGGATATTACATCATACTTTTCTTCGAGATCTTCTCAGAGAAATGCCATATGACGTTATCCAATTTCGAGGTGCTGATGACTTCAGTAGCGTTGATTTTCTGAAGGGAAAAACCAATGTGTTGCTGAGAGTCTTTAATTACGAGGCTTTCTCTGAGGATTTTCCTTAATCAGGGAAAGCAAAGATATCATCTTCAATGGTGAAGAGTGATGTTTGTCGAATATCTTCTTACCTTTTTAGAGGTTCAAGTTATCAAAGTGGTTGAGGACCGTCTCCAATCCAGAAATAAACTGGGGAGAGAGATTGTTTAGACGCAACATTTCCTGACAAGGAAAGAACTGACAACTTGATCGAGATGACTTTATCACTTGGGGATAAGACTGACCAGAGTGATAGTGATGCAATATGAATACGAATGTGAATCAATAATGCATGATGTATGTATGTTTATGCTGACAAAGCTGACACGACATACAAACTAATATATGAACACGACTGGATACTCGGCCACTGCGGGGGATGAAAAGTATCACTGGTTCAAAATAACAATCCTTGCTCAGGAGAGACGGTACCTTTGGGGAGAAAGAGTTGTTTAATTGGTCTTAAGAGATATGCACTCTGCTGAGGATGTCAGATGAAACAAGGTCTCTGACACAATCGATCCTTTATTCAGGCGTACTAGTTTAGAAGGAGTACTTTGATTCTGCACTTTGAGGTTCAACCACCTTCGGAGAAGCGATTGATGTTTTTTTGATGTTCAACAGTAAAAAGAATTGTCATATTTATTTTAAAAGCAGAAAAGTTTTGACAAATAAATTCATTTTTGTTTTATTTCAAGAATCGTTGATCATGTTAAAAATGTCATTCTGTAAAGCTAAAACAAATAAGAATTGCAAAAAAAAGCACTAGGGCTCAAATTTTATTGATACGATGGAAATAAGCCAAGAGCATGATCCCATAGAGTATTACAAAGTTTAGAAAATGGTAATTTATGGGAGAAGGGCTACATTGAAACATAACGACCGTTATCCTTCTACCAACTTTGAATTCTGGACATCCTGATCTTCTATAGAAGATGACCTTGATTGGAGTCTTCCTGATGGATGGCATTACTGCTGGGAATTTAATCTTGTCAGATGTAGTTACTTGCCATTAATCCCTAACTTTTGCCTGGATTGTACTTTGAGATTTCCAATCCATCGGGATGATTTTTTTTATGTCTCTAATTTTTGCTTGGACCTCCCTTTCGGGTTTTCAATCCACCGAGACGTTTTTTTTATTTAGGAGAAGTATTTATTGACTACATCAATATTCGTGGGGTAGGAAAATTCCTCTCCATTCATAGTTGCGAGTCTCAAGGCGCCGCCTGAGAAGGCTTTCTTGACCACATAGGGGCCATCGTAATTTGAAGTCCATTTGCCCCGGGAATCTGTGAGAAATGATTGTATCTTCTTGAGCACAAGGTCTCCTTTTCTGAAGACGCGAGGTCAGACCTTTTTGTCAAACATCTTCTTCATTCTTTGCTGATACAACTGACCATGGCACAGAGCTGTTATTTGCTTTTCTTCGATCAGATTCAGCTCATCGTGTCGACTTTGACACCATTCAGCCTTTGTTAGCTTAGCTTCCATCAATACCCTGATTGATGGGATCTCTACCTCTATGGGGAGCACTGCTTCCATGCCATATACTAGAGAGAAAGGGGTTGCCTCTGTTGAAGTGCGGACAGACGTGCGATAACCGTGAAGAGAAAAGGGTGACATTTCATGCCAGCCTTTATAGGTTACAACCATCTTTTGAATAATCTTCTTGATGTTCTTGTTAGCCGCTTCTACCGCTCCGTTCATCTTGGGTCGGTATGAAGATGAGTTATGGTGTTCGATCTTGAACTCAGCGTATAACTCCTTCATCATCTTGTGGTTCAAGTTAGATCCATTATTAGTAATGATCTGGCTTGGAACACCATAACGGAAGATGAGACTGTACTTGATGAAACAAACTACCACTTGTCAGGTTACATTGGCGTATGATACTGCTTCGACCCACTTGGTAAAGTAGTCAATGGCTACCAGGATAAACCGATTTCCGTTTGAAGCCTTGGGTTTGATCATGCCAATCATGTCGATTCCCCATATAGAAAAAGGCCATGGGGAAGAAAGAACTTTGAGATGTGTTGGCGGTACATGGATTTTGTCTGAGTATATCTGACACTTGTGACACTTCCTTATGTACTTATAGCAATCGGATTCCATTGTCAACCAATAGTACCCTGCTCTTAGAATTTTTCTCGCCATTGTGTGTCTGTTGGCATGAGTGCCAAAGGATCCTTCGTGAATTTCTTTCATCAGTATGTTTGCTTCTGGTCTGTCTACGCATCGGAGCAAAACCATATCGAACTTTCTCTTATAGAGTGTATCACCGCTCAGAAAGAAGCTGCCAGCCAGTCTCCTGAGAGTCCTTATATCTTTTCTCGACGTCCCAGGTGGGTATTCTTGTTTCTGAAGAAAGCATTTGATATCGTGATACCAAGGTTTATCGTCTATGACTGCTTTAATCGTGAAGATGTAAGCGGGCCGTTCTAGGCGCATTATGTCGATCTTAGGTATGTCGTTCCATTGACCTACACTAATCATGGAAGGGAGTGTGGCTAGTGCATCAGCCATGTGATTCTCTTCACGAGGGATATGATGAAACTCGATTCTGTTGAAGAATGGTAACAACCTTCTCGTGTAATCTTTGTAAGGAATCAGTCCTGATTGGTATGTGTTCCAATCTCCTTTGATTTGATTGATAACCAGGGCTGAGTCTCCATATACATCCAAGTTCTTAATTCTCAAGTCAATCGCTTCTTCGAGACCCATGCTACAAGCTTCGT
The DNA here is from genome assembly GCA_022829125.1 of Lathyrus tuberosus. Classification (NCBI taxonomy): domain Eukaryota; kingdom Viridiplantae; phylum Streptophyta; class Magnoliopsida; order Fabales; family Fabaceae; genus Lathyrus; species Lathyrus tuberosus. The sequence goes on from JALAZF010000016.1 coordinate 16,755,695, forward strand.
ATTCGGCCTCGTTGTTTGTGCACTTGAATGTCAGTCTGGCAGTGAAAGGAATGTGGGTACCCTGAGGTGTTATAATGATTACCCCAATTCTGTTTCCATAATGATTGACAGCTCTATCAAAGATTAGTCCCCACTGGGAACCTGGTTCTGGCCCTTCACTGGGTAGCGGTTCATCGTAATCTTTCATTTTCAAGTACATGACATCTTCGTCTGGGAAGTCAAATCTGACTGATTCCTGATCGTCAATTGGTTGATGAGCCAAATGATCAGCTAAAATACTTCCTTTGACGGCTTTCTGAGCATGATACTCCATGTCATATTCTGATAACAACATCTGCCAACGGGGGATCCTTCCCGTGAGAGCAGACTTTTCAAAGACGTACTTGATTGGATCCATTTCGGAGATTAACCAAGTAGTGTGACAAATCATGTACTGGCGAAGATGTTTGGCTGCCCAAGCCAGAACATAACAAGTTTTCTCGAGCACAGTGTACCGAGTTTCACACTCGATAAATTTCTTACTCAAATAATAGATGGCAGACTCTTTTCTTTTTGTTTCGTCTTGCTGACCAAGTACACAGCCCATTGAGTCCTCTAAGACTGTTAGGTAGATGATCAATGGTCTTCCCTCCACTGGAGGTGACAGGATATGTGGGTTCAACAGGTATTCTTTGATACTGCCGAAGGCGGTTTAGCAGTCTTCTGTCCATATGCAGTCCTGATTCATTTTGAGTAATTTAAAGATTGGCACGTATGTCGCGGTCATGAGGAATATGAATCTGGAAATGTAATTCAAACGTCCCAGGAATCCTCTGACTTGTTTTTCAGTCTTTGGAGAAGGCATTTCTTGAATGGCCTTGACTTTGTCAGGATCAACCTCGATTCCTTTCTAGCTGACGATGAATCCTAAAAGTTTCCCCGAGCGGACACCGAATGTGCATTTGTTGGGATTCAAGCGGAGTTTGTACTTTCTTAGACGCTCGAATAGTTTTGACAAGTGGTTTACATGCTGCTCTTCTGTTTTAGATTTGGCAATCATATCATCGACATACACTTCGATTTATTTGTGCATCATGTCATGAAACAGAGTAGTCATGGCCCTTTGATAGGTTGCCCTATGTCATACCCCAAAATTTGACCACTAAGATCTCCCATCATTGTGCAAATCATCATCACAATATGGATGTACTTACATGCCTCATCCATCTCCTCAGGGATTGTTGAGCATCCATTACAAGCAAAAATTAGGGTTTCAAGCCCTCTCAGAGCTCTTAGACAAAGGATCAATCAAGAATTGACATAATATTCAACTTGTCTAACCTCTCAAACATCCAAAATGGATCAAGAGGACTCCCACATCAAGGAATTAAGCACAAGGCTGCAACATTCTGAGTGGATCAAGCCTCAAGATCGCCAGTGTCACCAAACTAGGGTTTTGGGCGACTAGGGCCTCCAATTGGGATTTTTCCTCTGGGCATGAGCCAATGCTTCAAAGCATAACCTAAAATACTCCATGGAACATTATGGACCCAATCATCAAGTCAATTTGGCTTTAGGGGATGCATTCATCAAAAAATCAGGAATTAGGGTTTCTTGACCTAATTCACCCTAAGTTGACTTTTGGGACAAATCATGAGCCAAGAACTCAAGAGAGGATTTGAGGGTCTCCAATATACTACATTGATCCATTTTCAACAATGGATTGATCCAAGAAGCTTGATCAACAAGTTTCAATTTCATCTGAACCACAATTAGGGTTTCGCGAGAAAAGTCAACTGTGCCTTTGACTTTTGACCAAGACATGCTCCCAAACCCTAGGACATGATTCAATACACCCTATAACACCCATGGAACATGTCCATCAAGTTTGATTTAGGTCAAGGACATGATTTCATAAAGGATCGCACAGTTTGGAATTCATCTGACAAAACTCAACTGTGCACAAAAGTCAAACTTTGACTTTTTGAGATTTTCACAATCTTGGTTTTTTAACCCTAAAATGATGTTAATGTATGATTGGAATCATCATTCATCAAGAAAAATCAAGAAAAGTGGGATAACTTGTAAAAGGGGTAACCATAGAAAACTTAGAAAATTTCTAAGTTATGGAACAAAGTGGCTAGGGTACCAACTTTGGAGGATCATAACTCCTAAACCACAAGGCCATTTTTCTCCATCCAAAGCTGGATTTGTAGCTCTCATGGCCCTCTACAAAAGCTTCAACTACACCTCATTCCAATTCCTCATGGATTTTGAGTTATGGAATGATCAAAATGGCTGAAAACATGAAATGCCACTTTTTCCAACACTTAGTGAAATTTTCACTAAGTCAGAATCTGCCTTCACTTTTTTCCAAATGTAGGGGGATTTTTCACTTGGATCCAAAAAGTATCAAAACCAATTATGATCAAACAGTTATTGTATCATATGAGGGCTTTCCAAAATGGCCAAGAACTCCATCAAATTCCACTTGAGCCATGAGATATGACCATGGCAATGTGCCTTGTTGAAAACTGCCAAGGCTAGGCAGAATTTTGCACTTTTGCTCGATTTGGAAAAATCAGATAATTCCAAGCCTTGTCATCACTTTGGACACATCTGAGGATCAAATCTAAAGGGAACAAACACTGATCCAAGCCTCCAAAGTCTTTGGAACAAGAAGTAGCATGCCAAACCTAGAAATTCCTAAAAGAGGGACAAGACTCCAATTTTGGATTGGAGCATTTAATGGATGCACCAAGGTGGCATGGACTGAGCCATTCCCAACTGAATTCAGTCAAGACTTATCTAAGACCAAGGGAACCAGTAGCTTGTCCCCTAATCTCTAGTCAATGGCTAGAGGAGACTTGGATTCTCATTGATCAACATTGGCCAAACCTCTGCTGCAGTTGCCATTCACTATTGATCCCAAAACAAACTTGCTCTACTATAAATAGAGCTCATTTGTGCTCAGTTTGAGTACACCAAAGCCATCAAATTGATTCTTTCCTCAAAATCCCTCTCTTTAGGCCAAAATGCCTTCTTTAGTAAGGTAACTCTGAGTTTTTTAGTTAGAGAGCATTTCCATCACAGCTCATGACCCAAACACATCTTATATGTCATATCTAAGCTGTCCAAACTCACACAAGTGACCTGTAATCCTTAAATCACAAAGTTACCTCTCAAAACCTCAAAATTGGTCTTTTGTGCATTTTTCAAGCCATGTCTTGATTCAGTCACTTTCCAAACCAGATAAAACCTCAAACACACTCCAAATATCATCCTTGAACTGGCCCAAATGGTTCCCCCCATCTGGAACACCATTTGAGAGAGTTACTATTTTTGCCATTTTTGCCCCTTTTGCAAGAAAGAGCTCAAACTTGTTCCTGAGGTTTCCAGCTGGTTCCAACCATCCTAAAAGCTTCTAAGAGATCATTTGAGGGTGTCCAAAGCATTAAATTATTTATGGAACAAGGGGCTTGGCAGATTGCACAAAAAACTCCAAAAGCTCAAAAAGAGGTAAGCATCATGATTTGAACTTTCCAAAATATGCATTGCTTTGAGGTCCACTGATCATGCGCATCTTATACATGTTATATATGTTGTGTTTGCACCAAATTTCCATGCAATTCTTGCCTGTATCATGAGATAGCACAGAAAAATGCAAAGTATGGCCTATTTCAAAACCACTATCGGATTTTGAGGAGGGAGTATGATCTGGAAAAAATACAACCACCATTGGACTCCTTGTGAAATTCTAGGCCAGATGCATATAAATTTTGTCCCAAACCATGGAGAAATGAGAAAGTTATGGACCTTCCCGTTTCATGCCAAAACTTGCCTTGCCTTGCCTTGGCCAGACCTAGAAAACAAGGCAAGCCTTGTATATTTGTTGGTTTGTTTTAATCAACGGATGTATCACCACCCCAGTGGTAAGGCGCGCGCCATATAACCTTGAGGTCGTGGGTTCAAATCCCACCCATGCCATTTTGTGTTTTTTCACATTTTGCTATTTTTTCCAATATTTTCATGTTTTGTTAATTAATTGAAAAATTAATAACTCCTTCAATTTTAAATATTTTTTATTGGTTCTTTTTGCAAAAAATTAAAAAAATGTTAAAATATTTTATTCCACAAAAAAATTAGATTTATATTATTTATTTAATATAATTAGTATTTTTGTGAATAAATTCATTTTTAATTGTTTTTAAACATTTAAAAGTGAATATTTACTTTGAAAATCAAAATCAAGTGAGTTTTAATTCATCTTGTGATTAATCCTTCATTTTTCAAACCTTAAACAAAAATCACAAGTGGTTTATTCAAACTTATTTGGTATTTTTATCATTTTTATTTGATTTTCTTTAAATATTTACTTTTAAAGGAAAACAAAATTAGGGTTTCTTTGATCTTCACCCTCACAAATCATTTTCAAACACTCATGGGCCTCTAATAGAGTGTAAGTCCCAATCCCCTTTTGAAACCAAAAACTTTTGGGCCTCAGACATTGTATAAGACCCACGGTGTTTTCAAGACCTCGGCGCGATCGTCGCCCTTTTCAAAATTAACCAGTGGGCTTCTCCTTGAGCTATAAGACCCATCTTTGTTCATTTTCAATCATTTTTGGGCCTCTTGAGAGAATGTAAAACCCATCCCCTTTGTACAGAAAACCTTTCTTGGGCCTCAGTCACTTGTATAAGTCCCTGTACAAAACGACAGTGCGATCACTGATGAAACCCTGGGCCTCTCCTTGAGCTGTAAGCCCCAATTTTCCTTTCAAAAGCACTTTCTCCTTTAATTTTATAACATACTGTTATTTGCAATTCCTTTGTTGAACAACTAACAATACAACATGGAAGCTCTACAACCGAGTAAGTGTTTACCCGCTTTCATTTACCGCTTTCATATGTATATAACTGTACTGTGGGGCTGTTTCACTGTAAGTCTTCTTTCATAAATTCATATCGACTGTGTAATAATAGTATAGATATTTAGAGTTTCCCCGGCAACTATGTCTAGAACTAGACAAAGCCTCGTCTCCTTACATCCGGCGTTCTTCCGGATATTTCAACATAACCTAAACCATTTTCTTTTACAACAATTTTAGATAACTAGATCTAGGAAATCTCCCCTTTTGAACAGTTCATATACAGAAGGCCAATGTTCCAAGTGAAACCCCTTCTGGAGCTGTTCATCAGCCTCCTCTTGGGCTTAGTGCAAGGACCCACAGGCTTCCTAAAAGCATCCCTGCCTCCTCTTGGGCGTTGTACAAGGACCCGTCGGCTTCTTAGAAGTTTTCACAACCTCCTCTTAGGCTTTGTATAATGATTCTTCCTCCAGGAAGATAGCCTCCTCTTGGGCTTCGTACAAATTGTCCCTCGGCTTCTTAAAAGTTTTTCTCGCCTCCTCTTGGGCTTCGTACAAATTGTCCCGATGACCTCTTAAAGGTATATGAACAAAAATTAGTCATCTTAATAGAACAGTCTTTCAAAGAGTCTAAATCTTTCTATCGCCAATGTACTGCCTCTTAATTTCTCTTAAGCATAGTACAAAAGATAAAACCCGCAGACTTGGATAGTCTCAATACCCTTTGGATTTCCCAGGAGATAACCCCGATCCTCTGATCTAATCCATGAGTACAACATTACCCATATAAGAACTGATTTTCTCTTTTATCTAACATACTGGACTTGTCACTCAACTGAAACAGTCACCAGCACCATAGCCTCCTCTTGGGCTTTGTACAATGATCCTCCTCGGCGGATCTAACCTTTTCCCACTCTCTTGTTGAGTATAAAAGACCCTCTTGTTGGGTCACAAACCTTTCAGCCTCCATCTCGGGCTTCGTACGAGATACAAAACACTCTCTTGTTGAGTATAAAAGACTCTCTTGTTGAGTCAAACGCCTTCAGGCTCCATCTCGAGCTTCGTACGAGATATAAATCACTCTCTTGTTGAGTATAAAAGACTCTCTTGTTGAGTCAATCACCTTTATCCTCCATCTTGTGCTTCGTACGAGATACAAAAGTACTCTCTTATTGAGTATAAAAGACCCTCTTGTTGGGTCACAAACCTTTTAGCCTCCATCTCGGGCTTCATACGAGATACAAAACACTCTCTTGTTGAGTATAAAAGACTCTCTTGTTGAGTCAAACCTTTAGCCTCCATTTTGGGCTTCATACAAGACACATAAAAATACCCTCTTGTTAGGCTAATAGCCTCCTCTTAGGCTTTGTATAAGGAAAACCCCGGTTGAGTCAATCAACCTTTTAACATCAAAGTTGTGCCTTGCTCACAACATACAAACATCAACCACTCCCCTTTAGAGATGACAAATTTTCTTTAAAGTCAAAACCCTTTCGCTTCATATCTTGGGCTTTAAACAAGATACAAATAGACTCTTTTGCTTCATATCTTGGGCTTTGAACAAGATACAAACAAATCACCTTCAGCTTCACATCTTGGGCTTTGAATAAGATACAAATCACTTTTAGCTTCACGTCTTGGGCTTTGAACAAGACACCAAAACACCATTTCCTCCCATAGAATAGGAGGAACTACGATCGCTCTGATTTCCCTATCCCGGGAATACGTAGGCATAAGATTGCAAAAGAATCTTAGCGATCACACTAATCAAAAAAGCCAAAGTCCCCTACCTCCATCCAATCTGGTGCAGTGTCCTAACAAATTCCCCCATGAACAACCCTAGTATTTCATTCTAGAAAAAAAAAAGCAGAGAGAGGCCCCACTTCCACATAGCATCTGTAACCGAACAGACCGCTGTTCAAACTCAGTGTGCAAGCAGGGTTAATTGGAGACATCTATTTCCCTTCCTTCATCAGCTTCAATAGGATAAAAAAAGAATCGACCTGTAGTACCCCAGAGCGGCAGTGCTTAAGAACCACGTCCAAAGTCGCTCGCTACAGAAAAGACGAGTCCTTGGGTTCACAAAGTATCACTGAATGACGATTCCATCGGGGAATGTCATTATTGCTAAGATCGGCCCTCACTAGGATCTTAGGTTAAAACCTTTAAGCTGGGAAGGTACCACAGAATGGCGACTCCGCCGGGGAGCCATTTTCTGTTAGGATCATAGGATTCAAAGCTCTTAAAAAGTCTAGGACATTAGGATAAATATATATACTTCTTTTCCTAATTGATATCTGTGTTTATTTTTCTACTAATGGGAATGCGTGCGATGCCGCATGTGGAAAGATTGAGTATACACCTAGGAGAAACCTCTTTCAGTAGTGCGGAAGCTATCGGAAATAGTTGTCACGCAATACTACCCTCTTCTAAGATTCTTCAAAATACATCACCTAGCACGGCTCCCGGCCCGCTGATGTTATCTCGACAAGAATCAATGATTTTGAGAGGCAGGTACAAAAATCACTAGTATAAACCTTTGGGATGGGTAGAGCTTTGACTTCATGACACCGACCCTTTGCCCCCATATTTTTTCTATGTTTTTGTGTGCTGCATTCATGCATTCATTTTAAAAACATTAAACAAAGAAAATATCTCTTCCAGTCTCTCTTTTTCAAATTAAACTAAGACAATGATTGCAAATGTCAAAAAAAAAAGATTGCGCTCATGGATTTCGGTAGAAGGAAAACTCATAAGTATACCTTCAAGGTTCCAAAACTAGAGGATTTGAGAGGATTAGCAAGGATGATCACTAACCTTGATGCTTTCAGAGCCAAGTACAGAGGTCTGCTACCTCTGTTAAGGGTCCATGTAATTGAAGGAATCCTGGAGGCACTCATTCAGTTTTACGATCCGGTCTATCACTGTTTCACATTCCCGGATTACCAGCTCGCACCAACACTGGAGGAGTATTCTCATTTGATTGATCTACCCATTAGTGACCGAGCTCCCTTTTCTGGACTGGAAGAAATTCCAAAGGATCAAACGATTGCAAGAGCAATCTATTTGGATGAGTCAGAAGTCAAGACTCACATGACCACCAAAGGAGGAATCTCGGGTTTACCAGCCAAGTTTCTGGTAAAAAAGGCTCTGTACTTTGCTAGTATAGGGAACGTGACTGATTTTGAAAGCATCTTTGTTTTACTCACCTACGGGTTATTTCTGTTTCCCAACATTGATAACTTCGTCGATATCAACGCCATTAAGGTTTTTCTCATTGGAAACACCATACCAACTCTGCTCGCAGATGCATATCATTCTGTACACTTAGGGAATTTGTACAGCGGAGGGGTGATCACATGCTATGTACCCCTGCTATATAAATGGTTTATCTCCCATTTGCCTAAGTCTGCCGCTTTTTGGGATCATAAGAGTGCTTTACGTTGGTCACAGAAAATCATGTCTCTTACTAACTCTGACATAGATTGGTGCAACAGGATTTATGACGGGATCAAGATCATTAACCGTTGTGGAAACTTCCCCAACGTACCCTTCATAGGAACTAAGGGAGGAATCAATTATCATCCGGTGTTAGTTCGTCGTCAATTTGGATACCCGATGAGACATATTCCGCGTAATGCTCATCTGGAAGGTCTTTTCTTCAAGGAAGGAGAAAATGACAGAGCACTAAATACAGAAATAGTGCATTCCTGGAAACACGTTCACAGGAAAGGAAGAGAGTCTCTAGGAAAACCAGACTATGTCTCGATGGAACCTTATCTCCACTGGGTATAAACCAGAGCTCTCAAGCTCAGGATGCCTTACCCCCGTCAGGAAGTTCTTCCATTAAGGGACTCTGTCCTTTATTTCATGTCTGAGATGGAAAAACTTCAGGTTACTCTCAACAAAGTTCAGCAGGAGAAGAGGTCTTGGAGGAACAAATACCGTATTCTCAATGTGGAGTGTAAGAAAATACAACAACTGTTAAAAGATAAGGATGCTCTTATTGAGATTTTGGAGCAACATGCTATAGAAAATCAGGATGACCAAAGGAATTTGCTCGCTCCTTTCACTTGGCAAAGGAATGACAACCAGACAACGACTAAAGAGCCTCGGTCAAAGAAAAGGAAAGCACCAGAATCAGCACCCGAGTTCTCCTCAGAGAGAACTCGGGACCCTTTAGCTTAGGTTTCTGTTTCCGCACCTTCTAATTTACTGTATTTCCATTTCCGCAATCCTTTGAATTTAATAAAACGGGGCCCCCCCACTGTTTGATATTTGCAATCTAATTGTCGAAGTTTATTTTGATTAAACCAAAAAATAATTAATATAATCATAGTATTCATCATTCTCACGTAACACATTCTTCTTACCTACGAATCTCACGTTTGTGTCTCGGTTCTAGAGTCAAACTGTCTCATTCGTATAATACTCGGGCCAATAGTCAGAAAAAGATGGATGATCTCGAGGAAGAGAACAGAGAGTTGAAAGAAGGGATCGACACTCTGAGAGAGGATATGAGAAACCTTCGTAACGACATGCAAGCCATGGCAGAAGCTCAGCTACAACGAACTGTGATCTCAGAGATCACCTCAACGCCCATAGTGGAGAAGTATGATCCTAGGTATTAAATTCCGAAAGATCGTCCCTGGGGCATGCCTGTTAACTATATCCCGGAAGGATATGTTCCGCCGATCACTGAAGATCAGGGAATCATAGCAGAAGTCGTTGGGCCTGAAGGTTACAAACTTCGGGAAAGCGAGGATGCCAGGGGCATAATGAGGACTCCTGAAGGTTACGAACTTCGGGAAACGCCAAGATTCACTGCCGTAGTAACGGTACCACCCCCTGTGGTGCACACTTTCCCGGAAGGACAGATTTCACAGATACCTTCTGGTAGAAAGGAAAGTATGTTCGATAGAATGGATGAATTCCAGGAGCAGTTCCCAGAAATGCAGAAAGAACTGCAAGCTATTCGCGGTCAGGATTTTTTTGGAAAGGATGCTGCAGACCTCTGCTTGGTCCCCAATGTGAAAGTTCCGCACAAGTTTCAAGTGCCCAACTTTGAAAAGTACAAGAGTAACTCTTGCCCTCAAAGCCATTTGGTGATGTACGCTCGGCGAATGTCATCTCAGACAGAGAACCAGGATCTACTGATTCACTACTTTCAAGATAGTTTAACCTGCACCGCATTAAAATTGTACATGGGTTTGAACTGCGCTACGATCAGCACTTTCAGAGATCTTGGCACTGCCTTCGTCCAACAATATAAATACAATCTGGACATGGCACCAGACAGAGATCAACTCAGATCAATGTCACAAAAGGACAAGGAAACCTTTGAGGAATACGCTCAGAGATGGAGTGAAATTGCCGCTCAAATTTGTCCACCTCTTGAGGAAAAAGAGATGACAAAGATTTTCTTAAAGACCTTGAGCTCATTTTACTACGACAGAATGGTTACCAGTGCGCCCAGCGACTTCACCGAAATGGTCGGTATGGGAGTGTGTCTCGAGGAAGCCATTCGAGAAGGACGTCTAGTCAAAGACACTGGGTCGACAAGCGGTACTAAAAAATACGGTAGTGCTCTCCCTAAGAAAAAAGAGAAAGATATTGGGAATATCTCTCTCGGAAAGCAAAGGAGACAATACCAACCAGTAGCAGTCGTAACTCCTGTTATCAACCCTGCGCCTGTTTCTACGTATCAACCTCAGGTTGCTCAAAGCCAACCTAATCAACAACAATTTCAGCAAAGGACACAACAACCTCTTCAGCAGGCTCGTCCTCCATACAACAACAACCGTACAACGCGACCACCAGGGTTCGACCTTATACCGGTGTTATACGCAGAACTATTTCCGTTACTGCTGGTCAAAGGGCACATCCAGACCAAGGCTTCTCTTACAGTACCGGAAAATCTACCTTTTTGGTTTAAGGTGGATCAGACTTACCCTTACCATCAAGGAGGACCAGGACATAACTTAGAGAACTATCTCAGTTTCAAATCTGATGTGCAAAAGCTTGTTAGGAGCGGGGTCTTATCTTTCAAAGATACGAGTCCGAATGTTCTCACAAACCTGTTGCCTCAACACGAGAAAGCTGCAGTCAATTTGATAGAGGGAGAGTCTAACAACAGCTATCAAATTCATGATGTACTCTTATTAAGGGCCAACTTGGTCAAGATACATTGTAGACAGAGTGGATATGGCCATGTGCCACCTCATAATTATCACCAGTGTGATATCTGCTCTAAAAACAATCAAGGATGTTCTGTGGTGCAATCCGCTCTACAAGAACAGATGGATCTCGGATGGATCCAGGAGCACCGAGTTCGTGGAGTTAACATGACCTATACGAACTCCAACATCATTCAAAACCACAAAATTCATGCGATGAATGTCAACTTGGTGGCGATGCACTCCAGGCAAAGCCAACATCATAATCTGCCGCGGCATAAGTACAATTCCTGTATGACTTGCTCGGTAAACAAACAAGGATGCTCTTTTGTACAAGAAGCCCTCCAGCGTCAGATGGATCTTGGATGGATCCAAGACTACCATGATAGGAATCATTATCAAATCAACATGATCCAGATCTTCGATATTCGCTTGATGAATACCAGCCTGGTGGAGTTACATGCTAAACAGGTCCGGCTCGAGTTCCTGGTATCACATGATTATCAGGGCTGCAAAGCGGGTTGCGAAAACGATCAAGGTTGTGCCCTTGTCCAGGAAACACTGCAGCACTTGTTGAACCACTGGTGGCTTCCAATCTATATGGATGAAGACACCCAGCAAATTAGTATCACTAACGGGAATCCTGCTAGATATCAAATTCAGGATGTTCGATCGATGGAAACAGATCTCGTAAGGTTACACTGTATTCAAAACGGACGTGGCCAGGTGCCACTACACAACTATGAGCGGTGTGGAGTTTGCTCAGTGGATAATCAAGGATGTTACTTCGTGCGAGCAACCCTTCAAAGTCAGTTGGACCGCAAAGAGATTCAACCGTGGTCAAGTTCTGGATCAGTTAACTATCTCACTGATCAAATCGAGGACGTTGTCGTAATATCTGATCATCAGAGGACTAGGGATGTTTGTGCCATCATCCCTCTACTTGACGAATCGGGAGTTCCCAACCAGGAGCGGATTGGAATTACTTACGATGGTCAGAAAAATCAAAAGGTTCCCATAGTCATCTATCTACCAGGACCACTACCGTATGAATCAACTAAGGCTATCCCTTACAAATACGGTACAACAACAATTGAGAATGGAAAGGAAATTCCATTACCCTCCATCGTGAATATTGCAGACATCAGTTGAGTAACACGGAGTGGTAGAATCTTTAACAGAGGAGTTGGAGAACCCAACAAAGAGAAGGAACCTCAAACAGAAGTTCCCAATGCACCAGTCGGTCAATCCAGTAATCCCGACCTTTCAAAAAATGATGATGAGATGCTAAGGCTCATCCAGAAGAGTGAATACAACATCGTTGATCAACTTTTGCAAACTCCTTCGAAGATCTCTGTGCTATCACTTTTACTCAGTTCCGAAGCCCACAGAGAGGCTCTACAGAAAGTCTTATAGCAGGCATTTGTGGAACAGGATGTGTCAATACGACAATTTGATAGCATCGTCTCTAACATCACTTCCTGCAACAACTTAGGGTTCAGTGATGAGGATTTGCCAGAGGAGGGCAAGGGCCACAACATGGCGCTCAATATCACAGTCAACTGCCAGGATGATGCTTTAGCCAGCGTACTGGTAGACACAGGATCGACCATCAACATTATGTCCAAGTCCACTTTAATGCGATTATCATTCAAAGGATCCCCGATGAGGGGCAGTGAGGTTATTGTCAAAGCATTTGACGGGTCTCGAAAAGCAGTTATCGGCGAAGTCGACCTTCCCATAACTATCGGTCCTCACACTTTCCTAATCACTTTCCAAGTCATGGACATCCGGGCAACATACAGTTGCTTATTAGGAAGACGTTGGATACATCAGGCTGGGGCGGTCACTTCGACCCTCCACCAAAAGCTAAAGTTCGTCCAGAACGACCAACTCGTCACAGTCTATGGAGAACAAGCCTTGCTCGTGAGTAACCTGTCATTATCTACTTGTATAGAACCCGAGGAGGTTGTTGGGACTCAGTTCCAAGCACTTTTGGTGAGCAATGAGAATCACTCAGAGAAAGGAACCTCTATTTTCTTATACAAAGATGCCCTCAGGGCAATTGAAAGCAACAATACGAAAGGATGGGGACAACTTGTCATCCCTACTGATAATAAAACAAAGAAGGGTCTCGGTTTTTCTGCAAACTATACCCAGACTGCTGCTAACGATGAAAATTTTCATCCCATTCAGAACTTCTTCCACAGTGGGGGTTTCCTTCAACCAGTGACTCAAGAAGTGCATACCATCAATAAAGGTGATTTATCCGATACGGAGAAAGAATGGAAGTCCTATCTCAACGAGGATGGTTATAAATCTCAGGACGAAACGCAGACTCCCTTTTGCTATCCCGCACAGAGTCTGAGATTTATACCAAGGTCAGACGTCGAAATGCTATACGAGGATTGTGATCCGGAAGGATGCCGTGCTCCGCCAAATTCATTAGAGGAAGACACTCTGATGAAAGACAACTTTAACCACAAATATTATGGCCCAATGGATTGCCTGTCTATCTGGCAGCCGTATCCAGGAAATTTGGGACACAAAAATCAGCCGAACAATGAAGATCAGCTGAGCCTCATTGAACAGAATACCTGCGTCCCCACCATGTCATTGAAAAGAAATCAGGATTGGGGCACTGCTCAGTTCAACTGTCAAAGAGAGTTTGACAAAGCTTCTCAGAGAATTCCCCGATGTGTTCGCTTAGTCCTATCAGGATATGCCAGGGTTGGATACCAGCATCGTGGAACATCATCTACCGTTGAGATCAGAATGTCCGCCGGTAAAACAAAGGTTGAGACAAACTCATCCAAACATGGCCATCAAAATCAAAGAGGAGGTACAGAAACAGATTGACGCAGGTTTCCTTGCTACATCAGAATATCCTCAATGGTTAGCCAACATCGTACCCGTTCTGAAAAAGGACGGAAAGGTCAGAATGTGTGTCGACTACAGAGATTTAAACAAGGCTAGTCCAAAGGACGACTTTCCTTTGCCACACATTGACATGCTGGTAGACAGTACAACAAAGTTCAAAGTTTTCTCCTTCATGGATGGATTCTCGGGCTATAACCAGATAAAAATGGCGCCGAAAGACATGAAGAAAACTTCATTTATTACCCCATGGGGTACCTTTTGTTACAAGGTAATGTCGTTCGGCTTGAAGAATGTTGGGGCAACCTATCAAAGGGCCATGACTACTCTGTTTCACGACATGATACACAAAGAAATTGAAGTGTATGTCGATGACATGATTGCCAAATCTAAGACAGAAGAGGAGCATGTGACCCACCTGTCAAAACTATTCTAGTGGCTGAGAAAGTACAAACTCCGCTTGAATCCCAATAAGTGCACCTTCGGTGTTCGTTCAGGGAAACTCTTAGGATTAATCGTCAGCCAGAAAGGAATTGAGGTTGATCCTGACAAGGTCAAGGCCATTCAAGAAATGCCTTCTCCGAAAATTGAAAAACAAGTCAGAGGATTCCTAGGACGTTTGAATTACATCTCCAGATTCATATTCCTTATGACCGCCACATGTGCGTCAATTTTCAAATTACTCAAAAAGAGTCAGGATTACGTTTGGATAGAAGATTGTCAAACTGCCTTCGACAGTATTAAGGAATATCTGTTGAACCCACCGATTCTATCACCTCCAGTGGAAGGAAGACCACTGATAATCTACCCCACAGTCCTAGAGGACTCAATGGGTTGTGTACTTGGCCAACAAGACGAAACCAAAAGGAAAGAGTCTGCCATCTACTATTTAAGCAAGAAATTCACCGACTGCGAGACTCAGTACACTATGCTTGAGAAAACTTGTTGCGCTTTGGCTTGGGCAGCCAAATGTCTTCGCCAGTACATGATTCGTCACACTACTTGGTTAGTCTCTGAAATGGATCCAATCAAGTATGTCTTTGAAAAGCCTTCCCTCACGGGAAGGATTGTCCGTTGGCAGATGTTGTTATCAGAATATGACATAGAGTACCATGCTCAGAAAGCTGTTAAGGGGAGTATTTTAGCCGATCATTTGGCTCATCAACCGATTGACGATCAGGAATCAATCGGGTTTGACTTCCCAGACGAAGATGTCATGTATCTAAAAATGAAAGACTGCGATGAACCGCTACCCAGTGAAGGGTCAGAACCAGGTTCCCAATGGGGACTAATATTTGACGGAGCTGTCAACCATTATGGAAACGGAATTGGGGCAATCATCATAACACCTCAGGGTACCCATATTCCTTTCACTGCCAGACTTACGTTTAAGTGCACGAACAACGAGGCCGAATACGAAGCTTGTATCATGGGTCTCGAAGAAGCGATTGACTTGAGAATTAAGAACTTGCTCCAATGTATAGACAGACCAGAGGCAAACATGTTAATGAAAGAGATTCACGAAGGATCCTTTGGCACTCATGCCAACGGACACACAATGGCGAGAAAAATTCTAAGAGCAGGGTACTACTGGTTGACCATGGAATCCGACTGCTACAAGTACATGAGGAAGTGTCACAAGTGTCAGATATACTCAGACAAAATTCATGTACCGCCAACGCATCTCAAAGTTCTCTCTTCCCCTTGGCCTTTTTCCATATGGGGAATCGACATGATCGGCGTGATTGAGCCCAAGGCTTCAAACGGACATCAGTTCATTCTAGTAGCCATTGAGTACTTCACCAAGTGGGTCGAAGCAGCGTCATACGCCAATGTAACCCGACAAGTGGTGGTCCGATTTATCAAAAACAATATCATTTGCCGTTATGGTGTTCCGGGCCAGATCATTACGGAAAATGGATCCAACTTGAACAATAAGATGATGAAAGAGTTGTGCGCTGAGTTCAAGATCGAACACCATAACTCATCTCCCTACCGACCCAAGATGAACGGAGCGGTAGAAGCGGCTAACAAGAACATTAAGAAGATTGTTCAAAACATGGTTGTAACCTACAAATACTGGCACGAAATGCTACCCTTTTCTCTTCACGGTTATCGAACATCTGTCCGCACTTCAATAGGGGAAACCCTTTTCTCTCTAGTGTATGGCATGGAAGCAGTGCTCCCCATAGAAGTAGAAATCCCATCAATCCAGGTATTGATGGAGGCTAAGCTAACAGAAGCTGAATGGTGTCAAAGTTGACATGATGAGCTGAATCTGATAGAAGAAAAGTGCATGACGACACTATGCCACGGTCAATTGTATCAACAAAGAATGAAGAAGGCGTTTGACAAAAAGGTCTGACCTCGCGTCTTCAGAAAAGGAGACTTTGTGCTCAAGAAAATACAACCATTCCTCACTGATTCCCGGGGCAAATGGACTCCGAATTATGACGGCCCCTATATGGTCAAGAAAGCTTTCTCAGGCGGCGCATTGAGACTCGTAACCATGGACGGAGAGGAATTTTCCTACCCCACAAATGTTGACGTAGTCAAGAAATACTTCGCCTAAACTAAAAAAAAAGTCTCGGTGGATTGAAAACCCCAAAGGGCGGTCCAGGCAAAAATTAGAGAAATAATCAAAAATCATCCCAGTGGATTGGAAACATCACAGTACAATCCAGGAAAAAATTAGGGATAATGACAAGTAACTACGTCCAACAGGGGCAAATCCCCCAGTAGCAGTTATGTAATCCATAAGAAAACTCCAGTCAAGGTCATCTTCGACAGAAGCTCAGGATGTCCAGAATTCAAAGTTGGTAAAAGGATATTGGTCGTTATGTTTCGATGTAGCCCTTTTCCCTATAAATTACCATTTTCTAACTTTGTATATACTCTATGGAATCACGCACTTGGCTGATTTTCATCCTATAAATAAAATTTGAGCTCTTGTGCTTTTGTTTGTAATTCTCATTTGTTTTAGCTTTATAAGACGACGTTTTTAACATGATTAACAATTCTTGAAATAAAACAAAAATGAATTTACTTGTCAAACTTTTTCTGCTTTTAAAATAAAGATGGCAATTTCTTTCGACTGTTGAACATCGAAAGAACATCGATCGTTTCTCCAGAAGTAATCGAACCTCGAAGTGCAGAATCAAAGTACTCCTTCTAAACCAGTGCACCTGAGTGAAGGATCAACTGTGTCAGAGACCATGTTTCATCTGACACTCCTCGGCAGAGTTCTTACCTCCTAAGCCCGACCAACGTAGCTCCACAGGAACTATTTCTCCTAAGCAAGGTAGAATTGCTATCGTGAACCAGTGATACTTTTCATCTCCCACTGTGGCCGAGTATCCAGTCATGTCCATCTCTTAGTCTGTGTGTCGCGTCAGTCTTGTCAGCATATACACACATACATCATGCATTTATTTACATTCATGTTCTTATTGCATCACTATCACTCTAGTCGGTTTTATCCCCTAGTGATAAAAGTCCTCTCAATCGAGTTGTCAGTTCTGTCCTTGTCAGGAAACGTTGCGTCCAAACAGTCCCTCTTCTAGTTTATTGGATTGTAGCGGGCTTTCGACCACTTTGATAACTTAAACCTCTAAAGAACCAGAGAACTTTCGACAAACGTCACTCTTCGCTTTCCCGGATTAAGGAAAATCCCCAGAGAAAGCCTCTTAATCAGAGATTCGACAATGCAACCGTTTTTCTCCGAAAAACCCACTGATGAAAAGGTCATTAGCACCTCAAAAGTGGATCACACCATATGGAATTTCTCCGGGAAGATCTCGAGAAAAGTATGGTATAATATCCCCAGTAGACTCGTCTAATGGCATCTCCCCAGGAAAATTCGGCGAGAATTTTGAGGAGAACCGCTACAAATAGCGTCCCTTGTCAATAAAGTTTATTGACAAAAGAAACTGAGACCAGTTCTTTGGTAGGAAACCAAGAACGAGGGGAAGTTTATATCAGAAACTTAGACCAGTTCCTTGGTAGGAAACCAAGATCGAGGGGAAGTTCATTTCAGAAACTGAGACCAGTTCCTTGGTAGGAAACCAGGATCGAGGGGAAGTTCATTACAGAAACATAGACCAGTTCCTTGGTAGGAAACCAGGATCGAGGGGAAGTTTATATTAGAAACTAAGACCAGTTCCTTGGCTGAAGACCAGGATCGAGGGGAAGTTTTTACCTTTTTTAAGCATCATTGCTTAGTAAAAGAAGAAGGATGCGTGAATTACCATTCTTAACCACCATCAAAATTTCGGGTATTCCGATATTTAATCCTCTTGCATCCTGAATGTCGGAATACCTTTGCCATTCGCACCTTCGGGTCCAAGAAGATTAAATAGGGGCATCTGTCATACCCCAAATTTTGACCACTAAGATCTCCCATCATTGTGCAAATCATCATCACAATATGGATGTACTTACATGCCTCATCCATCTCCTCAGGGATTGTTGAGCATCCACTACAAGCAAAAATTAGGGTTTCAAGCCCTCTCAAAGCTCTTAGACAAAGGATCAATCAAGAATTGACATGATCTTCAACTTGTATAACCTCTCAAACATCCACAATGGATCAAGAGGACTCCCACATCAAGGAATTAAGCACAAGGCTGCAACATTCTGAGTGGATCAAGCCTCAAGATCGCCAGTGTCACCAAACTAGGGTTTTGGGCATCCAGGGCCTCCAGTTGGGATTTTTATTAGGGTTTCTTGACCTAATTCACCCCTAAGTTGACTTTTGGGACAAATCATGAGCCAAGACCTCAAGAGAGGATTTGAGGGTATCCAATAAACTAAATTGATCCATTTACAACAATGGATTGATCCAATAAGCCTGAGCAACAAGTTTCAATTTCATCTGAACCACAATTAGGGTTTCGCGAGAAAAGTCAACTGTGCCTTTGACTTTTGACGAAGACATGCTCCCAAATCCTAGGACATGATTCAATACACCCTATAACACCCATGGAACATGTACATCAAGTTTGATTTAGGTCAAGGACATGATTTCATAAAGGATCGCACAGTTTGGAATTCATCTGACAAAAGTCAAATGTGCACAAAAGTCAAACTTTGACTTTTTGAGATTTTTCACAATCTTGGTTTTTTAACCCTAAAATGATGTTAACGTATGATTGGAATCATCATTCATCAAGAAAAATCAAGAAAATTGGGATAACTTGTAAAAGGGGTAACCATAAAAAACTTAGAAATTTTGTTATGGAACAAAGTGGCTAGGGTACCAACTTTGGAGGATCATAACTCCTAAACCACAAGGCCATTTTTCCCCATTCAAAGCTGGATTTGTAGCTCTCATGGCCCTCTACAAAAGCTTCAACTACACCTCATTCCAATTCCTCATGGATTTTGAGTTATGGAATGATCAAAATGGCTGAAAACATGAAATGCCACTTTTTCCAACACTTAGTGAAATTTTCACTAAGTTAGAATCTGCCTTCACTTTTTTCCAAATGTAGGGGGATTTTTCACTTGGATCCAAAAAGTATCAAAACCAATTATGATCAAACAGTTATTGTATCATATGAGGGCTTTCCAAAATGGCCAAGAACTCCATCAAATTCCACTTGAGCCATGAGATATGACCATGGCAATGTGCCTTGCTGAAAACTGCCAAGGCTAGGCAGAATTTTGTACTTTTGCTCGATTTGGCAAAATCAGATAATTCCAAGCCTTGTCATCACTTTGGACACATCTAAGGATCAAATCTAAAGGGGACAAACACTGATCCAAGCCTCCAAAGTCTTTGGAACAAGAAGTAGCATGCCAAAACTAGAAATCCCTAAAAGAGGGACAAGACTCTAATTTTGGATTGGAGCATTCAATGGAAGCACCAAGGTGGCATGGACTGACACATTTTCAACTGAATTCAGTCAAGATTGATCCAACAAATAGGGAACCACAACTCTGTGCCCTAACCTCTAGTCAAAGGCTAGAAGAGACTTGGATTCTCATTGATCAACATTGGCCAAACCTCTGCTGCAGTTGCCATTCACTATTGATCCCAAAAAAAACTTGCTCTACTATAAATAGAGCTCATTTGTGCTCAGTTTGAGAACACCAAAGCCATCAAATTGATGTTTTCCTCAAAATCCCTCTCTTTAGGCCAAAATGCCTTCTTTAGCAAGGTAACTCTGAGTTTTTGAGTTAGAGAGCATTTCCATCACAGGTCATGACCCAAACACATCCCATATGTCATATCTAAGCTGTCCAAACTCACACAAGTGACCTGTAATCCTTAAATCACAAAGTCACATCTCAAAACCTCAAAATAGGCCTTTTGTGCATTTTTTAAGCCATGTCTTGATTCAGTCACTTTCCAAACCAGATAAAACCTCAAACAAACTCCAAATATCATCCTTGACCTATCCCAAATGGTTCCCCCATCTGGAACACCATTTGAGAGAGTTGATATTTTGGCCATTTTTGCCCCTTTTGCAAGAAAGAGCTCAAACTTGTTCCTGAGGTTTCCAGCTGGTTCCAACCATCCTAAAAGCTTCTAAGAGATCATTTGAGGGTGTCCAAAGCATCAAATCATTTCTGGAACAAGGGGCTTGGCAGATTGCACAAAAAACTCCAAAAGCTCAAAAAGAGGTAAGCATCATGATTTGAACTTTCCAAAATATGCATTGCTTTGAGGTCCACTGATCATGCACATCTTATACATGTTATATATGTTGTGTTTGCACCAAATTTCCATGCAATTCTTGCCTGTATCATGAGATAGCACAGAAAAATGAAAAATATGGCCTATTTCAAAACCACTATCGGATTTTGAGGAGGGAGTATGATCTGGAAAAAATACCACCACCATTGGATTTCTTGTGAAATTCTAGGCCAGATGCATATAAATTTTGTCCCCCATCATGGAGAAATGAGAAAGTTATGGACCTTCCCGTTTCTTGCCAAAACTTGCCTTGCCTTGCGTTTGCCAGGCCTAGAAAACAAGGCAAGCCTTGTATGTTTGTTGGTTTGTTTTAATCAACGGATGTATCACCACCCCAGTGGTAAGGCGCGCGCCCTATAACCTTGAGGTCGTGGGTTCAAACCCCACCTATGCCATTTTGTGTTTTTTCACATTTTGCTATTTTTTCCAATATTTTCATGTTTTGTTAATTAATTGGAAAATTAATAACTCCTTCAATTTTAATTATTTTTTATTGGTTCCGTTGCGGTGAGAATTGGATAACAAACTATTAATTAACTTGCATCACATTTCTTTGAATTCACCACCGACTTTGATTTATCCAAAGGAAAGGTTCAAGATCGAGAAAACCTAAAGGGGGGAGATCTAAGGTTCGGGGGTTGGTTATACTAAGGGAAGGTATTAGCACCCTTAATATCTGTAGTATTCTACAGGAACCTCTTGTTTTGTGTTATGTTATGTTTACTTGCTAAGATATCTATGCTAAAGGTAAAGACCTA
Source organism: Lathyrus tuberosus (assembly GCA_022829125.1). Classification (NCBI taxonomy): domain Eukaryota; kingdom Viridiplantae; phylum Streptophyta; class Magnoliopsida; order Fabales; family Fabaceae; genus Lathyrus; species Lathyrus tuberosus. The sequence goes on from JALAZF010000016.1 coordinate 16,777,051, forward strand.
AGGGTATGTACACTAAGTTTTCTCGCCAAGATGTTGCATCTTGTGCCTACGTATCTGACTAAAGAATCAGAGCAACCGTAGTTCACCGATCTAAGGGTGAAGGAGAAGAACCATTGGCTATGGCCAAAGTTCCAAGGGGAAATGAGTATGAGCTCATTTAGAGTTCACGGTAACTCTCTAAGTCTAAGTTATAGGGGGAAAGTGAGCTCTCAATGATGGTGAGAATCACATAGAGTTCAAAACTCCAACCTATTTCTAAGTTATGATTTCATTGGCTCTCATGAGGCCAAGAAATGAGATAAACCTAAAAGGATAAGGTAGGATGGTTGTTTAGTGACTCAAGAGTCAATTTTAGGATGATCTCCCTTTGGAATGGGGGGAAGAAAATAGTTTTTAAAATTACTTAAGAAGTAACAAGTTTATAATTCAGATATGATGATGCAAGAAGACATGAATAAGATAATGAGATAAAACAAAGTTTATGAAATCAATGCAAAGCTAGAATCATACATTAAACATCATTCAAACATGGTAAACAAAGATAACATGGCAAGATGAATAAAAGGTACAATAAAACCTTAAAAAGGTACTTCCAATCTAACATGAATAAATGCCTCAAGATTAAATATTTTCCACAATTTCGTTTTATATTAAAAAAGTAGATTCAATTAGAAGAATATAACAAAAAGAATGGAAGAAAAAGGATGAAAAACAAGCAAGTTATGAAAGTTGGAAGTTTAAGCATAAACTTGAAAAAAATAAAATAAGTAAAAACAACTAAGTGTTAAAAAGAAAGGAAAGGGCACTCCTAGGGATTGAACCCAGGACCCTTCGCTTACAGCTCAAAACCAACACCACTAGGCCAACGCGCACACCTTGAATACATAGTGAGAACACACACACACACACACACACACACACACACACACACACACACACACACACACACACACACACATATATATATATATATATATGAAATAAAGCGAAAATCAGAAAAATAAACAACAAGACTGGGGCGAGGGGGATTCGAACCCCAGTCCTAAGGGTGGTAAGGCGTGTGATTGTGTGTGCTTGCCACTGGGGTGGATGTTACATCCAGTAATAATCACATCTCAAATAATATATAAGCTTTGCACGCGCGCATATTTCAAATAAACCACACAAACCAACCAACATAAACTGCTCACGATAGCAAAATCTATGCCATGCCATTCATCAGCAACCAATGCCAAACCAAATGAAACAGAAGCATATAACCTAACTTAAAATCATGAAATTCCACGCATATCAAATATTAAGCAAAGGTTTATCACATAAATCCACAAAGTAAGAACAATTGGATGTATAAACAATGAATTCACACAGCCATAGCAGCAATATATCCACACATTCGAAGGGGAATCATGTAGTAACTTGAGTGCTATAAATAGACACACATATGGAATATGACACAAACACTTTCATCATGCACCTGGACATAAAGTAAAGAATACTTGAATGTATAGAGTGACAACTTCTCACAGCCGTGGCAGCAAACATACTCCATTGAAAATCATATAAGGGCATAATTTGAATACAATGAATCAAACACATGTGTAGACCTATGGAATCTATAACAGCATGGCAAGATGTCATATGTAGAAAAGGTTCTCAAGATTTTGGCATTCTTAAATGTAGGGTAGCAGAGATGTTTAGGATTTAAATCACACGATTGACAAGATTAGGAGTTTAAAATGTAAGAAAACGAGAGACAGGTTAAGACATGAAACAGTCAGTTCCAATGGTACATTCTCAAAGTTCAAAAGCAATTAAAATATGTTAAACTATTTGTAAAGACGGGTTAAACAAAGACATACCCTAATATAGATCCAAACATCAGTGATTGGTCTTAGAAACATGTTAAATGAGTGTTGAAATAGGATGCTATCATAGGGTAAAACATCAACAAACAAAAACAATAGTGCTGACAAGTAAACAACATCCAGGCCAGTCATAGTACATCCGGTTACTGACAGAGTGTTAACTAGTTACCACTGATCAGAATTCAAAAATAATTGCATCTTTTCATGCTTCTTCATCAAACCTTTTCCATACGAACCATGGCATCCCTTAATCAATTATAGCTGTTTGTAGAGGTGTTTAAGCATTATAAAAGCATAAAATTGTCAGATTTTAAACTCACCTTCTTTGCTAAAATTTTCAAACAATCATTCTTCTCTATTCTTACATTTTTAACAAAGTGTTCTATCAATCTTTTCTAAAGTGAAACTTTTGCACAAGAAACTTTCATATATATTGCATAAGTTTCATCCTCATTGTGTTGAACACTTGTGTAACATTCTTAGAGTGATTGCTACAAAGAAGAAGATCAATCTCTAGATTGATATATTGAAGATCCAAAATTTCTACACATATACAAAATTCAGATTTTTTGTTATTTTGATTACAACTTATTTTTAGGATTGTTAAAGATAAGTTTGTAAGGTTTTTTTCCTTGTAATCCGGATTGTGGATACAAGAGGTCCCTTTGTGAGAGATTTGTTCTCGATTGGACTTTAAGCATTTGTAAATCCAAGAGGGTTGTTCTTGGTTGTTAGAGTAGTATAGAGAGACATAGTTTTGTCTTGTCTAGGAATCTAACATTTAGTGAAATTCTCTTTCAAGTTGAAAGGGGAGTGGAGTACTCTCGACGTGTGAGGGGAACCACTATACGTCTCGGTGTTCATTTACTTTCCGAATTTATCATTTCAGCACTTAGATATCTTTAGGAAAGTAAAGATAAAAAATCGTCAAAAATCGGGATAATATTCTAAGAACCTAATTCACCCCCCTCTAAGGCTCACATATAAGTTACAATTGGCATCAGAGCAGGTTAGGTAACCTGTTCCGACAAGATCCAGCATGGCTTCTGCAAGCACGAACCCGGTTTTCAAAGATGGTGGAAGTAGTAACAAGCCCCCACTTTTCTCTGGAGAGTATTTTGATTTTTGGAAGATTCGTATGAGAGCACATCTTGAAGCACAAGGAGAAGGTATATGGGAAACTGTTGAAAATGGTCCACACCAACCAATGAGTGTTGTAAACAATGTTGCAACTCCAAAAATTAAAACGGCTTATAATGAAGATGATAGAAAGAAAGTGCTCGATGAAAAGAAAGCTATTAATATTCTTCAAAGTGCATTAAGTATGGATGAATTTTTCCGAGTTTCACAATGTAAATCTGCAAAAGAAATATGGGATACTTTGGTAGAAACACATGAAGGAACGGCTGAAGTTAAAAGATCTAGACTAAATACTCTAAGTCAAGAATATGAAATGTTCTGAATTCAGCCCGGAGAAACTATTGTTGCATTACAGAAAAGATTTGTTCATTTGACTAACCACTTAATAACACTTGGTAAGACATTCTCAAATGATGAACTAAATCTCAAAATTCTAAGATCTTTGACAAGAGAATGGCAACCAAAAGTAACGGCAATATCGGAAAAGAAAAGCCTCTCTACGATGACTTCCGCATCTCTATTTGGTAAACTTCAAGAACATGAGTTAGAACTTGGACAACTTGAAAAACATGAACTTCAAGACAAGAAATCTAAAGGTATTGCTTTAAAGGTAGATGCAAAAGGAAAACAAAATGACGACTCATCGGAGGAAGACGAAAATTTCATGCTACTAGTAAAAAGACTTGGAAAATTCTTTGGAAATAAAGATAAGTCTTTTTATGCTAAAAGGAAGAAACACTTTAAGAAAAAGGATACTTCAACTTCTTCTCAAGACATTACATGTTATGAATGTGGGAAGCAAGGTCATATAAAACCCGAATGTCCACAACTTGCGAAGAAAGGAAGTTTTAAAGGCAAGAAGGAATCAAAAAATAAGAAGGCATACATTGCATGGGAAGACAACGAAATTAGTTCATCATCCGACTCGGAGAGCGATGAAAGCGCAAAACTAGCACTTATGGCTACACATAACTCCGAAGATGAAAATGACGAGGTTAGTACTAAATTTTCTCTTTATGATAATGATGCACAGGAAGCCGTAAATGAACTCTTAAACGAATGTAAGGTTTTATGTAAAACAATTTCTTCACAAAAAAGACAAATAACATCTTTAGAAGAAAAAGTCGATGTTATGGAAAAAGAGTCAAAAGATGAAAAACAAAAGAGAGCAAGTGAAGAAAAACAAGAGTTGGTGTGTAAAAATTGTGAGTCACTTTCATTCCAAATTGTTCAATTAAAAAGAGTCTTAGAAAGATATGAGAAAGGACAAATTGGTTTAGAAGCGGTCCTTAGTCAACAAAGATATTCGAATGATAAAAGTGGACTTGGTTACTCTAAATTTTCTAAACCAAGCTCTAGTAAAACAATCTTTGTTAAGGCTAGTGACCAAACTTCTAAGGAGAAAGTGAACAAACCTAAAATTGTGCATCCTTATCCTAAAAAGAAAAGAACTCCCATTAAGAAGATATTTCCTAAAAAGAAATCACATGTTCCTAGATATAAAAGCAATTTTGTTCCTACTTGTTTTTATTGTGGTATTATTGGCCATACACCTAATGCTTGCTATATATGAAATTTTAGTGTTGCAAGTGGGCATTATGTGTGGGTAAAGAAAGGTACTAATTATGAAGGACCCAAGGCTATTTGGGTACCTAACAAAACTTAATTTGTTTTGTAGGTGTGCTTGAAGACCACTTCTAATCTATGGTATCTTGATAGTGGTTGTTCGAAGCATATGACCGGAGATATAAACAAATTTTCAAGTCTAGTGCTTAAAGCCAAGGGTTATGTTACTTATGGAGATAACAATAAAGGAAAGATTCTTGGCGTAGGCAATGTTGGTTCACCACCTTTCACAACAATTGAAGATGTGCTTTATGTTGAAGGCTTAAAGCATAATCTTATTAGCATAAGCCAACTTTGTGACAAAGGATTCAAAATCAAGTTCACTAAAGATGAATGTTTGATAGAAGACGGAGTCACTAATGAGGTAATGCTTAAAGGTAATAGAATTAACAATATTTTTATGATTTCCCTTGATGACACTTCTTTGAAGGTTAAATGTCTTATGGCAAGCAATAATGATTCATGGCTTTGGCACAAAAGGATTGCTCACATTCATATGGAGCATTTGAATAAATTAATTAAGCATGATTTAGTTATTGGTTTACCAAAGATAAAATATGTCAAAGATAAATTGTGTGATGCATGTCAAAAGGGGAAACAAACCAAGTCAACTTTCAAATCTAAAGACGTGGTGTCCACTTCAAGGCCACTACAATTGTTGCATATGGACTTATTTGGTCCATCAAGAACAAGAAGCTTCGGAGGTAATATTTATGCTTTAGTTATTGTTGATGATTTCTCTAGATATACTTGGACTTTCTTTTTAGTGCAGAAAAGCGATGCTTTTAAGGCGTTCAAGAAATATGCAAAGCAAATTCAAAATGAGAAGTCACTTTCAATTGCCTCCATAAGAAGCGACCATGGCGGAGAATTCCAAAATGCTTCCTTTGAAGATTTTTGTGAAGAACATGGAATATCTCACAACTTCTCGGCACCAAGGGCTCCTCAACAAAATGGAGTGGTGGAGAGAAAGAATAGGTCATTGGTGGAACTTGCAAGAACAATGCTTAGTGATTCAAATCTTCCAAAATACTTTTGTGCGGATGCGGTGAGTATGGCATGTTTTGTAACTAATCGTGTTAACATTAGACCTATTCTAAAGAAGACCCCCTATGAACTTTTCAAAGGGAGGAAACCAAACATTGCTTATTTTCACATTTTTGGATGCAAATGTTTTGTCTTAAACAATAATAAAGACAATCTCGGTAAGTTCGATGAAAAATCGGATGAAGGTATATTTCTTGGTTATTCTCTTACAAGTAAGGCTTATAGAATTTATAATAAAAGAACTTTAACAATTGAAGAATCTATGCATGTTAAGTTTGATGAATCTAACCCCTCCAAGGAGGATATTGTTTTGTGTGATAATGATGATGAAATTGTAGAAATTCCCCAAGAAGATACTTCAAGAGAAAATCAAGAGGAATTCCAAGAAGAACCGATTCAACAAGAGACAAACTTAAATGATCTACCTAAAGAATGGAGGACTCATAGAGATTATCCTATTGACAAAGTTATTGGTGATATTAGTCAAGGTGTAGCAACAAGGTTAAATCTTAAAGATGCTTGCTTGAATATGGCATTTGTCTCACAAATTGAACCTTCCAAAGTTGGTGAAGCCTTAAGTGACGACCATTGGATAATTGCTATGCAAGAAGAGCTAAACCAATTCGAAAGGAATCAAGTGTGGGAACTTGTTCCTAGACCAAGTAATAAACACATCATCGGTACCAAATGGGTGTTTATGAACAAACTTGATGAGAATGGGATAATTATTCGAAACAAGGCAAGATTGGTGGCTCAAGGTTACAATCAAGAGGAAGGCATTGATTTTGAGGAAACATTCGCTCCGGTTGCAAGGTTAGAAGCTATCAGTTTATTACTTGCTTATGCATGTTCATTAAATTTTCAGCTTTATCAAATGGATGTCAAAAGCACATTCTTGAATGGCTACATCAATGAAGAAGTCTATGTCAAACAACCCCCGGGCTTTGAAGATTTCAAGAATCATTCACATGTCTTCAAATTAAAGAAAGCTCTTTAAGGCTTAAAGCAAGCACCAAGAGCATGGTATGATCGTCTTAGCAATTTTCTTTGTGAAAAGGGATTTGTAAAAGGCAAGGTTGACAAGACATTGTTCATTAAGAGCGCAAAAGGTAATACTTTGTTAGTTCAAGTCTATGTTGACGACATCATATTCGGTTCAACGAACGAAGATCTTTGTAAAGAATTCTCATTGATGATGCAAGGAGAGTTCGAAATGTCAATGATGGGAAAATTGAATTACTTCCTTGGACTTCATATCAAACAACTAGAGGACGGTATATTCATCAACCAATCCAAGTATTGCAAAGAATTGTTGAAAAGATTCGACATGGATAGTTGCAAGGCTATGGCTACACCAATGGGATCCGGAACCTATGTTGATCAAGATGAATCGGGTGCTTCCATTGATATTACGAAGTATCAAGGTATGATTGGTTCTTTATTATATTTGACGGCAAGCCGTCCTGACATAATGTTTAGTGTGTGTTTATGTGCTCGTTTTCAAGCAAATCCAAAGGAGTCACATCTCACCGCTGTGAAAAAAATCATGAAGTATCTCAAGGGAACGACGAACGTTGGTATATGGTATCCAAAAGGTAGTATGTGTAATTTAGTTGGTTATTCTAACGCGGATTATGCAGGTTGCAAAACTGATAGAAAGAGCACGAGTGGAACATGTCACATTTTAGGAAATGCCTTAGTTTCATGGTCCTGTAAGAAACAAGCATGTGTTGCTCTTAGTACGGCTGAAGCAGAATACATAGCAGCGGGAAGTTGTTATGCTCAAAATCTTTGGCTAAAGCAACAATTAAGCGACTATGGAATCGATCTTGGATGCGTACCACTTCAATGCGACAACACAAGTGCAATTAATATTACAAAGAATCCCGTCATGCACTCAAGAACCAAACACATAGACATTCGACATCATTTTCTACGTGATCATGTGCTTAAAAGAGATGTTGAAGTCACATTTGTAGATACACATAATCAACTAGCGGACATTTTCACAAAACCCCTCGCAAAAGAACAATTCTTCAAGATTCGTCGAGAACTTGGCATTTTAGATGAAGGTGATCTATAACTCTTCAATAATTCTTCATTTCACATTTAAATGAAGCGAAGGTACACAAAATATCAATTATTCTAATTTTAGTAATTTTTGAACTAGTTGATAAAATATGTTTTATGTGGATTTGTGTGAATTTTCTTAATCTTTCATATAATTAAATTATTGTTTCTGAAAAAAAATTCATCATAAGTTGCCTTTCTATGTCTATTAACATGTCAAACTTTAATTTTTTTGGGAAAACATCCTGAGTTATGCATTGCAAAGCCACTGTTTTTGGAAGTTTTGCCAGAGTAACCGGTTAACAATCGGTAAGTAACCGGTTACCCTTTGTATTTTTTGCCTAGATCATGATTTTTTACACGCAGTAATCGGTTAACAGTCTGTAAGTAACCGGTTACCACTGCTATTTTCTGGAAAAAAAATTCATTAAATGTAACGTGTTTTTTATGTTCTATTATTTATTTTTTAGTCTTATATGTTGGTCAAAGTGCTTCTAATAGTCATAAAGTACATTCAACCTATTTCCTCCACTCATTCTTCCACTCTTTCCAACCTCATCTCCATTCAAAGAAATTAAAACCCCACTCTACTATATTTCCTCTATATACTTCTCTCTAGTCCATTTTCGGATTTCATCTCCAAACCCTAAAAATCTCAGCCTCCAAAAGAAATTCAAAGCTTCTATGGCTCCTTCAAGGAAAGATAAGGGAAAGAAGAAAATGGGAGAAAGTTCTGACTCTGTTGAAGAACACCACATGCAATCTGTGAAACATCGGAGAATGGATTTCAATTTCAGAACAAGAACTCTAATGCAGGTAAAATATGTGAATTTCTCAGCTTTTCCAAATCATAGTTTTGCCTTTGAAGTATTGTTGAAAGATTCTGGTGTTAAGGATTTAGTCTGTGATGTTGGACCTTATTACCCAGACCTTATTAGGGAATTTTACCATACTATCAACTTTGGAAAAGATGAGTTAGATGAACCTTTGCTTACTGCCACTGTTAAGGATAAGGAAATTTCAATGGATTTAGAAGACCTAGGAAAATGTTTGGGTGTTCCATATACAGGTGAGGAACTTCGTCGAGGCATTTTACCAAACTCTAGGACTTGGAAAGATTTTGATAGCTTGGCATATTTTGTGGAAATAGCTAGAGGATCGTATGATGAACTCCTTGCCAAACAAGCGGCAAATGCTGGACGGGTTATCAAATATGCTGCTTTTTTTACTGTTAGTGACCGTATGCTACACTATATTTTGGCATACATTTTGGTTCCCAAGCACTCCAATCACGCTCAAGTAAGTGAGCTAGAAGTTCAACTCATTAGACCAATGAAAATGGGTCTGAAAATCAATTGGGCTTATGTGATTTTTCACCACATGGAACATCAACTATCTCTTTCTGGCGGGTTACCATATGCGAGAATTGTGTCAAAGATTCTGGAATATAATAAGCTTTTGCTCAAAAGGGAGCCACAAAATCAAATGACTGCTAGGGCGTGTGAAATAAATGCTATAACGGTTACTAAAAACACCAGCATTATTGTGGCACCTAATGGAACATACTGCTACAAAGATGAAGCGGCTGCCCCGGCTGTTGCTCCAGAAGGAGGGTTTACAAATGAATTTCTATACAATGAAATTCAGAGTTTAAAGGCAACAATGACCCAAAACCATCAACAAACCACCCGTGGCATAAAGTCCCTCAAGAAGCTATTCCGGTCCATGTTCCGCAACCAAGCCTCTCATGAAGAAGAAAGAGGAAATGATGATGGTGAAGAGGAAGGAGAAGGAGATGATGATGAGGAAATGGAGGAATATTCTGGAAGTGATTAATTGTTCTTGTTTTTATGGTTTTTATTTTAAGTCTAGTTCATTATGTTTTTTGTCTAAAACTTGCTAAGTTATTTTGTGTTGGTTGTACTTGGTTATTAAGTTGGTACTCTCTTTGGTTAATCTATTTAAGTATTATGTTATCATTTGTACTCATCTATTTATGTGTGTTAGTAGTTATTATCATCTCTAGAGTTTATTCATACAACGTGTGATATCTTGTCCCAAAGTCTTTTTCCCTTTCCTTTTTGGTAATGACAAAGGGGGAGAAGATTATATTATGTTGTATGGTTTCTCTAACAAATTATGCAGAATTTTTTTCAAGCTTTCAAACATTCCTAAGAACATTGGATTTAGGGGGAGCATCATCTAAGGGGGAGCTCTCATGTGGTTAGAGAAACAATGGTGGAATTAATTTTCAAATATTAGGTTGTCATCATCAAAAAGGGGGAGAATGTGAAGACATGGCTTCTCAAGAATTTTGATGAAGACAACATTGGTTATGTCATTTACTATGCTTGCTTAAAATGGAATTGGATCAAGGACTTTGAAGCTACACTGTAGAATTGAACAAAATTGTGCATTGGTTCAAGTATTGAAGAACTCTCAAGGATTGATCAAAGGTATAATCAATTACTCATTAGCAATGTGTATACAAGTGTTCAAATTAGTCTTTATTTATGTCATGATCATTGGAAAATATTTTAAGCATCAAAAGATTGTTGCAGTTCTGTTTCTAAACTTTTTTCTCAAAACTGGCTTCAAGTAACCGGTTACTGACAGTATGTTAACCGGTTACTCTGGGCATTTTTTCAAAAAATTATTTAAACGTTGCATGAAGTAACCGGTTACTGACAGAGTGTTAACCGGTTACCACTGATCTGAATTTAAAAATAATTGCATCTTTTCATGCTTCTTCATCAAACCTTTTCCATACGAACCATGGCATCCCTTAATCAATTATAGCTGTTTGTAGAGGTGTTTAAGCATTATAAAAGCATAAAATTGTCAGATTTTAAACTCACCTTCTTTGCTAAAATTTTCAAACAATCATTCTTCTCTATTCTTGCATTTTTAACAAAGTGTTCTATCAATCTTTTCTAAAGTGAAACTTTTGCACAAGAAACTTTCATATATATTGCATAAGTTTCATCCTCATTGTGTTGAACACTTGTATAACATTCTTAGAGTGATTTCTACAAAGAAGAAGATCAATCTCTAGATTGATATATTGAAGATCCAAAATTTCTACACATATACAAAATTCAGATTTTTTGTTATTTTGATTACAACTTATTTTTAGGATTGTTAAAGATAAGTTTGTAAGGTTTTTTCCTTGTAATCTGGATTGTGGATACAAGAGGTCTATTTGTGAGAGATTTGTTCTCGATTGGACTTTAAGCATTTGTAAATCCAAGAGGGTTGTTCTTGGTTGTTAGAGTAGTATAGAGAGACATAGTTTTGTCTTGTCTAGGAATCTAACATTTAGTGAAATTCTCTTTCAAGTTGAAAGGGGAGTGGAGTACTTTCGACGTGTGAGGGGAACCACTATACGTCTCGGTGTTCATTTACTTTCCGCATTTATCATTTCAGCACTTAGATATCTTTAGGAAAGTAAAGATAAAAAATCGTCAAAAATCAGGATAATATTCTAAGAACCTAATTCACCCCCCCTCTTAGGCTCACATATAAGTCACATCTCCGGCGAACTGATGTTGTTCCCGGGGAGGCTACGAAGTTTCCGGAGAGAACGACGGAACTTCTTTAGGGTTCCGATTGATTTAACTGGGATTTGGAATGAATATCCCAAGGATCCGATGAATGTCTCGAGGACGCGGGATGAATGTCCCGGGGACGTGGGATGAAGGAGTCGGGGGCCTGACGAAGGTCCATGGCCGTCCGATAGGTGCCTCGAGAACGTGGGTGAACGGGATGAAGGTACCGAACAGTTCCTTGTCGCCCCAAGAAGCTCCCGCGCTCTTTCTTTGCCCTTTCACTTGATCGGCGATGGAAGGGTGGATTTGATCCTGGCCATCGAATTCACCAATTTCATATGCTTTTTAGGTAAAAATGGTCGTGAGGATCGCAGGTGTTATCCAGATAGACACTGAACCTGACCTTCCCGAGCCTGTATAGCTCCCCGGGGAGGAGCCCCTTCGTCCACCCGTGGACTGGGCCGGTGAGGAGCCTTTACGAATTCGGTCGCGGTTCCCCCTTGATGACACAGATGCCTTCGCAGTTGTCGAGGACATCACTATGGGCGAGCGAACAAACTGGACGGTCTTTCAACCCAGGAAGCACCACCGAATATGTTCGAATTACCAGGGGTTAAGGTTCCCTATGTACGAGTTCTCATTTAAGGAGGCCGACATTCATCTCCCCTTCAACAGCTTCCAGTTGGGGGTGTTCAACTGGTTAAACCTGGCGCCTTCTCAGCTCCACCCCAACGCGCTTGCCTTCATGTGGGCGTTCGAGCTCGTGTGCGACTACCTCAGCGTCGGGACCACTCTTCCCCTCTTCTTTCGCATCTTCCACCTTTAACGGGCAACTGATCAAGGGCGACACAATTGGGTTTCCTTCAAGCATCCGAGGAAGCGATTCAAGGTGTACGCGGATTCTGTCCGGAATTTCAAGGACAGATTTTATTACATCATGCCTGCGACGCACGAGGTCGTGGGCGCACTTTACAATATCGTGACCGACGAGGCCAGGGAAGAAATATTTGTGTCCAAGTGCCCCCTGGAGTAGGAGGAGGTGCACTTTGGGAGTGGCACAGATGCTTATATCGTGAAACATAGCGAATTGTCCGTCGAAGATAAGGAGGCGTTCGCAAAGATGGTCACGTATGTCGCCGACTTCAACCATGCAGAATGTATAACTAGGGACGAGAAGTCTGTCCTCGACGCGTGGGGACGGGTCGTGACTGCAGCCCGTTACATCAACATCAAGGCTCTCCTTGAGTACAAGTCCCCAGATGAAGCCAAGAGGTTCCTAGGTAGTAGCCCATTGTTTTTCTCGGGCGTTCACCTTGTTTTATTTTCTTGTGCTGACTTGTTTCATGTTTTCCGTTGCAGGTCAAATGTCGAATACTACCGAGCGCATCATGAAGCTGGCCGCTGGCCGGGCACCCAAGCGAACTAAGGGCCAGGTTAGCGAAGTCATTCAGATAGCGGTGCCGATCGGGGGAACAAGCGGCTCTTCTTCTCTGCAGTGTAGTTAGTCTCCCCTTCTGGAGGGCACCCCTGCCAAAAGGATGAGGACCGAGGGACCCATCCTTGTGGATCTCGAGGGCCCTGTCCTAGCGGAGAAGTTCATGTTGCCTGCCTGTCACCTTCAGCGGGACTTCTTCGGAGGGAGCCCCCCCCCCCCCCCCCCCCGTTGTTGCCGAGGCCGAGGTGAAGGTAGTCTTGGGGATGGATAGAACGGCTAGGAAGAAGGCGCTTGTCGAGGATATGGCGGCCATGATGCAAATCTTTGAGACCGCCTTGGTCTTGAATGAGGATACCTCCACTGCTTCTGAGCTGCAAAAGTTGAAGGATGAATACACTGCCCTCGAGAAGGAGAAGGACAAGATTGAGGGTGACCTGCAAGAGGCCCAGTCTAAGTGCGAGAACCACGCAAACGTCCTCCACGAGCTGAATGAGACTAATGCTGAGCTGAAGACAACTCAGGAGGAGCGGGATCACCTCCAGACCAGGGTTGCTGAGCTAGAAGCTGCTTCCCATCCTACAGAGGATGAGACAGCAGAAGAGAAAGGTTTTGCCAGCCATGGTGCCCTGATCGCTAAGATTCTGGAGCTTCAGCAGGACTGTTTGGAGGGCCTTGAGGTGGGCTTCAAAAGTGTTGTGGCATAAATCGAGGCTGAGAATCCAGACGTCTAACTTGTACTTGATAGGATTAGCCCATTCCTTCGTGTGGTCGACGGTAAGCTGGTCGTACCAGAGGAGAAGGACGGCTGTGACGGGGAGACTGACGGCCGGATCGAGGAAGAGATCGTTGTCTAGTTCTTTTGTTTGCTCGGCCTGCGTGCCATTTTTCTTTTGATTGTTTTGTTTGGCCTGCGCGCCATTTTTTGTAATGACTTTTGCCCGGCCTGCGTGCCAGGGGCCTGATGACATCTTTGTAATATTTGCACAATGGGCTTCTGCCCGGCTTAATGCTTTGACTTTTGCTTATTTGTGTGTGTGATGCTTGAATGCTTGATATACTTATTGTTTTTGTCTGAGTAATTTAGGGGTTTTCTCGACTTTGTTGGCCATCGACTGTGTGGGGAACTGGTCGAGTGGTCAGGGATGTAGTCCGACCCTTGACGAGGTTAAAAGCTCGGTCGAGGTCCTAGCTTCGTGGCGTGAACTTCCCATCGCTAGCTGGGCGTTGTTCCTGATTGGTACGGCGACGACGGAGCTCGGTCGAGGTATCCTCGTCAGATCAAAGGTCCTCACGCACACACAACGCGGCCCTTGATCTTCGTGTGTCGTGGAGGGGGTCGCGCTTGTACCTTAGTGCGTCCCCGTAATCGCGACGTTGCTATGTCGCGGCCAGTGTTTAACTGTAGTATTGTTTAAGCTTCTCAGCGTTCCATGGTCGAGCAAGTTCCTCCCCGTGTAGATTTTCGAGGTAGCAGGTGTAAGTTCTGTGTTGGCAGCAATTTTGGTAAAACATACTGCTATGTTAAATGTTATGAATGTCGCTTGAACATGTGAACAGAACATCTTTGTTCTGTAAAACTTACATGTAGGTTTATGGATGTCAAAGCAGATGTCTTAACATGTGATTCCTGAACTGATGTTACTTCTGTTTTAGAATGATTGTGGGTTAGTTGTTACTTAGTTTGGAATATCTGATTGATGCTTTGATGGCGCAAAATAAGGAGGAGTTTTTCTGGGTCCATAAATTGTTATGTTACGATTTGTTGGAGATCTTTTGTTCTACGTTTTTGAAAAAAATCATGGGATATTTAAAGCATTAAATTGGTTTGATTTGGATTTGATTTGGCCCAAGCCCATGCTGCGTATTTCTATATAAAGACCTGCTAAACCCTATTTGCTGATCAGAGAGAATAGTGTGAATTGTGCGCTTTGTTTTAAGGATTAGGGTTTCTGTCTTTTGTGATTTGTGAGCCACTATTGTATTGTTCTAATACTAGAGTTAGACTGTTAGTTGAGTTGTACTTTGTTAATCATCTATAAGCTTTTAAGAAAGGATGATTATGTGTCTTTGAAGTGTGTCTTCTATCTCTTGTGTTTTCTGTATGTGTCGCTGTGCGTGATTGAGGGGGAGTGAGAAGGGTCTCATATCTAAGAGTGTCTTAGGTAGAAATTGCACGGGTAGAGATTAGGTGAGAAGGTTGCAAACCAGAGATTGTGTGCTGAGAATCTTCAAACTAATTCTATTTAGTGAATTTCCTTCCTGGCTTGGTAGCCCCCAGACGTAGGTGTGTTTGCACCGAACTGGGTTAACAATTGCTTGTGTTATCTCTTTTCATTTACTGCTTTTGTTTCATTGTTTTATGTGATTCAATTCTCAGATATTTGTGTCGTAACATCTCCTTCGACATCACATATCTGATACCAGAATTTCAATTGGCATCAGAGCAGGCACCCTGCTCTATTTCTGGGTGAGATCTAGGGAAGATACTTTCTGGTACTATGGACAAGGAGGGAGGATTTGTGAACAGACCACCCATTCTAGATGGAACCAATTATGACTATTGGAAACCGTGCATGGTTGCCTTCTTGAAATCCTTGGATAGAAAGGCTTGGAAAGCTTTCTTAAAAGGATGGAAACACCCTGTCACTCTGGGGAAAGATGGACAACCTACCTCTGAGCTGAAGCCTGAAGAAGATTGGACTAAAGAAGAGGATGAATTGGCTCTTGGAAATTCTAAAGCTTTGAATGCATTATTCAATGGGATTGATAGAAACATTTTCAGGTTGGTAAGCACTTGTGAGGTGGCTAAAGATGCTTGGGATTTACTTAAAACTACTCATGAAGGCACATCTAAAGTGAAGATGTCAAGACTTCAGTTGCTCACCACCAAATTTGAAAACCTAAGGATGAAAGATGATGAAAGCATTCATGACTTTCATATAAATATTCTTGAGATAGCCAATGCTTCCAGTGCCTTAGGAGAAAGAATATCAGAAGAAAAGATGGTAAGGAAGATTCTCAGGTCTCTTCCCAAGAGGTTTGACATGAAAGTTACTGCCATAGAAGAAGCTCAAGACATTAGCAAGATGAGAGTGGATGAACTTTTTGGATCTCTCCAAACATTTGAGTTAGGCATCAGTGACAGACCTGAAAAGAAAAACAAAAGCATAGCTTTTGTGTCCAATTCTGAAGATGGAGAGAAGGAAGGTGATATGGATACTAATGAAGGAATATCCAATGATTTAGTGCTACTTGGAAGGAAGTTTAACAAGGTACTGAGAAAGATGGACAGGCATTCTAGACAAAATGTCAAGAACAACTCATCTGACATCAGCAAGTCAAATGACTTTGGAAGAAGAACAAGGGCTGAAGAAAAATCCACTCAAGGCAAAGGGATACAATGTCATGGATGTGAAGGTTTTTGGCACATTAGAGCTGAATGTCCTACATACCTCAAGAAATAAAAGAAGGGTATAACTGTATCTTGGTCTGATGAGGATTCTGAAAGTGAGCTTGAAGAAGAATCTACCAAGCATGTTACTACTCTTACTTGCAGATGTGTCTCTGATGAAGACTCTAGTGATGATGAGGTGACCTATGATGAGTTAGCTGCCTCCTACAGAAAATTGTGTCTCAGAAGTGAAGAAGTATGTCAACAAGGGGAGAAATAAAAGAAACTTATAATCCAACTGAAGCCAGAAAAGGAAGAGCATCTGGAAACTATCTCTAAGCTGGAAGATGAAGTGAGTTTGCTGAACTCTAAACTTGACAGAATGTCCAAGTCTGTCAGAATGCTGAACAGTGGGTTTGACACATTAGATGAAATTCTTCAGGTTGGAAAATTGGCTGGAGACATGAGTGGACTAGGATTTAATAAAGAAAGGAACCTCTTTCAAACTTCATTCATCCCAAACCTAAAATAAAGATGTTGAATCAAATGTCTCAACATCATGACAGAAGGGAATTCAATCACACAAGAGGGAAATTTCAACGCTGGAGATGTCATTACTGTGGAAGGTTTGGTCACATAAAACCATTTTGCTTCAAGCTGTATGGGTACCCTAAGCCTGCACCTCAGTCCAAACCTAATCAAGTCATTCCAAATGTCAAGGAGAAGAAACAATGGGTTCCCAAGGCTGATGTTACCTGTCTTATAGCTCACACCTCTCTCAGAGCCTCAGCCAAAGAAGACTGGTACTTTGACAGTGGCTGTTCAAAACATATGACAGGTATCAAGAATCTATTAGTGGGTATCAAATCTCACTCCACTAGTTATGTGACTTTTGGTGATGAAGCCAAAGGTGAAATCAAGGGGGTTGGAAAGCTGGATTGCTCAGGAGTTCCAAACCTTGATGATGTACTGCTTGTGGAAGGGTTAACAACCAATCTAATTAGTATAAGTCAACTTTGTGATCAAGGTCTCAAAGTCAACTACACAAAATATGAATGCCTTGTTACCAATGAGAAGAGTGAAGTAATTATGAAAGGAGTTAGATCTAAGGACAACTGCTACTTATGGGTTCCTCAAGATTCAAGCTATTCCATCATATGTGCCCTAGCCAAAGAAGATGAAGTTAAACTGTGGCACCAAAAACTTGGACACTTGCATCTAAAAGGGATGAAAAGGATCATTTCTATGGAAGCAGTAAGAGGGATCCCAAAACTCAAGATTGAAGAAGGAAGGGTATGTGGTGAATGTCAAGTTGGAAAGCAGACTAAGATGTCACATCAGAAGATTCAACATCTCACCACCTCAAAAGTGTTGGAACTCCTTCACATGGACTTGATGGGACCTATGCTGGTGGAAAGTCTTGGTGGAAAGAAGTATGCCTATGTGGTTGTGGATGATTATTCTAGATTCACTTGGGTGAATTTCATCAGAGATAAATCTGAAGTGTTTGATGTGTTCAAGGATCTCTGTCAAAGACTTCAAAGAGAAAAGGCAAGTTATGTTATTAGAATCAGAAGTGACCATGGGAAGGAATTTGAGAACAACAAATTTGCTGAATTTTGTTCTTCTGAAGGAATTGATCATGAATTATCCTCTCCCATTACTCCTCAGCAAAATGGAGTTGTGGAACGCAAAAACAGAACTCTCCAGGAATCTGCTAGAGCCATGATTCATGCAAAGAAATTACCTTACCACTTTTGGGCTGAAGCTATGAATACTGCCTGTTACATTTATAACAGAGTGACTTTGAGAAAAGGTACCTCAGCAACTTTATATGAAATATGGAAGGGAAGAAAGCCTACAGTAAAATATTTTCATGTTTTTGGAAGCAAGTGCTACATCTTGGAAGATCGTCAACAAAGAAGAAAGATGGATCCAAAGAGTGATGAGGGAATGTTTCTGGGCTACTCCACAAACAGCAGAGCTTATAGAGTTTTCAACTGCAGAACCAAAGTCATGATGGAGTCCATAAATGTTGTTTTCGATGATAAAGGGCTGAATGAGGAAGCTGATGTCCTAGAAAATGTTTGAACATTTCTTAATGATATCCCAGCAGAAAATGCAGAAAGAAGTAGTGTTATTAATTCTACTAACGTTGAATCTGAATCTAGTCAAGTCAACAAAGGGCCCTCTATCAGAATTCAGAAAGATCATCCTAAAGAACTTATCATAGGAGATCTGAATGAAGGAGTCACTACTAGATCAAGAGAAGTCATATCAAATTCCTGTTTTGTATCAAAAAATTGAGCCTAAAAATATTAAAGAAGCTTTAACTGATGAGTTTTGGATCAATGCTATGCAAGAAGAGTTAGGGCAATTCAAGAGAAATGAAGTCTGGGATCTGGTTCCAAGACCTGAGGGAACAAATGTGATTGGAACAAAATGGGTGTACAAGAATAAGTCAGATGAAAAAGGTGTGGTCACTAGAAATAAAGCAAGATTGGTTGCTCAAGGGTACACTCAAGTTGAGGGGGTTGATTTTGATGAAACTTTTGCTCCTGTAGCTCGTCTTGAATCCATCAGATTACTCCTAGGAGTTGCCTGCATTCTGAAATTTAAGCTGTTTTAGATGGATGTAAAAAGTTCCTTCTTAAATGGATACTTAAATGAGGAGGTGTATGTGGAACAACCTAAGGGATTTATTGATCCAACCTATCCTAACCATGTGTACAAGTTGAAGAAAGCTCTTTATGGGTTGAAGCAAGCTCCAAGAGCTTGGTATGAGAGACTGGTAGAATTTCTTGTTGAGAATGGTTACAGGAAAGGTGGTATAGACAAGACTCTATTTGTCAAAGAACAAGGAGGGAAACTCATGATTGTCCAAATTTATGTTGATGATATTGTGTTTGGTGGGATGTCTGATGAGATGATTCAACATTTTGTCAAACAGATGCAGTCAGAATTTGAGATGAGTCTTGTTGGTGAGTTAACCTATTTTCTCGGTCTACAAGTCAAGCAAATGGAAGATTCTATATTCTTGTCTCAGAGTAAATATGCCAAGAATATAGTAAAGAAGTTTGGGATGGAGAATGCCAGTCACAAGAGGACACCTGTTCCCACTCATCTAAAGTTGTCTAAAGATGGAAAGGGTGTGAGTGTGGATCAAAGTCTCTACAGAAGTATGATAGGTAGCCTGTTGTATCTTACAGCAAGCAGACCTAACATTGCCTTTGTTGTGGGGGTGTGTGCTAGATATCAAGCTGACCCCAAAGTGAGTCGTATCAATCAAGTGAAGAGGATACTGAAGTATGTGAATGGGACATGTGAGTATGGTATGTTATACTCTCATGGATCTGGCTCTATGTTAATTGGATATTGTGATGCAGATTGGGCAGGAAGTGCTGATGATAGGAAAAGCACATCAGGAGGATGCTTCTTTTTGGGGAATAATCTTATATCCTGGTTCAGTAAGAAGCAAAATTGTGTCTCCCTGTCTACTGCTGAGGCTGAGTACATAGCAACTGGAAGCAGCTGTTCTCAGCTGGTTTGGATGAAACAAATGTTGTCTGAATACAATGTCACACAAGATGTCATGACATTATATTGTGACAACCTAAGTGCTATAAACATCTCCAAAAATCCTATTCAACACAGCAGGACCAAACACATTGATATTCGTCATCATTTCATAAGAAAACTTGTTGAGGACAAGATTGTCGCCTTAGAACATGTAGCTACTGAGATGCAACTAGCTGACATTTTCACTAAGGCCTTGGATGCTAATCAATTTGAACTTTTGAGGGGCAAACTAGGGATTTGCATATATGAGGATTTGTAGCAATTAATGGCGTGTGGGAAACTTTCCTTATGTGTTCAGAAATTAAAGTGCAAATTAATGTCATGGGTGAATATTATTCAATTTTTCTTATGTTTCCAACAAATAAAGTGCCTCTATCAAAGGCAATCATTTCAAGATTCTCTCACACGCTACATATGCATTGTGCCATACTTAAATAGCTATTTCATCTTCCATCGTAGAAAAAGGAATTCTTTTGCTCATAACCTTCTCATTCACAAAAATCCCAAGATGTCTCAACAACATGCATCATCTCCTTCTAAACACTCATCTGACAAGGCAACTGCTTCTGCGTCAAACTCTAGGGCTCACCTTGTGAATATATCTTTTGATGATGTTGTTGATGTTGCTCCATTGGCTATGGTTCCTTGTACTGAAACGGAGCTGAAGAAGTCCAGAACACCCCATGCAAGAGGATCAAAAGACGCCTCTGTAGATGACTCAGAAGATAATCTGCACAAGCTTGCTACCTCTATGTTGGAAGAAGCTGGAACCGGTGTTGAGCCAGATGTCGAGACATCATTTGCAAGGGAAGGTCCACTTACTAAGAATGATGTTTCTTACCCAAAGGAAAAGAAGAATGCTAATGCTAAAGATGTTGTGGATGTCGATGACTTGTCTGACAATGATTTGATCACGAGTCTGACCCCTGGTATTGCTAAGAGACTCAAGACAAAAAGAGGGAAGGATGTTATTAACAACATTCCTACTAAGAACCAAGAACAAGGTTGATGTTGGTCCCCCAAGGTCCTGGAGCAAAGTGATTACTTCCTCCAAAAAGAGGAAGGGTAGGTCTGATTCTGAGTCAGAATATGATGTTGAGGATGATGTCCAAGACATCACCCCTGTGAAGAAATCTGTGATCAAGAAGATCTCTGATGTAGTGCCTGATGCTCCTCTGGATAACATTTCATTTCATCATTTTGAGAGTGTTAAGAGATGGAAGTATGTGTACCAAAGGAGGATTACTCTTGAAAGAGAATTGGGAAAAGATGCCTTGGAGTACAAAGAGGTGATGGATCTTATATCTTTTGCTGGTTTAATGAAATCTGTGTTTAGGTTTGCTAAGTGCTATGAGGTTATAGTGAAGGAATTTATTGTCAATATTCCTGTGGATTATGCTGACAGAAAAAGTAAGGATTTTATGAAGGTATTTGTTAGAGGCAAGTGTGTTGAATTCTCCCCTACCATCATCAATAGGTACATAGGAAGAAGTGAAGAAGATCAGAGTGAGCTGGAGGTTACTGATAACCAAGTTTGCAAAGAAATTACTGCAAACCAGGTGGTTGCATGGCCTATGAAAGACAAACTATCTGCTGGGAGACTTAGTGTAAAATATGCCATCCTACATAGAATTGGAGCTGCCAATTAGGTCCCTACCAATCATACCTCAACCATTTCAGTTGGTTTGGGAAAATTCATTTATGCTGTTGGAACCAAGAAGCTATTTGACTATGGCACCTATATTTTTTATCAAACTTTGAGACATGCTGAAACGTGTGCAGTGAAGATGCCTATTGCCTTTCCCTCCCTGATCTGTGGTATCATCCTAAATAAGCATCCTGGGATCTTAACTAGTGCTGATGGTGTGTGTAAAAGGGAATCTGCTATGTCTCTCCATTATAAATTATTTGCAGGAAAACATGTCCCAGACATTGTTGTGACATCTGCGTCTGCTGAAAACAAGCCCACAACTAAGGCAGGTGTGATCTCTGAATTAATGGAGGCTTGCAAAGAACTTGATGAGGTGATTTGTGCTAGTACTGAGAGGAAGCTCAAGTTTGAGAAATTGATCAAGTCCCTGCAAATGGCTGAAGGTGATAGTGTTGGTGATGACAATGAGGAGGAATGTGCTGAGGAACATGACTCTGATGGAGATGCTGATGGTGATGACAATGAGGAGGAAGGTGCTGAGGAGCACAACTCTGATGGAGAGACTGATGGTGAAGAAGGAAGTTCTGAGACTGATGATGTTGTTGGTTCTGAAGACAATTAATTGTTCTATTCTTGAAGAATCTGTTTACTTTCTTTCCTTTTTTGTTGGGTTCTAGTCTGGATTTCTTTTGGCACCTAAGTGTGATTGGTTTGTACTGCACTTCACCTTGGACCTTGATAAAATATGTTTCTTTTCTGATTATGGCTAATGCATGTTTTGATATATTATGGCTAAAAAGGGGGAGAGATAGTATATGTAGAGTATATGTGCATATAACCTGTTGTGGGGGAGTTTTGGCTTGAGGGGGAGTTTCCTTGGTTTTGTATAATGTCTGATCAGATGATCTGACATCTTTCTGATGTGGTGCTGCTTACATGTTTCAATGTTCAAAGAATGTTTTAGCCAATATTTGTCAAAGGGGAAGTTTGTAAGTTTTGTGTTGGCAGCAATTTTGGTAAAACATACTGCTATGTTAAATGTTATGAATGTTGCTTGAACATGTGAACAGAACATCTCTGTTCTGTAAAACTTACATGCAGGTTTATGGATGTCAAAGCAGATGTCTTAATATGTGATTCCAGAACTGATGTTGCTTCTGTTTTAGAATGATTATGGGTTGGTTGTTACTTAGTTTGGAATATCTGATTGATGCTTTGATGGCGCAAAATAAGGAGGAGTTTTTCTGGGTCCATAAATTGTTCTGTTACGATTTGTTGGAGATCTTTTGTTCTACGTTTTTGGAGAAAATCTTGGGATGTTTAAAGCATTAAATTGGTTTGATTTGGATTTGATTTTGCCCAAGCCCATGCTGCGTATTTCTATATAAAGACCTGCTAAACCCTATTTGCTGATCAGAGAGAATAGTGTGAATAATGCGCTTTGTTTTAAGGATAAGGGTTTCTATCTTTTGTGATTTGTGAGCCACTCTTGTATTGTTCTAATACTAGAGTTGGACTTTTAGTTGAGTTGTACTTTGTTAATCATCTATAAGCTTTTAAGAAAGGATGATTATGCGTCTTTGAAGTGTGTCTTCTATCTCTTGTGTTTTCTGTATGTGTCACTGTGTGTGATTGAGGGGGAGTGAGAAGGGTCTCATATCTAAGAGTGTCTTAGGTAGAAATTGCACGGGTAGAGATTAGGTGAGAAAGTTGCAAACCAGAGGTTGTGTGCTGAGAATCTTCAAACTAATTCTATTTAGTGAATTTCCTTCCTGGCTTGGTAGCCCCCAGACGTAGGTGTGTTTGCACCGAACTGGGCTAACAATTGCTTGTGTTATCTCTTTTCATTTACTGCTTTTGTTTCATTGTTTTATGTGATTTAGTTCTCAGATATTTGTGTCGTAACATCTCCTTCGACATCACATATCTGATACCAGAATTTCAGTAGGCTCCTGTCCCTGTTTTCGCACGGACAAGGTAGGGGCCCTCCCAGATTGCGGCGAGCTTGCCTTCCCGCGAATCTTTCTGGTTCCTTCGTAGGACGAGGGTACCTACTTGAAAATCATGTTTGATAACTTTGTTGTTATACTGTAGAGCTATTTTCTGTTTAAGTGAGGCTTCTTGGATGGATGCTCCCGACCTTATCTCCTCGACAAAATCGAGCTCTTCTCTTAGGGCCTCGTTGTTCGTCTCCCCATCAAGGGGAGACTCCGTTCTCCTCGAGGGTTCCCTTATTTCCACGGGGATCACCGCTTCTGTTCCGTAAGTTAAACGGAAGGGGGTCTCCCCAGTCGTGGAATGTGGGGTTGTTCAGTAGGCCCAGAGGACGCTGTGTAGTTCCTAGACCTACCTTTTCTTGGCGTCGCCTAGTCGGCGCTTCAATCCTCGTAGGATTACTCTATTCACTGCTTTAGCTTGCCCGTTCGTTTGAGGGTGCTCGGACGACCTGAAGTGCTGCTTCGTGCCCAGTTTAGTGACGAAGTCTTGGAAGTTCTTGTCGGTGAGTTGTGTCCCGTTGTCGGTGACAATCGCTTGGGGCACGCCGAACTGGGCGAGTATGTTCCTCTTGTAGAAACGTAGTATGTTGTGAGCGGTGATTTTGGCCAGGGCTTCCGCCTCGATCCACTTTGTGAAATAATCCACGCCGACTATCAAGTATTTGTTTTGGTATGACCCCACGACGAAGGGCCCGAGGATATCCATTCCCCACCACGCAAACGGCCATGGGGACGACAGTGTTTTGAGCTCGCTGGGCGGGGCCAGGTGCAAGTCCCCGTGTCGTTGGCATCTGTCGCACTTCTTGACGTGCTCCTTAGCGTCCTGTTGCATGGTGGGCCAGTAATACCCTGCTCATAATGCCTTGCAGGCTAAGGACCGTCTGCCGAAGTGTTGTGCATTGATCCCCTTGTGGACCTCTTGGAGTATACCGGGGACCTTGGTCTCTTCGACGCACCTGAGGAGGGGGATCGAAAAGCCACGTCGGTATAGTTTGTCTTTAACAATTGTGTATGAGCACGCTCATCGCTTAACCACTCTGGCTACCTTGGGATCGTCGGCCAGCTTGCCAGTAGTGAGATACTCGTATACCGGGTCATCCAGTAGTTGCTGTCCCCGATGTTAATTATTATTGTTAATTATTAATAATTATTATAATTATTAAAAATCTCTTTTTAAGTGCCTGAGTTTTTTTTTCTTTTCCCACACTTATTAAATTTATTTGTTTTTTTTTTGCTGGATAAGGTGAAATCAAAAGAGACCGGTTAGAAAATGACACTTATGGATTACATGCAAAAGAAAATTTGGCAAAAAAAAAAAAAGGATATCTTGCCACATTTATGATATCATATTGGAATCTCAAAATTCTAGACTATTAGAGATACTGATAGTGCCTTAATGTCATAATATTTTAAAATTATTAATTCATATCTGATACAATAAGCTATATATAGATAGTTGATATAATTTTCTACATATATCTTTTCGAATCAATTTACATTTATTTATATAATATATAAAATATGTAATTAAAATTCACTAAAATTATATTATTATTGAATGTAAATCAATATATTATATTTTAATATATTTTTATAAAAAGAATTATGAATCAGAGTAAACTATGAAAAAATATATTTATAGTCATAAATTTATAATTTATACTACATCCACAAGAAAAAGTAACTAAATTCGGTTTGATTAAAAAATAGAGCTGAATGTAATTATATAGTTATTTTTATTATTATAGTTAAAATATTTATTTTAATTCATCTTAAATTATAAATGATTTATATCTGAATGAGCAATAAATTATTTTTGTCGAATATGAAATATCATAATTATTTAATATCTTTATTTTTATTTTTATTCCTTATAATTTATATGTGGTCGTGAGGGTAATTAATTAATTTTTTAGCTTTATATTTAATATCATATATTTTATTGTTAATTTTAACAAACAATAAATCCTCAACTTTTATACTCGACAATAAGAGATTGATTGAATAAAAAGGATATTATTGATACAAATTTTTTTATAAACGAAAAAAAAGTATTGTTTATAAAATTATTTTTATGAATATGGAAAATTATATTATTGATACAAATCTGAAAATAATTAATATATTTAAATATTTGTGTAGTAAATATACATATTTTACAAATATTTGTAGAGCTAATTAGGAAAATAATATTTATTTAAAACTTTAATAAATTTTGTTTTTTTCTAATATTTACTTTTGTTTCAAATATTTTTATATACGGGAACAACTTTAATATTGATTCAAATTTTTTATAAATACTGTCAAAACAAAATTAATATTTATATACGAAAAAAATACGTTGTTGATTAAAATGTTTTTATATAGGGGAGAAAATACTTTTGTTATAAACGAGAACTACTTTACTATTTATTCAAATATTTTTATAAATATTGTCAAAAGACAAAGAATATTTCGATTCAAGTATTTTTATAAATGGGAACAATTTTACTATTGATTCAAATATATTTATAAATAACGTTAAAACAAAAATATTATTTATTTACGAGAAAAAATACATTATTAATTCAAATATTTTTATATACGAAAAAAATTATATTGTTAAAAACGGGGACAACTTTAGTTTTGTTTCAAATATTTTTATATAAGGGAACAACTTTATTATTGATTCAAATATTTTTACAAATAGTGTCAAAACAAAATTAATATTTATATTCGAGAAAAAATATATTGTTGATTAAAATATTTTTATATAGAGGAGAAAATACTATTATTATAAACGGGAACAATTTTACTATTGATTCAAATATTTTTATAAATATTGTCAAAACAAAAATAATATTTTGATTCAAATATTATTATATACAAGAACAACTTCACTATTGATTCAAATATTTTAATAAATAGTGTCAAAACAAATATAATATTTATATATGGGATAAAATACATTGTTGATTAAAATATTTTTATATACGAAAAAAAGATTAAGAGAACTTATTAAAAAAGATTGAGTAGATATTTAAAAATTGGATTCTCTCTTATAAAATAATATCTTATTTGTAAAAAAAAAAAAAAACTAAAACGATAAGTTCTCTTAATCAAAGTTTCAATAGTTTTTAATTTTAATCATATTTTTCTTGATATTGTTGTTTATATTTCATCTTTTATATTTATTACTATTTCAACTTAAATTTACTATTATTTTTAAGTTTTTTTCTTTTTTCAACTTTCAATTTTTATGACAGTTTGCAAACACATGCGCGTCCAAAACCATATCCTACCCAAAGACGGTTCATGTGCGTATCCACGGGTTTTTTACTAGTTTATTGTTAATTATAGGAAAATTACTTTTTTTTTTTTGTAAAAATACCTAAAGTTGGCTGTAGGAATCACTTTTCTGTACGAAATCACTTTTTCCTATAAAATTCGAGTTTTTTTCATGAAAAACATTTTTTTTTCGTAAAAATCACTTTTTTTGTTGGAAACTGGTTTTTTCGTACGGACTTGCATGGCGATACAAAAATTTCGAAAAATCAAGAAAAAGTAAAAAATCATACGAAAAAGTCAAAAAATCGTAAAAAGTCAGAAGTTGTACGGAAAATTCAAATAGTAAAAAAATCACAGAAATTAGAAAATAGCAAATCAGTGGCGCAACGACGATCTGACGATGACGGCGGAATGTCGGCGACGGTTCAACTATTTCAAGATTTTTCGAGCGTTTTTCAGTAGTTTTTGTCATTTTTCAAGTTCAGAGGTCTTTTCTTTGACTTTTGTGTAATACTGAAGTTAATTGCAACCTTTTGAGATTAAATTCCTTTTTCTGAATAAAATAAAATATTCATAGTTTTCGTTTTGAAAATATAATAGAAAAGGAAAAATTGATGGCATTTTGGAGTAATAAAATTGAAACATTATTGGAAATGGTATTTTTTTGGAAGCCTTTCATTGGTGATAAATGGTTCATACTCAGAACCTATTTTGGGTGAATAATTGATTAAATAACTTTGGGTGATTTATAATTGTTTGGGTGAATTAAACTGTTTGGCTACTATCATTTTCATGCATACATACATTGGAGTTAGTTGGGACTTCGTTTCATTTGGTGACCTCATATCTATTTGGTGGAATCGTTGGTCTAGTTGAGAGACCAGAGGCGGGTCTCGTATCTACTTGGTGGGGATCGCCGGTTCAGGTGAGGGACCAGAGATCGTAGAAGAAATCAGTAACAAACCTCTGATATCTACAAAAACTAGGTATCACATGCATATAGGTGAAGGAGTTGGTGCATAATAGCATTGCATATATTGAGGATGATATATGTGTTTGTATTGGTGTATGTGTTTGTGTGTTAAAATTATTATTATTATTATTATATTTGTTTACCATTTTGTTGTTAAATTTCATTGTTATTACTTGTAAGTGTATTTTCACCCCTTGTTTGTTTTTGTTGGCTTCGCTTTATGCAAACTTTGTACATGTAATCAGCAGGAGTGATAGATTGTGATGGTCGTGAGATGGCTTCGACGCCCTTTCAGAATTTACTGTTTTTCTTTATTTAGTTGAATAAATGTTCTGATCTGTAACATCAGGGATTTGGGCGCTTGTACTTTCATGTTTTGAGTTGTGACTCTCATTTATTTAGTTTTTGAAATATTTTCATTTAGAGTTATGAGATGTTTTTATTTTATCTTCCGCTGTGAATTTATTGATTGCAAGTTTATGTATGAAAGTTTTTTTATGAAGTAACATCCTAAGTATGCTTTTATCGTTATAATTAATATTCATAGTTTAGGGTGTTACATAGTGGTATCAGAGCAGGTCGGTCCGTCCATCCAGGTTTTTATGATTTTAATTGTTCCTGGTGTATGACATGTGTGTGAACGTTGTCGATACAATGTTTGTTCTAATAATTGTTTTTTGATATACAGATGAATGGCTGGAAGAAATGATTATGTTATTGCTAATGCCTTGACAGCCTTGGCTCAAATGTTGCAAGATCAGCAGAATTCAAAGGTTGAAGATGTTGGATCCCATGGACTAGACAAGTTTCCGAGAACAAACCACCAACCTTCAAAGTAAGGCATGATCCAGAAGGCGCACAGGCTTAGTTGCAGGAGATAGAGAAAATCTTCTGAGTGATGGCATGTACAAATGCTCAGAAGATTCTTTATGGAGATTATATGATGTCTGAAGAAGCAGAATATTGGTGGGATAATGCTAGACAAAGATTTAAGGCTAATGGTACAATGATTACTTAGGCTATTTTGGAGGGGGCATTCTTGGAAAAGTATTTCTTGGCTAATGTGCGTGGCAAGAAACAGGTGGAATTCCTTGAACTTAAGCAAGGAAATATGACTGTTGCAGATTATACTACCAAGTTTGAGGAATTGGCTAGGGTTTTACCTCACTATAATAGGGCAGAGGCTGAGATGTCTAAGTGTATCAAGTTTGAGAATGCAATGTGCCAGAGATTAAGCAATCTATTGGGTATCATGAAATTCGTCAGTTCTTCGTGCTGGTTAACAAGTGTCGTATCTATGATGAAGACATTCGTGATTGATCCTCCTATTACAAGAGTGTTAGTGACAAGAGGAATGGTAATCAGAATCAAGGGAAGCCTTATGTTGTTCTTGATGGTAAAGGTAAACAGAAGTTCCAGCAGAAGGATAATGGTGGGAAGAGTCAAAGTGGGAGAGGTGCTGCTAATCCAATCAAGTGCTTCAAATGTTGTGTTCTTGGTTTTTGTATTTTAGTGTGTACTGTGGTGACATGTTACGAATGTGGGAAAGCTGGGCATAAGGCTAATGAATATAAGAGTGTTGAAGTGGTTTGCTATAATTATGGAGAGATTGGTCACATTATTACCAACTGCCAGAAACCTAAGAAGACGCAGGATGTCAAAGTTAGAGGAAAAGTTTTTGCTCTCAGTGGCGCATAGGCCTCAAATTCCGATAATGTTATCTGAGGTACAAGCTTTATTAATGGTATTCCTTTGATTACTATCATTAATACAGGTGATACTCATTATTTTATATTTGCTGATTATGTGAAAATATTAAATCTCATTGTGTCCCCTATGGGTGGAGGTATGAGAATTGATACTCCAGCTAATGGGTCAGTGACTACTTATTCAGTTTGTTTGAATTGCCCTCTAACGTTATACGGTAGGGAATTTGGTATTGACTTAGTCTGCTTATTGTTGAGTCAGCTTGATGTTATTTTGGGTATGAATTGGCTAGAGTTCAACCATATGTATATCAACTGTTATCCCAAGGCAGTGTTATTTCCTTAGTTCGTGGAAGAGAATGATCCTTTATTCATATCAGCCAATCAAATGAGAGAGTTCTTAAAAGATGAAGCCTAAGTATTTGCGATGTTTGCTTCTTTACAAATAGGAAGTAAGACATCAATGGTTGATCTACCGGTGGTGAAAGAATTTCCAAAAGTATTTCTAGATGATATTATTGATCTACCGCCAAAGAGAGAAGTTGAGTTTTCCATTGATCTAGTGTCAGGCACCAGATCTATATCGATGGCACCTTACCGTATGTCTCCAGCAGAATTGAATGAATTAAAGAAATAATTAGAACACTCACTTGAGAAGAAATTTATCAGACCAAGTGTATCTCCTTGGGGTGCTACTGTGTTACTAGTTAAGAAGAAGAACGACAATATGAAATTGTGTGTCAACTGTCGTCAGCTAAACAAAGTCACTATTAAAAATAAATATCCTCTTCCCATAATCGATGATCTTATGGAACAATTGGTTAGAGCATGTGTTTTTAGAAAGATAGATTTGAGATCGGGCTATCACAAGATCCAAATGAAAGATGAAGATATCTCGAAGACTGCTTTTAAGACTCAGTACGGTCACTATGAATACTCAGTGATGTCATTCCAAGTTTTTAATGCCCACGGTGTGTTTATAGAGTATATGAACAAAACTTTCCATCCTTACCTGGATAAGTTTGTTGTAATTTTCATTGACTACATCTTAGTATATTCCAAATCAGAAGAAGATCATGTAGAGCGTCTTCGTATTGTCCTTCAAGTTCTAAAAGATAAACAATTATTTGCAAAGCTATCTAAACATGAATTCTGGTTACATGAAGTTAGTTTCCTAGATCATGTGATTTCCAGTGGTGGTATAGCAGTGGATCTTTCAAAAGTAGATGCAACATTGTAGTGGGAAGCTCCGAAAACAGTTATTGAGAACATAATTTTCTTGGGACTAGCTGGTTACTACAGGAGATTCATCAAGGGTTTTTCCAAGAGAGCTTTACTGTTGACTCAGTTGACCCAAAATGGCTAAGTATTTGTGTGGAATATCCAGTGCGAGGAAAGTTTCAGAGAACTGGAGAAGGGGTTGACTATTGCACCATTTTTAACCTTACCAAATGCGAATGAACCATTTGTGGTCTATTGTGACGCATCCAAGATGGGTTTAGGCGGAATACTTATGCAGAATGGCAAGGTATTGGCTTATGCTTCCCGGCAGCTAAAGGTTCATGAGAAGAATTATCCTACACATGACTTAGAATTGGTGGCAGTGGTTTTTTTATTAAAGATTTGGAGGCATTATATATATGGTTCTAGATTCGAAGTATTCAGTGATCATAAAAGCCTAAAATATCTTTTTGATCAGAAGGAGCTTAATATGAGGCAGAGGAGATGGTTAGAGTTCTTGAAGGACTACGACTTTAGTCTGAATTACCACCCTGGTAAAGCCAATGTTGTAGTCGATGCCTTGAGTCTGAAACCGTTGCACATGTCAGCTATAATGGTGAGAGAAATGGATTTAATCGAACAATTTAGAGATATGAGCTTAGTATGCAAGGTGACTCCTAGTAGTGCGAGATTGGGTATGCTGAAACTTACCAGTGGTTTCTTCGATGATATCAGAGAAGGATAGAAGCTGGACATGAGTTTGGTTGATCGACTATCGTCCGTTGGTCAGAATGGATATTAAGATTTTAGAGTTGACGAGAATGGTGTATTGAAGTTCCGAAATAGAGTATGTGTGCCTGATGTGCCGAACCTAAAGTGGATGATTCTTAAGGAAAGTCATAGAAGTAGCTTGAGTATCCATCCTAGGGCTATTAAGATGTATCAAGATCCGAAGAAGATGTTTTGGTGGACGAGTATGAAGCGAGATATTGATTAGTTTTTTATGCTTGCCTGACTTGTCAGAAGTCGAAGATTGAGCATCAGAAGTCGTCTGGTCTGATACAACTGTTAGATATACCTGAATGGAAGTGGGACAGTATCTCGATGGACTTTGTTACTGGATTTCTGAATAATTTAAGAGGAAGTTATCTGATTTGGATGATTATTGATAGGTTGACTAAATCGGCTCATTTTATACCGATTAAGATCAGTTTTTTGTTGTAGAGGTTGGCTGAGATATACATTAGTACTATTGTGAAGCTACATGGTATTCCGTCAAGTATAGTTTCCGACAGAGATCCGAGATTCACTTCCAGATTTTGGGAGAGCTTACAGGGAGCTCTAGGTACTTGATTAAGGTTGAGTTCTGCCTATCGCCCACACACCGAAGGTTAGAGTGAGAGGACTATTCAGACTCTAGAAGACTTGTTGAGGGCATGTGTCATATATTAGGGAGGTACTTGGGACAGTTTTCTACCATTGATTGAGTTTACATATAATAACAACTATCATTTGAGTATCGACATAGCGCCTTTTGAGGCTTTGTATGGTAGGAGGTGTAGGACCTTCTTATGTTGGTATGATTCTGGAGAGAGTATTGTACTTGGACCTGAGATTGTGCAACTGACGATCGAGAAAGTCAAAATGATCCAAGAGAAAATGAAGGCATCTCAGATTAAGCAGAAGAGTTATCATGACAAGCGGAGAAAGGATTTTGAGTTTCAAGATGGTGATTATGTTTTTCTGAGAGTCACTTTGGTGATCGGTGTTGGTCATTCTCTGAAGTCTAAGAAGCGTACTCCTTGCTTCATTGGACCATATCAGTTTACTCAGAGGGTTGAAGTTGTTGTCTACTGTGTGGCTTTACCCCTCATCTATTTCAAACCTGCATGATGTTTTCCATGTGTCCCAGCTCTGCAAGTATATTCATGATATGTCTCACGTAATCCAAATGAACGATGTACATGTTCGGGATAATCTGATTGTTGAAGCATCGCCTGTTCGGATTGAGGATAGAGAAGTGAAGCAACTGCGTGGCAAAGATATTGTTCATGTGAAGGTTGTTTAGGGAGGACCTGTTGGGGGTTGTACGAATTGGGAGTTGGAGAGCCGGATGAAGGAATCATATGCGGAGTTATTTTCGCAGGTAATTTTCGAGGATGAAAATCCTTTTAAGCGGGGGAGAGTTGTAACATCCCTAATTTATTTTAATATCTTAATTAAATATTTGGATATTTGAATTTGTGTGTAGTATGATTTATTTTGAGTAATTGTATTATTTTTTTATGGTTTGGGTGTTATAAGGGTATTTTGGTAATTTTATAATTACCGAAATAGTTGAGTTGAGAGCATGAAATTGAAGAATTCGAATTATTTGAATTATTAGTGATAATTAGTTAATTTTAAGATATTTAGTAATTATAGAAATAATTGAAATTTTATGATTCAATTAAAATGTTTTAATTAAATATTTATTTAACTGAAATATGTATTTAATTGGAGAGGGAGGAACCTGAAGGAGGGATTGCTTACTGTAAGATGACTTTTAGACATTGATCTATGGTAATATCTCAGAAGTGTTTATATTGTGAATTTCTTGTATATATGTTACCTATGTATAATTATGGTGGTTTTTGGCATAGATCGTTTTTACGGTCTGTGATCAAATGGGATAAGTCTCATTTGGTCATTGTTTGTTGGTCGATAAGTTATCGATGAAAATTTGGGGTACCATATGGGATTTGGGAAAATCCCTTTTGGTCAATGTATGATGAAATTGGTGATGACACTTTTGTAATTTGTTGTTGATTATAGAAAAATGACTTTTTTTTTTGTAAAAATACCTAAAGTTGACTATATGAATCACTTTTTTGTACAAAATCACATTTTCCCGTAAAAATCACCTTTTTTCTCGTAAAAATCACTTTCTTGTTGGAAACTGGTTTTTTTGTACAGACTTGCATGGCGGTCCGAAAAATTTGAAAAATCGGGAAAAAAATCAGAAATCGTACGGAAAAGTCGAAAAAGTTGAAAAATCACAGAAATTGGAAAATCGTGAATCGGCAACACGGCGGCGATCAGGTGGTGGCAGTAGCGTGCAGCGACAGTCCGACGATTCCGAGAGTTTTCGGGCGTTTTTCCATCCTTTTTGCCATTTTTCGAGTTCGGAGGTCTTTTCATTGACTTTCGTATAATACTGAAGTTAATTGCAACCTTTTGAGATTAAATTCCTTTTTCTGAATAAAATAAAACATTCGTAGTTTTCGTTTTGAAAATATAATAGAAAAGGAAAAATTGATGACATTTTGAAGTAATAAAATTGAAACATTATTGGAAATGGTGATTATTTTTGGAGGTCTCTCATTGGTGATATATAGTTCATACTCTGAACCTATTTTGGATGAATAATTGATTAATTAATTTTGGGTGATATATAGTTGTCTGGGTGAATTTAATTGTTTGGCTACTATCATTTCCATACATACATATACATTGGAGTTATGTGGAATTTCGGTCCATTTGGTGGCCTCATATCTATTTGGTGGGATCGTTGGTCTAGTTGAGAGACCATAGACGGATCTCAGATCTATTTGGTGGGGATCATCGGTTCAGGTGAGGGACCAGAGATTGTGGAAGAAATCAATAACATACCTCTGATATCCACAAAAAACTTAGTACCATGTGCATATAAATGAAGGAGTTGGTGCATAATAGCATTGCACAGGGTCGGTCCAACGAATTTGGAGGGAGGCCTAAGGCAAAATTTAAAACAAAACTTTTTTAAAATAAAAAATATATTAATAAAAGTTATATTAATTTTATTTTAAATAAAAGAAATCATCAATAAATTCCTTAAATTGTTATTTTTTTCAATTAAATTTCTACATGAAATAAAATAAAATATATTAATTTTATTCATTTAATCCTTAATCAATATTTATCAAATTTCATATTATTTTTTATCATCTTAATAGTGTGAATTAAATTTACTAAGTTTATTATGGACTTCTTAAAAAGTGGGATTTCCACCATTGGAGCTCAACAAATCCGCGCTCAACGAAGCCTGGCTGCGTTGAGCAAGAATAGCAGTACAAAGTTGGTTGTTTCGATCCAATCTTTATGACAGAGGGAGTGTTAGGGTTTTCTGTGAGTCGCGCTTAGCGACCAATTCGCTGCTCAGCTAGAGCTCTCTTAGCAAGCAAGGTTTCGTTTAGTGGAATTTGC
This sequence comes from Lathyrus tuberosus, assembly GCA_022829125.1. Taxonomy (NCBI): domain Eukaryota; kingdom Viridiplantae; phylum Streptophyta; class Magnoliopsida; order Fabales; family Fabaceae; genus Lathyrus; species Lathyrus tuberosus. The sequence goes on from JALAZF010000016.1 coordinate 16,811,791, forward strand.
AAAGTGAGGAATTTATAGTCTATGAGATGTGTGCTTAGTGAGATAGGAGCTCTCCTAGCAAGGGTTTGGTCAGTGAACTGTATTTCACTTAGCGAAAGTGACAACATAGAACTGAGTTGTTTTCGAGTTATTTTGTGTCAGTGTGCTATTTTGGCGATTAATTGGTATTATCACGTCCTATTTGAGATTATTTGATTTTGTTTGATGTGAATCGATGCATTTTATTGACTTAAAAACTATTATGATGATGAAGTAATATTTGGATTAATTTGCATAATTGTATGTGGTGAATTATGATTATGTGTATGAGTTGTTGCGTTGCAAATACGATTATGTGCCGTGAATGTAATTTTATGTGTTATGTTGAGGTGTGTAGTTCAAAAGTGGGGACTACTGTTAAATGCTATATTGATGTTGTTTATGGTTAGAAGTGGAACCATAGTTTTTGTTGTTGCATTATTTGTATGCCATACATCATATTATGTGGGTGTGTTGAAAGAGGCGAGGTATGGGTTCAATAGTGGGGACCTATGATTGTCCGGGGCTCAGAAGTGGGGACTCGGGGTTCAGAAGTGGGGACCCAGTTCAAATGAGGAACCATTGTTGAGTGGACGTGATTAGTAAGAAACCTTTGTTGTCCAAATTGGTACCACATGCATAGAGTCGAATTGTGAGTCACATTGCATGCATAAAGGCTATGTGAATTTAATTGTTGTGCGGTTGTATAATTGAATATGTGTTGTTGATTGTGTGATTTTAACTACCCTTGCATTTTTTTACACTGTTAATATATTTCAGGTTATTCTCACCTTTATCTTATTTGTTTTGTGTTGCTTTATACGTTGTTGTACAAATACTCAGAAGGAGCAGGTGCTGTTGTGAGTTGGAAGATGGTCTTGGACCTTTTCTTCGTTTATTTTATCGATTTATCGCTATTTAGTTGGTTTAATGCTCTCATCTATAACATCGAGAACGAGGCGTTTTATTTATTTTGAGTTTATCTTTGGATTATGTTACTTTAATTAAGTATTTTAATTTGTTGAGATAATTAAATTTTATGTTAAGTATTTTGAGTTCCGCTGCGAGTTTTGAAATTACTTGGAAAATATACATGTCATATTTGAGTAGCATCCTAGAATGTGAATTTTATTTTTTATTTATGAGTTGGTATTTTAGTGGCCTTTGTTTGGTTTCTGGAACTGGTGAATTGCTTCAAATGATGAATTATAAACTAATATATCGTCAAAAAACACCACAATGAATTTACACTTAAAGGGCTTAAGAATCTCATTCATTATTGCTTAAAACATGCATGGAGCGTTGCATAGCCTAAACAACCTGACCTTATATTTGTAATGCCCTTGGTGGATGCAAAAAGTAGTCTTTACAATGTCGGTTGGGTCTGTTAATATTTGATGGAAACCTTGACGCATATCCAGTTTTGAGAACATTGTAGCATTTTCTAATTCATCCAATAGTTCGTCTATCATTGGCATTGAGAATCTATCTTTCATAGTGATTGTATTCAATGCCCTGTAGTCAACACATAATCTCCATGTGTTGTCTTTTTTCTTCACCATAAGGAATGGGGAAGAAAATGGGCTTTGGCTTAGTTGTATTAATCCTCTTTAAGCATGTCTTCCACTTGTTTTTCGATCTCACACTTCTGGATGTGGGGGTACCTATAGGGATGCACATTCACATGGGTGGAGTTTGGGAGAAAGTGGATTTTGTGAGTTATATTGCATGAGGGAGAAAGTGTAGATGGTGGATTGAAGTGAACTCCATAATGTGTGAGCAAATGGGAGATTTCAGGATCTGGGTGAGAGAAAAAATATGCAGGTAGGTTGGTTGGTGAAGTTGGTGAATGTGAGGAAGTGTTTGGGTCTTTGGTTAAGGAAAGTGGACTTGGGGATGTGTTTGGGCTGTCGGATAAGGGTAATGGGCCATTTGATAGAGAGAGTTGGAAAAGAGAAGAGGCAACTTGGGTTTGAAGTAAATGTTTAATCTTATGAGTTGTTACATTCATGGCCTATGATGAGGCGTCGATCCTAAACTCCACTGGTTGAACCTTACTAGCAAATTGCATGGTGAGGGCATCATAATCTGTTATGATGAAACCTAAAGTTCTAAGCCATTGGATCCCAAGGATGATATTTGCGTCACTGATTGTAAAAACATGTAAGTCTTTTGTAAAAGTATGCCCTTGTATTTCTATCATGACATTGGGGGGAAATTGCTTACACTTCAGAATAGCATTGTCGCCCACAATGACCTTCAATGGTTAGGTTTCTGTTGTATGCAAGGATAATAACTTTACCATTCAAGATTGAATGAAGTTGTGGGTTCCAGCACTGTCAATGATCATTGTCACTCGTGAGCGACTTACTGATTTAAACAAGTATAGCAAGTCGGAGGTGTGGGCACCTATCCCAGAGAGAGAATTGAAGCTGGTGTGCACTTCAGCTAGTTTTTCAAAAGGCGGTGTGTCAATCGGACGGGAAACTAAATCTTTGTGGGTGCCTTCGTCTTCTTTTGCAACGAATAGGAGAAGGCATCCTTTGCACTTGTGTGTATTGGACCATTTGTCATCGTAGTTGTAGTAGAGTTCTTTGTTACGGAGAGCAACCATTTCTTTAGGAGAGATCCGTTTGAATTGGAATCAGTTGGTGTTTGGATTGACTGGTAATGGGGTTTGGGCATTAATGTTGGTATTCGATTTTGGTGTGTTATTGTTTGCATATGTAAAAACCCATTTGCCTTTGTAGCTTCATTTTCTATCTTCTATTTTTTCTTCTTGAAGCTTTGCTAAATCAGTGGCTTGGGGTAACAAGAAAGGATGTAAGGCATGCACTTTGTAATACCCCAATTTATTAATTATTTATGTATATTAATTAATTGAGTGATTTTATGAATTAATTGATTTATGTGATTTATTTGATTTATTTGAATTTAAATGAATTATTTGATTTATTGAATTTATATGAATTGTTTGGTTTATATGAATTATTGGATTTATATAAATTAATTGGTTTATTTAATTTATATTAGTTAATTTATTTTATTGAAATATGTGGTTTATTGAATTAATTGAATTAATGGATTTATTGGACTTATTTGAAATAATTTATTTATTTAATTACTTGATTTATTTGGATTCAATTGAATTAAGTAATTTATTTAATTTTTTCTATTTAGTAGAATTATGTAGAATTGCTAGATTTTTAGTTGGGCCTAGATTAGGTGTGTGAATAGAATTGAGAGAATGGGTTGAGGTAAGCCCAATTGTTTAAAGACATTTGTTAGGGTTTAACAAAAAGAGTAGAGATGGAAGAGAAGAGAAATAGAAAGTTGGAAGGAGGCAAGAGAGAAGTGGAGGAGAAGAGGAGAAAACTCAAAGAGGAGGAGCTCTAGAATCATCAAAAATCAAGGTAAGAGTGGGTTTTTATATAATTATTGGGATTAATTGATAGTGTTTAAGGGGTAGAAATATGTTTAGGTTAAAATTCCCAAATTATCCATGAAATTGAAAATGTTAGGTTTTGATGATAAACTCTAAAATGTGATAATTAATGGTGTTTGGAGATGATAATTTGGTATATTATAGGGACACATTCATTATTGAAGTAAACTAATTTGCAAAAATATAAACATATATATTAATGAACTGTAGCGGTACATTTTTTTTAAAAACGAAATGCAGTATCCCTTTAATTACTGCATGAAGATGGCTGGTTTACATCCTGAGTGAATCACACACTCAAAGATAACACAGAGTCGTCACCGTACTTTATTTAGTCCCAAAGGACAGGGAAAATATCGATAAAACCCAAGGAAAAGAGAAACGGGAACGGGGGTCGATTATGCGAAAGGAAGGTACTAGCACCTTACGCATCCGTCATACTCGACGGGAACCATTTTGCTTGCTTCTAGGCTTGGATAGGTTATCTATCTAAAGGCTTCTAGATAAAACAAAGAGGAGAGAGAGAGAGAGAGAGAGAGAGAGGGAAGGGGAAAAAGAAAGAAAAGAAGGAAAGTGCTCGCGGAGGATTGGGGCCCTCGTGCCTACGTACCCTCATAGTGCAATGAGGAAATTAGAGTGTCGTAGTTCATGGAACCAGGGGACAGAGAGGAAGGAAGAAAGGGAGAAGGAAAGAAGGGTGGAAGTGTGCTCACCAAGACATCGCGTCTCGTGCCTACGTATCATACATTCAAAAGAATGCAGAATCAGAGCTTCCGTAGTTCGTGGAACCAGGGGACAGAAAGGAAGAAAGAAAGGGAGAAGGAAAGAAAGGTGGAAGTGTGCTCGCCAAGACATCACATCTCGTGCCTACGTATCTGACATCCGAAAGAATGCAGAATCAGAGCTTCCGTAGTTCGGGGAACTAAGACGGAAAAGGAAAAGGAAAGGAAAGTGGTGTCAAAACCAAGAGCAAAAGAAAGAAGGAAATTCCACTGGGGATTCAAGAGAGACGGTGTCAAAACCAAGAAAGAAAAGTAAAAGGCAAAAAAGAGTATTCCGCTGAGGAGTAAGAGACTAAAGTGACTGTGCAAGGAACAAAAGAGAAATGGTGTCAGAACCAAGAGAATAAGAGATAGAGAAAGATCCGCTGGGGATGCAAAAGAGATGGTGTCATAACCAAGAAAGAAGTGCAAAGGAAAGACAGTAATTGTGCTGAGAGTAAAGTGCAATAGTGGTGTCGAAACCAAGAGAGCAAAAGGAATAAAGAGACTCCACTGAGGAGTAAGAGAACAAAGAAATCGTGACTGAGAATCAGAAGGTAGCGACCCTATTGAGGAAAAAAACAAAGGAATGGTGTTAAAACCAAGAGAAAAGAGGACTCGGTATGTTAACTGACTGGCAGTGGTTAACCAAAGGAAGAGATTAAGACTCTGTGGGGAAAAGAAGTTTTAACAGATAAGAATTATGATCAACCAAAGAATGGGTGTAGGACCGAGCGAAGGTCGTGACCCAAAGAACGGGTGTAGGACCGAGCAAAGGTCGTGACCCAAAGGACGGGTGTAGGACCGAGCAAAGGTCGTGACCCAAAGGACGGGTGTAGGACCGAGCAACGGTCGTGACCCAAAATACGGGTGTAGGACCGAGCAACTGTCATGACCCAAAGAACGGGTGTAGGACCGAGCAAAGGTCGTGACCCAAAGGGCGGGTGTAGGACCGAGCGAAGGTCGTGACCCAAAGGACGGGTGTAGGACCGAGCAAAGGTCGTGACCCAAAGGACGGGTGTAGGACCGAGCAAAGGTCGTGACCCAAAGGATGGGTGTAGGACCGAGCGAAGGTCGTGACCCAAAGGACGGGTGTAGGACCGAGCGAAGGTCATGACCCAAAGGACGGGTGTAGGACCGAGCAAAGGTCGTGATCCAAAGGACGGGTGTAGGACCGAGCAAAGGTCGTGACCCAAAGAACGGGTGTAGGACCGAGCGAAGGTCGTGACCCAAAGGACGGGTGTAGGACCGAGCAAAGGTCGTGACCCAAAAGAAAGGGTGTAGGACCAAGCAAAGGTCGTGATCCAAAAGGACGGGTGTAGGACCAAGCAAAGGTTGTGACCCAAAAGGACGGGTGTAGGACCGAGCAAAGGTCGTGACCGAAAAGGACGGGTGTAGGACCGAGTAAAGGTCATGACCTAAAAGGACAGGTGTAGGACCGATCAAAGTTCGTAACCCAAAAGGGGTGTTGGTAATGACTGAACAAACAACACTTGACCAACGAAGAAGGGTATTGAACCAAAGGAGGTTACTAGCCCAAGGGTGCAATTATTCGAACCAATAAAGGTTGCCAACTGCTGGGGATTCAGTGTTTACAGACGGACTATGATTAACCGAAAGGAGCGAGTTATTAACCAAGAGAAGGAGATTAACTCGAAGAAGGTTCAGTATTTTAACAGGCGGGTTGTGGTTAACTGAAGAAAAGGGTGATTAACCAAGAATAGGTGATTAACCCAAGAGGAACTCAGTGTTTTAACAGATGGACTGTGTTTAACTGACGAGACGGGTGATTAATCAACAGAAAGTGATTAACCCAAGAGGAACTCAGTGTTTTAACAGACGGACTGTGTTTAACTGAAGAGATGGGTGATTAACAAAGAGAAAGTGATTAACCCAAGAGGAACTCAGTGTTTTAACATACGGACTGTGGTTAACTGAGGAGAAGTGTGAATTGGTGTTTTAATTGGCAAGCAATGGTTAACCAAGCAAAGGGAGAAAACCAAGAGAAGGTTGCGAACTCCGCAAGAGTTTTGGTGTTTAACAGGAAAACTGTGTTTAACCAAAGAAAGAGAGGGATTGTAGATGAATAGAGCATTAGTTTTAATAGTATGATTGTGATCAACCAATGGAAGAATGAATACAAATCTCATGGGGAATCAACAAAAGAAATGACTAGCCACAAGAAAAGGTAATGGAAACCCTCTTGAAGAGAACAAGGGAGAGGTATTGAACAAGGGCAATAAATTGACTCTCTGAAGATTGCTAATGATCGTGAACCAAGGGAATAATGATAGATCAAAAGACTGATTGAAAGAGATAAAAGTGATCGAGGATCGACTCGACTGGGGAAGAAGATACGCTACCGCCTAGAGATAGAGGCAACTAAGCCAGGCACAGGGTCATTCGTCCCCTACCTAAAGTAATCGGAATGAGAGTAGGAATTCTCCCTTCTCATTCCTTCCCTAACACACAGGGTGTAGCGCATAAGTTGAACGGACATCATAACAGCTCTAAATTGTACAATGCTCCAGTGTCGTACGTTGGTCGTCGTATGAATCTTTAACTCCGCGGGAGGAAAAGAGAGAAAGAGCTCTAAAGGGAGCCTAAAGAGGGGGAAAGGGAAGGATCAATTAATCGAAACATGGTTTCGATTAACTAATGAAAAGGGAATGTTATGCTAACAACTTTCCAAAGAGAATGGAAAATCATTAAAGCAAAAGGTGTAAATTATTGATTATGCATGATTAAGTTCATCCATGAAGAATAAACTTAATGCAAAGAAAAGAGAGGGAGTGCAAAACAGTACCATACAAATATTAGCATGTAACACAAATCATGTGTCAAGTGATCAAAGATTCTACAAGAATTAGAATGTTCAAACAAATATCAAGAACATACCTAATTGCGAGAATTGATAAATCAATCATTGAATTATTGTAAATATGCTTTAAACAGAGGTTAACAACACTTAAAACATCCATAAATATCAAGCATATCAATTCATGGAAATTAGATGAAGAAAGAATGTCAAATAAGCTTTAAAAAACTCAAAATTGGCTATTCTGTACAGTGGTAACCAGTTACTCACCACACGTTAACCGGTTACTTGCTCACAAATCTGCGTTTTGGGTGAAAATTACACTGAGTAACCGGTTACTCACCAGGCGTTAACCGGTTACCACTGTGACAGTGGCAAAAATAACAGAAAAAACAGTTTTTCAAAAGTGGTTTTCAACACTTAATCACTTATGACAACCACCACATGCTAGGACATGAATTTGTGCACTACAATTACATCATGTAAGGGAAATTAAACACAAATTACAAGCATTAATCATGGCGATTAAAGATCAAGCAATTGCATGATAAATTAAACCGAAAGCCATCGAAATTACAACGTAAACCCGCGGAAATGATCGAAACAGTGAGTAAAGTAAGATCTACCAACCTACAAGGCTGAGATGTGCCTTGGTAATTGTTGCAAAGGTTCTTGATGCAGAAAATCAAAGAAAACCAGAGGAATCTTCAATCATATCTGAATCGTACCAAAACCGAGCAAATTACGACGAAGCTCCGGAATGCGAATTCGAACCGTAGAATCTTGAAGCAAACACTTGAGATGAATCCAAAAGTTAATAGAACTCCAGAAACTCAAGTATAATAGCAAGATGATGAAGATAATCAAATAAAACCAGAGGAATCTTTAATTATAGCCGAAACGTATCGAAACCGAGCAAATTAGGACGAAAACTCCGAAATGCGAATTTTCACCGAAGAATCTTGAAGTGATCACTTGAGATGAATCCAAAAGCTACTGAAGCTCCACAAAATTCAGTAGAATGGAAAGATGATGAAGGTTGAGCTCGAGAAAAAGCACTTTCAAGGTGAAAGTAGCTTTTCTTCTATGGTGAATTAAGAGCTTTAGTGTGGTTTGGTGAAGAAGATGAAGTAGAATGTTAGAAGTTGCAGCAAAATGCAGAGAGGAATGAGAGAATTGAAAGTGAAGAGAGTGTGAATTTGTGTGAATGATTATGGAGGAGTTGCAAAATGGTGAAGCTTTGTTTATATAGACTTTTGGTTAGGAGTTGCTAGGTTTAGCATAAGGTTTAGACTTAGCTTTGGGTGGTTTGGAACTAGGATATGAGCTAGTTAGGCTTGACTCACCGAGTCAAGGTGGTTAACTCGGTTAGTTAAAACCAACTCGGTAACAATCCCAATGTGAACTCCATCATCCAAAGGTTGGCATGCTTGTAAAACAAGGAACATGGTGCATTTAATTTAAAGTGATGTATTGGAATAAATACACTTGGAACGTCTTGAAATGTCTAGAGATGTCTAGAATATTCCACACACTGCTAGAACACTGTAGAATCAATGACCAAAGAGAGTGCATGGCTGCTATCCCAAAAGTTCAGCAGGGACTGCAAATTTGCACTGAGTAACCGGTTACTCACCACACGTTAACCGGTTACTTCAACCAACTTTGCACAAATTTGCTTAAAAATGGGTGTTATGGCTGCGGTTCCGATTTTCCACCTCTTGTTTTGATGAATAGGTATGAAAACCCTTGTTTTGTGCTTGTTTTGATGAGGAGATGACTTTGAGAGGATGCAATTAATCGAGCTTGGAAAATCTGAAGATCCTGTAACAAGAAACACATAGAGAAAAGTGTGAATGCGTATGCCGATGATGCGAATGCTCATGCTTATGCAAAAGAAAAAAGGAGGTCAAATTTTGGGTTACGACAACTGCCCCTATTTATTCCTCTTGGACCTGAATGTACGAATTGCGCAAGCTCTTCGATGATTTGAGGTAGAAGGGGATTAAATAAAAGAGTAGCTCGAAAATTTGGCCGACGACAGCAAAAAGAGAGGTTGAATATTTTGAGGGTTGATAATTGCGAAGTTAGGCTGAATACCTGCTAGAGAAATGAATCAGGCCAAAAGAAAGGGAGTATGCTTGATGCATATGCTATGTATGTGTTCTACATGATGCTTGATATCATGCAATGCAAGGATGTAAGTTAGGATGCAGTGTTACAGGTTTGCAGAGTCTGGACGTACCAGAGAAACTGGGAATGTCTGGGCCAGGCTTAAGATAAGGGAAGAACTTTTGGTGGACCAAAGAATTGAAACAGCTCTCGAAGGATCTGCCAGGGGAAAGTTAGACTTTGGAAGAAAAGATGTGCAAAATGAAAACTGAATGTTGAAAAAGTATGGCCAGACGAGATCTGGGATTTGAAGAGACAAGTCAGACGAGAACTGACTACCAGAGGAGGACTGGCTTTTAATTGGGATGCATGTTTGAACTTGTATGGCGTAATGCTCTATGTTGATGATTATGTTATGCGTTTGAGGATGCAATGATATGCGATGATGATTACCAGATGCAAAATGTCGGTGATTATGTTTTGAAGAGATGTTAGATATGATTGGGCTTAAGTTAAGACTTCATGCTATGCCAAATGAATGATATGCAAGAGTGAAGCGTCATGATCAACGCATGAGAATGGTCTATGCAATGGTTTCTAAGAATATGTCAGGTGTTTTTGTTGCGGGAGGCGGAAGAGTTGAGGTTAGGGTGTAAGACCTAAAGACGTGATTCCCCGACACCTACTTCAGGATCAGAAGTTGTTGATGCAGCATTGCTCTTGTCTCAAAATGGGGAGAAAACTTGTACCTTAGTAGCTTGTCTCTGCCCCAATCTGTTGGGTATCTGCATGGATTTCCCCAATCACAAGGAATGAAACAGTTGTGTCACAGGATGATCTTGATTCGACTTGCCCCGATGTATCAGAACAGTATGCCCCTGATTAACCGTCTCTTGGGGAGGTCGACTTCTTGTGCTCTTGAGGTGGCCTTTCCCAATGTGAGCTCTGAAGTGATTTTGCCCCTGGCTGATCGATCTTTGGAGGAATGCCCCTGACCAAATGAACATGGAGAGATTTGTCGAATCTCGTCGTGATTGGCTCAGATTGACTGAATCTTGAAGTGGCTAGGACCAATGGAGTTTTCTAGACGTTCTTTTGCCCCTTGATATGATCAAACTTTCCATTGTGGAAGCCTTCTTGATGTCAAATGCTTGTTCGCAAGTAAAAAGTGTTTGTTTTAAAAGTGATAATGTTAATGCCAGGCATATGTCAGTTTTAAAATCCAAGTATGTTCACTAAGATTATGACATATAGTGAATGGATCACCATTTACAACGCCGTGTCAGTATCGGCACAAATGATAAGAAAATCTTTGGGAGTCAGTTTTGACATGATTTTACTGTCGTATGCTTTCGAAATAAACCCACACAGTTTAAGAAAGAAAGGATATAAGGCTCAAAATTTATTTTAACCCCACCCATTCTCCTTGATGTTCTCCAGTCCTACGTTCAATTAGTTTAACACAAGCGTTCATCTTTCAAAAGAGCTTTGAACAGTAGATGTGATGGTAATGGAATTGACGAGAGTTTTGGAGCGGCAGTCACTCACCTTTTGTTTTTGTCACATGTGATCACACGAACTTGTTCTTATTGAAGATTTCTCTCTTGATTCTCTGTTTTGTTCTTTTTGTTTTCCCTAATTTTCGCATAGACTGATTATTTTAAACTTGCAGTCTACCGGGATGCCCTAATTTTTGCCTAAGTCGTTTGTTTTTGAGTTTTTGACTTAGCGGGCTTTTATTCTTTTTCTTTTTTTTCCTTGTGATTTTTATTTTTTCTCTCGAACAAAATCGTGTGACATGTGTTTGATTTGTAGGGTGAGTTGTGACTGCCTCATTCTTTTGGTCGGAGAGGGACAACCATTGTGGATTCATGATTTTTCTGACCTCTTGCGAGGTATAGGATGTGGTTGATCCTCAAAATGGGGTGCTCCTCTTTTGAAATTCAAACGCATGGTCAAACTAGTTGAAGACTGGAGCGTGGTTTTTGTGGTTTCAAATCACTATCGCTTGGGTACTACAGTTCGATTCATTTTTTATCCTGTTAAGCTGATTAAGGAAGGGAAATAGATGTCTCAAATTAACCCTGCTTGCATACTGAGTTTAAACAGATGACTGTTGGTTTACAGATGCTGTTAAGATGTGGGTCTCCTTTCGGTTATTTTGTTAAGAATAGAATGCCTGGGCTATCGGTGAGGGTTTTGGACTGATGCTTTTCGATTGATGTATGAAGGTACGGGATTTGGGTTTTGGATTAGTGTGCTCGCTAAGATTTTTCTTGCAATCTTATGCCTACGTATTCCCGTTTACCGAAACAGGGAAATCCGACCGATCGTAGTTCCTCCTATTCTATGGGAGGAAATAGTGTTTTGGTGTCTTGTTCAAAGCCCAAGACGTGAAGCTAAAATGGTGGTTTGTATCTTGTTCAAAGCCCTGAAGGGTCTATTTGTATATTGTTTAAAGCCCAAGATGTGAAGCTAAAAGGGTGTGGACTTTAGAGAGAATTTGTCATCTCTAAAAAGGGGTATATTTGTCACAACTGTTTATAAAGGAGAATTACTTTAACTGGGATATGTGAATCCGACAATGTCGTAATTTCCTTTATAGGGGCTTTTCAACCTAGAGGAGAAGACTTTAACTCAGTGTAGAGCAATGTTATCTTTCCTTAGGAATTTTTCATGCTAAAAGAGGGACAGTGGCGTGGGTGTAAATAATCCAGAGGCTTGCCGTTTACAGCAATTAGATGGGGGAAAAGGAGTTGTGGATGTTTGTATATTGTGAACGAGGCACAAATTTGATGCTAAAAGGTTGATTGTCTCAACTAGGGGTTTCCTTATACAAAGCCTAAGCGGAGGCTAGAAGTTTGACTTTTTCGGGGAAAATGTTCTTTCTGTCTTGTACAAAGCCCAAGATTGAGGCTAAAAGGGTTTGACTCAACAAGAGAGTATTTTTGTATCTTGTACGAAGCCCGAGATGGAGGCTAAAAGTGATCGACTCAATAAGAGAGTCTTTTTGTATCTCGTACGAAGCCCGAGATGGAGGCTAAAAGTGATCGACTCAACAAGAGAGTCTTTTATATATCTCGTACGAAACCCGAGATGGAGGCGAAAAGAGGTTGACTCAACAAGAGAGTCTTTTATACTCAAGAAGAGAGTGTTTTGTATCTCGTACAAAGCCCGAGATGGAGGCCACGGTAATTGTTTCAGTTGAGTGACAGGTCTAGTATGTTGGTTTAAAAGAGAAAATGAGTTCTTATAAAGCGACTGATTAAAAGTAAGGCTATGCTTTGAGATTTGATCAGAGGATCAGGGTTATTTCCCGTTCTTTAAGGAAATGGGAAATCCAGAGGGTATTTATACTGTCCGAGTTTGCGGGTGTTTTCCCTATCTTTGAAAGGGGCTTGAGAATGTCTTTGAGACTCAAGGGTCTTAAACTGTCCAAGTCTAGAGTTTTATCTTTTGTACTATGCTTAGAGAGACAGTAGTAGGATCTAGACTCTTTGAAAGACTGTTCTATTAAGATAACTAATTTCTGTTCCTATACCTCTAGGAGGTCGTCGGGAAAATTTGTACGAAGCCCAAGAGGAGGCTGGAAACTTTTAAGAAGCCGAGGGACAATTTGTGCAAAGCCTAAGAGGAGGCTCTCTTCCCGAAGGAAGAATCCTTATACGAAGCCTAAGAGGAGGCTGTGAATACTTCTAAGAAGCTGACGGATCCTTGTACAACGCCCAAGAGGAGGCGGGGATGCTTTTAGGAAGCATGTGGGTCCCCAAACCCAGAGAAGTTCAGGACACGCCATTCACCGAGAATGGATCAAGCCAGGAAAGTTTGAGAATTTGGAAGAAACTCAAGAGATGCCATTCACGGAGAAAAGATCATCTCTGGGGAGTAGAGTTTCTTTGACAACTTTTAAAGGTGACAGTCTGAGAAAGGGTTCAAAATGAATCTGCCTTTCACATCTCCATATTGTTTAACCCCAAGAGGAGGGAAGACTGTATCTGGTAATCCTATGGGGATCTAGTTTAGTCTATTTAAGAGTGATCAACAGGGCTTAGTGCTAGACGTAGTTGCCGGGGAAACTCTAAATATCTATACTATTATTACACAGTCGATATGAGTTTATGAAAGAAGACTTACAGTGAAACAGCCCCACAGTACAGTTATATACATATGAAAGCGGTAAATGAAAGCGTATAAACACTTACTCGGTTGTAGAGCTTCCATGCTGTATTATTAGTTGTTCAACAAAGAGAAATTGAAAACAACAATATATTTCAAAATCAAAGGAGAAAGTGCTTTGACAGAAATGTTGGGGCTTACAGCTCAAGGAGAGGCCCAAGGTTTTATCAGTGATTGCACTGTGGTTTTGAATTTGTACAGGGACTTTTACAAGTGACTGAGGCCCAAGAAAGGTTTTTCTGTACAAAGGGATGGGTCTTATACTCTCTCAAGAGGCCCAAGAAGTTTTGGTTAAAAGGGGATTGGGTCTTACAATCTATTAGAGGCCCAAAGATTTATTTTTGTACAAGTGATGGGGCTTACAGCTCAAGGAGAGGCCCAAGGTTTGTTTGAAAACGCCGTGGGTCTTATACAATAAGTGAGGCCCAAAAATGTTTGGTTTTCAAAAAGGGTTGGGTCTTACACTCTATTAGAGGCCCATAGATTTATTTTTGTACAAGTGATGGGGCTTACAGCTCAAGGAGAGGCCCAAGGTATGTTTTTTGTTTGAAATGGCGATCACACTGAGATTTTTGAAAACGCCGTGGGTCTTATACAATAAGTGAGGCCCAAAAATGTTTGGTTTTCAAAAAGGGTTGGGTCTTACACTCTATTAGAGGCCCATAGATTTATTTTTGTACAAGTGATGGGGCTTACAGCTCAAGGAGAGGCCCAAGGTTTGTTTTTTGTTTGAAATGGCGATCACACTGAGATTTTTGAAAACGCCGTGGGTCTTATACAATAAGTGAGGCCCAAAAATATTTGGTTTTCGAAAAGGGTTGGGTCTTACACTCTAATAGAGGCCTAAGAATGTTTTGAATGGGTCTTATAGCTCGAGGAGAGGCCCAAGGTTGGTTTTTCAACGGACGATGATCGCGTCAAACTTTTTGAAATACAACGGGACTTATATAATAAGTGAGGCCCAAAAGGTTTGCATTTACAAAGGGTTGGGTCTTACACTCTAATAGAGGCCCATGAGTGTTTGAAAATGTTTTGCGAGGGTGAAAACCAAAGAAACCCTAATTTGTTATTCTTTAAAAGTAAATATTTAAAGAAAATTAAATAAAATACCAAATAAGTTTGAATAACCATTTGTGATTTTTGTTTAAGATTTGAAAAATGAGGGATTAATCACAAGGGATATTAAAACTCACTTGGTTTTGATTTTCAAAGTAAATATTCACTTTTAAAATGTTTAAAAACAATTAAAAAGAAATTTATTCACAAAAATACTAATTATATTAAATAAATAATATAAACTTAATTTTTTTGTGGAATAAAATATTTCAATATTTTTGTGGTTTTTTGCAAAAAGAACTAATAAAAAATAATTAAAATTGAAAGAGTTATTAATTTTCCAATTAATTAATAAAACATGAAAATATTGGAAAAATAGCAAAAATGTGAAAAAACACAAAATGGCATGGGTGGGGTTTGAACCCACGACCTCAAGGTTACAAGGCACGTGCCTTACCACTGGGGTGGTGATACATCCATTGTTTGACGTGAAACCACAAATATACAAGTCATGTCTAGGTTTTAGGCCTGGCCCATGGCAAGGCAAGGCAAGTTTTGGTTCAGAAACGTGAAGGCCATAACTTTCTCATTTCTCCATGTTTGGGGACAAAATTTATATGCATCTGGCCTAGAATTTCACAAGGAATCCAATGGTGGTGGTATTTTTTTCAGATCACACTCCCTCCTCAAAATCCGATAGTGGTTTTGAAAAAGGCCTATAATTGCATTTTCTATGCTACACTTTGATACAAGCATGAATTACATGATCAATTGGTTCAAACACAACATATATAACATGTATGAGGTGTGCATGATTAGTGGACTTCAAAGCAATGCATATTTTGGAAAGTTCAAGTTATGAGGCTTACCTCTTTTTGAGCTTTTTGGAGTTTTTGTGCAATATGTCAAGCCTCTTGTTCCGGAAATGATTTGATGCTTTGGACACACTCAAATGATTCCTTAGAAGCTTTTAGGATGATTGGAATCAGCTGGTACCTGCAAAAACACAAACAGACCCTTTCTTGCAAAAGGGGTTAAAAATGACCAAAATAGCAACTCTCTCAAATGGTGTTCTAGATGGGGGAACCATTTAGGACAGTTCAAGGATGATATTTGGAGTGTGTTTGAGGTTTTATCTGGTTTGGAAAGTGACTGAATCAAGACATGGCTTGAAAAATGCACAAAAAGTCTATTTTGAGGTTTTGAGAGGTGACTTTGTGATTTTGGTGTTACATGTCACTTTTGATAGTTTGGATCACCTACGTATGATGTTTATGAGGTGTTAGGATCATGAGCTGTGATGGAAATGCTCTCTAACTCAAAAACTCAGAGTTACCTTGCTAAATAAGGTATTTTTGCCTAAAGAGAGGGATTTTGAGGAAAGCATCTGTTTGATGGCTTTGGTGTACTCAAACTGAGCACAAATGAGCTCTATTTATAGTAGAGAAAGTTTGTTTTGGGATTAATAGTGAATGGCAACTGCAGCAGAGGTTTGGCCAATGTTGGCAAATGAGAATCCAAGTCTCCTCTAGCCATTGACTAGAGGTTAGGGCACAGGATTGTGGTTCCCTTGGTCTTGGATAAGTCTTGACTGATTTCAGTTGCAAATGGCTCAGTCCATGCCACCTTCGTGTATACATTGAATGCTCCAATCCAAAATTGGAGTCTTGTCCCTATTTTAGGAAATTCTTGGTTTGGAATGCTATTTTTTGTTCCAAAGACTTGGGAGGCTTGGGATCAGAGTTGGTTCTTCCTTGGTCCCCCCTTGAGGTGTTCAGATGGATAGAGTTGCTTGGAATTGCCCAAATTTGGCAAATCGAGCAAAACTCCAAAATCTGCCTTGCCTTGGCAGTTTTCAGCAAGGCATGTTGCCATTGTCATAACTCATGGCTCAAGTTGAGTTTGGTGATGTTCTTGGCCATTTTGGAAAGCCCTCATATGATACAACAACTGTTTGATCATATGTGGTTTTGATACTTTTTGGATCCAAGTGAAAAATGTCCCTACATTTGGACAAAAGTAAGGCAGATTCTGACTTAGTGAAAAGGGTTAAATAAGTATTAGGTCCCTGGAAATAATCCAACATTCAAGTTTGGTCCCTAAAAAATTTTCTTCAAGGTTTGGTCCTCCTAAAGTTTTCCATTTCTAATTGTAGTCCCTCCCGTTAGTTTCCACTAATGGAGGATGATGTGGCACGCCAAGTGTGCAATAATCCCTTGCCAACTGTGTATTCTTATGCCACGTCAGAAATGAAATTTTCAATTCATTCAAAACCCTAAACCTTTTCCTAAATTTCATTTGTTTCCAGAGCAACATCAACTGTAGAAGAAGTAGATGAGCAAAAAAACACTTATCTCAGAGCTCAACGCACTGAAGAAGGAACAACGGCCGGAAAACGCTGAGCCGCGGTCACCACCCTTTAACCTCCGCGATCGCCACCACCCACGAGCGGAGCAGAGACGGAGGTGAATAGACACCGCACAGCAACGCGACGGATGAAGGGATTTCGCCGAAGGGAGACGCAGAATGAGACGGAGGGAGCACGAGATCGCTGAAGAAGAGCAAGGAAAATTGGAACTGAGCGAGAACACGGTTGGATTTCTTAATCATTCGTCTGAATCTCAACTATTGCAGCTCGCTCAAATCACTCAAAGTTTCAACATCTATTGTTCGAATCTCAACAGCTACAACATCAATCATTCAAATTTGAATATGGCTCAGTAACTCAAAAGCTCTAGATCTGAACTCAATCTTATCAGAGGTTTGGCAATACAATTTTTTTATATATCGTTCAAATTTTTTTAAACTATACTACAACATCCCCTTATGGCATTTGTTTATTAGATTTTGTTGCAAGGCTTTTTCAGATGGAAACGGTGGTAGTTCATCATCAGTCCAAAACAAGGAATTTTTGAAGAACTTTTGAAGAAAGAAAAGAGATTGAACATATTGAAAGAAAAGGTGGGGTTTCTCTGTATCCTTTTGTTTGTCTTTGTTTGGTGTGCGGTTGAACTGTGTTGAAGTGTTAATTAGTTAGAAAGCTTGTTATGTTATTGGTTTTGTCTCTGTTACAGTTTGAATGGAGTTTGGAGAAATTATGTTGAGTTAGTTACTTGTGAAAATTAGTTAGAAAGCTTGTTATGTTATTGGTTTTGAAGTTAGTTTGAGTTAGTTAATGAATTAATGTTGAGACAGTTGGTTGTATTGGTTTTTGAAAATGAAAGTTAATTATTGAAAAAAAGAGTTTGTTGATGTTACTAATCAAATTGTGTATTAACAGGTTGTTGATGTTGCCATATGGTGGTTTGGAACTGATGTTTACCAATCAAACTGTGGTTTAGAACTGTGTTTACCACTTATTGATTTTGCTGACCAAGAATACTTTGTTGATGTAAGGACCCTGATGCTTGGAAAATGTTCACATTTGCTCTGTATGTTTCCATAGAACTGTATGCTTGGAAAGTGTTGACCAAGAACACTTATTGAAAACTGTCTTTTGATATAAAGTATGAAAATGTTCACATTTGCTCTGTATGTTTCTTGGAACTTTAAATCAAACCATTAGTACTCGAGTCATTTGTTATACAGTTGTTAAACTACATCAAAATTCAACAATAATGAACATTTCTTATTATAAAGACAATTTAAATGTATAACTGATAACAGCAACAACACCAAGTATATCTCTTATTCTAACTAGATGGTTCGACAATATGCATAGTACCATTCAATAAAACCGTTGTTGGGAGTTACTTTGTCTTAGTAGGAGTTCTAAATGCCTTTGGTAACTTCTGAGTTCTGTGAGTGAATCTAATTAACTCTGCAATATACGTTTAGCAGAAACAACAACTGATGAAAACAAACCAAGCATTTACTCGATCAATCAAAGATTCAAGCATTTTTCTTCCCTGCTGCTACACGTGAGTATGCTCCTATGGTGGATGAGATATGGAAAGATCCTGCTGTTCAGGAAACATATAAGAGAAGAGAGGAATTGCATAATTTTCCCGATGTTGCTAAATATTTCTTAGATCGGGTATGTTGCTACCATTGCATTCTTTCTTCTTGAGCAGTATTTGGTGTAATTTTGTCTTGTATATTTCGTTTCACTTATGGATATGAGCTATAATTCTTATTAATATTACAACTAAAACATCAATTTGCCTTTTCCATTCTGGAGTTAATTCAATGCACCTGGCCTTAGTGCTTGCTAGAGCTATTATTTTACCTGTTATTCCTTGTTAATTTTGTTAAATTAGGAATAGCTAAAATGTTCAAATATATACAATAGTTGCAGTGCAACTTATCAGGTTATATAAAGAAACCTGAGTGGTAAAACAAGGCATATGCTGAGAAGGACTTGAATTGAAACTGCACCATTAATTAAAATGGAAGAATTTAAAAAGTGAAGGACTTAAAAAGTGGCCATTTATTATTAATTAAAAGGAAAGAATTTAAAGGGATTGATGGTTAAATATGTTGGCTCTAGAATAAATAAACAAACTGCTTCTGGACTTAACTGTTGATTGTGTACTGGTTGGTTCTATCTAGGTCACTTATACATTGGGTTTATTGGCTGGTTCTATCTAAAGTCTTTTGATAATGAATAGTGTTTCTTATTTTTCATTTTACAGTGGTGAAGGCACCTGGAATGGAACCTCTCAAAGTTTGTTTGAACAAACAGCATTATGAAGTAGTAGATTATATTGGTTTGTGGGAATGGACAGACCCTGCCTGGGATGAGGGAGCTGAAGCATCACAGTGTTAATGATTGAGTATAAGTTGCTATGATGAAATTAAGTAATTACATTTACATGATTGCTGAACATTGCTTTGAGCAGTTGTAAAATGTAATGCCTCTAGTGTGGCATGTATCCAATTAATAACATGACAATAAGGATCATGCAAATAAAAATTAAGCAGGTTATCTAAACAAAGTGCATTATAAAATTCTTTGCATACTTAAAAATAAGCTTGTCTTCATTGTCAAACATTATGTTGCCACTAGAGTTTAGAGAGGTTAAACAGCAAGTTTGATATGTTTGGGAAAAAAATTAATCAAATTAAGGTGAGTGTTCAGTATGAATGGAAAAAGAATCTGGAGGTTTTATGAATTAGCTAGAGATTACCTATGAATTAGCTACAAAAATGTTGTGTTTAAATTAGCTAGAGATTAGCTAGGAATTAGCTAGAAAGTAGCTGCAAATTAGCTATAATTTCTGGATTCAAATATGATATAAATATAAAAAAAAAATTAAAATTGAAACTATTGCCACGTGGGATACATGTCAGCAATTTTTGCCACGTAGACATTGCCACATGTAAGCCACGTCATCAAAAAATTTCCACATGGCGTGCCACATCATCGTTAGTGGAAACTAACGGGAGGGACTACAGTTACAAACGGAAAACTTTAGGAGGACCAAACCTTGAAGAAAATTTTTCTAGGGACCAAACTTAAATGTTGGGTTATTTTTAAGGACCTAATACTTATTTAACCCTAGTGAAAATTTCACTAAGTGTTGGAAAAAAGTGACATTTTCACTTTTTGTGATTTTGATCCTTCCATAACTCAAAATCCATGAGGAATTTGGAGGGGGTTCAGTTTTTAGCTTTTGTAGAGGGCCATGAGATCTACAAATTAAGCTTTGGATGGGGTTCAGTTTCTAGCTTTTGTAGAGGGCCATGAGATCTACAAATTAAGCTTTGGATGGGGAAAATGGCTTTGTGGTTTAGGAGTTATGATCCTCCAAAGTTGGTACCCTAGCCACTTTGTTCATAACTTAGAAAATTTTCTAAGTTTTTATGGTTACCCTTTTTACAAGTTATCCAACTTTTCTTGATTTTTCTTGATGAATGATGATTAAAATCATACATTAACATCATTTTAAGGTTAAAAAAACCATTTTTGTGAAAAATCTCAAAAAGTCAAAGTTGACTTTTGTGCACAGTTGACTTTTTATCAGACGAATTCCAAACTATGCGATCCTTTATGAAATCATGTCCTTGACCTAAATCAAACTTGATGGACATGTTCCATGGGTGTTATAGGGTATATTGATCCATGTCCTAGGGTTTGGGAGCATGTCCTGGTCAAAAGTCAAAGCTACAGTTGACTTTTCTCGCGAAACCCTAATTGTGGTACTGATGAAATTGAAACTTGTTGCTCAAGCTTCTTGGATCAATCCATTGTTGCAAATGGATCAACATGGTATGTTAGATGTTAGTTCTTGTAATTGGCTACAATTTTGGTAAAACAATGTTTCTGTTGAAGATGTCATTTGTCTGATGTCTTAACATGAGTTCTTAACATTCAGTTTATGTTAAGTTATTTATGGTTGCAGTTTTGTGTGCTGATGTTAAACATGATGTCTTGACATCAGTTGACAGAACATCAGAACATCAGTCTGCTGTGTTATTAGGGTTGCGCGTATTTTTGTTGATTGGTGAGAGTTGTTGCTTTAGTAAGTGAGAGATTGCAGGCGAATATCTTGGTAAAAATATTTTCTGATGCAATCATATGTGGAGTAGATGGTTCATCCATCTTTGGGGAGACTGATGAGGCAAGATGGTTCATCCATATTGTGGTGATGATTTGCATAATGATGGAAAATCTGAGTGGTCAAAATTTGGGTATGACAGATGCCCCTATTTAATCTTCTTGGACCCGAAGGTGTGAATGACGAAGGTATTCGGGCATTCGGGGTGCAAGAGGATTAAATATCGGAATACCCAAAATTTTGATGGTGGTTATGAATGGTAGCTTACGCATTCATCCTCTTTTGCAAAGCAATGATGCTTAGAAAAGGTAAAAAGTTCCCCTCGATCCTGGTCTTCAGCTAAGGAACTGGTCTCAGTTTTTTGATATAAACTTCCCCTCGATCCTGGTTTCCTACCAAGGAACTGGTCTCAGTTTCTCAAATAAACTTCCCCTCGATCTTGGTTTCCTACCAAGGAACTGGTCTTAGTTTCTGATTCAAACTTCCCCTTGATCCTGGTTTCCTACCAAGGAACTGGTCTAAGTTTCTTTTGTCAATAAGCTTTATTGACAAGGGACGCTACGTGTAGCGGTTTTCATCAAACTTCTCGCCGAATTTTTCTGGGGAGATGCCATTTGATAGAAACATTTTGATGTCAGACTTGATGGGGAACCCATTCGTCTGAGTTGTAGAGGTGTACAAACTTCTCTGTTGGAGACGCCATTTGCCGGATCTACTGGGGAAAACGAGTCTCTTGAGAGACTGCTTTCAGCTTGGGGAACATTACACCATACTTTTCTCGAGATCTTCTCAGAGAAATGCTATATGATGTACCCCAATTTTGAGGTGCCGATGACTTTGTTAACATTGACTCTCTGGAGAGAAAAATCAATATGTTGCTAAAAGTCTTTAATTGTGAGGCTTTCTCTGGGATTTTCCTTAATCCGGGAAAGCGAAGATATCATCTTCAATGGCGAAGAGTGACATTTGTCTAAGGGTTCTCTGGTTTTTCAGAGGTTCAAGTTATCAAAGTGGTCAAAGGCCAACTCTAATCCAGAAATAAACTGGAGGAGAGATCGTTTAGATGATTCACTTCCTAACGAGGGAAGAATTGACAACTCGATTGAGAGGACTTTTATCACTAGGGGACAAGACCGACTAGAGTGATAGTGATGCAATATAAATATGAATGAATCAATAATGCATGATGTATGTATGTATATGCTAACAAAACTGACGCGACATACAAACTAACGGATGAACACGACTGGATACTCGGCCACAGTGGGGCATGTAGAAATATCGCTGGTTCAAGATAGCAATTCTGCCTTGCTTATGAGAAACGGACCCTGTTGGGAGCGACGTTGGTTGGGCTTAGGAGATGAGAACTCGACCGAAGATTTCAGACAGAGCATTCGCATCTGACATAGTTGATCCTTCATTCAGGCGCACTGGTTTAGAAGGAGTATTTTGATTCTGCACTTTGAGGCTTGAACACCTTCGGAGACGCAATTGATGTTCTTTCGATGTTCAATAGTCAAAAGAATTGCCATCTTTATTTTAAAAGCAGAAAAAGTTTTAACAAGTAAATTCGTTTTTGTTTTATTTCAAGAATCGTTGATCATGTTAAAATGTCGTTCTGTAAAGCTAAAACAAATAAGAATTGCAAACAAAAGCACAAGGGCTCAAGTTTTATTGATAGGATGGAAATCAGCCAAACGCGTGATTCCATAGAGTATTTACAAAGCTAGAAAATGGTAATTTACAGGGAAAAGGGCTACGTTGAAACATAACGACCACTATCCTTCTACCAACTTTGAATTTGGGACATCCTGAGCTTCTGTCGAAGATGACCTTGACAGGAGTTTTTTGGACAGATGATGTAACTGCTGCTGAGGGACTCGCCTCTGTTGGACATAGTTACTTGCCATTAATCCCTAACTTTTGCCTGGATTGTACTTGGAGATTTCCAATCCACCAGGATGATTTTTTATTATGTCTCTAATTTTTGCCTGGACCGCCCTTTCAGGTTTTCAATCCACCAAGACGTTTTTTTTAGGCGAAGTATTTCTTGACTACATCAACATTTATGGGGTAGGCAAATTCCTCTTCGTCCATGGTTGCGAGTCTCAAGGCATCGCCTAAGAAAGCTTTCTTGACCACGTAGGGGCCATCATAATTCAGAGCCCATTTGCCCCGGGAATCAGTGAGAAACGATTGTATCTTTTTTAGCACGGGGTCTCCTTTCCTGAAGACGCGAGGTCAAACCCTTTTGTCGAACGCCTTCTTCATTCTTTGCTGATACAACTGACTATGGCATAGTGCCGTGATTCGCTTCTCTTCTATGAGATTCAGTTCGTCGTGTCGACTTTGACACCATTCAGCTTCTGTAAGCTTAGCTTCCATCGATACCTGAATTGATGGGATCTCTACTTCTATGGGGAGCACTGCCTCCATGCCATATACTAGAGAGAAAGGGGTTGCCCCTGTTGAAGTGCGGACAAATGTGCATAACCGTGAAGAGCAAAGGGTAGCATCTCGTGTCAGTCTTTGTAGGTTACAACCATCTTCTGAACAATCTTCTTGATGTTCTTGTTAGCCGCTTCTACCGCCCCGTTCATCTTAGGTCGGTAGGGAGATGAGTTATGGTGTTCGATCTTGAACTCTGCGCGCAACTCTTTCATCATCTTATTGTTCAAGTTAGATCCATTATCAGTAAATATCTAGCTCGGAACACCATAACGGCATATGAGATTGTTTTTGATAAAACGGACCACCACTTGTCTGGTCACATTGGTGTATGAAGCTGCTTCGACCCGTTTGGTGAAGTAATCAATGGTGACTGGGGTGAACCGATGTCCGTTCGAAGCTTTGGGTTCAATCAAGCCAATTATGTCGATCCCCCATATGGAAAAGGCCATGGGGAAGAGAGAACTTTGAGATGCGTTGGCGGTACATGGATTTTGTCAGAGTATATCTGACACTTGTGACACTTCCTCATGTACTTGTAGCAGTCGGATTCCATTGTCAACCAATAGTACCCTGCTCTTAAAATTTTTCTCGCCATTGTGTGTCTGTTGGCATGAGTGCCAAAGGATCCTTCATGAATTTCTTTTATCAGCATGTCTGCTTCTGGTCTGTCTACACATCGGAGCAAAACCATGTCAAAATTTCTCTTATAAAGAGTATCACTGCTCAGAAAGAAACTGCCAGCCAGCCTTCTGAGGATTTTCCTGTCTTTCCTAAATGCCCCGGGTGGGTACTCTTGTTTCTGAAGGAAGCACTTGATATCGTGATACCAAGGTTTGTCGTCTATGACTGCTTCGATCGTGAAGATGTAAGCGTGCCGTTCAAGGCGCATTATGTCGATCTTAGGTAAGTCGTTCCATTGACCTACACTAATCATAGAAGAGAGAGTGGCTAATGCATCATCCATGTGATTCTTCTCACGAGGGATGCGATGAAACTCAACTCTGTTGAAGAAGGGTAGCAACCTTCTTGCGTAGTCTTTGTAAGGAATCAATCCCGATTGGTATGTGTTCCAATCTCCTTTAATCTGATTGACGACCAGGGCTGAGTCGCCATATACGTCCAAGTTTTTGATCCTTAAATTAATCACTTCCTCGAGACCCATAATACAAGCTTCGTATTCGGCCTCGTTGTTCGTGCACTCAAACGTAAGTCTGGCGGTGAAAGGAATGTGGGTACCCTAAGGGGTAACAATGATTGTCCCAATTCCGCTTTCGTAATGATTGACGGCTCCGTCAAGGATAAGTCCCCATTGGGAACCTGGTTCTGGCCCTTCACTGGGTAGCGGTTCATCGTAATCTTTTATTTTTAGATACATGGCATCTTTGTTTGGGAAGTCAAATCCGACTGATTCCTGATCGTCAATCGGTTGATAAGCCAAATGATCGGCTAAAATACTCCCTTTAACGGCTTTTTGAGCATGGTACTCTATGTCATATTCTGATAGTAGCATCTGCCAACGAGCGATCCTTCCCGTGAGAGCAGGCTTTTCAAAAACGTACTTGATTGGATCCATTTCAGAGATTAACCAAGTAGTGTTATGAATCATGTACTGGCGAAGACGTTTGGCTGCCCAAGCCAAAGCGCGGCAAGTTTTCTCAAGCATAGTGTACCGAGTCTCGCAGTCGGTGAACTTCTTGCTCAGATAGTAGATGGCAGACTCTTTCCTTTTGGTTTCGTCTTGTTGGCCAAGTACACTGCCCATGGAGTCTTCCAAGACTGTTAAATAGATGATTAGTGGTCTTCCCTCCATTGGAGGTGACAGAATCGGCGGATTCAACAGGTATTCCTTAATACTGTCGAAGGCGGTTTGACAATCTTTTTTCCAAACGCAATCCTGGTTCTTTTTGAGTAACTTGAAAATCGGCGCACATGTCGCGGTCATGAGGAATATGAATCTGGAGATGTAGTTCAAACGTCCTAGGAATCCTCTGACTTTTTTTTTTCAGTTTTCGGAGAAGGCATTTCTTGAATGGCCTTGACCTTGAAAAGATCAACCTCAATTCCTTTCTGGCTGACGATGAACCCTAAGAGTTTCCCTGAACATACACCGAAGGTGCACTTATTGGGATTCAAGCGGAGTTTGTACTTTCTCAAATGCTCAAATAGTTTTGACAGGTGGGTCACATGCTCCTCTTCTGTCTTAGATTTTGCAATCATATCATCGACATATACCTCGATTTCTTTGTGTATCATGTCATGAAAAAGAGTAGTCATGGCCCTTTGATAGGTTGCCCCGGCGTTCTTCAAACCGAACGACATTACCTTGTAACAAAAGGTCCCCCATGGGGTGATGAACGAAGTTTTCTCCATGTCTTTCGGCGCCATTTTTATTTAATTGTAGCCCGAGAATCCATCCATGAAGGAGAAAACTTTGAACTTTGCTGTACTGTCAACCAGCATGTCAATGTGTGGTAAAGGAAAGTTGTCCTTTGGACTAGCCTTGTTTAGATCTCTGTAATCGACACACATTCTGACATTTCCATCCTTTTTGGGAACAGGCACGATGTTGGCTAACCATTGAGGATATTCTGACGTAGCGAGGAAACCCGCGTCAATCTGCTTCTGTACCTCCTCTTTGATTTTGATGGCCATGTCCGGATGGGTTCGTCTCAACCTCTGTTTTACTGGCGGATATTCCGATCTTAATGGTAAGTGATGCTCCACGATGCTGGTATCCAACCCTGGCATATCCTGATAGGACCAAGCGAACACATCGGGGAATTTTTTGAGAAGCTTTAACAAACTCTCTTTGGCAGTTGGACTGAGCAGTGCCCAATCCTGATTTCTTTTCTCTCTTTTTTGAACCCAAGTTTACCGTTTCCAATGGCTCTTTGTAAGGTTCAATGGACCTTTCCTCTTGTCTGAGTAGTTGGGAGATCTCTTCTGGAATTTTGTTGTCATCTTCTTCTTCGGCCCCAAATACCGGGAACTCAAAGTCGGGAGAAGGCATCGGATCGTATGTTTCAACGGGGTTTAAAACAAGCAATCTGCATGACATGATGATTCGTTTTAGAAGAGATAGAGAGAATGCAAGAGTGTGTGCAGTGAATTTCTTTTACTGCTTGTTTTTATTATTTCTTATTTTTTTAGGATTACCATTTTCTAAGAAAAGCAAAAAGAGAAAACAGCAAAAACTGCGGAAATTACAGAACGACATTATTTTATTAAAGAACAAGTCGATTCTTGAAACTACAGCCCTATAAAACAAAACTCTGTCGCTTTGGGCGAAGCGAAGAGGGAAAATTTACAGAAAGCAAGCCCTATCAAAACATTTGTTTCACCTGGGCAGGGTGAAAGGTTAAAGATGGCAATTACTTTGACTGATGAACGATCTTCGGAACATCGACAGCAACCCATTGGCGGCGAACTCCTCGGTGAATCACAAAGTCTGGTACCTTCTTTCTTTTGTCTTCAGAAATAACGCTGATTTCTGGTGGAGCAGGATCGTTGGAATCTGTCTCCCAGGCAGAGTTGTCGTAGGAGGATTCCTCTGTTGTATTTTGCATAGTATTTGTGCTCTCAGGTAAATCTCCCTATCCAGTTGGCTAGATGTCTTCGAGCCTGATACGAGAGCTTTCGGGAGCATTGTACTTGACCATATAGTCGTATTTTCCACTTGGTTGTCCCAGGGTGTCCCATACTTCTTTGGAACTGGAGGAGTCATCTCTCTCGATGACGTTGGCCTCAGGAAAAGTGTAGTTGATGAATTCTAGTCCTGCAAATGTTGTGAATTCATCATCATACTGGATAGGTTCTGAATGACCTGAATGTTGGTCCCATGACACGGTGGGGACGCAGGTATTCTGTTCAATGATGCTCAGCCGATTTTCATTGTTCGGCTGATTTTCTTGCCCCAAGTCTCCTGGATACGGCTGCCACATTGGCATGCCATCCATCGGGCCTTAATAGCCATGGTCAAAGTTTTCTTTCATTAGAGTGTCCTCCTCTAATGAGTTTGGTGGAGCACAGCATCCTTCCGGATCACAATCTCCATATATCATTTCGACATCTGACCTGGGTATAAATCTCGGGCTCTGTGCAGGAAAGCAAAATGGCATAGGCTCTTCTTCCTGAGACATGTAGCCGTCCTCGTTGAGATAGGACTTCCATTCTTCCTCCATATCGGGTGAATCATCTTTATTGATGGTATGCACTTCTTGAGACACTGGGTGAAGGAAACCTCCACTGTGGAAGAAGTTCTGAATGGGATGAAGAATTTCATCGTTGGTAGCCGTCTGGGCACAGGTCGCAGAAAAACCAAGACCCTTCTTTGTTTTATTGTCAGTAGGAATGACAAGCTGTCCCCATCCTATTGTATTGGCACCTTTGACTACTTTGATAGCATCCTTGTATGAGGAAATGGAAGTTCCCTCTTCGGATTGATTATCCTTGCTCACCGACAGTGCTTGGAACTGAGTTCCAATAACCTCCTCGGGTTCTACACCAGTAGATAATGATAAGTTGCTTACGAGCAAGGCTTGTTCCCCACAGACCGTGATGACCTGGTTGTTCTAGACGAACTTTAACTTTTGGTGGAGGGTCGAGGTGACCGCCCCAGCCTGATGTATCCAAGATCTTCCTGATAAATAATTGTACGTTGCCCGGATGTCCATGACCTGGAAAGTAACTTGGAAAGTGTGAGGACCAATAGTTATGGGAAGGTCGACTTCGCCGATAACTGTTTTTCTGGATCTGTCAAATGCTTTGACAATGATCTCGCTGGTTCTCATCGGAGGTCCTTCGAAGGATAATTGCATCAAAGTGGATTTCGGCATAACATTCAGGGCTGACCCTATATCTACCAGTACGCTGGCTAAAGCATCGCCCTAACAGCTGACCGTGATATTGAGTGCCATGTTGTGACGGTGACCCTCTTCAGGTAATTCCTCATCACTGAATCCCAAGTTATTGCAGGAAATGATGTTAGAGACAATGCTATCAAACTGTCTGATGGTTACATCCTATTCCACAAAGGCCTGCTCTAAGACTTTCTGTAGAGCCTCCCTGTGCGCTTCTGAACTGAGCAAAAGTGATAATACCGAAATCTTTGAAGGAGTTTGTAACAGTTGATCAACAATGTTGTATTTACTCCTTTGGATGAGCTTCAGCATCTCATCATCGTTTTTCGAAAGGTCGGGATTACTGGATTGACCGACTGGTGGATCAGGAGCTTCTGTTGGAAGTTCCTTTTCTTTGCTGGGTTCTCCAACTCCTCGGTTGAAGATTCTACCACTCTGTGTTACTCGAATGATGTCTGCAATATTCACGATGGAGGGTAACGGAATTTCCTTTTCGTTCTCAATTGTTGTTGCAACGTATTTGTAAGGGATACCCTTAGTTGATTCATACGGTAGTGGTCCTGGTAGATAGATGACTATGGGATCCTTCCGATTTTTCTGACCATCGTAAGCAATTTCGATCCGTTCCTGGTTGGGAACTCTCGATTCGTCAAGTAGAGGAATGATGGTACAAACATCCCTAGCCCTCTGGTGATCAGAGATTATGACAATGTCCTCGATTTGATCAGCGAGGTAGTCTGGCGCCCAATTGATTGGTCTGGAACCTGGATATGGGCGAATCTCTCTACGATCCACTTGACCCTGAAGAGCTGCTCGCACAAGGTAACATCCTTGGTTACTTTCCAAACAGTCTCTACAATGTTCATAGTTGTGTGGTGGCACCTGGCCACGCCCGCTTTGAATACAATGTAACCTCACTAGGTTAGTTTCCACAGATCGGACATCCTGACTTTGATGCCGAGTGGGGTTCCCCTTGATAATACTAATTTGCTGGGTGTCTTCATCCACATAGATCGGAAGCCACCAGTGGTTCAATAAGTGCTGAAGTGTTTCCTAGACAAGGGCACGGCCTTGATCATTTTCACAGCCCGCCTTACAGCTCTGATAATCATGTGATACCAGGAACCCGAGCCGGACCTGTTTAGCATTCAACTCCACTAGGCTGGTATTTATCAAGCGAATGTCGAAGATTTGGATCATGTTGATCTGATAGGGATTCTTATCATGGTAGTCCTGGATCCATCCAAAATCCATCTGATGCTGGAGGGCCTCTTGTACAAAAGAGCATCCCTGTTTGTTTATCGAGCAAGTCAGACAGGAATTGTAATCGTGTCACGGCAGATTATGATACTGGCTTTGCCTTGAGTGGATTGCCACCAAATTGACATTCATCGCACAGATGTCGTGGTTTTGAATGACGTTGGAATTCGTATAAACCATGTTAACTCCACGAACTCGGTGCTCCTAGATCCATCCGAGATCCATCTGTTCCTGTAGAGCTGATTGCACCACAAAACATCCTTGATTATTTTTAGAGCAGATATCACACTGGTGATAATTATGAGGTGGCACATGGCCATATCCACTCTGTCTACAATGCATCTTGACCAGATTGGCTCTTAACAAGAGTACGTCATGAATTTGATAGAAGTTGCTAGTCTCTCCCTCTATCAAATTGACCGTAGCCTTCTCATGTTGAGGCAGAGGGTTCGTGAGAACATTAGGATTCGTATCCTTGAAAAATAAGACCCCGCTCCTAACAAGCTTTTGCACGTCAGATTTGAAATTGAGACAGTTCTCTATGTATGCCCTGGTCCTCCTTGATGGTAAGGGCAAGTCTGATCCACCTTAAACCAAAAAGGCGGATTTTCCGATACTGTAAGAGGGGACTTAGTCTGGATGTGCCCCTGGGCTAGTAGTAACGGAAATAGTTCTGCATACAATACGGGTATAGGATCAAATCCTGGTGGCCGCGTTGTACGATTGTTGTTGTATTGAGGACGAGCCTGCTGAAGAGGCTGTTGTGTCCTTTGTTGATTAGGTTGGCCGTGCGCAACCTGAGGTTGATACGTAGAAACAGGCGCAGGGTTGATAGCAGGAGTTACAGCTGCTACTGGTTGATAACGTCGCCTTTGCTTTCCGAGAGAGATATTCCCAATATCTTGCTCTTTTTTCTTAGGGAGAGCACTACCGTATTTCTTAGTATCACTTGTCGATCCAATGTCTTTGACTAGATGTCCTTCTCAAACGGCTTCCTCGAGATGCACCCCCATACCGACCATTTCGGGGAAGTCGTTGGGCGCACTGGCAACCATTATGTCGTAGTAAAACGAGCTCAAGGTTTTTAAGAAGATCTTTGTCATCTCTTTTTCCTCAAGAGGTGGACAAATCTGGGCGGCAATTTCACGCCATCTCTGAGCATACTCCTTAAAGGTTTCCTTATCCTTCTGCGACATGGCTCTGAGTTGATCTCTGTCCGGTGCCATGTCCAGATTGTATTTGTATTGTTAGACGAAGGCAGTGCCAAGATCGCTGAAAGTGCTGATCGTGGCACAGTTTAAACCGATGTACCATTTTAGTGCGGCACCGGTTAAACTATCTTGAAAGTAGTGAATCAGTAGGTCCTGATTTTCTGTCTGAGCTGACATTCGCCGAGCGTACATCACCAAATGGCTCTGAGGGCAAGAGTTACCCTTGTACTTTTCAAAGTCGGGCACTTGAAACTTGTGCGGGACTTTCACGTTTGGGACCAAGCAGAGGTCCGCGGCGTCCTTTCCAAATAAATCCTGACCGCGAAGGGCCTGCGGTTCTTTCTGTATTCCCAGGAACTGTTCCTGGAATTCATTCATTCTTTCAAACACATTTTTGTTTCCACCAGAAGGTATCTGGGGAATCTGTCCTTCCAGGACAGTGTGTACCACGGGCGGTGGTACAGTCATTATGGCCGAGACTCTCAGTGTCTCTCGAAATTTGTAACCTTCAGGAGTTGCTGTCATACCCCTGGCATCTTCGCTTTCTCGAAGTTTGTAACCTTCAGGCCCAGCGGCTCCTGCTGCAGTTCCCTGATCCTCATTGATCAACGGGATATATCCTTCCGGGATATAATTGAGTGGCATGCCCCAGGGACGATCTTTCGGCATTTTGTACCTAGGATCAAACTTTTCCACTATGGGCGTTGAGGTGATCTCCAAGATCACAGTCCTTTGTAGCTGAGCTTCTGCCATGGCTTGCATGTCGTTACGAAGCTTTCTCATATCCTCTCTCAGAGCGTCGATCTCTTCTCTCAACTCTCTGTTCTCTTCCTCAAGATCATCCATCTTTTTCTGACGATTGGCCCGAGTATTGTACGAATGAGACAGTTTGACTCTAGAATTGAGACATAAACATGAGATTCGTAAGTAAGAAGAATACGTGACGTGAGAATGATGAATGCAATGATTAGATTATTTTTTGTTTATTCAAAGTAAACTTCGACAATCAGATTGCAAATATCAAACAGTGGGGAAACCCCTTTTTATTGAATTCAAAGGATTGCGAAAATAGAAATACAGTAGATTACAAGGTGCGGAAACAGAAACCTAAGCTAATGGGTCCCGAGTCCTCTCTGAGGAGAACCCGGGTGCTGATTCTGGTACTTTCCTTTTCTTTGACCGGGGCTCTTGAGCCGTTGTCGGGTTGTCATTCTTTTGCCAAGTGAAAGGAATGAGCAAATTCCTTTGGCCATCCTGATTATCCACAACATGTTGCTCCACAATTTCAATTAGAGCATCCTTATCTTTCAGTAGTTGTTGTATTTTGATACACTCCACATTGAGAATGTGATACTTGTTCTTCCAAGATCTCCTCTCCTGTTGAACTTTGTTGAGAGTAACCTGAAGTTTTTCTGTTTTAGTCATGAAGTACATGACAGATTCCCTCGGTGGAAGAACTCCGTGACGAGGATAAGGCATCTTTAGCTTGAGAGCTCTAGTTTGTACCCAGTGGAGATAAGGCTCCACCGAGACACAGTCCGGTTTTCCTAGAGACTCTCGTCCTTTCTTATGAACATGTTTTCAAGCGTGCACTATTTCCGTCTTTAGTGCCCTATCATTTTCTCCTTCCTTGAAGAAAAGACCTTCCAGATGAGCATTTCACGGGATATGCCTCATTGGGTATCCAAATTGACGACGAAGCAAAAGCGGATGGTAATTGATTCCTCCCTTAGTTCCTATGAGGGGTACGTTGGGGAAATTTCCACAACGGTCGATGATCCTGATCCCGTCATAAATCCTATTGCACCAATCTATGTCAGAGTTGGTGAGGGACATGATTTTCTACGACCAACGTAAGGCATTCCTGTGATCCCAAAAAGCAGCAGATTTAGGCAAATGGGAGATAAACCATTTATACAGTAGGGGCACACAGCATGTGATCATTCCTCTGCTGTACAAATTCCCTAAGTGTACAGAATGATACGCTTCCGCGAGCAAAGTTGGCACAGGGTTTCCAATGAGAAAAACCTTAATGGCATTGATATCGACGAAGTTATTAATGTTGGGAAACAGAAATAACCCGTAGGTGAGTAAGACAAAGATGCTTTCAAAAGCAGCCACGTTCCCTATACTGGAAAAGTACATAGCCTTCTTTATCAAGAATTGGACTGGAAAACCTTGGATGCCACCCTTAGTGGTCATGTGAGTCTTGACTTCCGACTCATCCAAATAAATTGCTCTTGCAATGGTCTGATCCTTTGCAATGGTCATGTGAGTCTTCTCGGCCCGCTGGTGTTTTCTCGACAAGGACTGATGATTTTGAGAGACAGGTACAAAAATCACTAGTATAAACCTTTGGGATGGGTAGAGCCTTGACTCCATGACAACGACCCATTTCCAATAGTTTCCGCACCACTAAAAGAGGTTTTTCCTAGGTGTATACTCAATCTTTCCACATGCGGCATCACACACATTCCCATTAGCAGAAAAATAAACATGGATATCAATTAGGAAAAGCAGTATATATATTCGTCCTAAAGTCTTAGACTTTAAAGAGCTATGAATTCTATGTTCCTGACAGAAAATGGCTCCCCGGCGGAATCGCCATCCTGTGGTTCCTTCCCAACTTTAAAGGTTTTTGACCTAAGATCCTAGTGGAGTCAACAAAAAGTCCTATCCCAGTGAAATTCCAAAGAAATAAAGAAGGGCCCTATTGTGGCGCCACTTTTTTTTTTGTGTGAAAAATCTATAAACTTAAAGTTTCTTCCAAAAGGATGGGAAGAGAACAAGATCTTTCAACCTCCCACTGTGGTCGCCATCTTTCTGTTGCGCAGTTTTCGTGGTTTCGAATCACTATCGCTTGGGTACTACAGTTCGATTCATTTTTTATCCTGTTAAGCTGATTAAGGAAGGGAAATAGATGTCTCCAATTAACCCTGCTTGCATACTGAGTTTAAACAGATGACTGTTGGTTTACAGATGTTGTTAAGATGTGGGTCTCCTTTCGATTATTTTGTTAAGAATAGAATGCATGGGATATCGGTGAGGGTTTTGGACTGATGCTTTTCGATTGATGTATGAAGGTACGAGATTTGGGTTTTGGATTAGTGTGCTCGCTAAGATTTTTCTTGCAATCTTATGCCTACGTATTCCCGTTTACCGAAACAGGGAAATCAGAGCGATCGTAGTTCCTCCTATTCTATGGGAGGAAATGGTGTTTTGGTGTCTTGTTCAAAGCCCAAGACGTGAAGCTAAAAAGGTGGTTTGTATCTTGTTCAAAGCCCAAGATATGAAGCTGAAGGGTCTATTTGTATCTTGTTTAAAGCCCAAGATGTGAAGCTAAAAGGGTGTGGAATTTAGAGAGAATTTGTCATCTCTAAAGAGGGGTATGTTTGTCACAACTGTTTATAAAGGAGAATTACTTTAACCGGGATATGTGAATCCGGCAATGCCATAATTTCCTTTATAAGGGCTTTTCAACCTAGAGGAGAAGACTTTAACTCAATGTAGAGCAATGTTATCTTTCCTTAGGAATTTCTCATGCTAAAAGAGAGACAGTGGCGTGGATGTAAATAATCTAGAGGCTTGCCGCTTACAGCAATTAGATGGGGGGAAAAGGAGTTGTTGATGTTTGTATACTGTGAACGAGGCACAACTTTGATGCTAAAAGGTTGATTGTCTCAACCGGGGTTTTCCTTATACAAAGCCTAAGCGGAGGCTAGAAGTTTGACTTTTCTGGGGAAAATGTTCTTTCTGTCTTGTACAAAGCCCAAGATTGAGGCTAAAAGGGTTTGACTCAACAAGAGGGTATTTTTGTATCTCGTACGAAGCCCGAGATGGAGGCTAAAAGTGACCGACTCAACAAGAGAGTCTTTTTGTATCTCGTACGAAGCCCGAGATGAAGGCTAAAAGTGATCGACTCAACAAGAAAGTCTTTTATATGTCTCGTACGAAGCCCGAGATGGAGGCGAAAAGAGGTTGACTCAACAAGAGAGTCTTTTATACTCAACAAGAGAGTGTTTTGTATCTCGTACAAAGTCCGAGATGGAGGCCACGGTAATTACTTTAGTTGAGTGACAGGTCCAGTATGTTGGTTTAAAAGAGAAAATCAGTTCTTATAAAGCGACTGATTAAAAGTAAGGCTATGCTTTGGGATTTGATCAGAGGATCAGGGTTATTTCCTGTTCTTTAAGGAAATGGGAAATCCAGAGGGTATTGAGACTGTCCGAGTCTGCGGGTGTTTTCCCTATCTTTGAAAGGGGCTTGAGAATTCTTTGAGACTCAAGGGTCTTAGACTGTCCAAGTCTAGAGTTTTATCTTTTGTACTATGCTTAGAGAGACAGTAGTAGGATCTAGAGTCTTTGAAAGACTGTTCTATTAAGATGACTAATTTCTATTCCTATACCTCTAGGAGGTCTTCGGGACAATTTGTACGAAGCCCAAGAGGAGGCTGGAAACTTTTAAGAAGCCGAGGGACAATTTTTACGAAGCCCAAGAGGAGGCTCTCTTCTCGAAGGAAGAATCCTTATACGAAGCCTAAGAGGAGGCTGTGAATACTTCTAAGAAGTCGACGGGTCCTTGTACAATGCCCAAGAGGAGGCGGGGATGCTTTTAGGAAGCCTGTGGGTCCCCAAACCCCGAGAAGTTCAAGACATGCCATTCACCGAGAATGGATTAAGCCAGGAAAGTTCGAGAATTTGGAAGAAACTCAAGAGATGCCATTCACAGAGAAAAGATCATCTCTGGGGAGTAGAGTTTCTTTGACAACTTTTAAAGGTGACAGTCTGAGAAAGGGTTCAAAAAGAATCTGCCTTTCACATCTCCATATTGTTTAACCCCAAGAGGAGGGAAGACTGTATCTGGTAATCCTATGGGGATCTAGTTTAGTCTATTTAAAAGTGATCAACAGGGCTTAGTGCTAGACGTAGTTGCCGGGGAAACTCTAAATATCTATACTATTATTACACAGTCGATATGAGTTTATGAAAGAAGACTTACAGTGAAACAGCCCCACAGTACAGTTATATACATATGAAAGCGGTAAATGAAAGTGTATAAACACTTACTCGGTTGTAGAGCTTCCATGTTGTATTGTTAGTTGTTCAACAAAGAGAAATTGAAAACAACAATATATTTCAAAATCGAAGGAGAAAGTGCTTTGAAAGAAATGTTGGGGCTTACAGCTCAAGGAGAGGCCCAAGGTTTTATCAGTGATTGCACAGTGGTTTTGAATTTGTACAGGGACTTATACAAGTGACTGAGGCCCAAGAAAGGTTTTTCTGTACAAAGGGATGGGTCTTATACTCTCTCAAGAGGCCCAAGAAGTTTTGGTTAAAAGGGGATTGGGTCTTACACTCTATTAGAGGCCCAAAGATTTATTTTTGTACAAGTGATGGGGCTTACAGCTCAAGGAGAGGCCCAAGGTTTGTTTTTTGTTTGAAATGGCGATCGCGCCGAGATTTTTGAAAACACCGTGGGTCTTATACAATAAGTGAGGCCCAAAAATGTTAGGTTTTCAAAAAGGGTTGGGTCTTACACTCTATTAGAGGCCCAGAGATTTATTTTTGTACAAGTGATGGGGCTAACAGCTCAAGGAGAGGCCCAAGGTTTGTTTTTTGTTTGAAATGGCGATCGCGCCGAGATTTTTGAAAACGCCGTGGGTCTTATACAATAAGTGAGGCCCAAAAATGTTTGGTTTTCAAAAAGGGTTGGGTCTTACACTCTAATAGAGGCCCAAGAATATTTTGAATGAGTCTTATAGCTCGAGGAGAGGCCCAAGGCTGGTTTTTCAACGGACGATGATCGTGTCGAACTTTTTGAAATACAACGAGACTTATACAATAAGTGAGGCCCAAAAGGTTTGTATTTACAAAGGGTTGGGTCATACACTCTAATAGAGGCCCATGAGTGTTTGAAAATATTTTGCGAGGGTGCAAACCAAAGAAACCCTAATTTGTTATTCTTTAAAAGTAAATATTTAAAGAAAATCAAATAAAATACCAAATAAGTTTGAATAAACTATTTGTGATTTTTGTTTAAGGTTTGAAAAATGAGGGATTAATCACAACGGATATTAAAACTCACTTGGTTTTGATTTTCAAAGTAAATATTCACTTTTAAAATGTTTAAAAACAATTAAAAAGGAATTTATTCACAAAAATACTAATTATATTAAATAAATAATATAAACTTAATTTTTTTATGGAATAAAATATTTCAATATTTTTGTGATTTTTTGCAAAAAGAACCAATCAAAAATAATTTAAATTAAAAGAGTTATTAATTTTCCAATTAATTAATAAAACATGAAAATATTGGAAAAATAGAAAAAATGTGAAAAAAACACAAAATGGCATGGGTGGGGTTTGAACCCACGACCTCAAGGTTACAAGGCGCACGCCTTACCACTAGGGTGGTGATACATCCATTGTTTGAAGTGAAACCATAAATATACAAGTCATGCCTTGGTTTTAGGCCTGGCCCAAGGCAAGGCAAGACAAGACAAGTTTTGGTTCAGAAACGTGAAGGTCATAACTTTCTCATTTCTCCATGTTTGGGGACAAAATTTATATGAATCTGGCCTAGAATTTCATAAGGAATCCAATGGTGGTGGTATTTTTTCCAGATCACACTCCCTCCTCAAAATCCGATAGTGGTTTTGAAAAAGGTCTATAATTGCATTTTCTATGCTACACTTTGATACAGGCATGAATTACATGATCAATTGGTTCAACCACAACATATATAACATGTATGAGGTGTGCATGATCAGTGGACTTCAAAGCAATGCATATTTTGGAAAGTTCAAGTTATGACGCTTACCTCTTTTTGAGCTTTTTGGAGTTTTTGTGCAATCTATCAAGCCTCTTGTTCCAGAAATGATTTGATGCTTTGGACACACTCAAATGATCCCTTAGAAGCTTTTAGGATGATTGGAATCAGCTGGTACCTGCAAAAA
Source organism: Lathyrus tuberosus (assembly GCA_022829125.1). Lineage (NCBI taxonomy): Eukaryota > Viridiplantae > Streptophyta > Magnoliopsida > Fabales > Fabaceae > Lathyrus > Lathyrus tuberosus. Next base: position 16,849,416 of record JALAZF010000016.1, read on the forward strand.
CACAAACTGGCCCTTTCTTGCAAAAGGGATTAAAAGTGACCAAAATAGCAACTCTCTAAAATGTTGTTCTAGATGGGGGGAACCATTTGGGACAGTTCAAGGATGTTATTTGGAGTGTGTTTGAGGTTTTATCTGGTTTGGAAAGTGACTGAATCAAGACATGGCTTGAAAAATGCACAAAAAGCCTATTTTGAGGTTTTGAGAGGTGACTTTGTGATTTTGGTGTTACAGGTCACTTTTGATAGTTTGGATCACCTACATATGATGTTTATAAGGTGTTAGGATCATGAGCTATGATGGAAATTATCTTTAACTCAAAAACTCAGAGTTACCTTGCTAAAGAAGGTATTTTTGCCTAAAGAGAGGGATTTTGAGGAAAGCATCTGTTTGATGGCTTTGGTGTACTCAAACTGAGCACAAATGAGCTCTATTTATAGTAGAGCAAGTTTGTTTTGGGATCAATAGTGAATGGAAACTGCAGCAGAGGTTTGGCCAATGTTGGCAAATGAGAATCCAAGTCTCCTCTAGCCATTGACTAGAGGTTAGGGCACAGGGTTGTGGTTCCCTTGGTCTTGGATAAGTCTTGACAGAATTCAGTTGCAAATGGCTCAGTCCATTCCACCTTGGTGTATGCATTGAATGCTCCAATCCAAAATTGGAGTCTTGTCCCTATTTTAGGCAATTCTAGGTTTGGCATGCTATTTTTGGTTCCAAAGACTTGGGAGGCTTGGGATCAGAGTTGGTTCCTCCTTGGTCCCCCCTTGAGGTGTTCAGATGGATATAGTTGCTTGGAATTGCACAAATTTGGTAAATCGAGCAAAACTCCAAAATCTGCCTTGCCTTGGCAGTTTTCAGCAAGGCATGTTGCCATTGTCATAACTCATGGCTCAAGTTGAGTTTGGTGATGTTCTTGGCCATTTTGGAAAGCCCTCATATGATACAACAACTGTTTGATCATATGTGGTTTTGATAATTTTTAGATCCAAGTGAAAAATGTCCCTACATTTGGACAAAAGTAAGGCAGATTCTGACTTAGTGAAAATTTCACTAAGTGTTGGAAAAAAGTGACATTTTCACTTTTTGTGATTTTGATCCTTCCATAACTCAAAATCCATGAGGAATTTGGAGGGGGTTCAGTTTTTAGCTTTTGTAGAGGGCCATGAGATCTACAAATTAAGCTTTGGATGGGGAAAATGGCTTTGTGGTTTAGGAGTTATGATCCTCCAAAGTTGGTAACCTAGCCACTTTGTTCAAAACTTAGAAAATTTTCTAAGTTTTTATGGTTACCCTTTTTACAAGTTATCCAACTTTTCTTGATTTTTCTTGATGAATGATGATTAAAATCATACATTAACATCATTTTAAGGTTAAAAAACCATTTTTGTGAAAAATCTCAAAAAGTCAAAGTTGACTTTTGTGCACAGTTGACTTTTTATCAGACGAATTCCAAACTGTGTGATCCTTTATGAAATCATGTCCTTGACCTAAATCAAACTTGATGGACATGTTCCATGGGTGTCATAGGGTATATTGATCCATGTCCTAGGGTTTGGGAGCATGTCCTGGTCAAAAGTCAAAGCTACAGTTGACTTTTCTCGCGAAACCCTAATTGTGGTACTGATGAAATTGAAACTTGTTGCTCAAGCTTTTTGGATCAATCCATTGTTGAAAATGGATCAACATGGTATGTTAGATGTTAGTTCTTGTAATTGGCTAAAATTTTGGAAAAACAATGTTGCTGTTGAAGATGTCATTTGTCTGATGTTTTAACATGAGTTCTTAACATTCAGTTTATGTTAAGTTATTTAGGGTTGCAGTTTTGTGTGCTGATGTTAAACATGATGTCTTGACATCAGTTGATAGAACATCAGAACATCGGTCTGCTGTGTTATTAGGGATGCGCGTGTTTTTGTTGATTGGTGAGAGTTGTTGCTTTAGTAAGTAAGAGATTGCAGGCGAATATCTTGGTAAAAATATTTTCTGATGCAATCATATGCGGAGTAGATTTTGTTTCTATTTTTAGGGTTGAATGATATGAAAAGATTTGAAGAATAAAGTTTGTTTTAATTTCAAATCAAATCAGAGATTTTCAAGGAGTCCAAGCCCAAGTCTGAATTTCTATTTAAAGCAGCCACAACCCTACTTAGAAGTGACGAAGACTAGAGAGTGTATACTGAGTATCAGTTGTTAGAGTTTTCGTTTGTGTTTTGTAAGCCAATCATGCTTGAATTGGTATAGCTTGTTTGAGTTGTATTTGTCCTCTCTAAAGCTTTTAAGCAAGAGAGTATTGTTCTTGATCAAAGCTTTTAAGCAAGATCAAGTTGTGAACTTTGTAATCTTTGAGTTGTATCACTGAGGTGATTAAGGGGGAGTGAGCGGTATCTCATATCTAAGAGGTTCTTAGGTAGAAGTATCATTGGGTAGTGATTAAGTTAGGAGATTGTCAACTGGGATTGTTGAGTCTGTAATTTAATACTACTAATAGTAAATTTCCTCCATGGCTTGGTAACCCCCAGACATAGGTAGTTAGACCGAACTGGGTGAACAATTCATTGTGTTGATTGACTGTTTTTATTGCCTTGTTCATATAGCAGATTATGTTGTTGTGACATTATACTTAACATCACATATCTGATACCAGAATTTCAATTGGTATCAGAGCAGGCATCCTGCTCTGCATCTGGGTGAGATCTAGGGCTGTTACTTTCTGGTACTATGGACAAGGAGAGTGGTTGATTTGTGAATAGACCCCCTATTCTAGATGGCTCAAATTATGATTATTGGAAACCTCGCATGGTTACCTTCTTGAAGTCCTTGGACAACAGGGCTTGGAAGGCTGTTTTAAAGGAATCGAAACATCCTGTGATTGTTGAAAAAGATGGAACATCAAAGCTGAAACCTGAGGAAGAGTGGACCAAGGAAGAAGATGAACTTGCGCTTGGAAATTCTAAGGCTTTGAATGCCATTTTTAATGGTATTGACAAGAACATCTTTAGGCTGGTCAACACTTGTGAAGTGGCTAAGGAAGCTTGGGATGTCTTGAAAACTACCCATGAAGGAACCTCCAAAGTTAAGATGTTAAGACTTCAACTGCTGACAATAAAAGTTTGAAAATCTGAAGATGAAGGATGATGAGACCATTCATGATTTTCACATGAATATTCTTGAGCTGTCAAATGCTTCTAGTGCCCTTGGAGAGAAAATGACTGAAGAGAAGCTGGTAAGGAAGATTCTTAGATCCCTTCTCATGAGATATAAAATGAAGGTGACTGCTATAGAAGAAGCTCAAGACATCAGCAAGATGAGGGTGGATGAGTAGATTAGTTCTCTTCAAACTTTTGAATTAGGGATGGACGAGGAACCTGAAAAGAAGACCAAAAGCATAGCTTTGGTATCTAGTTCTGAAGTGCTGAGAAAGAGAATAGTCCTGAGTCTCAAGAGGAGCTGACCCATGCCATTGTTCTTCTAGGAAGACAGTTTAATAAGGTGTTAAAAAGAATGGACAGGAACTATAAACCAAATGTTAAGAAAATCTCGTCTGACATCAACAAGAGAACTACAGCTAAGGAGAAGCCTAATCTTGACAAAGGAGTCCAATGCTATGAGTGTGAAGGTTATGGTCATGTCAGAAAAGAATGTACTACATATCTTAAGAAGAAGAAAAAGGGGTTATCTATTTCCTGATATGATACTGAGAGTGAGAGTGATGAAGAGACTGCCAAGCATGTTAGGGCATTGACTGGAATATGTGCTTCTGATGGAGAGTTGAGTGATGATGATCTGACCTTTGAAGAGCTAGCAACCTCCTATAAAGAGTTATGTCTGAAAAGTGAAGAGGTTTGTCAAGAAAGGGAGAAGCAGAAGAAAATTATAGTCCAACTTAAGGCTGATAAAGCTGAACTTGATAATGAAGTTCTGTTGTTAAAATCCCAGCTTGATCAAATGTCCAAATCCATCAGAATGTTGAATAGTGGACCTGACACTCTGGATGAAATCCTTCAGGCTGGAAAAGGAACAAGTGATAAGACTGGTCTAGGATTTAATGGAGAAAAGAAATCTTCTTCAGATGCTAGTTCTTCTGGTTCCAAACAGAACTTGTCCCATCAGATGTCTCAACATCAAGGGAAAGCTCATGTGTCAGGACCCAAGCAATATGTACCTCATCAAAAGACACAACACCATGGGAAAGATTATAAACATAACATGTCCCAACCTATGTCTCAACATCATGGGAAAATGTATGGGCCTAATAATGTTGTGCCTCACTGTTATGGCAGAAGAAAGCCCCATCATCATGGGAAAAGACAACCTAATCATCATTACAGAAGACAGTCTCAATACTATGGGAGGAGACAGTCTCAAAACTATAGCAGAAGGCAGCCTCAACAGTATAACAGAAAACATCCTCAAGAGAGAAGGCATGTTAATCACTTTAGAGAAGAATTTCAAAGCTGGAGATGTCACTATTGTGGAAGATTTGGTCACTTGAAATCTTTCTGTTTCAAGCTCTATGGATATCCTCAACCTAATCCCCAACCTAGGCAGAATCAGGATAGTCCTACTGTTGTTAAGCAATGGGTTCCTAAGGATGGTGCCACTTGTTTGTTAGCTCAGATGCCATTAACTGGTTCTGCCAAAGAGGACTGGTATTTTGATAGTGGTTGCTCTAGGCACATGACAAGTATGAAGAGTTTGTTGTTGAATGTTGAACATTATTCCAGCTATGTAACTTTTGGAGATGGTGTCAAAGGAGAAATCAAGGGTGTGGGAAGACTGAACTGTGCAGGTGCTCCTAGACTAGATGATGTGTTATTAGTCAAAGGATTGAAGTCTAACTTGATCAGTATTAGTCAACTATGTGAGCAAGGACTTAAAGTTCACTTTACTAAGGCTAAATGTATTGTCACTAATGAGAAAGGTGAAGTTGTCATGAAGGGTGCTAAGTCCAAAGACAACTGCTATCTATGGGATAAAAAGGGAGAACATCTAGAGGTGAAACAAAGTCTGATTGATCGCAATGTCAAGCATGATGTCATGACATCCTACTGTGACATTCCAAGGATCACCAAACACTCTAGGGTTAATCTTAGGGAAAGCAAGATCATTGAGGATAACCATACAGGAAGGATGTGTAATGACAGTTTCTCTAAGGATATATGTGTTGAACATTGTGATGTCGTAAGAGGAAAACTGGGTATGTGTAAAAGACAACAGAGGTTAATGACGTGTGCTGAATATTTATTAAAATTCAAAAATTTGAAATGTGATACATTTTGGTGGGGAAATTACATTTATTGGATTTTAAGTGTTCAACAAAAGAAGCCCTCCTACCCTATGCAATCATTTCCTCACCTTGCCTCCACACGCTACATCAATCCTCATAGTCTGTTCGTCTTCTCCCCAAAGAATAGAAGTCTCAACACATTTTTGTTCATCAGTTGCTACAGAGGAACAATGTCTCAACAAATGTCGTCTCCCTCCAAGAAGTCTGCATCCAAGAGTCCCTCACACACAAAACCTAGGGTTTCAACGAAAGGGGTTTCTGAGGATGAAGCTTTGGATATAGCCCATCTCTCAATGATTCCAGCTTCTAAGACAAGACCTGACAAGCTGCAAACAAAAAGGCCTTCTCATGATACATCAGGTAAATCGTCTGATCATTCTGCTGGTAAAAAATTTGATGATAGGAAAAGTAGAGAGCTTGTTACTACCATTTTGTTTGGAGATAAATATGCTCCTAGGACCTCTACTCCTCAAACTGTTGGAAATCAGAATGAGGAAGAGACTGTAGATGTTGATAAAAGTATAGGTCAGATTGTCACTAAGATATTTGTGAAAGGGATTCCTGTGGCTGGAATATCAAGACCTTTGGCTCAAGTGGCTGCTGTGCAATCTGAAAGTAAAAAGGATGACATGCAACCAACTGAAACCAATCTTCACGGGTTAGCTGTTTCTGTCACTAAAGATGCTGAAACTGAAGCTGAAACTGATGTTGATCCTAATGTTGGAGCTAGGGTTGATGTTGAACCTGATGTTAAAACATCACCTGCTAGGGAAGTTTCTTCTAGCCCCAAAGGAAATAAGCTTGTTGAGGTTGTGAATGTTGAGAATCTGTCAGACAATGAGGTTATTGGCAATGCAATTCCAGGTATTGCAAAAAGATTGAAGTCTAGAAAAGGGAAGATTGTTGATTCATCTCCTAAGATGAGAACTGAAAGCAAAAAGAAGAAGACTCATGTTGTTGGCCCTGCAAAGTCTTGGAGCAAGGTGTCTGTCTCATCCAAAAAGAGGAAGATAAGGGAAGAATCTGACTCTGAGTTTGATGTTGATGAGGATGTTCAAGACATCACTCCAGTGAGAAGGTCAATTTTGAAGAGGATTGCTGATAAGGTTCCTGGTGTACCTGTGGACAACATCTCTTTTCACTATGCTGGAAGTGCTCACATGTGGAAGTTTGTGTGTCAAAGAAGATTGACTCTGGAAAGAGAGCTTGGCAAAGATGCTCTGGAGATTAAGGAAGTTATGGAGCTGATTAAGTTTGCTGGGTTGATGAAAACTGTTTCTAGGTTCTCCAAATGTTATGATGGGCTAGTTAAGGAGTTTGTGGTAAACATTCCTGTGGACATTACTGACAAAAGGAGTGTGGACTTTAGAAAATTATATGTGAGAGGTAAGTGTATTGAATTTTCTCCTGAGGTTATCAACACCTACCTAGGAAGAACTGAGCAAGATTATAGAGAGCTGGAAGTGACTGACAATGAGGTGTACAAGGAGATCACTGCAACTCAAGTGAAGGTTTGTCCTTTGAAAGGAAAGTTGTCTGCTAATCTTCTTAGTGTCAAATATACTGTCCTGCACAGGATAGGTGCTGCAAATTGGGTCCCCACTAATCACAAGACTACTATCTCTGTTGGTTTGGGGAAGATGATTTATGCTATTGGGACAAAGAAATACGTTGATTATGGGACCTACATTTTTTATCAAACTGTGAAGCATGCTTCAACAAATGCTATTAAAATGCCTATAGCATTTCCTTCTCTGATTTGTGGAGTGATCCTGAAGCAACATCCTGGAATATTGACTACTTCAGATACTGCTTGCAATAGGAAGTCTGCATTATCCTTGCATCCCAAGTTGTTTGTATGGAATCATGTCCTAGATATTGTCTCAACATCAGGTTCTGGTGTCAAGAAGGCATGTACCAAAGCTGATATGATAGAAGAATTGAAGTCTGTCTGCAAGGATCTAGATGTGGTGATCAGCACCAGCACTGCCAGGAAGATGAAACTTGAGCAGTTGATCAAGTCTTTGGAACAGGATGGAGATGAGGAGGATGTCAATGCTGAAGGTTCAGGTTCTGAGAAAGGTGATCCAACAACTGAGAATGAGGATGATGAAGATGTTTCTACTGATGATTCAGATTGAGCTAGCTGTGCTGTTTCAATTTTTTTGTTTTTCTGCACCTTGAGTACTTATTATGTATCTTGGATAATGGTACTGTTATCTGGTTTTTGTTCTATGATTTGTCTTGTCATGTGATGCCTTCTTTTAACTGACAAGGAGAGCTAGCCTAGGACTAACTGGTAGTTTTGACAGTAGTGAGAGGGACTATCTATTTGATGGTTGGCCAATTATGGCTAAAAAGGGGGAAAGTTACCTAGATGTTTGCTGTGGTTCTAGGTTTAAGGGGGAGTTTGTAGTTTGTGTTGTAGTTTATGCAGCTGTTTGAGTTTGTTTTTGGTACAACTGTTGGATGTTGCTGATGCTGGTTGTATAGTGAATGTTTGAAGTTTGGTGTTTGTCCGCTGCAAGTTATTCTGATGTTGGCTGAGATTGTTTTAGCCAAAATTAGCCAAAGGGGGAGATTGTTAGTTCTTGTAATTGGTTACAATTTTGGTAAAACAATGTTGATGTTGAAGATGTCATTTATCTGATGTCTTAACATGAGTTCTTAACATTCAGTTTATGTTAAGTTATTTAGGGTTGCAGTTTTGTGTGCTGATGTTAAACATGATGTCATGACATCAGTTGACAGAACATCAGAACATCAGTCTGATGTGTTATTAGGGCTGCGCGTGTTTTTGTTGATTGGTGAGAGTTGTTGCTTTAGTAAGTGAGAGATTGCAGGCGAATATCTTGGTAAATTTTTTTTCTGATGCAATCATATGTGGAGTAGATTTTGTTTCTGTTTTTAGGGCTGAATGATATGAAAAGATTTGAAGAATAAAGTCTGTTTTAATTTCAAATCAAATAAGAGATTTTCAAGGAGTCCAAGCCCAAGTCTGAATTTCTATTTAAAGTAGCCACAACCCTACTTGGAAGTGACGAAGACTAGAGAGTGTATACTGAGTATCAGTTGTTAGAGTTTTCGTTTGTGTTTTGTAAGCCAATCATGCTTGAATTAGTATAGCTTGTTTGAGTTGTATTTGTCCTCTCTAAAGCTTTTAAGCAAGAGAGTATTGTTTTTTATCAAAGCTTTTAAGCAAGATCAAGTTGTGAACTTTGTAATCTTTGAGTTGTATCACTGAGGTGATTAAGGGGGAGTGAGCGGTATCTCATATCTAAGAGGTTCTTAGGTAGAAGTATCATTGGGTAGTGATTAAGTTAGGAGATTGTCAACTGGGATTGTTGAGTCTGTAATTTAATACTACTAATAGTGAATTTCCTCCATGGCTTGGTAACCCCCAGACGTAGGTAGTTAGACCGAACTGGGTGAACAATTCATTGTGTTGATTGACTATTTTTATTACCTTGTTCTTATAGCAGATTGTGTTGTTGTGACATTACACTTAACATCACACATCTGATACCAGAATTTCAATTGGTATCAGAGCTGGCATCCTGCTCTGCATCTGGGTGAGATCTAGGGCTGTTACTTTCTGGTACTATGGACAAGGAGAGTGGTTGATTTGTGAATAGACCCCCTATTCTAGATGGCTCAAATTATGATTATTGGAAACCTCGCATGGTTACCTTCTTGAAGTCCTTGGACAGCAGGGCTTGGAAGGCTGTTTTAAAGGAATCGAAACATCTTGTGATTGTTGAAAAAGATGGAACATCAAAGCTGAAACCTGAGGAAGAGTGGACCAAGGAAGAAGATGAACTTGCGCTTGGAAATTCTAAGGCTTTGAATGCCATTTTTAATGGTATTGACAAGAACATATTTAGGCTGGTCAACACTTGTGAAGTGGCTAAGGAAGCTTGGGATGTCTTGAAAACTACCCATGAAGGAACCTCTAAAGTTAAGATGTCAAGACTTCAACTGCTGACAACAAAGTTTGAAAATCTGAAGATGAAGGATGATGAGACCATTCATGATTTTCACATGAATATTCTTGAGCTGTCAAATGCTTCTAGTGCCCTTGGAGAGAAAAAGACTGAAAAGAAGCTGGTAAGGAAGATTCTTAGATCCCTTCTCAAGAGATATAAAATGAAGGTGACTGCTATAGAAGAAGCTCAAGACATCAGCAAGATGAGGGTGGATGGATTGATTGGTTCTCTTCAAACTTTTGAATTAGGGATGGATGAGGAACCTAAAAAGAAGACCAAAAGCATAGCTTTGGTATCCAGTTCTAAAGATGTTGAGAAAGAGAATAGTCCTGAGTCTCAGGAGGAGCTGACCCATGTCATTGTTCTTCTAGGAAGACAGTTTAATAAGGTGTTAAAAAGAATGGACAGGAACTATAAACCAAATGTTAAGTGTCGCGGCCGGCTAAAAATTTCGAGTCGCCACCATATTTTTTAAAGGAAAATAATGATAAACCTAAATATCCTATCCTAAGGTAGAGATTCCTACGGTTCGGGAGTCGGTTAAGTAAAGGGAAGGTGTTAGGCACCCCTTACTTCCATTGTACTCAATGGGATCCACCTTTGAGTTTAAGGCATGTTTGTTTGTCTAAATGAAAATAAAACCTAAGTTTTTTCCTAATTATACTCGCTAGGGTTGGTTTGCAACCCTATACCTACGTACCCTCAAAATGAAGGATCAGAGTAACCGTAGTTCACCTCCCCTATTCCTACCCCCTAATCCTATTCCCATTCCTAATCCTAAACCCAATCCACTATTAATACTCTTGGATAAAGAGTTTTATCCCTTAAATCTAGTGTTTATACTCCTAGATGAGGAGTTCTATCCCTTAAATCCCTTAAATCCCTATCCATTATTTAGACTCTCGGAGGAAGAGTTTTATCCCTTAATCCTTTTATTTATACTCTCGGATATCAAGAGTTTAATTCCTCAATCCCAAATCCCATCCTTTATTTAGGCTCTCAGACCAAGAGCTTTATCCCCATGTGTAAATCCCTTAAAATTGTAAAATCCCTTTTTCCTTCTAAAACCATTTTTCTAATTAAAAAAAAAAGAAATTGAACCCCAAACGTCAAATAATTTAATATATCAAAAATACAAATTAATCCAAAATAAATCCATATTAATAATCTCCTAAAATATTTGTTCCAATTAATTTATTAATATTTTTTTTAATCCCTTTAAAATAATTATCCTAAGAAAATAACTCCTTTTATTAAATCTACATAAAAACTTAATTTTCATATAATTAAATCATTTTTACTAAATGATAAAAAAAAAGCAATAGAAACCAAATGAAAAACTTATTACAACTTGAATCAAGGAATTGATTCAATGGTAATAATTTTTAAATAAAAATAAAAAACCACAAAAATCCCAATATAAAAAAAACCAACCCTAAATTCTATTTTTATGTTAAAATCTCCTAATTAAAAAACCTAAATAAAATAATTAATTTATAATTTAATCAAATAATTTAATTAAATAAAAAACAGAGGTGTAAAAACCTTTAGGAAAAGTAATTGGCCCATAGATGGGGGGTGCAAAAAGCATTGGGCGTAAAGCCCAATGGCCAACACCACCTCAGAAAAAAACAAAAAAAAAGAAAATGATTTGATTCCAATTATTATAATAATAATTTCTAAATAAACAAACCAATTTTAAAAACCCAAAATTATTACAAATAAATTGATTAAAACCCCAAGGGAATATGAACCCTAACCCTAACTTTTCCAAAAAAAAACCCAATCAATTAATAGTAACAGCAATAAAAAAAACATAAGTTACCTCCCCTTGCCGTGACCAAATTAAGCTGCTTCCTTCATCCCTTCTTTTCTTTCCTGTTCCTTTGGCTTTTTCCCCTTCTTGTGCCTTTTCCCCCTTCTTGGTGGTGGTTTTTTGTATCTCTTTCTTTTTTCCTTTTCCCTGTACCTTTTCCCTTGTGCCTTTTCCCCTTCTTTTGCCTTTTCCTCTTCCCTGAGATCTCTTGTATCCTTGTGTGAAATCTCTTTTGGTATGAGATTCCTCTTCCTTTCCTTTTCCTTTTCAAAGGGTTTAGGGTTGTTGAAGGTTTAGGGTTTAGGGTTTTGTTGTTGAGGGTTTAGGGTTTTATTGTTGAGGGTTTAGGGTTTTATTGTTGTTGTTCTTCGATTTGTGAAGAACAACAACTTTTATCGTATGGTTTTGTAAATTGCCCCTCCAAAAGTGTGTAAAATGTGTCCTATTTATATATGACAATTATGGTTTTAAAAAAAGAAGAAAAAAAATATATAATCAAAAGCCCAAAAAAATATTTTTATTTTGTGATTTTTTTATTAAAAATAAAAATAGAAAAAGTTAGTAGTAAAGAAAAAATAAATAAAACATTAAAAAGTGGGGAAGATGCATGATTGGTCAACAACTTTGATCAAAATAAATAAATATTAAAATAAATAATAAAATAAAATATAAAAAAACCAACAACTAGCCACTAATAAAAAACGAACAAAAATCACCGTAAGAAAATTTTAAACGAACAGAAAATAACTAAACAAATAATAATTATTTTAATAATAAAAATCCAATATCAATCAGCCTTAATTAACAAAAATAATCCTAGTTAATAACTAATAATAAAAAAAAATCTTAATTATTAATAAAACAAAATTCCTAATTAATAGAAATAAATAAGAAGCTAATCAATAATAATGAAAATATTAAAAATAAAATCTGATTGTTATTAAAAATCTAATTAATAAAATTATCTCTAATTGGATCCTAATGATATATATATTTAATTCTAAAACAAATTTTTTAATAAAAACTTAAAAATAACCTAATTATCCAATTTTAAATAAAAATAAATAAAATGATTAACAATTTCACAAGCAAATAACGGTAGTTCTAACATTCCCTAATTACTAATGATAAAAATAATAAAAAAAACCAATATAAAAGCCATAAAATTATATTAATAAATAAGTAGTGAAAAAATTAATTCTACAATAAAACTTGATTGTCAACTAATTAATCTAAAAAAACAATTCTTTCTAATAAATAATTCTAAAATAAAAAAACCAAATAACTCTAAAAACTTTACTTCCTAATCTTTTAAAAAAATAATTAACCAAAATCCTAAAAAGTCTTTTTTTTATTTCTAACTAATTAAAAAAAACCACTTAACTATAAAAACCTAAAAATGAGAAAATCCCCAAAAACATTTTATTATAATTAAATCCAAAAATCTAAGACTATATAAAAAAAATGAATAAATAAAACCTTAATTAAATTTAAACAAACTTGCTAAAAAAAACCCTTATACCAAACCAATTCCCAAAATGGACCTAAAAGTAATAACAAACCCCTCAAAGCCCCAAATGACACTCCATAGTAGTACCAAAAATTCTAAAAAACACCGGTCAAAATTTAGGGTATTACAGCTGCCCCTATTTAGTCGTCTTCGAATCAGAAAGAGGATGTTGATGAGTCTTCCTCTTTTGTTGAGGAGACGATTAAATATAAGAAGGACCCTAATTTTGACCGCAGAGTCTGGTAGGTACTGCGCTGATTATCCTAAGATCCCTAGTAATAAACCCTTAACGAAATACCCGATAGAACCCCTTGATGAATACCCCTTGTGATAAAACCTATTGACACAACAGTGACACCCCTAGGTAGAATCCTTTGATGACAAACCCAATAAATCCTCACCCTTTTTTAATTCTAAACAAAAACCCTTTTTGGATGAAAATCCCTAGATGGAACCCCTTGAACAAAATCCAGTAGAACCCCTGATACAACTCCTCCATGAAATCCCTTGGGCGAAAATCCTTTAATGGAAATTTTTGTAGAACCCCTTGATGAAACTCTAATATAACCCCTTTTGGATGAAAATCCCTTAATATAACTCATAGGATAAAAATCCCTTGATAAAACCCCTTTGATATAAATCAGGTAGAACCCCCTTGACAAAATTCCGATAGAACTCCTTTTGATGAAAATCCTTTGGTATAACCCCTTGATAAAATTCCAGTAGAACCCCTTTTGGATAAAAATCCATTGATAAAACCCTTTTGATAATTGTAACGCCCCGATTTGTTTAATTGTATTTATTTATTTCATTTATGTGAATTTTGTGAAATGCGTGAATTTATTGTATTTTACCTGCTAATTGAGTTAATTGGTTAATTTCCCTGATAGGTAAAATATTTGCAATAAATTATAATTTCTTTTCAACTTTTATTTCCGAAATATATTTCATCGTTGTTTATGTTTTATCGCATTTTGAGAGCGTTTGGGATATATTTGAGCGTAAGGGCAAAATGGTCATTTGATTAGTTAGATATTTTAGAAAAATTATATATTTTTATAAATAGAGATTTGAGAGAAAAAGAGAGTATTTTAAGGTAACTCTAATAATTGATCAATTGGTATTAGAAAACAAAATATCAATTGTAGATATTTTACCCTATTGAATTTATATTATATATATATATATATATATATATATATATATATATATATATATATATATATATATATTGGGTAGAAAGAGAGAAAAAGAGAAAGTTAGAAAAGAAGAAGAATAACAGAGGGAAAGAAGAGAAGGAAGAGGGAGAAGAGGAAAATCATAAAAATCAATGCTTGGACTTCGATTAATCGGGTAAGGGTGAGAAGTTTCGATTATATCTTGCTTGTATATGTATATGTGTATGTTTTCTTGGATTGTTTGGTTGTGTTCCTATAGTTTTCATTTTAGGTTGAATTTGGTTAAATCGATAGAAATCGATGTTTTTACGGAAAAAAAATCGAAATAAATTGCGTAGTTGTGTCGGGTAATGTTAGGTCGTGATCGAGTATGCTTGTTTTAGCGAATTTGGTTGATTTTGTAAGTTTTTGCATTTTTGGAGATTTGAGGGTTTAAGATTCGGATCGAAATCGAAAGTCGTAGAATTCACGTTTGATGGTTCCAAATCACTACTATATGTTTGGTATGAATGAGTATGTGTTTGTTTCGAAAAAAATAATTGAATCGGTCGGATTTTCAGGCACTTTTGCACAAACCCGTAGCAGCTTTTTAGGCAAAATTCTGGTTTTGGAAAAACTTCGAAAATTCATATCTCTTGAACCGTAAGTCGGCTTTGACCTCCGTTCAAAGCGTTGGAAAGCTAACGAGATGTTCTTTCTAGGAAAAATGGTTTTGAGGGCTGTACCTGGTCAATTATAGCAGAAAATTGGAACCGTATCGTTGTGTTGATTTTTACCGTCGTGAATGTGTGCGATTGATGTGTTATCGTGCGGTATGCTTTTGTTATATAACGTATAGCTTGTGTGATGTTATATGATGTGAATAACTATGATGAAATGTTGTATGGTTGTAGGATTGTTGTGGTTGATGGTGAATAATTCTTGATGTGAATTGATGTGAGTGTATATGTTAAAATGTTAATTGTTGTGGCTTGTGGATTATGATGAAATGCATTGTTTATATGAAATTCAATGTGTGTTATTTGGTGGCCTTATGGCAAGTATATGCATTGTTTGAATTGTTTTCAATGCATGAATATTGATGATGAGATAATTCATATTGTTGAATTGTGAATGTATGGAATTGAGGAGTTGAAATAAATGCATGATTATGGTTGTATATATGTGTGAAGATGCATTTGATTGTCATGAGTCCTTGTATGCCAATCATCATGATATGCATTCTTGTAATGTCGTGTGCCCATGTGGGGTGTGAGCGACGGTTTGGTTCCAGAGGGAATCCGCTATAACGTCGTGTGCCCGTGTGGGGTGTGAGCGATGATTATAGACGATCGTGTGCCCATGTGGGGTGTGAGCGATTGGGTCGTGTGCCTGTGTGGGGTGTGAGCGATCCATAAACGTCGTGTGCCCGTGTGGGGTGTGAGCGATGGGAAACATCGTATGCCCGACGGGGAGTTACAGTGATGTAACGAGCAATGGTTCCAGCAGAGTTCCTGAGTGAACTAGTGATGAGAAACATTGGAAGTCGGTACCGTATGGCATTTGCATAGAGTCGTTGTGCCGGTCTATGTGGATTTGCATAAATCATGGATGCATTATGTGTGGAAAATCATGATTTGATTGATTATGTGTGATAATTATGAATGGATGCATTATGTGTGGAAAATTATGATTGGATTGATTATGTGTGGTAAATTGTGCATTGATTTGTTATGTGTTGAGATTTATGATTGGATTGGTGAATTGATGTGCATACGTGATAAATCCATTGTTTATGGACGATATGCTATGTATGAAAATATGTGATGTGGTGGTGTGTTTCCGTATGTTATGACTTGGTGTGCCTTATGGGTGAATATGTGATTATGTTAGTATAATTGGTATATGTTATGTGTATTAATATGTGATGCTTGTGGTGAGAATAACTGTGTATGTGAATTTTTATGTTTTGCATATTATTATGCAATCTTGATTTAGTTGTTATTTCTCACCCTTCTGCTGTGGTTTATTACTCTATGAGGCAATTGCAGATTAGTGTCTTGGAGGCTTTTGTGGAGATTAGTCCTCCGTCCTTTGTTGTCTGTCTGCTCTGATACGTAGCACGGGAGTCGGGGAACGATTATGTTATATATGTATATAATTGTGGAATATATTTTTGTATTACTTTTGTATGTGTACTTTGACGTTATAAACCATTTATTTTGTAAAACAAGTCGGTTATGGATCTTCCGCTTTATTCCATAATTGACATTTCCTTTAATATGGAAAAAGTTTCCCCTTGAGGGTATTCAATTGTTTGTGTTATGTATCAAATATATGAGCGGGGATTGTGTATTCTTTATTTAAATGTGGCATCCTTGTTCCTGTCGGAAAAATAAATTTTTAGTTACTCTGATTTTATTTATGTATTATTTATTCGCGATGGGGATTGGGGTGTTACATTAGTGGTATCAGAGCAGGTCGGTCCGTCTGGCCAAGTTGTTGAGTCAGTTGGTGTGACAGTTGAATACTGTCGGTGTTGTTTGTTCCTTAGTACGTGATATGTGTGTGGAACACTGTCAGTGCTTTCTGGTTTTCTAATCTTTTGTCTTCAGGAATGTGAATGAGATAAGTGGGGGAGAAGCTGGTACTTCTCCATGTTGCTTCAGGTGTGGAGCGCTGGCTCAGTGTGTTGTGAATTGCAAGATTGTAAGTGTTGTTTGGACAATGTTGTTCCCGATTCCGGAAGGAATGCGGAGGTAAGGTTTATGTCAACTAAGGATTTGTGCCTTAGGTATTTTTGTGTATGGGATGCAAGAAAGGCTATTATAGTTTGGTAAAGACGGTTTATGCCCCATCATGATTGTCGGTTGTCTATTGGCAAATTGAGGAACTGATCACCCTTAATCTCTTGTTGATAGCAGACGGAAATTATGTTGGATGGAATAGGCGGGTCTTTCCGGCTTTGATGGTGTGTTTAATGAATTGTTTGGAATTTAAGGAAATGGTTACAGATTATTTTGTTGAGTCGATGAAGATTCTTATATTGGAAGATGAGACGGGTTAGAGGCTTTGGTATGTTGGTCCAGTTGGAAAATTTTGAGAGAGAATGATTGGGCATCGTTAATGGTTGTTCTCAGAGAGAAGAGCGTGAACTCAAATTGGACGAAGGTAAGGATTTGAGGTTTGAATCTGCTAAGTAAGTAGAAGAACTTTTAGGAAGTGAAACTCAGATTGAAAGAGCGGTTGGAAGATTTACTAGAAAAGGGATTTGTGAGACCAGGTGTGTCGTCTTAGAGGGCTCCAGTATTGATAGTGATACAAGGGGATGATGTTCGAATGGAATAACAAACATGATGTGTATGACGGTATTGAGATTATGGAAAGCAAAACTTAGAGTTCTGGGGAGGTTTGAAGTCTTGGGAGTTTTAAGGCATTAATGGAAATGTTGAGAGAACCTTTAGGTGGGGATGTAATATTTAAGAGTTCTTTTTGGTTGGTTGTTGCGGCATGTGGGGATTTATGGAATTTGGATTGTTAAGAGAAGAAATTGTGTATGGATTGTTAACAGTTGAATAAGGTAACGATTGAGAACAAGTGTCCACTTTCATGAACGGATGACTGGAATGGTTTGGTTGAGTTTGAGTGAAATTACAATTGTTTGGAATGTTTGATAAGAGTGGTGAATGGTGTGAGTTGAGGCTTTGATCGATTTAATGTGACTGGTTATGGTTGTTATCGTTGGGATAGGCTGTTATGTACTCGGTTAAGCTTGTGTGCGAGTAACCAGTTACCCAGTGAAAAGTTTTGCAAAAGCTTTAAGGATTTATATCTTTTGGATTTTGGTTGGGAATTGCAACGTACAGTGATGGTATTTGGTGTTAGTAACGCGTCTCTAATGTTTATGGAGTAGAGGAATTGTATCTTCCATATTTAATTGGATAAGTTCGTAGTGGTTTTGATTGAGGATATTTGGATTTGTTATAAACTCAGAGGAAGAACGAGTAAAGTGTTTGAGATTTGAATTACAAGTGTTAAAAAGAGACGAAGTTTTGTTTTGCTAAGTTATTCGAGTGAGAATTTGGGTTGAAAAAGGTTAGTTTTCTTGGATATGTTATTTCAGATGAGAGTAGGGTTATGGATCCATCGGAAGTAGATGCAGTTCTACATTGAGAGGCTCTGAAGTTGGTTAAGGAGATTAGAAACTTTTGAGCTCAGTTGGTTGTTACCGCAGGTTATGGAAAACTTTGCTAAGTTCGTACTTCTGGTATCTCAGTTGACTTGCAAAGAGTAAGTCGTTTATTTTGGATGTTCGTTGTGAGTGAGCTTCGGAGAGCTGAAGTAGAAGTTGTCTACGGTTTCAGTTTTGGTTTTGTGTGATCCTAATCAACCGTTGTGAGGTATTGTGATGTGTCTTTGATGAGGTTAGTCAGTGTGTTAATGCAAGAGGGTAAAGTCGTAGCTTATGCTTTACGACAATTGAGGATTCATAAAAGGATCTATACTATTCAGGATTTGGAATTGGTTACGGTTGTATTGTGTTGGAAAATTTGGAGGTATTATCTTTATGGTTCTAGGTTTGAACTGTTGAGTAATCACAAGAGTTTAGAGTACTGGTTTGGTCTGAAGGAATAAAGGATGAGACAACGAGGATGGTTAGAATTCGTGACGAGTTATGAATTTGGCTCAGATTATCCTATTGGTAAAGTTAATGTCGTGCGTGATGAGTTAAGTTGGAAGTTTTTATACATGGTAGTTTTGATGGTTGCGAGTAATCAGAGTGCGCAGCGGAAGCGTGAGGTGGCACATTTTGTATTAACGTGTGGGACTTGTAAGAGTTCATAGGTTGAACATTGAGAACATGTAGGAATAGTGAGACTATTGGACGTTTCAGAATGGAAGTGTTAGGTGGAAGGTTTGAATATTATTCATGGGCTACTATGTAAATGGATGTTTTGATTGTATGTTCGATTGGTGAATCGTAGCATTGTGGTAATATTGTTGTGTGACAAGGATGTTGGTATTCTGGTTTTGTTGATGTTGTTGAGACGATGTGGTGTCGTGGAACTTTGTGTTCTTGTTGTGTTCTGGTTCAAGAGTGAACCTGTGTGTTTGTAACTTGGGTATCCTTTGAGTCGTGAGTTGGTCGTCAAGTGCATTGTATGGGCATTGCATCTTGTCGTTCTAGTCGTCATCATCGTTGTGTCGTTGTTGTAGTTGTGGTTAGCAAGGTGATTTGCCAGTTTGTGTTATTCGTGGTGCATCTTTGGTTGGCATGTCGGTTTGTTAGTCGGATGCGAGAGTCGTGTCCGGGGTTGTTCGTCTCAGTTATATTTTCGATGACGAAAATTTCTAAGTGGGGGAGAGTTGTAACGCCCCGATTTGTTTAATTGTATTTATTTATTTCATTTATGTGAATTTTGTGAAATGTGTGAATTTATTGTATTTTACCTGCTAATTGAGTTAATTGGTTAATTTCCCGGATAGGTAAAATATTTGCAATAAATTATAATTTCTTTTCAACTTTTATTTCCGAAATATATTTCATCGTTGTTTATGTTTTATCGCATTTTGAGAGCGTTTGGGAGATATTTGAGCATAAGGGCAAAATGGTCATTTGATTAGTTAGATATTTTAAAAAAATTATATATTTTTATAAATAGAGATTTGAGAGAAAAAGAGAGTATTTTAAGGTAACTCTAATAATTGATCAATTGGTATTAGAAGACAAAATATCAATTGTAGATATTTTACCCTATTGAATTTATATTATATAATAAGTATTATATATATATATTGGGTAGAAAGAGAGAAAAAGAGAAAGTTAGAAAAGAAGAAGAAAAACAGAGGGAAAGAAGAGAAGGAAGAGGGAGAAGAGGAAAATCATAAAAATCAATGTTTGGACTTCGATTAATCGGGTAAGAGTGAGACGTTTCGATTATATCTTGCTTGTGTATGTATATGTGTATGTTTTCTTGGATTGTTTGGTTGTGTTCCTATAGTTTTCATTTTAGGTTGAATTTGGTTAAATCGATAGAAATCGATGTTTTCACGGAAAAAAATCGGAATAAATTGCGTAGTTGTGTCGGGTAATGTTAGGCCGTGATCGAGTATGAATGTTTTATCGAATTTGGTTGATTTTGTAAGTTTTTGCAATTTTGGAGATTTGAGGGTTTAAGATTCGGATCGAAATCGAAAGTCGTAGAATTCACGTTTGATGGTTCCAAATCACTACTATATGTTTGGTATGAATGAGTATGTGTTTGTTTCGAAAAAAATAATTGACTCGGTCGGATTTTCGGGCACTTTTGCACAAACCCGTAGCAGCTTTTTAGGCAAAATTCTGGTTTTGGAAAAACTTCGAAAATTCATATCTCTTGAACCGTAAGTCGGTTTTGACCCCCGTTCGAAGCTTTGGAAAGCTAACGAGATGTTCTTTCTAGGAAAAATGGTTTTGAGGGCTGTACCTGATTCAATTATAGCAGAAAATTGGAACCGTATCGTTGTGTTGATTTTTACCGTCGTGAATGTGTGCGATTGATGTGTTATCGTGCGGTATGCTTTTGTTATATAACGTATAGCTTGTGTGATGTTATATAATGTGAATACCTATGATGAAATGTTGTATGGTTGTAGGATTGTTGTGGTTGATGGTGAATAATTCTTGATGTGAATTGATGTGAGTGTATATATTAAAATGCTAATTGTTGTGGCTTGTGGATTATGATGAAATGCATTGTTTATATGAAATTCAATGTGTGTTATTTGGTGGCCTTATGGAAAGTATATGCATTGTTTGAATTGTTTTCAATGCATGAATATTGATGATGAGATAATTCATATTGTTGAATTGTGAATGTATGGAATTAAGGAGTTGAAATAAATGCATGATTATGGTTGCATATATGTGTGAAGATGCATTTGATTGTCATGAGTCCTTGTATGCCAATCATCATGATATGCATTCTTGTAATGTCGTGTGCCCATGTGGGGTGTGAGCGACGGTTTGGTTCCAGAGGGAATCCGCTATAACGTCGTGTGCCCGTATGGGGTGTGAGCGATGATTATAGACGATCGTGTGCCCATGTGGGGTGTGAGCGATTTGGTCGTGTGCCCGTGTGGGGTGTGAGCGACGGGGAACATCGTATGCCTGACGGGGAGTTACAGTGATGTAACGAGCGATGGTTCCAGCAGAGTTCCTGAGTGAACTAGTGATGAGAAACATTGGAAGTCGGTACTGCATGGCATTTGCATAGAGTCGTTGTGTCGGTCTCTGTGCATTTGCATAAATCATGGATGCATTATGTGTGGAAAATCATGATTTGATTTATTATGTGTGATAATTATGAATGGATGCATTATGTGTGGAAAATTATGATTGGATTGATTATGTGTGGTAAATTGTGCATTGATTTGTCATGTGTTGAGATTTATGATTGGATTGGTGAATTGATGTGCATACGTGATAAATCCATTGTTTATGGACGATATGCTATGTATGAAAATATGTGATGTGGTGGTGTGTTTCCGTATGTTATGACTTGGTGTGCCTTATGGGTGAATATGTGATTATGTTAGTATAATTGGAATATGTTATGTGTATTAGTATGTGATGCTTGTGGTGAGAATAACTGTGTATGTGAATTTTTATGTTTTGCATATTATTATGCAATATTGATTTAGTTGTTATTTCTCACCCTTCTGTTGTGGTTTATTGCTCTATGAGGCAATTGCAGATTAGTGTCTTGGAGGCTTTTGTGGAGATTAGTCCTCCGTCCTTTGTTGTCTGTCTGCTCTGATACGTAGCACGGGAGTCGGGGAACGATTATGTTAT
Organism: Lathyrus tuberosus; assembly: GCA_022829125.1. Classification (NCBI taxonomy): domain Eukaryota; kingdom Viridiplantae; phylum Streptophyta; class Magnoliopsida; order Fabales; family Fabaceae; genus Lathyrus; species Lathyrus tuberosus. The sequence goes on from JALAZF010000016.1 coordinate 16,871,003, forward strand.
ATATGTATATAATTGTGAAAAAGTTTCCCCTTGAGGGTATTCAATTGTTTGTGTGATGTATCAAATATATGAGCAGAGATTGTGTATTCTTTATTTAAATGTGGCATCCTTGTTCCTGTCGGAAAAATAAATTTTTAGTTACTCTGATTTTATTTATGTATTATTTATTCGCGATGGGAATTGGGGTGTTACAATAATTCCTTGGTAAAACGCTTTTTTGATAAATTCCTTAATAAAACCCCTTTAATAAGATCCCTTGATGAATTCCTTTCGATAAGATCCTTCGATGAAACCCCTTAAATTTCTTTGACAACCCTTCATAAACCCTTAGATACTTGATGAAACTTATCCTTTGTGTGGGATAAGTTCATAATCTGGGGATGTGAGAGGTGAAGACCTGCTCACTGATGGATGATAATCCTGTAAAATCCTTTATCGAAGCAATGATTCAATGATATTGCTGGGGGTTAAACCCCTAAGAGTGATTATGAACCCTATGCATGTATGCATGTTTGTGTATATGAGTGCATGTATGCATGTTCATGTATGCATGTGATGCTATGTTATGATAGAGCGTAGCGAAATGATTAATGCATGATAATGATTTAGTTGTCTCTATGAATGCCTTTGTGGTGAGTAATGGAATGGTTAAGACATTGAAAGGTTGCTTGTGTAACAAGGATACTTGTCCCCAAAAAGGGTAGTGGGTATTAAGCTAACATGGTCTCCCGATACTTGTTTTGAACTTGAAGATTGTAGATGTAGGATAGAGCTCGTATGTGCAACCTCTAAAGTATCGATAGGGCTTGCCCCTGCAGTATCATGCCTTTTGCCCCAATCTGTTGTGTCTTCGAAGAGATTCGCCTTAATATGATTTTTGAAGAAGCTTGACTATACCATGCACTTAAGACAGCTTGCAATTATACTAGCCTTGGAGAGATTCGTCCTCCACTAACCAACCCTTGGAATGATATGCCCCAAATGAACAGTTTTCTTGAAGTGGTTTCTTTTGATCATGCTTTAAGTGGTCTGCCCCCGATTGAGCTTCTGAAAGGTATGCCTAAAAAGGAACTTGGATCCCACCATGTTGAGGTATGACTTTGATATGAACTGCCCTAGTATTTGAGTCTTGAAAAGTATGCCCCAGTTTTTTACTCTAAAAGGTATGCCCCTTAATTAATTGGGTATGGAGGAGTGGATTGCAAAGGAGCTTGGATCTTACCATGCTATGATATGACCTTAATATGAACTGCCCCAATATCATGTCTTTGCCTCTGATTAGATGCCTCGTAGAGTGATTGACCTCAATGCACTCTTGAGTTGGTATGCCCCAGCGTGAACGTCTTGAAAGGTCCACCGCTTATCATTAGAGTCATAGAGGTGATTCAGCATCACTGTGTCAAATCTTGGGATGCTTTGCCCCTAGTTAATACGATTCCCAGATAATATGCTCATATGATCATTAGGATTTGCCCCTTGATTGCGAGGATCCTTAGGTGACTTGCCCCTAGTCCGAAATTCCTTGAAATGATATACCCCTGATTAGACCATTATTGATATTTCCTTGGTGCTAAGTATTGATTTGTGAGTAAAATTATTCCCTTTGAAAAGTAATTCTAACTCAATGCTCATGCAAGTTTTGAAATCAAGAAAAAAAAATTACGGCGTATACAAATGATATTTGTTCATAAGGTTGGCACAAATGAAGATGTGAGAATATGGTTAGCGATGTTCCAACAAACATTCGGATTCGGAGTCAGTTTAACAATGAATTTGCCGAGTATGCTTTTATAGTGCCCCTAGCTTCAATTAGGACTTTTACATGTTGTAACGTGGTCTGGTTCACAGTTTAAGAAAACAAAGATACAAGGCTCAAAATTTGAAATTTAACCCACCCCATTCTCCTTGATATTCTCCATTCCTAAATCCAATTAACCCAACAGACGCGTTCATCCTGTAAAAGAACCTTTTCAGTCACGGTGATTAAAAGGTATACTGGTTTAAGCACTTGATGAGCTCTTTTTTGAGGTGCAGTCACCCACTCTTGTTTATAAGATTGTTCCCTATTTTCCTTTTTCCTTTCTTTTAATCCCTTATTTTTGCATGGACCAATTCTTCTGAATTTAGTGGTCCATCGGGATACCCTTATTTTGCCTAAGTCAAAGTCCACTATTTTTCAGCTTTTTCCTTTTCTTCTTGACTTAGCGGGCTTTTTCTCTTTTTTTTTGGAACAATTCTTGAGTGATCTTCTTTTGACTTAGAAAGGGTGTGACTGCCATATTAGATATTATAAGCTATTATCCCTTTTTCTTCTTCAATGTTGAATGGTGTGAGGAAGAAGATGTTCTTTAAACCTTTTGCTTAGATAGACTGATTCCCTTGAGATTAGAATGCATCATTGAGTTAATTGAAATCTACCCTGCCCCTGGTTAAGATTAAGGTTTTTTGAAAATATAAAGAACACCGACTTTTGGCTCGAGGGGTTGACTACGGATTATCTCCTTATTTCTCCAGTGTTTAGGGAGTGAAACAATGCCTTACATCGCCAGCCAGGTCTTACTATTAAAAGCATACGTCAGCAAATTTGATTGTTTTAATTTACCTCATTCTCCTCCTAAGTTTGTCAATAGGTGAGAAGTGAAATGGAAAAGCTTTGATTTTTTTTTTTTGCACATGATGGTATAGAAGAGAGTGTAAACGAAAGGATTGATTCCAAAAATATGCATGCTCGTTTTATTAAAATTACTTCTCAAAGAGTACAACTTTTAGATACAAGCAACACTTAGCAAAAAAGGAAATTACAACTGGAAATGATAAAGGCTATGATTCTAGGGATGAGCTTCCTTGTTGATCCACCGAATTTAGGAGACACTTATTGAAGTCCTTGCACTTTGTCAACATAAGGGTCACCTCTCACCAATGGGGAAAAGTCAACTGTAGGTCAAATAACTGTAGTTTCACTAAGGCACCTCTAAGTAAATCATGAGACATTGGTATAGGATCTACTTCCCTTCCAAGCTTCCTTTGTTTTGATTGATAAGGCACATGAGGTTGTTGCTGAAATAGATATTGTTACAGACTTGTTACGGAGGCATCATCCAGGGTTGTTGTATTTGAGACTTTATGTAGGCCTCAGGCTGGCATGGTGAAGGGTTACCTTCTCTCTTTAATGGTACTTGCCTCTCTTGAATTCCATCATAGCTTCTTGAGGTATCCTTTAAGTTCATTTGTAAGTATTGGGAAATCTGCTACCTAGGCAGTTGGATAAAGGCGGAGGTGGAAAGGATATGCAAATGTATGTGTATGTATGCAAAGTGCATGAAAATGCATGGGGTATGCAAGAACATTTTCTTTTAAAATATATTTTCATGAAAATGGTGAATGAATGTTTTAATTAAGTATTTTATTGGGTTAGGGTAAGGTAATGTGCAAGCATGCCCTAGTAAGGTGGGCTCCCTAGAACAGGCTGGATCTAAGTTAAGACTACCCAATCCCCTCACATGTTGGTTATAAAAATTTGGACAGCATAACGGCCCCAAAATGTTTAGACTATACCCTTGTTTTACCATGAGAAGGAGCAAGCCTTCCTACGGTAATCCTTTGGGATAAGTCTCATTTGGGATAGGACCCTAGTAACAACCCTTGAGGGTTGAATACATAAGGTCCATGATTGGTGTGGGGTAGGTTAAGGTTCTCAGAGTCACATACCACATCCAAATCATTCCACTACGAGAGGGGCTAGCCCTTTCGTAAGGACGACTTTGGAAGAATCTACTCTGAGTGTGGGATCAATGCATTTTAGGGGACGCTGCGTCCCCCTCAAAAACATTTTCGTTCCACTTTAGGTTCTAGGGTTATCCTCCAAGCTTTGGGTTTTAGCTTCACTCCTTTTTTTTTATGTCCCAATCCCTTGCATGATAATACAAAAAACAAAATGTTAAATAAATAAATATATGAAATAAAAATAAATAAATAACAATAAAAAATAAAAAAACCAAAATAACATCCAAGACAAACAAATCCCTAAATCCTAAGGCTAGGATTGACTCTCGCTAGGAAGGATTCCCCAGCAGAGTGGCCAGTTGTCGCGGCCGGCTAAAAATTTCGAGTCGCCACCATATTTTTTAAAGGAAAATAATGATAAACCTAAGTATTCTATCCTAAGGTAGAGATTCCTACGGTTCGGGAGTCGGTTAAGTAAAGGGAAGGTGTTAGGCACCCCTTACTTCCGTTGTACTCAATGAGATCCACCTTTGAGTTTAGGGCATGTTTGTTTGTCTAAATGAAAAGAAAACCTAAGTTTTTTCCTAATTATACTCGCTAGGGTTGGTTTGCAACCCTATGCCTACGTACCCTCAAAATGAAGGATCAGAGTAACCGTAGTTCACCTCCCCTATTCCTACCCCCTAATCCTATTCTCATTCCTAATCCTAAACCCAATCCACTATTTATACTCTTGGATAAAGAGTTTTATCCCTTAAATCTAGTGTTTATACTCCTAGATGAGGAGTTCTATCCCTTAAATCCCTTAAATCCCTATCCATTATTTAGACTCTCTGAGGAAGAGTTTTATCCCTTAATCCTTTTATTTATACTCTCGGATATCAAGAGTTTAATTCCTCAATCCCAAATCCCATCCTTTATTTAGGCTCTCAGACCAAGAGCTTTATCCCCATGTGTAAATCCCTTAAAACTTTAAAAATCCTTTTTCCTTCTAAAACCATTTTTCAAATTTAAAAAAAAAATGAAATTGAACCCCAGACGTCAAATATTTTAATATATCAAAAATACAAATTAATCCAAAATAAATCCATATTAATAATGTTCTAAAATATTTGTTCCAATTAATTTATTAATATTTTTTTTAATCCCTTTAAAATAATTTTCCTAAGAAAATAACTCCTTTTATTAAATCTACATAAAAACTTAATTTCCATATAATTAAATAATTTTTACTAAATGATAAAAAAAAGCAATAGAAACCAAATGAAAAACTTATTACAACTTGAATCAAGGAATTGATTCAATGGTAATAATTTTTAAATAAAAATAAAAAACCACAAAAATCCCAAAATAAAAAAAACCAACCCTAAATTCTATTTTTATGTTAAAATCTCCTAATTAAAAAACCTAAATAAAATAATTAATTTATAATTTAATCAAATAATTTAATTAAATAAAAAAACAGGGGTGTAAAAACCTTTAGGAAAAGTAATTGGGCCATAGATGGGGGGTGCCAAAAGCATTGGGCGTAAAGCCCAATGGCCAACACCACCTCAGAAAAAAAACAAAAAAAGAAAATGATTTGATTCCAATTATTATAATAATAATTTCTAAATAAATAAACCAATTTTAAAAACCCAAAATTATTACAAATAAATTTATTAAAACCCCAAGGGTTCAATATGAACCCTAACCCTAACTTTTCCAGAAAAAAACCCAATCAATTAATAGTAACAGCAATAAAAAAAAACCTAAGTTACCTCATCTTGCCGTGACCAAATTAAGCTGCTTCCTTCATCCCTTCTTTTCTTTCCTGTTCCTTTGGCTTTTTCCCCTTCTTGTGCCTTTTCCCCCTTCTTGGTGGTGGTTTTTTGTATCTCTTCCTTTTTTCCTTTTCCCTGTGCCTTTTCCCTTGTGCCTTTTCCCCTTCTTTTGCCTTTTCCTCTTCCCTGAGATCTCTTGTATCCTTGTGTGAAATCTCTTTTGGTATGAGATTCCTCTTCCTTTCCTTTTCCCTTTCAGAGGGTTTAGGGTTGTTGAAGGTTTAGGGTTTAGGGTTTTGTTGTTGAGGGTTTAGGGTTTTATTGTTGAGGGTTTAGGGTTTTATTGTTGTTGTTCTTCGATTTGTGAAGAACAACAACTTTTATCATATGGTTTTGTAAATTGCCCCTCCAAAAGTGTGTAAAATGTGTCCTATTTATAGATGACAATTATGGTTTTAAAAAAAGAAAAAAATATATATAATCAAAAGCCCAAAAACAGATTTTTATTTTGTGGTTTTTTTATTAAAAATAAAAATAGAAAAAGTTAGTAGTAAAGAAAAAATAAATAAAACATTAAAAAGTGGGGAAGATGATTGGTCAACAACTTTGATCAAAATAAATAAATAATAAAATAAATAATAAAATAAAATATAAAAAAACCAACAACTAGCCACTAATAAAAAACGGACAAAAATCACCTTAAGAAAATTTTAAACGAACAGAAAATAACTAAACAAATAATAATTATTTTAATAATAAAAATCCAATATCAATCAGCCTTAATTAACAAAAATAATCCTAGTTAATAACTAATAATAAAAAAAATCTTAATTATTAATAAAACAAAATTCCTAATTAATAGAAATAAATAAGAAGCCAATCAATAATAATGAAAATATTAAAAATAAAATCTGATTCTTATTAAAAATCTAATTAATAAAATTATCTATAATTGGATCCTAATGATATATATATTTAATTCTAAAACAAAATTTTTAATAAAAACTTAAAAATAACCTAATTATCCAATTTTAAATAAAAATAAATAAAATGATTAACAATTTCACAAGCAAATAACGGTAGTTCTAACATTCCCTAATTACTAATGATAAAAATAATAAAAAAACCAATATAAAAGCCATAAAATTATATTAATAAATAAGTAGTGAAAAAATTAATTCTACAATAAAACTTGATTGTCAACTAATTAATCTAAAAAAACAATTCTTTCTATTAAATAATTCTAAAATAAAAAAAACCAAATAACTCTAAAAACTTTACTTCCTAATCTTTTAAAAAAATAATTAACCAAAATCCTAAAAAGTCTTTTTTTTTTATTTCTAACTAATTAAAAAAAACCACTTAACTATAAAAACCTAAAAAATGAGAAAATCCCCAAAAACATTTTATTATAATTAAATCCAAAAATCTAAGACTATATGAAAAAAATGAATAAATAAAACCTTAATTAAATTTAAACAAACTTGCTAAAAAAAAAACCCTTATACCAAACCAATTCCCAAAATGGACCTAAAAGTAATAACAAACCCCTCAAAGCCCCAAATGACACTCCCTAGTAGTACCAAAAATTCTAAAAAACACCGGTCAAAATTTAGGGTACTACATTAAGAACATCTCGTCTGACATCAACAAGAGAACTACAGCTGAGGAAAAGCCTAATCTTGACAAAGGAGTCCAATGCTATGAGTGTGAAGGTTATGGTCATGTCAGAAAAGAATGTACTACATATCTCAAGAAGCAGAAAAAGGGGTTATCTGTTTCCTGATCTGATACTGAGAGTGAGAGTGATGAAGAGACTGCCAAGCATGTTAGGGCATTGACTGGAATGTGTGCTTCTGATGGAGAGTCGAGTGATGATGATCGGACCTTTGAAGAGCTAGCAACCTCCTATAAAGAGTTGTGTCTGAAAAGTGAAGAGGTTTGTCAAGAAAGGGAGAAGCAGAAGAAAATTATAATCCAGCTTAAGGCTGATAAAGCTGAACTTGAGAATGAAGTCCTGTTGTTAAAATCTCAGCTTGATCAAATGTCCAAATCCATCAGAATGTTGAATAGTGGAACTGACACTCTGGATGAAATCCTTCAGGCTGGAAAAGGAGCAAGTGATAAGACTGGTCTAGGATTTAATGGAGAAAATAAATCTTCTTCAGATGCTAGTTCTTCTGGTACCAAACAGAACTTGTCCCATCAGATGTCTCAACATCAAGGGAAAGCTCATGTGTCAGGACCCAAGCAATATGTACCTCATCAGAAGACACAACACCATGGGAAAGATTATAAACATAACATGTCCCAACCTATGTCTCAACATCATGGGAAAATGTATGGGCCTAATAATGTTGTGCCTCACTCTTCTGGCAGAAGAAAGCCCCATCATCATGGGAAAAGACAGCCTAATCATCATTACAGAAGACAGTCTTAATACTATGGGAGGAGACAGTCTCAATACTATAGCAGAAGGCAGCCTCAACAGTATAACATAAAACATCCTCAAGAGAGAAGGCATGTTAATCACTTTATAGAAGAATTTCAAAGCTGGAGATGTCACTATTGTGGAAGATTTGGTCACTTGAAATTTTTCTGTTTCAAGCTCTATGGATATCCTCAACCTAATCCCCAACCTAGGCAGAATCAGGATAGTCCTGCTGTTGTTAAGCAATGGGTTCCCAAGGATGGTGCCACTTGTTTGTTAGCTCAGATGTCATTAACTGGTTCTGCCAAAGAGGACTGGTATTTTGATAGTGGTTGCTCTAGGCACATGATAAGTATGAAGAGTTTGTTGTTGAATGTTGAACATTATTCCAGCTGTGTAACTTTTGGAGATGGTGTCAAAGGAGAAATCAAGGGTGTGGGAAGACTGAACTGTGCAGGTGCTCCTAGACTAGATGATGTGTTATTAGTCAAAGGATTGAAGGCCAACTTGATCAGTATTAGTCAAAGATGTGAGCAAGGACTTAAAGTTCACTTTACTAAAGCTGAATGTATTGTCACTAATGAGAAAGGTGAAGTTGTCATGAAGGGTGCTAAGTCCAAAGACAACTGCTATCTATGGGATAAAAAGGGAGAACATCTAGAGGTGAAACAAAGTCTGATTGATCGCAATGTCAAGCATGATGTCATGACATCCTACTGTGAGATTCCAAGGATCACCAAACACTCTAGGGTTAATCTTAGGGAAAGCAAGATCATTGAGGATAACCATACAGGAAGGATGTGTAATGACAGTTTCTCTAAGGATATATGTGTTGAACATTGTGATGTCGTAAGAGGAAAACTGGGTATGTGTAAAAGACAACAAAGGTTAATGACGTGTACTGAATATTTATTAAAATTCAAAAATTTGAAATGTGATACATTTTGGTGGGGAAATTACATTTATTGGCTTTTAAGTGCTCAACAAAAGAAGCCCTCCTACCCTATGCAATCATTTCCTCACCTTGCCTCCACATGCTACATCAATCCTCATAGTCTGTTCGTCTTCTCCCCAAAGAATAGAAGTCTCAACACATTTTTGTTCATCAGTTGCTACAGAGGAACAATGTCTCAACAAATTCCGTCTCCCTCCAAGAAGTCTGCATCCAAGAGTCCCTCATACACAAAACCTAGGGTTTCGACGAAAGGGGTTTCTGAGGATGAAGCTTTGGATATAGCCCCTCTCTTAATGATTCCAGCTTCTAAGACAAGACCTAACAAGCTGCAAACAAAAAGGCCTTCTCATGATACATCAGGTAAATCGTCTGATCATTCTGCTGGTAAAAAAATTGATGATAGGAAAAGTAGAGAGTTTGTTACTAGCATTCTGTTTGGAGATAAATATGCTCCTAGGACCTCTACTCCTCAAACTGTTGGAAATCAGAATGAGGAAGAGACTGTAGATGTTGATTAAAGTATAGGTCAGATTGTCACTAAGATATTTGAGAAAGGGATTCCTGTGGCTGGAATATCAAGACCTTTGGCTCAAATGGCTGCTGTGTAATCTGAAAGTAAAAAAGATGACATGCAACCAGCTGAAACCAATCTTCACAGGTTAGCTGTTTCTGTCATTGAAGATGCTGAAACTGATGTTGATCCTAATGTTGGAGCTAGGGTTGATGTTGAACCTGATGTTAGAACATCACCTGCTAGGGAAGTTTCTTCTAGCCCCAAAGGAAAGAAGCCTGTTGAGGTTGTGAATGTTGAGAATCTGTCAGACAATGAGGTTATTGGCAATGCAATTCCAGCTATTGCAAAAAGATTGAAGTCTAGAAAGGGAAGACTGTTGATTTATCTCCTAAGATGAGAACTGAAAGCAAAAAGAAGAAGACTCCTGTTGTTGGCCCTGCAAAGTCTTGGAGCAAGGTGTCTGTCTCATCCAAAAAAAGCAAGATAAGGGAAGAATCTGACTCTGAGTTTGATGTTGATGAGGATGTTCAAGACATCACTCCAGTGAGAAGGTCAATTTTGAAGAGGATTGATGATAAGGTTCCTGATGTACCTATGGACAACATCTCTTTTCACTATGCTGGAAGTGCTCACATGTGGAAGTTTGTGTGTCAAAGAAGATTGGCTCTAGAAAGAGAGCTTGGCAAAGATGCTCTAGAGATTAAGGAAGTTATGGAGTTGATTAAGTTTGTTGGGTTGATGAAAACTGTTTCTGGGTTCTCCAAATGTTATGATGGGCTAGTTAAGGAGTTTGTGGTAAACATTCCTGTGGACATTACTGACAGAAGGAGTGTGGACTTTAGAAAATTATATGTGAGAGGTAAGTGTATTGAATTTTCTCCTGAGGTTATCAACACCTACCTAGGAAGAACTGAGCAAGATTATAGAGAGCTGGAAGTGACTGACAATGAGGTGTGCAAGGAGATCACTGCAACTAAAGTGAAGGTTTGGCCTTTGAAAGGAAAGCTGTCTGCTAATCTTCTTAGTGTCAAATATGTTGTCTTGCACAGGATAGGTGCTGCAAATTGGGTCCCCACTAATCACAGGACTACTATCTCTATTGGTTTGGGGAAGATGATTTATGCTATTGGGACAAAGAAATACTTTGATTATGGGACCTACATTTTTTATCAAACTGTGAAGCATGCTTCAACAAATGCTATTAAAATGCTTATAGCATTTCCTTCTCTGATTTGTGGAGTGATCCTGAAGCAACATCCTGGAATATTGACTACTTCAGATACTGCTTGCAAGAGGGAGTCTGCATTATCCTTGCATCCCAAGTTGTTTGTAGGGAATCATGTCCCAGATATTGTCTCAACATCAGGTTCTGGTGTCAAGAAGGCATGTACCAAAGCTGATATGATAGAAGAATTGAAGTCTGTCTGCAAGGATCTAGATGTGGTGATCAGCACCAGCACTGCCAGGAAGATGAAACTTGAGCAGTTGATCAAGTCTTTGGAACAGGATGGAGATGAGGAGAATGTCAATGCTGAAGGTTCAGGTTCTGAGAAAGGTGATCCAACAACTGAGAATGAGGATATTGAAGATGTTTCTACTAATGATTCAGATTGAGCTAGCTGTGCTGTTTCAATTTTTTTGTTTTTCTGCACCTTGAGTACTTATTATGTATCTTGGATAATGGTACTGTTATCTGGTTTTTGTTCTATGATTTATCTTGTCATGTGATGCCTTCTTTTAACTGACAAGGAGAGCTAGCCTAGGACTAACTGGTAGTTTTGACAGTAGTGAGAGGGACTATCTGTTTGATGGTTGGCCAATTGTGGCTAAAAAGGGGGAGAGTTACCTAGATGTTTGCTGTGGTTCTATGTTTAAGGGGGAGTTTGTAGTTTGTGTTGTAGTTTGTGCAGCTATTTGAGTTTGTTTTTGGTACAGCTGTTGGATGTTGCTGATGCTGGTTGTATAGTGAATGTTTAGAGTTTGGTGTTTGTCCGCTGCAAGTTATTCTGATGTTGGCTGAGATTGTTTTAGCCAAAGGGGGAGATTGTTAGTTCTTGTAATTGGATACAATTTTGGTAAAACAATGTTGCTGTTGAAGATGTCATTTGTCTGATGTCTTAACATGAGTTCTTAACATTCAGTTTATGTTAAGTTATTTAGGGTTGCAGTTTTGTGTGCTGATGTTAAACATGATGTCATGACATCAGTTGACAGAACATCAGAACATCAGTCTGCTGTGTTATTAGGGTTGCGCGTGTTTTTGTTGATTGGTGAGAGTTGTTGCTTTAGTAAGTGAGAGATTGCAGGCGAATATCTTGGTAAAAATATTTTCTGATGCAATCATATGTGGAGTAGATTTTGTTTCTGTTTTTAGGGCTGAATGATATGAAAAGATTTGAAGAATAAAGTCTGTTTTAATTTCAAATCAAATCAGAGATTTTCAAGGAGTCCAAGCCCAAGTATGAATTTCTATTTAAAGCAGCCACAACCCTACTTGGAAGTGACGAAGACTAGAGAGTGTATATTAAGTATCAGTTGTTAGAGTTTTCGTTTGTGTTTTGTAAGTCATTCATGCTTGAATTAGTATAGCTTATTTGAGTTGTATTTGTCCTCTCTAAAGCTTTTAAGCAAGAGAGTATTGTTCTTGATCAAAGCTTTTAAGCAAGATCAAGTTGTGAACTTTGTAATCTTTGAGTTGTATCACTGAGGTGATTGATGGGGAGTGAGTGGTATCTCATATCTAAGAGGTTATTAGGTAGAAGTATCATTGGGTAGTGATTAAGTTAGGAGATTGTCAACTGGGATTGTTGAGTTTGTAATTTAATACTACTAATAGTGAATTTCCTCCCTGGCTTGGTAACCCCCAGACGTAGGTAGTTAGACCGAACTGGGTGAACAATTCATTGTGTTGATTGATTGTTTTTATTACCTTGTTCATATAGCAGATTGTGTTGTTGTGACATTACACTTAACATCACACATCTGATACCAGAATTTCATTAGAGACCCTCAAATCATGTCTTGAGTTATTGGCTCGTGATTTGTCCCAAAAGTCAACTTAGGGGTGAATTAGGTCAAGAAACCCTAATTCCTAATTTTTAATGAATGCATCCCCTGAGGCTAAATTGACTTGATGATTGGGTTTATGATGTCCCTTGGAGCATCATAGGTTATGCTTTGAAGCATTGGCTCATGCCCAGAGGAAAATTTCCATCTGGAGGCCCTGGTCGACCAAAACCCTAATCTGGTGACACTGTTGATTTTGAGGCTTGAAACACTTGGAATGTTGCAACCTTGTGCTTAATCCTTGATGTGGGAGTCCTCTTGATCTATTGTAGATGTTTGAGAGGTTAGACAAGTTGAAGATCATGTCATTCCTTGATTGATCCTTTGTCTAAGAACTCAGAGAGGGCTTGAAAGCCTAATTTTGACTGAGTAAGTGTTCACTCATCTTTGGGGAGACTGATGAGGCAAGATGGTTCATCCATATTGTGGTGATGATTTGCACAATGATGGGAAATCTTAGTGGTCAAAATTTGGGGTATGACAAAGACTACCTTGCCCCTTGTTAAAATTGAGGGTTTTTTGTGTACAGAAAGAAACTCTTACTTCAAGGCCCAAAGGGGTTGACTAGGGATTATCTTCCTTATACCTCCGGTGTTTGGGAATGGAACCAATGCCTTACATCGTCAGCAAGATTTTATTCAAAAGCATACAGACAGTAATCTCATGTCCTTTTGATTTCATCATTCTCTTTTTAATTTTTCTTGATCAAATGTGTGATACTGATAAAAAGTATGAGTGAACACGAATGGATTTTTTCAAAACACGCACATTCATTTCATTATTATTATCATCTAAAAACAAACAAGTTTTACAAGTGAACAATGCTTGACAAACAAAAAGATTACAAATGGAAAAGATGACATGATGATTGCCGATATTGAGGAAGTGCTCTCAGGCTTGATCAATTATTTCAAGGGAGGCTTATGCAATCTGGCCCTTACACGGACACAGGATTTCCGTTCACCCACAGTTTCCCATCTTGAACAGTTAAGTGCTTCTTATCAATCAACTGTTGGACCTTAGCTTTGAAAGCGTTACAATCCTCAGTCGAATGCCCAGCCGACCCAGCGTGATATCCGTATTGCACACTGGGATCATTCCCAGTTGGGAATGGTTTTGGTGGAGGCTTTAGGGCTTTGGGAACCACCAGCGAGTTTTGAACTAGATATGGGAGAAGTTGAGTGTATGTCACAGGAATTGGATCTAGAGGGTCATTTCTTCGTTCTAGATTGTTCTGGGGCTTGCGCTGATTTTGGCGCTCTCGGCCTTGGGCTTGCTGATTATGATTCTGAGGACACTGATGATGTTGGGTTGCGACAACATGCGAGAATGAATAGTATGGCGTAGGAGCCAGAGGTGCTTGAGGATGAACCTAACGAGTAGCGTATTGCGGGACCACTTGAGCAGGGTGCATCAATCCAGGATTGACTGTATGATTAACCGTCTGACCAAAATGGATCCCATACGGAGTGTAGGGTACCCCAGGATAAGTAACTAAAGGTGCAATAGCAGAGGGTGCCCCAGGATAGGCAAAAAGCATTCTAGAGTTAGCAGACTGAAAACTTTAGTAGGTGTCGCTCCCGAGGATTTTCATCCATGGTACAAACGCGAAAGTGGCGCGGAAACAGAGTCGCCAGCAATGTGTATTTATCCCAAGAGATGGAAAGGAAACACTGCATAAACCTGAGGGAAGGGAGAAAGCATGGTCTCAGGACCAAGAGAAACGGGTAAGGGAGGCGGTTACACGAAGGGAAGGTGTTAGCACCCCACACATCCATCGTACTCGATGGGATCCACGCTTGTTGTCTCGATCAAAGGGTGTCGTCATCTGGAGCTCCACTGCTACTGGAAAGGAGAAGGAACGGTAACAGAATGGAATGAAGAAATGAGGGAGAAAAGAAAAAGAAGTGACTCGGTAGGACATCGCTTGTCCCATGCCTACGTATTCCCTCGTGCAATGGGAAAGTCAGCGTCAACGTAGTTCGGACGCGAACTAAGGGGGGAGGTTGCTCACCAAGACATCGTCGTCTCGTGCCTACGTATCCTCAATCGGACTAGAGAGAGGAAATCAGAGCAGTCATAGTTCGACCTAACAAGGTCGGTTAGTGTTTTTTATGAGCGATGTTAAGTTCGCGTCCGGAAGTTAGGGTCGATGCCTGTTTGCGACGAGACGGAAAATAACGTTCCCTTTCCTGAAAATGATTTGAGATTAACGATCCCAAAGGATGAAAAAGGTTTGAGTTTTTTTTAATGTTTTTTAGACAGAAGTGGATTGAAGTTAGTTCGTAACTTACATTGCACTAAAGTCTACCATGCGGGAACGAGTGAGTCGCATGGTCGCCCCCAAATGGGACGTATACTACACACTCTAGAAGAGGAGGGGAGACCCCTCGTTCTTCATTTCCTACACTTAAGGCTCGAGCCTAATATACGTTATATTTATTAAGTGTTTTAGAAATATTAAGATATGAGAAGAGAAGACTCAAAGGAAAAGAAAACACTACGGGGAAACTAAATGTTCCTAATGTTATCATGCAAAGGTGGCCCTATAGTTGAGTTTGAAAGGGGAAATATATACCTAAGTTAGCATGCAAAGGGAAGCCTAATGCTAATCCTACTCCAAGCTTAATAAAAAATTAAGTTGGACTAGGTAGCTCTAAGGGAACAAATCCAAGACTTAAACAAGTCTTGAGATTCAAGGGAAGAGAAGGAGTGAAGGAGGCGAAGGAGGAAAAACAGGCGAATAAACAAAAACAGCAGCTACCACAGCGCACCTGCACCAAAACAGCGGTAAAAGGCAGCACACAAGCAAGACAACTTATAACAGCACACAATTCAGCACAAAAAGGGGTACAAAAGGCCAGACAGCAGCACATATAACAGCACATGTGCAAGGGAACAACAATGAAAAACAGGGCAGCATGCAATGTATCCAAACAAATGCTCATAGAAAGATCTCAATAATGACTAATCATATCAAGCATACATCCAATTAAGCATCAACCAACTAGGTATGGACAAATAAAAGACATGCAAACAAATCAAGAACATGTACATTTAACAAAGTTGCACTCCTATATTATCAATCAAAACGTCATGCATAAGCGAACATGGATGCAAACAATGATCATGCATTACAAATCCAACAAGTTGAGCATTAATCGAGAGTTGTCATGATTCAAATGTGTGTGCAACATGTTCATCACATCAAGAAGTCAACAACGTAAACATGAACATTCATCACAGAAAGCAATTCTTAGTGAAAAAACACAGGTGCAATCAATTACACTAGGATGTAAATCGATTGCACAGTACCAGACCTGCAAAAATAACTTCTCATAATCACTTTTCCAGCACCAATCACTTACTCAAACATCCAAATGATCATGTAATCAAACATTCACAAAAATCCACATCAAATATCAGTAATCAAGCACACACTTCAACAATCAAACAACAAGATCATGAATCCAATCATGGAAACGGATCAAATCACATTGAAAACCATAGATCTACATTGTATAAGTTGAAATTAAGCTAAATCAAGCATAGATCTACGAAAAACCAACCTACAAAGCTGAGATTTGCTTTCGTGATTGTTGCACATGAAAATTGATGAATCAAAGTAAGAAATCCAGAGATCTATGAAGATTTATCAAGAACACTTGAATATCCAAGCAATAATCAACAAATAAGCAAAAGCTCTCCAAGAATTGATTCAAAAATCTTGAACCTAGATCCAAATAAGTTGCTACTGCAGAATTGAATCAAGAATGAGGATGTGGTGGAGGTTTAGCTCAAGAATTCACAAATTCCAATGAAGAATTTGTGAATCTATGAATATGGAGCTTTGGTGAGAGGTTGAAGATGAAGATGGAGAATCAAAAAGTGAGAGAGAATTGAGAGAGAATTCTGAATGAGAAGTGTAGAAAAATCAGAAAAATGAAGTGTCATTGTGTGTGGTTTGGATCAAATTGGTTTAAATATGACTTAGGTTTGGAATGAAAGTGAGGTTTGGAGTGAGTGGAATTGGAAGTGAAAAATAACTTGGAAAGGGAATGTGGAATTAGAGTGGAAATTGGATTGGAATGAAATCAAATTCTGCAACTCTCTAGATCGTTCTACTGATATAGCATTGATCCCAAGTGAATGTGGTGCATTGGAAATTGGCATAGTGCTGAAAAATGAAGGTTTTAGGCAAATCCGTCACAGTGCAATCGATTGCACATCAGTGCAAATCGATTGCACACCCTTGCAAAGGAAAAAAATGTGAAAACTGAAGGGGTGCAATCGATTGCACACTTATGCAAATCGATTGGACCAAGGTAAAATGGTGAAAATTGCTTCAATGCAACTTGTTTTGAGTCCTGCTTTGTATCTAATCCTTAGCCACTGATAATACCCTTGAATAATGCCTGAAACATGATATAAAACCTGTCTGGAACAAGATCAAATTAACCCTGCTTTATGACCTTGATTCTGAAATGATTAACCCATCTGCTGATAAAATAAATGACTGATGCCTCTGATGATTGTGCAAACTTGGTAAGAGACTTTGACGAACATGAACACCACAATATTGAGTACATTCTCTTACTTTGGCCTTGAGACACATCCTCCTCTTGAGGGCTAACAAGGATACCTTGATCCCATGCTGAGAACCAATGATATGCACAGATGAAAATGCAAGAATGCAATGAAACATAAACCAGTTAATGTTAAAAAAAGAGGGCAAATTTTGAGGTGTTACAGCTGCCCTTATTCAAACTTCTTGGATCCGAGGGTTGGGAAGCCAAAGGCTTCCAGACAATCGGGATACACGGAGATTGAATACCAAAATAACCACACAAATTTGCATCTTGCAAAAGGAGAGACGACTTCGCTGGGGAATAAGTGATAGAAGGTATCAAATTGTAACACAGACAAGTGTCATAGATCAATACGGATGAAGTATTGATATGGATTGAAGCAAACACGGATGAGTGTTGACTATGCTGGGGATAAACACAGACGAGTGCCAAAAAAAAGTTTGAACGCGGACGAGTGCACAAAAGTTCAAACACGGACGGGTGCTGAAAGGACACAGACGGGTGTCTCAAAGGTCAATACGGACGGGTATTGGTTAAAAAGGTTTCAAACACGGACTGGTGCTGAAAGGACACGGATGGGTGTCTCAAAGGTCAATACGGACGGGTATTGGTTAAAAAGGTTTCAAACACGGACGGGTGCTGAAAGGACACGGACGAGTGTCAAAGGTCAATACGGACGGGTATTGGAAAAGTTTAAACACGAACGAGTGCTGAAGGGACACAGACGGGTGTCTAAGGTCAATACGGATGGGTATTGGATAAAAATTTCAAACACGAACGGGTGATGAAAGAACACGGACGGGTGTCTAAGGTCAATAGGGACGGGTATTGGCTAAGAAGCTCAAACACGGACGAGTGCTGAAAGAACACAGACGGGTGTCAAAGGTCAATACGGATGGGTATTGGCTAAAAAGTTCAAACACGGACGGGTGCTGAAAGGACATGGACGGGCGTCTAAGGTCAATATGGATGGGTATTGGAAAAGAAGTTCAAACACGGACGGGTGCTGAAAGAACACAGGCGGGTGTCTAAGGTCAATACGGACGGGTATTGAAGAACAAGTTCAAAAGGCGACCTTACTGGGGATTGAAATGCTAAACCGAACACGGACGGGTGTCGAGAGAACACAGACGAGTGTTTAAAATCAATATGGACGAAGTATTGAGGAAATAGAAAAGGACACGGACGAGTGTCAAAAGAACACAGACGAGTGTTTCAGGGAACACTGATGAGCATTTGAAATCAATACGGACGGGTATTGAAATATGAAAGAGAACACGTACGAGGGTTTCACGCTAACAGCTTTGAGGGGATGAACCAAAAGAGCGATGACGAAGACGGTCGAAGGCGGACTCGAAAATGACAGACCGGCCGAAGGCGGAATTTCAAGCCCAAGATTAGTAGAATCAACATATCTACTAAGATGACTCCGCTGGGGAAGAGAGAAATTTAAACAGACAACTCTGCAGGGGAGTATAGGAAGTAACAACAGTAGTAAGGATGAATCCACTGGTTGCGGTGTACTGTCAAACAACATCTCCCGAACGACATCTCTTTCTGCTGGGGAAAGAAACTGGTAACAGATATCAAACCTGGCTTATGCTTCGAATGCATATGTTTAAATTTTTATGGTGTAATGCTCCATACGAAATGGAAATGCTACGCGTTTGGGAGGATGCCATGCAAGAATGCTTATGCAATGCAAAAGAAACGTCTCAGCAAAATAATTGCTGAAGACAAAGGCAACTCCACCGGGGATGACAAACTAAATTGTCCTCTGAAACAAAAGATCCTGCTGAGGAAGATTTCACTGAACGACTTCCTGATCACAAACTCTGCTGGAGATGGAGACTCCGAGAGAATATCCACTCTGTTGGGGATAAATAAAAACTAAAACCGAGGATGGAACCCGAAGAGAAATTTCCTTCGCTGGGGATTACTAATGACTTCCATCGAAGACAGAGCTCAACACCTGGATTTGAAATATGCCAATAACCATTGGACTTAAGACTTGCTGGGGATATCAACCGCTGTTGAACAAACTACTGCGAAGATCACCATCAAACTCTGCTTGGGGGACAAGTCAATAACACCGACCCTGCTTGGGGATATGACTGAACTTAACCTGCTATTGGGAGATGATCTTACCTTTGTCCCGCTAGGGAATATCATCCAATACCAGCAAATCTGCTTGGGGAATGGTGATTGACAACATCAACTCTGCTAGGGGATACCACCAAGCTTACTCATCTGCTGGGGATCAGACCAAACCATTGTTGGTGAGAAAACATTTCCTGACTAGCTGAGGAAAAGGAATGCCAAGACTCTCTGGGGAAACTAACCTCTTTGTCCAAAGAAGATATTCTATCAGTCTTTTGCTGGGGATGCAACAACATCAACTTCTGGCTGCTTGCTAAGAGAGTAATCAATCACAACTCTAGCTGGGGAAATAATCCTCTGTACTCTGGCTGGGGAGAGTAACAGCCTGCTGAGGAGAAAGAAATTTCAATGCTGAGGAGAGTAACTCTACTGGGGAGAATAGTCAACGAAACCTACTGAGGGATATCATTGAGCTTAACCTGTTGTTGGAGGAAAGAATTTACCCTGCTGGGGATTGGAGCATGTCGTTGCTGACAGAAATACACTTCCTGACCTACTGAGGAAAGTGAGTACCAGGCTCTGTGGGAAAAATAAAGTCTTTTCAAAGACATCCAACATACCTTCTGATGGAGATACAACCACATTCACCTCGTAGCAATCCACTTTAAACTGCTTGCTGAGGAAAATGAGTTATGCTGAGGATGATGAACTTTCAGTGCTGGGGAGAGAAACTCTACTGGGGAAAACAAATTTGTTACCCTGTAGCCATGCGGTAAACTGAACCGTTTCTATGTTTATGAACAGCCCTTTGAACTCTCCACTTGCCCCAGACCACCAGGTCTAAAGGAAGAAATCATCTCAAGAGGATTTTATAGAAGATCAGTCATTCACACTGCCCCAGGGTCTTCAAACTCTTGGAGAGATTTATCAGATCTCGATGCAACTGCCCCAGACTTCATAATCCATGAAGTAACTTGCCTCGAAAGGATTTGTAATGACTTGAAAATACTATGCCCCAGTATTTTGAACTTTGAGGAGGTGCTTTCAATTAACCATCTTCAGGAGTGGACAACCTCTCACGCTCTAGAGGTGACCTGCCCCAAGTCATGAAGAAACTTTGCCCCTGATTGATCTTACAGATATTTGTCAAATCGGCCTGATTTCCCCATATTAAGCGCTTGTGGAGAGATTTATTGAATCTCGACATAATTGCCCCAGTTTGGCTGAACTTTGAAGAAATTTTCTCAACATGACTGGCCATGACTGATTGAATTCCGAAAAAACTTTCTCGACTTGAATTCCCCAGCTCGTCTACGTCTTAACACCACTTGCTAGGAAAACTCCTGCTCAACATGGTCTTTCAGCACCGTGTCCTTTGATATGACTGCCCACCGGGGTCTTCAAGCACTTCAACTTGGGAGGATCAAGCTTCTCAACTGATGTTCATCATGTAAGCTTCTTTGATGTCAAACACATGCAAACATAAAATTTTTATTATGAGAACGACAATTCTAATGCAACACTCGTGTTAACCTGAAGTTTTATTGAAAATGTGTCGCCAAGCCTTGTGAACGAATCACTAGCTGGGATGCGACATTGATTTTTGAATGGCAAATAATACGCACATGCAATACCCACAAAAATCTTATTAGCATAACTCATAGGAGTCAGGAACGCTATCTCGCTGAAGTACGCTCTCAGAATAAACCCTGCTTCAATTAGGACTTTTTAAGGGTTATAACGTGGCTTGGTTCATGGTTTTGAGAAAAAAGGATTTATGGCTCAAAGTTTATTGGTGCCCACCCACTCTTCGTGATGTTCTCCAGTCCTACGTTCAGCTAATCTGACACAAGCGCTCATTTTTCAAAAGGTTTTATGATCTTTACGGAACCCATACAACTGATGGTTTGACACCTGATGAGGTTTTGGAGCAATAGTCACCCCTTTTGTCTTTTGTGTCTGTAGCCACACGACTTTGTTCTTGAGGATTTTTCTTTGTAATCTTTTTCACTTTTCGCTTTTCATTCTTTTGCTTTTTGATCCCTAATTTTTGCCTGGACCGACTCTTTTGAGTTTTCAATTTTGAAGTCCAGCGGGATGCCCTAACTTTTGCCTAAGTCGCTTGTTTTCAAGTTTCGACTTAGCGGGCTTTCTTTCTTTTTTTTTGAACAAATCGTGTGACACCGTTTTGTCTGACTTATTTGAAAGGGTTGTGACTGCCTCACTCCTTGTTGTTAAGGGATAACCATTGTGGTTTCACATCTTTTAACCTCTTGATGGTGGAATAGAAGGTAATGGATCCTCAGATGCACACTCCTTTTACAATTTGAACGCTCGGTCAAACTAACTGACGCCTACCCTGCCCCAGGTTAAGATTGAGGGTTTTTTCGTTTCTAGAAAGAAACTCCTACTTCAAGGCTCAAAGGGGTTAACGAGGGTCTATCTCCCTTATATCTCCAGTGTCTAGGGATTTGAAACAATGCCTAAACATCCTCAACATGGTTTTATCCAAAAGCACCTAACCGAAGATTTTGCGTTTTTACCTCATCATCCTCCCTCAAGAGTTTTAAAGCAAAAAAAAAAGTTAGTATTGCAGTGCATATAAACATGATATGAGTGCATAAAAGTAAATTACTTTAAGAACAACACATCCATTGCATCAAAAGTATCATTCAACACACAAACAAGTTTTTACATGCAAACACTGTTTAAACAAACAAATGAAAGCTACATATGAAAATGCAGTAAAGGAAGCTGATGATTGCCATTGTTGAGGAGACTTGACTCCGTCTGGACTTATTGCTTCTGATGATGTCTTCGCAGCCTCGAGTGCTCACTCTGATAAAGAAGCTTCACCTTCTGGGGGTACCGTCTGGGGTGATGACCTTTGAGTCAATCAAATCTTGCACCTTGTGCTGGAACGTATTACAGTTATCAAGTGTGTGTCCAAACGTTCCCGAATGGAACTCACAACTAGCGTTCATGTCATAGTCCGGAGGAATAGGGTATGGAATTGGCATGGCATTCCTCAGCTGGATCAGCGAGCTTTTGAGCAAGCGAGCAAACAACTGACAATAAGGAATAGGAATAGGATCAAATATCCTCTTGGGCCTTCTTGGTCTGAGTTGCCTCTGCTGCTGATAATTCTGCTATTGTTGCTGATAATTCTGCTGCTGCTGCTGATTTGGGCGCCCAATCCGCCCTTGCACTTTCCTTTATGCATTCAGCTGAGGCACAAACAAGGGTTGTTGACGCAAAACTTCAGAAGCATAAGGTTGTGGAAGAGATCCATGACATGAGGTGGATCCTTTAGAAAAGGAAGGAGTCCACAATTCCTTTGCAACAGTGGGAGTAAAATCACCTTATTTACCAGTGCCAACTGATGTAAACTTGATTGCCTCTGAATCAATGAGCTCTTAGACTTTATGCTTGAACCTTGTACAATTCTCAACATTGTGACCAGGTGCCCCAGAGTGGAACTCACATCTAGCATTAGCATTAGGTCCCAGAGGAAGCTTTGTGGAAAGAGGTCCTAAACTAACACGTTCAACCAGTTTGAGCTCGAGCAAATAATAAAGCAACTGCGCATACGGCATTGGGATGGGATCAAACTTCCTCTTAGGCCTCTCTGGCTTTGGATCCTCTTGGGGAGCAGGAAATGATTGCTGATGAGAAAGCTCTGAAACTTCAGTTTGTGGAAGAGATTCACGAGGCAATCCACGATCTAGAGCAAATCCCAAAGAGATGGAGGAGTAAGGACCTCTGTTGTGGAAGCGAGCACATGATTGTTTTCCTTCTTTAACACCTTATTCAAGATTTCCATAACCAGGCCCACCTGAGTCCTCATCTGATTGACTTCCTCTCTTAGCAGTTTCTGACCCTGGGACATAGCCTGCATATCTTCCCCAAACTGCCTCATCTGAATCTTCATTTTAGTTACTTCTACACGGAGTTGTTCCATAGCTATCCTCCAATTTTCATAGGTTAAGTAGTGGTGGCCGGTCAAGCTGTCAATTCTGAAGATAATACCAAGTCAGAATGAGAAATCCGCTCCTGAGCACCTGCTATGCGTATGAGTATACAAATGCAAATGCCATGTTCGAATATTTCCAAGGAATCATTCTGCTTTGATTCAAATTTTTGACAAAATAACCACAAGAAATAGACGGAAACGCTCAACAGCGAGTCTCAAAGTTAATATCCCTTGGAAATACAAGAACATGTATGCAAAAATTGATGATGCAAATGCAACATACATGGGATCAGGGCTTCCATAAAGCTCTGTATTGTTGTGCTGCTGAATGGATAAGTTCAAAGGCCTGCTCTGAAGAGAATACTGGAATACCAGAATATCCAAATAACCAGAATACCAGGCTGATAAGTTCACACTAATAAGAGCACCAGAACACCAGGTAGGATAAAAGTTAAGGTTACCTGCAAACCTGTACACACCCGCCTGTCTCACATGTGGGTACTTGAAAACCGAGGATCCTCAATATCACGGACTCTCAGGTCGAGAAATAATGATACGTTCACCATTTCTTGTTTGGCATCATCATCAATCGAGGAGGCCTCAACTGATTCCCCTCAAAAATAAGGTCATCCTATGCAAGTTCCCAGCATTGGGTCCTCGGGTCGACAAGTGTAATGGGTTTGCCATTTCTGGTCTGCCATTATCACATGTCAGGAGGAGAGGCATTGTTGAGTCCTCGGAAGAAACGGTCGCCAGAGTCGACAGTTTTCCAGGTTATATTCCATCGTCTGCCCCAAATGAGCAGGATAGAATATTACCAAGGAAACCTCGTCTGGATGTGGAGTTTTCATGTATACTAAGTCTGGCCAAATGCCACACAAGTCACACTACTTTCCACGCTAATCATAGGTGTATGCTCAAGCCTGGGTATTGGGTTTTTCTCTCATGAATCCGACCCACCCTACAAACAGAAAATCCAGTACAACACAGCATGGTCCAGCATAATAATGAAATGCAATGCAATAAATGCGGTAAAAATAGTAAAACAATAATACAGTAATACAGTAATATACAACAAAATAAAGCACAACAAAATAAACACCCAATGACAACAAACAAGCGCTAGGATTGACTCACAAAAGAGGATGGACCAGCAAGAGGTCAACCGGTCCCCAGCAGAGTCGCCAGCTGTCGCTCCTGAGGATTTTCATCCATGGTACAAACGCAAAAGTGGCACGGAAATAGAGTCGCCAGCAATGTGTATTCATCCCAAGAGAGGGAAAGGAAACACTGCATAAACCTGAGGGAAGGGAGAAAGCATAGTCTCACGACCAAGAGAAACAGGTAAGGGAGTCGGTTATACGAAGGGAAGGTGTTAGCACCCCACACATCCATCGTACTCGATGGGATCCACGCTTGTTGTATCGATCAAAGGGTGTCGTCATCTGGAGCTCCGCTGCTACTGGAAAGGAGAAGGAACGGGAACGGAAAGGAACGAAGAAACGAGGGAGAAAATAAAAAGAAGTGACTCGGTAGGACATCACTTGTCCCATGCCTACGTATTCCCTCGTGCAATGGGAAAGTCAGAGTCAGCGTAGTTCGGACGCGAACTAAGGGGGGAGATTGCTCGCCAAGATATCGTCGTCTCGTGCCTACGTATCCTCAATCGGACTAGAGAGAGGAAATCAGAGCAGTCGTAGTTCGACCTAACAAGGTCGGTTAGTGTTTTTTATGAGCGACGTTAAGTTCGCGTCCGGCAGTTAGGGTCGATGCCTGTTTACGACGAGACGGAAAATAACGTGCCCTTTCCTGAAAATGATTTGAGATTAACGATCCTGAAGGATGAAAAAGGTTTGACTTTGTTTTTTGTGTTTTTTAGACAGAAGTGGATTGAAGTTAGTTCATAACTTACATTGCACTAAAGTCTACCATGCGGGAACAAGTGAGTTGCATGGTCGCCCCCAAATGGGACGTATGCTACACACTCTAGAAGAGGAGGGGAGACCCCTCGTTCTTCGTTTCCTACACTTAAGGCTTGAGCGCAATATACGTTATATTTATTAAGTGTTTTAGAAATATTAAGATATGAGAAGAGAAGACTCAAAGGAAAAGGAAACACTACGGGGAAACTAAATGTTCCTAATGTTATCATGCAAAGGTGGCCCTATAGTTGAGTTTGAAAGGTGAAACATATACCTAAGTTAGCATGCAAAGCGAAGCCTAATGCTAATCCTACCCCAAGCTTAATCGAAAATTAAGGTGGACTAGGTAGCTCTAAGGGAACAAATCCAAGACTTAAACAAGTCTTGAGATTCAAGGGAAGAGAAGGAGTGAAGGAGACGAAGGAGGAAAAAGAGGCGAATAAACAAAAACAGCATCTACCACAGCGCACCTGCACCAAAACAGCGGTAAAAGGCAGCACACAAGCAAGACAGCTTATAACAGCACACAATTCAGCACAAAAAGGGGTGCAAAAGGCCAGACAGCAGCACATATAACAGCACATGTGCAAAGGAACAGCAATGAAAAACAGAGCAGCATGCAATGTATCCAAACAAATGCTCATAGAAAGATCTCAATAATGACTAATCATATCAAACATACATCCAATTAAGCATCAAGCAACTAGGTATGGACAAATCAAAGACATGCAAACAAATCAAGAACATGTACATTCAACAAAGTTGCACTCCTATATTATCAATCAAAACGTCATGCATAAGCGAACATGGATGCAAACAATGATCATGCATTACAAATCCAGCAAGTTGAGCATTAATCGAGAGTTATCATGATTCAAATGTGTGTGCAACATGTTCATCACATCAAGAAGTCAACAACGCAAACATGAACATTCATCAATGGAAATCAAAAGTCGCGTGTCGGAAAACCATGTTCATACAAAGGTGATGTGAACAAAATGAAGTGAGAATGGATCAAATTCAGAACTTAAATCATATCATGATCATCCAATCCAAACATGCAAGACAACTTCAGATTAACATACATCAAGACTAGTTGAACATATACCATAATCATTTTCAAAGGAAAACAAATGTTCAAGCAAGGTAAAAAAGCATACATGATCCAACTTATGCACACCACAACATCATACTCACATGTATCACATCACATTCATTTCCAAGAGATCACACAAGTTCAACAAGTCATCAATCACACATGAACCAATATGCCTCAAGAACATGCTTCAAGAATGCAAACAAATCAACAATCAAACAATCATATATCAGAGATTCACATGCATCCAGCAACTAGAGGTTAAACAACCCTAGAAAATTCCACAAATATGCATCACACAAAGCCATGAAGGTTAGGGGTGGAATAAGTATCAATACATGCTTCCAAACAAGCCAAAAACACAAAAGTTGCAGGTGCAAATCGATTGCAGCAGGGTGCAAATCGATTGCACAGTTATAGAAAGCAATTCTTAGTGAAAAAACACAGGTGCAATCGATTGCACTAGGATGCAAATCGATTGCACAGTACCAGACCTGCAAAAATCACTTCTCATAATCACTTTTCCAGCACCAATCACTTACTCAAACATCCAAATGATCATGTAATCAAACATACACGAAAATCCACATCAAATATCAGTAATCAAGCAAACACTTCAACAATCAAACAACAAGATCATGAATCCAATCAAGCAAATGGATCAAATCACATTGAAAACCATGGATCTACATTGTATAAGTTGAAATTAAGCTAAATCAAGCATAGATCTAAGAAAAACCAACCTACAAAGCTGAGATTTGCTTTGGTGATTGTTGCACACGAAAATTGATGAATCAAAGTAAGAAATCCAGAGATCTATGAAGATTTATCAAGAACACTCGAAGATCCAAGCAATAATCCACAAATAAGCAAAAGCTCTCCAAGAAGTGATTCCAAAATCTTGAACCTAGATCCAAATAAGTTGCTACTGCATAATTGAATCAAGAATGAGGATGTGATGGAGGTTTAGCTCAAGAATTCACAAATTCCAATTAAGAATTTGTGAATCTATGAATATGGAGCTTTGGTGAGAGGTTGAAGATGAAGATGGAGAATGAAAAAGTGAGAGAGAATTGAGAGAGAATCATGAATGAGAAGTGTAGAAAAATCAGAAAAATGAAGTGTCATTGTGTGTGGTTTGGATCAAATTGGTTTAAATATGACTTAGGTTTGGAATGAAAGTGAGGTTTGGAGTGAGTGGAATTGGAAGTGAAAAATAACTTGGAAAGGGAATGTGGAATTAGAGTGGAAATTGGATGGAAATGAAATCAAATTCTGCAGCTCTCTAGATCCTTCTGCTGATATAGCATTGATCCCAAGTGAATGTGGTGCATTGGAAATTGGCATAGTGCTGAAAAATGAAGGTTTTAGGCAAATCCGTCACAGTACAATCGATTGCACAACAGTGCAAATCGATTGCACACCCTTGCAAAGGTAAAAATGTGAAAACTGAAGGGGTGCAATCGATTGCACACTTATGCAAATCGATTGGACCAAGGAAAAATGGTGAAAATTGCTTCAATGCAACTTGTTTTGAGTCCTGCTTCATATCTAATCCTTAGCCACTGGTAATACCCTTGAATGATGCCTGAAACATGATATAAAACCTGTCTGGAACAAGATCAAATTAACCCTGCTTTATGATCTTGATTCTGAAATGATTAACCCATTTGCTGATAAAATAAATTACTGATGCCTCTGATGATTGTGCAAACTTGGTAAGAGACTTTGACGAACATGAACACCACAAGATTGAGTACATTCTCTTGCTTTGGCCTTGAGACACATCCTCCTCTTGAGGGCTAACAAGGATACCTTGATCCCATGCTGAGAACTAATGATATGCATAGATAAAAATGCAAGAATGTAATGAAACATAAGCCAGTTAATGTTAAATCAAGAGGGAACATTTTGAGGAGTTACAGTAGGGGTATTGCCCAACAGGTTGAACAGGCGAAGGAATCTGCACATGAATAGGAGGACCTCTATTCTCAGCTTCGGCAGATGTTTCAGCAACCACAGGTGCAAACTTCTGGCAAGGCTTCTCTTAAAAGCAAAGCAACTTCTGATCGAGGAGCTCTTGGACTTTGTCCTTAAAGACAACACAGGCTTCTGTAGAATGCCCCGCATATCCAACATGGTATCCACATGTGGCATTAGGATCATGCTAAGGATGATAAGGGAACTTGGCCGACTTGATTTCTTTAGGAACAATTGCCCCAGCATGAATCAGAATAGGCAGTAGATGCGTGTAAGTCATGGGAATTAGATCATGACGAGGACGTCTCCTCCCTTGATTGTTGTTCCCTTTACTGATTGCTTACGCTTCTGTTTCTGATTGCCTTTAGTGGTTTTCTGATTGGGCAAGGGGTGAACTGATAGATTTCTTGCATCCATATTCATGGTCTTATCCACCTTTGGTCCATTCTGGGCTTGCTCATCAATCACAACCTGATCAGAGGAGTTCATTGTCATACTGTCCTGAAGTAGTTCCACAACCATGTCAACCTTGCCTTCCTTGTGCATCGTGCTCTCATACCTAACTTGTTCCTTGATTCTTTGGCTTTCGGCGTTGGAGAATCATTGTCTTTGGGCTGATGAAGGGAAGAAAGTTAGCTTTCTCTGGTTTGAAGGTATGCAATGCAAAGGTATGTATGCATATGTTGTTTATGCAGATGGAATGCAAATGAGACATACAACAGCTAATGATGCAAAGGTTAGATGATGCAAAAGTTAAGCATACATATGATGATGCAATAACTTATGCTCGACAATGCAGTACATACAATGATGCCATAACTCAAGTTCAAAAGTTAGGCATACATGATGATGCAATAACATTATGCAATAATGTAAGTTAGAGATGCAACATCTTCTGGATAATCTGCATATGTAACTCTGCGTAGGTGAGAAGATCTGACGTGCGTGAGAGAACAAAGGTATGAAGCGGCTTGTTTTCCTGCAAAAACCCATCCCCCTCACAGGTGTGATCTAGCCACAACAAGGTGGTCCCTAAAAAGGTCGCCTAAACCATAGGACTCAGAATGAAAACCCTCCGCCGTAGTGAATTCTCACAGGACGGAAGTATTCTCAAGCGAATCACGATCTGGGATGTGGCTCTCATGATAACCCAACACGCAAAACGCAGGCCTCACGACTATCCACGTTCTAGCCTATGTGTATACTAGGCCCGGTGTTAGGACCTTTCTCTCCAATAATATCTACCCATCCCAACAACAGCAGAAAATAGCAGATATCCAGAACATGCAGCATATGAATATTCAAAGCAGTAAAGAAATGCGGTAAA
Source organism: Lathyrus tuberosus (assembly GCA_022829125.1). Taxonomy (NCBI): domain Eukaryota; kingdom Viridiplantae; phylum Streptophyta; class Magnoliopsida; order Fabales; family Fabaceae; genus Lathyrus; species Lathyrus tuberosus. The sequence continues at coordinate 16,900,442 of JALAZF010000016.1, forward strand.
TAAATTTAAAGCTAAAGCAAGTAAAGATAAAGCGAATAAAGCACGAAAGATAAACACCCAAGCAAGCAAGAGAGCAAACAAAACTAGGCGAGACCCCAACTTGCAAGCAAGTACTCCCCAGTAGAGTCGCTAGCTGAAGACGGCTGGTTTACATCCTGAGTGAATCGCACACTCAAAGATAACACAGAGTCGCCACCGAACTTTATTTAGTCCCAAAGGACAGGGAAAATATCGATAAAACCCAAGGGAAATAGAAACGGGAACGGGGGTCGGTTATGCGAAAGGAAGGTACTAGCACCTTACGCATCCCTCGTACTCGACGGGAACCATTTCGCTTGCTTCTAGGCTTAGATGGGTTATCTATCTAAAGGCTTCTAGCTAAAAGAAAGAGGAGAGAGAGAGAGAGAGAGAGGGAAGGGGAAAAAGAAAGAAAAGAAGGAAAATGCTCGCGGAGGATTGGGGCCCTCGTGCCTACGTACCCTCATAGTACAATGAGGAAATCAGAGCGTCGTAGTTCATGGAACCAGGGGACAGAGAGGAAGGAAGAAAGGGAGAAGGAAAGAAGGGTGGAAGTGTGCTCGCCAAGACATTGCGTCTCGTGCCTACGTATCATACATTCAAAAGAATGCAGAATCAGAGCTTCCGTAGTTCGTGGAACCAGGGGATAGAAAGGAAGGAAGAAAGGGAGAAGGAAAGAAAGGTGGAAGTGTGCTCGCCAAGACATCGCGTCTCGTGCCTACGTATCTGACATCCGAAAGAATGCAGAATCAGAGCTTCTATAGTTCGGGGAACTAAGACGGAAAAGGAAAAGGAAAGGAAAGTGGTGTCAAAACCAAGAGCAAAAGAAAGAAGGAAGTTCCACTTGGGATTAAAGAGAGACGGTGTCAAAACCAAGAAAGAAAAGCAAAAGGCAAAAAAGAGTATTCCGCTGAGGAGTAAGAAACTAAAGTGACTGTGCAAGGAACAAAAGAGAAATGGTGTCAAAACCAAGAGAATAAAAGATAGAGAAAGATACGCTAGGGATGCAAAAGAGATAGTGTCATAACCAAGAAAGAAGTGCAAAGGAAAGACAGTAATTGTGCTGAGAGTAAAGTGCAATAGTGGTGTCGAAACCAAGAGAGAAAAAGGAATAAAGAGACTCCACTGGGGAGTAAGAGAACAAAGAAATCGTGACTAAGAATCAGAAGGTAGCGACCCTACTGATGAAAAATAAAAAGGAATGGTGTTAAAACCAAGAGAAAAGAGGACTCGGTATGTTAACTGACTGGCAGTGGTTAACCGAAGGAAGAGATTAAGACTCTAGGGGGAAAAGGAATTTTAACATATAAGAATTATGATCAACCAAAGAACGGGTGTAGGACCGAGCGAAGGTCATGACCCAAAGGACGGGTGTAGGACCGAGCAAAGGTCATGACCCAAAGAACGGGTGTAGGACCGAGCAAAGGTCGTGACCCAAAGGACGGGTGTAGGACCGAGCAAAGGTCGTGACCCAAAGGACGGGTGTAGGACCGAGCAACGGTAGTGACCCAAAGGACGGGTGTAGGACCGAGCAACGGTCGTGACCCAAAGAACGGGTGTAGGACCGAGCAAAGGTCGTGACCCAAAGGGCGGGTGTAGGACCGAGCGAAGGTCGTGACCCAAAGGACGGGTGTAGGACCTAACAAAGGTCGTGACCCAAAGGACGGGTGTAGGACCGAGAAAAGGTCGTGACCCAAAGGACGGGTGTAGGACCGAGAAAAGGTCGTGACCCAAAGGACGGGTGTAGGAGCGAGCGAAGGTCGTGACCCAAAGGACGGGTGTAGGACCGAGCGAAGGTCGTGACCCAAAGGACAGGTGTAGGACCGACCAAAGGCCGTGACCCTAAGAACGGGTGTAGGACCGAGCGAAGGTCGTGACCCAAAGGACGGGTGTAGGACCGAGCAAAGGCCGTGACCCAAAGGACGGGTGTAGGACCGAGCAAAGGTCGTGACCCAAAGAACGGGTGTAGGACCGAGCGAAGGTCGTGACCCAAAGGACGGGTGTAGGACCGACCAAAGGTCGTGACCCAAAAGGACGGGTGTATGACCGAGCAAAGGTCGTGACCCAAAAGGACGGGTGTAAGACCGAGCAAAGGTCGTGACCCAAAAGGACGGGTGTAGGACCGAGCAAAGGTCGTGACCCAAAAGGACAGGTGTAGGACCGAGGAAAGGTCGTGACCCAAAAGGACGGGTGTAGGACCGATCGAAGGTCGTAACCCAAAAGGGGTGTTGGTAATGACTGAACAAACATCACTTGACCAACGAAGAAGGGTATTGAACCAAAAGAGGTTACTAGCCCAAGGGTGCAAGTATTCGAACCAATAAAGGTTGCCAACTGCTGGGGATTCGGTGTTTACAGACGGACTGTGATCAACCGAATGGAGCGAGTGATTAACCAAGAGAAGGTGATTAACTCGAAGAAGGTTCAATATTTTAACAGGGGGACTGTGGTTAACTGAAGAAAAGGGTGATTAACCAAGAATAGGTGATTAACCGAAGAAAGAGCGGGATTGTAGATGAATAGAGCATTGGTTTTAACAGTATGATTGTGATCAACCAATGGAAGAATGAATACAACTCTCACGGGGAATCAGCAAAAGAAATGACTAGCCACAAGAAAAGGTAATTGAAACCCTCTTGAAGAGAACAAGGGAGAGGTATTGAACAAGGGCAAGAGATTGACTCTCTGAAGATTGCTAATGATCGTGAACCAAGGGAATGGTGATAGATCAAAAGACTGATTGAAAGAGATAAAAGTGATCGAGGATCGACTCGACTGGGGAAGAAGATACGCTACCGCCTGGAGATAGAGGCGACTAAGCCAGGCACAGGGTCATTCGTCCCCTACCTGAAGTAGTCAGAATGAGAGTAGGAATTCTCCCTTCTCATTCCTTCTCTAACACACAGGGTGTAGGGCAGAAGTTGAACAGACAGCATAACAGCTCCAAATTGTACAGTGCTCTAGTGTCGTACGTTGGTCGTCGTATGAATCTTCAACCCCGCGGGAGGAAAAGAGAGAAAGAGCTCTAAAGGGAGCCTAAAGAGGGGGAACGGGAAGGATCAATTAATCAAACATGGTTTCGATTAACTAATCAAAAGGGAATGTTATGCTAACAACTTTCCAAAGAGAATGGAAAATCATTAAAGCAAAAGGTGTAAATTATTGATTATGCATGATTAAGTTCATCCATGAAGAATAAACTTAATGCAAAGAAAAGAGAGGGAGTGCAAAACAGTACCATACAAATATTAGCATGTAACACAAATCATGTGTCAAGTGATCAAAGATTGTACAAGAATTAGAATGTTCAAACAAATATCAAGAACATACCTAATTGCGAGAATTGATAAATCAATCATTGAATTATTGTAAATATGCTTTAAACAGAGGTTAACAGCACTTAAAACGTCCATAAATATCAAGCATATCAATTCATGGAAATTAGATGAAGAAAGAATGTCAAACAAGCTTGAAAAACTCAAAATTGGCCATTTTGTACAGTGGTAACCGGTTACTCACCACACGTTAACCGGTTACTTGCTCACAAATATGCGTTTTGGGTGAAAATTACACTGAGTAACCGGTTACTCACCAGGCGTTAACCGGTTACCACTGTGACAGTGGCAAAAATAACAGAAAAAATAGCTTTTCAAAAGTGGTTTTCAACACTTTATCACTTATGACAACCACCACATGCTAGGACATAAATTTGTGCACTACAATTACATCATGTAAGGGAAATTAAACACAAATGACAAGCATTAGTCATGGCGATTAAAGATCAAGCAATTGCATGATAAATTAAACCGAAAGCGGTCGAAATTACAACGTAAACCCGCGGAAATGATCAAAACAGTGAGTAAAGTAAGATCTACCAACCTACAAGGCTGAGATGTGCCTTGGTAATTGTTGCAAAGGATTCTTGATGCGGAAAATCAAAGAAAACCAGAGGAATCTTCAATCATAGCCGAATCATACCGATACCGAGCAAATTCCGACGAAGCTCCGGAATGCGAATTCGAACCGTAGAATCTTGAAGCAAACACTTGAGATGAATCCAAAAGTTAATAGAACTCCAGAAACTCAAGTATAATAGAAAGATGATGAAGATAATCAAAGAAAACCAGAGGAATCTTTAATTATAGCTGAAGCGTATCGAAACCGAGCAAATTATGACGAAAACTCCGAAGTGCGAATTTTCACCGAAGAATCTTGAAGTGATCACTTGAGATGAATCCAAAAGCTACTGAAGCTCCACAAAATTCAGTAGAATGGAAAGATGGTGAAGGTTGAGCTCGAGAAAAAGCACTTTCAAGGTGAAAGTAGCTTTTCTTCTATGGTGAATTAAGAGCTTTACTGTGGTTTGGTGAAGAAGATGAAGTAGAATGTTAGAAGTTGCAGCAAAATGCAGAGAGGAATGAGAGAATTGAAAGTGAAGAGAGTGTAAATTTGTGTGAATGATTGTGGAGGAGTTGCAAAATGGTGAAGCTTTGTTTATATAGACTTTTGGTTAGGAGTTGCTAGGTTTGGAATGAGGTTTGGACTTAGCTTTGGGTGGTTTGGAACTAGGCTAGGAGTTAGTTAGGCTTGACTCACCGAGTCAAGGTGGTTAACTCGGTTAGTTAGAACCAACTCGGTAACAATCCCAATGTGAACTCCATCATCTAAAGGTTGGCATGCTTGTAAAACAAGGAACATGGTGCATTTAATTTAAAGTGATGTATTGGAATAAATACACTTGGAATGTCTTGAAATGTCTAGAGATGTCTAGAATATTCCACACACTGCTAGAACACTGTAGAATCAATGACCAAAGAGAGTGCATGGCTGCTGTATCAAAAATTCAGCAGGGACTATAAATTTGCACTGAGTAACCGGTTACTCACCACACGTTAACCGGTTACTTCAGCCAACTTTGCACAAATTTGCTTAAAAATGGGTGTTATGGCTCCGCTTCCGATTTTCCACCTCTTGTTTTGATGAATAGGTATGGAAACCCTTGTTTTGTGCTTGTTTTGATGAGGAGATGACTTTGAGAGGATGTAATTAATCGGGCTTGGAAAACCTGAAGATCCTGCAACAAGAAACACATAGAGAAAAGTGTGAATGCGTATGCCGATGATGCGAATGCACGTGCTTATGCAAAAGAAAAAAAAGGAGGTCAAATTTCGGGTTATGACACTGCAGCACATAATCCTTGGGAAATGAAAGTGGAATTCTTTTATTAAATACTATAGCGACATTTTTTTTAATATAAGGCATTGAAATAAAATATATGTATAACTTAGAATCTTGTAGCGCACCCCACACAAGTAGAAGGATTGATATAATAATGTAGCTTTCTTTTCCATTCCCATGCTATTGTGGATATCAAGGAGAAAGCATTAAACAATGTTTGTTACTCTTATAATTTCAATACGTTGTAACATAGAACTACTAGGAGAAAGAAAGTAATTCCTTTACTTGTGAGTGGTGGCTTTGACTTGTGATACCTATATAATACCCTGTAGTGCATGACATAACATTAGGCAGTGAAATGGTGTTTGATCGTGAAGGCTTGATCAGATCCTGTGATGCACCACCAAGAACGTCTGTGATGTTGGGCGTGAGATGAGGAGGAAGGGTTGTACGTGCAAGCCACTCCGACGCTCAAGTAAGAAAGGGTCGGAGAAAAGGGGCAAGTACAAAGTATGAGTTCTTAGGGTGATTATTTGATATCTGGCCCTATCAAGTGAGAGGGTTTATATAGTGCCCCCAGCGCGTGGCCAACGGTCCTATTTTCGAGGCGAAATAACCATTTTCTCGAATAATAGGTAACTGCCCAAAACTAGCCGTTAGGTCGGGCGGGGTGCCCAAAACTAGCCGTTATGTCAGGCAAATGCATAGTTTCGGGCACGTTCCCTTAGCTATTCAGGGACTAATGAAACCGTGCGGAACGGGCAGCTGTACCGGGGAGGAGCGATGCACTCCTTGCCCGGTTGGGGGGTAGAAAGGTAACTTTTGCCCCTTTATGGATTGGACTTAGGCAACTGGGCCGTTCTGGGAACATAAGCGGATTGGGCCATACCTAGCCATTGGTCCAGTCCAGAATAGGAGCCCCCCAAGTCGTTGCTCCCGAGCATGGGAGTGATGACTTAAGGATTGCCCGTTGTTCCGGGGAACCATAGTGTGTCGCAACTGCAAAAAAACAACCGGCGGGAAACAGGAACAGAAGAGTCGCCACTGAACGTTATTTATCCCGAAGCAAGGAAAGGAAATGATCGAAGAAAACCTAGAAGAGGGAGAAGACATGGTCATCGCAACCATGGTCTGGGTTCGGGAGTCGGTTACGTAAGGGGAAGGTATTAGCACCCCCACACGTCCATCATACTCGATGGGATCCACGCTTATTGTCTAATCAAAGGATGAGTTATCTAAAGCCTACTGCTAAACAGAAACAGAAAACAAAAAAGGAAAAAAGAGACTCGATAGGACATCGTCGTCCTATGCCTACGTATTCCCTCGTGCAATGGGAAACTCAGAGTCAACGTAGTTCGACGGACTACGCACTAAAGGGGGGAGGTTGCTCGCTAAGACATCGCCGCCTTGTGCCTACGTATCCTCAATCTAACCAGAGAGAGGAAATCAGAGCGTCTATAGTTCGTGGACTACGGAAAGAAGGGTGGGAAGGGTGCTCGCCAAGACATCGTCGTCTTATGCCTACATATCCTCATTCTAACCAGAGAGAGGAAATCAGAGCAGTCGTAGTTCGACCTAACAAGGTCTTAGTGTTTTTTATGAGCGACGTTAAGTTCGCGTCCGACAGTTAGGGTCGATGCCTGTTTGCGAAAAAATGGAAAATAACGTGCTCTTTTCTGAAAATGATTTGAAACTTAACAATCCCGAAGGATGAAAAATACTTGAATTTGTTTTTGTGTTTTTTAGACAGAAGTGAGTTGAGTTAGTTCGTAACCTACATTGCACCAAAGTCTATGACACGGGAACGAATGCATCGCATGGTCGCCCCCAATGGAACGTATGCTCAACACTCTAGAAGAATCAAGGGAGACCCCTCATTATTCATTTCCTATGCTTAAGGCTCATGTGCAATGCAAGTTATCCTTATTAAGTGTCTTAAAATTGTTATGAGATGAAAAGAGAAGACTCAAAGGAAAAGAAAACGCTATGGGAATTCTATCCTAATGTTATCATGCAAAGATGGCCCTAAGGTTGAGGTAAGAGGGGGAAAATTCTACCTAATGTTAGCATGCTTGGATTGAGATCCTAATGTCTATCCTACTCTGAGCTTAATCAGAAATTAAGTCGAACTAGGAGCCTTAAGGGAGCATGTGAATACAGAGTAATCAACAAGTAAACACCAGACACCTCAATCACAAAGAGAGAAACAAATATGAAACCAAGTTAGGAGAAAATCAAGTACAGAGAGAAAATCAGGAATTAATCATAAATTAATCAAGAACAACAATTAATCGAGAATGTCCAAGTTAGAATTAAAATGCTAAGTAAAATCAAGATTAAAAATTAACAAGAAGAGTTAATCTAAAATAAAAAACTAATTTTAAAATATTTACTAAATAGTTATCATAAATGACACAATTAAAACAAATTATAAAAATTAACCAAACAATTACACAAAATAAAGGGTGCAGCAGTATACTGGGGGAACACTCATCACCAGGCGTATGGGCCTTTAGCTCTGGCCCAACACCCTTCTCCAAGCAGCCAGGGGATGTGCAGAGTAAATCAGAGGCGAGTTGAAAGGAAAATAGGCGCTGGGCTTCACAAAGCAGACCCAAAAAGTTAATCTCAAGGAGACGGGGAGGTGTACGAATGGATGAAGGTGCGAACAGGAAAAGAACGCGGGCCTAAGGCCCATGACCCGGTTCGGTTTTAACATTACTGAAAGATAAAACCTAAATCTCCAACCTCACAGTGATCTGCCGTCATCGAAAACATCCTCCCTCCGTCTTCTCATTTCACACTTCTCCTTCCACTTTCTCACAACAACCACTAACACAATCAACGCTCTCCATTCAATCCTCTCCGTTCAACCCTCTCCTTCTCCGTTTACACCGTCTTCCACTTCATCACCTTCTCAACATTACTTTCTCAACATCCTCTCTACTCTCGCCGGAAATAAGAAATCCTCCACCGTTCTCTTTCCCTGTCTGTTCACCGACTTCGCAACCACCACCAAGATTCATGACACCGAACACGAATTGCCACGAACAACACAAACTAAACATCACAAACAAGCAGTGAGAACACGGACGAATTAATGTACGAACAGAAACAAAAATTGCGAACACAACACCATAAGCACCAGATCAAACTAATCACAAGTTCAACACCAGAGAAAAATCACCGTAATTACGTAAACGAAGAAATATCGGAGGAATTAGAGCTTACCTACCGAAGAAACGTCTGGTGCTTCTTCGAATGCGAGGTATATTTGTTGTTCAACTTCCTTTGAATTCTGTTGTGCTCTTCGATCTATCGCGACTTCCAATCTTCTTTTCCTTTGCTCTGCTTCTTCTTCACTTTCCTTGCTCTGTTTCTTCTTCAATTCCACTTGTTTATTCTTCTGCGAATCTGAAGTGGTTGCGTTGTTGTTGATGTTGATTTAGAGATGAGGTTGTTGTTGTTAAATTCTTGAGTGTGTGGAGTTATTGTGTTGGAAATTTGATCTTTGCAGTTGTTTGCAGAATTTGAACTGAAGCTTGGTGCGATTTGAATTCAAGATGAAGGCAGCTTGGTTGGAAGAATGAAGATGATTCTGCAGTTTGCTCATGAAGAAGGGAAAGGGTGATCCGTGTGCAGCTTGATTTATATCAAAAAATCAAGGAGGGTAGTATTGTAATCACAATGAAATTATGTTAGGATTTTATTCTGTTATGAGCTTTTGGAAATTGATCACAAGAGTTTTGCACTGCTTTGTATATTTTCTGTTACGAGTATTGCGAGTATTGCACGAGTATTTTCGGTGCCCTTTTTTTTGCTGCAGTGAATTTCTTCTTTTCCTGCCATGTGCTTTTCTCTTTTTGTCATTAATTATTCTGCTACACTTTTCAAATGAAATTATGTGATGAAGTTCCACTGTCTTTTATTCTTCTTTCCTGCGCTACAAAAATGAAATTCTATATTATGTTATTTGTTGTTAAGTGGCTTGGCACATGTGGTGTGTAGTATGCGCATGTGGTATCATGAAGCTTGGAAGCTTCATTTGATGGGCTTATGACTTGATGATAACTGTTTCTTGGAATTTCATAATTTTGGAAATAGATTCATGGCTTATTGTAAAAAAAAGTTTGTAAGGAAATGATTTTTTGAAAGATGGATATTTAAAATGGTTTTAAAAGGATTATGGTTTTGGATTTTGAATTGAAACTGGTTTGAATTGGACTTAAAAAAAATGGATATTGGATATGTAAATTGGATAATGAAATGGTTTAGAATAAAAAATGAAAATGGATATTTATGAAATGTGGGTTAAAAATAGATATGGATTCACACATGGACAAATGGACATTTGGATAGAATTTGGATTCAAAAGTAGCTTATTTATTGAATATGGATAGAAATGGGTTATTGAAATGGATAATCAAAAATGGAAATGGATATGGATCATGGATAGGAAAATAGTTTAAAAATTGGTTAAAAAAGGAAATGGTTTATTGAAGTGGATATTAAAAAGTGGGCAATAGATTACAAATAGATAAGGAATATGGTTCAGTAAATGGATAACCAAATGAATCCAAAACCAATCCCAAACTTCTTTCACAAGCCTCTGATAAGCTGAATGAAGCACAACTACCGCTGAACAATCTTGCCACTGAAACAAAACATCCTCTGAATTTCTGAGAATAAGTTCTGAATCACTTATAAATTCATCTGAGCCAATCATCCGGACAAATAAATCCACAGATGAGCACAATTGAACATTAAACTGATGAACTCTGATCATAATGAACCTGACTTTCTGAACCCCAAACCTCACATGAACCACTGCTTGATAAACTGAAGAATCTCAACACAAGACTGTGAGAGCAAGAATTGTCTCTACAAGTCAATCTATGTTTTGATGATAACAATAAATATTTGTGAAAGAACCATTTTATGGTTTAACGTGTGTTGTGTGCAGATCATAAGAACTAAAGACATCAGAACCAACATACACCAGCTAGATGTACTATGATTGAATATATACATATGCGAAGTTACTATGTGTGACTAAAGTCGCGAGAAGCAAGAACGCTTCGTTATATAGTCATGATCAGCCAGATCCAAGGATGCCAAGATTGCTGTTACAATGCTCTTGTGGATGCTCTCAGAAAGTGATTAAGATTCTGAAGATTGCGAAGCTTCTGAAGAAGTACACTCTGAAAGAACCAAAGTACGGAAGACTCCAATGACTTGAAGTTCTGATGGCTGAAGGCGCTGAAGACAAAGTGCAGAAAGAATCTGAAGACTGATGAGTTCTGAAGATCGAGGTTTCAAATAAGAAGTTCTGAAGACTCTAAAGACAGGCTCTGAAGATTCGGAAGACTTGAAGCAGAAAAGAATAACGTTCTTAAAGACCAAGTACTGAAGTTCTGAAGACTGATTCCTAATGGACTTCTTCAATCGACGGTTGAAGCATCAGATATTCTGCTATGAAGACTCTACTCGTGCTTCATCAAAATTAACATCAGAAGCCACTGAAGTTTTAAAGTCTAAATATTACCGTTGTGAGTTAAATGTACACACTGCCCAAGAAAAGATGTCCGGTCACTTCTTCCTCTGCAAAAAGAAGATGTGTCAGTACAACTCATTATATCACAACGTCTCTTTTCCAAACAACCCACAGTATTCTCTAACGGCTATAATTCTACTGGCTATTTAAATGGAAAGAGTTTTTGCTTCTGAAGTGTCGATCACTTGTAGAATCACGAACTGAATGTTCATCTACAATATTGACCAAGTCATTGTGAAGATAGCAACAACGATGAGTTCTCGTTGTAACACTTAAAATATTCAGAGCTATCATTATTTCACTAATGGCGATTGTTGTTGAAACTCAAGAAGACAAATCAACACAACAACAATAATCAAACAGAAGCTGTTGATGAAGAAGACAACATTGAAGATCTGTCAAGTCATCAACCTACCTTCTCGTCAAGACTACATTGAAGATCTGAAGCAAGGAGTTGCTGCTCAAAGCTTGCTCAACCAGAAGACGAAGAAGAAGAAGATCTACAAGATGTCAACAATTGTAATATCTAAATACATCTTTGTAGTTTCTTAGGAAAGCAAGGAGATGATTGCTCAAAACTTGCATGAACACATGTGTGTGTTCTTTGTACTTAAACTTAGGAGAAACTTGCTTATTAAGAAGTCCAATTTGTAATCTCCAGTCTGCCAATTCAAATAAATGAATTGAGACTCCTCAAGTGAATGTTATATCCTGATGGGATCCCTGAACGGTTCAGCTGTGAGTTGAGGCCCTTGAGTAGATCACGTGGTGATCAGATACTTGAGATGACAATGGCTGGGTGTCATTGTGGAAAATCCTGAAATAGGGTCAGTAGCGTTATATTCATTAAGTTGAATCCCTGAACGTCTAGCTGCGAAAGCCTAGCAGTTAATCTTAAAGATATTGGAACCTGCAGGTCAATGTTTGTTATATTCATTAAATTGAATCCCTGAACGGTTCATTGTGTTGTTAGTCATAGTGCGGCTGTGCAAGTAGTTAGTCACCGGCGTGGCCTGCGCAAATGTAATCATGATTTGATTATAGTGGATTAAGTCATTATGTTCAAGGTGAAATCACCTGAGGAGGGTGGACTGGATTAGCCCGCGTGGTGAACCAGGATATATCGTGTGTCCTTTACTCTCTGGCTTAGTATCTCTATTTATGTTTCTGCATTGAATATTAGAACCTTATATTAAGCAAAGTCAGAACCTTGCAGCCAATCTCTGATAAGCTTCCGTACTGCAAGTTTTGTGTATCGTATCCTATGATCATAACTAATGTGGTTCTCATGTTCCATAGTTAAGAGATGAGAATATCTCAACGAAAATTGAAGGTTCTTGAGTGTCTCTTTAACAAGATACGAAAAGTTACTAAAAGAGTAAATACACAATTCAAACCCCCCTTTCTTGTGCCTTTCTCGCACCTTCAATTGGTATCAAAGCTCCGGTTCTGTTATTGATTTACATCAAACACTTAATAGTGTCAGAAAAAGATCCAGATATGGTGCGTAGAAGTACTCTTGGTGAGATTAAAATCCACTTACAATTTCTGTAACAGTTCAGCAGTTGACTGTGTACAAAATTGTAATCAATCTGATTACTTCATAAGCAATTCACTGATTCTAGATGAAGCCTCACTAAAATTGAAGAATCAACTGATAAGATAAATTCATCAGATCAACGGCAGTATCTGTTGAATGCTCATCCTGGAAATCACGTGTGGATAAAACCACGTATATGCTTAAAAGATGAATCATCAGAAAGCAAGAAATCTTGTTTGCTGAAGATTAATTCTTTATGAGTTTTTGAGATGTTTTCAAGAAACGGATTAGGTCCACCCTTGACTTTCTCGTTTAAAACTCATTCTGAATCTCTTCATGTAAAGAAGAAAGATTGTTGTTCTAAGACGTTGAATTTCAGAAAGAAATCTGTTAAAATCAGAATCTAAAAAATTCAAATTATCAGAAATGATTCAATGTCAGAATCTGGAATGATCAAAAGAATCAATGAAGAACTGAATCCCAAAGACTCAGTAAATACTTGATTCTGAACAAACTCTTAAGCTTTAACTGGATCAGTAATTAAGCTCCAACAACTTGAGATTATCCTAGTAAAAATCAAATGTTGATAATCTGATTTTCATCAGATCAAGTGTTCTCATAACCACTTGACCTATGAAATTAGATGCTATCATTTCAGACATCTAGGTTCTCCAACTGATGTCTTAAAAGATGACGCCAATAATGTTCTTTTAAAGAAATCAGTTAACTCATAGATATGTGTGAACAACTCCAAATATGTTGATCAGCATTGTGAGAATAAGAAGGTTCATACAAACCATGTCTAGTGATGTACACATGGGGTGTGATGATGTTTTGGTTCTGAACAAGTTCTGAAACAACCTTGAGGAACAAAGTCAGATGTTGATATGTCAATTCCTCCTTGAATAACCTCTCAAAGGTTCTCACTAATCTTGTGAAATCAATCATCTTTCAAAGACAAGAAACTCTCACAAACGCAAACTAAATTCAGGATATGAAAGGAGAACTCAACCAATTCTCAAAGTTTGTTGTTTAAGATTCAGATCCATATCTTAAGAACTGTATCGGAACTAAACAGGTTCTATGGATCAAGGAAATGAGAAGTGAGAAGCAATCAAAGACAGATGTAATCTGTTGCTTATGAATTGGGTCATCAAATGGAACTTACTATTCACTCAGTACTGCTCCCACGCATATGAGTGTTAATTTTTCCTTCAGAACATTCGTTACATCGCCTTACCAAAAAGAGAGTGCATGTAATTGACTAAGTTCAGATGAAGTGATCACTCTGATCACGTTAAGTCCTAATCTCGGTTATTATAACCTAGAGAACTGACGGACAAGGTTGAACAAGAAAAGAGAGAAAGTCGTAGTTCAATCAGGATCACATTCCAAGAAAATATTCATTTTTCAGAACACAAACGTATGTTGAAAAATCCAAGAACCCTCAGTAGTTCACTCAGAAAAGGAAAGATCAGAGTCAAGATGAGAGTGCATTCAGATTAGTCTGTAAAATTTCCAGGTACCATCCTTCCCTCACTTATGACTTACTTTCATAATAACAACCAGAATCACTTTATCAAACCCCCCTTGATTATGATGTGTTAAGAAAGTAATTAGAAATTTTTTTTTGCTTAGAAATAGCTATAGTATAAAAAGCCACACATATAAGATTCTCCGCATCATGTCATTCACCATGCTTAATTTCTTCCTATGACCCATTAGTACACTCCAACTAGTACTCCTATTCCAGACCTAACTCTCTCTCTCTCCTAGAGCCCCTTTATCTGACCTAGTTAGTCTACGAAACCTGAATGTTCAATTAAATGGCTGCATCTAAATCTCCTTAGTTTACTCACATTAAATGATATATGTTCAGTCTCGGAATAGGGAAACATGCTACCTTGACCAAAATAGCTCTTCACCTAAGCTACTGATCTTAAGCCGGAATAATTATGATCTGACAAGTCAGGATTCCCCTTAAGTATCGGGAACAGTGGAAAAACCCTCTTTGCCTGCATTCTTAACTATACGCCTTTCATACCTTGAAATTCGAAAGCGTGTCATCTAGAATTAATGACCTCATAAAAGCAGTTACTGCATCCACCTAACTCCTGCTAAGAATAAAGTGCATATATATCTTTTTTATCTTCCCTAGAATTACAAACTATTTAGCTGTCCTCACTCTTTAGACTTCTCCTAGGTATTCCAATCTTAAGTCATTCTTAGCTACTGACTTATCCTGCTCAAACTTCTCCACTTGTCTATTTAAAATCATAGCTGTTCCGGAAGAATTCATCATTATCCCTTAGTCCTAACCTTCCTTTCATCCTCAATCTAAAATGACTTCAAGATTATTTTATGGCAATGATGTTCTTCTTGAAGTCATCAATGAAAAACGACCAAATCCAATAGATACTAATAGTGACTTTCATCTTAGTATCCACTTCCAAAAATGGAATAGGTACATTCATATGCTTGGAGGCTCAATTTATCCTACCCTCTTAAAATCCTTTTGGATTAATGCCTCCGTTAGCAGAAATAGTCTGACTATCTCCTCTAACATTTATGGTCTTCCAGTCACCATCAACGTCACAAAAATCTCTGAAGCCATTAACTGTCCACTAGGAGGTGTCACTCCCAACCATGCATCCATTCGATGTACCTCTAATGCTGAAATGCAATATATGTTTGATAAAGGATCGGTCCTTGAACCTACAAATCCTGAAAAACTTGTGCCAATTTCCAGAGGATGGTTTAAATTCATCTTAACTAATATCAAGCCTCGCAACTCAAACAAAGACTTCCTGTACCATGATGATAAACACCTCATCACGTGTCTCCTTAGGCCAATTCCTATTTGATCTATCTCAAATAATCTTTGACCATCCAAAGGAATCAATTCTTATATCAAGAACAATGGATAATTCATTCATTCCCTACGGAAGAGTCATGTCTGAAGTTCTCTTCAAAGCTGGTATTGTGAAAACGATTTGCAGAATTCGGTGTGGACCAGACACTGCTATAAATAGGAATTTTTGTGAAACCTTCGACAACAGATGGTTCTCATAAAACTAGAAGACTAATTGTCATACTTAGGCTAAGTTATTAGTATGTAATAGTTTATCAAGATCACATACTCATTCTGTAACTGCACATTAAACTAATGAAGTATGTATTACGTTATTTCTTTATGCCTACTCCTATATAAGTGCACTTATAAAACATATAAGCCAAATCTCTTGAAAGAAGAAAATATGTTTTCAACACTAGAGAATGTTAATACTCTCAGATACGCATTTATTGCGAATCTTTTATTGCCGTCAAAAATCAATCAGAGTATCCTACGCGTGATCTCTTGTCTCTTTTTTATAGACTGGTAATCTGTTAGACTCTGTGTTAGTCCTAATTCACAACCTAAGATGTCTAGGAAATGACAAACCTAATGATTGTAGTCACGAGCATTTAATTGACTCTCCATTCATTGCCTACTTAAGGCACCATGTTCTCTCCTTTATTCATCATTCCAAACCATCCCAGTCAGTACCCTTCCTTAGTATTTTCTACAGGATGTCCACCTCTCGTCCTAAACCTACCAAATGTGAAATTGCTAAGTTAAGAGTCCTGAATGAATTCTCCGTGAGTACCAGCTCTCTCAAGGAACTTGGCTTCACTAGAACTTCTTCCGAATTAAGATGTCAGAACTGGGAAGGCTATCTTGAGATGCTTCCAGGTCTCATTTACACAGATCTTGTTAAAAAATTCTGGGAAAATGCTGATGTGTTTTCTAACGAATATAGCCAGCACATCATTCAATCAGCTGTCTCTAAAACTCCAGTGGTAATTAAACCCTCAGTCATTGCGGAAGCAATCAAGTGCGATGAAAACGGTGACACCACTGAAGACTACAATGAAAGGAAAATCTTCAATGATCTCATCTACAATATTCATTGTGGAAATGGTCCCTCCAACTGCGTCTCCACACTTAAACCCTCAACTAAGGTCTGGCATAGAATAATGGAAACAAACCTTCGACCTAGAGAGATAGGAGAGCAAGTGCTAACTCATTCAAATAGACTATTCATCTTCTGTCTGATCTACAGAAGAAAAATAAACCTTCCCCTAACTATGTTCAATCATTTAAAAGAACAAATTCTGCTGTCTAAAAACAAACCCTCTCTTAGCATCCCGTGTGGAAGAGTCATATCTCGATTCCTAGAAATTCAAGATGTGGTTACCAGGCTAAACCACTTAGGAGAAACCACTGAATGTTCACCCATAGATCTTACAAATCTATCTGGAAATTCCTAAATAGAAATTAAGTTATAAGATTTCTGCCTTGATATGCTATTTTATGCTCTATGTACTCTTATTAAGATTATAAAATGAAATATCTATGTTTTGATTATTTTGAATTTGTCTAGATAAAGCTCAACCTATGCTCTGCATTTTAAAACTATGCTATGTTGATTCAAAATGAAATGTTGTAATTAATCTCTATAGATACTTTAATCCTTCAATTAAGTAATCAGTTGATTCCATCTATTAACCTTCAATTAAGTAATCAGTTGATTCAATTAAATACATACTGATTATCGATGTGACTCACTAAAATAAGTCAAAATGCTTCTAAATGTTTAAATGACTCTATGACTCTATGCTCCTTATCATGTCAAATATTCAATATACTCAAATAGGAGAAATAAAGTTTTAATATGTAGGAAACTGAATATAAGAGATTATATGCTTAATTGCTCATATGCACTAGCACTTTTTGATGATGTCAAAAAGGGGGAGAAATATATATTGATTTTGATTGAAAGAAGGAAATCTTAAAGAATGCAGAACTCAAACAAGTACTCGCATAAAAATGCGTTGCTACTAACGTTTGTTGTTTGATATTATCCGAGGAACTCTAAACAATTTCACTAGGCATTCTAAGAAACAGGTTAAGCTGGAAGAATCAGACTTATCGTAATCCTTATCTCACTTAGCTCAGAAAAGAAGTAAGAAAACTCTGAAAGCAGTCAAGATGAAGCATACATTTCAAGATGCTCACTCAGAAGATCTGTGCAAATCAGAAGTCAAGAACTGTCTGAAGATCCGGATTAAAGATCCAAGAAAGAAATCGTTCTGATGTTTACCAGGAACCATTGGAAATGAAAATGATCTGGTATCAGACTAAATCAACAATTGGTAATCAGACTCAGTACACAAAGATCAGTATCAGACTCATCAATTAGAGCAAAAGTTGTGGATTACTGTCAAAATACCTTCATTGGTATCAATATCAGCACTCTAATGAATTACCTCTTAAGCGTATGAGAAGAAATTCTTCACTTGGTATCAGACTCAACATACTCTGGTATAAGACTCAGCACATCACATGGTAACAGATCAAAATTAAATCATGAGTATTAGATTCAGAATCAAGCGTTAATTGATCACTTTAATATTAACCTTCAATTGGTATCTGATCAAAAATCAAGCTTTGATAAACTACTATGTATGACTTTAACAAGGTTCTAAGATGAAGACCTGTGTTCAAAAGTCAAAACAGTCATGATCTACATTGGTGTTTAAAATCTTATCATCCAGAATTATAATTCTGAAGATCCCAATATCTGACGTATAGGAATTAGGGGGAGACTGCCCTGAAGATCAAATTGCAAAATCTCAAATCTTCACAAAGTCTGAAACTCGGGGGGAGTTTCCTTTAAAGACAGTGTCTGTCTCTGATAGATAGCAAGACTACGACTATCAGTCAAGAACTGTTCTGATCTTATGCTTAATGGAATCTGCTGAAAAGTAGAAATGCTTCAGATGTCTCTGAAGATAATAATAAGCTCTGATACGACAATAAAGAAAACTGAGTTCTGAAGATCTGAAGATGGAAGTTCTGATGAACTAGTCCAGATGCTAAAGACTCTTCGTTTTCCTAAAAGACAAGATCGAGAAGTAACTCTTTTCTATTCCTGTTCTGAAAACTCAAGTTGTTACTCTGTATATCTTTGGATTACATAAAATCCTAGATGATCTCAGATAAAGCTTTGAGGATAACTCATTCAGGGGGAGCTGCTGTTCCATACTTTGAATTTGTTTGTTTTGGTGATTACCTTGTATAAAATGTTCAATCAAAATACTTGGTTTTGTCATCATAAAAAAGGGGGAGATTGTGAGAGCAAGAATTGTCTCTACAAGTCAATCTATGTTTTGATGATAAAAATAAGTATTTATGAAAGAACCATTTTATGGTCTAACGTGTGTTGTGTGCAGATCATAAGAACTAAAGACATCAGAACCAACATACACCAGCTAGATGTACGATGATTGAATATATACATATGCGAAGTTACTATGTGTGACTAAAGTCGCGAGAAGCAAGAATGCTTCGTTATCTAGTCATGATCAGTCAGATCCAAGGATGCCAAGATTGTTGTTGCAATGCTCTTGTGGATGCTCTTTAAAAGTGATTAAGATTCTGAAGATTGCGAAGCTTATGAAGAAGTACACTCTGAAAGAACCAAAGTACGGAAGACTCCTATGACTTGAAGTTCTGATGGCTGAAGGCGCTGAAGACCAAGTGCAGAAAAAATATGAAGACTGATGAGTTCTGAAGATCAAGGTTTCAAATAAGAAGTTCGGAAGACTCTGAAGACGGACTCTGAAGATTCGGAAGACTTGAAGCAGAAAAGGATAACGTTCTTAAAGACCAAGTGCTGAAGTTCTGAAGACTGATTCCTAATGGACTTCTTCAATCGACGGAAGACTTGAAGCATCAGATATTCTGCAATGAAGACTCTACTCATGCTTCATCAAAATTAACATCAGAAGCCACTAAAGTTTTGAAGTCTAAATATTACCGTTCTGAGTTAAATGTACACACTGCCCAAGAAAAGATGTCCGGTCACTTCTTCCTCTGCAAAAAGAAGATGTGTCAGTATAACTCATTATATCACAACGTCTCTTTTCCAAACAGCCCGCAGTATTCTCTAAAGGCTATAATTCTACTGGCTATTTAAATGGAAAGAGTTTTTGCTTCTGAAGTATCGATCACTTGTAGAATCACGAACTGAATGTTCATCTACAATATTGACCAAGTCATTGTGAAGATAGCAACAACGATGAGTTCTCGTTGTAACACTTAAAATATTTAGAGCTATCATTATTTCACTAATGGCGATTGTTGTTGAAACTCAAGAAGACAAATCAACACAACAATAACAATCAAACAGAAGTTGTTGATGAAGAAGACAACATTGAAGATCTGTCAAGTCATCAACCTACCTTCTCGTCAAGACTACATTGAAGATCTGAAGTAAGGAGTTGCTGCTCAAAGCTTGCTCAACCAGAAGACGAAGAAGAAGAAGATCTACAAGATGTCAACAATTGTAATATCTAAATACATCTTTTTAGTTTCTTTGGAAAGCAAGGAGTTGATTGCTCAAAACTTGCTTGAACACATGAGTGTGTTCTTTGTACTTAAACTTAGGAGAAACTTGCTTATTAAGAAGCCCAATTTGTAATCTCCAGTCTACCAATTCAACTAAATGAATTGAGACTCCTCAAGTGAATGTTATATCCTAATGGGATCCCTGAACGGTTCAGCTGTGAGTTAAGGCCCTTGAGTAGATCACATGGTGATCAGATACTTGAGATGACAATGGCTGGGTGTCATTGTGGAAAATCCTGAAATAGGGTCAGTAGCGTTATATTCATTAAGTTGAATCCCTGGACGTCTAGCTGTGAAAGCCTAGCAGTTGATCTTAAAGAGATTGGAACATGCAGGTCAATGTTTGTTATATTCATTAAATTGAATCCCTGAACGGTTCATTGTGTTGTTAGTCACAGTGCAGTTGTGCAAGTAGTTAGTCACCGGCGTGGCTTGTGCAAGTATAATCATGATTTGATTATAGTGGATTAAGTCCTTGTGTTCAAAGCGAAATCACCTGAGGAGGGTGGACTGGATTAGCCCGCGTGGTGAACCAGGATATATTATGTGTCCTTTACTCTCTTGCTTAGTATCTCTATTTATGTTTCTGCATTGAATATTAGAACCTTATATTAAGCAAAGTCAAAACCTTGCAGCCTATCTCTGATAAGCTTCCGCACTGCAAGTTCTGTGTATCGTATCCTATGATCAGAACTAATATGGTTCTCATGTTCCATAGTTAAGAGATGAGAATCTCTCAACGAAAATTGAAGGTTCTTGAGTGTCTCTTTAACAAGATACGAAAAGTTACAAAAAGAGTAAATACACAATTCAAACCCCCCTTTCTTGTGTCTTTCTCGCACCTTCAAAGACATCTAGACTTTGAACATTCACAGCTTAAGGAATACAAGACAAGTTGACTTGAAGTTATACCCTCATCTTTGAATGCACATTGATACTCTTCTGAATACGGAAGATTCGAACCACATGAGAATGCCTTGATCCTATGTCTTAGAAAACCAATGCGATGAATAAATATGAGTTATGGCCTAATGAAGATGCAAATGAAACAGAAACATAAGCCAGAAAAATTTAGAAACATGAAGGAAAATTTTGAGGTGTTATAGCTGCCCCTATTCAAACTTCGTGGATCCGAGGGCTTGGAAGCATAAGCTTTCCGACCGTTTGGATACACAGAGATTGAATACCAAAAGAACCCAAAATTTGTAACCTATGGGGAAATGGAAGGTAAAGTGATTTCCAGTCGAAGCTGGACTTAGAGATAACGGATACCAACCAATAGTCGGGATAAAATACAATAACCAATAGTTAGGATGAAACAAAAGAGATCAACCAATAGTTGGGATAACAGATACTAACCAATAGTTAGGATAACAAAGGAGACCAACCAATAGTTAGGATGAAAGATACTAACCAATAGTTATGATTAAACAAAGGGGACCAAACAATAGTTGGGATGAAATATACTAACCAATAGTTAGGATAAAACAAATGAGACCAACCAATAGTTGGGATAATAGATACTAACCAATAGTTAGGATGAAACAAAGGAGTCCAACCAATAGTTGGGATAAAAGATACTAACCAATAGTTAGGATGAAACAAAGAGGACTAACCAATAGTTGGGTTGAAATATACTAACCAATAGTTAGGATGAAACAAAAGAGACCAACCAATAGTTGGGATAACAGATACTAATCAATAGTTAGGATGAAACAAAGGAGACCAACCAATAGTTGGGATAAAAGATACTAACCAATAGTTAGGATGAAACAAAGGGGACCAACCAATAGTTGGGATGAAATATACTAACAAATAGTTAGGATGAAACAAAAGAGACCAACCAATAGTTGGGATAACAGATACTAACCAATAGTTAGGATGAAACAAAGGAGACCAACCAATAGTTGGGATAAAAGATACTAACCAAAAGTTAGGATAAAACAAAGGGGACCAACCAATGGTTAGGATGAAATATACTAACCAATAGTTAGGATGAAACAAAAGAGACTAACCAATAGTTGGGATAATAGATACTAACCAATAGTTAGGATGAAATAAAGGAGACCAACCAATAGTTAGGATAAAAGACACTAACCAATAGTTAGGATGAAACAAAGGGGACCAACCAATAGTTGGGATGAAATATACTAACCAATAGTTAGGATGAAACAAAAGAGACCAACCAATAGTTGGGATAACAAATATTAACCAATAGTTAGGATGAAACAAAGGAGACCAACTAATAGTTGGGATAAAAGATACTAACCAATAGTTAGGATGAAACAAAGGGGACCAACCAATAGTTGGGATGAAATATACCAACCAATAGTTAGGATGAAACAAAGGAGACCAACCAATAATTGGGATAACAGATACTAACCAATAGTTAGGATAACAAAGGAGACCAACCAATAGTTGGGATGAAACAAAGGAGACCAACCAATAGTTGGGATAAAAGATACTAACCAATAGTTAGGATGAAACAAAGGGGACCAACCAATAGTTGGGATGAATAGTTAGGATGAAACAAAGGAGACCAACCAATAGTTGGGATAACAGATACTAACCAATAGTTAGGATAACAAAGGAGACCAACCAATAGTTGGGATGAAATACAGGGTACCAACCAATAGGTGGGATGAAAGGTGCCAACCAATAGTTGGGACAAACAAAAGGAACCAACCAATAGTTGGGATGAAATACATGGTACCAACTAATAGGTGGGATGAAAGGTGCCAACCAATAGTTGGGACAAACAAAAGGAACCAACCAATAGTTGGGATGAAAGAGGGGGACCAACCAAAAGTTGGGATAAAATACACTAACCAAAAGTTAGGATAACAAGGACGCCGATCAAATGCGAGCTCACAACGAAGAATACCAACCTAGAGTTGGAATAAAACGAAGGGGACCAACCAATAGTTGGGATTCAAACCCAAGGGGATAGAAAAGTGTACCAACCCAAAGTTGGGATAAAATAAAGGGTACCAACCAATAGTTGGGATGAAACAGGAAACCAACCAAAAGTTGGGATAAGTGAGCACGTCGGCCAAAGGCGGACTCAACCAAAAGAGACCAACCAAGAGTTGGAACACAGGAAATACAAGAAGTAGAATCAACGGACTTACGACCTGAAGAGAAGATGACTCCGCTGGGGAAAAGAGAAGCTTAAATAGACTACTCTGCAAGGGAGCATATGACAGTTCTTCTGAAAGAGAACAACAATCGATTAGGGTATAAAGTTAAACAACACATCCTGAGTTATGCCACTTTTGCTGGGGAAAAAGTCTGGCAAAAGATATCAAACCTGGCTTATGCTTCACATGCATATGTTTGAATTTTTCTATGGCGTAATGCTCCATACGAAATAGAAATGCTACGCATTTGGAGGATGTAATGTAAATGATGCTTATGCTATGCAAAAGAACCACCTCAGCGAAATAAACGCTGAAAACGAAGGCAACTCCATCGGGGATGACAACCTAAATTGTCTCCTGAGTCAACAAACCTGCTGAGGAAAATCACACTAAATAAATTTCCTGACCCAGGCCTCTGTTGAAGATGAAACCCAAAGAGAACTTCCCCTTACTGGGGCTACAAATAGCCACTGCCGAAGATAGAACCCAAAACCTGATACTTCTTCTCTGCTAGGGGAAATAAGAATAACAACTGCTAAAGATGGAACCCAAAACCTGTTACTGAAAAGTGCCAATAATTGGACTTAGAACCTGCTGGGGATGTCAATCACCGTTGAACAAACCGCTGTGAGGATTACCACTAAACTCTGGTTGGGGAGAAAAGTCAACAATACAAAACCTGCCGAGGGATATCATTGAGCTTAACCTGCTGTTGGAGGAAAGATATAACCCTGCTGGGGATTAGAGCATGTCGTTGCTAGTAAAAACACGTTTCCTGACTGGATGAGGAAAGTAAATAACAGACTTTGTGGGGAAGATAAAGTCTTTTCCAGAGACATCCCACACATCTTCTGCCAGAGGTACAACAACATCCACCTTGGAGCAATCCACTTCTGACTGCTTGCTGGGGAATAATAAACCAACCATGTCTCAGGCTGAGGAATCAATCCTCTGTACTCTTGTTGGGGAATAATAAACCAACCATGACTCAGGATGGAGAATCAATCCTCGGTACTCTTGTTGGGGAATAATAAACCAACCATGACTCAGGCTGGGGAATCAATCCTCTGTACTCTTGTTAGGGGAGAGTATGCTCTGCTGAGGATGATGAAATTTCAGTGCTGGGGAGAGTAACTCTATTGGGGAGAAACAAACTTGTTACCCTACAGCCAATCGGTAAACTGAACCGTTTCTATGGTCATAAACTCTGCTCGAGAACCCAACCAAACCTCCATCCTGTACTAAACATTTGCTGAAAATGCCCCAGGGCTCTACTGAAGAGAAGTACCAATGGCAATTGGCCTCTGACCTGCTGAGGAAAGCTAACCAACACCCACAAATCTGCTTGGGGAATGACAATTGACAATATCTGCTCTACTAGGGGATAACCTTCTACCATTACTCCGTTGAGGAGACGGAAACCACCTTACCACAAACTCGAGAAACCCTGACCCACTACTCTTGACTTGTACGGAGGAATATGAATTCGTGCTGAAGAGCAACAAACTTCACCAACTCGACCGGGGGAGAGCAAACTTCTGAACTCTGGCTGGGGAGGATAATCCGAATTTTCATAATGCTTTGCCATGGATGATGAAACTTCACCTATCTTTGCCGAGGACGAATGGCGATTCAAACGCCTCCCTTACTGGGAAAAGATGCCTTTTGGTGCGCCTTGCCGAGGGAGAGAAATCCTATACTGGGAATTACTTGGGCGCTTCACGCTTCTGCTGATCAACTACATACTGATTATCATGAGTGAACAACGGTTCCTACTTTAATTCTCAACTTGCCCCAGACTGCAAGGTCTATGAAAGAATTTTGCCTCGAGAGGATTTTACAGAAGACGTAGCATCCAAAATGCCCAAGTGTCTTCAAACTCTTGCAGAGGTGCTTCTGACTAACCGACTTTTGGAAAGGATAACTTCTTGTACTCTCAAGGTGGCCTACCTCGAGTCATAAAGAAACTTTGCCCCTGACTAATCTTAGAGAGATTTGCCAAATCGACCTGATTGCCCCATATTAAACGTTTGTGGAGAGATTTATCGGATCTCGACATAATTGTCCCAGTTTGGATGAACTTAGAAGAAATTTTCTCAACATGACTGCCCATGCTTGATTGAACTCTGAAAAGACTTTCTCGGCTTGAATGCCCCAGCTTGGCTACATCTTAACACAACTTGCTAGGAAAACTCCTGCTCAACATAGTCTTTCAGTACCATGACCTTTGATATGACTGTCCTCCGGGGTCTTCAAGCACTTCAACTTGGCAGGATCAAGCTTCTCAACTGATGTTCATCATGTAAGCTTCTTTGATGTCAAATAAATGTATGCAGGCAGAAGATATTTATTCTGAAAATGATTACTCTAATGCAACACACATGTTAATCTCGAAGTCTTTTATTGAAAAGATGTCGCAAGGCCACGTGAGCGAATCACTGCTTAGAATACGACAATGATTTTTGAATGCACATGCAATACCAACAAGATCTTTTAGCACCACTCATGGGAGTCAGGAACGCTATCTCATCGGAGTAAGCTCTCGAAATACCCTGTTTTAATTAGGACTTTTGAGGGTTGTATCGTGGCCTGGTTCACGGTTTTGAGAAAAAAGGATTTAAGGCTCAAAGTTTATCGGTGCCCACCCACTCTTCGTGATGTTCTCCAGTCCTACGTTCAACTAATCTGACACAAGCGTTCATCTCTCAAAAGGTTTTATCATCTTTAAGGAACCTATGCAATTGATGGTTTGAGACCTGACGAGGGTTTTGGAGCAACAGTCACCCCTTTTGTCTTTTGTGTCTGTAGCCACACGACTTTGTTCTTATCGAGGATTTTTCTTTGTAATCCTTTTAGCTTTTCGCTTTCTCATTCTTTTGCTTTTTGTTCCCTAATTTTTTGCCTGAACTGAATCTTTTGAGTTTTCAATTTTAAAGTCCAGTGGGATGCCTTAACTTTTGCCTAAGTCACTTGTTTTCAAGTTTCGACTTAGCAGCTTTCTTTCTTTCTTTTTTGAACAAATCGTGTGACACTGGTTTGTCTGACTTGTTTGAAAGGGTTGTAACTACATCACTCCTTGATCATTGATGGATAACCATTGTGGTCTCACATCTTTTGACCTCTTGATGGTGTGGAATAGAAGGTAATGGATCCTCAGATGCATACTCCTTTCGAAATTTGAATGCTCGGTCAAATTAACTGACGCCTACCCTGCCCCTAGGTTAAATGTGAGGGTTTTTCGTACGAAAGACACTTCTACTTCAAGGCTCAAAGGGGTTAACGAGGGTCTATCTCCCTTATATATCTAGTGTTTAGGGATTTGAAACAATGCATGTACATCTTCAACAGGGTTCTATCCAAAAACATACAATCAGAGATTTTTACGTTTTCAAATCATCATCCTCCCTCAAAGAGTTTAAGCAATAAAGTCAGTATTGCAATGCACATGAACATTTAAGAGTGAACACGAATGGATTACTTCAAGAAAAACATGCTTATTATATTATGATTGTCATTCAAAAAACAAACAAGTTTCTACATGCAGACAATGTTTAAACAAACAAGCAAGATACAAATGAAAATGCAGTAAAGAAACAGGAAATTGCCATCGTTGAGGAGACTTGGCTCCGTCTGGACTTGTTGATCTTGGGGACTTTCAGCAGTCAGCAGTCTGGATGTTCATTCTATTTCTGGTGTGAACACAATAGTCTTGGAGTCAATCAGATCCTGGACCTTGTCTTTACCCTTGTCTCTGAATGACTTACAATCTTCAATTAAATGGCCAGGTTCCCCAGAATGTTCGTCACAATAGGCATCGGGATCAATCCCCACAGGATAAGGAGAAATAACCGGAACTAATTGCTTGGTTTCCCCCAATGAAAGCTCGAGCAATGGAGGGAACAACTGGATATGAGGCACATGAACTGTGTCGAACTCCCTTAGTGATTTTCTATGCTTCTGATAACCTGCATGAGCATTCAGATGATACCGATTTTGATTGATCATCTGATTATCATTACCTGAAACAGACAACAACTGTTGGGAAGAAGCCCTTAGAAGTACAGGTTGCGAATGATATTCATGAGTTACCCCTTGAATTAACTTGATGAATGGGAACTAGCCGCTGACAAGAAATTACAGAAACCGCAAGGTTGTGGAAGAGATACATAAAGTGCTTCATGGTTTGAAGGAGATTCCAAAGAGATAGGAGGAGTGAAAATTTCTGTTACGGAAACGGGCATATGATTGCTTTCCTTTCTTAACACCGCATTCAAGATTTCCATAACCAGGCTCATCCGAGTCTTCATCTGATTGACTTCCTCTCTCAATAGTTATTGACCTTGAGATAATGCCTGCACGTCCACCATAAAATGCCCCATCTGAACTTTCATCTCAGCCAACTCTACACGGATCTGTTCCATAACTAAACTCTGATCGTCAGAAGTTAAGTGGTGGGAAGAATTCAAGTTGGCAATTCTGAAGAGAAGACCAAATCAGAATGAGGAATCTGCCTCTGAGCACCTGTTATGCATATGAGTATGCGAATGCAAATGCAGAATGCCATGTTCGAATATTTCCAAGGAATCATTCTGCTTTGATTCAAGTTTTTTTTCACATAGGAACCACAAGAAATAGATGGAAATGCTCAATAGCTAGTCTCAAAGTTAAGATCCTTGGAAATACGAGAACATGTATGTCAGAATGCAGAATGATGATGCAGATGCACACATGGGATCAAGGTATCAAGTTGCTCTGAACATCTACTGTGCTGTCAATTGAACAAGGACTAGAAATCCAGAAACCCAGAATACCAGAATGACGGACCATTCAGAATACCAGAATACCGGGATGATAAGTTCACACTGATAAGAAATCCAGAATACCGGGTATGTTGAAGGTCAAGGTCACATGTAAACCTGCAAACACCCATCTGTCATACCCCAAATTTTGACCACTTAGATTTCTCATCATTGGGCAAATCATCACCATAATATGAATGAATCATTATGCCTCATCAGTCTGCCCAAAGATGGGTGAGCATTCACTACAATCAGAATTAGGGTTTCAAGCCCTCTCAGAGTTCTTAGACAAAGGATCAATCAAGAAATGGCATGATCTTCAACTTGTCTAACCTCTCAAACACCTATAAAGGATTAAGAGGACTCCCACATTAAGAATCAGGCAAAAGTTGCAACATTCCAAGTGGATTAAGCCTCAAGATCGCCAGTGTCACCAAATTAGGGTTTTGGTCGACCAGGGCCTTCAGATGGAAATTTTCCTCTGGCCATGAGCCAATGCTTCAAAGCATAACTTGAATTACTCCATGGGACCTCATGAACCCAATCATCAAGTCAATTTTGCCTCAGGGGATGCATTAATAAAAAAAATTAGGAATTAGGGTTTCTTGACCTAATTCACCCCTAAGTTGACTTTTGGGACAGATCATGAGCCAAGACTTCAAGACATGATTTGAGGGTCCCTAACACACTACATGGAGCCATTTACAACAATGGATTGATTCAATAAGCTTGAGCAACAAGTTTCAAGTTCATCAGAACCACAGTTAGGGTTTCACGAGAAAAGTCAACTGTGCCTTTGACTTTTTACCCAGGCATGCTCCCAAACCTTGGGACATGATTCAATACACCCTATAACACCCATGGAACATGTCCACCAAGCTTGATTTAGGTCAAGGACTTGATTTCATAGAGGATCGCACGGTTTGGAATTCATCTGACAAAAAGTCAACTGTGCACAAAAGTCAACTTTGACTTTTTGAGATTTTTCACAATTATGGTTCTTTGACCCTAAAATGATGTTAATGTATGATTGAAATCATCATTCATCAAGAAAAATCAAGAAAAGTGGGATAACTTGTAAAATGGGTAACCATAAAAAACTTAGAAATTTTCTAAGTTATGGAACAAAGTGGCTAGGGTACCAACTTTGGAGGATCATAACTCCTAAACCACAAGGCCATTTTTCCCCATTCAAAGCTGGATTTGTAGCTCTCATGGCCCTTTACAAAAGCTTCAAACACAACTCATTCCAATTCCTCATGGATTTTAAGTTATGGATTGATCAAAATCACAAAAAGTGAAAATGTCACTTTTTCCAACACTTAGAGAAATTTTCACTAAGTCAGAATCTGCCTTCACTTTTTTCCAAATGTAGGGGCATTTTTCACTTGGATCCAAAAAGTATCAAAACCAACTATGATCAAACAGTTGTTGTATCATATGAGGGCTTTCCAAAATGGCCAAGAACTCCATCAAATTACACTTGAGCCATGAGATATGACAATGGCAATATGCCTTGCTGAAAACTGTCAAAGCAAGGCAGATTTGTG
This sequence comes from Lathyrus tuberosus, assembly GCA_022829125.1. Classification (NCBI taxonomy): domain Eukaryota; kingdom Viridiplantae; phylum Streptophyta; class Magnoliopsida; order Fabales; family Fabaceae; genus Lathyrus; species Lathyrus tuberosus. The sequence goes on from JALAZF010000016.1 coordinate 16,929,674, forward strand.
AATTTTGCTCGATTTGCCAAATTTGTACAAATGAAAAACACACTTATCCATCTGAACACCTCAGGGGGAGACCAAGGAGGGAAAAACACTAATCCATAAGCCTCCCAAGTCCTTGGAACTAAAAATAGCATGCCAAACCTAGAAATCCCTAAAGAGGGGACAATACTCCAATTTTGTTTTGGAGCATTCAATGGATGCGCCAAGGTGGCATGGACTGAGCCATTTCCAACTGAATTCAGTCAAGACATATCCAAGACCAAGGGAACCAGCAGCCTGTGCCCTAACCTCTAGACAATGGCTAAAGGAGACTTGGATTCTCATTGATCAACATTGGCCAAACCTATACAGCAGTTGCCATTCACAATTGATTGCAAAACAAACTTGCTCTACTATAAATAGAGATTATTTGTGATCAGGTTGAGTACACCAAAGCCATCAAACAGATGCTTTCCTCAAAATCACCTTCTCACTTCCAAATTTGTCTTCCAAAGCAAGTCAATATCGGGTTTTGAGTTTGAGAGCAATTCCAACCAAACCAATCACACACACACACCTCATAAACATCATATAGAAGTGATCCAAACACTCATATAACATCTGGAACACCAAAATCACAAAATCACTAGCCAATTGCTCAAGTTCTTGACAGATTTGCAGTTGGGGTACCATCTCAAGTTCCAGATCATTTCCATTTATTCCAAGCATCCAGACACACTCCATAGCACCTAGGGAAGTTGTCCATATCCTTGGAACCAAGCTGTAACACCTCTAACACAAAACACGATCACCAGCTGCAAAAGGTAAGCATGAGCTCTTCTAACTCTATGATCCATGCATTTTTTGCTGCACAATAATTTGGCCATATGTTCATAATCATGCTTAGAGTGGTTTCCCTCAATCAATTGCTTTGTTTGAATCGTGTATGGAATTTCTGAGCCTTCATGCAAATTTTAGGGTTCTTGAGGTTTCTCTTTGATTTCTTATTCCATGCTTAAAATAAATGAAACTAAAGACCATAGACATGACCGTGAGGTGAAAACGAGTAGATTGATATGTAGATTGCATGATATAATCAAGTATTCAGTGAGATTGAATAGAAAATGCAAATCTGCAGAAACAGAGGGTGGCGCGTGTTCTTGCCATGTTCTTGGCGCCATTTTTGAATATTTGAATATTTAAATTTTGTGATTTTATTTAATTGATTCAAAAATTAATTTCTCTCTGAGTTTTAATGATTTTGAGTTGATTCTTTTTTTAATAATTCACAAAAATGTTAAAATATTTTATTTTACCAAAAAATCCCAAAAATATTATTTATTTCATATATTTGATATTTTTGCAAAGAATTAATGTTTTATTTGTTTTTAACATTTAAAATATTTTTTTCTCCATGATTTTCCAAACTTAATTGATTTCCAATCATTTTGTGGATATAAACATGATTTTTTGAAACATTGATCCAAGATCATAATTTGTTTTCACACATGTTTAACAATTTTGATCATTTTAATTGAATTTTTATTCAATTAAAATATATTTTGAAAACAAATTAGGGTTTTGATTAATTCAACCCTCATCAAACTTTTTCAAACTCTTTCGGCCTCTAATAGAGTGTAAGACCCAACCCCTCTTTGAGACCAAAAGGATTTGGGCCTCAGATATTGTATAAGTCCCTCTGCGTTAAAAGAAAAATCTCGGCGCGATGGCCAGTTAAAAAATCAAAACCCTGGGCCTCTCCTTGAGTTGTAAGCCCCATCTTTTCTTTTAAAATCATTTTTCGGCCTCTAATAGAGTGTAAGACCCAACCCTCTTTGTACCTAAAACAATTTTGGGCCTCATATATTGAATAAGTCCCTCTGTACAATTTTCAAAACGACGGTGCGATCATCCTTAGAAGTTGGGTCTCTCCTTGAGCTGTAAGCCCCAACAATCTGTTCAAAGCACTTTCTCCTTTGATTTAGAATATAATATTGTTATCAAAGCTTTCTTTGTTGAACAACTAACAAAACAGCATGGAAGCTCTACAACCGAGTAAGTGTTTACCCGCTTTCTTTATCCGCTTTCATATATATATATATATATATATAACTGTATTGTGGGGCTGCTCACTGTAAGTCTTATTTCACAAAATTTTATATACTTGTCACATATTAACTGTGTAATACTAGTATAGTTATTTAGAGTTTTCCCTGGTAACTACGTCTAGCACTAGGTAAAGCCCTGTTGGTCACTCTTAAATACAAACAAAACTAGATCCCCATAGGATTACCATACACAGTCTTCCCTCCTCTTGGGGTTAAACAATATGGAGACGTGAAAGGCAGCATTCTCTGTGAACCCTTTCTCAGACTGTCACCCTTAGACATTGTCAAAGAAACTCTAACTCCCCAGAGATGATCTTTTCTCCGTGAATGGCATCTCTTGAGTTTCTTCCAAATTCTCGGACTTTCCTGGCTTGATCTATTCTCGGTGAATGGCATGTCTTGAACTTCTCGAGGTTTGGGGACCCACAGGCTTCCTAAAAGCATCCTCGCCTCCTCTTGGGCATTATACAAGGACCCTTCGACTTCTTACAAGCTCTCATACCTTCTCTTGGGCTTAGTACAAGGACCCAGAGACCTCTACAGGTATAGGAACAGAACCTAGTCATCAATTTGCTAGAGCTGTCTTTCTGAGTCAAGTGTCAGACCAGTTAATGGGTTGACCTTCATCCCTTAACATACCAGCATTCTCTTGGGCATCATACAAAGATCTTTCACTTATCCGAGAATCGATTTCTCAAAACACCAGTAGACTTGGACAGTCTCAATACCCTTTGGATTTCCCATTTCCTTAAAGAATGGGAAATAACCCTGATCTTCTGACCAGTACCAAAGCCCAACATTAATCCATATAAGAACTGATTTTCTCTTTTATCCAACACACTGGACTTGTCACTCAACTGAAACAGTAATAGCCTCCTCTTGGGCTTTGTACAATGATTCTCCCCAGTGGAGCTAACCTTTTCAGACTCTCTTGTTGAGTCCAACCCTTTTAGCCTCCATCTCGGGCTTCGTACGAGATACAAAACACTCTCTTGTTGAGTCAAACCCCTTTTATAGCCTCCATCTCAGGCTTCGTACGAGATACAAAACATTATCTTGTTGAGTATAAAAGACTCTCTTGTTGAGTCAATCTTCTTTTAGCCTCCATCTCGGGCTTCGTATGAGATATAACCCACTCTCTTGTTGAGTATAAAAGACTCTCTTGTTGAATCAAACCTTTAGCCTACATCTCGGGATTCGTACGAGATACAAATCACTCTCTTGTTAAGTATAAAAGACTCTCTCGTTGGGTCAATCACCTGTCAAACAGACTCTCTTGTCGAGTTGCTTCCCTTTTAGCCTCCATCTCGGGCTTCGTACGAGACACTAAAACACTGTCTTGTTGAGTATAAAAGACCCTCTTGTTGGGTCATAAACCTTTTAGCCTCCGTCTTGGGCTTCGTACAAGACACATAAAACCACCCTCTTGTTAGGCCAATAGCCTCCTCTTAGGCTTTGTATAAGGAAAACCCCGATTGAGTCAATCAACCTTTTAGCATCAAAGTTGTGCCTTGTTCATAGCATACAAACATCAACAACTCCTCTTTAGAGATGACAAATTCTCTCTCAAGCCAAAACCCTTCAGCTTCACATCTTGAGCTTTGAACAAGATACAAATCACATTTAGCTTCATGTCTTGGGCTTTGAACAAGACACCAAAACAACCTTTTTCCTCCCATAGAATAGGAGGAACTACGATCGCGCTGATTTCCCTGTTTTATCAAACGGGAATACGTAGGCATAAGATTGAAAAATCTTAGCGAGCATACTAATCAAAAACCCAAAATCTAGTATTTCCACCAAATCAACCCAGAAGCAGCAAATCTAAACACATTACCAAAAACCTCACAAATGATCCAGACACCGTGCTCTAAGGCAAAATAACCAAAGATTGGGCCCCACATCCACATAACATTTGTAACCTAACAGACCATTGTTCAAACTCAGTATGCAAGCAGGGTTAATTGGAGACATCTATTTCCCTTCCTTAATCAGCTCAATAGGATAAAAAATGAATTGAACTGTAGTACCCAAGCGATCGTGACTCAGGACCACAAAAATCGCGCTACACCATCTCCTTTCACATGTGGGTTCTAGAAAACAGAGGATCCTCAATATCACCGACTCTCACGTCGAGAAATGATGATACGTTCACCATTTCTGGTTTGGCATCATCATCAATCGAGGAGGCCTCAACTGATTCCTCCAAAAAGGTCATCCTACATAAGTTCCCAGCTTCGGGTCCTCGGATCAAGAAGTATAATGGGTTTTCCATTTCTGGTATGCCATTACTGCCTCTTGGGAGGAGTGCCTCAACTGAGTCCTCGGGGAATGGTCGCCAGAGTCGACAGTTTTTCAGGTTACATCCCATCATCTGCACCAATGCGCAGGATAGAACATTACCAAAGAAAACCTCATCCTGATGTGGAGTTTTCGTGTATACTACGTCTGGCCAAATGCCACACAAGTCACACTACTTTCCATGCTAGTCCTAGGTGTATGCTCAAGCCTGGGTATTGGGCTTTTCTCTCATGAATCCAACCCACCCAACAGAACAACAGCAGCAGAACAGTATGATAACAATAATCGAAAATGCAATAAAATGCAGTAAAACAATAATACGGTAATATACAACAAAATAAAGCACAACAGTAAACACCCAATGAAATAAATAGACAAGCGTTAGGATTGACTCGCATAGGGAACCAGATCCCCAGCAGAGTCGTCAGTTGTCGCAACTGCGAAAAAATAACTGTAACACCCTTTTCTACCCCCAATAATGTTGCAGCAGAAACAACTTAAATAATCATAGTAAGGCATAAAAATCACCTCAAAGGGTGCATATTTCTCATTAAATCAAAATAACATAAATTACCCTGTAAACAAAAGGGTTTCCTCAAGTTTCACAAAAAGCCTTCAATGGCAGCGAAACTCAAATTTTCAAATAAAAGGTTTTTCGACAAACGTCGGAATAGTCAAATTAAAACCATATCATCAAATAACAACAATAATAAGAAAACAACATAGTTTGACTCAAAGGACCCCAACCCGATGTTACACTATCAGAGCAAGACCCTCTAAATCGACCAAAAGCAAATAACTTCAAGTCCTCAAAAGCATCCACAGCTAAACCTGATCACCTGCATGTTACTCACGTGGAGGCAACATTCAAACAGGCAGGGTGAGTAATCACAATTCATAATAATCATTATAAAACAAGATATACATAAAATGGCATCATCATCATAAATACAACATCAACCGAGAAAACATCAGGAAACACCATATCACAAATCATCAATGTCCCGTAAAATGCAATGCACAACAAGACTCATGCATGTGGTACCAATCGTCACAAAGGATGGACACCAAGCCATTAACCCTCCAAAGATCCCCGTCAATAGGATCGATCCCGCATTTGGAACTGGAGCACGTCATAATTACCTCATATTCGCACAATGGGAATGAAGCGTCGTCACAGAGTATGCATATGAATGTATGATACACAATGTCACAAATCATCATCGTCAAAACATCATTATGTGCATCATCATTCACTAAAACATTATATAATCATGTCATCATAAATTCATCAGAAATACCACCAATCATCATCATTAATATCATCAATAACATCACAACAATAATCAGAATATCACAGCACCAAAATCTCAGAACATCACAACATCATAGCAAAATTTCCCAAAATTGCAGCAGTTCGCCGCTGAGTTCGTTGTGCGAACACCTTCGCTGGGACCTTCGCTTTGTGAAGCTCCAGCGAATCCCAGAATCTCAAAACATCCCACATTCTGCCTCTCCTCGCCTCTACCTTCGTTGTGCGAAGCCCTTCGCTGGGACCTTCACTTTGCGAACCCACGACCCCACACCTCAGAAAACCCCTCAGCATCATCACAGATATCGCGCATTCGCTGCGCTACTCGCATTGCGAGTCCAGGCGAACATTCGTCGTGCGAATGATTGGTTCGCTTTGCGAACCTGAGATTACAGCAAATCGCTGCTACGCACCAGTAGCACCACAGCTCCAAAGGCACCTGCGGTCTCATCCCCAAACAACCTAAAATCATCCCTACAACAGTCCTAACACATCACATAATTTAAAGGCCTAAAACCTACGTCTGTTAGGTCGATCCAGGACACTACGGGAAACCTTAATTTCCCTAAACCTTCGAAACTCTCAAGCTTCATATAAACTCCATAAATCCTTCACCACAGGGTTAAACTACAACAACAGGGAAGTCTGCCCCAAGGTCTATTTTACCGATTAAATTTGACTCTTATTAATCGATCTCACATAATGCCCTCACAGTCATCAGTTTACCTCAAAACCCATAAACCCTAAAAATCCCAAAATCCCCACATCCCCTTTAATCATTCGAATCCTATAATGAAAACAATGAAAGGCAATTGCTCCCCATACCTTAGATTTTCGATCCGATGAGTTCTCTCTTGAGCCTTTGGAAACCTTCACGAAAATCTTCGCATTTTCCTCTTTTCCTCAGAGCTCTCCTTCTTTCCTTCTTATTTTCACGATCTCCACAAAATGAATCCTAATTCTCTCAATTCCTCCTTTTTGGTTAATTTAACTCTTGGGCCTCAATTGCCCACTTTACCCTCAATTCCTCTAATATTATTTTAAATTAATAATAATGCTAATATATTCATATTATATACTGTTATTTAATTAAAATAACCAAAACTCCACAAAACCCGACATTGACACGAAACACCAAAAATCACAGAAATTCACGAATATAATATTTAAATAAATTAAATAAATATTCTTACGAAATTGGGATGTTAAAACCCTCCCTACTTAAATAATTTTCGCCCCAAAAAATTACCTCAAGGAAATAGAGTCGGATACGACCCCCTCATCTGATCTTCACGTTCCCAAGTCCAACTTTCGCCAGCTGGTCCACCCCACAACACCTTCACCAAAGCTATGTCTTTACCCTACAATTGCTTCATCTCTCGACCGTCGACACGCACAGGCAATGCTTCCACCATCAGATTATCCCTCACTTGTACATCATCCATCTGAATCACATGCGACGGATACAGAATGTACTTCCTCAATTGAGACACATGGAACACGTCATGCAAATTCGCAAGTGACGGTGGTAAAGCAATTCGATAGGCTACCTCTCTTATCCTTTACGATATCTGATATAGACCAACAAAACGTGGAGTGAGCTTCCTAGACTTCAAAGCTCGACCCACACCAGTCATTGGCGTCACTCTCAAAAACACGTGATCTCCCTCTTGGAATTCAAGTGCCTTCCTCCTCTTATCATGGTAGCTCTTCTAACGACTCTGCGAAGCTTTCATCCTCTCTTGGATCTTCTTAATCTTCTCAGTCGTCTCTTGCACAATTTCAGGTCCGAGTACAGCACTCTCGCCCGACTCATACCAACACAAAGGAGTCCTACACCTTCTCCCATACAAAGCTTCGTATGGCGCCATTCCAATACTAGCATGAAAACTATTATTGTACATGAACTCAATCAATGGCAAATGGCTATCCCACGATCCTCCATGATCCAACACACAAGCCCTCAACAAATCTTCTAAAGATTAGATTGTCCTTTCTGTCTGACCGTCCGTCTGCGGATGATAGGCAGAACTCATCCTCAAATTGGTACCCAGCACATCTTGCAAACTCTTCCAGAACCTCGATGTAAACCTTGGATCTCTATCTGACACAATACTCGAAGGTACCCCATGTAACTTCACAATCTCCTCAATATACATCTCGGCTAGCTTCTGCATGGAATGATTAATCTTCATCGGTAAGAAATGAGCCGACTTAGTTAATTTATCCACGATCACCCAAATTGAATCATTTCCCTTAGCAGTCTTCGGCAACCCCACCACAAAATCCATGGAAATACTATCCCATTTCCATTCTGGAATCCTCAGCAGCTGCATCATACCTAAAGGCTTCTGATGCTCAACCTTTGACTTCTGACAAGTCAAACACACATAAACAAACTCCACAACATCCCCCTTCATACATGGCCACCAAAATAACTTTTTCAAATCCTGGTACATCTTCGTAGCACCGGGATGAATACTCAACCTACTTTGATGTCCTTCTTCAAGAATGCTCTTCTTAATATATGGAACATCTGGGACACACACCCTGTCTCTGAACATCATCACACCATTCTCGTCAACCCGGAAGTCACCTCCGTTACCTTGGTTAATCAAAGTCAATTGGTCAACTAACTTTAAATCAGATTGCTTTCCCACTCTGATTTCTTCCAGAATACTACTAGTCAACTTCAACATTCCCAACTTCACACTGTCAGGAGTCGCTTCACATACCAAACTCAAATCTCTGAATTGCTCAATTAGTTCCAACTCTTTCACCATGAGCATCGACATATGCAATGACTTCCTGCTCAACGCATCGGCCACTACATTTGCTTTGCCCGGATGATAAATCAAATAAAAATAAAAAATCCTTCAACAGCTCTACCCACCTTTTCTGCCTCATATTCAATTCCTTCTGATTAAATAAGTACTTCAGACTTTTATGATCACTGAACACTTCAAATTTAGAGCCAAACAGATAATGTCTCCAAATTTTCAACACAAACACCACCGCGGCCAATTCCAAGTCATGCGTAGGATAATTCCTCTCATGAACTCGCAATTGTCTCGAAGCATAGGCAACAACTTGTCCATTTTGCATCAATACTCCACCAAGGCCCATCTTCGACGCATCATAATACACCACAAAAGATTCGCTCGGATTAGGCAAAATCAACATTGGAGCAGTAGTCAATCTCTTCTTTAATTCCACAAACTCTCTTCACAAGCTACATCCCACACAAAAGGCTGACCCTTTCGAGTCAACTGAGTCAAAGGTAATGCCAACTTAGAAAGCCTTCAATAAACTTGCGGTAGTAACCCGCTAATCCCAAAAAACTTCGTATCTCAATCGCAGACTTCGGAGTCTCCCACTGTAACACGGAATCAATCTTAGAAGGATCAACAACAACACCACCACTTGAAATCACATGCCCAAGGAAACTCACTTCCTTCAACCAGAACTCACATTTTGACAGCTTTGCATACAACTTCTTCTCCTTCAAGACTTGTAACACAGTTCTCAAATGCTCGGCATGCTCTTTTTTAGATCTAGAATATATCAAGATATCATCGATAAACACCACCACAACTTATCCAAATACTCATGGAAAATCCGATTCATATACTCCATGAACACACCAGGTGCACTAGATACACCAAACGACATCACAGTGTATTCATAGTGTCCATATCTCGTTCTGAAAGCCGTCTTCGAAATATCATCAGGCTTAACTCGAATCTGATGATAACCCGACCTCAAATCAATCTTGCTGAACACACAAGCACCTACTAGCTGATCCATCAAATCGTCGATTCTCGGTAACGGATACTTATTCTTGATATTCACTTTATTCAGCTGCCGATAATCAACACACAACCTCATACTTCCATCTTTCTTCTTCACTAACAACACAGGAGCACCCCACGGAGAAACACTTGGTCGAAGAAACCTCTTCTCAAGCAATTCTTCCAATTGTTTCTTCAATTCACTTAGCTCAGAAGCTGACATCCGATAAGAAGCCATCGACACTGGACTCGTGCCTGGTATTAAGTCCACTGCAGACTCTACTTCATGCTCTGGAGGCAAATCACCGATGTCATCTGGAAACACATCTGGGAATTCACAGATAACAGGCAACTCCACACTCGCAGCTTCACGATCAATTTGCAACGATGCAAACATTGCAAACACCAAAGCTTCATCTTCCACAAGTTCCTCTACTTGCTTAGTAGACAAGAACATCAACTCCCCACTATCATCAATCTCAGGAAACTCTACAGTCTTGTTATAACAATTGATATGAACACGTTTGAACTCCAACCAGTTCATTCCAAAGATCACGTCAATTTGGTGCAAGGGTAGGCACACCAAATCCATCATAAAGCTCTTCTCAAAAATCATCACAAGACATCTCAAACACACAAGGGTAGTAGTAACAGAACCATTAGCTGGAGTTTCTATTACCATATTACCATTCATCTCAGATAACTTCAAACCCAATCTATTAGCACATTCCAGCGAGATAAAAGAATGAGTAGCACCAGTATCAACAATAGCAACCAATTCGATATTATTAATAAAACAAGTACCTCGAATCAGGTTGTCCTTCTCTGGCGTCTCTGCACCACTCAAAGCAAACACACGACCACTGGTCTGGGCAGCAGTGGAAGTCTTCTTTGGCTTCTGGCATTGAGTACTAATATGACCTTTCTCACCACAGTTGAAATAGGTCGGACCCTCATCTTTGCAATCAGTAGCTCGATGACCTTTCTTACCGCATCTATAGCACCTCAGCACATTATTTGTACACGCATCAGCACGGTGACCTTGCTCACCACACTTATGACACTTTACAGAAGCAGAAGCTGCTCCCCCACTTGCCTTTTTCCCATCTGAAGCCTTCTGCTTCCCTTTGTCAGCTAAAGTTGTATAAGGCTTACCCCTATACTGCCCTTTCTTTTCACTCAACTGCTTATAGTGAGCAGATCGAGCTCGACTGTCCTCATTATAGATTTTGCTCTTGTCCACCAACGCAGCATACCTGCGGATCTGCTGATACCCAATACCCTGCTTAATCTCTGGTCTCAGCCCATTCTCGAACTTGAGACATTTAGACATCTCAGCATCAGCACGATTGTAGTGCGGACAGAACTTCACTAGCTTCTCAAACTTTGCAGTATACTCTGCCACAGTCATGTCTCCTTGCTTTAGCTCAAGGAATTCCACTTCTCTCTTGCCACGAGCATCCTCTGGGAAATACTTGCCCAGAAACTCCTGCTTAAACACAGCCCAAGTTATCACAGTGCCAACATCAGTAAGCCTCTGACGGGTGTTATCCCACCAGTCCTCAGCTTCCTCTTCCAGCATATGCGTTCCAAACTGAACCTGTTGCTCATTAGAACACCCCATCACTAGGAAAATATTTTCGATCGCCTTCAGCCACTTGTGTGTACTTGCTGGATCATGCGTACCCACGAAATTTGGTGGATTGTTCCTTTGAAACTTTCCCAACGCGCGAAACTCATCAGGAGCTCCACCATTTAGATTCAGCTGCGCCACCATGTTAGCAACTGATTCCAATGCATCAGCAATCGCACGATCATTTCTTCCAGCCATCCTGTACACCACCAACAAGGTTAGAAGAACTAAACCATCGACAGTGTACACACACTCGTCAACTGACAGGGACAGACATCAAGTAAAAACCCGGCCGGACGGACCGACCTGCTCTGATACCACTAATGTAACACCCTTTTCTACCCCCAATAATTTTGCAGCAGAAACAACTTAAATAATCAGATTAAGGCATAAAAATCACCTCAAAGGGTGCACATTTCTCATTAAATCAAAATAACATAAATTACCCTGTAAACAAAAGGGTTTCCTCAAGTTTCACAAAAAGCCTTCAATGGCAGCGGAACTCAAATTTTCAAATAAAAGGTTTTTCGACAAACGTCATAATAGTCAAATTAAAACCATATCATCAAATAACAACAAAAATAAGGAAACAACATAGTTTGACTCAAAGGACCCCCAACCCGATGTTACACTATCAGAGCAAGACCCTCTAAATCGACCAAAAGCAAATAACTTCAAGTCCTTGAAAGCATCCATAGCTAAACATGATCACCTGCACGTTACCCACGTGGAGGCAACATTCAAACAGGCAGGGTGAGTAATCACAATTCATAATAATAATTATAAAACAAGATATACATAAAATGGCATCATCATCATAAATACAACATCAACAGGGAAAACATCAGGAAACACCATATCATAAATCATCAATGTCCCGTAAAATGCAATGCACAACAAGACTCATGCATATGGTATCAATCGTCACAAAGAATGGACACCAGGTCATCAACCCTCTAAAGATCCCCGTCAATAGGATCAATCCCGCATTTGGAACCAGAGCACATCATAATTACCTCATATCCGCACAATGGAAATGAAGTGTCGTCACAGAGTATGCATATGAATGTATGATACATAATGTCATAAATCATCATCGCCAAAACATCATTATGTGCATCATCATTCACCAAAACATCATATAATCATGTCATCATAAATTCATCAGAAATACCACCAATCATCATCATCAATATCATCAATAACATCACAGCAATCATCAGAATATCACAGCACCAAAATCTCAGAACATCACAACATTATAGCAAAATTTCCCAAAACTGCAGCAGTTCGCAGCTGAGTTCGCTGTGCGAACACCTTCGCTGGGACCTTCGCTTTGCGAAGCTTCAGCGAATCCCAGAATCTCAAAACATCCCACATTCTGTCTCTCCTCGTCTCTACCATCGCTGTACGAAGCCCTTGGCTGGGACCTTCGCTTTGCGAACCCACGACCCCACACCTCAGAAAACCCCTCAGCATCATCACAGATATCGCGCATTCGCTGCGCTACTCGCTTTGCGAGTCCAGGCGAACATTCTCTGTGCAAAGGATTGGTTCGCTTTGCGAACCTGCGATTACAGCAAATCGCTACTACGCACCAGTAGCACCACAACTCCAAAGGCACCTGCGATCTCATCCCCAAACGACCCAAAATCATCCCTACAATAGTCCTAACACATCACAGAATTTAAAGGCCTAAAACCTACATATGTTAGGTCGATCCAGGACACTACGAGAAACCTTAATTTCCCTAAACCTTCTAAACTCTCAAGCTTCATATAAACTCCATAAATCCTTCACCACAGGGTTAAACTACAACAACATGGAAGTCTACCCCAAGGTCTATTTTACTGATTAAATTCGACTCTTATTAATTGATCTCACATAATGCCCTCACAGTCATCAGTTTACCTCAAAACCCATAAACCCTAAAAATCCCAAAATCCCCACATCCACTTTAATCAATCGAATCCTATAATGAAAACAATGAAAGGCAATTGCTCCCCATACCTTAGATTGTCGATCCGATGAGTTCTCTCTTGAGTCTTTGGAAACCTTCACGAAAATCCTCGCCTTTTCCTCTTTTCCTCAGAGCTCTCCTTCTTTCCTTCTTATTTTCACGATCAACACAAAATGAATCCTAATTCTCTCAATTCCTCCTTTTTGGTTAATTTAACTCTTGGGCCTCAAATATGGGCTTTCTCCATAATACTCTCACTAATTCTCCTCAATTGCCCACTTTACCCTCAATTCCTCTTATATTATTTTAAATTAATAATAATACTAATATATTCATATTATATACTGTTATTTAATTAAAATAACTAAAACTCCACAAAACCCGACTTCGACACGAAACACCAAAAATCACAGAAATTCACGAATATAATATTTAAATAAATTAAATAAATATTCTTATGAAATTGGGATGTTACAACAACCGGCAGGAAACAGAAATAGAAGAATCGCCACCGAACGTTATTTATCCCGACGCAGGGAAAGGAAACGATCGAAGAAAACCTAGAAGAGGGAGAAGACATGGTCATCGCAACCATGGTCCGGGTTCGGGAGTCGATTACGCGAGGGGAAGGTATTAGCACCCCCACGCGTCCATTGTACTCGATGGGATCCACGCTTGTTGTCTAATCAAAGGGTGAGTTATCTAAAGTCTACTGCTAAACAGAAACAGAAAACAAAAAAGGAAAAAAGAGACTCGATAGGACATCGTCGTCCTATGCCTACGTATTCCCTCGTGCAATGGGAAATTTAGAGTCAACGTAGTTCGACGGACTACGCACTAAAGGGGGGAGGTTGCTCGCCAAGACATCGCCATCTTGTGCCTACGTATCCTCAATCTAACCAGAGAGAGAGGAAATCAGAGCGTCCGTAGTTCGTGAACTATGGAAAGAAGGGTGGGAAGGGTGCTCGCCAAGACATCGTCGTCTTGTGCCTACGTATCCTCAATCTAACCAGATAGAGGAAATCAGAGCAGTTGTAGTTTAACCTAACAAGGTCTTAGTGTTTTTTATGAGCGACGTTAAGTTCACGTCCGGCAGTTAGGGTCGATGCCTGTTTGTGACAAAACGGAAAATAACGTGCTCTTTTCTGAAAATGATTTGAAACTTAACAATCCCGAAGGATGAAAAAGACTTGAATTTGTTTTTGTGTTTTTTAGACAGAAGTGAGTTGAGTTAGTTCGTAACCTACATTGCACCAAAGTCTATGACACGGGAACAAATGCATCGCATGGTCGCCCCCAATGGGACATATGCTCAACACTCTAGAAGAATGAAGGAGACCCATCATTCTTCATTTCCTATGCTTAAGGCTCGTGTGCAATGCAAGTTATCCTTATTAAGTGTCTTAAAATTGTTATGAGATGAGAAGAGAAGAGTCAAAGGAAAAGAAAACACTACGGGAATTCTATCCTAATGTTATCATGCAAAGATGGCCCTAAGGTTGAGGTAAGAGGGGAAAATTCTACCTAATGTTAGCATGCTTGGATTGAGAGCCTAATGTTTATCCTACTCCGAGCTTAATCAGAAATTAAGTCGAACTAGGAGCCTTTAGGGAGCATGTGAATATAGAGTAATCAACAAGTAAACACCAGACACCTCAATCACAAAGAGAGAAACAAATATGAAACCAAGTTAGGAGAAAATCAAGTACATAGAGAAAATCAGGAATTAATCAGAAATTAATCAAGAACAATAATTAATCGAGAATGTCCAAGTTAGAATTAAAATGCTAAGTAAAATCAAGATTAAAAATTAATAAGAAGAGTTAATCTAAAATTAAAAACTAATTCTAAAATATTTACTAAATAGTTATCCTAAATGACACAATTAAAACAAATTATAAAAATTAACCAAACAATTACACAAAATAAAGGGTGCAGCAGTATACTGAGGGGACACTCATCACCAGGCGATGTGCCTTTAGCTCTGGCCCAACACCCTTCTCCAAGCTGCCAGGGGATGTGCAGAGTAAATCAGGGGCGAGTTGAAAGGAAAATAGGCGTTGGGCTTCACAAAGCAGGCCCAAAAAGTTGCTCTCAAGGAGACAGGGAGGTGTACGAATGGATGAAGGTGCGAACAGGAAAAGAACGCGGGCCTAAGGCCCATGACCCGATTCGGTTTTAACATTACTGAAAGATAAAACCTAAAGCTCCAACCTCACAGTGATCTTCTCCTTCCACTTTCATCATGCCATCACCGAAAACATCCTCCCTCCGTCTTCTCGTTTCACACTTCTCCTTCCACTTTCTCACAACAACCACCAACATAATCAATGCTCTCCGTTCAATCCTCTCCGTTCAACCCTCTTCTTCTCCGTTTACACCGTCTTCCACTTCATCAACTTCTCAACATTACTTTCTCAACATCCTCTCTACTCTCGCCGAAAATAAGAAATCCTCCACCGTTCTCTTTCCCTGTCTGTTTACCAACTTTGCAACCACCACCAAGATTCATGACACCGAACACAAATTGCCACGAACAACACAAACTAAACATCACAAACAAGTAGTGAGAACGCGAACGAATTAATGTATGAACAGAAGTGAAAATTGCAAACACAACACCATAAGCACCAGATCAAACAAATCACAAATTCAACAGCAGAGCAAAATCACCGTAATTGCGCAAACGAAGAAATATCGGAGGAATTAGAGCTTACCTACTGGAGAAACGTCTAGTGCTTCTTCGAATGCGAGGTATATGTGTTGTTCAACTTCCTTTGAATTCGGTTGTGCTCTTCGATCTATCGCGACTTCCGATCTTCTTTTCCTTTGCTCTGCTTCTTCTTCACTTTCCTTGCTCTGCTTCTTCTTCAATTCCACTTGTTTATTCTTCTGCGAATCTGAAGTGGCTGCATTGTTGTTGATTTTGAATTAGAGATGAGGTTGTTGTTGTTAAATTCTTGAGTCTGTGGAGTTATTGTGTTGGAAATTTGATCTTTGCAGTTGTTTGCATAATTTGAACTGAAGCTTAGTGCGATTTGAATTCAAGATGAAGGCAGCTCGGTTGGAAGAATGAAGATGATTCTGCAGTTTGCTCATGAAGAAGGGAAAGGGTGAACTGTGTACAGCTTGATTTATATCAGAAAATCAAGGAGGGTAATATTGTAATCACAATGAAGTTCTGTTGGGATTTTATTCTGTTATGAGCTTTTGGAAATGGATCACAAGAGTTTTGCACTGCTATGTATATTTTCTGTTACGAGTATTGCGAGTATTGCACGAGTATTTTCGGTGCCTTTTTTTTGCTGCAGTGAATTTCTTCTTTTCTTAGCCATGTGCTTTTCTCTTTTTGTCATTAATTATTCTGCTACACTTTTCAAATGAAATTATGTGATGAAGTTCCACTGCCTTTTATTCTTTTTTCCTGCGCTACAAAAATGAAATTCTATATTATGTTATTTGCTGTTAAGTGGCTTGGCACATGTGGTGTGTAGTATGCGCATGGGGTATCATGAAGCTTGGAAGCTTCATTTGATGGGCTTATGACTTGATGATAATTGCTTCTTGGAGTTTCATAATTTTGCAAATAGATTCATGGCTTATTGTAAAAAAAAATTGTAAGGAAATGATTTTTTGAAAGATGGATATTTAAAATGGTTTTAAGTGGATTATGGTTTTGGATTTTGAATTGAAACTAGTTTGAATTGGACTTAAAAAAATGGATATTGGATATGTAAAGTGGATAATGAAACGGTTTAGAATAAAAAATGAAAATGGATATTTATGAAATGTGGGTTAAAAATGGATATGGATTCACACATGGACAAATGGACATTTGGATAGAATTTGGATTCAAAAGTAGCTTATTTATTGAATATGGATAGAAATGGGTTATTGAAATGGATAATCAAAATGGAAATGGATATGGATCATGGATAGGAAAATAGTTTTAAAATTGGTTAAAAAAGGAAATGGTTTATTAAAGTGGATGTTAAAAAGTGGACAATGGATTACAAATGGATAAGGAATATGGTTCAGCAAATGGATAACCAAATGAATCCAAAACCAATCCCAAACTTCTTTCACAAGCCTCTAATAAAGTGAATGAAGTACAACTACCACTGAATAATCTTGCCACTGAAACAAAACATCCTCTGAATTTCTGAGAATAAGTTCTGAATCACTTATAAATTCATCTGAATCAATCATCCAGAAAAATAAATCCATAGATGAGCACATTTGAACATTAAACTAATGAACTCCGATCATAATGAACCTGACTTTCTGAACCCTAAACCTCACATGAGCCACTGCTTGATAAACTGAAGAATCTCAACAAAAGACATATTGACTTTGAACATTCACAGCTTAAGGAATACAAGACAACTTGACTTGAAGCTATACCCTCATCTTTGAATGCACATTGATACTCTTCTGAATACGGAAGATTCGAACCACATGAGAATGCCTTGATCCCATGTCTTAAAAAACTAATGCGATGAATAAATATGAGCTATGACCTAATGAAGATGCAAATGAAACAGAAACATAAGCCAGAAAAAGTTAGAAACATGAAGGCAAATTTTGAGGTGTTACATAGTGGAGTCGTCGTTTGGTGATGGATGGAGTTATCTCGTGGTGCCCGTGGGCCCTGGTGTTCGTAAGATCCATGACCGTGTCTGATCTGCCCGTCGTACGGGGAAGCTAATGGTCAGGAATAATTGAAACATTGGGGCACCACGTGTGCCTCGAGCCCTGTGCTGCAGTAACTAGGCAATGTGGCTAGTCTACCGTCATTATGACCTACGTGGGCGTGCCTATGCACGTGCTCCTTAGCAGTATAAAAGGAGAAGAACTTAGGCCATTTGGAACTTTCGCTTCTCTCTCTTCTTCTTCATCTTCCTCAGTAAGCTTTGCCCGCCGCCGTCGTCCACTGCTTCAACCGCCGTCACCAGCTTCGAGCACCGATTTTTTCAGCTTTTCAACCACGTAAGTCTTCCAGTTTTTCGTTTTTGTTCATCTTTTTCTCTAGATTGCATGTGGCTAGGTTAGGTTTAGATGACATAGGGTAGCTTTCCTGGGTTTGGTGGTGGTGGACGGTGGCTAAGACGTTTTCTGCTGTCGACGGGGCCGCTGGAGCCTCTTAGATAACTCGCGAATAGGATGGTTTCTGGCATTGTTGCGATGATGATGCATAGGTAACCGTCACTATTACTCAATTTCCGGTGCTCCGATTGAAGTTTCCGGTGACGTTTGCAGTCTCCGGCGAAGCTTCAAACAGAAGATGGGAGGCAATCCGAGGAAGTTCCTCGTTATGGGAGTGATTCTTCCCGAGCGCCTCCTCGTGGGAAACTTTTGAGCTTTTGTTTAATATTAGGGCTTAGGCCGGGGACGCCGTCCTCAGCCCTTTGCGCGCCCTTTCACTTGACTAGAGGTGGAAGGGTGGATTTGATTCCTCGTCGAATTCACTTTTTTCTCTGCTTTTCAGGTGATCGATATGGCAACAGGGCCTGACAGGGAGATTATAATAGACTCATCCGAGGAGAGCTCCTCGGAGAGTAGTAGTACGGAAGCTTCAACTATCCTCAGCAAAGTTAGGGAGGAGGTTGATGAGGATTCTACTGAGGAGTGGTCGATGGCTGAGCCTGCCGAGCACGTATCTACCTTTGCGACCTATCTTGGGGATGTCTTCGCGATCGTTGGGCCAGAGGGGGAATGAAAGGTGCATTTCCCCTCTGAGGATGATCGGATCTGCACAGACTTTGGAGAGCAGTTCGCTATACGAATATGCATTTAAAGAGCTGGGGTTAAGGCTGCCCTTCGCCGATTTTCAGCAGTCAGTTTTCGTGCATCTGGACCTGGCCCCGTCGCAGCTGCATCCCAACTCGCTGGCGTTTATCCATGCCTCTGATTTGACATGTGAGTTCTTGCAGATAGGAGCTACTCTTCCTCTATTTTTCACCATCTTCCATCTCCAACGGTAGTTGACGGGGAAGAGATGCGACTGGGTGTCGTTGAAACAGCCCCGTAAGTTGTTCAAGCCCTTTTCGGAGTCAATCCGGACGTTTAAAGAAAGGTTCTATATCATAGAGCCTGTGTCGGAAAGGGCACAGGATAACACGTATGTCTGGGCGGTGTCCCTTGACGAGGATGGTAATGACAAGCGCGACGAGGACGGAAAGCTGATCGCGGAGAGAGAATTCAAGTTTCCCTTTCACTGGAGTGCCGGCCACTTTTCTAAGGAGCCCGACGAGTATGTTGCTCAGCCGCACATGCTGGACGGGCAGGATTCGGTTGGCTACGAAAAGCTGGTGAACTATGTTAACTCTTTCCGGCTCGCTGAATGCTGGACGAAGAGGGGGTCCCCGATTTTCGAGGAGGACGGTAGCCAGCGGGTGGAGTACCGTTTTATCAACACCAAGATGCTTTTGGAGTGCAAGACTCCTGCGGATGCTTATAAATTGCTCGGTAGTCTTAGTTACTTGACTTGCCCGACATATTTTTCCTTGGTCGTCTAACATATTTGTTTTGTTTGTGCTGGTGAGATGTCTTCCGCTCATGAAAGAATGGTAAAGAATGCTATGGCGAGGAACAAGCCTGGGGCGGCTGCTCCGAAGACTCGATTTCCCCAGCGTGCTCCTCCTCCTCAACCTACTGCGGGGACCTCTTCGCCTACTCCTGCCCATGGATATCCCTTGCCTCTGGCCTCAAGGTTCAAGCGGTCCAGGGCCACTGAAGTGGTAGATCTCAGCCGGGCACCAGAGAAAGGGAAGTTCGAACTTCCTCCATGTATTCTTAACAGAAGATTCTTTGAGGGGACGTCCTTAGTCGTGCCGCGGGCAGAGTCTCTCCAACTAGAGGGCATGGATCGCCCAAGCAAGAGGGCGCTGGTGGCCCAGGATGCCTCCGCATTAGTCAGAGTTCTGGAGATGGCAGCCATCTATGTTGAAGGAGATTCTTCGACTGAGTCTGAACTCAGAGTTGTCCGTGCTAAAATAGCATCTCTAGAAGAGACGGCGAGGAAGGCCAAGGAGGAAGCTAAGAGCGTTGGTGATGCCCGGAAGAAGGCAGACGAGGAGGCTACCAGGTTGCGGGAGGAGAGTGCTACACTGGTAGCGGAGAAGAAGGCAGCCGAGGAGCTAATCGAGCAGCTGAGGTTAGCAAGTGCTTCGGCCGACGACGAACCTGGGAATGTGATGGAAATGAAGACGAGGGTCGAGCTGGTTGCTCGTATGTTAAAGGCCGAGGATGACAACATTATCATCGGGGACGAATCTTTTAAGAATGTTGTGGCCCAACTGCGGGTGGTCAACCCTGGGGTTGAGATCTCCACCGAGGGTACCCACTACCTGGCTCATGTCGAGGATGGCAGGATAGTCAGTCCGAACTCCCTCCTTAGTGGTGACGAGCATGCTGAAGTTCTGAACGGGGAGACCCAGGGGCCTGAGCCCAACCTCGAGCAGCCTGAGCAGATGGAGGAGTGATAGGGCTTTTATCCTTGTTGTAATTTTTTTGGCATGCGTGTCGTGTATCTTTTGATGTAACTTATTGTTTAGTGTGGGGCGTGCCCCCTGTTAATGTAACAAGCACAATCATGGTCCTCGTGACCGCTTATCACTTTAATTATGTATGTGTCCGGTCCTCGTGGCCGGTTTTGTGATTTGCATGGTTTTATCTGTTTTGATTTCTGCTAAGTGTTGTACTTTTGCTCGATATGCATGTGTGCCCGTAATAGGGATTACTTTGATTTGCTTTAAATTTCAGGGAGTTGCTCGTTGTAGACGTGTTCGGGAGTGAGGGGTACTGGTCGAACGGCCAGGGAATGTCTGAGGGAGAGAGCAGAGCTCAGGTCGCATTTGAGGCTTGAGTTCGCGGCATGAACCTCCCATCGCGAGCTGGGTGTTCTGCCTATCGTGGTACTTTGACGACGGCGGTGCTCGATTGAGGGACCATTGTCGAGCAGGGACCTGGCTCGTTCCTGAGCGGGGTTCTGCTTTACTGACATGCGACGCTTGTACCTAGGCATGCATAGTGGTTGGTAGTTTTGACGAATCAGACCGACAGTTAAGGCCTTAGCTATAGTATTGCTTTAGTTTTTCGGTGTTCCATGGTCGAGCAAGTTCTTCCCTATTGAGATGTTCTAGTTAATAGGCCCCATTCTCCGTTTTTGCACGGACACGATAGGGTCTTTCCCAGTTAGCAGCTAGTTTGCCTTCGCGAGAGTCTTTATGGTTTCTTCTTAGGACAAGGCTGCCCACGTCGAACTCTCGTCGTATTACTTTGGGGTTGTGCAGGATGGCAATTTTTTGTTTTAACGAGGCTTCACGGAGGGTTGCCCCTGATTTAACTTCCTCGACGAGGTCGAGCTCCTCCCTTAGTGCTTCGTCGTTCATTTCCTCATCCAGGGGCGATTTTGTCCGCCTGGAGGGTACGTGAACTTCAATGGGAATTACGACTTCGGTCCCGTAGGCCAGGCGAAAGGGTGTTTCCCCAGTTGAAGAGTGTGGAGTTGTGCGGTATGCCCATAAGACGCTGTGCAACTCCTCGACCCAAGCTTTCTTCGTTACGTCCAGCCTTCGTGTGAGGCCTCGAAGGATAACTTGGTTTGCCGCTTCAGCATGCCCGTTCGTCCGGGGATGTTCGACGGATGCGAAGTGTTGCTTTGTGCCCAGCTGGGCTACGAAGTCCTGGAACTTCCTGTCTGTGAACTGTGTCCCATTGTTCGTGACTATCGCCTGGGGGATGCCAAAATGTGCAAGGATGTTTCGTTTGTAGAAATGCAGTATGTTAAGGGCAGTTATCTTGGCTAGAGCCTCCGCCTCTATCCATTTTGTGAAGTAATCCATGCCTACTATTAAGTATTTGTTCTGGTTTGATCCTACCACAAATGGCCCCGGGATGTCCAGGCCCCACCAGGCAAATAGCCACGAGGAGGACATAGCCTTGAGCTCGTTAGGTGGAGCTAGATGCATGTCCCCGTAACGTTAGCATTTATCACATTTCTTCACATGTTCCTTAGCGTCTTGCTGCATGGTTGGCCAGTAGTATCCTGCTCAAAGGGCCTTCCGGGCAAGGGACCTTCCTCCGAGATATTGGGCGTTGATTCCTTTGTGAATTTCGCGCAAGATATGGGCGACCATTTCTTCCTCGACACACTTGAGTAGCGGGATGGAGAACCCTCGCCTGTAGAGTTTATCTTCGACCAGGACGTAGGAGCAGGCTCTTCGCCTAACTACGCTGGCCTCTTTGGGGTCGGACGAAAGTTCGTCCCTAGCGAGATAGTTGTAAACGGGGGTCGTCCAGCAGTTACTGTCGCCAATCATTTGTATGTCAAGGGTCGGGGAAGTTTTCTCGATACTGGGTCGAGGAAGTACCTCATGTATGACGGACTTGTTTCCGCCTTTCCTCTTCGTGCTTGCCAGTTTAGACAAAACGTCTGCCCTGATGTTGTGTTCACGAGGAATGTGTTTTACCTCTACCGCTGTGAACTTCGTCATTTTCTCCTTGACCAGGGCTAAGTATTCGGATAGGTTGTCGTTTTTGGCTTGATACTCTCCTCGAACTTGGAGGGCCACGAGTTGCGAATCTATGCAGATGACGACTTCTTCCGCACCGAGATCTTCGGCTAGGCGTAAGCTGGCGAGGAAGGCTTCGTACTCAGCCTGGTTGTTGGAGGTGGGGAAGGATAGGGTAAGTGGTACTTCTACGATAATTCCCTCGTCGTTCTCCACTATGATGCCTGCCCCGCTTCCTTCCGAGCTAGATGCCCCATCTAAAAAAATGGTCCATTTACGTGCCCCGCAGGTCGGGGAATCTGTGAACGTCATTTCTACGACGAAGTCAGCCAAAGCCTGGGCCTTGAGGGCTTTTCTGCTTTCATACTGAATGTTGAATTCGGACAGCTCTAGCGATTATTTGAGCATTCTGCCGGCCATGTCTGGTCGTCCTAGCAGCTGCTTTACGGGTTGATCTGTCTGGACCACGATCGTGTGGGCCAGGAAGTAGTGTCTCAGTCTTCTAGCTGCATTGATGAGGGTCAGTGCCACTTTTTCTATCTGTTGGTATCTCAACTCTTGTCCCTGCAATGCTTTGCTCGTGAAATATATGGGATTTTGCCCGTCAGGTGTTTCGCGGATAAGAGCGGCGCTCACTGCCTCGGTCGCTACGGCGAGATACAGATACAAAGTCTCGCTGTTGTCCGAGCGAGATAGGACCGGTGGCTCTAAGAGTGCCTGTTTCAGATGGAGGAGAGCCTGGCCACATTCCTCCGTCCATTCAAATGTTGCCTCCTTGCGGAGGAGTTTGAAGAAGGGTAGGGCGTATTGGGCAGATTTTGCCACGAAACGGGATAAAGATGCGAGCATCCCGTTAAGGGACTGGATGGATTTCTTTAATTTGGGCATTGGAAACTCGGAGAATACCCGACACTTATTGGGGTTGGCCTCGATTCCTCGTTCTGTTAGGTAGAAACCAAGGAATTTGCCTGCCTGGACACCGAACATGCACTTCTCCGGGTTGAAACGCATCTGGTATTTCCTGGCCTGTTCGAAGACCTTTCTTAAATGGGTAGTATGATCGGTTTCCTCGTGGGATTTTACGATCATATCGTCCATATAGACTTCAAGCATGTCGCATATCTCTCCCCGAAAGACCTTGTTCATCATCCTCTGATAGGTCGCACCGACGTTCTTCAGGCCGAAGGGCATTACATTGTAGTAATAGTTGCCCGATTCGGTCATGAAGGTCATGTATTTTTTTATCGCTTACTGCCATTGGTATTTGATTATAGCCCGAATAGGCGTCCATGAATGATAATAGTTTAAAACCGGCAGAGTTATCAACAAGTTTATCAATATTGGGGAGGAGGTAGGCATCCTTCGGGCATGCCTTGTTAAGATTGGTATAGTCAATGCACATTCGCCATTTGCCATTATATTTTTTCACAAGTACAACGTTGGACAACCAAGTGGTGTACTTGGCTTCCGAGATAAATTTTGCCTCGAGGAGGTCTTTTACAGCTTTTTCTGCAGCCTTCGTTTTCTCCGGAGACTGCTTTCTCCTACGTTGTGCTACTGCTTATCGTGAGTTGATGGCAGGCGACGGATGGGTCCAAGCCATGCGTCTCAGTGGCGCTCCAAGCGAACAAATCAACATTCTCACGTAGGTAGGCTTTGAGTTGCTTCCTTGCGATGTCGGGGAGATCCGCTCTAATCTTTACTCCCCGCTGGGGATCGTCGCCGAACCAGACGAGCTTGAAGTCGCCATCCGGGATGGGACGCATTGGATGGGTGCAGCTGCTGGTCGTGGCAGATGAGCTGCTCGAGGCTGCTTGGTCCTCCTTCTGGTCCTCTTCGGGGAAGCGGCTGTCGAGGTATATGGAGTCGACCTGAGGTAGTGGCTTGGCCTCCTCGGAGCTGCTAGGAAAGGCTGGCTTGTTAGATATCTTCGGCTTCGACGCGATGGCGTTGAGTCCCTTCGTGGCTGCTTTGAAGCATTGTCGTGCGGCTTCGATGTCACCGTGGAGGGTGGCGACCATCCCCTTTAAAGTGTAGTACTTCATCTTGAGATGGACGGTTGAAGGCACAACTACCAACTCGGTCAAGGTTGGTCTTTCGAAGATGCACTGGTATAGAGGCGGGCAATCGATTACCAGAAACTGTACTTTAACGGATCTGGCCGTCTCCGCTGATCCAAAAGTTACGATCAGTTCGACATATCCCCAGGGTTTGGTCACCGACCCGTTGAATCCTTGCAGGTCAGAACCTGTAACACCCCCAATCTATACCCCCAATTAAATAAAGCGGTAGAAGAAAATTCAAAATTTCATCAGAGTATATTTAAAATTCATAGCATAGACCGAGGGGTCACATCAATTTGAGACAAACATACAACACCTGCTCATAAAGATATGCAACACTCGCAGGTAGCAAATAAACAGAGGAACTTAGTTCCTACTACCCACAATTCAGCTACAGAATAAAAGCGGAAAATCTGTACTGAATCTCATATATATATTTATATATATATATATATATATATATATATATATATATATATATATATATATATATATATATATATATATATATATATATATCACATAAAAAGTTTGTCATACATCAAGTCATACATGCACAAGCCAAAAGATATATATATATATATATATATATATATACACATCAAACTACAAAACGATCCCCCTGACTACCCGGTGCCACATATCAGAGCCGACCGACAAAAGAATGAAGACCTAAGCTTCACAAAAAGACCTCCAGCAATATAATCTGCAATGCCTCATAAAGCATTATAAAACAGCAGAAGGGTGAGAAACACAATCATAATATAATTGCATACAATTATATATAACACCAAAAATACACATATATACTGTTCTCACCACAACTCACACCAGTATTCACACCCAAAACAACACAATGTATAATTCATATTTCCATCACCAAGGTATACCAACCATGCACAATACAAGTATCACCAACACATATACATATATCCATTTATCAATTTCATCCGCAATTCCACACATAACCAAACCATTAATGATTTATGCAAATGCAAGAGACCGACGCAACGACTCTATGCATATGCACATGCGGTACCAACTTCCATCAATTCTCAACACCAGTTCACTCAAGAACTATTGGAACCATCGCTCGTTACTTAGTGTAACTCCCCGTCGGGCATACGATGTTCCCCTTCGCTTTCGGTCCTCTTTGTATAAGGCTCACGACGTTTATGGATCGCTTTCGGTCCTCTTTGTATAAGGTTCACGATCCAATCGCTCACACTCCACACGGGCACACGATCGTCTATAACCATCGCTTTTGGTCCTCTTATTTTTAAGGCTCATGATCCAATCAGATCGCTTTCAGTCCTCTTATTTTTAAGGCTCATGATGTTATAGCAGATTCCCTCTGGAATCAATTTGTCACTCAAGACGTCACAAGAATGCATATCATGATGCTCAGCATACAATGACTCATGACATTCAAATGCACACATATATGCAACCATCTCACTTAACATAAATCATGCTTTGCAATTCAAGCCCAAAACAATGCATTTATACCAAACAACAACAAACAAATCATACCATATCCATTTCAACAACACATTGCATGATACACACCAATTACACATAATTACAACGACAAAAGTTGACAAAATGACACTATTCCAACTTCTCGACATAATTAAATCGGCTAACAATCTCAAAATTATTATAATAAGAAAGTACAGCTCAATAGCTACTCAACGATACCAAGAATGTTAAAAACGGATAAACGGAACACAAGTTACGGACTAAACAAGAAAAGACATCGCGAAAAAACCCCATTTTACAATTCTCCTAGCCATACGCGTATTGCCCTGAGCCATACGCGTATTGTCCTGCTCCCTCACCCATTCCATACGCGTATTGCCCAAGGTCATACGCGTATGGGCAGAGACCAATTTTTCCCAAAATTTCATGTTAAAAGTCCAATACGCGTAGTGCCCTACACCATACGCGTATTGCCCTAAAGTCTTACGCGTACCATTACGCAAATGGGCAGATGGCTGAGAAAGTGAAGCTCCATACGCGTATTGCCCAGTTCCCTTCAATACCATGCGCGTATTGCCTTGACCAATACGCGTATTGCCTTGAGTGATACGCGTATGGGCAGTGGAAAATCCAGAAAATTCTGCAGAACTTTGTTCTGCGTTTTTACAACCAAAGTCATCCAATTTTCACCTATACACCAGAAAAATCACCAATACAATACCTAACAACAAGTATCTAACATGTATCAACAATAATGGACCTGAAAACATAATTTCCGACACAATTTAATCGATTTCTAATCAATTTTTACATAATATGGTTTTTACTATATATTTCCATTTCAATCCAATAACAACCAAAAACATACATACATAATCATACACAAGCATATAATAATCGAGTTTCACACCCTTACCCGATTTAATCGTGTTTAGAAAAGTCGGGACATTGATTTCTTGATTTCCAAGTTTTCTCTCTTTTTCTTCTCTTCTTCTCTTCTTCTCTTTTCTTTCCCTTTTCCTTCTTCTCTTTTTCTTTCTCTCTATTTTTCTCTCTTTCTATTTTCTATTTTCTAACTTAAGGAAAAATAAGATGAAATGACCAAAATACCCCCACACTCAAATATCTCGCAAACGATCCCAAAACCCGATAAAATATCACAACATTGAAAAATAACATATTTCCAAATAAAAGTCGAAAATAAAATAAAATAATAATAAAATAATCAAAACGACTCGATTAAATAAAAACTGACAAAACTGGGGCGTTACAACTCTCCCCCACTTAGAAATTTTCGTCCTCGAAAATATACCTGAGACGAACAACTCTGGATACGACTCCCGCATCCGACTCTCTAACTCCCAAGTCAAATTGCCCTCAGCAGTGCCTCCCCACGCCACTTTCACAAGTGCAATATCCTTGCCCCTCAACCGTTTCACCTCGCGATCCAAAATCCTAACTGGTAATGCCTCAACCATAAGGTTCTTCCTTACCTCAACCTCATCCATCGGAATCATATGTGACGGATCCAGAACATACTTCCGAAGCTGTGAAACATGGAACACATCGTGCAAATTCGACAGATTTGGTGGCAACGCCACCCTATAAGCCACAGCACCCACTCTCGCGGATATCTGGTATGGACCAATAAACCGAGAAGTAAGTTTCTTCGATTTCAATGCACGACCCACACCCGTTACCGGTGTAACTCTCAAAAATACATGATCACCCTCTTGGAACTCAAGATCTTTTCTTCTCCGATCATGATAACTCTTTTGCCTACTCTGAGAAGCCTTCATTTTCTCTCGAATAAGCTTCACTTTTTCCGTAGTCTGTTGAACCAACTCTGGTCCAATCACCGCACTCTCACCAGATTCGTGCCAACACAACGGTGTTCGACACCTTCGTCCATACAGTGTTCAAACGGTGCCATCCCAATACTCGAATGGAAACTGTTATTATACGTGAATTCAATCAATGCAAGATAACTATCCCACGCACCACCTTGTTCAAGAACACAAGCTCTCAACAAATCTTCCAACGACTGAATCATTCTCTCTGACTGCCCATCCGTCTGCGGATGATAAGCCGAACTCAACCTCAATTTAGAACCCAACGCCTTCTGTAAACTTTCCCAAAATCTCGAGGTAAACCTCAGATCTCGATCTGAAATAATACTCAATGGAACCCCATGCAATTTCACAATCACACTGATGTAAATCTCAGCCAACCTCTCCAAAGAAAAACTGATGTCAATCGGAATGAAATGAGCCGATTTAGTCAGCCTATCCACTACCACCCAAATAGCATTATGCCCTCGCTGTGTATTCGGTAACCCTGTTACAAAATCCATGGAAATGCTGTCCCACTTCCACTCAGGAATATCCAACGGTTGCAACAAACCACTAGGCCTCAGATGTTCCACCTTCGATTTCTGACAAGTCAAACATGCATAAACAAACTGAGCCACATCTCTTTTCAAACCAGACCACCAAAAAATCTTTTTCAAATCTTGGTACATCTTATTAGCTCCCGGATGTATACTCAAATTACTCCGGTGTCCTTCCTCCAAAATCATCTTTTTCAACTTCGCATCATCAGGAATACAAATTCTACCTCGGAATCTCAAAACACCATTAACATCCACTTTGAAATCACTATTCGCATCTTTTTCTCCCACCAACATCAAATCCACAAATTTCACATCCAGCTTTTGTTTCTCACTAACAGTCATCAGAAAATCATTGGTAATCGTTAGCATTTCAAGCCTCGCGCTATCCGACGTCACTTCACATACCAAACTCAAATCTCTAAACGATTCCAAAAGTTCCCACTCTTTAACCATTAAAGCAGACATATGCAACGATTTCTGACTTAACGCATCGGCTACCACATTAGCTTTACCAGGATGGTAATTCAAGCCAAAGTCGTAGTCCTTCAAAAATTCCAACCATCTACGCTGCCTCATATTCAACTCTTTCTGATCAAACAAATATTTCAAACTTTTATGATCACTAAAGACTTCAAACTTTGCACCGTAGAGATAATGCCTCCAAATCTTCAACACAAAAACCACAGCCGCTAATTCAAGATCATGAGTAGGATAATTTTTCTCATGCACTCTCAACTGCCTTGAAGCATAAGCCACGACCTTACCTTCTTGCATCAGAACACCACCTAGACCAATCAAAGACGCATCACAATAAACCACAAATGGTTCATTAGGATTCGGCAAAATCAAAATCGGAGCTGTCGTCAATCTTCTGTTCAGCTCATTAAAACTTTCCTCGCACCGAATATCCCAAATGAACGCTTGCCCTTTACAAGTCAAATGGGTCAAAGGAAGTGCTAGCTTAGAGAAACCTTCAATAAACCTTCGATAATATCCGGCCAAACCCAAAAAGATTCGAATTTCAGTAACAGATCTCGGAGCCTTCCATTGTAGAACTGCTTCTACTTTAGATGGATCCACAGAAATACCATTACCAGAAATCACGTGCCCAAGAAAACTTACTTCCGACAACCAGAACTCGCACTTGGACAACTTGGCAAAAAGCTTCCTTTCTTTCAAAACCTGCAAAACAATATGCAAATGCTCCGCGTGCTCCTCCCGAGACTTAGAATAAATCAATATGTCATCAATAAACACAACCACAAATCGATCCAAATGCTCGTGGAAAATACGATTCATGTACTCCATAAACACACCTGGCGCATTAGAAACCCCGAACGGCATCACAGAATATTCATAATGACCGTAACGTGTCCTAAAAGTCGTCTTCTGAATATCTTCCTCTTTCACCCTAATTTGATGATACCCCGACCTCAAGTCAATCTTACTAAACACACACGCACCAACCAACTGATCCATCAGATCATCAATTCTCAAAGAGGATACTTATTCTTAATCGTCACCTTATTCAACTGGCGATAATCAATACACAATCGCATACTTCCATCTTTCTTTTTCACCAATAAAACTGGAGCACCCCAAGGAGAAACGCTTGGTCTCACAAACCTCTTCTCCAATAATTCATTCAACTGTTTCTTTAACTCCACCAACTCAGATACCGACATACGATAAGGTGCCATAGAAACAGGTCTAGTACCAGGAACTAGATCTATAGAAAACTCCACCTCTCTCTCTCTGGCGGCAAGTCTGAAATATCCTCAAGAAACACTTTCGGAAACTCACACACAATAGGAAACACATCAAGTGAAACTTGACTATCCACAGTCAACAATGCAAACAACCCAAACAACTGAGCTTCATCCGCCAAAAGCTTCTTCAACTCTTTGGTAGATAAGAAACTCGAGTCTTCTTCTCCCTCAAGATAAGGAAACCTTACCAGCTTATGATAACAATCAATATGAACTTGATTGAATTGCAACCAATTCATTCCCAGAACCACATCTAAACCCTCCAACGGCAAACACACCAAATCCATCTCAAAGTCTTTACCATAAATGGTCAAAGGACAACTTAGACAAACCAAAGAAGTAGTTACTGACCCCATTGATGGAGTATCAATAACCATTTCACCACCCATTGAAGATAACACAAGATTCAAACGCTTCGCGCACTCAGACGAAATAAACGAATGAGTCGCTCTCGTATCAATAATAGCAACTAAAGGCGTACTATTAATAAAACAAGTACCTCTGATCAGACGATCTGCACTTGAAGTCTGAGTTCCTGCTAATGCAAATACTTTCCCACTAGCTGGAGCTTGCTTCGATTTCAGATACTTTGTACTAATATGACCAGGTTCACCACAGTTGAAACACTTCACCACATTCTTCCTTGCACAATCAGCAGCGACATGTCCTAAACCTCCACAATTAGAACACTTCCTCAAATCTTTCCTACATTCGGACTGACGATGTCCCACATCACCACATCTATAACATCTCAGAGGACCAGGCATTCCTCCTCCACTTGACCTCCTCTCAAAATTTCCCCTTTGTTTATCCTTATCAGTTGGTGTTACATACGGACCACCATGGAACTGTTGCTTCCCTTTCCTCTCGCTCACACTCTTATAGTGAGTAGAATGAGCCTTACTATCCTCCTCATAAATCCTACAACAATCCACCAAATCAGAAAACCTCCGAATTCTTTGATAACCAATTGCCTGCTTTATCTCAGGACGCAATCCATTCTCAAACTTTACACACTTAGAAAATTCCACGGTCGCTTCGGCATAATGTGGATAAAACTGCACAAGTTCCACAAACTTAGCAGTATAATCAACAACAGACATATTACCTTGTTTTAACTCCAAGAACTCAATTTCCTTCTTTCCTCTTACATCTTCTGGAAAATACCTCCTCAAAAACTCAATGCTAAACACAGCCCAAGTGATCTCCTCCTCTGCCGTTTCCAACACATGACGTGTACTAACCCACCAATCATTAGCTTCTTCCAGTAACATGTGAGTACCCAGTATCACCTTCTGATCCTCAGCACAATCCATCACTCAGGAAATTCTTTCAATCTCTTTCAGCCAAATCTGAGCACCATCAGGATCATATCTTCCTTTGAAGACAGGCGGTTTGTTCTTCCTGAACTCATCATTACTTGCAGCATTAGGTGCACCCTACACAGCCTGAGCCATAGCTTGCATAGCAGCAGCCAAAGCAGCGTCATTCCTACCGGCCATATTCTGTTCATTTCCAATAACAGCAACTATGGTTAAACAAACAACTCATCCAAACACCAAGACCGACAAGGACTGACACAACTGACACGGACTGGCTCTGATACCACTTAATGTAACACCCCCAATCTATACCCCCAATTAAATAAAGTGGTAGAAGAAAATTCAAAATTTCATCAGAGTATATTTAAAATTCACAGCATAGACCAAGGGGTCACATCAATTTGAGACAAATATACAACACCTGCTCATAAAGATATGCAACACTCGCAGGTAGCAAATAAACAGAGGAACTTAGTTCCTACTACCCACAATTCAGCTACAGAATAAAAGCGGAAAATCTGTACTGAATCTCATATATATATATATATATATCACATAAAAAGTTTGTCATACATCAAGTCATACATGCACAAGCCAAAAGATATATATATATACATATACACATCAAACTACAAAACGACCCCCCAGGCTACCCGGTGCCACATATCAGAGCCGACCGACAAAAGAATGAAGACCTAAGCTTCACAAAAAGACCTCCAGCAATCTAATCTGCAATGCCTCA
This sequence comes from Lathyrus tuberosus, assembly GCA_022829125.1. Taxonomy (NCBI): domain Eukaryota; kingdom Viridiplantae; phylum Streptophyta; class Magnoliopsida; order Fabales; family Fabaceae; genus Lathyrus; species Lathyrus tuberosus. Next base: position 16,962,040 of record JALAZF010000016.1, read on the forward strand.
TAGAGCATTATAAAACAGCAGAAGGGTGAGAAACACAATCATAATATAATTGCATATAATTATATATAACACCCAAAATACACATATATACTATTCTCACCACAACTCACACCAGTATTCACACCCAAAACAACACAATGTATAATTCATATTTCCATCACCAAGGTATACCAACCATGCACAATACAAGTATCACCAACACACATACATATATCCATTTATCAATTTCATCCGCAATTCCACACATAACCAAACCATTAATGATTTATGCAAATGCAAGAGACCGACGCAACGACTCTATGCATATGCATATACGGTACCGACTTCCATTAATTCTCAACACCAGTTCACTCAGGAACTATTGGAACCATCGCTCGTTACTTAGTGTAACTCCCCGTCGGGCATACGATGTTCCCCGTCGCTTTTGGTCCTCTTTGTATAAGGCTCACAACATTTATGGATTGCTTTCGGTCCTCTTTGTATAAGGCTCACGATCCGATCGCTCACACCCCACATTGGCACACGATCGTCTATAACCATCGCTTTCGGTCCTCTTATTTTTAAGGCTCACGATCCAATCAGATCTCTTTCAGTCCTCTTATTTTTAAGGCTCACGATGTTATAGCAGATTCCCTCTGGAATCAATCCGTCACTCAGGACGTCACAAGAATGCATATCATGTTGCTCAGCATACAATGACTCATGACATTCAAATGCACACATATATGCAACCATCTCACTTAACATAAATCATGCTTTGCAATTCAAGCCCAAAACAATGTATTTATACCAAACAACAGCACGCAAATCATACCATATCCATTTCAACAGCACATTGCATGATACACACCAATTACACACAATTACAACGACAAAAGTCGACAAAACGACACTATTCCAACTTCCCGACATAATTAAATCGGCTAACAATCTCAAAATTATTATAATAAGAAAGTACAGCTCAATAGCTACTCAACGATACCAAGAATGTTAAAAACGAATAAACGGAACACAAGTTAAGGACTAAACAAGAAAAGACATCGCGGAAAAACCCCATTTTGCAATTCTCCTGGCCATACGCGTATTGCCCTGAGCCATACGCGTATTGTCCTGCTCCCTCGCCCATTCCATACGCGTATTGCCCAAGGTCATACGCGTATGGGCAGAGACCCATTTTTCCCAAAATTTCACGTTAAAAGTCCAATACGCGTAGTGCCCTACACCATACGCGTATTGCCCTAAAGTCTTACGCGTACCATTACGCAAATGGGAAAATGGCCGAGAAAGTGAAGCTCCATACGCGTATTGCCCAGTTCCCTTCAATGCCATACGCGTATTGCCTTGACCAATACGCGTATTGCCTTGAGTGATACGCGTATGGGCAGTGGAAAATCCAGAAAATTCTGCAGAACTTTGTTCTGCGTTTTTACAACCAAAGTCATCCAATTTTCACCTATACACCAGAAAAATCACCAATACAATGCCTAACAACAAGTATCTAACATGTATCAACAATAATGGACCTGAAAACATAATTTCCGACACTAATCGATTTCTAATCAATTTTTACATAATATAGTTTTTACTATATATTTCCATTTCAATCCAATAACAACCAAAAACATACATACATAATCATACACAAGCATATAATAATCGAGTTTCGCACCCTTACCCGATTTAATCGTGTTTAGAAAAGTCGGGACATTGATTTCTTGATTTCCAAGTTTTCTCTCTTTTTCTTCTCTTCTTCTCTTTTCTTTCCCTTTTCCTTCTTCTCTTTTTCTTTCTCTCTATTTTTCTCTCTTTCTATTTTCTATTTTCTAACTTAAGAAAAAATAAGATGAAATGACCAAAATACCCCCACACTCAAATATCTCGCAAACGATCCCAAAACCCGATAAAATATCACAACATTGAAAAATAACATATTTCCAAATAAAAGTCGAAAATAAAATAAAATAATAATAAAATAATCAAAACGACTCGATTAAATAAAAACTGACAAAACTGGGGAGTTACAGAACCCACATAGGGAGTGAGGTGTGACTCGTCCAGGTGGAGCATTGAAAATAGCTAGGAGTACATAATATCGACCGAGCTGCCTTGGTCGGCGAGAATTCTATGAACGTCGAAGTTTGCCATCCAAGCTCTGACGAGCAGGGGAATGCTCGAGTTTGGAGATCCTCTGAGGAGCTCTTCCCAGTAGAAGGAGATGGGGATAGAGCCCTTCTGGGCTTGATCGAGTGTGGTCACTTTGTTGGAGCTTGTGCTAATCAGGTGCTCGAATTTATTTTTCATGGAGCCTACTGTGACTTTATTGAAGCCTCCCCCCGAGATGACCATAGCGGATGAGAACGTCTCCCACGGGCTGTGGGCCGCGAAGTAGGCAAGAGCGATGAGCTCATCTGGGACGTAGAAGTCCTCTGATCGCGATACGGACATGGCGACTTGGATGTTGGCCTCTTCCAGGGAAGGCACCTCTTCCTCTACCTTCTTTGACTCCTGGGCGTCTTGCCGAGGAGCATCTTTCTTTTTCGTGAACTATTTTAGGCGGCCATCGCTGATTAGTATTTCGATAGCATCCTTCAGATGGATGTAATCTTCGGTGGTGTGGCCGTGACTCTTATGGAAACGGCAGTACTTTGATTTGTCAGCGTTGGGCTTGGACGGTATTTGTTTAGGGAAGCGGACCCCTGCTTGTTTGAATTCCGAATTCGCGCATTTGGACAGTATCTTTTCCCTAGAGACGGTCAGGGGGGTGTAGCATGAAATCGTCCGGAAGGTCCCTTGCTCTCCCGGGAGTCCCGAGGACAGTCTTTGTGCTTCATTTCCCCTCGACGAGATGTCAAGGGCTCTTCGCCTCTGGAGGCCCGGGCGTTCTCCTGGTGGCGGGAGGCTCGGCCGGAGTTGGCCGCTTCCTTTTCCTCGTACTGGATGTATGACTGCGCCTTGAGGAGGAAGGCATCCAGGTTCCTCGGAGGTGCGAGGCCGACAGGTTTGGAAAACTCTGAGTGTGGGCAGAGTCCCTGTTCGAGCAGAAATTTTTTCATGTCGTCAGTGGTGGGGACTTGCACCGCTTCTTTGTTGAACCTCTCGATGTATGCCCGGAGGGGTTCATCCTTCCCTTGGATGATGGCCCCAAGAGAGGCTTCAGTCTTGGGGTGGCGGCGCGACGCCGTGAAATACCTGGAAAACATTCTGTCTAACTGCTTCCACGAAGTGATAGACTCTTCGGGCAGCTGTTTGTACCAAGTCATTGCTCCTTTTCGGAGCGTGGTCAGAAACAGACGGCACTTGATGGCGCCCCGGACGCCACGATAATCCAACAGCGCATCGATGTTTTCAATGTGCTCGTCGGGGTCGGTTGTTCTGTCGTATGCGCCCAATGCCGGGCGCTTCTCCAAGCCCTTGGGGAGGCGTGTTACCAAGATTTCTTGGGATAATAGGCCGTGAGGCTTATCATCGCTGCTGGAACTGGTTGGTGACGGGGACCGGATGACTCGCTCGTGACAGCGACTTCTTCGGGGAGAAGGTGTACGGGCCCGGCCTTTTGTCCTGACCAGGGGTGATTGTTTGTCCCTCTGGGTTCTCTTGTGACCGGGAGAATGCTGGTTTTGCGAGGAAACATGGTCGTGTTTTCGAGCAGTATGAGATTCTAGTTCTTGGCGTAGCCTTCAGTCGACTTCTCGCCGGGGTTGCAGGCTCTTGAATCGTCGATGGCTTTTCCTCAGAGGGGGGATCTTAGACGGGCGGATTCCTCTAATTCCCCGATCCTTTCATTCTGCTAAAGGATCAGGAGATTGGTCTTGTTGATCGCCTCAAGAAGGGCCACCACGGCCGGGTCGGGGTTGGGTGGAGCAGGAATGGGCTGGATGGCCAGCGAGGGCTGACCGTTGTCGCGGTCAGCAGGAGTAGGGGAAGGAGAGGTTGTGGCCCCGTCTCTCAGAAAATGGGGGTCTCCGAGGAAGGATGAAGGACCATCAACGTCAGTCTTGTTGACGGGGAGGGCAGCAGAATGGAGAACACCTTTGACGTGATCTTGAGAGGCCATGATGATAATCTCGAATGAAAGTGTTTTAGTCTTAGTATCTGAGGTGGATGTTAAGACGGGGAGAACATTTTTCTCACAGACGGTGCCACTGATCGTGAAGGCTTGATCAAATCTTGTGATGGGTCACCAAGAACGTCTGTGATGTTGGGCGTGAGATGAGGAGGAAAGAGTGTACCTACAAGGCACTCCGACGCTCAAGTAAGAAAGGGTCAGAGAAAAGGGGCAAGTACAAAGTATGAGTTCTTAGGGTGATTATTTGATACCTGACCCTCTTAAGTGAAAGGGTTTATATAGTACCCCCAGCGCGTGGCCAACAGTCCTATTTTTGGGGCGAAATAACTGTTTTCCCGAAGAATAGGTAACTGCCCAAAACTAGTCGTTATGTCGGGCAGGGTGCCCAAAACTAGTTGTATGTCGGGCAAAGACATAGTTTCGGGCACGTGCCCTTAGCTGTTCAGGGACTGATAAAACCGTGCGGAATGGACAGCAGTACCGGGGAGGAGCGATGCACTCCTTGCCCGTTTAGGGGGCAGAAAGGTAACTTTTTCCCCTTTATGGATTGGACTTAGGCAATTGGTCCATTCTGAAAACATAAGCGGATTAGGCCATGCCTAGCCATTGGTCCAGTCTAGAACAATACTCCTGATAATCCTCATACTTTTACTCATTTCCTTAATATTTTAATAATAGGCAATGTGATTTCCATTTCATATCATGTAGTACATTAAATGCTAGGGAAATGGAATTGTGATTCCTCTTATTTCCGACACTGTAGCGATACCACCATAGTATAATAATAATGTAATCATTCTTTCTTATTCTTGTAGCGAAAAACAAAACGAGGAAAAACAATTGGAAGGAAAAAGTAAGTACCTATATGATGTGTAGCATTAGTAAACAATTAGAATGAAAAATTACCCGATAATGACTAGGAGTATGATTAGTATTTCAATGTACTCAGTATGATTAACTTTAATTGGTAGGATCAATGTTATAAGCCCTTAAGGTAGATTAAGTCAACTGGGCGTTGAAATTTATTTTGAGAGCTATAGGTCTAATTCAATTAATAGGATCATAAAGTGCATTTGCTGACCCTGATAAGTAAGACTCAACATACTGAACTATTGCTACAAAATGATATATTAAAGGACTATATTAATTGTTAAATTAATGTCCCTAAACAATGTGTTAGACAAAGATTTCTATTAGTTACTTATTTATCCTATTTTCATTAGTATAAACAATCATGATAATGCATCTCACCTAATTATTAATAATTATTTTCAGTCATCATATAAATTAGATTATTAATTAATAAATTATGTATTTAAAAACTGAAAAATAATAACAAGTGTTGGTACCACATGACATGAGTTGCATTGGGTCTTGCATGGAGTCTCATTGTGTATATGTTTGTTATATGAAATTATGTGTAATTATGTGAATTGTTGAATTGATGAAATTGTGGATTGTGAATATACTTTTAATTGGTATGGTTACTTGAGTAATACCTTGTTGATGAAACTTTGAAGTGTGAGAATGATTGTAATTATGTTTGTATGCTTTTAAATTAATTATTATCTTATGATTTCAATAATTATGTGAATTCTCACCCTTCTGATGGAATGATGTTTTATACGACATCACTCAGGTACCGAGGAGTAGAGTTACTTCTAGCGCGAGGTAGCCGTAGGAGTAGCCGATTTAGTTTCTTTATTTATGTTGGGTCGAGTCATGCTCTGATCATGTAACACTGGGATCGTTTCGGTTTATGTTCGAGAGATACATTATGTACTCTACTTTATGCTTTTATGTTTATTTGAATTGTATGAAGTTTGGCTTTTATGCCTAAGTATTGATTATGAATGAGATGAGCATGAGACTTTCTTTATGTCTAATATGATTGAAGTAAATTCGCTGCTACATCCTAAGTAAAAGTTTATGAAAAACATGATTTTAGTTTAATTTTTAATGAGCATGACAGGTGTTGTGATGTTTTGAGATTATATGTGACGCCCTTTTATGAAATGCATGATATTTACTCTGATTTATTTATATTTATTCTGTGGGGTTTAGAAGGTTGTTACATTAGTGGTATCAGAGCAGGTGGGTCCATCCGACCAGGTTGTCTAATGTTGTTTGTTCCCTAGTATGCGATATGTGTGTGAAAACACTATCGGTACACATTTGTTTTTCTAACCTTGTCTGCTGGAGTGGGATTGAAACAAGTGGGGGAGAAGCTTGTGCTTCTCCAAGATGCTTCAAGTGTGGAGTGGTGGCTCAGTGTGTCATTGAATGCTATTATAGTTTCGTAAAGATGGTTTATACCCCGTCATGATTGTCGGCTGTCTATTGACAAATTGAGAAACTGATCACCCTTAATCTCTTGTTGATAGTAGACGGGATCGTATATGATGGAATAGACGTGTCTTGCGAGCTTAGATGGTGTGTGCAGTGAATTATTTGGAGTTAAGCCAAGTGCTTACAGATTGTTGTGATAAGAAGGTTATTTTTCTTGAACCTGATAATAAATGAGACTTGTTTATGTCTGCTAAGCAAGTGAATGAGTCGGTGCAAGGTGGTGTCGAGATGTTTATGTTGATGGAAACTTTGAGTACTAGTGAAAGTGGAGCAGTTGGTGCTTTGCCAATTGTTTGTGATTTTTCGGAAGTTTTTCCTTATGAGATAAGTGATTTACCGCCGGAACGTGAAGTGGAGTTTACGATCAACTTAGTTCCTGGAACTAGTCTGGTATCGATGGCTCCATATCGTATGTCCGCGTCAGAATTGAAAGAGTTGAAGAGTCAACTTGAAGATCTGCTTGAGATGAGGTTTATTCGTCCGAGTGTGTCACCGTGGGGTGCACCAGTTTTGTTGGTTAAGAAGAAGGAAGGTTCTATGAGGCTTTGTGTGGACTATAGACAATTGAACAAGGTGACTATTAAGAATAAGTATTCACTTCCAAGGATTGATGATTTGATGGATCGGTTGGTTGGTGCAAGTGTGTTCAGTAAGATAGATTTGAGATCTGGGTATCATCAGATTCGTGTGAAGGATGAAGATATTCAGATGACTGCTTTTAGAATGAGGTATGGATATTATGAGTATTCCGTGATACCATTTGGTGTGACTAATGCACCAGGTGTATTTATGGAGTACATGAACAGGAATTTCCATCCTTATTTGGACAATTTTGTGGTTGTGTTCATTGATGATATTTTGATCTATTCGAAGAGTGAAGAGGATCATGTTGAGCATCTGAAGGTTGTGTTATCTGTGTTGAAAGAGAAGCAGTTGTATGCTAAACTTTCTAAGTGTGAGTTTTGGTTGAAGGAAGTGAGTTTCCTTGGCCATGTGATTTATAGTAGAGGTATTGTAGTTGATCCGTCGAAGGTTGAAGCGATATCGCAATAGGAAGCTCCGAAATCAGGTTTTAGAGATTAGAAGCTTTCTTAGCTTGGCAGGTTATTATCGAAAATTCATTGAAGGATTTGTCAAGTTATCTTTGTCGTTGACGCAGTTGACTAGGAAAGGTCAAACTTTTGTTTGGGATGCAAAGTGTGAAGAAAATTTCCAAGAGCTTAAGAGAAGACTGACGACAGCTCCTACTTTGATTTTGCCGAATCCATCAGAACCATTTGTTGTGTATTATGATGATTTTTTTATGGGTTGGGAGGTGTGTTGATGCAACATCAGCAAGTTGTAGCTTATGCTTCAAGGCAACTTAAAGTGCATAAGAGGAATTATCCGACGCATGACTTAGAGTTGGCCGCTGTTGTGTTTGTGTTGAAGCTTTGGAGGCATTATTTGTTTGGTTCGAGATTTGAGGTGTTTAGCGATTATAAGAGTTTGACGTATCTCTTTGATCAGAAAAAGTTGAATGCGAGGCAGAGGAGATGGTTGGAACTTCTGAAGGATTATGATTTTGGTTTGAATTGCCATCTGGGTAAAGCAATCGCGGTAGCTGATGTATTGAGTAGGAAATCTTTGCATATGTCGATGATGATGGTAAAAGAGTTGGAAATGATTGAGCGATTTCGTGATTTGAGTTTGATTTGTGAGGGGACTTCTTATGGAGTTAAGCTTGGTATGTTGAAGCTTACTAGTGGTGTTCTTGATGAGATTCGAGAAGGTCAGAAATCTGATTTGAGTTTGGTCGATCGATTGACTTTGATCAATCAAGGTCGAGGTGGTGATTTTTGGATTGACGAAAATGGTATCATGAGATGTCGTGTTCGGGTTTGTGTTCCGGATATAGCTGAGTTGAAAAAGAGTATTCTTGAGGAAGGGCATCGTAGTGGATTGAGTATTCATCCGGGTGCTACTAAGATGTATCAAGATTTGAGAAAAGTATTTTGGTGACCTTATATGAAGAGAGATATTGCGGAGTTTGTGTATTCTTGTTTGATTTGTCAGAAGTCGAAAATCGAACATCAGAAACCGTCGGATTTGATGCAGCCGTTACCTTATCCCGAGTTGTTCGTTTGAGGTAATTTTCGAGGGCGAAAATCTTTTAAGTGGGGGAGGGTTGTAACACCCCAATTTAGTAACTATTTATTTATATTAATTAATTGAGCGATTTTATGAATTAATTGATTTATGTGATTTATTTGATTTATTTGAATTTAAATGAATTATTTGATTTATTGAATTTATATGAATTGTTTGATTTATATGAATTATTGGATTTATATAAATTAATTGGTTTATTTAATTTATATGAGTTAATTGATTTAATTGATTTTATTGAAATATGTGATTTATTGAATTAATTGAATTAATGAATTTATTGGACTTATTTGAAATAATTTATTTATTTAATCACTTTATTTATTTGGATTCAATTGAATTAAGTAATTTATTTGATTTATTCTATTTAGTAGAATTATGTAGAATTGCTAGATTTTTAGTTGGGCCTAGATTAGGTGTGTGAATAGAATTGAGAGAATGGGTTGAGGTAAGTCCAATTGTTTAAAGACATTTGTTAGGGTTTAACAAAAAGAGTAGAGATGGAAGAGAAGAGAAATAAAAAGTTGGAAGGAGGCAAGAGAGAAGTGGAGGAAAAGATGAGAAAACTCAAAGAGGAGGAGCTCTAGAATCGTCAAAAATTAAGGTAAGGGTAAGTTTTTATATAATTATTGGGATTAATTGATAGTGTTTAAGGGGTAAAAATATGTTTAGGTTAAAATCCCCAAATTATCCATGAAATTGAAAATGTTAGGTTTTGATGATAAACTCTAAAATGTGATAATTAATGGTGTTTGAAATTGATAATTTGGTATATTATAGGGACCCATTCATTATTGAAGTAAACCAATTTGGAAAAATATAAACATATATATTGATGAACTGTAGCGGTACATTTTTTTTTAAATGAAATGCAGTACCCCTTTAATTACTGCAGCACATAATCCTTAGGAAATGAAAGTGGAATTCTTTTATTAAATACTGTAGCGACATTTTTTTAATATAAGGCATTGAAATGAAATATATGTATAACTTAGAATCTTGTAACGCACCCCACACAAGTAGAAGGATTGATATAATAATGTAGCTTTCTTTTCCATTCCCATGCTGTTGTGGATATCAAGGAGAAAACATTAAACAATGTTTGTTACTCTTATAATTTCAATACGCTGTAGCATAGAACTACTAGGACAAAGAAAGTAACTCCTTTACTTGTGAGTGGTGGCATTGACTTGTGATACCTATATAATACCCTGTAGCGCATGACATAGCATTCCTTATAATCCTCATACTTTTACTCATTTCCTTAATATTTTAATAATAGGCAATGTGATTTCCATTTCATATCATGTAGTACATTAAATGCTAGGGAAATAGAATTGTGATTCCTCTTATTTCCGACATTGTAGCGATACCACCATAGTATAATAATAATGTAATCATTCTTTCTTATTCTTGTAGCGAAAAACAAAACGAGGAAAAACAATTGGAAGGAAAAAGTAAGTACCTATATGATGTGTAGCATTAGTAAACAATTAGAATGAAAAATTACCCGATAATGACTAGGAGTATGATTAGTATTTCAATGTAATCAGTATGATTAACTTTAATTGGTAAGATCAATGTTATAAGCCCTTAAGGTAGATTAAGGCAACTGGGCGTTGAAATTTATTTTGAGAGCTATAGGTCTAATTCAATTAATAGGATCATAAAGTGCATTTGCTGACCCTGATAAGTAGGACTCAACATACTGAACTATTGCTACAAAATGATATATTAAAGGACTATATTAATTGTTAAATTAATGTCCCTAAACAATGTGTTAGACAAAGATTTCTATTAGTTACTTATTTATCCTATTTTCATTAGTATAAACAATCATGATAATGCATCTCACCTAATTATTAATAATTATTTTTAGTCATCATATAAATTAGATTATTAATTAATAAATTATGTATTTAATTAATGATTCCTTTTGTTTATTAATATAATTATTTCAATAGCATAAATAATAATAACTAATAATATATTTTATTTAATTATTGAAAATTCTTGTAGTCATCATATGAATAGTGAATTTAAATATTGATCATTTAATTAAATCTTGATTATTTAATTAGATATTGAATTATTTATTAAATATTAATAAAATATTGAAATCTTCTTTAAATATAGAATTTTATTCAAATATTGGATATATATTTAAATATTGAATATTTATTAAAATATTGAAGATTTATTTATTTATTGAATTGTTTATTAAATATTGAATTGTTTATTGAATATTGAATTATTTATTGAATATTAAATTATTTTTTAAATATTGAATTATTTATTGAATATTGATTATATATTGAATATTGAATAATTATTGAATATTTATTGAATAGTGAATATTTATTTGAATATCGAATTTTTAATTATTAATGAGGGACTAATTATTCGATGTTTAATTAGTGATGTGTGCTTGTGAATTGAGGTTGGAATTGTATTGATACTTGTGGATTACTTGTTAGTTGTGGTGATGATGTTTGAAGTAAGAATGCCATGATTTTTGAAAATGTGATTGTGTGTGCAATTCTGTGGTAATTCAAGTGTGATGAATAGTTAAAGATATGCATGAATATTAAGATTAGGGAATGGTCTTAATTGCATATGATTGTTGATTGCATACGCATCATTTGTGTCAAGAGGCAATGCTTGTTAGTTCCGTGGGAGCTAGTGACTTGTCTCAAACCTAGAGTGAGGTTTGAAAGCTTAGGGAACGGGCTTTTGTATGTTATTGGTCTAAGGAACGGACCCGGTTTAAATGTAAAAACCGAAAAATAATAACAAGTGTTGGTACCACGTGACATGAGTTGCATTGAGTCTTGCATGGAGTCTCATTGTGTATATGTTTGTTATATGAGATTATGTGTAATTATGTGAATTGTTGAATTGATGAAATTGTGGATTGTGAATATACTTGTAATTGGATCCATTAAGGCAAAATCCATCCACCAAAAAATCCATCCAATTCATCCACCACATAAAAAGTAAGTTAATGGATTGGATTAAATCCATCCATTTATATGCATGGATTGGTTCAATCCATCCAACATATTTTAAAGATCCAATAGATTATTTTTATCTCCGTTAGATTTATTTTTTAAAAAATAATTAAAAATGGATTTTTTTTTTTTTAAAGAATTAATTTTTTTCAAAAAAAAAACCAATTTTATTTTTTTAAAAAAAACGACTTTTTTTCCGAAAACAAAAACCGATTTTTTCCCAAAAAAAAAACCTAATTTTTTTTTCGAAAAAAAAAAAACCGACTTTTTTTTTTGAAAAAAAAACTGACTTTTTTCCGAGAAAAAACCGCCTTATTTTTTCGAAAAAAAAACCGACTTTATTTTTTCGAAAAAAAAAACCGATTTTTATTTTGAAAGAAAAACCGACGTTTTTTTCCGAAAAAAAAAACCGAATTTTTTTTCCGAAAACAAAAACCTACTTTTTTTCCCGAAAAAAAACCGACTTTTTTTTCGAAAAAAACCGACTTTTTTTTCGAAAAAAATCGACTTTTTTTCCGGAAAAAAACCAATTTTTTAAAAAAAAAAACCGACTTTTTTTTCGAAAAAAAACCGAATTTTTTTGACAGAAAAACCGACATTTTTTTCCGAAAAAAAAATCGACTTTATTTTTTCAAAAAAAACTTATTTTTTTTCGAAAGTAAAACCGACGTTTTTTTCCGAAATAAAACGACTTTTTTCCCGAAAAAAACCGACTTTTTTTTTTTGAAAAAAACCGATTTTTTTTCCAAAAAAAAACTGATTTTTTTTTTCCGAATAAAAAAACTGATTTTTTTAAATAAATAAAAAATTGGATGGATGGATATCCATCCATTAAAAATATGTTAATGGATGGATTAGATGGATTTTATTCTTAACGGATGGATCGGATTGGATAATTTTAAGAAAATTTTAGTGGATTGTTAATGGACTAATGGATTGTTTTGATCCATCCATTAACCATCCAATCCATATCCATCCAATCCATCCATTTTGTCATCCCTAGTATAAACCGCCACCAAACACCGAAGGGGTGAGATATCAAACAATATAATCGGATGTATGATAAATAATATATTATATCAGATTATAAAATCACCAGTTCACAACCTTTCAATCAACATTAATCAACAACATAACAACAACTTTATGCAACGTGGAATACGACTTGTAAAATGCACACGCATGTGGTACCATTGGAGCAGAACTCTCAACTTAAAATTTGACAATTAATAGAGGCATCAACAAGGCATAAGCCTTCAACTTAATATTTTGCCAATCCAGGCCAACTTACCGAGCAGCAGCTCCAGCTTGATATGCGATGCAATGCGACTCAACATAAACGTCAGAATAACAACAATGATAGTTATATATATCAACACAACAACAAACCAACATTGGCCATAGGCCCACAACTTAATTCTTACCAATAATTCGAGGCAATGCAACATATCTCACACCTGCAACTTTATAATTCCCAACAACAATATCACAGCAACTATAACACACTCTGTACCAACTAAAATATACTACAAGCAATCACGTCATTGTTCGGTAGTTTTTGACTGAAAATCGGCTAATTGTTTCCATTATAAATCCTCTGTCCAGTACTACTGACTTATATACCAACCTCTCAAACTAAAATTAAAATGGAACAGAACCAAGTGAAACCACAGCAGACAGAATGAACAGAACGGAAACAGAAAGAATCACATAGCAGGCCCGTGTGACGCTCGTCACCACACCCTGGCCCTTATCACATGTGTGACGGTCGTAACACATGAGTGACGGTCGTCACTCGCACACAACCTGCGTGACGCTCGTCACGCCCTCTATCGCGGTCGCCACATCCCCCAATTCCCTTTGTCTCAGTGTATTTCGTTCCAGTTCTCCCCAATTCACAAACCTCTCCTCAGATTCCAGACAATTCCAAATTCACCCATCACAGTGCAACATAAACGCAATAAAATTATACCTTAAAGCAACATAGGCTAATTTTCCTACAACCAATTCATCAACAGCAAACGTATTTCAATATCCACGACAGCCATTACAACACAAACAGAGGTAATTCTACAAACCCAACCCCACATATCATTCATCAAATACCCCATTATAGAGTCAGAACCCCACCCTTACCTTGGATTGAAGGTTGCTCTAAATCTCCGATCGACCCACCTTTGCCTCTTTTCCTCTTCTCTGTAACTTCCACGTTCTCCTCCCAAAACCTTATTTTCTCTTTCTCTGCAACTTCCACGTTCGTACTGCTACTTCTAATTCCTCATTATTTCTAAATGCCTAACATAACAACACTATTATTCTAGTAACTTTCATTTGGGCCAACTTTCTACCCCCCCATTATTACTACTACACTCACCATCTAAATAAGCCCAATATTCTCTTATAATTCTAATATATTAACACTATATTATTTCTACAACTTAAATCATCTTAATTAAATTAATCCAACTAAAGCCAACACAACTTAAATCAATTAAATTAATTCAACTAAAACCGACATAGCAACTCAACACAATATTTTTGACAACCAACACAAATCAAATGAATAATACGGAGATATTTAATTAAATAATTAATTAAATAACCGGGCGTTACAACTCTCCCCCACTTAGGATATTTTCGTCCTCGAAAATTTACCTTGTTCAAACAACTCGGGATAGGATTCCCGCATCTTGTTTTCCAACTCCCACGTCAGGCTTTCTCCGGCAGCTCCCAACCAAACTACTTTCACCAAAGCAATCTCCTTGCCTCTTAAAGTCTTCATTTCACGATCCGCGATCCGTACAGGCGTCGTCTCAATAGTAAGATTATCCCGTACTTGCACATCATCCATATGAATCACATGAGATGGATCTGAAATGTACTTCCGAAGTTGTGACACATGAAACACATCGTGTAAATTCGAAAGATTAGGCGGTAAAGCCACTCTATAAGCAACATTTCCAACTCTGTCCAAAATCTGATACGGACCAATAAAACGAGGAGTGAGCTTCTTAGACTTCAATGCACGCCCAACACCGGTCACATGTGTAACTCTCAAAAACACATGGTCACCCGCTTGAAATTCTAAATCTTTCCTTCGCTTGTCATGATAACTCTTCTGTCTAGTTTGAGAAGTTTTCATCTTCTCTTGAATTAACTTCACCTTCTCAGTAGTCTCTCAAACAATTTCAGGTCCAAGCACTACACCTTCCCCAGATTCATGCCAACATAAAGGAGTCATACATCTCCGACCATATAATGCTTCAAAAGGGGCCATTCCAATACTCGAATGGTAACTGTTATTATAAGTGAATTCTATCAATGGAAGATAAGTATCCTACGAACCTCCCTGCTCAAAAACACATGCTCTCAACAAATCCTCTAATGACTGAATAGTTCTCTCCATCTGACCATCCGTCTGAGGGTGATATGCTGAACTCAACCTCAACTTAGAACCCAACGCCTCTTGCAAACTCTTCCAAAAATCAGAAGTGAACCTCAGATCTCTATCCGATACAATACACAAAGGAACACCATGTAGCTTGACAATTACATTGGTATAAATCTCTGCCAACTTCGATACTGGAAAACTAATGTTAATAGGGATAAAATGAGCCGACTTCATAAGTCTATTAACAATCACCCAAATCGAATCATGTCCTCTTGAAGTATTAGGTAATCCCATCACAAAGTCCATTGAAATGCTATCCCACTTCCATTCTGGAACTTCTAACGGTTGCATCAACCCCGCAGGCTTCTGATGCTCAACTTTCGACTTCTGACAAGTTAAACATGCATACACAAATCGTGCTACATCACGCTTCATCTCAGGCCACCAAAACAACTTCTTCAAATCTTGATACATCTTTGTAGCCCTTGGATGAATACTAAATTTACTTCTATGACTTTCCTCAAGAATCGCTTTCTTCATCTTCGCATCATCAGGAATACAAATTTGATTACGGAATCTCAACACACCATGCGCATCTAACTTGAAATCATCATTCTCCGACTGATCGATCCCAACCATCGAATCTACTAGTTTCACGTCTAACTTTTGAGCTTCCTTGATACTGTCTAGAAAATCATTGTTAATCTTCAACATTCCCAACATAACACTCTGCGGTGTCACTTCGCAAACTAAACTCATATCTCTGAACTGTTCAATTAGTTCCAATTCATTAACCATCATCGCCGACATATGCAAAGTTTTTCGGCTTAAAGCATCAGCCACAACATTAGCTTTTCCTGGATGATAGTTCAAACCGAAATCATAATCTTTTAATAATTCCAACCATCTCCGTTGTCTCATATTCAACTCCTTCTGATCAAATAAATACTTTAAACTCTTATGGTCACTAAACACTTCAAATGTAGAACTATAGAGATAATGTCTCCAAATCTTCAGCACAAAAACAACTGCAACAAGCTCTAAATCATGCGTAGGATAGTTCTTTTCATGAGTTCTCAACTGCCTCGACGCATAAGCAACCACCTTATCATTCTGCATAAGTACACCTCTTAAACCCATCTTAGAAGCGTCACAATATACCACAAAAGGTTCTCCCGGATTTGGTAATGTCAAAACCGGAGCCGACGTCAATCTCTTCTTCAGTTCCGTAAAACTTTCTTCACATTGAACATCCCACACAAAAGATCTACTTTTACAAGTCAACTTAGTCAACGAAAGTGCTAACTTAGAAAATCCTTCGATGAACCTTCGGTAATAACCGGCTAGTCCCAAAAAGCTTCTAATCTCGGTAGCCGACTTTGGAGTTTCCCATTGCAACACAACATCTACTTTAGATGGATCCACCGCAATGCCACTACCTGAAATGACATGACCAAGAAATCTAACTTCCTTTAACCAAAATTCACATTTAGACAGCTTTGCATATAACTTCTTCTCTTTCAAAACTTGCAATACTAGTCTTAAGTGTTCTGCATGCTCTTCTTCCAATTTAAATCAGTATATCATCAATGAACACCACCACAAACTGATCTAAGTATGAAAGATACGGTTCATGTACTCCATGAATACTCCCGGTACATTAGTAACACTGAACGATATCACCGAATACTCATAATGTCCATAACGCGTTCTAAAAGCCGTCTTCTGGATATCATCATCCTTCACTTTAATCTGATGATAGCCTGACCTTAAATCAATCTTGCTAAACACACAAGCACCTACCAACTGATCCATCAAGTTATCTATTCTTGGAAGCAGATACTTGTTCTTAATTGTCACTTTGTTCAGCTGTCTATAATCAACACAGAGCCTCATACTTCCATCTTTCTTCTTTACTAACAACACTGGAGCTCCCCACGACGATACACTTGGCCTTACAAACTTCTTCTCAAGTAAATCCTCCAATTGCTTCTTTAATTCCGACAATTCTGATGCAGACATCCTGTATGGTGCCATAGAAACAGGTCTGGTACCAGGTACAAGGTCAATCACAAATTCCACTTCCCTCTCTGGTGGTATGTCAGGAATTTCATCAGGGAAAACTTCAGGAAATTCGCGCACCACTTGCAACTCCTCAATTATAGCTTGATTCTCTAGTGATAATGACGCCATTAATGAGAACACCTGAGCTTCTTCTTGCATCAACTGTCGTAACTGCCTAAAAGACAACAACCCAACTCCTTCCTCTTCTTCAGGAGTAGAAAACCTCACCGACTTTCTATAGCAATTGATATAAACATAGTTATATTCTAACCAGTTCAATCCTAAGATCACATCCATCCCAGTTAACGGCAAACACACCAAATCAACATTAAAGTCTCTGTCGAAGATCGACAAAGAACACTTTAAACACACAAGAGAAGTAGTCACCGATCCCTTAGCTGGAATTTCGACGACCATTTCTCCATTCATTGAAGACAACATAAGACCCAATCTTTTAACACAATCAGCAGCAATAAAGCAATGCGTAGCACTAGTATCAATAATAGTAATTAAAGAAGTACTATTAATAAAACATGTACCTCTGATGAGTCTGTCCTCACTAGTTGTCTGAGTCCCAGCCAACGCGAACACTTTCCCACCGGTTTGTGCCTTCTTTGGTTTCTGACACTGACTACCAATGTGTCCTTCTTCACCACAGTTGAAGCAAATCATCTCTTTATGCTTGCACTCAGATATTGCATGCCCAGTCTTACCACAACGGAAACACCTCTTTACCTCAGCAGTACACACGTTACTCTTATGACCAGGTTTCCCACATTTGAAACAAACTACACCAGCAGGAGCATCTCCCCCACTAGTCCTCTTACCATCAGCCACTTTCTGTTTTCCTTTACCAGCTGGAGCATCATAAGGCTTACCACAATTCTGTTGGTGGTTGCTCTTCCTCTCCTTAATGATCTTGTAATAAGCATTATTATCCTCTTCATAAATCCTACAGCTATCAACCAAATCAGAGAAACACGAATATTTTGATATCCAACTGCCTTCTTGATCTCTGGACGCAATCCGGTCTCAAACTTGATGCACTTTGAAAACTCAGCATTCGCCTCGTTATAGTGCGGGTAAAACTTAGCCAACTCAACAAACTTTGCAGCATAATCAGTCACCGACATACTTCCTTGCTTCAGCTCAAGGAATTCAATTTCCTTCTTACCCCGAACATCTTCAGGATAATACTTCCTCAGGAACTCTCTACAGAACACAACCCAAGTGATTTCTTCACCTGCAGCTTCCAACCTCTGACGAGTCTCTAGCCACCAGTCATCAGCTTCGACTGCTAACATATGAGTCCCATATCGAACCTTCTGCACTGGAGTGCAGTCTATCACACGGAAGATCCTCTCCATCTCTTTCAACCAGTCCAACGCTCCATCAAGATCATACTTACCCTTGAAGTTAGGCGGATTCTCCCTCTGAAATGTCGCCAAACTACGAGATCCAACATTCTCGTCAACATTCGGTTGATTCTGCATAGCCTGAGCCATTGCTTGCATAGCAGCGGCAATTGCAGCATCGTTCCTTCCAGCCATCTCAACTTATCACTACAACATAAACAAAGGTTAGAACTAGTTAACATTGTTAAACAAAGCTACGACTCGACAACTTGGCCGGACGGACCGACCTGCTCTGATACCACTAATGTAACACCCCATTTTTACCCAGCGAATATTAATAAAATCAGAGTTACAAAATTCCAACATACACATAGGATGCTACACATACAACTTATAACAACGGCTTATAATCACATATAACATAGATACATAACACATAATATTAGTCTTTGAAACAAAACAACTTTTATAATTAAGCAGCGGATTCACAAACTTCAACTTAATGACATAACATCTTTATCCAGCTTACAACTTCAAAACAACAAGTCTTTAAAGAAAACAACTTAAAATTCAGCAACAATACTAAAATCAACAATAAAGAAACAAGCGTTCATTCCCCCCCCCCCCCCCCCCCCCCCCCCCCGAGTGTTACGTATCAGAGCGACGACACCGACCCGAACTAATGAAGGTAGACAACCTTCACTCTAGATTACCTGCAGGATGGTGTATAAATCATCACCAAACACCGAAGGGGTTAGATATCAAACAATATAATCGGATGTATGATAAATAATATATTAGACCAGATTATAAAATCACCACTTCACAACCTTTCAATCAACATTAATCAACAACATAATAACAACTTTATGCAACGTGGAATGCGACTTGTAAAATGCACATGCATGTGGTACCATTGGAGCAGAACTCCCAACTTAAAATTTGCCAATTAATAGAGGCATAAACCTTCAACTTAATATTTTGCCAATCCAGGCCAACTTACCGAGCAGCAGCTCCAGCTTGATATACGATGCAATGCGACTCAACATGAACGTCAGAATAACAACAATGATAGTTATATATATCAACACAACAACAAACCAACATTGGCCATAGGCCTACAACTTAATTCTTGCCAATAATTCGAGGCAATGCAACATATCTCACACCTGCAACTTTATAATTCCCAACAATAATATCACAGCAACTATAACACACTCTCTACCAACTAAAATATACTACAAGCAATCACGTCATTGTTCGGTAGTTTTCGACTGAAAATCGGCTAATTAATTCCATTATCAATCCTCTGTCCAATACTACTGACTTATATACCAACCTCTCAAACTAAAATTAAAATAGAACAGAACCAACTGAAACCACAATAGACAGAATGAATAGATCGGAAACAGAAAGAATCACAGAGCAGGCTCGTGTGACGCTCGTCACCACACCCTGGCCCTCGTCACATGTGTGATGGTCGTAACACATGCGTGACGGTCGTCACTCGCACACAACCTGCGTGATGTTCGTCACGCCCTCTATCACGGTCGCCACATCCCCCAATTCCCTTCGTCTCAGTGTATTTCGTTCCAGTTCTCCCCAATTCACAAACCTCTCCTCAGATTCCAGAAAATTCAAAATTCACCCATCATAGTGCAACATAAACGCAATAAAATTATACCTTAAAGCAACATAGACTAATTTTCCTACAACCAATTCATCAACAGCAAACGTATTTCAATATCCACGACAGCCATTACAACACAGACAAAGGTAATTCTACAAACCCAACCCCACATATCATTCATCAAATACCCCATTATAGAGTCAGAACTCCACCCTTGCCTTGGATTGAAGGTTGCTCTAAATCTCTTATCGACCCAGCTTTGCCTCTTTTCCTCTTCTCTGTAACTTCCACGTTCTCCTCCCAAAACCTTATTTTCTCTTTCTCTGCAACTTTCACGTTCTTACTGCTACTTCTAATTCCTCATTATTTCTAAATGCCTAACATAACAACACTATTATTCTAGTAACTTTCATTTGGGCCAACTTTCTACCCCCCCAATTATTACTACTACACTCACCATCTAAATAAGCCCAATATTCTCTTATAATTCTAGTATATTTACACTATATTATTTCTACAACTTAAATCATCTTAATTAAATTAATCCAACTAAAGCCAACATAACTTAAATCAATTAAATTAATTCAACTAAAACCGACATAGCAACTCAGCACAATATTTTCGACAACCAACACAAATCAAACGAATAATACGGAGATATTTAATTAATTAATTAATTAAATAACCGGGCATTACAACGAGCATGAGACGTTCTTTATGTCTAATATGATTGAAGTAAATTCGCTGCTACATGCTAAGTGAAAGTTTATGAAAAGCATGAATTTAGTTTATTTGTTAATGAGCATGACAGGTGTTGTGATGTTTTGAGATTATATGTGACACCCTTTTGTGAAATGCATGATATTTACTCTGATTTATTTATATTTATTCCGCGGAGTTTAGAAGGGTGTTACACATTTCACGCCTAATCTCCGGCGAGGGTCCAGATATGAAATAAATTAAAAGGAAATCAGTAGGTAAACCAACAATCCAATTTGCTAACCTTTCAAACTCCGTTAAATATTCATTTACAGATCCTTTTGTGACAGTTTGAAAAGTGCTCCCTTCGGGCCATCGTAAAAAGATGGTGTGAAATGGGATTCTAGCGCTTGGAGTAAGCCACTCCAGAAAGTGATTAAGCCATTGCAAAACATCCATTGATACCAGCTTAAAGTTTGTCCATCCATGTAGAAGAACGACATAGTGATTCGTTCTTCCTCTGATGTGTGTTGGTAACAAAAAATTGTGAGATTTTTAAAGTCTATCCCATTTCATCTTCACCATCAAAACGAGGGACCTCAAGTTTCATATAAGCCTGGTTGTTATTATTGTTCACAGGGGGTGGCAGTGGTAGTAAAGGTGTGTAGGGTTAGGGTTATGGGTAGACATGGAGTGTAGTTGCTAAAAAATGGCATCTATTTTATTGAAGAGGGATGATTGGTTTTTAGATAGGGTGATTTGGTGTTGAGTGAGGCATATGAAAACTTCTTCAAGGAGTTCGGTGGTGGTTTTGGAGCGTGTGTTGTGGTTGTCCATGGTAGGTCGGACCAGTTGATAAAGAAAAAATAAGGTTTCCTTGGATTTGAGGACAAAGACCTCCTAGTGACACAATAAAAATAAAAATACTTTTCTACCCTCTTTTCATTAAAACAACAAAAACATAAAGGAATTACAAATTCCAATGATTGGTTATCTGCAAATTCAGGAACAAAATTGCAAAACAAAAAAAAAAATACAAACAATAAGATAAAACGTGGCAGGAGTGGCAAACTACTTTTATAATTATCCAAACTATTCATAATCATTCAAGTAAATGGGTTTCCTTGTTATTCTTTTGGATCTCACATTGCGGGATGGATAAGTGTCAAGCGCAAAGCCCATGTTGGTATCATTCACACTCCCTTAATACCTTAATGTGAGGGTTATGACAAAAAAACATTGATAAAAAAATACTATTGTAAATAAACTCATCATCTAAAAAAATATGATAAATATAAATCCACTAAAACACAAACACAAATATGATGCATATACACTTGAATATCATAACATATATACACACACAAAAATACATAACACATTAAACTTTAAAAATTGAAAAGTATAACTAAAACATATCCCACGTGTCATAACTTTTGAAACAAGAAAGAATACAAGTTTAACTCTCTACTCCTCCATAGTGAACCTATCTACCTTACTGACAAAAACAAACTTCACGAAAAATCAATTTCATAGACCACATTCTTTTGCAAATCGCACCTTTCCACTGTTGTTGTTATGTGCGCGCGCACACACACTCACTATTGCTCGTGTATTTGGGACACAATAGATTATAGAAAAAGAGAAAATTCAATTCGAGATGCATTTTTTTCACCCTGAACCATATTGACTTACTTTTTATTTTAATAAGCCAAAATATACATAAAAATGAAAATAAAAGAAATGCAACATACTGGGGACATAAAGCAACTTAAAGGGATATATAAATTGTTCAATACAACCAAAGTGGTCTAAAAAACCTAAAGACACTACCTAACAAACCCGCGAAGGGCCACAAAACGTAATAGTAAAGAAATGTCATGTGTGAGTCTTCACTTTTCAAGATGGTGAATGAATCAACCGCCACCATTAGGGCAGGAAATGAGTCGAGTCGAGTCGAACCCGCCTTAACTCAGTTCGACTCATTAATAATTAGCCGAGTTCGAGTTCGAGTTCGAGTTCATCACAAACTTTTTTTTCAGCTCAAACTCGACTCGTTAAGAATTGGCCAAGTTCGAGTTCGAGTTCATCACGAACTTTTTTTCAGGTCAAACTCGACTTGTTAGAAGTTCACGAATATCTCGTTTCAACTCGTTAGGTTTATCTTATTAGGTTCAACTCGCTTATTTCACATACTTAAAAGTAATTTTTTAAAGTCTATTTTATATATATATATATTTGACATTTTAAATTTATATTTTTTAAATAAAAAATATAGAAATAAAATAAAAGTTATAAGATTGGAATTTATACGATGTTAATTTTATTTGTATAATTATTCGTAGAAATATTTTACTCACTTGAGAATATAAATTATCAATTAAAACTGTTAGATTAAAAGAAAATATGAGACTAAGATTTAGAACAAATCTTTAAACATACTCTTAAATACAATATAATCTATCTCATATATAATCGAATTGACTCATGAACCTAACGAGTCGAACTATGTATAGTTCAAGTTCAGATCATTTAGTTAACGAACTTAGTTTTTAGCTCATATTCAGCTTATTTGGTTCATAAACCTAGTTCAACGATTTAATTTTCGAATCGAATTTCAAACTATTTTTGAGTTAGTTTGATTCATTGTCAGCCCTAGCCACCATGAATTGCTTCACAAACTAATAACCCTCGCGATAAAAATAATAAGTAAAACGATTCTTTCGAGACAAACACTCCAACATTAAACAAATTGATTGTTGAAACCTGTAATATTAATAAAAATATCTCATCAAGTTGTTAACCTCATTTAATAATTTGACTAAATGTTGTGACAATTATATTTCAAAAATTAATATTTAATAAAAACTAGTAAAAAGTCTTAAAATCAAATTTTATTATAATAAATAAGAAAATTATT
Organism: Lathyrus tuberosus; assembly: GCA_022829125.1. NCBI lineage: Eukaryota > Viridiplantae > Streptophyta > Magnoliopsida > Fabales > Fabaceae > Lathyrus > Lathyrus tuberosus. Next base: position 16,985,673 of record JALAZF010000016.1, read on the forward strand.
TATTATTTAGAAATATATATCTTAATGTTAAACTTAAAATAGTAATATCAATTATTGTAGAGGTTCAATATGTCAAACTTAAAATATTAAATACCAATTAATATAATTTATATTAATGTAATAATTATATTTTTAGTGGTATAAATACCCCTCTTTGGTTCATGTAAAAACACACCAATTCCTTTAAAATACATGAGTGATATCATCTTATTTTTCTCTTAAAATTTGATATATCATATAATCATAATTATATTTTGTAGTATTATATAATTAGATTAGTTCACAAATATTAACAAAATTTTGATTCAAATATCTGATTTTTTTAACAAATTTAAAATATTCTTAGAGACAACTTTTTATATATATTTAATCAATAATTGACTGGAGTTGATAGTTTAAAAAGTTTTGCACTATCATTTAAGAAAAATATAAAACTCTATCATATCATACAAATAATTTAAAATTTTCAATCTAACTTTACGCAACACATATTTTCTCTTTAATTTATCTATCTAAAAAAACTACCGTCACTAAAGTGTATATTACTAAAATTACACAAACTAAACAACAATTTATTACTAAAATAAAAACATATTTAAGTCTAAATTAAATAAATAATAAATTTCATTCATTTAGAATTTTCCTTTTTAATTAAACTACTCAATCTAATCATGATGACTCATGGATCTTTTATGTCTAAATTTCGGATCTAATTTATGGTGAATTTTTATTTTATTTATTTTTCCTTAAAATATTGATAGAGATCCCCAATTTTTTATGAACAGAAAATTGTGAAACTGCCATTTGGTTGGGTCTCTCTCTGATTTTCCATTCTCACACTCAAACACACTTCTGAAACCTTTGTTCATCAAACGGTGCTCATTGCTTCAATCACTTGCTCAAAACTTTCTGATCGGTGTCTTTCTCTCTCCGACAAACAAAGGTTCGCATTTTTTCATTTTTTATTACTTAGAGCACACTCTTTCCTATCCATTATGTTTTTCTCTTAATATTTGATGTTTTTTTTTTTTGTAATGGGTTTGATTTTGATCTCATTTTTTTTGTGCTTCAACAGTGATGACAAAATTGGTTGCATGCAAATGGGTTTCCTTTGAAGTTTTCATTGAAAGTTTCTATTTTGAATTCTGGGTGTTTTTCTTCATTATCTTCTGTGCATGAATTGATTTTCTTCTGATGGATTTTTGTTCTTTCTGTGTTTTTATTATCCCCATTTTATTGTCATGTGAAATGATGGAAGTGGTTTTGGGCTGAATTAACAAAAGCAATTTGTGTGTTTTGAAAACGGGGTTTTGAATTTCAATGGAAATTTGATTTAGGTAGATGTGTTTTTGACCTTGCATGCATAGGGATCAAGGTTATAATGATCGTTTTTGAAGTAATTTGAAAAGAAATGGGAAAAAATTATACTTTTAGGTCTTAATTTTTCATCCCAATAAAAACATTTGGCATAGTAAGTAAAGCAGTTTTACAATACTGTGTTTGTTTTCTTTTTTATTTTGTTTTCAATTTTAAATGTTATGAAATGGATCATACTGCAAAATTCCAATATCTCATTTTTCTTCTTGAACTGGTTTCAATTTTGAATTATGTATTTGAAGTTGTAGTCCTCACAGAAATTACAGTTTTGCTCTTGCATGTCTAGCTATATGATATAATGAGTGACAAAATGAGAAAAATTTGTTACTTTCCTTCAATTGACTGTTTCCTTCGGATGCATTGCTACGATTGTCTGTTATTATAGATCCTAAAAGCTTGTGGATGATCACTTTATGGGGCAGGATTTAAAGTTTTGATCAAATGGTTTTGTTTTCGTACTGCTAAAATGGTTGAATGTGAGATGTGAAGTGAATTGTTATCATTGGTAATTGGTAAATGGGGATCCAAACAATGGGGTCTCAAGGAGGTGGAGATGGTAGTGAAAAGAGATCTCAACTCCAACCTCTTGTGCGGCAAAATTCGGTATACAGTCTCACACTTGATGAGGTTGAAAATCAGTTAGGTGACTTAGGAAAGCCACTAAGTAGTATGAACCTAGACGAGCTTCTTAAAAATGTATGGACTGTTGAGGTGAACCAGTCCACGAGTTCGGACAATGAAGGCGTAGCACAAGCTAGTGAAGCTTCTCTACAATGTCAAGCTAGTCTGTCGTTAAAAGCTGCACTGAGCAAGAAGACTGTAGATGAGGTTTGGAGAGATATCCAACAAAAGAAAGACAGCGACGAGAAGAAGTCACGGGAGAGACAACCTACTTTAGGAGAGATGACATTGGAGGATTTCTTGGTGAAAGCGGGCATTATTGCTGAAGCATCTTCTAATAAAACGAATACAGATACTACCATTGGAATGGATTCAAATGTAGCAGTATCACAGTTTCCTGCACAAGGTCAGTGGATTCAGTATTCGCAATCGCAACCACAATATCAGCAGCATCTACAAAGTTCAATGGGGGTTTATATGGCTAGCCAGGGTATAGCACAGCCGTTACACATGGGGGTTGCTGCTTCGATGGAGATTCCATTTGCAGATAGTCAAATGGCACTGGCTGCGCCTCTTATGGGAACTGTGTCGGATACGCAGATTTCCGGAATGAAAAGGAGCACACCTGAGGGTATGGTGGAGAAAACTGTTGAGAGAAGGCAGAAAAGGATGATCAAGAATCGGGAATCCGCTGCCCGTTCAAGAGCAAGGAAACAGGTGGCCACTTTCTTTCTTTATATGGAGTGTCGGAAGTCCTTGTTATTTATTTGCTTTTTGCTGAAATGAGAAGCCTAAATCTGATTAATGACTTTTATAAACAGGCCTACACAAATGAACTGGAGAATAAAGTTTCGCGCCTGGAAGAGGAAAATCAAATGCTGAGGAAACGAAAGGTTGGGTTCTGCTTTGAAATTCTAAATTTAATAGCTTTAAGTTTGTTTTGTTGATGTAGCAAATTCCTCAGTAAACATATCTAAAGTCCTCAGATTGAATAGTTTGTCAATTTGTTGATCATATTTTCAGCTTTGCATCTTCTGGAGATAAGAAACTCTGCATATTATGTTTCTCTATTCGAGATCTGAGCATGTGTCATTTGGATTATCAAATCATGTTACTAATTTTTTTCTCTTCAACATGCAGGAGCTAGAGAATTTGTTGCCATGCGTACCAATTACTGAACCTAAATATCAGCTACGCCGAATAGCATCATCTCCATTCTGAGTTTTGTGTAGCTATAAGTAGAGGTTTGTAGATATGAGAATGAAGGGAATCTTTGGTTTTAGTTTTAATGTAAGAGGTTGACACATGCCTTGTGGTATCTCTGAAATATGTAATGCTTTCTAACTCCTCTTCTGTTAAGTTCTTGAGTAATCATGATAGGCAATGTTGTAGTTTCATCATTTCATTATACAGTCATTTCAATCATTTCAGTAGTTTTGGGGTCTTACCATTCTTAATATTCACAAACATATCTATTAGAGAGCTGTTACCTGCCGACCCTTCGTTTTCTAGGACACTCTCCTTACTAACAAGTTCTTTCAAATCATCTAGAAGTTTGATTCTTAAAATATATATTTACAGGAAAAAAAGCATAGCAACGTACCTCCTGTGACGTTGTATGATGACTGAAACAACTACAGGTAGGGACAACTATTGCGACTTGAGCCTCCACTTGTTTTGGAATGGAGTAAATGATTGAACTAGGAAATACTCAAGATTCTGTTGTGCATTATTGTACTGCAGGTTTTGGATATAAGTCAAAATTTGATTCTTTGTCACTGTCCCTGTAGATATGATGCTCCATCCTAACAAGTTAGATTTGAAGGATCTTACATAGAAAACAATGCAAGAATCTCTTGTGATTATTGTCTAAATTTACCGTACTAGTGTGAGACTTACTCACTACGACCTTTGAAGTTTCAAAAGTCAATGAGAACATAGTTTGATAAATCTCCACAGACAATAATCCAACTATATAAAGATGCATTATACGCCTTGTTCAATTATAGGCTTTTTAACATTGAAACAATTATACTTTCTTCAGAAACTTGCATTTATCTCATTCATCAACTTTTTATGCAAAATTGAATGTCATGTCTTCTATGTTGGTAGTAAATAATACTATCATTTTGCCGTAAAATAAAAAAATACAAGAACCAATAACCAATCTTTGTGATTACAAATCCATATCTTCGTGCGCACACGTGGTAATACTTGTTTTGTTTATTCGAGAATAAAATTATATAATTTTTTATATCAAAAAAGTAAAAATCATATTTTTTATTAAAAAAGTTTAGATAGTTTAATTTTAAAATTTTAAAATTCAAAAAAAATTTGCATACTTACTAAATATCCTTAAGTTGAGGTGAGATTGAACTCATAATTTTTTAAATTATGACTTTTATTGACTAAAAATGCTATTTATAATTTCAACAAAAATCAAACAACATATATAATATGAAAATAGACTAGGCTGAATAAAACTTTGATAAGTTTAAATATGTTTTCCTAAAAAAAAAGTCCAAGTATCCCCTATTTTATGTTATAAATTTTATTATTGAGTTTGAGTGTTTATGAAAATTTGGGACCACGCGTTAACTTATTTAAAATATTATTTTATATTAATATTTAAAAAAAAATGATCTTATATACTTTAAATGAAATAATGAATTGATAGTTCATAAAATTTGTACTACATCGATGTAGTTTTACCGATTGTATGGTTTGTAAGACTTTAATTGTATGGTAATCTGAATTGAAATCAAAGGGGACTCGCCCTGTCTCTTAGGACGTGTTCTTCTGACCTCGTTTTAAGTAGTCTATAGTCCACCCTTATTGGGGGATATTCTCCAGGATATTGGTGTGACTCTTAATTGTGGGATATATCTCATTGGGTTGAATGTCAATATGTCAAAATAGACATACTAATACATATTCCTCAAGCACGAGATGTGTAGGGGAAGTGCTTTGAGTAGAAGACCATGACATTACATAGTCTCCCAAGAACGAGGCATGTAGAGGTAAAATTTTTCAAATGAAAGATCATGGCATTACATAGTCCTCCAAGGACGAGGCGTATAAGGGAGAAATGCTTTGAGTGAAAGACCATGATATTACATAGTCCCCCAAGCACGAGGCGTGTATGAGCGCGTTGCTTTGAGTGAAACACCATGACATTACATAGTCTCATAAGCACGAGGCGTGTATGAGCGAGGAATTTTGAGTGACGAGATGGCCGTTCTCCTTTGTCAGACTCTATATGGTTGATCTTGGTAACTAGCTAATATCCTCAGTTTTTAAAGACCTGAACTCGGTCTCTTATTCTACCTTTTGAAAGTCTGTAAATATCCTTTTACTTTAGTGTAATGATTACAAACACCTTGGGTACAGATACATCAGTCTTGGCTTTTCAATTTTTCTGACTTCATAGGGTTATAACTCTTAATGTTTCCTACTCCCTATCAACTATTTTGAATTTGAGGGGTTTTGGTTTTGTATATGGGGTTTTTGCATTTGAACTACAACTCCACACTTTTAGTTTCTTTTTACTTTGCTAAATATTTCTTCCTTTATGTTGGTCACTTCTTTGGTTTACTCGTTGCTTCGCTCTTTGAACATCCTCAAAACTAGATATTACTTCTTATTCTTATGTGTATTTTATTTCATGTCTCTAGCCATGGTCTTTACTCATGAGTGTGATTCATTTGGAAAAGTTATCAAACCCAAAACTGATTTTGAGAAATGCGAACTATGGACTCAATGTTCGATGAGTTTGAAACAGGGTAATGGGCAAGTAGATTAGAGGTTTGTCCAGATGGAGATGTTTGGTAGTTATGATAGCTTATCTAGTTATAGTTATGATAACGACTAGTCTAATGATAGTGATATTAACTTTGTGTCTTCTTCCCTAGGAATGGCTAGGTCTATTATGGAGTTCTCAACTTCAAGGAGTATCGTCTTCTATAAAGAATTTATGAATATTGATTTGCTATACATTGATGATGACTGGATTTTGGCTTATCGAGTAAGTCTGCATATATCACATATTTGAAATGAGCCTCGTGTGATATTAGAGCCTTGTGTAAAAGTTAAAAAGGTTTGCATGTGGCTACCTCATGAAGTAGAGGGTTAATACTTCTACTTCTACACTAGAGTAACTCTCGTCTTTAGAGTTTACATCTCGTTTACTATCTTTCAAGCCAACATCCTAAAGTCCATTTAACAATTGGGCCTTCGTTTGAGGATTCGAGGTTCTCTACTAGGCACTCGGTATTACGCCTACTACCGACATATTCTTCTCGTTCTATGAGATCAAAAGCGTTAACTGTAGATTATGGATTTTTTTCGGCGCTATCCTATGAAGGGATCTCTCTCCCTTCACTCTTTCAACTATAAGCACTAAATATATAAATTTTTCTGTGTTTGAGGTAGTTATCATTGTCCGGAGGTCATGTGTAACACCCTTTTCTACCCCACAACTATCGCAGCGGAATAAACATAAAATCATAGTAAAATCAGAATCACCACAAAGGGTGCACATTTCTTAATAAATTCAAATCAGCAAAATTGCTCTGTAAACGACGGGTTTTCCTCAATATAACTCAAATTGCCTTCAAAGGCCAGCAGAACCACTATAACCACAAAAATCCCACAAAAAGGGTTTAATAAAATAAACCATAGTCATCAAACAATCAATAAAATAACAGCCAAAATAAAACTCAGCATGGTTCGACTCAACGACGCAACCCGATGTTACACTATCAGAGCAAGATCCTCAACATCGACCAAAATGCAAATAATACTTCAAAATTTCCTCGAAGCATCCACGACTAATCCTGATCACCTGCACGTTACCCACGTGGAGGCAACATTCAAACAGGCAGGGTGAGTAAATACAATTCATTATAATCAATATAAAATAAGATATGCATAAAAATGGCGTCGTCATCATATACAACATCATCAGAGTCATCACAATGCAAACATCAAAACACGTCATCAGAAATCACAACAAATGCCACAAAAATGCAATGCATAACAGGACTCATGCATGTGGTACCAATCGTCACAATCGATGGACACTTAGGTCATCACCCTCCAAAGATCCCCGTCAATAGGATCGGTTCCACACAAGAACCGGAGCACGTCATAAACCACTTCACATCCACACAATGGGATGGAAGCCACAAATAGACCGAAGTCTAACATCATCATCACTGGACCGAAGTCTTAACATCATCATCAAAATATGCTATGAATGCATGATGCACAACATCATAATCATCATCATCAATAAAGTCATCACGTGCATCATCATTCATCAAAATCTCATATTCGTCATATCGTCATTTATTCATCAAAGCGTCATGCATCATCATTTTATCATCAACAACATAGCTCATGCTAATTAACATCAGTAGTTAATCATCAGCAGGTATAAACAGCTCATAATCATCAATACACTTGTGGTAATTCATATCATCACTTAAATCATCAAACATCATATATAATAGTTCATAATCATCAATATACATCACGGTAGTTCACATCATCAATTAATCATCAAACATCACAAAATCATCGTCATATGATCATCAATAACATCAGGGAAATTCATCAGAAAAGTCACAGCATCAAAACATCAAAACAACTCAAGAAACATAAAATAATTCGCTAACAGCACACGTTCGCTACAATGTTCGCCTTGCGAACATGTTCGCTAGGATGTTCGCTTTGCGAACTCCAGCGAACCCCAATATCCCACACAAAAAACCAGAGAGTCTCCCCTTCTGCCTCTCCTTGCTACCTCTATTCGCTTAGCGAAGCCCTTCGCTGGGACATTCGCTTTGCGAGCCCCAAAAGTCACTTCCCAGGATTCATCTCAGTATCATCACACAATCATCGCGCATTCGCTGCACTGCTCGCTTTGCGAGTCTGGGCGAACATTCGCCTTGGGAATGATTTGTTCGCTTTGCGAACCCGCGAATTCAAGAAATCGCTGCTACACATCAGTGGCATAACAAACCCAAAACACCTTACGAATTCACCCTCAGTTCACCCAAAACATCCCCAAAACATTTCCAAGACATCATGGCAAATCAAAGGCATAAAACCTAAAACATTTAGGTCGATTAATTCCACTATCCTAACTCAAAATCACCTAAACCTTCACAAACTCTCAAGGTGCCCACAAACCCCATAAATCCCTTTCTCATACAAGATCTCACATATCATCAAAAGGTTTAGCCTCGAAGGCTTATTTTTACCCGCATCAATTCAACCCTTAATAATCCATCATCGATCCTCAGAAATACCCCTAAATCATCAATAACTCATAAACCCTTCAAAACCCCCAAAAACCCCAAAATCCACTTTAAACACATCCCTTCCTATATTGAAAACAATGAAAGGAAATACTCTCCATACCTTAGATTGTCGTTCTAGATTTTTCTCTACTGATTCTTTGGAAGCCTTCACGAATCCTCGCCTTTTTCCTTTCCTCAGAGCTCTGCACTTTCTCCTTATTTTCACGTTCCAACCAAAATGAATCCTATTCCTTTCCAATTCCTTTTTGTTAAACCTTTGGGCTTCCAAAATGGGCTTTCCCAATAATACCCTCACTAATCCTCCTCAAAAGTCCATCTTACCCTTAATTCCTCTAATATTATTTAAATTAATAATAATACTAATATATTCATATTATATACTATTATTTAATTAAATAAACAAAACTCCACAATATTCCACACAATGCCCAAAACACCAAAATTCACCAAAAATTGCGAATATTATATTTAAATAAATTAAATAAATATTCTAATAAATTTGGGGTGTTACAACTCTCCCCCACTTAAAGAATTTTTGCCCTCGAAAATTACCTCAAAGAAATAGAGTCGGATACGACTCCCTCATCTGATCTTCACGTTCCCAAGTCCAACTTTCTCCAGCTGGGCCTCCCCACAATACCTTCACCAAGGTTATCTCTCTACCTCGCAGTTGCTTCATCTCTCGATCATCAACCCGCACAGGTAAAGCTTCCACTGTCAGATTATCCCTCACTTGTACATCATCCATCTGAATCACATGCGACGGATCCAGAATGTACTTCCTTAACTGAGACACATGGAACACATCATGCAAATTCGCAAGTGACGGCGGTAAAGCAATTCGATAGGCTACCTCTCATATCCTATGCAAAATTTGATATGGACCAACAAAACGTGGAGTGAGCTTCCTAGACTTTAAAGCTCGACCCACACCAGTCACTGGCGTCACCCTCAAAAACACGTGATCTCCCTCTTGGAATTCAAGTGTCTTTCTCCTCTTATCACGATAGCTCTTCTGAAGACTCCACGACGCTCTCATCCTTTCTTGGATCATCTTAATCTTCTCGGTCGTCTCTTGCACAATCTTAGGTCCAAGTACAACACTCTCGCCTGATTTATACCAACACAATGGAGTCCTACACCTCCTTCCACACAAGGCTTCATACAGCGTCATCCCAATACTAGCATGAAAACTGTTGTCGTAAATGACAAATGACTATCCCCCGATCCACCTTGATCCAACACACAAGCTCTCAGTAAATCCTCTAAAGGCTGGATAGTCCTCCATGTCTGTTCATCCATCTGCGGATGATAGGCAGAACTCACCTAAACATAGTACCCAAAGCATCTTACAAACTCTTCCAACCTTGACATAAACCTCAGGTCTCTATCTGACACAATATTCAGAGGTATCCCATGCAACTTCACAATTTCCTCAATGTACATCTCGGCTAACTTCTGCATAGAATGATTAATCTTCATCAGCAAGAAATGAGCCGATTTAGTTAATCTATCCACAATCACCCAAATGGAATCATTTCCCTTAGCAGTCTTCAGCAATCCCACCACAAAATCCATGAAAATACTATCCCACTTCCATTCTGGAATTCTCAACGGCTGCATCATACCAAAAAGCTTTTGATGCTCAATCTTCGTCTGTTGTACCCCAAAATTTGCCCGCCCTATTTCTAACATTTAAATTATTTTTAACTTTGATTTTATAAGTTTTTTTTAATTATTATTTTTAATTTAAATAATATCTAGAATAAGTAAATAGGATTATTACTGTTTTTAATTTAATTTAATTTTAATCATTTTTATTGTTTAATTTTTATTTAGTATTATTTAATTTGGGCCTAAAATTATCCATTAAGGACTTTTTTGGATTTTAGAAAATAGTTAACCCTAATTTGTTTCATTATATATATATATATATATATATATATGTGTGTGTGTGTGTGTGTGTGTGTATGGAGTGGAAGACCGAAAAAAAAAAACTAAGAGAAACACACGGCCAGAATTGTCAAATAGTAAGTACCGTAGCAATCTTTTCTCATTCCGATCCTCACTGATTTTTCCATCGGCATACCATCACGTAAACACATTCATATTACTGACAAGTATATATAAACTAGTTTGCTATTGATACAGTATAATTTTGCATTGATACATTCTAGTATTGCATAACACATTCCTATAATTTGGTTTTGATTTGAAATATATTATTCAAAATTTGGTTATGCTAACGTTTTTTCATAATATATAATAATTTTTTTTATAATCCTATTGTTAATACATATTGCTTTCTAATATATAGTTTTATTTGTTCATCTTTTTATTTTTTTTATTATTTATTTATTATATTATTATTTTTAGATTGAACCGTGTCGATACGCTATTTGCATATTGATGTGCATAATGCGTGACATTTGTATTGGTTCGATCTGGTTGCGATGATCCAATTTCCGCGGTAGCAACACTGTTATTTTTTTTACACATTTTAAAAAGTCCTTTCGCTTTTCTATTTTTATAAATTCAGATCCGCAGAATTTGGATCCGGTTGCGATGATCGCATTTTTGCGTTAGCAACATTGTTGATATTTTTTTATCACGTTAAATTTACATTTTTTTATGCATTTTCTATCTCTAAAAAATTAGATCCTCACGATTTGGATCCGGTTGCGATGATCGCGTTTTCACGTTAGCAATATTGTTGGGTTTTTATCAAATTTCAAAAATTCTTTTTCTTTCAGTTGCTTTCTGTTCTATTTAGATCCACATGATTTGGATCCAGATTGCGATGATCACGTTAAGTGTAGCAACCGGTTGACTAATTTTTATCGGTTTACTTGCATTGCGTTTTGATTTTGTACACACGTCCGAGGGTTTGGTCTAGCGGTAATCCGTTTATTGTTCACCAACCAATTCGTTTTTCGATTTGCAACTTTGTGTCTTAATTTAATTTTTAGTGGCTTATTGATCCAATTTGCGATGACTGCTTACGCGGTAGCAATTTGTCTTTTTCCAATCTGTGCCAATTTTTTTTATCCAACATCAGTATGTTTAAGATTTATTTAAATTTCTTTTGGTAATTTCGCACCTTTCACATCACTTTTAATCCCTATTGCGATGATCGCATCTTTTGCGTTAGCGATATTCTCTTATTAATTCTCGAATAATTATTTCAGTTTTCTTAATTCTTGATGTTAATCTTGTTTCAATTTTAATCTTAATCTTGTTTGAATTTAGATTTAAATATTGTTATTTTTTTTATTATTAATCTGGTATTTAAGTTTGGATTAAAACTTTTGCTAATTACTGTTGAATTATTGCGTGTTTAAATCGTATATTTATCGCTCATTTTATCCCCATTGGCAAAATGTATCCCAATTCCCATGATGTGTAATATAATTTTGTTGCTTTCCTTTACTTTGTTCATATCTTGCTACAATATTAAAATCTTTTTTTCAAAAATATCAAATAATTCTCGATTCAATAATCGAGCCCTTTTTTAAACCCTGTAAGTCGACTGCTTTTTAGCATCGTCATCGACCTAATGCACACAATTGCACCTCTAGGGTAGCCTCTCTCAGTTGCCTTACGAATATTGGTCATGTCCCTCGAAATTAAGGGTACTTTAGCAAAATACGCTTACGAATAATATCATCATAGTCCCTTCGATATAAAGATCATAGTCCCTTGATGACCCTTCGAGTTGTCTACAAAAAATGATCTTGTCCCTCGATGACCCTACGGAAAAATGATGATAGTCCCTTCGAATTGCTAAGGTATCCTTACATGTTGCCTTCTATGACCATTCGATGACCCTTCGCCGTCCCTTCACATCCAATAGATAGGACTACTTACCCACTAATGGTATGGATAATACTATCTCTCAAGGAAAAGGATAAGTACAAGAAATACCTTATAAATTAAGGGTAAGTAACTTTTAAATGCTTGCTCACAACTAAAAAAAAAACAAATACTTTTCACACCTCACACTTTCAAAAATATTTTCAAAAACAAACACTTTGTATACATTCTTACACAAAGTCAACTTTTACAAAATATTTTCTGAGCACACACCACATTTCAAAAGAAAAAGCAAGTTAAAGTGAGCAAGCAATTAAGAGCCCGTAGATAACTACGGATGAAAAGGGGTGCTAACACCTTCCCTTTTCATAACTTACCCCCCGAACTCAAAATCTTTTCAAAAAGGTCTTTCCTGTTCTTTTCACCTTTCCTAAATAAATTGGATAAAAGAAAAGTCGGTGGCGACTCTTGCTAACCGCAACATGTTTTGCGAAAACAAAATTAAAAAGTCAGTTCTCCACCGTATCACAGAACTGGCAACTCTACTGGGGATCATTTTAAAGAGGGGTTACCTTAGAGTTAGATCACTTTACCACTTGCTTAAAATTGTTTGACTTATGTGCTTTATTTTTAACGGGCCTTGTTTTGGGGTTACTTGTGTGAAAGGTCCTACACCCGGACCTAGTGATTCCTTAGGTAAGTGACAATAGATCATGGAGACTGTACGACATGTACCGATATGGTTGATATGATGGTCACAGTCTTTAGAACCCTAGTTAACTCATCTTTGGCCATTAGAAGGTAGTGAGATGGCCGACTTTGGATTTAGACCGAAGTTGGTTGATACTCGAGGCTACGCTCATTGAGATCAGACTTTCGGGATGTTTTGGTCGGCCACTCGAGTGTCGCACTAAAATAAAGCCTTTGAGAAAGATCCGTGATATGAGTCCTTTAGAACCCGGTTACTATTCTAGGACAGGTTGAGCCAACTAAACCTCAGTGGGGAAGGGTACTTACCTATGGACTTCATACAAGCCTTTAAACCTAAGGCTCTTGTATGACTTGTTTGTGTGTGCTACTTATTTACTATTAACATGTACATGACATCATAACATCATAACATATCATTTTCACTAACCATTTCAAGGACCAAGGAATTTATCTTTATTCGTCATTGCAGGTCATGGCTTCCGTTCCTAGAAATTTCATCCGAGTCAACTTTGTAAGGGTTCCTTCCCAGCTTAAAGAATTGGTCTCAAAAGTTCCCGATGGTTCTCAATTCACCAAAAGGCATGGTTTTCTACTCGAATTAGTTACCTCAGGTTTTGAAGAAGACATGATGAGAGTCCTATTCCAATTCTTCGATCCTAAGCACCACTGTTTCACCTTCCCGGATTACCAATTAGTGCCCACGATGGAGGAGTTCTCTAAGTTACTTGGAATACCTATTCTCGATCAGATGCCTTTTACCGGTCTAGAAAATGTTCCAAAGCCTGAAGTCATTGCAGCTGCTTTACATCTAAAGAGGTCAGACATTGTGTCTAATTGGGAGACAAGGAATGGAGTCAAGGGGTTTCTTGCTAAGTTTCTGATTGAGAAGGCTCAATTGTTCCTAAGCGCTATGAGTTACCATGCTTTTGAGGAGGTATTAGCTTTGTTGATCTATGCGTTGGTGTTGTTCCCTAATCCAGACCAACTCATAGATGTGCACGCTATCAAAATATTTCTGACTCATAACCCGGTGCGTGCACGCTATCAAAATATTTCTGACTTATAACCCAGTGCCTACCTTGCTCGGGGATATTCTGCACTCGCTTCACACTCGTACTATCAAGAAGCGAGGGACTCTCATGTGTTGCGTACCCTTACTATCCAGGTGATTTATTTCGCACCTTCCCCGGTCAGTATTGAAGAATGAACAAAGGTTTCAGTGGTCTCAAAGGATAATGTCACTCTCCCATTCAGATATCTATTGGTGTGCCCGATCTCTTGAAGACTTCACTCTTATTGATCATTGTGGGGAATTCCCTAATGTACCACTCCTTGGCATTAGGGGAGGCATCACCTATAATCCTTCGCTAGCCTTGCGCCAGTTTGGTTATGCTCGAAGGGATGGTCCTCATGATATGCTTATTCAGGGTATTGTGTTCGATTATGAAGATGATCCTCAAGGTTACCGTCAAAGGTTTATACGCGCGTGGAATAAGGTGTATAAGATTGAAAGCAGGACCTTGGGACAGAAGAACTCTATTCCTTTGGAGCCTTACCTTAGATGGGTGCGCACTCGTGCTCGAGATCTTATTATGCCATATCCAGCTGTCAGACCAGTGATTGTTGAACCTGAGTTTGAGGGAGATGTTTCTCAAGTCATTCTCCATCCAGATATGCCTACCGATCTTGAAGAGCTGCAGAAATCCTGGGTTCAGATGAAAGAAGAAAGAGACACCTTTGAGACTCAGTTCTATGCTAGTGAGAAGAAGGTGTTGGAGTTGACGAAATTACTTCATGAGGAGCAGAGCATCAATGCTTACACCGGCACAAAGAGGAAGCGCCCGTGGGAGACTTGTGTCTTAAATCCTAGGTCTTAGGCGTTTTTAAATTTGCTTTTTGAAATTTCCTTTCATTGTAGCCCAAGAGGCATAAAAGAAAAAAAATGAATTTTGAGTTTACTAATAAAAATTTTCCTTTTGTTTCTGTTTGCAAAGATAAACTCTAAAGTCCTTGAAATCATTGCATATGCATCTACATCTCATAATCATTGCATAGCAGGTTTCTAAGACAGATCTCTCATCTTCTCGCTGTTTATTTCAGAAGAAATGGCTCTCGAGCAAATCGTCAAAGATCTCCAGGCCCAGAACGCCCAGTTCCAAGAGCTGATCCTGAACTTGTCCAAGGGGGCAAGAAGAACTGAAAGCACTTCTGACCAAGAAGAAGAAGAAAGCAAGAAAATCAACTGGCGTCATCAACATGGGGAGGAGATCCAGAGGTCCGGCTAAACAGGTCAAGGAAATTGGGATCCCAGTAGACCAAGATGATGAACAGGATGAAGATGGTAAAAGTGTTAAAACTGAGGAAAAAAGCAACCATGGTTCTGATAAATATTCTGATGGAGAGGAAGAAGATTATTTGGATGAACAATACCCTCCTGCTGATGAGAAGTATAAGCTATTAGAAGAACGTCTGAAAGCTATGGAAATCCATAAGGTGCATGGCTTAAATTTTGAGGATTTGGGTTTAGTCTCAAAGGTTGTCATTCCTCCTAAGTTCACAATTCCCACTTTTGCTAAGTATGATGGTGTTTCTTGTCCGAAGCTGCATTTTAGATCATATGCCCGAAAGATTCAACCACACACTTCTGACAATAAATTGTGGGTGCATTTCTTTCAAGAGAGTTTGTCTGGAGCACAATTGGAATGGTAGTATCAACTCGAAAGTACCAACATTCATACATGGGAAGATTTGGCTGCAGCTTTCTATAAACAATACCAGTACAATTCTGATCTGGCACCAACCCGAATGCAACTACAGAGTATGTCAATGGGTTCTGAGGAAAGCTTTAAAGAGTATGCACAGAAGTGGAGAGATCTCGCAAGCAGAGTTTAACCTCCTTTAGCTGATAGAGAGTTGATTGACATGTTCATGAGCACATTAACCGGTCCTTTCTATAGTCATCTACTTGGAAGCTCGTCATCCGGTTTCACCGAGCTGATATTGACAGGAGAACGTGTTGAAAATGGAATTCGAAGTGGTAAAATACAAGTGGCTACATCTTCAAACACTACAAAGAAGCCACATAATGGGAAGAAAGAATCTAATGCTGTATACGGCCAGAAAGGTCGCAACCAATCTGTTGGGGAAGTTCTGATCTCTGCACTGGTGCCACAACAACAACAAGGTAATCAGCGTAAGCAGGATACACCCAGGAGACAGTTTACAAAGATCAACATGTCATTGGCTCAGGCGTTGCAACTTATGTTGAAGGCAGAGTTGGTTACTTTGAGGGATCCTCCTAGAAATCCTAATACTTTCGCTCCTAGCTATAATCCCGACGCAAGGTGTGCATACCATTCTAATAGTCCTGGACATGATACGAACAACTGTTGGGTGCTGAAGAACAAGATTCAAGACATGATTGACTCTAAGGAGATTGAGTTTGATCCCCCTGAGACTCCTAATGTGATTACCACTCCTATGCCGAATCATGACAAGATCGTTAGTACTATTGATGATGGTTCTTATGTTGCTACTGTGGTTGACTTGACTGCTCCTCTATCAATTGTTAAGAAGAAGTTGTTGCAAGCCGGTTTATTTTCGGGCTGCGTTGAAAACTGTCATTATTGTGCATCTCAATCCAATGGTTGTGTGAAGCTGAAAGAGGGCATTCAGCGTTTGATGGACGACCGTACTATATTGTTTGAGAAGATTCCTTCTATGGAGAGCTTATGTGAAAATTTGTCCCGAGGTCTAAAGTTTGAGGACGTATCTGTGGTTACTAATTCCAAAACTCCTGTGAGGATCACCTCTAAAGTTCCTGTGAAGATTACTGCCGAGCCTAGAGTGGCTCCCCTGATTATTACTATGCCCGGTCCGATTCCATATTCCTCTAGCAAGGCTATCCCTTGGAAGTATGGTGCGGATGTTTACATTCATGGTGTCAAGCAAGAGCCTTTGACTGATGAAACTACTGAAGTTACTAATCCCGATGTCGACAATATCGTCGGGACTAGTAAGGTTACACGAAGTGGAAGAGTTTTCTTCCCAGAAATCTCTCCGAAGACTGTTACTACTCCAGTTCGTATCTCTGCCTCCAAATCGATTACTGAGACTCGAGACAAAGAACCGGTGGTTGAGCCTGCCCAAATGAAGACCCCGGGTGAAACTACTATCGAAGATCCCTCCAAAGAAATGGAGGAAGTGCTAAAAATTATCCGCAAGAGTGATTACAATGTTGTTGAACAGTTGGGGCACACCCCCTCCAAGATCTTTATGTTATCTCTGTTGTTGTGCTCTGAAGCCCATGCTAAGGCTTTGGTGAAGTTTTTGAAATCTGCGCATGTGCCGCAGGAAATCTCTGTTGACCAGTTTGAAAATTGTGTCGCTAGCCTGACAACTGATAATGGTCTAGGATTTTCTGACGCTGATCTGACTCCTGCCGGAAGGAACCACAATAAGGCCCTGCATGTCTCCATTGAGTGTAGGGGCACTACTCTATCTCATGTACTGGTGGACACGGGTTCCTCATTGAATGTATTACCGAAGATTTCTCTAGATAAGCTTGACTGTGAAGGGGTTGTGCTGAGACCCAATGATGTTGTGGTGAGAGATTTTGATGGTTCAAAGAGATTAGTGCACGGAGAGGTTGATCTTCCAATCAGAGTGGGTTCTCAAGTCTTTGTTTCTACTTTCTATGTAATGGACATTCGTCCTGCCTATTCCTGTCTGCTTGGGCGCCATTGGATACATGGGGCAGGCGCTGTGACTTCTACCTTACATCAGAAGCTGAAGTATCCCGTGAAAGGCAAGATTGTCACCGTTTATGGTGAAGAAGAGTATATGGTTAGTCATTTGAATACTTTCAAGTATGTTGAGATGGATGGCGAATTCCTCGAGACTCCTTGTCAAACATTTGAATCGGCTCCTCAGACTGCTCCTATTACTAAACCAGTTCCTACTGTTCCCAAGGTTACTAGAGTGCCTCCTACAATGGTTTCCCTAAAGGATGCTAGAGCTGTGGTTGAAGAAGGTGGTTGTACCATTTGGGGTCAGCTTCCTGACATCCCTTACAAGTCTGACAAATTTGGTTTGGGCTTCACTTCAGAGGCTCAAAGGGTTGTACGTCGTGCTCGTGCTATTCATATTACCAACAAAGGAGTTCATAAAGATCAGGTCAACGCTGTGGAGGATGCTGATAGTGACTGTGATCTAGACAGTTGGATCTTTCCTACCATTGTCAGTGGGCTCAACAATTGGAAGACTGAAGACATTATTCCTATCTCCTTTAGTCAGGCGTAAATGACATTTTCTGTTTTTCTTATTTTTGAAGTTTGGTTTTGTTAATTTGAACAATAAAACTTTTTAAGCCTTGTGCCTTGCCCGGGGCACAATGGCCCATTTGTTAGGGTTGTCGTTTCATCGCATATTTTCATTCAATAAATCAATGGACGTTTTGCATTCAAATTTTGCGCTCTTTGTCTTTTCTTTTACTTTATATTCATCAAAATAGCTATGTGTTCTTACACACACCCACGCGATAAATTGCAGATCCACATCCACTCTGGATCCCATTGATAACGGTTCTGCTATTGTCAATTATGACTTCGAAAATCCGATCTACCAAGCCGAGGACGAAGGTGAGGAAGATTGTGAAGTGCCTAGAGAGCTTGCTAGACTATTAGAACAAGAAGAAAAGATCATACAACCGCACGAAGAGCCAGTCGAGGTCGTAAATCAAGGTACTGAGGAGGATAAGAAAGAAATCAAGATAGGTGCTGGATTAGAAGACCGTGTCAAGAAAAGACTGATTCAGATGCTACGTGATTATGCTGAGATTTTCGCTTGGTCTTATGAAGATATGCCAGGACTTGATGTCGATATCGTGGTTCACCGTTTACCAATGAAGGAAGGTTGTCCTTCGATAAAGCAGAAGGTTCGTCGTATGCGCCCTGAGATGTCTGAAAAGATCAAAGCCGAGGTTATGAAGTAGTTCAATGCAGGTTTCCTAGCTGTCACATCATATCCTCAGTGGGTTGCAAATGTGGTACCAGTGCCTAAGAAGGATGGTAAAGTTCGTATGTGTGTGAACTACAGGGATCTGAACAGGGCAAGCCCCAAAGATGACATTCCTCTCCCACATATTGATGTTCTGGTAGACAACACTGCTCAGCACAAGGTATTCTCATTCATGGATGGTTTCTCAGGTTATAATCAAATCAAGATGGCACCTGAAGACATGGAGAAGACTACGTTCGTTACACAGTGGGGCACCTTTTGTTACAAGGTAATGCCATTTGGTTTAAAGAACGCAGGGGCAATATACCAGTGCGCTATGGTTGCTTTATTCCATGATATGATCCATCACGAGATAGAGGTATACGTTGATGATATGATAGCCAAATCTCAGAATGAAGAAGAGCACCTTGACCACCTACACAAGCTGTTTGAGAGGTTGAAGAAGTACAAGTTGAGATTGAATCCAAACAAATGCAGCTTTGGGGTTAGATCTGGTAAATTTTTGGGTTTCGTCGTCAGTGGTAAAGGTATTGAAGTCGACCCTGCAAAGGTAAAAGCTATACAAGATATGCCCGCTCCCTGTACTGAGAGAGAATTCAGAGGTTTCTTGGGACGTTTGAACTATATTGCCAGATTTATCTCCCATTTGACCGCTACTTGTGAGCCAATCTTCAAATTACTGAGGAAAGATCAAGTAGTGAAGTGGAACGATGAATGTCAGATAGCTTTTGATAAGATCAAGGAGTATCTCCAAGAACCTCCAGTTCTGATGCCACCAGTTGAAGGAAGACCTCTAATCATGTACTTAACAGTGCTAGAGAATTCAATAGGGTGTGTGTTGGGGCAACATGACGAGTCTGGTCGAAAAGAGCATGCAATATACTACCTTAGCAAAAAGTTTACCGAATGTGAAACAAGATATTCACTGCTTGAGAAAACTTGCTGCGCTTTGGCATGGGCTGCTCGCCGACTAAGACAGTATATGTTGACTCATACCACTCTATTGATCTCTAAGATGGATCTATCAAATACATATTTGAGAAACCTGCTCTCTCTGGACGAATAGCAAGATGGCATATGGTCTTGACAGAATACGACATCCAGTACACTATGCAGAAAGCAATCAAAGGAAGTGTACTAGCTGATCAATTGGCTTATCAAGCGGTGGATGACTATCAGTCTATGAATTTTGAGTTCCCAGATGAGAATATTATGCTTGTTACTGATTATGAAGAACCTGGACCATATAAAGGACCTGAACTAGGATCCTGATGGACTATGGTTTTTGATGGAGCTTCTAACACACTCGGAAATGGTATTGGTGCTGTAATTATCTCTTCTAAGGGTTGCCATACGCCGTTTACTGCTAGACTTTGCTTTGACTGTACCAACAATATGGCTGAGTATGAAGCATGCATCATGGGTATCAAAGCTGCCATTGATATGAGGATCAAATTCTTAAATGTATATGGGGACTCAGCCCTAGTGATCAGTCAGATTAAAGGAGAATGGGACACGAAGCATCCAAATCTCATTCCTTACCGAGAACATGTGTTGACTTTGATTCCATACTTTGAAGAAATCACTTTTGAGTATATTCCACGAGAAGAGAATCAGTTGGCAGACGCGTTAGCCACCATGTCATCTATGTTCAAAGTCAGATGGGACAACGAGGCTCCTAGGATTACTATTGACAGACTAGACGAGCCGACATACTGTTATGAAGTTGATACTGATGGGGGAGAAGAGAAACCTTGGTTCCACGAAGTGAAAAGATATCTCGAAACTCATGAATATCCTGAAGGGGCATCTACCAATGACAAGAAGTTTCTAAGGAGGTTCTCTGCTAAGTTCTTTCTGAGTAACGGAATTTTGTACAAACGCAACCACGATTCAACCTTGCTTCGCTGTGTAGACAAGAAGGAAGCAGAAAAGGTTATGGAAGAGATGCATGACGGAATTTTTGGCACTCACTCCAGTGGGCATATAATGGCTAAGAAAATTTTGAGAGCAGGTTACTACTGGTCTACCATGGAAACTGATTGCCATCATCACTCCAAAACTTGTCACAAGTGCCAGATCTATGCTGACAAAGTACATGTACCACCGGTTCCGTTGAATGTTCTGACTGCTCCTTGGCCTTTTGCAATGTGGGGCATTGATATGATAGGAGAGATTAAACCTACCGCTTCCAATGGACATCGTTTCATCCTTGTTGCTATCGATTACTTTACGAAGTGGGTGGAAGCAGCCTCGTTCGCTTCTGTTACCAAGAATGTTGTAGCTCGGTTCATCAAGCATAACCTTATCTGTCGATATGGCATCCCTGAAAGGATTATCACAGACAATGGTACTAATCTGAACAACACTATGATCACTGAACTCTGCACGTAGTTCAAGATTAAGCATCATAATTCTTCTCCATATCGACCAAAGATGAATGGCGTAGTGGAAGCTGCTAACAAGAATATTAAGAAGATCTTGCAAAAGATGACGGTGACATACAAAGATTGGCATGAGATGTTACCATTTGCTCTTCATGGTCATCGCACCTCAGTACGTACCTCAACAGGGGCAACCCCTTTCTCTTTAGTCTATGGTATGGAGGCAGTTTTACCTGTTAAAGTTCAGATTCCTTCCCTAAGGATTATGCAAGATGCAGGCTTAGATGAAGATGAATGGGTTTAGACTCGACTTGATCAGATAAATTTGATTGATGAGAAGAGGCTTACGGCTGTCTGTCATGGCCAGATGTATCAGAAGCGTATGATCAAGGCCTTTAACAAGAAAGTCAAGCACCAATTGTACCAGGCCGGTGATTTGGTAATAAAGCGTATCATACTACCACAGGGTGATCCCAGGGGCAAATGGACTCCCACATATGAAGGTCTATTTGTAATCAAGAAAATATTTTCTAGCGGTGCTATGATGTTTACTACTATGGACGGTGAAGATTTCCCGCACCCTGTGAATGCGGACATAGTCAAAAGATACTACGCATAAGAAGAGACCCGCTAGGTTGACTGGCCTAGGCAAAAATAAGGGCATCCCGGTGAACCAAAAGGGTTCGGGCTAAAATTAGGGATCTATATACAAAAGAACTGTACACCCGGCAAGTCGAAAACCCGAAAAGGCGGCTTGGGCAAAAAAGGGTATCCCGGTCGAAAACCTGAAAAGGCGGTCCAGGTAAAAGTTAGGGATTAAAGCGTACGACTATGTCCCGTTGGATCACTTATCTGCTTCCAGCTTAGTTTTATCAAGTTCGAACGGTGCAGATCAATCCAGTCATCTTCCTTCCGACAGCAAGGGATGAGATGCTTGAAGATATAGTGGCAGTAGCAGAGTCGAAACTCAACGGGATCATTTCCACATAGTTGTTTCTCTTTGTTTATCACTTTGTACCTTTTCAATTTTACGAAAATTTCCTCTTACTAGGATTTCTGTTTCCTTGTACAAAACTGCCTGTTTATAGGCCAATTTCAAAATCAACACAAGTCTATTTTCAAATTCAAAAATTGCTTTTACTTTCCCTGTTTTGTTTGCGTAAACGTCCAATGGGTACTTTGAATGAACACATGCACTTGAATATGATTGATGTTTACCAAAAAATATATATACATGAAAACAGGAATAACATTTACTAAGGATTCTAGGAGTTGGGATAGTGTTCAAGATATCCACGAACCCCCACAGAGCCAGTTCATGGAAATATCCCCACAGAGCAATCTCCATGGAATTATCTCTATTGAGCTATCTTCACAAGCTCATCCCGACAGAGATATATTCCCCTACAGAATTAGTATACCCTCAGATAGAAATCGGGGCATCTTCCAGCGATTCACTTCCATATCTTCGATAGATAGCTTGGCATGATCATAGATCCCCTAGCAGATAAAGAAGTTGATCATTTCCCCAGCATACAACAGAAATTTCCTCAACGCAGCCTATGAAATTCTAATCCCCATCGGAGGTTATTCCCTCTATGTAGTATACAGAATTTAATTCCCCAGCTGAGTTTATTTCTCTAACACTATAGAATCCTTTCCCCCAGTAGAATTTATTCAAGGATGCTATCCCCAGAAGAGTTGACACTCATGTCTGGAACCTGGTCAGATAGTGCATCGGAGAATTATCCATCTCTTTTATTCCCAGTCAGAATGCATACAATCAATTTCCACAGTAAAAGAACCACGGACTACCGACTCTCCTGACAGAATACTTCCATCCACAAGCGGAAGTCAAAGATCCCCAGCGGAATATTCCCAAACGGAAAGTATGAATCCCCAGTAGAGTCATTCCAAACAGGATCTGAAGATTTATTTTCTCCATCCCCAACAACAGTCAGGGATTTATTTTCCCCAATCAAACTTTACTATTCAAAGCCACCGCTACCTTCAGCGACATTTCATACCCATACATCATTTACAATACATCATAGCATACACATACAAAATGCATATAACATTCTCATTTAGTTTTAAAAGCATCATTACGCAATGCATTACATATATCATGACATTGCATAAAACTAACTTGGTTTTTTTAGGTTAGTTCTCAAACGGACAAATATTATCAACAGTTTATCATCTTTCAGATACAATCAGTCGAAGATTCATTCTAATACTCCTTTGGATATAGTCAGGAGTAGACTCATTCCAGTACATCTTCTAGACACAGTTCAGATACAATCAAGACACATATTCATTCTGATACTTATTCCAGTACATCTTTTAGATACAGTCGGTCGAAGACTCATTCTAATACTATTTTTTTAGATACAGTCATACGTAGACTCATTCTAATACGGCTCTAGAATACAGTCAGGCAAAGACTCATTCTGATCTCCTTATAGATACAGTTAAGACATAGACTCATTCTAGAACATCATACAGATACAATCAAGGCACAAGCATCATTCTGGCACTCCCCAACACGTCTGCTAGATACAGTTGGACATAGACTCATTCTAGTATATTCCTCAGATACAGTCAAACCTAGACTCATTCTGATACTTCTATCAGCAGTTACTTTGGATGGCATCTATAAGACCATCTCCATCCTGTCCTCTTTCCGAATGGCATCTTTAAGCTCATTCAAGGAATTCAATCAACCAACAAGCGCTACTTCGTGCACCCGTGCGTGCAAATTTCTGGGCACTTAAGTGTTCAATCCTCTTCCACCTTCAGATCACGAATGGCAGACATGCCAATCTAACTCCTAAGGTTTAAGAAGATTGAACAGGGGCAGTTGTTGTACCCCAAAATTTGCCCGCCCTATTTCTAACATTTAAATTATTTTTAACTTTGATTTTATAAGTTTTTTTTTTAATCTTATTTTTAATTTAAATAATATCTAGAATAAGTAAATAGGATTATTGCTGTTTTTAATTTAATTTAATTTTAATCATTTTTATTGTTTAATTTTTATTTAGTATTATTTAATTTGGGCCTAAAATTATCCATTAAGGACTTTTTTGGATTTTAGAAAATAGTTAACCCTAATTTGTTTCATTATATATATATATATATATATATATATATATATATATATATATATTTATATGTGTGTGTGTGTGTGTGTGTGTGTGTACAGAGTGGAAGACCGAAAAAAAAACTAAGAGAAACACACGACCGGAATCAATGCATCAGCCACAACATTTGCTTTGCCCGGGTGATAACTCAAATCAAAATCGAAATCCTTCAACAGCTCTGACCACCTTCTCTGCCTTATATTCTGAAATTCTGGCATATATATCAGATGTCCTATCGAGATGTCGAGACACTGATATACAACAACAATGAACAAGTTCAAAATAAAAGTGTGCAGAAAATGTAAAGAACACCAGAAATTGTTAACCCAGTTCGGATCTAACTATCCTACATCTGGGGGCTACCAAGCCAGGGATGAAATCAATATTCGATAGTATCAATTCACTGATAACCACACCCGGTTCAATCAACTCACTTAATCACTACCCTTCCTATGACTTCTACCTAAGACTCCCCTAGGTAT
The DNA here is from genome assembly GCA_022829125.1 of Lathyrus tuberosus. Taxonomy (NCBI): domain Eukaryota; kingdom Viridiplantae; phylum Streptophyta; class Magnoliopsida; order Fabales; family Fabaceae; genus Lathyrus; species Lathyrus tuberosus. The sequence continues at coordinate 17,010,551 of JALAZF010000016.1, forward strand.
GAGGCCCTCCTCAAATCCCTCTTCAATCACAACCCGTGACTGGTTCCTTACAAGATAAGTAACAATGGTCGAAACACAAATTCTCAATACTTCACAACTTATAAGAATTAACACCCAGCTACTCAATGCTTAAAAGCTTATGAGCAACCTTACACAACTTACACTAGAGTCCTTATACTGTTATCATAAGATACCAGTTAGGCTCACAAAACACAAGCACACAACCCTAAAAATACATGTAAGTTCGACACCTAAAACTAGGTTTACATCAGTCTATTTATAGCTTGTAAACTGGACTGAATTAGGCTTCAAAAATGCAGCAATTAGGCTGCTCACAAATCTGCAAAATTAACTCCAATAAAATAGGTCTTCAATCCAAAGTTTCCTATTATGTCTCCATAATTAGAAACAGCAGCAAATCCGAAAACCAACAAGTAACCCTAATCCAAAAATGCTTTGGATGCCACATAGAATAACCAAATATTCACAGAATATTCAGTTACAAATCATAGTAACAGAATCTGCATTAAAAACTGACTTCTCAACGCGATGTCCTATGAGCTGCCATGGAACATCTTCATACGACATGTTGAACAAAGAGTAATGAAACATATTTTTAGACATCTTCATTCAACATCTGCTGCTACATGAGTTTTAGAAAAATAATGCCAACCATAAAACCAAGGAAATAACAATCTCCCCCTTTGGCTTATTTTTGGCTAAAACTCCACACACACTTAAACACCATCAGTATCAACAGCGGAAAGAACACTCAAATACCATTAGTATAAAAAAAAACCACAAACAAATCCAGCATAGCAGCATTCCCCTTCAGCTGCAAAAAAAAACACATAGTACCAGCAAACATCTCATCATAGCAACTCCCCCTCAACAGCAGCAACACACCAACCATCTGCAGCACACACACTCTACCTGCAACAGCACAAGCACATAACAATGCTGCTCCCCCTCACACTTACTACTCCCCCTTTTTAGCCACAAATATGACAAAGAGAGGTCATAGACAAATGTAACCAAATTACACAGCAGTATATTGTTCAAAACCAAAACAGAATTAAGTTGTCCAAAAAAACAAACAAAAAAAAACCAGAAAGTAAACTTGCAGATAGCCTCTAGCTATTCAGCACTGTCCACTTCAGCCACCTCGTCACTTTCACCTTCAGAATCACCTTGTCCATCATCTTCAGTCAGCTCTTGCTCTTTAGCAGCATTTCTCTTTTCATTCACACACTGCACTACCAGAACCTCCTTTAGTCTTTTCAGTCTGGCAGCCAGAAAGCACATTGATTGCTATAGGTCTTCATGAATGCACACCCCAAGTCTGCTCCTCAGGTTTTCAAACTGAACTGCATCCAGAGCCTTGGTAAATATGTCAGCAAGCTGATTTTCTGTGCTCACATGCTCAAGTGTTATGACTTTGTCCTCCACAAGTTCTCTGATGAAGTGATGTCTGATGTCAATGTGCTTTGTCCTGCTATGTTGGATGGGATTTTTGGCAATATTAATAGCACTCAGGTTGTCACAAAATAGTGTCATGACATCTTGTGTGACATTATACTCTGACAACATCTGCTTCATCCATACCAGTTGCGCACAACTACTACCAGCTGCTATGTACTCAGCTTCAGCAGTAGAAAGGGATACTGAATTCTGCTTCTTGCTAAACCATGAAATAAGATTATTTCCTAGAAAGAAGCATCCACCTGAAGTGCTTTTCCTGTCATCTGCACTTCCAGCCCAATCAACATCACAGTATCCTCTTAAATCAGTCCCAGAATCATGGCTATATAGCATCCCATAGTCACTTGTGCCATTCACATATTTCAGAATCCTCTTCACTTGATTCAAGTGACTCACCTTAGGATCAGATTGATATCTGGCACACACTCCAACAACAAAGGAAATGTCAGGTCTGCTTGCTGTGAGATACAGTAGACTTCCAATCATACTTCTGTACAAGCTGTGGTCCACACTTACTCCATTCTCATCCTTGGATAACTTCAAATGGGTGGGAGCGGGTGTCCTTTTGTGATTGGAATTATCCAGGACAAATTTCTTTACTATACTCTTAGCATATTTGCTTTGAGAAATAAAGATAAAATCCTCCATTTGTCTGACTTGTAATCCAAGAAAGTAGCTAAGTTCTCCAACCAAACTCATTTCAAATTCTGATTGCATTTGTTGAACAAACTGTTTCACCATAGCTTCAGTCATTCCCCCAAATACAATGTAATCCACATAAATTTGGGCTACCATTAATTTTTCGCCTTCTTCCTTGACAAACAAAGTTTTGTCAATCCCTCCTTTTCTATAACCATTTGCTACTAAGAATTCTGTCAGCCTCTCATACCAGGCCCTTGGAGCTTGTTTCAAGCCATACAACGCTTTCCTCAGTTTGTACACATGATTGGGGAAGTTTGGATCAGTGAATCCTTTAGGTTGATCTACATAGACTTCTTCATTTAGATAGCCATTCAGAAAAGCACTCTTCACGTCCATTTGGAACAGCTTGAATTTTAGATTACAAGCCATCCCCAAGAGTAGTCTGATGGATTCTAATCTAGCCACTAGAGCAAAAGTCTCATCAAAGTCAACTCCCTCAACTTGAGTATACCCTTGTGCAACAAGTCTCGCTTTGTTTCTTGTAACCACTCCAAGCTCGTCAGACTTGTTTTTGTAGATCCACTTTGTTCCAATAACATTCACCTCTTCTGGTCTTGGTACAAGATCCCAGACATCATTTCTTCTGAACTGCTCCAGTCTTCTTGCATAGCATTTATCCAAAACTCATCTGTCAGAGCTTCCTTGACATTCTTTGGCTCGATCTTTGACACAAAGCAAGCATTTGACACAGTCTCCCTTCTTCTGGTTCTCACACCTTCATTCAGATCTCCAATAATTAATTCCCTAGGGTGATCCTTCTGAATCCTTATAGAGGGTCCCCTGTTAGCATCCTCTACCTCTTCATTCTCAGGTCTGGTGTTGATTTCTTGAGCACTATCTTCCACAGACTCAATGTCTGGAGAGTTTTCATTGTTCATGGGCAGACATGCTCCAACATCATCTGGGACATCTTCATCGTTGCCAGAATCATCAACCACCACATTTATGGATTCCATCATTGCTTGAGTTCTGGAATTGAACACCTTATATGCTTTATTGTTTGTAGAGTAACCCAAAAATATTCCTTCCTCACTCTTAGGATCCATCTTTCGCCTTTGCTCACGATCCGCTAAGATATAGCACTTACTACCAAACACATGGAAATACTTCACATTCGGCTTTCTACCTTTCCATAGCTCATAAAGAGTGACAGAGGTACCTGATCTGATAGTCACCCTATTGTGTATATAGCAAGCAGTATTCATGGCTTCAACCCAAAAGTGATATGGGAGCTTTTTGGCATGAATCATGACTCTTGCACATTCTTGTATGGTCCTGTTCTTCCATTCCACCACACCATTCTGCTGAGGAGTGATTGGTGATGAGAATTCATGAGTGATTCCCTCAGATAGGCAGAACTCTTCAAACCTGCTATTTTTGAATTCTTTCCCATGGTCACTTCTGATTCGAACAACGCCACAATCCTTTTCCCGTTGAATTCTGTGACACAATTCTTTAAAGGCTGCAAACACTTCAGACTTTTCTCTGATAAAACTTATCCAAGTGAATCTAGAGTAGTCATCTACGACAACATAGGCATACTTCTTTCCACCAAGACTTTCAACCTGCATAGGTCCCATTAAGTCCATGTGAAGAAGTTCCAGAACTCTAGAAGTTGTGGTAAGATGTTGAAGCTTCTTGTGTGACACCCTTGTTTGCTTCCTAACTTGACATTCACCACATATTCTGTCCTCATCAATCTTCAGCTTGGAAATACCTCTAACAGCTTCACTTGACATAACCTTCTTCATCCCTTTCAGGTGTAAGTGACCCAATTTCTGATGCCACAGTTTGGTTTCATCTTCCTTTGACATCAAACATGTAGACAGATTTTCAGGTTCTTGAGGATTCCACAGATAGCAGTTATCCTTAGACCTGGTACCCTTCATAACAACTTCATCTTTCTCATTGGTTACCAGACATTCAGATTTGGTGAAATTTACCTTGAACCCTACATCACACAATTGGCTTATACTGATTAAGTTTGCGGCCAGTCCTTTGACAAAGAGAACACGATCCAGATTTGGTTGTCCAGTGTATTCCAGCTTTCCAACACCTTTAATCTCACCCTTTGATCCATCCCAAAGGTGACATAATTGGTGGAGTGAGGCTTAATGTCAGACAGGAACTTCTTTACACCAGTCATGTGTCTTGAACAACCACTGTCAAAGTACCAATCTTCTCTGGCAGATACTCTAAGAGAAGTATGTGCTATGAGGCTATCCATCATTTGTCTAGGAATCCATCTTCTCTTCACTTTACCCCAACTCTGTTCTTTATTTTGTTGCTGAGCAGTTTTGGGATAGCCGTGCAGCTTGTAGCAAAAGAATTTTAAGTGACCAATCTTGCCACAGTAATGACATCTCCATGGTTTATACTTTGATCTACAAACTCTTTTCTGATGCTTCATCTGATGTTGAAACATGTGATTTGACATCTCCACTTCTTGCTTTATTTTCTGAGGAACAAACTTCAATACAGTCTTCTTAGAAGTCTCTGTTTGATCGTTAAAACTAAGGCCTTGCACATTTCCAGCTTCTTTCCCATTCTGAAGGATCTCATCCAGCTGCGTGGTACCATTGTTCAGCATTCTTATAGATTTGGTCATATTGTCAAGTTTTGACTTTTGCCATTCAACCTCCTCCTTCAGATCAGCAATGGTTGATAGATGTTCTTCCTTCTCAGCTTCCAGTTGAGCTATCAAGATCTTCTACTCCAATATAATCTGGCACCTTTCTTCATTCTTGATACACAATTCTGAAAACCCTGAGAATACTTCTTCCTTAGTGAGTTCTCCAACATAAGATTCTTTGTCAGAGTCAGATTCACAAGAAGTTTCTCCATCAGCCTTACAGACTCCACTCAAGGCTGTCACCAATTTTGCTGATTCTTCTTCAATATCACTCTCAGTCTCTCCTTCTGACCAAGACACGGATAGGCCCTTCTTCTGCCTTTTGAGATACGTGGGACACTCAGTCTTTATGTGCCCATATCCCTCACATTCGTAGCATTGAACTCTCTTCCCTTGATTAGAGTCTTCTTCAGTTCTGGATCTTCTGCCTCCATCCCGGTTCTTTCTGATGTCGAGTGACTTGTTCTGAGCATTTGCTCTCGACTTCCAGTCAATCCTTTTCAACACTTTGTTAAATTGTTTACCAAGTAATACCAGATCTTTAGGCACATCTTCATCTTTGACCAGTTCTCCTTCATCATCTGAGTCATCAGCATTCGACACAAATGCTATACTCTTCTTCTTTTCAGCTTTTTCACTGAATCCTAACTCAAAAGTTTGGAGTGATCCCATAAGCTCATCCACCTTCATTTTGTCAATGTCCTGAGCTTCTTCTATAGCAGTAACCTTCATATCAAATCTCCTAGGAAGAGACCTGAGAATCTTCCTGACTAGCTTGCTGTCAGACATCTTTTCTCCTAAGGCACTAGAGGTATTAGCTATCTCAATAATGTTCATATGAAAATCATGAATGCTCTCATCCTCTTTCATCTTTAAACTCTCAAACTTGCTAGTGAGAAGCTGAAGCTTTGACACTTTCACATTTGAGGTCCCTTCATGAGCAACTTTCAAGACCTGCCAAGCCTCTTTGGCAATAGTACAATGCTCAATCAGCCTGAAGATATTTCTGTTGACACTATTGAACAATGCATTCATGGCTTTAGAATTTCCAACAGATCCTTTGTAGTCAGCATCATCCCAGTCCTCTTCTTCCTTCAGAACATCAGTAAGATTTCCTTCTCCATCTCTCACCTTTGGAGGCTCCTAACCTTTGAGAACAGCTTTCCATGCTTGATCATCCATGGACTTGATGAAAGCTATCATCCTAGGTTTCCAATACTCATAGTTAGAACCATCCAGCAGAGGTGGTTTGTTCAGAGCTCCTTCATCCTTGTCCATTGTACCAGAAAGTACCTTCCCTGAATCTCACCCAGAAACAACAAAGGGTGCCTGCTCTTGATGCCAATTGAAATTCTGGCCTATATATTAGATGTCCTATCGAGATGTCGAGACACTGATATACAACAACAATGAACAAGTTCAAAATAAAAGTGTGCAGAAAATGTAAAGAACACCAGAAATTGTTAACCCAGTTCGGATCTAACTATCCTACATCTGGGGGCTACCAAGCCAGGGATGAAATCAATATTCGATAGTATCAATTCACTGATAACCACACCCGGTTCAATCAGCTCACTTAATCACTACCCTTCCTATGACTTCTACCTAAGACTCCCCTAGGTATGAGGCCCTCCTCAAATCCCTCTTCAATCACAACCCGTGACTGGTTCCTTACAAGATAAGTAACAATGGTCGAAACACAAATTCTCAATACTTCACAGCTTATGAGAATTAACACCCAGCTACTAAATGCTTAAAAGCTTATGAGCAACCTTACACAACTTACACTACAGTCCTTATACTGTTATCATAAGATACCAGTTAGGCTCACAAAACACAAGCACACAACCCTAAAAATACATGTAAGTTTGACACCTAAAACTAGGTTTACATCAGTCTATTTATAGCTTGTAAACTGGACTGAATTGGGCTTCAAAAATGCAGCAATTAGGCTGCTCACAAATCTGCAAAATTAACTCCAATAAAATAGGTCTTCAATCCAAAGTTTCCTATTATGTCTCCATAATTAGAAACAGCAGCAAATCTGAAAACCAACAAGTAACCCTAATCCAAAAATGCTTTGGATGCCATATAGGATAACCAAATATTCACAGAATATTCAGTTACAAATCATAGTAACAGAATCTGCATTAAAAACTGACTTCTCAACGCGATGTCCTATGAGCTGCCATGGAACATCTTCATACGACATGTTGAACAAAGAGTAATGAAACATATTTTTAGACATCTTCATTCAACATCTGCTGCTACATGAGTTTTAGCAAAATAATGCCAACCATAAAACCAAGGAAATAACATATTCAATTCTTTCTAATCAGATAAGTACTTCAGACTTTTATGATCACTAAATGCTTCAAACTTAGAGCCAAACAGATAATGTCTCCAAATTTTCAACACAAACACCACGGCAGCCAATTCTAAGTCATGGGCAGGATAATTCCTCTCATGAACGCGCAATTGTCTCGAAGCATAGGCAACAACTTGTCCATCCTGCATCAATACTCCACATAGACCCATCTTTGATGTATCACAATACACCACAAAAGATTCGCTCGGATTAGGAAAAAATCAACATTGAAGCGGTAGTTAACCTCTTCTTCAATTCCACAAAACTCTCCTCACAAGCTACATCCCACACAAAAGCTTGACCCTTTCGAGTCAACTGAGTCAAAGGTAATGCCAACATAGAAAAGCCTTCAATAAACTTGCGGTAATAACCCGCCAATCCCAGAAAACTTCGTATCTCAGTAGCAGACTTCGGAGTCTCCCACTGCAACACAACATCAAACTTAAAAGGATCAACATCAATTCCACCCCTTTAAATCTCTTGGCCAAGGAAACTCACTTCCCTCAACCAAAACCCACACTTCGACAGTTTCACATACAACTTCTTCTCTTTCAACACTTGTAACACAGTCCTCAAATGCTCATCATGCTCTCCTTCGAATTTAGAGTACATCAGAATATCGTCGATAAAACCCACTACAAACTTATCCAAATACTCATGAAAAATCTGATTCATGTACTCCATGAACACCAGGTGCATTAGATATGCCAACCGACATCACAACATACTCATAGTCATTATACCTCGTCCTGAAAGCTATCTTCGGAATATCATCAAGCTTAACACGAATCTGATGATAACCAGACCTCAAATTAATTTTGCTAAAACACAAGCACCCACCAATCAATCCATCAAATCATCAGTCCTCAAAAGTGGATACTTATCCTTGATCGTCACTTTATTCAATCGTCTATAATCCACACACAATCTCGTAGTACCATCTTTCTCCTCCACCTACAACACAGGAGCACCCACGGAGAAACACTTAGTCGAACAAGCTTCATACCAAGCAACTCTTCCAATTGCTTCTTCAATTCTCCCAACTAAGATGTAGACATCCGGTAAGGAGCCATTGACACCGGACTCATACCTAGTATCAAATCCACCGCAACCTTTACCTCTCACTCTGGAGGCCAATCACTTACGCCATCAGGAAACACTTCCAAAATTTCACAAACAAAAGGCAAAATACCCACTTCTCCACCTTCACTAATACTCAAAATTACCCTCAACATAAATGTCTCGGCACCATCCTGCATCGACTCATCAAAACCATCTGTAAGCACTTAGCTTAACTTCAACTATTCACTGCGCACACCACTTAAGCTCGTAAGACACGTCTATCCCATCCAACATGATCCCGTCTATTATCAACAAGAGATTAAGGGTGATCAGTTCCTCAATTTGTCAATAACAGCCGACTGTCATGAGGCGGTACAAACTATCTTTACCAAACTATCATAGCGTCCAACACCACACTTAGCCATCGCCCCCTACTTGAAGCATCGTGGAGAAGCACCATCTTCTCCCCCACTTGTTTCATTCCCAACCTGCAAATGGAAAACAAAACAAACATCGACAGTGTTTTCACACACATGCCACACACTAGGGAATAGACAACATTAGACAACCTGGTCGGACGGACGGACCTGCTCTGATACCACTAATGTAACACCTTTTTCTACCCCATAACTATCGCAGCGGAATAAACATAAAATCATAGTAAAATCAGAATCGCCTCAAAGGGTGCACATTTCTCAATAAATTCAAATAAGCAAAATTGCTCCGTAAATGACGGGTTTTCCTCAATATAACTCAAATTGCCTTCAAAGGGCAGCAAAACCACCATAACCACAAAAATCCCACAAAAAGGGTTTATTAAAATAAACCATAGTCATCAAATAGTCAATAAAATAACAGCCAAAATAAAACTCAGCATGGTTCGACTCAACGACCCAACCCGATGTTACACTATCAGAGCAAGACCCTCTACATCGACCAAAATGCAAATAATACTTCAAAAGTTCCTCGAAGCATCCACGACTAATCCTGATCACCTGCACGTTACCCACATGGAGGCAACATTAAAACAGGCAGGGTGAGTAAATACAATTCATTATAATCAATATAAAATAAGATATGGATAAAAATGGCGTCGTCATCATATACAACATCATCAGAGTCATCACAATGCAAACATCAAAACATGTCATCAGAAATCACAACAAATGCCACATAAATGCAATGCACAACATGACTCATGCATGTGGTACCAATCGTCACAATCTATGGACGCTTAGGCCATCACCCTCCAAAGATCCCCGTCAATAGGATCGGTTCCACACAAGAACCAGAGCACATCATAAACCACTTCACATCCACACAATGGGATGAAAGCCAAAAATAGACTGAAGTCTAACATCATCATCACTGGATCAAAGGCCTAACATCATCATCAAAATATGCTATGAATGCATGATGCACAACGTCATCACGTGCATCATCATTCATCAAAATCTCATATTCGTCATATCGTCATTTATTCATCAAAGCGTCATGCATCATCATTTTATCATCAACAACATAGCTCATGCTAATTCACATCAGTAGTTAATCATCAGACATCAGGTATAAACAGCTCATAATCATCAATACACTCGTGGTAATTCAATTCATCACTTAAATCATCAAACATCATATATAACAGTTCATAATCATCAATATACATCACGGTAGTTCACATCATCAATTATCATCAAACATCACGAAATCATCATCATATGATCATCAATAACATCAGGGAAATTCATCAGAAAAGTCACGGCATCAAAACATCAAAATAGCTCAAGAAACATAAAATAATTCGCGAACAGCAGATGTTCGCTACAACGTTCGCCTTGCGAACATGTTCGCTAGGACGTTCGCTTTGCGAACTCCAGCGAACCCCAATATCCCACACCAAAAACCAGAGAGTCCCCCCTTCTGCCTCTCCTCGCTACCTCTATTCGCTTAGCGAAGCCCTTCGCTAGGACATTCGCTTTGCGAGCCCCAAAAGTCACTTCCCAGGATTCATCTCAGTATCATCACACAATCATCGCGCATTCACTGCGCTGCTCGCTTTGTGAGTCTAGGCGAACATTCGCCTTGCGAATGATTTGTTCGCTTTGCGAACCCGCGACTTCAGGAAATCGCTGCTACACATCAGTAGCATAACAAACCCAAAACACCTTACGAATTCACCCTCATTTCACCCAAAACATCCCCAAAACATTTCTAAGACATCATGGCAAATCAATGGCATAAAACCTACGACATTTAGGTCGATTAATTCCACTATCCTAACTCAAAATCACCTAAACCTTCACAACTCTCAAGGTTCCCATAAACCCCATAAATCCCATTCTCATACAAGATCCCACGTATCATCAAAAGGTTTAGCCTCGAAGGCTTATTTTTACCCGCATCAATTCAACCCTTAATAATCCATCATCGATCCTCAGAAATACCCCTAAATCATCAATAACTCATAAACCCTTCAAAAATCCCAAAATCCACTTTAAACACATCACTTCCTATATTGAAAACAATGAAAGGCAATACTCCCCATACCTTAGATTGTCGTTCCGGAGTTTTCTCTACTGATTCTTTGGAAGCCTTCACGAATCCTCTCCCTTTTCCTTTCCTTAGAGCTCTGCACTTTCTCCTTATTTTCACATTCCAACCAAAATGAATCTTATTCCTTTCCAACTCCTTTTTGTTAAACCCTTGGGCTTCCAAAATAGGCTTTCCTAATAATACCCTCACTAATCCTCCTCAAAAGTCCATCTTACCCTTAATTCCTCTAATATTATTTAAATTAATAATAATACTAATATATTCATATTATATACTATTATTTAATTAAATAACCAAAACTCCACAAAATTCCACACAATGCCCAAAATTCACCAAAAATCGCGAATAATATACTTAAATAAATTAAATAAATATTCTAATAAATTTGGGGTGTTACATCATGTATGAGAAGGAAGGTACATATATGTACTTTACTAGACGGACGAGCCCCTTTCAATCAAAAGTTATGATCGCGACAACACCTTCTTTTAAGAAAAGTAGTGTAAATATTGGTAAGGGGCCGATTGATTTGGATACAACCACATCTATAGATTTGGAGGTGAGGAGCTTTATGGAAGGCAATAATAGTAGCTGCCCAAAAGTGGATCTTCAGTGCCTTCTAGCGAAGAAGATTTTCAATTTTGGGAGAAGAACAGGCTGTTAGCGACTAACGACGTTGAGAAGGCAAAGAGGATGGATTCACAAAAAATGCTCGAATTGCTTTACACATACTTGATGATGAGTACCATGATAGGTAGAACAATGTTTACGGATTCAAATTTTTCTAATAAGTGAGAAAAGATATTCAAGTCCAACCTCAAGAAAATGAACATGAATTATGAAGTTAACAAAACCTTATTGCGCATGCTAATAAGAGAAAACTTCTCTAGAGAAGGATTATAAAGATGCACAAGTCACACACGAAAAAATAAGACAGGAAAAAGAAACAATTTTGGGAGAAAATAAAATCTTAGAGGCGGGTTACTAGAGTAAGAACGCCAAACTTGTTGAAGTTGAGGCCAAAGTGAATGGCTTTAAGGAGTCGGCAGGAACTCATTCTTCTACTGTGCAGGCTTTTCAGGAAAATCTAGAGGAAGCTCGTATGAAAGATCTTATTTTTTGTGATAAAGATTTTGAAAAGGAAAAAGAGAGAATTCATAGTTTATATCCTGAGCTTGACCTTGGCTAGATGAATTATTTTAAGGTGGTCGCGGATGGCTGAAAGGTGGAAAAGACATATCTTGAGGTTGGACAGGAACTAGTCGAAGAACCAGAGAATGGTGAGAACCTTTTTTTGTTTTGTGTGGAGAAGGCGACTACTTAACATCAAGAGTCAGTGGCAACCATGAGAGGAGACGATGATGTTCAAAATAATGATTTATCCGAAGCTGCCTCTAGCAATTAGGTCTTTTGATGTATTTGGTTTAATTAGTTTGAATAATCTTTATGTCTATTCCCTTTTTGGGGGTATTTTGAATGGAATTTTTACTCCTTTTTGTTAGAAAGTTACGTAGGGAAAAAGAGTATCACCCTATTGTTTGATTACTTTATTGATTTTATTATTGGTGTTACATATTATATTGCCATAAAGGATTCTGTTGACCATAATAATACCTTAATTTTCCAATGTTTCAAGTTCTTGGAACTTCATCACCCTCTAAACTTTCTAGCTTGTAAGCATCTTGGGATAATCTTGGTCATACTTGATACTCCCTCCAGTTTAGGAAATAGTTGGGGGGAGAATATGGTAGCGGAATGGTCTAGAAGGAGTTGTGCTATGCAAAATGCGATGAATGGTATGTTAAATGCATAACCTAATTGAATGAATTGATGACTATGTATGCAGGTAATTTTGAACCATAAGCTAGTTAAATTGAGTAAATGGTAGTGTATGTTGTGAGGTATGACTGTTGCCTCTATTTAATCTTCTTAGACCTAAATTCATGAATGATGATAAATTTTCGGGCATTCAAGGTAGAAGAGGATTAAATACAAGAATATCCACACAAAATTCCGTTGAGAATGGAGCTGTATTGAAAGGAAAGTAAGTGTATTATATGGAATTTGTTTGTTGGGGATTGACTGAAATGTTTTGTTGGGGGTTGACTAAAATATCCTGTTGGGGAAATGGATCAATCGCAAGAGAAAATGTTTTATATGCATGATATATGAAATGTATGATCAAATTTTCATGATGCATGAAGTTATGTATGCTATTAAGCTATGGGTTATTTTTGTGAGTGGATGACTGGTATTCACAAGGGTAAGAATCTTTTGGTATGAGGTAGACCAGAAAGTTTGTACCTTGAAGAGAAGAGATAGGTGTGAGTGTTTATGATGATTTTTGTAATGTTTGGTTAGATAGGAACTGGCTACTTGAAGAGAAGAGGTAGTTGAGATATTCTTGTAGGGTTCCATAAAGGTAAGGGAATTGTTTGCCAGACGGGAACTGATTACCAGATGGGAACTGAGTTTTGTAATGCTTGGTTAGACAGGAACTGACTACTAGACGTGAACTAGTTTTAAATGAATGGCCAGACGGGCACTGGCTACCACACGATAACTGGATTTTGAAATCTTGGCCAGACGAGAACTGGGCTTTGAGTTGGTTTCCAGACAGGAACTGGGTTTTTAAACGGTTGGCCAGACAGGAACTGGACTTTGAAGTTGTAGCCGGACGGGAACTAGATTTTGAATTGATTTACCAAAGAGGAACTAGAATTTGAAATGGTTTTCCAAATGGGAACTGGGCTTTGAAATGATTTTCCAGAGGGGAACTGGATATTACATTAATTGGTTAGACGGGAACTGACCACTAGATGAGAATTGGATTTTGTAAGGTTTGACCAGATGGGAACTGGATTTTGAAATGATTGGCCAGGCGAAAAATGGCTACCAGGCGGGAACTTGATTTTATAAGGATTGACCAGATGAAAACTTGACTTTGAAATGGTTAGCCAGACGGGAACTGGGCTTTGAATTAACTGTCATACAAGAACAGGATTTTGCAAAGGTTGGCTAGACGGGAACTAAATTTTGCAATGATTGACCAGACGGGAACTGGATTTTGAAATGGTCGACCAGACAAGAACTGGCTACAAAACAGGAACTGGATTTTTGAAAGGATTGAATAGACGAGAACTGGCCACCAAACAGGAACTGGATATTTAAAACGATTAAACAGACAAGAACTGGCTATCAGACGGGAACTAGATTTTTGAAAGGATTGACCAGACAAGAATTGGCTACCAAATGAGAACTGGATTTTGTAAGGATTGACTAGACGAGAACTAGATTTTGAAATGATTAGCCAGACGGGAACTAGACTGTGAAGTGATTTTCCAGACGGAAACTGGGTTTTTGAAATGTTTTACTAGATGGGAACTGGGCTTTGAAAAGGTGTCAACCAAAGTTAGACCTTGTGGGAAACTTGTTGGGAACATCAGCCGGGAATTTGTGTGGGTAATGTTCTCTTTGGAAGTACATTAATGTCTTAATCGGGGATTGATATGTGCTTTTGAGAAAGGCTTGAATCTGGCTTATGCTAGGTATGCATGTTTGAATTTGTATAGCGTAATGCTTCATTTTGACGGATATGCTATGCGTTTGAGGGTGAAATGCTTTGCGATGATGATTATTATATGCGGAATACCAGTGGTTGGGCTTTATGAGATGCCAAGCAAGTTGGAATTTAGGGAGGTGCAAAGTCTGATTGGGTTTTACAAGTGCGAAGTATGATTGGGCTTTGGCTTTTCTTGTTTGTTTTACAAGGCTTCATGATATGCCCGGTGAATGATATGCATGAGTGAAGTGACATGATTAATGCATGGTGATGATTTATGCATTGGTTTTAATGGTTTGAAAAGTGTTCATGTTGCAGGAGATGAATGGTTTAAGGCTAGGATAAGGGTTATGAAGACGGGATTCTCTGACACCTACTCCAGGCTCAACGGTTGTTGACACACCTTGGCACTTGACTTGAAACATGGAGAGAACTTGTACCTTCGTAGTCTATCTCTGTCCCCAGTCTTTCAGAATCTGCATGGATTTCCCTAGATTAATTGAATCTTGAAGTGGCATGCCCTTTTGCTCAACAGAGTTTTCAGGCGTTTTTCCCCTCGGTGTGATCTTACTTCTCATCGTGGAAACTTTCTTGATGTCAAGTGCTTATCCACGAATAAAATTTTTTGTTTTTTGAAAATGATAATAATAATACAATGCTTATGTCAGTTTTGAAATCCAAGCCTGTTCACTAAGATGGTGCTATGACATACAGTGAATGAATCACTAGTTAGAATGCCATATAGATACCAACAGAAATGATAAGCAAATCTTTTAGGAGTCAGCTTCAACGCAATCTTACCGTAGTATACTTTCAAAATAAACCCTGCTTAAATTAATTCTTTTAAGGGTTGTAACATGCCTGGTTCACGGTTTTAGAATAAAGGATTTATGGTTCAAAGTTTTATTTTAACACACCCATTCTCCTTGATGTTCTCCAGTCCTACGTTCAGCTAGTTCAACATAAGCCTTCATTTTTCAAAAGGATTTTGAATAGTAGAGTGATGGTGAAGGAACCAACAAGGTTTCCGAAGTGGCAGTCACCCACTCTTTTGTTTTTGTTTACTTGTGGTCACATGAATTTGTTCTTGCTGAGGATTTTTTTGATCCTTTCTGTTTTCCCTAATTTTTGTGTAGACTGATTTTTTTGAGTTTGCAGTCTACCTGGATGCCCTGATTTTTGCCTCAGTCACTCGTTTTTTAGTTTTTCACTTAGAAGGCTTTTTTTTAATTTCTCGCTTTTTCTTCTTTTTTTGTTGGAACGAATCGTGACATTTTTCGTTCGATTTGTTGAAAGGGTTGTGACTGCCTCGTTTTTTTTGCCGGCGAGGGACAACCGTTATGGACTTGTGATTTTCGACCTCGCTTGAGGGATAAGACGTTGATCCTCAAATGGGATGTTCCTCTTTTTTTTTTTGGAAATTTGAACGCACGACCAAACTAACTGAAGACTACCCTGCCCAAGTTAAGATTGAGGGGTTTTTTGTATAGAAAGAAACTCCTACTCCTTGGCTCAAAGGGGTTAACTAGGGATTATCTTCCTTCTACCTCCGGTGTTTAGGGATTTGAAACAATGTCTTACATCGTCAGCAAGGTTTTATTCGAAAGCATATAACTAGTAGTTTTATGTATTTTGATTTCATCATTCTCCTTATGATTTTTGCTTGAACAAGAGTTCGATACCGATGAATAAAATATGAGTGAACACAAATAGATTGATTCGAAACATGCATATTCATTTCATTATAATTATCATTAAAAAATTATAAGTTTTATAAGTGAACAATGCTTGACAAACAAGAATGAGTGCAAATGAAAATGATATGAAGATGATGTAATGATTGACAGTGTTGAGAATGCGCTCTCAGGCTTGATTGATTGTTTCATGGGATGCTTTTGCAGTTTTGGAACTTACTCGGGTGAAGGACTACTGTTCACCAACCTGGCAGGCTTGATCTTGTTGGGCACAATTGCCTCAACATGGATCAGAACAAGCAGTAGATGTGTATAATAGATTGGAATTGGATCAAAGCGGGGACTTCTCTTCCCTTGATCGTTGTTCAAATGGTTGCTTTGCTTCTCCCAATAGAGTCGTCAGATGTCACGGCACAGAAAATACCCGAGTGCATCGTACGCTCGATGATACAACAGATTCACCACTGAATTTTATTTATTCCAAAGGAAAGGGAAAATATTGATAAAACCCAAGGGAGAAGAAACGAGTAAGAGGCTGGTTATGTGAGGGGAAGGTGTTAGCATCCCTAACATCCATCGTATTCGACGGGAACCATTTTACTTGTTCTTTGCTTGGATGGGTGTTACTATCTAAAGGTTACTTGCAAAATGGGGAAAAAGAGGTTTTAAATTAGTGTACTCGCGAAGGATTAGGGCCCTCGTGCCTACGTATCTTCATAGTACAATGAGGAAATCAGAGCTCCATAATTTGGAGAACTAAGGATGTGCTGGTTGTTTTTAGGGAACAATTATAAATGTATCCTAGAAGTGTGTAGACATTAGCTGACTTGATCCTCATTTGGATGCCCCTAGCTTTTAGTCCGACTACTAAGGAACGAATTATAAAAGTTATTTTCTGAAAAGAAGAGTTGTTTTGCAAAAAAAGATTAAGTTTGAAAAGAAAAATAAAGAGTTGATTGAATAAGAAAAAAAAAGAGCTTGAATCGGAAGTGTTGTGAAATGAAAAAGGTGTTATGTGGATGTTATGGAAGAGTTGTTTGGACCAAGAGTGTATGGTTTGGATCCATAAGGTAGTGTATCTGAACCAAAGAGTGCGACTAATGCATAAATGTAGGATTTTGCCAAGATCGAAGGATCAAGACCTACAAAGGGGGTTTCCAGAACATGAAGCTTCACAGTGACAAATGTGAGGGTTTTCCAGAGCATGAGGCTCCACAGGGCAATACACGAAGGTTGCCAGAGCATGAGGTTCCACAGGGCAATGCATGAAAGTTTCCAGAGCACGAGGCTCTATAGGGAAATGCATGAAGTTTACCAGAGCATGAGGCTTCACAGGGAAAAATATAAGAAAAGTGTTTGCCAGAGCATGAGGTGCCACAGGGAAATGCATGAGGTTGCCAGAGCATGAGGTTCCATAGGGAAATGTATGAAAGGATATTAGTTCAGATATGGGTGCTTGACCATGAGGTGCTTAACCCAAAGAAGGTATGGATGCCAAAGAAGGTTGTGCTTGGTCCAAAGAGAAGAGTATTGTTTGTTAAGATTGTTGTAGTGTTGCAGTGTGGGAGTGCGTATGTGGGGAAGAAGATTTGTCAATTATGTGATTTGAATTGCGCTAAAGTATATGAACGAAGGCGAATAATTTGAATAACTAAGGCCTACGCCCCATACTCAAAGGTACTCAGAACAAGGATAGGAATAATCCCTCGCATCCTTCTCTGTTGCTTAAGGCTCGTGATGCATAATCCACATTGTCGCAACGCGAAAAACAACCGGCGGAAAAACAGAGTCGCCACCGAACGTTATTTATCCCGATGAGGGAAATGAAACAATCGAAGAAACCTCAAAAGGGATAAGACATGGTCTCGCAACCAAAGTCCGGGTTCGGGAGTCGATTATGCGAGAGGAAGGTATTAGCACCCCCTCGCGTCCGTTGTACTCAATGGGTTCCACGCTTGTTTTCTAATCAAAGGGTGTGTTATCTAAAGCTCTACTGCTACACGAAAATGAAAAGGGAAAAACAAAAAGATGACTCGATAGGACATCGCCGTCCTAGACCTATGTATTCCCTTGTGCAATGGGAAAGTCAGAATCAATGTAGTTCAGAGGACTACGTGTGGATGGGAGAGGGTTGCTTGCCAAGACTTCGCCATCTTGTGCCTACGTATCCTCATCTAAACGAGAATGAGGAAATCGGAGCGTCCGTAGTTCGTGGGACTACGAAAGAAAGGTGGTAAGAGTGCTCGCCAAGACTTCGCCGTCTTGTGCCTACGTATCGTCATTTTGATGAGAATGAGGAAGTCAGAGCGTCTATAGTTCGTGCGACTACAACCACATATTAGTTAGGTGTTTTTTAGGAGCGACGTTAAGTTCGCGTTCCAGCAGTTAGGGACGATGCCTGTTTGCGGTAGAACGGAAATAATGTACTCTTTCTGAAAATGATTTGATAAACAATCCCGAAGGATAAAATGATTTGCAGTTTGTTTATGAGTTTTAACATAAGTGAATTGAATTTGTTTGAGATTCGTATTGCACTAAAATGCGTCGCAAGATCGCCCCCCAAACGGAACGTATGCTAAACACTCTAGACGAAGTAAGGAGAGACTCCTCACTCATCATTTCCCATATACTTAAGGCTCGTGGCGCGCAATACTCATCATATTTATTAAGTGTTTTGATTTTGTTCTGAGAAGAGAAAGAAGACTCAAAGGGCAAAAGAAAATCTAGGGGAAACTCACCTAGATGTTGTCACGCAATATAGCCCTATAGTTGAGGATGAGAAGGGAAGTTTACCTAATGTTATTATACAAATGATGGACGTAAGGTTGAGGTTAAAAGGGACTACCCTAATATTGTCATGCAAAGGATTGAGAGCCTAATGTCTATCCTACTTTGAACCTAATCAAAAATTAAGTTCAAACTAGGAGCCCTAAGTGAGCATGTGATCAAACTCAAGTAAACATTAAACAAACTCAATCTCAACAACATCAATAAATCCAAAACTTAAAAGAGAAGAAATGAGATGAAGAGAGGAGATAAGCCTTAATTCATCAAGGAAAAGGATCAAAGAAAGTCAAGCAAGCAATGCATAAGCATACATGTCAACAATTAAGCCTCAACATTTAGCAAACCAACCCAAGTAAGATTAAACAAGATGAGAAACAAATTAGGGCAGTAGCAACATCACACCATGTTTAACTCATATGAAAGATTAGAAAAGGAGCAAAAGCATACAAAACATACATCACATTAATACCCAAACAATTGTCCACACATAACTCATGCAAAACAAACTTCAAAAGGCCAACCATGTGAAGTTAGGACAGGAATCCAAGTAGGGGCAGCAACATTATCATGCATATTAATCCAAACACTAACTAATGGAAAGCAAGAAGAAACACCAAGGATCAAATCCAAAGCATGCATCAAAACTAGGCAAGCATATACCATGATCATCCTCAAAGAAAAAGATGTGTTCAAGTAAAGCACAAGGCACAAATGGTAAAGTAATGCATACCATAACATCAAGGTCAGAAGCATACTCAAATGTATCACATCACATTCATTTCCAATATATCACACAAGTTCAATAAGTATCATGCTCAAAAAGCTAGACAAACACCATTCAGACCATCAATAAAAGACAAAGTGATCATGTGAAGAGGAGAATGAAAAGTGATCATACAATGACCATCACAACACAAAAATTTTTTTTTAAATTCTCAAACATGTAATTTCAAGCATACAAAAATCTATTGGCATCCATTAAGGTCACACAAGGAAGCATCTCAAGGAACTAGGTCAAGAACATCAAAGGAACAAGCTCAAAACATCATCAACATAGGAATTCAACCAAAAATAGGAAAATGACTAAATGATAATGAATCTAAAGCTATAATAAAGTTAAGACAACATGTAATCACATCAAATAATCACCTTAAGCTTCACTTAAGCACAAGTAGGCAAAATTATTTCAAACTAGGTCAAGCATCATGCATGTTCAATCCAAAACCAATTCATAATTAGGCATCAATCAAAAACAGAAAAATGACCTAATAAATTCCAACAAAAGGCTATACCTTAAGCTATACCAATCAAGAATAAATATGCAAAAGACCACACAAAGAATTGCATAATTGCACCATCAAATCAAACCAAAGATTCAAAGCAATCCACTAATCGAGCATATATCGGGACCATTAAAAATTAAATGAAAATCAATCAAACATTTCATTTCCAAGCATAAAATAAACCCTCAAACAATCCATAATCAAGAGTTAAAACATGGTAAAAGATTAGGTCAAAATTGTAACAAAATGGCATCAAGAGCACAAACCCTAATTCAAGGGTAGAAAAGTAAATGTATCTCACAAATTAATTCAAATAAAATATAAAAAATAATTGGAAAATAAAATAATAAACATGGAAAAATTATCAAGACATTAAAAAATCACAAATATATTTTTGTGCATTTTTAAAATGAGTAAAAGTAATAAAAATAAAATCAAATTTGAAATAAAAAAAAAAAAGAAAAAAAAAAGATGATATAAACAAGAGGGGGTGCATCAGTAAATCTGGAATAAACATGAGCCAGTTGTGTTGCGCGTCTGGGCTTAAAAGAAGGGGTGTGGTTATCAAAACGTGCTAAAGCCCAACCCAGAAACAACTAAAAAACTCAGAAATCATGAAAACACGTTTTCATTAATCCCTGTCATCAACCAACTCACGTAATTCCAAGTCACGCACGCAATCAAAACGCCACATCAACATAACACATAAGCAAACACATAGGACGCCGAAACCCTATTCCGGTTGTCTTCTCCGGCCAGACTCGCCGGAGACGACTAAAAAACAACCCTAAAATGAAAACTAAGGACACCATCTTGTGCAGAATTTCACGTAGATTAAAGATATGACATCCATTTTCACTAAATCACATTCTAATGTCCTTAAATCTAAGCACAAAAATCATAACCATGTTCTGAAACTTGAGCAAATCAACACAACAACAACATACTTCTTGCCTACATCACAATAGGACTTCAGCACAACCAATCACAAGTTCAATGAATGCTTAAAATGGATGGAAAAATAGAGAAAGATACCTAACAGAGTAGCTCCATTGGCTCTTGAGATGACGTGTAAGTGATGAGAAAATGCCCTGGAAAGCTTCCTTGAAATTCAAGAGTAATGAATCAAGCTTCAAAATGGAGTAAAAGCCTGGATATGGTGTGATTTGAAGAGAAGAAAGTTTGAGGGTGATGAAGCTTTTTGATGATATTCTGATGCCAAAATGAGACCCTCTCACGTTTTAGAGTTTGTGGAGTTTAAATATGAAGGTTTTTAGAGGGTTTAATGGGCCTATGATGAGAATAAAAGTGTATGTGGATTTTTGTCAAAAAAAATGAAAAAGGGAGAGTAGCATACGGGTTGTGATGTGTAGTCACTTGTTTTTGGGTGGTTTGCTGTGTAAAAATGGTCATGAGGGATGTGTGAATGGGTGGCACGTGGGAGAGGAAGTGTGAGCAAAGTTTTGTGCAAATTCTCCTTTCCAAACTTAGCCAAAAATGTGCATGAGGTGCATGATGACATGGTATGATTGTTGGCGCATTTTAGGTAACATTTTGGCAAAGAGAATGTAGTACAACTCGTATGGTAAGGTACAAAGGTCATGCTGCAAGAAATGTTCACAATGTGCCACAAAATGATGCATCAAAAATCAAACCCATGCCTACCACTTCCATTGATCATAACTTGATGAATTCAACACCAAATCATGCAATCTTGTGCTCAAAAGAAACTAGGAAGATCAAGGAAAAAGTTCCATGTGGGAATCATCTTGAAACAGTGCTTGGAAACTAATGGAAAATTGACTTGAATAAGTGTCCACAAAAAGGACCAACTTGCATGAAAAGATTCTAAGTTACAAAAAAATTTTACAACTTGGTGGCATGGACTTTAAAACTTCATAACTTGAGCTCTAGGTACTCAAATGACGAGTTCTTGATATGCTTGGAAAGCTTCGAAGGATCTTAACAACTTTGATGTTTGATGAAAATTGAATAGGAGCTTGGATCTTGATGAAAAATGCCTTGGAAGATTGGTTCATGAAGTTGACAAACACCTTACTAAATTTGACATAAAAGAAACCCTAACTTAGAGACACCATATCTTTTGATCTACACCTCCAATTGAGGAGTTCTTTACATCCATGGAAAGCTTGGAGAATGATCTATAACTTTAAATTTGGAAGGATTTTGAAATGGAGATTTGATCATAAAGAAAAATGGCCTTGAAAACTTGAAGTTGAAACTTGAAAAATGATGCTTAGAAAAATTTCTAAGCACAAAACTTCATATTTCACTTTTTCTCATATTCACGACCTCATAACTTTTTATCCATGAATCTTTTGAACATATTTCCTTCTTCAAACTTGTAGTTCATGATGTCCTCTTTAATTTGGTAGCAAGTTTGCCCCATTTGGATCAAGGATGAAAAAGTTATGGAAGTTGCAAGATGGCTAGAAATTAAGGTTTTCCATACCTAGAACATTTCCACTAAAACCCTAATTCACCAAATCTCTTGATTTTATGTTTCTTCTTGATTCTTCTTGATCCCAACACATAATAACACTTAGGATGCCATGAAATTCCTATGTTTGACCTCAAAATCCAAGAATTTGCCTTTGTGAAGCCACAATTGACTTTCTTGACCAGATGAAACTCTAATCTTTCTTCCACTAACTGAGGTTCATGTGATGACTTGTGAAGAGATATGAACCATATGTGGACAACTTGAGATACACATAGACCCATAGAACCAAGATTTTCTCCAAGAAAATATCCACAGATGCCATTGCCCAAAACCCTACTTCAGATGCAAAAGATAGGAGAATATGATCAATGCTTGTAACTCTAATCCAGATGATAGTGTGAGATAGTTGAGAATGCCTTGATGATGAAAGGACTTTGAAGCTTGAGAATACCATAAGATTGAGCACAATCTCTTGCTTTGGCCTTAAGAAACACACCCACCTCTTGAGGGTTAACAAAGATACCTTGATCCCATGTTTAGAACCAATGCTATGCACAAACGATGATGCAAATGAAATGAAACATAAGCCAAAAAGGTTTTGAAAAGATAAGGAAAATTTTGGGGTGTTAGAGCTGCCCCTATTCAATCGACTTGGACCTGAAGGAATGATAGCAACGACTTTCAGACATTCAAGGTAAAAGGGGATTGAATACAAAAAGAACCCGGAAATTTGCAAACTGTGGGGAGATAAATGATAGAGTGATTGCCAGCCGAAGGTGGACTTACGACCAAAGACAGACTTAGAAAGAATGCTGGCCGAAGGTGGACTCACATCAACGTAAGAAGAGTTTGTCGGCCTAAGGCGGACTCACAACCAAAGGGTGTCATCCAAAGGTGGATTTTCAAAAGAAATGTCGGCCAAATGCGGACTCACATCCAAACAAAGGTTTGTCGGTCGAAGGCGGACTCACAACCAGAGGTTACCATCCAAACATGAATTTTCAAATGGAATGTCGGCTGAAGGCAGACTCACATCAAACAACAAAGGTTTTTCGGCCGAAGGCGGACTCACAACCAGAGGTTACCATCCAAAGATGGATTTTCAAAAGGAATGTCGGCTGAAGGCTGACTCACATCCAAACAAAGGTTTGCCGGTCGAAGGCGGACTCACAACCGAAGGTTACCATCCAAAGATGGATTTTCAAAAGGAATGTCGGCCGAATACGAACTCACATCCAACAACAAAGGATTACCGGCCGAAGGCGGACTCACAACTAGAGGTTACCATCCAAAGATGGATTTTCAAAAGGAATGTCAACCAAAGGTGGACTCATATCCAACAACAAAGGTTTGTCGGCCGAAGGCAAACTCATAACCAAAGGTTGCCATCCAAATATGGATTTTCAAAAGGAATGCCGGCCAAAGGCAGTCTCACATCCAACAACAAAGGTTTGCCGGACGAAGGCGAACTCACAACCAGAGGTTACCGTCCAAAGATGTATTTTCAAAAGGAATGCCGACCGAAGGCGGACTCACATCCAAAAACAAAGGTTTACCGTCCGAAGGCGGACTCACAACCAGAGGTTACCATCCAAAGATGGATTTTCAAAAGGAATACCAACAGAAGGCGGGCTCACATCCAACAACAAAGGTTTGCCGGCCAAAGGCAAACTCACAACCAAAGGGTGCCATCCTAAGATGGACTTTCAAAAGGAATGTCGGCCGAAGGCAAACTCACAACCAAAGGGTGTCATCCCAAGATGGACTTTCAAAAGGAATGCCGACCGAAGTCATACTCACATCCAACAACAAAGATTTGCCGGCCGAAGGCGGACTCACAACCAAAGGTTACCATCCAAAGATGAATTTTCAAAAGGAATGTCGGCCGAAGGCGGAATCACATCCAACAACAAAGGTTTGCCGGCCGAAGGCGGACTCCCAACCGAAGGGTGCCATCCTAAGATGAACTTTCAAAAAGGAATGCCGGCCGAAGTCTGACTCACATCCAACAACCAATGTTTTTCGGCCGAAGGCGGACTCACAACCAAAGGTTACCATCCAAAGATGGATTTTCAAAAGGAATGCGGGCCGAAGGCAGACTCACATCCAACGGGTGCCATCCTAAGATGGTATTTCAAAAGGAATATCGGTCGAAGGCAAACTCACATCCAAACAAAGGTTTGCCAGCCAAAGGCGGACTCACAATCGAAGGGTGCCATCCTAAGATGGACTTTCAAAAAGGAATGCCGGTCGAAGGCGGACTCACAACCCGAATATCATAGAAGATGGCTGCGTTGGGGAAAAGAGAAGCCTAAACAGAAGACTCTGCAGGGGGAGCACAAAATAATTCCTCTAGAAGGAAATGACAAGTAGGATGTACAAAATCAGTATTTGAAGAGCAAAGTTAAACGATATCTCCTGAATTATGCCACTTTCCGCTGGGGAAATATTTGGAAAAGACGGTATCAAACCTGGCTTATGCTTCGAATGCATATGTTTGAATTTTTTTATGGCGTAATGCTCCATACGAAATGGAAATGCTACGCATTTTTGAGGATGCAATGCAAACATGCTTATGATATTCAAAAGACACTCCACCGGAAGAAATGTTGAGAAAACCGGAAACAAATCCGCTGGGGAAGACAAACTGAACTGACTCCGCTGAAGAAAACCCAAATGAACTTCCATTCTGTCGGGAAGTAAAAATAATAGACATCTATTGGGGAAGCATCCCTTGGATTATGATAAAGAAAAGTGCCAATGACAATTGGGCTTTGAACCTGCTGGTGACATCAACCACTGCTGCTTTACCTGTTGAGGAAATCACTACCAAACTCTTCTTGGGGAAGAAAGTCATTGATGCCAAACCTGCTAGGGAACGACATTGAACTTACCCTTCTGTTGGGGTAATAACCTTTAACCTTACTTTGCTGGCGATGAAGGAAACACCATCGTTGGAAATACAAACATGCTCGAGAAGCATACACAAACCACCAATGTCCTGTCTGGAGTAACCAACTTCTGGACACTCGCTGGGGAGCAATAAACAAAACCTAAACCTGGCTGGGGAGAATAATACTCTGAACTCCTGCTGGGGAGAATAATCAGGAATTTCCCCATTCTGCTAAGGGTGACAAAACCTCAATAATCTCCGTCCGGGAGAGAAACTCTACTGGGGAGAGGGATCACGGCATCTTGCAAACACATAACAAACAACAGAATGTACTATATGTGACATGGAAACTTCGTTTACCACCCAAGACACTCATCATTCAAGCAATTTCCATTGTTTTTTAACATTCTCTTCAAAGCTTTAATGTTTTCAGATGCAATGTTTATCAAAATATCGGACATTTTTGCAAACAAAACAGTAAAAGTAAAAAACAAAAAATGGACAGCTTTTGAGTGAAGTGAAATTTTATTGATCGAATTGGCCTGTAAGTAGGCATTTACAATTTGGGAGGCAATTCCTAGAAAGAGGTAATTGTACAAAAGTGAAAAGAAAATACACACGTCGGCAATGTGGGAATAAATTTCTACCATGCTCCGATTCAACTATGACTCGCATGTCTTCGATGCTCTCAAATGCTTTGCCTTCTAAAAGTCTGACTGGACCAATTTCTATCCTTTGAAATTCCCATGTATCAAGATGTGCTCACAGATCGAACGCAGACCGCAGCGTCTCGCTTTCAAATCCCTAACTTTTGCCTGGATCGCCCTTTCGGGTTTTCAATCCACCGGGATGCCCATTTTTGCCAAAGTTACCTTTTCAGGTTTTTAACTTTGCTGGTTTATTCTTTTCTTTTCTTTTCTTTTATCCCTAATCTTTGCCTGAACCTTTTCTTTTTGTGGTTCTTCGGGATGCCCCTTTTTTGCCTGGACTTTTTCTTTTTGTGGTCCAACGGGTCTTTTTTATGCGTAGTATTTTAAGACTGCGCCTGCATTCACAGGGGACGTAAAATCATTACCATCCATAGTTTAGAGTAATAAGGCTCCACTAGAGAAAACCTTTCTTACAACATATGGCCCTTCATAATTTGGAGTTCATTTGCCCCTGTGATTTGTCTGAGGAGGAAGGGTCCTTTTCAAAACCATGTCACCTGTCTGAAAACACCGAGGACGCACTTTCTGATCGAAGGCTTTCTTCATCTTGCTTTTGTATAACCGACCATGTGCAATGGCTTCCAGCCTTTTCTCTTTGATAAGGTTCAGCTGATCTAACCTGGATCGTACCCATTCAGCCTCATCAAGTTTCACATCTGCCAAAATTCCCAAAGAAGGAATCTCAACTTCTAATGGTAGGACTGTCTCCTTACCATACACCAGTGTGAAAGGAGTTCTCCTCGTCGATGTACGCACCGAAGTACGATAACCGTGTAAAGCAAAAGGTAACATCTCGTGCCAATCTTTGTACGTTACCACCATCTTCTGCACAATCTTCTTGATATTCTTATTTGCTGCCTCAACAGCACCATTCATCTTCGGACGATATGGAGAAGAATTGTGATGTTCAATTTTAAAGCTCTGGTATAACTCCTTCATCATCTTGCTATTTAAATTTGAACCATTATCAGTAATGATTCTCTCTGGGATACCATAATGTCAGATGATGTCCTTCTTTATAAATTGGGCGACTACTTGCTTAGTAACGTTGGCAAACGAAGCCGCTTCTACCCACTTGGTGAAGTAGTCGATGGCAACCAGGATAAAACGATGCCCATTGGAGGCAGTCGGTTCAATATTTCTGATCATGTCAATGCCCTACATAGCAAAGGGCCAAGGAGATGTTAATACGTTCAGAGGAGTTGGCGGCACATGCACCTTATCAGCATAAATATGGCATTTATGGCATTTTCTAGCGTACTTGAAACAATCAGACTCCATAGTCATCCAATAATACTCTGCTCTCAACAATTTTTTGGGCATGGCATGCCCATTGGCGTAAGTACCGAAAGAACCCTCATGAAATTATTCCATTAACAAGCCTGCCTCGTGTTCATCAACACAACGTAGCAGGACCATGTCAAATTTCCTCTTATACAACATGTCATCCTCATTCAAAAAGAAATTGCCAGCTAGTCTCCTCAGAGTCTTCTTGTCTTTGCTGGATGCCCCAGATGGGTACCCTTGGCTTTTGAGGAAGCATTTAATGTCATGAAACCATGGCCTGCCATCAGACGCGTCTTCAACTGCAAACACAAAGTCAGGTCTATCAAGACGCATGATTCTGATTGCCGGAACTTCATTCCACAGATTCACCTTATACATCGATGCTAACTGTTGTACCCCAAATTTTACCCTTAGATCCATTGATCTCTTGTATGTCATATTAGGTCAATCATTTTGCATAGCTAATCCTTTTTATTAGGTTTTGTTTGTTCTTGTTTCATCTTTATCAGGTATTATCTTAAGGAGATTCAAGAAGTGATTAATCAAGTTTTTCTTGGATGGAGCATTGAATCAAGCAAGTCTCTAAGAGATTGTCTCCAATAACCCTAACCATGATCCTCTCTATAACCAAATTTCTACCCACCTTATCTACCCTCAATTGTCACCTTCAATTCCAAACCTATTTTAATAGCCCTTCATTTAACCAATTTTATCCAATTTGTCAATTTTTAATTCTCCTAAACCATATCTATAACCCTAAGCAATTGCCAAATCCACCATTATCATTTGTTTTCCTAATCTTTCATTTTTCTTTTATAAACAAAAGATAAAAAAACCATTTCTAATTTTTATTCACAAGCCCACATGATTGGCCCAACGTACAAAAATGTATTTGCAAACTATATTGGATTTAAATTTCTTAACCAAGAACCAATAGGAATCAAGCTTTGTTGTGTTGACTTTTCAACTCAATTGCCAACCAATGACAAGGTGACATGTGGCGTACAAGAAACCAAAATCAACCAAAATGTTTTCTTCTTCTTTGGTCGTATTCGCAAGCTTCAGAATGGAAGAGAGAAATTCAAAGGAAACAAGTGAATCAATTCATCAAAATCGTTTCAACCACAATCCTTGGCGCGCTATTTGTTTAATTTGAATTCTCCAAGACCATTCCCGTTTCAGCTTTCAAGGTTTGGCTCAATAAAAGTGGTTCTGAGGATTTGCCAGTTTCAACATTCAACCTGCTCTCGTCTGCGATCTCTCCACACCATGCCCAACCTTTGGCTCATTTGATACCCCTCCCAATGACATCAAGTAAGGATCTCTGAAGCAATACATGAAGTGGTGAATTGACCCTGCAATTTTGAGATTTTGGCAGCATAAACAGCACATTTGTCTCCAAGGAGTGGACCGTTTTTGAATTCAAAAGAGACGTTGCAACCTTGGCTTCTACTCAGCACTCCATATGTTTGATGTTTGGACTCACACAACCCTTGGGTTCAGCCTATAAAAGGGACTCGCTTCTACACATCTACACACCAACAATTCTCACAAAGTACTAAAAAATCCTCTGAAATTCCATAAGTTTCGAACAAGCAAGTTGAAAGTTGGCTTTGGAGTTGCTTTGGAAGGGAAGGCAGTCATCATACTTGAAGACAGTGGACATTACTCCACTTGGTATTGTATTCTTATCCTTTTGTTAATAATGCTCATTTGATATTATCATTGCCATATGCATTTCATTATTCTTTACATGCGTATCTGGTTGATATATGCTTAAATACATTGTTTGTGTGCTCATGACTCGAGTTCATAAAATAAGATGATGTTTTTCATTGATATGATACCCATGAATGCCTTTGTGATGAGTTGTAATACCTCTATTTTGTCCATTAAATGGTTGTAACTATAAGTTCTCATTGTGGTTTTACATTGACAAGATTGATGCTTGGTTTTGTTGACCTACTTAGATGGCGTATGTACTTAAATGTGATGGTGAGGCAAGAGACTTGTGAACCTATGTTTCTCTTTGTAGTTCTGACATGCTCTTAGGTTGTAGTAAGTTTGAACCTATCTTTGTTGTTGGCTTGATGATAGTTTGGTTTTGCTAAGTTGTTCTTGTAGCACTATTTCCTTTTTCTGCTATCACTAATATATGACCATTTGGTATACTCAGTCATTGATCTTTTTTTAAACTTTGTCATTATGGATGTTTGCTGTTTTAAAGTTGATAGTTTTTTTGTTCACATTTGTATGCACCACTATCTTTGTCATTGTTGATGATTGATCATGTGTTTGAGTTTGGATTGCTGGAACTGTTAGCATATGCAAGCCACTGACTTGTGTTACATCCTTTTGGAATGATTTTGTTTTAATATATGTTTAAGGCTTATGTTCATGAATGTTGAATTTGGATGTTTTACCTTGAGTTGTTCCTATCATATGCCTCAATGTTTTACAACTTGCCATACTACTCCATTTCATTTTGTATGTGCTAAAGTCATTCTATTGAACTGTAATCTCAGAAGCCATGTCTTTGTGATATTATGATGTTAACACTGTGTTCATGATATGTATGCTAGCCTTGTTGTGTTTAACATGTTTCCTAAGTTATACCTTTGTGATATCACGATTTTTATACATGTATGTTGGATGTATGTGCTTGCTTGATGTTGCCCAAGTTGGTTCTATAATGTCATATGCCACTGCCTATTCTTTAGTGTTACTACTTGAATGATTTTGGTTGCCATGTTGTCTTATAACCTGTCTTATTTTTGAATATATGTGGAGTTTTTGACCAACATGATATGTGTATAATCTATTGTATGTAGTTCATCTTCCTAGCTGTTTTAAATTTGGGATGCCTCTACTCATATATATGATTCTGTTTAATCTGTGCTTCATGATGTACAAAGTGCAATGAACCTAAATAACTTGCATTGACATTGTGTGATTGGTGTACCTTTAACTCAGCTTTGACTCATGATTATCACTATGCTTCCTACCTTCATGTTTGAATACATTTTTCCTTGACATCATGTGATATTATGACTGATTAGTATTCTTGTGATCTGACCTAGATATGCATTTAGGATGTATGAACTTGGGTTGTATTTTGCTTTGTATGCTAGCCTTGGTAGTTGACATCATTGTCTTGTGGAATGTACTTTGACTGACTTAAATGTTGTTTATTTGTCAGCACTGATGTTTTGTTGGTTGATGTTTACCCTATGATAGCATCACATTTCAATACTCATTTAGCATGTTTTTAGACCAGTCATTGATGTTGGGTCTATCTTAGAGTATGTCTTTGTTTTACTTGTCTTCTTCTTTGTTTTTCAAATAGATTAACATGTTTGGATAGCTTTTTGAACTTTTAGAATATCTTTGGAATTGATTGCAATATCTTAGTCCATCCTTCTATGTTCTTGCAGTTTGAGAATTAACCTTGCCAACCACATGATTTCAGTTCTAAAACATCTTTGTTACTAAGCATGCTAAAGTCTTGAGATTACTTTGATATACATGAATTGAACTTGCCATCTGTATCTATATGTTGTTTATTAAATTGTATTCCAAGTTGTTTTCCATTTCATTTAAACTCCCTTAAACTTGATTGATGCTTGCTGTTATGGTTGTGTATGAATTTGCTAGCTTACTTTGCTTTTTGTACTAATTTGTTTGTCAACATTTAGCTTATGTTCAAAACCATGCCATACTGTTTTGGATTTCATGGTATGCGTGTTGGCTCATTATTTGTGTTCAAAACATGTCCTTGTTTGGTCTCCATTAAGTGTGTTAAGTCTTGAGATTATTTTGACATACGTGAACTGAACTTAATTGCCATTTGGAACTGTGAACTACATGTTTGTTTGTTAATTGCTTTTCAAGATATTTTATTGAACTTCCTTTAACATGTTGCTGCTATGGCTGTGATAGTTTTCATTGCTTTGTGCATTCAAGTGATTGTTGTTAGTTGATGACCAATTTGTATGATTAAATACTTACTTGGCATTTGATATGTGTAGCATTTCTTGATTTTGACTGAATAATCATGTCTCTGTTTATATGACTGATGTTGGCATAACATGGTATGAACATGGCTGTCACGAGCGGTTTGCATTCTTGATTGGTTTGTTGTTTATTTGGAATATGCGTCCATGTTTGGTTCATATGTTTATTGAAGTAAATATAATACCGGATGTAACAGCACCCCAGTGGCAAGCACACACTATCACACGCCTTGCCTACCTCTGGGACTAGGGTTCGAATCCCCCTCGCCCCAGTCCTTTTATTTTTCTCTGATTTTCCGCTTCTCTTCAAATATATATATATATATATGTGTGTGTGTGTGTGTGTGTGTGTGTGTGTGTGTTTCCATTATATGTCAACGCGCGCGCATTGACCTGATGGTATGAGTTCTACACTGCAAGCGAGAAGACCTGGGTTCAATCCCTAGGTTTACCACTTCCTTACTTTTTTATCACTTGTTGGTTGAATTTTATTTTTAAGTTTATGCTTCATTTTCTAATTTCCATAACTTGCTTATTTCTCATCCTTTTTCTTCCCTTCTTTTTGCTATATTCTTCTAATTGAATTTACTTTTTGAATATAAAAGAAAATTGTTAAAAATATTTAATCTTGAGACCTTTATTCATGATAAGTTTGGAAATACCTTTAAGGTTTTCTTATTTCACTTCTTTATGCATCTTACCATGTTATCTCTATTTATCATGTTTGATAATTGTCCAACATGTGTGATTCTAACTTTGCATTGATATCATAATTTTGTCTCCTCTCATTATCTTATTCATATATTTTTGCATCATCATATTTGAATTATAACTCTTTATCTTTTAGTAATTTTACAACTGTTATCTTTCCCCCCATTCCAAAGGGAGACCTTCCTTAAATTGACTCATGAAGTCACTAAACAACCACCCTACCTTATCTTTCTAGGTTTACCCTTATTTCTTGGCCTCATGAGAGCCAATGAAATCACAACTTAGAAATAGGTTAAAGTTTTGAACTCTATGTGATTCTCATCATCATGAGAACTCACTTTTCCCCTATAACTTAGATTTAGAGAGTTATCGTGAACTCTAAAATGAGCTCATACTCATTTTCCCTTGGAACTTTGGCCATAGTCAATGGTTCCTATCCTTCACCCTTAGATCGGTGAACTACGGATACTCTGATTCCACTCCCATAAGGATACGTAGGCGCAAAGTGCGATACTTTGTCGAGTATACTTAGATACTAACCCCTAGGGTTTCAACCTTTAGCATAGCACCTGTAGCAAGCGAGTAAGACATAACAAGTTAAAACAAGAGGTTCCCGTAGAGTACTACGGACGTTTAGGATGCTAATACCTTCCCTAGGCGTAACCAACCCCCAAACCTTAGATCTCCCCCCTTTAGGTTTTCTCGATCTTGAACCTTTCCTTTGGATAAATCAAAGTCGGTGGTGAATTCAAAGTTTTGTGATGCAAGTTAATAAATAGCTTGATATCCGATTCTCACCGCAACAGAAATGGCGACTTCACTGGGGACACACTTATTTTTTAGGGTTAAGCCCATCTTGTTTTTGCTTGTTTTATTTATGCTTGTTTGATATATTTGTGTATATCTGTTTGATTGCTTGTATATATGTTTTGCTTGAGTTTCTTTTGTTGGCTTGGTTCTTGAGTGGTGAGATAAATCCTAACCCGGATTTGAGTGCACTTATGATAGGACGATGGTATATTCAAGGAGGCTTTGAGGGAGTCGATGTTAGAACAAGAATTGATTCTACATTCCTAATAGTTTTGATGATAACAAACACTATATTAGTTAGAACTTGCTGCTTCTTAATTCATTCTTTTAATTATGTAGGGAAGTTCTAATGTAAAGAAGTTCTGATATAGAAGCATCACAAAATCCCATCTGAGCAAAGTTCTAATCAAGCGAAGCAAACAAGATCTAAGCAAAGCGAAGTTCTAATCAAGCGAAACTCTGATATGGAAGAATCACTAGATCTAAACTAGCTAAGTTCTGATGAAGGATGTCTCACGCTTCAGCACCAAAGCTGTATCAAGCCAGAAACTCTGATATTGCATCAAATCAACGTGGACTCTGATACGCTATCCTCCAAATTTATGAGTATCACAAAGCAACGGATTAAATCAGACAAGATCTGTATTTTTGGAAAGAAGCATTCAAAGGCATTATTGTCAATCTCCAAAAATAACTATCACATCTCCAACGGATCAATCACTCTCATCTATTTAAAGGAGCACATGCAGATGACGAAATACACACTTGCGCGCATACCTTCACAATTCATCAAGTATTCTCATCTGTTTTCATTTGTTTGATAAAAATATTGTAAAAAACTCACGGTTGTGATAAAGCTTAGTAGAAGCAATTTTTTGTTTTGAAATTCCTTGAGAAAACCAAGTTGTGGTTAAAACTCAAGAAGACAGTGACGGTTGTCCCTGTGTTTGTGTAATATTAATTGATTAGTGGATTAAGTCCTCAAGAGAGAGAGGCGAAATCACCTTGGCGGGTGGACTGGAGTAGTTTGAGTTCAAACGAACCAGGATAACTAACGTGTCCCTTATTGCTTTAAATTTTTAAAAACCCCAATTCAACCCCCTTCTTGTGTTTTTTCGTTTCTTCAATTGGCATCAGAGTGCCTGGTTCTGGGTGCTAACACTTAACCGTGTCAGATAAAAGATCCTTCACGAAAAACACTATGGCGGAATCCGTTCAGAACTACAATGACAAAATCAGTGGCAAACCACCAGTGTTTGACGGAGAAAACTTTGATTACTGGAAAGACCTAATCGAAAGTTTCTTTCTGGCTCTCGACGGCGATCTCTGGGATATGGTGACTGATGGTTATACTTACCCTGTTGGAAAAGACGGTCAGAAGATCGAAAGGAAAAATATGACGGATCAACAGAAGAAAGCTTTCAGAAATCATCATAAGGCCAGAACTATACTCCTTAGTGCAATCTCTCACACAGAATACGAAAAGATCACTAACAGAGAGTCAGCCAAACACATATTTGATTCGCTGAGAATGACGCATGAAGGCAACACTCAAGTAAAAGAGACTAAAGCTCTGGCACTTATCCAGAAGTATGAAGCCTTCAAAATGGAAAATGATGAAACAATTGAGAAAATGTTCTCAAGGTTTCAAATTCTGGTTGCTGGACTGAAGGTTCTGAACAAAGGGTACTCCACATCAGATCATGTCAAGAAGATCATCAGAAGCTTACCTAAAGTATGGAGACCCATGGTCACGGCACTAAAGCTCTCCAAGAACCTCAACGAAATTTCTCTTGAAGAACTGATCAGCTCTCTGAGAAGTCACGAAATAGAACTAGAAGAAGATGAGCCTCAGAAGAAAGGTAAGTCTGTTGCTCTTAAATCTAAATATAAATATGAAACTAAAGCTTTTCAGGCAGAAGAAGAAAGCTCGGGCGGCTCCTCAGAAGAAGATGAACTATCGCTCCTTTCCAGAAGAATCCAACAACTATGGAAAAATAGGCAAAGAAAATTCAGAAACTCTCGAAGATCAAGCAGTCATTCTGAACCATCCTCTGGACACAAAAAGTCAAAGAACAAAGAAGTGGTGTGTTACGAATGCAAGGAACCTGGACACTACAAAAGTGATTGTCCTAAGCTGCAGAAAGAAAAGCCAAATAAGAAGTTTAACAAGGAAAGAAAGAAAAGTCTTATGGCTACCTGGGATGACTCAGAATCTTCTGAAGCAGAATCCGAATCAGAAAATGAACACGCCAACATTGCCCTAATGGCCAACATATCAGATGATTCAAACTCATCAGAATCAGACTCTGACTCAGAAACTAAAGAGGTATTCTCTAAATTTTATAGATCTCAATTAGAAGAAAGTCTGTCAGAAATTCTTGAAAGCTATCAGAAACTTCAGCTCAAATATAAAAATCTGAAACACGATCTTGTATCTGAGTCTGAAGAGAACAGAAAGCTGAAAGCAGAAAATTCTGAGTTAAAAGAAACCATTTCAAAATTCAACTCTTCTGAATCTCAAAAATCTCAGAAACATTCTGACTCAGTAGTTTCTACTAGTTCTGAAAATATTTTAAAACATTACGACTATAACTTAAAAAAATTGCTAGCTAAAAACATAGACAGAAGCAAAATGGCTTCAATGATCTATGGAGTTAGTAGAAATGGGAGAAAAGGCATAGGTTATGTTAATCCTAAAGGTGAAGCTCCATATAAACCAAAACAAGTTGATGATATGATCATAAATTACTCTCCTTTAAACTCTCACTTCACATATGGACACAAACATGACATAAAATATACCAGTGAATCTTACTCTTCAAATTCTATTGAGAAACCAAAACTCAATCAGAATTCTGTGAACACTAACAAACAAGGACCCCAAGAATTGTGGGTACCTAAGGATAAAATCCTATATGTTGCAGATGTCTTTAACAGCAAGATTGAAACACCAATCATGGTACCTGGACTCTGGATGCTCGCGACACATGACGGGAAGAAAGCATATGTTCCAAAGTCTGGAACTTAAAGCTGGAGGGTATGTAGGTTTCGGAGGCAATCAGAAAGGTAAAATCATTGGCTCTAGAACCATAGGTAACGGTACTCTACCCTCTATATCTAATGTCCTATTAGTAGAAGGATTAATGCATAACTTGTTATCCATAAGTCAATTAAGTGATAACGGTTATGATATAATCTTCAATCAAAAGTCCTGTAAGGCAGTTAGTCAGAAAGATGGAACAATCCTCTTTAATGGAAAGAGAAAGAACAACATTTACAAAATAAAACTTTCTGAACTAAAAAGTCAGAACGTAAAATGTCTTTTGTCTGCTAACGACGAACAATGGGTCTGGCACAGAAGATTGGGGCATGTTAGTATGAGAAGAATATCTCAGATTAACAAACTCAATCTGGTCAGAGGACTTCCTAATCTGAAGTTCAGCTCAGATGTTCTGTGTGAAGCATGTCAAAAAGGCAAATTTTCCAAACCCTCTTTTAAACCAAAAAATGTTGTTTCTACCTCCAGACCATTAGAACTTCTTCATATAGATCTGTTTGGACCAGTAAAAACTGCATCCATCAGTGGCAAGAAGTATGGATTAGTGATCGTAAATGACTATAGCAGATGGACATGGGTAAAGTTCTTAAAACACAAGGACGAGTCACTCTCTGTATTCTCTACTTTCTGTAACCAAATTCAGAATGAAAAAGAGTTTAGAATTGTAAAAGTCAGAAGTGATCATGGTGGGGAATTTGAAAACAAAAATCTAGAAACTTTTTTTAATGAAAATGGCATTTCTCATGATTTCTCTTGTCCTAGAACTCCACAACAAAATGGAGTTGTAGAGCGCAAGAATAGAACTCTACAAGAAATGGCCAGAACCATGATCAATGAGACTAACATGGCTAAACACTTTTGGGCAGAAGCAGTTAATACAGCGTGTTACATTCATAATAGAATCTCTATAAGACCTATTCTGGAAAAGACTCCATATGAATTGTGGAAGAACAGAAAGCCCAACATTTCTTACTTTCATCCTTTTGGATGTACATGCTTTATCTTAAACACTAATGATCCTCTGAACAAGTTTGATTCTAAGGCACAAAAATGTTTTATGTTAGGATACTCTGAACGTTCAAAAGGATACAGAGTATATAACACAGAAACACGAAGTGTGGTAGAATCCATTTATGTCAGATTTGATGATAAGCTTGGCCTTCAAAAGCCAAAGCATGATGAATCTCTTGCAGAAATAGAAGTTCAAATAACAGGCACTGAAACCAGATCATCAGAAAAATAGGCGAACACAACAGAAGGAAACTCTAATTCTGAAGAACCCATCTAGAAAAGACAATCCAGAAGTTCTCAAATTCATCCCGAAGACAAAATCCTGGGAAAGAAGGATGACCCAATCAGAACAAGATCATCATTCAAAAAGACTGAAGAATCTCTAGTGGGATTAGTCTCTCTGGTCGAACCCACTACTATTAACGAAGCACTCTCAGAGAACGATTGGATACTTGCAATGCAGGAAGAATTAAATCAGTTCACCAGAAACGACATATGGGATCTGGTCCCCAAACCCAAAGGATTCAACATCATTGGAACCAAATGGGTCTTCAAAAACAAACTGAATGAACAAGGAGAAGTGGTCAGAAACAAAGCACGACTGGTTGCACAAGGTTATAGTCAGCAAGAAGGGATAAACTATACAGAAACCTTTGCTCCAGTCGCAAGGTTAGAGTCTATCAGACTTTAAATTTCAAATGCTGTAAATAATGACATCACTCTTTATCAGATGGATGTCAAAAGTACGTTTTTAAATGGTTACATTGATGAAGAAGTTTATGTGCATCAACCCCCTGGTTTTGAAAACACAAAACATCCAGAATATGTTTATAAACTTAAGAAATCGTTATATGGTCTAAAACAAGCTCCCAGAGCTTGGTATGAAAGACTGAGTAACTTTCTCTTAGAAAATGATTTTACCAGAGGGAAGGTGGACACAACCTTATTCTGTAAGTCATTTAAAAATCAAATTCTGATCTGTCAAATTTACGTAGATGATATAATTTTTGGATCCACTAAAAGCTCTTTGGGCAAAGAATTTCCTAAGACTATGCAGGCAGAGTTTGAAATGAGCTTAATGGGGGAACTCAAGTTTTTCTTGGGAATTCAAATCAATCAAACTCCAGAAGGAACTTACATACATCAAAGCAAGTATGTCAGAGATCTTCTGAAGAAATTTGAAATGTCAGAAAGTAAGCCTTCCAAAACTCCTATGCATCCCACATGCATTCTGGAAAAAGATGAGGTAAGTAAGAAAGTAGAACAGAAGC
This sequence comes from Lathyrus tuberosus, assembly GCA_022829125.1. Classification (NCBI taxonomy): domain Eukaryota; kingdom Viridiplantae; phylum Streptophyta; class Magnoliopsida; order Fabales; family Fabaceae; genus Lathyrus; species Lathyrus tuberosus. The sequence continues at coordinate 17,048,907 of JALAZF010000016.1, forward strand.
TCTACAGAGGTATGATTGGTTCCCTCCTTTATTTAACTGCTTCAAGACCTGATATTCTCTATAGCGTTTGTCTTTGTGCTAGATTCCAATCAGATCCTAGAGAATCCCACTTAACAGCTGTTAAGCGGATTTTCAGATATCTGAAAGGTACTACTAATCTTGGTCTTTGCTATAGAAAGTCCAGAGAATACAAATTGGTAGGATACTGTGACGCTGACTTTACTGGAGACAGAATAGAAAGAAAAAGTACCTCTGGAAGCTGCCAGTTTCTGGGAGACAACCTAATCTCTTGGTCCAGCAAAAGACAATCCACCATTGCACTATCAACCGCTGAAGCTGAATACATTGCTGCAGCTGGATGCAGTACTCAGATCCTCTGGATGAAGAATAAGCTTGAAGACTTTCATATTTACGAGAGTAACATCCCTATCCTCTGTGACAATACTTCTGCCATCTGTCTTTCTAAAAATCCTATTCTGCATTCTAGGGCTAAACATATAGAAATTAAACATCATTTCATTAGGGACTATACTCAGAAAGGAATTCTTTGTTTAAAATTCATAGACACAGACCATCAATGAGCTGATGTTTTCACCAAACCCCTTGCTGAAGATAGATTTAATTTCATTCTGAAAAATCTCAGTATGAAAGTTTGTCCAGAATAAAAATTGTAATTACTATATTTTTAACTCTCAGAACTTCTTTTCTTTTGTGAACATCTGACCAATAATTCTTCTGAAGTGAGAAGAAAGATTGCATCAGAATCTATTCAGAAGATCTGAACTTTTCATTTCAAGGATAGATCATTAAGTTCACTCTAGCAAACACTTGTCAACCTACGCTCCAGATTTTCCTTGATGATGAACGCGTGTCAAACTCTGGCAAACTGAAACGTCTGTGTTGACATATCGAGGCGCCAAGTCACATCGGTAACTGTTCCCAAAATTTCTCACGCTATCTCCCTTGTCAGAAATCATTACGGCTATTAATCATTATGTTTATTATTTTTAATTGCTATTTAATTCTTGGTCACTCTTATAAATGTCACTTCTAACACCCTCACACGTTCACTATCACTCACTCAGCTCTCCATCGCCCTCTCCGTATTATTTGCATTTCTTGTTTCGCTCTTACATTTCTTGTTTCTCTGTGCGTTTCCAAAAACCCTAAGTTCCCAAAACCCTAAGTCTGTGAACAATGGCCTCCTGCTCTCAACAAAGCTCTCAACAAGCAATGTCTCAAGAATCAGCTGACCAAGTCATTGAAGAAAGGTACGTTGAGCCCTCAAGAACTCTCCTCACCCCCTTTGCCTCTCTTGATGTTCTCTGTGAACTCATTGTTGATTTTGAAAGCATGAAAGACAATGGGTATGACCTTACTCCTGAGGTTGAGTTTCAAGGATGGAGCAAATACTTTAACCGCTTAATGGGTCCAGTTTTTCCCCAACTTGTTAAGGAATTCTGGATTTTTGCAACAGTCTCAAAACACCAAGTAACTTCGTATGTTATGGGAAAGAAGGTCATCATCACTAAAGATCTTATTGGTAAGCTGATTGATCATGATGGATCGAGAATTAGATGTAGTGAAATGGAAAAGGGGACTGATCTAAACACTATCTCAAAGGAAATCTTCACCACCGGACAACACTCTAACAAAATCAAAGACCTAAAGGATCGTCACAGAATTTGGGCCAGAATCATTCTTGGGTGTATCTATCACAGGAAACCTTCAAGCTCGTCTGACTACATCAACAACGACCAACAGTATCTTATATACCTCATCTCCACCTTTACCAAAGCAAATCTTCCTCACTGTTTATTTAATCATCTGAAGAACAGTGTGAAGGAAACAAGAGAAGACGAAAGAACCAAGAGAGATTGGATTCCTCTAGGTAGACTTATATCAGATATTCTTACAGAGAATAAGCTGATTGAACACCTAACTGAAGCTCAGGAAATCTCTGATCTAGAAACTATTGCTGGAAGACCTCTCAATGCAAAGAATCTCAAGAAGATGAAAATCATTGAGACCATCAAGAAGGATCCAACCCTAATCTCTAAGGAAGTCATCACCACCAGGAAAATTCCTCTGAAAGATTTTCCTCTTTTCTCATCAGATACTCATCCAGAAATTGTCCTCAGATATTTGGATGCATGTAAAGCTGATGGAACCCTACTAGAAGTTTCTCTGCAACAGCTCAGGCAAGCACCTCTAGAAGTTGCTCCCAGAACTTCAAGAAAAAGGAAAGCCTCTGAAGGAACTCCTCAGAAAACTCCAAAAGTTGCTAAAGCTGCTAAGAAGAAAGGTAACTCCGCTTTCATTTCTATCGTCGAATCCATAATGGTATCAACATCTGAAACCCCATCGTCTCCTAAACCCTCTGAAAATCCTCCACCATCACCACAAACTCTTGAGGACTTTGACATTGACATTGACCCCACTCCTTCTGATTTTATTGAACCACAACCAGAACTTGCACAAGTTCTGTCTGACATTGTTCATGAACCTCTCTTCACGTCTTCCCAACCAGAACATCACACTCTAAACCCTGACACATCCATACCTGGCATCAACTGTCCTCTTAACTTCTTTCAACCATCACCAAATTTCACCAGTCCCCCTCAAATCACCTCAGAAGTTACATCACCTACCTCTCCTATTCTTATTTCTGACTCTCCTCCATCACATCTCTCAGATGATCCCCTCAGAACTATAATTGACCTAGAAGCTCTAGACAAGCTTACCTCAACCTCTCACAAATTAGCCATTCCCAAACCAAAACCACTTGTATCCAAATCAGATGTTGGTAACTCTTTATTGGCTTTCGAGGTAAAAATGCAGGAATGGATTAAATTTCTGAAGCAGGGCTGTTTGGAGAATCTAAATCCAGCTGCCTCTGACTATCTTTGGACCAAATTCAGAAAGTGGTTTAATTCTGAATCTCAGAAAATGAAGGAACTAAGCTATGACATAGCCCAACAGAACTTCTGTGACCATATGAAGATCTTCAATGAGCAAGTTCTAAGATTCTGGGAAAAGAAACCTATTCTTCCTCTAGGCTGGAAAGATCCTATGGTTTCAGAACATCAGGAAGAATTCTCTCAGCATCAAACTCTGGTCATCACTGAAGTTGAAGAAAAATCACCTGAAGTCTCTCCAAAGAAAGTTTCTGCTAAAAGTTCTGAGGATTTGGTACCTTCTGAAGGGTCAACTTCATCTGCTCTAGTGCTGAAAACTCTGGATGAGTTAAAGAAAGAGAATGAAGCAGTAAGAAAAAGGTTGGGCAAACAGGATGAAACTAACGCAGAAATTAAAGGGATGCTTGGCAAACAAGAAGAATCCGCTAATCAGATCAAAGGCCTTCTGGAAGCATTGTTCACAAGACTGCCACCTGCTCCTCAACCTTAGATTTTTTTGTTGCCTTGCTTGCTGTGTTTTACCTTGCTCTTTTTGATTATGTTCTCATGTATCTTTTCGCTTTTTGATTAATGACAAAGGGGGATAACGTAGAATATTTTGAAATATAACAGTGCACCATGACTATGTCTCGAACATTTTAACCTCTACTTCTATATTTTTAACAAAACAGGAAAATGGCAATCAGAACTTCTTGGGAGTCTAAAATCAAAATGTTTTCAAGGAAATTTTCAACTCAGGGGGAGTATTCTCTACTCCATACTCTATTAATTAATCTTCAAAATATAAGTTTTTGTCATCATCAAAAAGGGGGAGATTGTTAGAACAAGAATTGATTCTACATTCCTAATAGTTTTGATGATAACAAACACTATATTAGTTAGAACTTGTTGCTTCTTAATTCATTCTTTTAATTATGTAGGGAAGTTCTAATGTAAAGAAGTTCTGATATAGAAGCATCACAAAATCCCATCTGAGCAAAGTTCTAATCAAGCGAAGCAAACAAGATCTAAGCAAAGCGAAGTTCTAATCAAGCGAAACTCTGATATGGAAGAATCACTAGATCTAAACTAGCTAAGTTCTGATGAAGGATGTCTCACGCTTCAGCACCAAAGCTGCATCAAGCCAGAAACTCTGATATTGCATCAAATCAACATGGACTCTGATACGCTATCCTCCAAATTTATGAGTATCACAAAGCAACGGATTAAATCAGACAAGATCTGTATTTTTGGAAAGAAGCATTCAAAGGCATTATTGTCAATCTCCAAAAATAACTATCACATCTCCAACGGATCAATCACTCTCATCTATTTAAAGGAGCACATGCAGATGACAAAATACACACTTGCGCGCATACCTTCACAATTCATCAAGTATTCTCATCTGTTTTCATTTGTTTGATAAAAATATTGTAAAAAACTCACGGTTGTGATAAAGCTTACTAGAAGCAATTTTTTGTTTTGAAATTCCTTAAGAAAACCAAGTTGTGGTTAAAACTCAAGAAGACAGTGACGGTTGTCCCTGTGTTTGTGTAATCTTAATTGATTAGTGGATTAAGTCCTCAAGAGAGAGAGGCGAAATCACCTTGGCGGGTGGACTGAAGTAGTTTGAGTTCAAACGAACCAGGATAACCAACATGTCCCTTATTGCTTTAAATTTTTAAAAACCCCAATTCAACCCCCTTCTTGTGTTTTTTCATTTCTTCAGTCGAATCCTAAAAAGTTAACTTGAGACACCATCACTCAGTTGAGGCCCTCTTGAGAGTCTAGTTATGTTGAACGAATCTATTCGTGAAAATGTGCTACTCTCGACCTAGGAGCCCTTGATATTGAGAACCGTAGTTACCAGACCCCACTTAGCCTTTTTAGGATGTAGTGCGGTGACCATGATGGAGTCTATTTCTGAACTGGTTGTCACGCGATACTACACTCAGACGAGATTCTCTTGAGAATTTTATTGATTACCAAGTCATCTGGGAAATCCTTAAAATCCGAAAGATGGGTTGTCGACTCTGGGAACTTCTTAGAACCCTGTTCAGCAGATGAAAACCAATAGAACATACCAATGGGAAGGGTGAACCCTAGCTCCATGCTCAACCTATCCCCCATTTGTTTGTGTTTTATGTTTTGATGATTTGATGGACCAGTTGGTAGGTGCGTGTGTGTTTAGTAAGATTGATTTGAGGTCGGGGTATCATCAGATTAGAGTGAAAGAGGAAGATATTCAGAAGACGGCTTTTAGGACACGATACAGTCATTATGAATATTCTGTGATGCCGTTCGGGGTTTCTAATGCGCCAGGTGTGTTTATGGAGTACATGAATCGTATTTTCCACGAGAATTTGGATCGATTTGTTGTTGTGTTTATTGATGACATATTAATTTATTCTAAGTCCCGGGAGGAGCACGCGGAGCATTTGCGTGTGGTGTTGCAAATTTTGAAGGAAAAGAGACTTTTTGCCAAGTTGTCCAAGTGTGAGTTCTGGTTGTCAGAAGTGAGTTTTCTTGGGCACGTGATTTCAGGTAATGGTATTGCTGTGGATCCATCTAAAGTAGAAGCAGTTCTACAATGGGAGGCTCCTAGATCTATTACTGAAATTAGAAGCTTTTTGGGATTAGCCGGATATTATCGAAGGTTCATTGAAGGTTTTTCTAAGCTAGCACTTCCTTTGACCCAGTTGACTTGTAAAGCGCAAGCGTTCATTTGGGATATTCGGTGTGAGGAAAGTTTTAGTGAGCTGAAGAGAAGATTGACGACAGCTCCGATTTTGATTTTGTCGAATCCTACTGAACTGTTTATGGTGTATTGTGATGCGTCTTTGATTGGTCTAGGTGGTGTGCTGATGCAAGAAGGTAAGGTTGTGGCTTATGCTTCGAGGCAATTGAGGGTGCATGAGAAAAATTATCCTACTCATGATCTTGAATTAGCGGCTGTGGTGTTTGTGTTGAAGATTTGGAGGCATTATCTCTTTGGTGCAAGATTCGAAGTCTTTAGTGATCACAAAAGTTTGAAATATTTGTTTGATCAGAAAGAGTTGAATATGAGGCAACGGAGATGGTTGGAATTCTTGAAGGACTACGATTTTGGCTTGAATTACCATCCTGGTAAAGCTAATGTGGTAGCCGATGCGTTGAGTCGAAAATCGTTGCATATGTCCGCTTTAATGGTTAAGGAGTGGGAACTTTTGGAATCATTTAGAGATTTGAGTTTGGTATGTGAATTGACGTCTGACAGTGTAAGGCTTGGTATGTTGAAGGTTACTAATGATTTTCTGTTGACCGTTAGCGAGAAACAGAAATTGGATGTGAAATTTGTGGATTTGATGACGGTTGGGGATAAAAGTGAAAATGAGGACTTTAAAGTGGATGATAAAGGTGTTTTGAGGTTCTGAGGTAGAATTTGTATTCCTGATGATTCGGAGTTGAAAATGATGATTTTGGAGGAAGGACACCGAAGTAATTTGAGTATACATCTGGGAGCTAATAAGATGTACCAAGATTTGAAGAAGATCTTTTGGTGGTCTAGATTGAAAAGAGATGTGGCTCAGTTTGTGTATGCGTGTTTGACGTGTCAGAAGTCAAAGGTAGAACATCTGAAGCCTAGTGGATTGTTGCAACCGTTGGATGTTCCTGAGTGGAAATGGGATAGCATTTCTATGGACTTTGTGACAGGGTTGCCGAACACTCAGCGGGGACATAATGCTATTTGGGTAGTTGTGGATAGGCTGACTAAATCGACGCATTTCATTCCGATTGACATCAGTTTTTCTTTGGAGAGGTTGGCAGAGATTTATATCAGTGTGATTGTGAAATTACTTGGTGTTCCGTTGAGTATTGTTTCGGATCGAGATCCGAAGTTTACTTCGAGATTTTGGGAAAGTTTGCAAAAGGCGTTGGGTTCTAAATTGAGATTGAGTTTGGCTTATCATCCTCAGACGGATGGACAGACGGAGAGAACGATTTAGTCATTGGAAGATTTGTTGCAGGCTTGTGTTCTTGAACAAGGTGGTGTGTGGGATAGTTATCTTACGTTGGTGGAATTCACGTATAATAACAGTTTCTATACGAGTATTGGAATGGCACCTTTTGAAGCGTTGTATGGAAGAAGATGTCGAACCCCGTTGTGTTGGCACGAATCTGGTGAGAGTTCGATGGTTGGACCGGAATTGATTCAACAGACTACAGACAAGGTGAAACTTATTCATGAGAAAATGAAGGCTTCTCAAAGTAAGCAGAAGAGTTATCATGATCGAAGGAGGAAAGATCTTGAGTTTCAAGAGGGCGATCGTGTATTTTTTAGAGTTACGCCGGTAACGGGTGTTGGTCATGCATTGAAGTCGAAGAAGCTTACTTCTCGGTTTATTGGTCCTTACCAGATATCTGCGAGAGTGGGTGCTGTGGCTTATCGGGTGGCGTTGCCGCCGAATCTGTCGAATTTGCACGATGTGTTCCATGTTTCACAGCTTCGGAAGTATGTCCCGGATCCGTCGCATGTGATTCCGATGGATGAGGTAGAGGTAAGGGAGAACCTTACGGTGGAGGCGTTACCAGTGAGGATTTTGGATCGCGAGTCGAAGCGGTTAAGGGGCAAGGATATTGCACTTGTGAAAGTGGCGTGGGGAGGCGCTGCTGAGGGCAATTTGACTTGGGAGTTGGAGAGTCGGATGCGGGAGTCGTATCCGGAGTTGTTCGTCTCAGGTAATATTTTCGAGGACGAAAATTTCTAAGTGAGGGAGAGTTGTAACGCCCCAGTTTTGGTTATTTTTATTTAATCAAGTCGTTTTGATTATTTTATTATTATTTTATTTTATTTTTTACTTTTATTTGGTAAATATATTATTTTTCATCGTGATTATGTTTTATCGCGTTTTGGGAGCGTTTGCGAGATATTTGAGTGTAGGGGTATTTTGGTCTTTTGTTTGGGTAGATATTATATTTTTGGCTAAAATACAGTTTTGGTCCCCCTGTTTGTCAAAATTCACGGTTTTGGTCCCCATATTATTTTTTTTAACAGTTTTGGTCCCCCACCCCAATTTTGGCCCAAAAAAATGATGAACAGTACCTGGTCCGTACATGTCAGTACATGAACAGTACATGAACAGTGAGGGGTGGGGGACCAAAACTGTTAAAAAAAAATAGGGGGACCAAAACCGTGAATTTTGACAAACAGGGGGACCAAAACTGTATTTTAGCCTATATTTTTCATATAATAGAAAGAAAAGAGAGAAAAGTAGTAAGGAAAGAAAAAGAAGAGAAGAAAAAGAGGAAGAAAGAAAAGAAGAGAAGAAAAAGAGAGAAAAACTTGGAAAATCTAGGAATCGATCAACCGACTTTTCTAAACACGACTAAATCGGGTAAGGGTGTGAAACTCGATTATCTTATGCTTGTGTATGATTATGTATGTGTGTGTGTTGGAAGTTTTACGAGTTTTTTCGGTTATAGGTCGAAAATGAGTAAACGAGTAGAAATCAATGTTTTCACGGTCGGAAATCGATATAAATGGCCTTGTATGATCACACTATGTTTATAAACAATTGTTGATGTTTGTTTTACTATTGGAAATGAATTGGGTTGGAAAATGGGGATTTGGGGTGTTGGTGTCGTGTAAAAACGCAGCTGATTTTTCTGCTTCTGGTGTGGAGCGTCGGGCGGTGCTCAGAGCGCCGGGAGGTGCGGGTTTGCGTCGGGCGGTGTCCGAGAGGCACAACCTAGCATAATTCTGACCCTATTGAGTCATTGGTGAGGAATGGTGACGCCCCTGCTTCGCCGAGAGAAGTAGAGGCGAAGGGCTAGCGTCGGGCGGTCTTTGGGCAGCGCCGGGCGGTCCTGGGGAATTTTCATATTTATGTTTCCTTTTAAATCCCAAAACTTGTGATCCGTTTATCGGTTTTGAACGTTCTTGGTGCCGATGGAAAGCTAATGAAATGTTCTTTATTATTATAATGGTTTTGAGATTGTTGGCCGATTTAATTATGTCGGGAATTTGGAATAGTGTCATTTTGTCGACTTTTGCCGTTTTAATTATGCGTAATTGAGGTGTATCGTGCAATGTGTTGTTGATATATGTTGTATGACTTGTGTGCTGTTATATGATGAAAATACATGCGATAAAATGTTGTGATGATGATTTATGGCCGTATGGCTAATAAATGCATTGTTTTGGACTTGATTGCAAAGCATGATTATTGTGGTTGAAATGGTTCGCATGGTTGCGTCTATGTGTGCATTTGAATGTCATGAGTCATTGTATGCCAAGCATCATGATATACATTCTCGAGATGTCGTGTGCCCTAGTGGGTGTGAGCGACGAAACGATTCCAGAGGGAATCCGCTATAACATCGTGCGCCTTATACAAAGAGGACTAAAAGCGATGATTATAGACGATCGTGCGCCTTATACAAAGAGGACCGAAAGCGATCGGATCGTGCGCCTTATACAAAGAGGACTGAAAGCGATCCATAAACATCGTGCGCCTTATACCAAGAGGACCGAAAGCGACGGGGAACATCGTTTGCCCGACGGGGAGTTACACTAAGTAATAAGCGACGGTTCCAATAGTTCCTGAGTGAACTAGTGTTGAGATGATGGATGGATGGTACCACATATGCATTGCATAGAGTCATTGTGTCGGTCTCTGTGCATTTGCATAAATCATGAATGGATTGATTTTGTGTGGAATTGTGATTGGAATTGATTAGTTGATATATATATATATATATATATATATATATATATATATATATATATATATATATATATATATATTTGTGTTGGTGATAATTGTATGGTGCATGATTGATATGCATTGGTGATGGATATATGAAATATGCATTGTGTTGTTTTGTATTTGAATTCTGGTGTAAGTTGTGGTGAGAATATTTTACGTGAGTATTTTCGTGTTATTATATAATTGTATGCAATTATATTATGATTGTGTTTCTCACCCTTCTGCTGTTTTTAATGCTCTACGAGGCATTACAGATTAGATGCTGGAGGTCTTTTTGTGAAGCTTAGGTCTTCATTCTTTTGTCGATCGGCTCTGATATGTAGCACCGGGTAGTCGGGGAGATCGAGTGTGATTATTATGTATATGTATCTTTTGGATGTACATGGTTGACTTTGTATATAACAAACTTTTATGATATATATATATATATATATATATATATATATATATATATATATATATATATATATATATATATATATATATATGAGATTCAGTTGCAGATTTTCCGCTTTTATTCTGTATCTGAATTGTGGGTGTTAGGAGCTAAGCTCCTTTGTTATGTGCTACCTGATTGTTGCATATCTTTATAAGCAGGTTTATGTGTTTTGTCCCAATTGATGTGACGCCTTCGTCTATGCCGTGAATATTTAATTATACTCTGATGAAATTTTTATCGCTTTATTTAATTGGGGGTATAGATTGGGGGTGTTATAGTCGAGGTCCCAGAAAGAGAGAAATACCAAGGGTTGGGTTACAAACCAACTTTTGAGGGAAGAGCTGCTTCAACAAAAAGAAGACTAAGGACCATTCAAGAAGTGTTCGTCAGTGGAGGACAGCAAGTCCATGCAATTATTGAAGACGCTGAAGATGAAGATATTAATCACTTGGTGTTTCGGTGTGACGCCGCTTTAAGTAACTGGGAAGCCATTGAGATACCTACTTTGTACCCTATGCCATAGTAATTTATTTGTTTGCTTTGATGTTTTCAATTCCGCGGCCTTGCCTGAGGCTTTTGGATTATTTTGTATGGGGCACCGCTTTTAAATCTTATTAATCAATGAAGTGTTTGTTTTGTTAAAACTCCTTGTCTTTATTCTTGTTTTTCGTTTTAAGAAAAATGGAAATCTTTTCAAAACTACAATTTCTCCTTCTTGCATTCATGTTTGTGCATTTTTAATAAAATAAATCCCTCCATCGTGTAGAGTGATTCCCAAACCCGTTGTATTCAATGACCCTACTCTCACTATCGACTTTGATTCACCCATTTATCAAGCTGAGGAAGAAGAGGATTATGAAGTCCCCGATGACTTGGCAGAAATGTGTGAGTATCAGTACATGGATCTTCAGCCACACGAAGAGAAAGTTGACGTCATCAACCTTGGCACTGAAGAAAAGAGGAAAGAGGTCAAGATTGGGGCAACGCTTGGGGTAGAAATCAGACAACGGCTAGTCCTGCTTTTGGAAGAATATGTAGATGCGCTTGCTTGGTCTTATCAAGACATGCCTGGATTGGATACAGATATAGTAGTTCATAAGCTACCGCTCAAGCCTGAATGTCCACCTGTGAAGCAGAAGCTCCGTAGAAGTAGACCAGATATGGCTCTCCAAATCAGAGATGAGGTTAAGAAGCAACTGGATGCAGGATTCTTGGCAGTCTCAAAATATCCAGAATGGGTAGCCAACATCGTGCCGGTTATAAAGAAAAATGGTAAAGTACGAATGTGCATAGATTACAGGGATCTCAACAAAGCTAGTCCCAAAGACGATTTCCCGCTACCACATATCGACACTCCTGTGCATAATACAGCCAAGTTTGCAGTTTTCTCCTTTATGGACGGTTTTTTCGGTTATAACCAGATCAGAATGGACCCAGGTGACATGGATAAAACTACATTTATCACCCCATGGGGAACCTACTGTTACAAAGTTATGCCCTTTGGTTTGAAGAACGCGGGGGCAACTTACCAAAGAGCTATGGTGACTTTATTCCATGATATGATCCACAAGGAAATTGAAGTATACGTGGATGACATGATTGCTAAATCCCAAAGCGAGGAGGAACATCTGGACCATCTCTTGAAGTTGTTCAAGAGACTCCGGAAGTATCAATTGAAGTTGAATCCAGCCAAGTGTACCTTTGGTGTCAGGTCAGGGAAGTTGCTTGGTTTCATCGTCAGCCAAAAAGGAATTGAAGTAGATCCTGACAAGGTACGAGCTATTCAAGAAATGCCAGCTCCCCAAACTGAATCACAAGTAAGAGGATTTTTGGGTCGTTTGAACTATATATCCCGATTCATTTCCAATATGACTCCAATTTGTGAACCAATCTTCAAACTACTCCGCAAAGACCAAACTGTAGAGTGGAATTCTGATTGCCAACAAGCTTTTGAGAAGCTCAAGAGCTATTTGCAAGAACCACCTATTCTGATTCCTCCTATTCCTGGAAGACCTCTAATCATGTACATGACTGTTTTAGAAGGATCTATGGGCTGTGTATTGGGCCAACGTGATGAAACTGGTCGCAAAGAACATGCCATTTATTACCTGAGTAAGAAGTTCGTTGGTAGTGAAAGTCGTTATTCACTGCTTGAGAAAACCTGTTGTGCCTTAGCATGGGCCGCCAAACGTTTGAGGCAGTATTTGATATGTCACACTACTTTATTGATCTCGAAGATGGATCCAATAAAGTATATCTTTGAGAAGCCTGCTCAAACAGGAAAGCTTGCCCGTTGGCATATGCTATTGTCAGAATATGATATCCAGTATGTACCTCAGAAGGCTATCGAAGGAAGTGTATTATCAGAATACCTCGCAGATCAGCCTGTTGAAAATTATGGACCGCTCAAGTTTGAGTTCCCGGATGAAGACATTATGGTAGTAAAAGATTGTGAAGGGTCTGGCCCTAATGAGAGTTTTGAGACCAGTTATAGATGGAAGATGATGTTTGATGGTTCTTCCAATTTCAAAGGACGTGGTGTGGGTGTTGTATTGATAAACCTCGATGATGGTTATACTCCTTTTACAACAAGGTTGGACTTTGGATGCACAAACAATATTGCTGAGTACGAAGCGTGTATTTTGGGTCTAGAATCTGCAATTGATCTTGGAATCAATGTTCTTGAAGTTAGGGTGATTCTTCTTTGGTCATTTATCAAGTCAAGGGTGCATGGGAAACCAAAGATGAAAAACTCATTCCCTACCGTGCATACATTATGGAATTGATTAAGTGTTTTGATGAGATCAATTTCCATCATGTACCTCGTACTGAAAATCACATAGCTGACTCCCTAGCTATGTTAGCTTCAATGTGGCAAGTCAGGTTTCACAATGAAGCGCCTCTCATCAGTATAGAGCGCAAGACCGAGCCCGCTTATTGCCAGGCAGTTGAAGGAGAGGTGGATGGAAAACCATGGTTTCACGACATCATGAATTATTTGAAAACTCAAGAGTACCCCGCCAATGCTTCTAATCTTGATAAGACAACTTTGCGAATATTTTCATCCAAGTTCTTTCTCAGTAACAACGTGCTTTACAAGAGGAATCATGACATGGTCCTGCTAAGATGTGTTGATAAACGAGAAGCAGACCTATTGATTCACGACATTCATGAAGGAGCCTTTGGCACTCGCGCCAACGGATATGCCATGGTTAAGAAAATCTTGAGGGCTGGATATTATTGGTTAACTATGGAAGCTGATCACATCCAATACGCCAGGAAATGTCATAAGTGCCAGATCTACGCTGATAAAATGCACGTTCCTCCTACTTTGCTGAATGTGTTGTCATCCCCGTGGCCTTTCTCTATGTGGGGCATTGATATGATTGGAGCCATTGAGCCGAAAGCTTTCAATGGTCATCATTTCATTTTAGTGGCCATTGATTATTTCACTAAATGGGTTAAAGCTGCTTCTTTCACTAATGTGACCAGGCAAGTAGTTGCTTGCTTCATCAAGAATAATATCATTTGTCGTTATGGAATTCCCAGCAGGATCATCACTGACAATGGAACAAATCTGAACAACAAACCGATGAAAGAGTTATGTGGCAATTTCAAGATTAAGCATCATAATTCCTCACCTTACCGTCCCAAGATGAATGGAGCTGTCGAAGCTGCTAATAAAAATATCAAGAAGATCCTGCAGAAAATGGTCAAGACGTATAAGGATTGGCACGAGATGTTACCATTTGCTCTGCACGGATACAGAACTTCGGTTCGAACCTCAACAGGGGCAACCCCTTTTTCCCTTGTATATGGAATGGATGCAGTACTCCCCATTGAAGTAGAAATACCATCTTTGAGAATCCTGATGGAGTCTAAGCTTGACGAAGCTGAATGGGTTAGAGAGAGATATGACCAACTGAACCTCATTGATGAGAAGCGACTGACTGCTATGTGTCATGGTCATCTGTATCAGAAGAGAGTGAAGAGGGCATTTGACAAGAAGGTTCGTGTCTGGGAATTTCGAGAAGGAGAGCTTGTACTCAAGAAGATTCTGCCATCTTAAAGGGATGCTCGTGGAAAGTGGGCGCCTAACTATGAGGGTCCATTTGTGGTAAAGACTGTATTTTCAGGAGGTTCTTTATTCCTCACAACAATGGATGGTGAACAGCTCACACCCCCTGTGAATGCTGACTCAGTACGGAAATATTATGCTTGAAAAGAATTCTAGGATTTTAGTCATTAGGGAGTAGGTCATTGAATATGATGTAATCCTTTCCTTTTGCCATTTTTCAATTGTAATGATCCATGGAACTTCGCTATTGGCAAGTTACCATTATAATGAAATCAGATTTTTGAGCCATTCTTTGTTTGATACTTATCATTACTCTGATATTTTCATTGTTATGAAAAACTTAACTTATTTATTAATAATGGTTTTAAAAGCGGAATGTTTTGAAAACTTTGAACTCTAAAAGAATATTGGCAATATCTCCCTGATTTAAATGCTTTAACAATGGCTAACCACTAAGGATGTCTCACCACTACCTACACAAGATGTTTGATGAGAAGTTGTTTCCCCATTAAATTAGGGATGTTCCCATGTTGACCTTTAAGACTGACTACCTGCTTAGATTTCAGTGTGACTCCTTGTGGTGGACACGGTGTTTTCTTTTTTTTGCTGTTCTCGGTTGGTTGTCTCCTATTGGAGTCGTTTCTTGCATATCATTGAGCATTCACATCATACCATAGCATTGAGCATCTTTGCATTTGGGTGTTTTGTTTGTGTGGTTTTGTTTTTGTTTCTTTTTTCCCTTTTGTGGGTCTTTGGTTCTTTGTCTTTGTTTTACTTATGTTCGGTCTTTCACCTCTGTGCGCCAGATTTTGACCATTGTGCAGTATTCCCCAGGAAGTCTAACCTGCAACTATCTTATTACCTATATCACCCCATTTGGAAATCTAAAAGTCTAGTAACCGCTGGCGTTGTTTATATCAGGTTATCGTGAACCTGTATTTCTGGTTATCGTGAACCACTTTGTTTGAAATCAGGTTATCGTGAGCCTGTATTTCTGGTTATCGTGAACCATTTGCTTTATATCAGGTTATCGTGAACCTGTATTTCCGGTTATCGTGAACCACCTTGTTTGAAATCAGGTTATCGTGAACCTGTATTTTCGGTTATCATGAACCATTTATTTTATATCAGGTTATCGTGAACCTGTATTTCCGGTTATCGTGAACCACTTTGTTTAAAATTAGGTTATCGTGAACCTGTATTTCCGGTTATCGTGAACCATTTGTTTGAAATCAGGTTATCGTGAGCCTGTATTTCCGGTTATCGTGAACCATTTGCTTTATATCAGGTTATCGTGAACCTGTATTTCTGGTTATCGTGAACCTAAACCTCTGGTTATCGTGAACCAGTTGTTTGTGTCTGGTTATCGTGAACCAGCATTTTATTTCAGGTTATCGTGAACCTCAATCTCTGGTTGTCGTGAACTAGTTGTTCATTATCAGGTTATCATGAACCTGTATTGCTCAAACCCGGGTCAAATATGAACCTAAAACAAATTACAAATCCAATTCATACTATTTTTCTTCATAAAACAATTATTTGTTACCAGAGTCTATTCTTGGTTTATTAACCTTGTTCCCTTTCAAACTCCAGGTGTTTTCGTCTGGCGCGCAGAGTTTGGTCTCTGTCTTTTCTGGCTTTTCTTGAGGATCCCGTTTAAACTCTTCAGCATAAGAAATCCCCAGAAAATCTTTTGTTCGGGTGTCTATCCTTTATTTCAAGCTTATCTCCAGTGAAGATCGTGTTTTCTTTCTGGTTTCATGCCTAGTAAGATTGTGTCTTTTCCCCAGTGTCGTCCGGTCATATTTGAACCTGTCGTCCATCTCCCTGGATCCTTCCCCAGTGGAGATTACCCTTTATTTTGCTATCCCCGGTGTTGCCTCAGGGTCTCCCCAGTGAGTCTCTTTAGTTGGTTAGCCTGCATCCCCAAGGAGTTTTCCTTGTGGATACTAACCTTCTTTGCTTCCCCAGTGAAGCTCTCCTCTGTGTTTGGTGGCTCTTTGTTCTTTGGTGTCCTGTTTTGTCTGCATTTTTTGCATCTTTCATTGCATCATATCATCATATTAGTAGCATTGCATGTCTTTGCATCTAAGGGCAAAATTTTTGGTTATCTGTATTTAAATATCCTTCACCCCGATGTCGTGAGGATTTTCATCTCTCAGGTCATCAGGTGAAGATATTTAAATAAGGGCAACTATTGTACCCCAAATTTTACCCTTAGATCCATTGATCTCTTGCATGTCATATTAGGTCAATCATTTTCCATAGCTAATCCTTTTATAAGGTTTTGTTTGTTTTTGTTTCATCTTTATCAGGTATTATCTTAAGGAGATTCAAGAAGTGATTAATCAAGTTTTTCTTGGATGGAGCATGGAATTAAGTAAGTCTCTAAGAGATTGTCTCAAATAACCCTAACCATGATCCTCTCCATAACCAAATTTCTACCCACCTTATCTACCCTCAATTGTCACCTTCAATTCCAAACCTATTTCAATAGCCCTTCATTTAACCAATTTTATCCAATTTGTCAATTTTTAATTCTCCTAAACCATATCTATAACCCTAAGAAATTGCCAAATCCACCATTATCATTTGTTTTCCTAATCTTTCATTTTTCTTTTATAAACAAAAGATACAAAAACCATTTCTAATTTTTATTCACAAGCCCACATGATTGGCCCAACGTACAAAAATGTATTTGCAAACTATATTGGATTTAAATTTCTTAACCAAGAACCAATAGGAATCAAGCTTTGTTGTGTTGACTTTTCAACTCAATTGCCAACCAATGAAAAGGCGACATGTGGCGTACAAGAAACCAAAATCAACCAAAATGTTTTCTTCTTCTTTGGTCGTATTCGCAAGCTTCAGAATGGAAGAGAGAAATTCAAAGGAAACAAGTGAATCAATTCATCAAAATCGTTTCAACCACAATCCTTGGCGCGCTATTTGTTCAATTTGAATTCTCCAAGACCATTCCCATTTCAGCTTTCAAGGTTTGGCTCAATAAAAGTGGTTCTGAGGATTTTCCAGTTTCAGCATTCAACCTGCTCTCGTCTGCGATCTCTCCATGCCATCCCCAACCTTTGCCTCATTTGATACCCCTCCCAATGACATCAAGTAAGGAGCTCTGAAGCAATACATGAAGTGGTGAATTGACCCTGCAATTCTGAGATTTTAGCAGCATAAGCAGCACATTTGTCTCCAAGGAGTGGACCGTTTTTGAATTCAAAAGAGACGTTGCAACCTTGGCTTCTACTCAGCACTCCACATGTTTTATGTTTGGACTCACACAACCCTTGGGTTCAGCCTATAAAAGGGACTCGCTTCTACACATCTACACACCAACAATTCTCACAAAGTACTAAAAAATCCTCTGAAATTCCATAAGTTTCAAACAAGCAAGTTGAAAGTTGGCTTTGGAGTTGCTTTGGAAGGGAAGGCAGTCATCATACTTGAAGACAGTGGACATTACTCCACTTGGTATTGTATTCTTATCCTTTTGTTAATAATGCTAATTTGATATTATCATTGCCATATGCATTTCATTATTCTTTACATGCGTATCTGGTTGATATATGCTTGAATACATTGTTTGTGTGCTCATGACTCGAGTTCATAAAATAAGATGATGTTTTTCATTGATATGATACCCATGAATGCCTTTGTGATGAGTTGTAATACCTCTGTTTTGTCCATTAAATGGCTGTAACTATAAGTTCTCATTGTGGTTTTACATTGACAAGATTGATACTTGGTTTTGTTGACCTACTTAGATGTCGTATGTACTTAAATGTGATGGTGAGGCAAGAGACTTGTGAACCTATGTTTCTCTTTGTAGTTCTGACATGCTCTTAGGTTGTAGTAAGTTTGAACCTATCTATCTTTGTTGTTGGCTTGATGATAGTTTGGTTTTGCTAAGTTGTTCTTGTAGCACTATTTCCTTTTTCTGCTATCACTAATATATGACCATTTGGTATACTCAGTCATTGATCTTTTTTTTAAACTTTGTCATTGTGGATGTTTGCTGTTTAAAGTTAATAGTTTTTTTTGTTCACATTTGTATGCACCACTATCTTTGTCATTGTTGATGATTGATCATGTGTTTGAGTTTAGATTTCTGGAACTGTTAGCATATGCAAGCCACTGACTTGTGTTACATCCTTTTGGAATGATTTTGTTTTAATATATGTTTAAGGCTTATGTTCATGAATGTTGAATTTGGATGTTTTGCCTTGAGTTGTTCCTATCATATGCCTCAATGTTTTACAACTTGCCATACTACTCCATTTCATTTTGTATGTGCTAAAGTCATTCTATTGAACTGTAACCTCAGAAGCCATGTCTTTGTGATATTATGATGTTAACACTGTGTTCATGATGTGTATGCTAGCCTTGTTGTGTTTAACATGTTTCCTAAGTTATACCTTTGTGATATCACGATTTTTATACATGTATGTTTGATGTATGTGCTTGCTTGATGTTGCCCAAGTTGGTTCTATAATGTCATATGCCACTGCCTATTCTTTAGTGTTACTACTTGAATGATTTTGGTTGCCATGTTATCTTATAACCTGTCTTATTTTTGAATATATGTGGAGTTTTTGACCAACATGCTATGTGTATAATCTACTGTATGTAGTTCATCTTGCTAGCTGTTTTAAATTTGGGATGCCTCTACTCATATATATGCTTCTGTTTAATCTGTGCTTCATGATGTACAAAGTGCAATGAACCTAAATAATTTGCATTGACATTGTGTGATTGGTGTACCTTTAACTTAGCTTTGACTCGTGATTTATCACTATGCTTCCTACCTTCATGTTTGAATACATTTTTCCTTAACATCATGTGATATTATGACTGATTGGTATTCTTGTGATCTGACCTAGATATGCATTTAGGATGTATGAACTTGGGTTGTATATTGCTTTGTATGCTAGCCTTGGTAGTTGCCATCATTGTCTTGTGGAATGTACTATAACTGACCTAAATGTTGTTTATTTGTCAGCACTGATGTTTTGTTGGTTGATGTTTACCCTGAAATTCTGGTATCAGACGTGTGATGTTAAGGTGCGATGTCACAACAACACACTCTGCATAATGGACAGCAATAACAGTAAATAAATCAACATAATGATTTGTTCACCCAGTTTGGTCTAACTACCTACGTCTAGGGGCTACCAAGCCAGGAATGAATTTCACTACTTGTAGAATTAAATTACAGACTCAACAACCCAGTTGACAATCTCCTAATCTTAATTCCTACTAGTGACTTTCTACCTAAGAAACCACTTAGATATGAGAACACTACTCAATCCCTTACAAACACTCAAAGAACCCACTTTGAGTACCCTTGATCTTACTTCACAGTTTCGATCAAATCACACAACTCTCTTTGCTTCACAGCTTTAGAGAGGACAGAAACTTAACACCTATTCAAACCCTAGAATAGTGTAAATACAAGCACTTTAAACAAACTCTAGACACTAAGCCTTCTGCTCTTGATCTTCTGAATGTTTTCTGTCGCTTTTTCCTTTGGTCTTGTGCGCTTTATATAGGTCCTGAATTGGGCTTGGACTTGTCACAATATTTGATCAGATTTGTTAATTAAAACTGAATCTTCAAAACAGATTTTATCCCCAAAATATTTTTAAATCTTCAACCTTTTAATTCTCCAACAGATCTGCAATCAAATCTCCAATGTAACAGAAAATATCTATCCCAAGATATTCTCATCCAATGAGTTAACTACTCTCCACAATTCCAGCTAATACGCGTGCCCTAATAACATATCCTGCTATTATTAATTCTGCAGGTCTGATGTTACAACATCACCTGTGTGACATCAGACATCCATCTTCAGCATTTAACAACTTAACACAACCCAGTGTTAAGACTTCAATGTTACAACATCAGCACCTTGACATCAACATTGAATAACCTTTGTTTTACCAAAATTCCAGCCAATCCAGGAACTATCAATCTCCCCCTTTGGCTAATTTTGGCTAAAACAATCTCTGCACTCTGTAATCAACTTCTGCACTCTGCACCTTCAGAGATTTCAGCAGCGGAATAATCTTCAATTAATTTGAAACTCATTAGCACCAGTTTGACACTTTGCATA
The DNA here is from genome assembly GCA_022829125.1 of Lathyrus tuberosus. NCBI lineage: Eukaryota > Viridiplantae > Streptophyta > Magnoliopsida > Fabales > Fabaceae > Lathyrus > Lathyrus tuberosus. Next base: position 17,069,197 of record JALAZF010000016.1, read on the forward strand.
GTCTTCATCACTAGATCTGCTGCAGCACCATCTTCATTATTGACAACAGCCAATTGGTGCTCCCCCTCAAAAACATGAACCAGCATCACAGCTGTTCAGTAGCTCACAATGTGCAGCACTTCTCCCCCTTGATGCCTGCCTGGCTGCGCTCTTCAAATGCTATGATATCTTCACTAGCAGCTCAGTCTAAACTCCCCCTCAATAACTGTACTTCTGCATCACAACTAGCAGCACTTGACCTTCTTTGATACTCTTGACTCTCTTGGCTATTTCTCCCCCTTTTTAGCCACAATTTGACAAACCTCAACAAGTCCTATGACACCCTTTGCTGCAAAATCCATGGACAAGTACTCCCCCTGTCATGATTAACAAATACTCTAGATGAATATGAACATTTGAGCACACTTGCTGAGCACATTCATTTTGGTACCACTGTCCCTTTTTCCACAGATAGTCATTCCCTATCATAATCTTCATCTTCAGACTTCCTGATCAACTTCAGTCTTCTCTACATTCTCCATCCAAGGCAAACCTTCTACTTCAACATTCTCCCGTATGACTATGCAGATGCTCCTTAGATATAATGTAAGCACTAAGCTTCAGATCCGGAACAAAGACATCCTTCACCAAGGATACTCTTGACACTCTTGACACCAGGGTATTACATATGCTCCACTACTGGATTTACTATCAAAATAATCCAAACTCAACACTGTGTAACAAACACCACAAATTCCCAGCTTACTTAAAAGCTTTACTGAGATCCAGACTCTTCAAGAGATAATGATCAGATCACAATACCTCTACCATTACATCCACCAGTAGTTATTGATACTAGTGAAGTCTTCAAAATCAGTAGTCATGCTAAACTTCACATTCTAATTCACATAAACAGAAACACTTCTTCTACATGTCCAATCTTAATCATCTTCTAGATATAACCACCAGCAAACGTGATGTTACAACATCTTTTGGGACATCAGCTTCACCATCCAAAGGACTCATTGCACAAAGAAGTCCTTCAAGAAGCTCCAAAAAAAAACACAGTCAGAGCAGCTTAGTCAGGTTATACACACCTGAATACCATAAGTTCCCACACCCTCTCTGAACCATATCCTAGCAAACTCAACCATATCCAGAGTATCTATACCAAATTCTTTTTCCAGAACATACTTCCACCATTTTATGAAAAGCACAGGAATGTTATCTAGTATGGCCTTTTGAATTTTCTATGAAGTTCTAACAACAACGGCTTCCTTCATTTGAGAGATATCCTGGACATTATCATCAGACTTATCTCTGATCTTCCTATTTCTGGAAGAGATGAACACTTTACTCTTGGATTTTGTAGTATCATCCACATAGATCTTCTGCTTATCAGTTCTCATCTTTGGAGGTAACTCAATAGCTTTCCTTTTCCTTGATTTCAGCAGTTTAGCAACCCTAGGAACCACTTTTGCAATTAGTTCATCATCACTCTTCTTTATTTTAAGGTTAGAAGTACCTTTCTTGACTTGAGATGTTTTAACATCAGCTCTAGCAACTGCATCTTCCAACATAAGGATTGTCAACTTGTGAAATTTTTCTTCTGAACAATAGGAGTCATTAGTCAGGTTGTCATCTTTCTTGGCCTTGCAAGTATTCAGCTCCCAACACTTCTTAAGGTCACAGCTTTTGATCCTTCCATCAGCATTGTTGACTCCTTCATCTTGCTCACATAACTGACTACTCAAGTTGGCTTTTAACACATCAACAGCACCATAAGTCATTGACCCAGATTGACTCTTCACCATACTTTCACACTTGGTGTCATCATCTGATGTTACCGCATCATCACTAGATAAGCTTTCCACTTGAGGTATCCACTGATAGCAATTATCTTTGGATCTTACTCCCTTCATCACTACCTCATTCTGCTCATCAGCTACCACACATTCATCTTTAGTGTAGCTTACGTTGTAACCTTTATCACACAGTTGACTTATGCTAATTAAATTAGCACTCAACCCTTGAACAAGGAGCACATTATCAAGAGTAAGGCCATCATGATTCTTCACTCTTCCAACTCCTTCTACTACTCCTTTTTCACCATTGCCAAAACTAACACCATTTGCATGGCAAGGATTGAACTCTACCAAATGCTTCTTGGATCCAATCATGTGCTTTGAACATCCACTGTCAAAGTACCATGCATCCATAGCAAAATGTTCATCTGATGTGTGAGCCAATAGACACTTCACCTTCTCCTTAGGTACCCATTGTTTAACAACTTTGGGCCTGTACTCTCTCCATCTGTTTTGAGGCTAAGGGTATCCATGCAGCTTGTAGCAAGAGTATTGCATATGTCCAAACCTTCCACAATAAAAGCATCTCACCCTTTCATCTCTGAATCTTCTGCCATGATGAGATTGCTTAGGCTGTCATCCATAATGTGGTCTCCTCCTACCATAACTGGCCTGCCTTCTATTATGCTGGTATCTTCTTCCATAAGGAGGCTGAGAATGCTGTTTCCTGGATTGTCTCCCATGATGGTGTGGCTTTCTTCTTCCATAGATATGAGGAACAACATTGGTGTAACCATACCCCTGATGTTGAGACACCTGATAAGACATGTGTTGTTTGAACTGAGCAGCTTGCATGCTCTTATGGTATTGTGGGGGCATATACTGACTAGCTCCCTGTGGCTGCTTTCTCTTCTGATAGGGACCAGTCTTCTTCTCAATCTTCTTAGATTGTGAAACATCAGCTTTCTTAGGTGTAGGATCCTGCTTCTTTGGCTAATGTTGAGATGAAAGTTGTGACACTTCCTTCTTTGAACCTGAAGTGTTTCCTTCTGAAGTTCCCTTATCCTCAGTCACATACCCTATCCCAGCTTTGTCTCCAGCAGCTTTTTCTAACTGTAGTATCTTGTCAAGAGTGGCTGTCCCACTGTTCAACATTCTAATAGATTTAGTCATATGATTAAGATGAGCTTTGACACATAAGACTTCTTTTTCCAATTCAGCTTTGTCATTCTCTAGCTGAGCAATCTGTTTCTTCTGTTGATTCCTCTCCTGACATAGTTCAACACTCTTTAAGCACAGCTCTTTGTAGGTTGAAGCTAGTTCATCATAAGTGACTTCTCCATCACTATCATCATCAGGTTCAACAATTCCTGTCAAAGTTGTAACATGCTTTGCTGACTCAATTTCACTTTCACTATCAGAGTCAGACCAGGAAACTGTCATGCCCTTCTTCTGCTTCTTCAAGAATGTGGGACACTCTTTCTTGACATGTCCATACCCTTCACATTCAAAGCACTGAACTCCTTTATCTTGGGCAGTCTTCTCTTCATCCTTCTCTTTTGCCTTGCTGTTGTCAGAAGAGATGTTCCTGACATTAGGCCTGGAGTTATTGTTCATCCTTTTGAACACTTTGTTGAACTGTCTTCCCAACATAACTATGGCTTGAGACAGATCCTCCTGAGACTCATCATTTGTAACTTTCTTAACTTCTGCAGGAGTGGAAACCAAGGCTATACTTTTGGGCTTCTTTTCAGGTTCTTCCTCATTCAAACCAAGCTCAAAAGTTTGAAGAGATCCAATGAGCTCATCAACCCTCATCTTGCTGATGTCTTGTGATTTTTCAATGGCAGTTACCTTCATCTTATACTTCTTAGGAAGGGATCTAAGGATCTTCCTTACAAGCTTTTCATCTGACATTTTCTCACCAAGAGCACTGGATGCATTATCCAGCTCAAGCACACTCATATGGAAGTCATGGATAGTCTCCTCTTCCTTCATCTTCAGACTCTCAAACTTCGATGTTAGAAGCTGGAGTCTTGACATCTTAACTCTAGATGTTCCTTCATGAGTGGCCTTCAAAATATCCCATGCTTTCTTAGCAACCTCACAGGTATTAATTAACCTGAAAATATTCTTATCCACTCCATTGAAGATTGCATTTAAAGCTTTGGAATTTCCAAGGGCAAGCTCATCTTCTTCCTTGGTCCATTCTTCTCCCGGCTTCAACTTTGAGGTGCCCTCTTTATCTTTGCCAGCATCATCTTTTTCAAACACCACATGAGCTTTCCATTCTTTAATGACAGCCTTCCAAGCTCTGCTGTCCAATGACTTTAAGAAAGTAGTCATTCTAGGCTTCCAATACTCATAGTTTGAGCCATCCAATATAGGGGGCCTGTTGACAAATCCTCCAACCTCTTTGTCCATCTTCACACCAGAAAGTATCTTCCCCAGATCTCACCCAGAGCCAGACAGGATGCCTGCTCTGATACCAATTGAAATTCTGGTATCAGACGTGTGATGTTAAGGTGCGATGTCACAACAACACACTCTGCATAATGGACAACAATAACAGTAAATAAATTAACACAATGATTTGTTCACCCAGTTCGGTCTAACTACCTACGTCTGGGGGCTACCAAGCCAGGAATGAATTTCACTACTTGTAGAATTAAATTACAGACTCAACAACCCAGTTAACAATCTCCTAATCTTAATTCCTACTAGTGACTTTCTACCTAAGAAACCACTTAGATATGAGAACACTACTCAATCCCTTACAAACACTCAAAGAACCCACTTTGAGTACCCTTGATCTTACTTCACAGTTTCGATCAAATCACACAACTCTCTTTGCTTCACAGCTTTAGAGAGGACAGAAACTTAACACCTATTCAAACCCTAGAATAGTGTAAATACAAGCACTTTAAACAAACTCTAGACACTAAGCCTTCTGCTCTTGATCTTCTGAATGTTTTCCGTCGCTTTTTCCTTTGGTCTTGTGCGCTTTATATAGGTCCTGAATTGGGCTTGGACTTGTCACAATATTTGATCAGATTTGTTAATTAAAACTGAATCTTCAAAACAGATTTTATCCCCAAAATCTTTTTAAATCTTCAACCTTTTAATTCTCCAACAGATCTGCAATCAAATCTCCCATGTAACAGAAAATATCTATCCCAAGATATTCTCATCCAATGAGTTAACCACTCTCCATAATTCCAGCTAATACGCGTGCCCTAATAACATATCCTGCTGTTATTAATTCTGCAGGTCTGATGTTACAACATCACCTGTGTGACATCAGACATCCATCTTCAGCATTTAACAACTTAACACAGCCCAATGTTAAGACTTCAATGTTACAACATCAGCACCTTGACATCAACATTGAATAACCTTTGTTTTACCAAAATTCCAGCCAATCCAGGAACTATCATACCCTATGATAGCATCACATTTCAATACTCATTTAGCATGTTTCTAGACCAGTCATTGATGTTAGGTCTATCTTAGAGTATATCTTTGTTTTACTTGTCTTCTTCTTTGTTTTACAAATAGATTAACATGTTTGGATAGCTTTTTGAACTTTTAGAATATCTTTGGAATTGATTGCAATATCTTAGTCCATCCTTCTATGTTCTTGCAGTTTGTGAATTAACCTTGCCAACCACATGATTTCAGTTCTAAAACATCTTTGTTACTAAGCATGCTAAAGTCTTGAGATTAATTTGATATACATGAACTGAACTTGCCATCTGTATCTATATGTTGTTTATTAAATTGTATTCCAAGTTGTTTTCCATTTCATTTAAACTCCCTTAAACTTGATTGATGCTTGCTGTTATGGTTGTGTATGAATTTGCTAGCTTACTTTGCTTTTTGTACTAATTTGTTTGTCAACATTTAGCTTATGTTCAAAACCATGCCATACTGTTTTGGCTTTCATGGTATGCGTGTTGGCTCATTATTTGTGTTCAAAACATGTCCTTGTTTGATCTCCATTAAGTGTGTTAAGTCTTGAGATTATTTTGACATACGTGAACTGAACTTAATTACCATTTGGAACTGTGAACTACATGTTTGTTTGTTAATTGCTTTTCAAGATATTTTATTGAACTTCCTTTAACATGCTGCTGCTATGGCTGTGATAGTTTTCATTACTTTGTGCATTCAAGTGATTGTTGTTAGTTGATGACCAATTTGTATGATTAAATACTTACTTGGCATTTGATATGTGTAGCATTTCTTGATTTTGAATGAATAATCATGTCTCTATTTATATGACTGATGTTGGCAGAGCATGGTATGAACATGGCTGTCACGAGCGGTTTGCATTCTTGATTGGTTTGTTGTTTATTTGGAATATGTGTGCATGTTTGGTTCATATGTTTATTGAAGTAAATATAATACCGGATGTAATAGCCACCCCAGTGGCAAGCACACACTATCACACGCCTTGCCTACCTCTGGGACTGGGGTTCGAATCCCCCTCGCCCCAGTCATTTTGTTTTTCTCTGATTTTTCGCTTCTCTTCAAATATATATATGTGTTTCCATTATATGTCAACACGCGCACATTGGCCTGATGGTATGAGTTCTACACTGCAAGCGAGAAGACCTGGGTTTAATCCCTAGGTTTACCACTTCCTTACTTTTTTATCACTTGTTGGTTGAATTTTATTTTTAAGTTTATGCTTCATTTTCTAATTTCCATAACTTGCTTATTTTTCATCCTTTTTCTTCCCTTCTTTTTGCTATATTCTTCTAATTGAATTTACTTTTTGAATATAAAAGAAAATTGTTAAAAATATTTAATCTTGAGACCTTTATTCATGATAAGTTTGGAAATACCTTTTAGGTTTTCTTATTGCACTTCTTTATGCATCTTACCATGTTATCTCTATTTATCATGTTTGATTATTGTCCAACATGTGTGATTATAACTTTGCATTGATATCATAATTTTGTCTCCTCTCATTATCTTATTCATATATTTTTGCATCATCATATTTGAATTATAACTCTTTATCTTTTAGTAATTTTACAAATGTTATCTTTCCCCCCATTCCAAAGGGAGACCTTCCTTAAATTGACTCATGAAGTCACTAAATAACCACCCTACCTTATCTTTCTAGGTTTACCCTTATTTCTTGGCCTCATGAGAGCCAATGAAATCACAACTTAGAAATAGGTTAGAGTTTTGAACTCTATGTGATTCTCATCATCATGAGAACTCACTTTTCCCCTATAACTTAGATTTAGAGAGTTATCGTGAGCTCTAAAATGAGCTCATACTCATTTTCCCTTGGAACTTTGGCCATAGTCAATGGTTCATATCCTTCACCCTTAGATCGGTGAACTACGGATACTCTGATTCCACTCTCGTAAGGATACGTAGGCGCAAAGTGCGATACTTTGTCGAGTATACTTAGATACTAACCCCTAGGGTTTCAACCTTTAACATAGCACCCTTAGCAAGCGAGTAAGACATAACAAGTTAAAACAAGAGGTTCCCGTAGAGTACTACGGACGTTTAGGATGCTAATACCTTCCCTAGGCGTAACCAACCCCCGAACCTTAGATCTCCCCCTTTAGGTTTTCTCGATCTTGAACCTTTCCTTTGGATAAATCAAAGTCGGTGGTGAATTCAAAGTTTTGTGATGCAAGTTAATAAATAGCATGATATCTGATTCTCACCGCAACACTAACATTGCCAACGCATCTGCCATTTGATTCTCATCCCGGGGTACATGATGAAAGTCAACCCTATCGAAGAACGGTAATAACCTTCTGGCATAATTCTTATAGGGTACAAAGTTTGCATGACGATTCTCCCATTCACCCTTAATCTGATTGATTACCAACGTTGAATCACCGTATACATCAAGGTTCTTGATTCTCAAGTTAATAGCCTCTTCTAACCCCATGATGCACGCTTCGTACTCTGCTTCATTGTTGGTACAGACAAACGCCAACTGGACAGTGAAAAGTATATGAGGACCTTTCGGAGTAGTAATGATTGCCCCGATTTCGTTTCCATATGCATTGACCGCTCCGTCAAAAACTAAACCCCACTGGGATCCAAACTCAAGTCCTTCGTCAGGAAAAGGGTCATCATAGTTTTTTGCTTTCAAATACATGATATCTTCATCTAGAAACTCAAACTTCATCGATTGATAATATTCAATAGGTTGTTGAGTAAGATATTCTGAAAGAACACTCCCTTTAATGGCCTTCTGGGAAACATATTGAATATCGTATTCTGTCAAAACCATCTGCCAACAGGCAATCCTTCCGGTGAGTGCTTGCTTTTCAAACACGTATTTTATCGGATCCATCTTTGATATCAATAGGGTAGTTTGGTTTAGCATATACTGCCTCAAACGCTTGGCCACCTAAGCGAGTGCACAACATGTCTTTTCCAGCATTGAGTACCTTGACTCACAATCGGTAAATTTCTTACTCATGTAGTAGATGACATGCTATTTTCTATCTGTCTCGTCGTGTTGACCGAGCACACACCCCATCGAATTCTCAAGAACCTTAAGATACATAATCAAAGGTCTTCCAGCTACCGGAGGCATGAGGATTGGAGGTTCATGCAAACATTCTTTTATCTTTTCAAACGCCTTTTGACAATTTTCATTCCACCTGACCGCTTAATTGTTTCTCAATAATTTGAATATCGGCTCGCATGTGGCTATAAGATGAGAGATGAATCTAGCTATGTAGTTCAACCTCCCCAAGAAACCACAAACCTCTTTTTCTGTTCTCGGCTCAGGTATCTCTTGTATTGCTTTTATCTTGGCAGGATCTACCTCGATACCTCTTTCACTAACAATGAAACCAAACAGTTTATCAGACCTCACCCCGAAGGTGCATTTTTTTGGATCCAACCTCAGCTTGAATTTCCTCAATCTTTCAAACAATTTCTGCAGATTCACCAGATGCTCCTCCTTCGTTTGGGACTTTGCAATCATGTCATCAACATAGACCTCAATCTCTTTGTGAATTATATCATGAAAGAGAGTCACCACCTCCCGCTTATAAGTTGCCCCAACATTTTTTAATCCAAAGGGCATTACTTTATAACAGAAAGTCCCCCATGGTGTTATCAAAGTCGTTTTCTCCCTGTCCTCTGGGGCCATCTTGATTTGGTTATACCCAGAGAAGCCATCCATGAAGGAAAACACAGAATATTAAACAGTATTATCCACCAGCACATCCATATGAGGGAGCGGGAAGTCGTCTTTCGGGCTTGCTCTATTCAAATTACGGTAGTCGACACACATCCTGACCTTTCCATCTTTCTTAGGTACATGAACAATATTAGAACCCCACAGAGGATGATTAGTCACAACAAGAAATCCGACATCCAACTATTTCTGAACCTCTTCTTTGATTTTGACAGCCAGGTCTGGTCTTGTTCTTCTCAACTTTTGCTTGAACGCAGGACAAATCCTCTTTGAGAGGAAAATGGTGCACGACGATGTCCGTATCAAGCCCAGACATGTCTTGGTAAGACCAAGTGAAGATGTCCACATACTCTCATACCATTTCAATCATTATTCCCTTCACACTGTCTTCCAAAGCAGCCCTAATTCTGATTTCCTTCTTAATGTCCTAGGTGCCCAGATTGACAATTTTAGTATCCTTCTGATGAGGCAGAATGATCCTTTCCTCTTATTTCAGAAGTCTGGCTAATTCCTCAGGAAGTTCACAATATTCACTAGTCTATTCTTCAGCTTGATAAATGGGATTATCAAAATCATACCGAGCCATAGCTGAATCATTATCGATGGGATCTGAGATGATAGATCTGCATGAGTGATGTTTTATGTTTTATTAAGAATGCAAAATCAACAAAACAAAATACACATTGCCATTTTTCTTTTTAACAGATGTAAAAGCAAAAAATGAAAAACAGGGAGCGAAACATTTGAATGCAAAACATCCTTTTATTTATGATAACATTGAAAGTAAAAACAATGTGGCCTTACAGAATGAGTCACTACGTCTTGGGCAGAACGTAGGACTTAACGTATGCAAAAAACAAGAAAAATTACTCTTCATGAGTGATCGGGATGACTTCCTCAGAAGACCAGTTGCACAATTCTTGGCCTGGAATGCAGGGGCGGATCCAACTATCCATGTCACAGTCGTTATCAACCTCATCACCCTGTATTGCATTGATTCTGTCAAAGATAACCCCATCACTTATGAATCTGACGGGACCTCTTTATCTTGGAGGAGCCTGTGATGGCTTGTACCCCAACCCATACTCATCCTGCTTCATCGGTACCTCGAGAACTTGGCCCCACCTTTGAGAACTACCAGTCTCAACCATAACACGTGCCTCTTTTAGCAGAGACATCAAAACCTGAGGCCTTTTATCCTCCATAGGAGGCTCCTTCTGAATTTGGACTGCTTCGAAGGCCTGACAAAGGGTTTCATGTATCTCCCCGTCAACCTCGACATACTTAAACGTTGACAAGTGAGTGACCATGACGTCTTCTTCTCCACACACCGTAACCACCTTTCCTTCAACCATATATTTAAGCTTTTGATGCAATGTAAACGTCACTGCCCCAGCAAAATGAACCCAAGGACGGCCTAACAGACAACTATAGGCTGGCTGGATGTCCATGATGTAAAAAATCATGTCAAAAACTTCTGTTCCAACCTTAATGGGCATAACTACTTCACCAAACACAGATCTCTTTGACCCATTAAAGGCTCGCACCACCAAATCACTTGGCCTACAAATAAATCCCTGGGTATCAAGTTTCATAAGGGCCTTCTTTGGCAAAACATTCAGCGAGGACCCAATATCCACCAAGACATGAGACAGCAACGAGCCCCTCCATTCCATGGAGATATGTAGGGCATTATTGTGATTCCTTCCAGCTGAGGTCAGATTCAAATAAGTGAATCCTAAACCATTTCCCTCATTAACATGTGCTACCACACCTTCAAGCTGATTCACAGAAATTTCCTGTGGAACATATGCGACATTCAATATCTTCAACAACGCATTTATATGCGCCTCCGAACACAGTAACAATGATAAAATGGAAATTTTGGACGACGTCTGATTCAGTTGGTCGACGGTCTTATAATCACTTTTCTGAATCAATCTCATGAATTCCTCTACATCCTCTGAAAAGGAAGCATCGCTAGCCTATTTCTGCGTGGAATCTTCCATAACCTGTTTACCCTTGCCTTTATCAGAACTGCCAACATTATCATCCCGGTGAGAATACCCTACCACTGCGTGAAATACCACCGGCTCCAACAATATTTTCAACATTCGATCCAGTATCCAAAGAACCCACCAACTCTTGTTTCTGCCCATTACCAAGTACCTCCACTCCGTAGTTCCACGAAATTGCTTTGGTACTCTCATACGGTATCGGCCCTGGTGTAGTAATGACGACGGGTGCTTGTCGCACCAACGTCGAAATATGAATGGTCCTATATGGAATAAAGATTGTTGCAACATCCTTATTATCATCATTAACATCTTCCAAGACACTAGTTCTATCAAATTGTAACTGTCCATCATCCATCAGTCTTTGTATACCCTCATTTAGCAAGTCACGACCCTCTGGCCGTGATACACACCCTTGAAAATCACTTGTGCGTCCTGGAAACACACCTCCTTTCAACAAACGCTCTTTGAGGAACAACAAAAGAGTCTTCAACTCAATAACATCAAATACCAAATTCAACTCTTCTCCATCTTCAACAGCATTTACCCTTGTCGAACCATGTTGTGGCATAGGGTTCTATATTACGTTCGACCCGCTGTTAGTGAAATCAATAGTTTTGGAATCAAACAAATCCAGTACTTTATGCTTGAATGCCTTGCAGTTATCAATGTGGTGCCCTGGTGCCCCTGAATGGAATTCACAGTGGGCATTGGCGTCATAACCTGGTGATGGATTACTAGTAGGTGGAGCCAAAGTTCTTTTCTAGACCAATTGTAATTGCAGCAGATGTTGTAATAGTTGAGAATATGGCATTGGTGGAGTCTCGAAGTGCCTGTTCATCTTTGGTGTGTTTTGATACTGACGAGGAGCATTATTTTGTTGCTGAGGTGCAACCGGGATGGCTGTAGTAGCAACCTGCTGTGTATAATTCTGATTGATTCCCGATAAGAGGAAATAGAATCGGTATCTCCTTCCCTTTTCTTGGGATTCCCTGCATACGACTTCTTACCTCCTCCAGACGAGGAGCCATTACCACTTGGGATCTTTCCTGCCTTGATTCCACTCTCTACTCTTTCTCCTGCCAACACAAGATCTGAGAACCCTGCTGATAGACACCCAACCAGTTTCTCAAAATAAGGCCCCGGAAGCGTACCCATAAACATATCAATGAGTTCTCGCTCCATCATCGGAGGTTGAACTCTTGCCGCCAATTCACGCCACCTCTGGGCATATTCCTTGTAACTATCGTTCCCCTTCTGAGAAAGATTTTGTAACCGCGTTCTGTTGAGAGCCATGTCATTGTTATACTGGTAATGTTTGACGAAAGCTTCCGCCAAATCCCTCCAGCTTCTAATGTTGGTCCTCTTCAATCTCATATACCACTCCAGGGAAGCCCCAACTAGGTTGTCCTGGAAAAAGTGCATAAGGAGCTTTTCATCATTTGAATACACAGTCATTTTCTGGTAGTAGGGTCAGATGTGGGTCTTGGGACAAGTTGTCCCCTTGTACTTATCAAAGTCCGGGACTTTGAACTTGGGTGGAATTCTTACTCCAGGAACCAGCCCAAGATCAGTCATGTCAAGCCCAAAAGCATTTTGGTTCGCATAAGCATACATTCTTTCTTCAATCATCTTAAATTTCTTATCCGCCTTAGATGGGAGACCGACATCCAGGTCGTGCATAGAGAATGCATCTTCCTGAAGGTCCTCCTCCCAATGATGGTTATGAGTGCCCCCAGCGCCATGGACAACACAAACACTTCCTCCACCACCAATACCACCTACACCAGGAACTCCACCAGCAATACCTCCGCCCAGAGGACAGACAACCCCAGCATCTCCTCCCGGAGGGATAACAACACCAGCACCACCTCCGCCTAGAGGATTGACGCCACCAATAACACCTCTGCCCGGAGGAATAACACCAGCACCACCAGGATGGACCACACCGGTTTTATCAACTCGAGCAGTATCAATGAGTGGTTGGACCAATGTTCTCAGTTGTTCTTGTCCTTGGGCCATGTTCTGCATTAGTCCCATGAACTGAGTCATGCGATTATGTTCCTCCAGAAGTTCAGCTTGGGTTTGTTCCATCACTCATCTTTGGTTTCCTCTCGTGCAGTATCTGTGAATGTTAGAGTCAGCAATCCTGCTGAAGAAAACCAGGCAGAGATAAGAAAAAGCCAGTCAGGAACACCCGTTATGCACATGAATATGCAAATGCAATGCAAATGTCATGCTCGAGTATTTCCAGGGTGATCTACACCTTGATTCCAATTTTAAAATAATAATAAACACAAGAGATGGATGAAACACCGATAAAAACCGCTCATAGATTAACGAATAGGAGAATAACAACAAGTCAATACATACAACTCATACAGAAAAAGCTATAGTAAAATATAAGAGTCAATGAGCCCAGCCAACAAGCCCGACAGTGATCAGAAATAAAATAATAAAAGCCACTACGACTTATCATCAATGTCCACCAGAGACAATCCTCCCTAGCCACTACGCTCTTTGCACCACGCTTGAACCTCCTTGAATAACTTCTTGGTGTTAGGATGCTTCGGTCTTTGGATCAGCTCCTAGATAAGAACATCGTGTCTGTGCATGATTCCCTCAAAATATCGACACCGCAACTCCCAAGCATCTTCACCGAAAGCATCTTCAAGTTTAGGCTTCTTTACCTCTGCTTGAATCTTAAACTCCTCGAGGGCTAACAATGTCTCTTTAAGCTGCTTCTCACTTATGTACCTGTGAGATGATTCTTCTTTAGCCACTATTTCTTTGTCTCTGAGTTGTAGCTTCAGCTTTTCAATCTGGTCTCGAAGTTTATCTTCTTTCATTTTGTGAGCAGTCACCGTGGCGTTCCATTGACTGTTGAACTTAGAAATTTTGACACATGCTCTTTCTAAATCCTTCTTCCTCTGCTGGAGTAAACTGTTGGCGCTTCTCAGGTCTTGACCTACCCGTTCCCTGTTCTTGACCTCCTCTGCCAATTCTTTCTCTCTTTTGGTTAATAATTTTGTCCTTATCTTGGCTACATAGGTTGCTTCGTTCTTATCATGCCTCAACTGATAGATCTCCATTTTCAATTTTTCATTCTCTTTGCGCAGTTCTTCCTTTTTGGCCTAGAGTCTATTGTACCTTTACACATCTACAGTGGTAGGCTGCTCAATCATCAATGGGTATAAAGGTGCCTCCACAGAGAAGGGCAAAAACACCTCCTCCACCCTCTTTTAGATCCACTCCAAGTAGGGAGCATAGGCTATGTGTAACACCCTTCTACCCAACGGACATTCTCGAATAAAATAACAACAATTATCAGAGTAAATTCACTACAAGGGCGTCACATTTTGTCATAACATCATAAATAGCATTATCCCGCTCCGTAACACGGGTTAAAACATCAAAGTTAAATCAAATACTTCGCAGTGGAAAACTTCACAAACATCATAAATCTTCAAAACAATCCAAAGGTTTTAAAATCGAAACTCAAAACATCATAATATCACCAAATAAAAGAACACTATGGTCTGACTCAAAATGTCCCGACCCAATGTTACATATCAGAGCAAGACCCTCTACATCGACCAAGATAACCAAAAGTACTTCAAGTAAGCTCTTCACGCACCAAATAGCTAATCCTGATCACCTGCACATTACCCCCGTGGAGGCAACATTCAAACATGCAGGGTGAGTAATCATAAACCATTATACAAGATATGAGATAAGAAATAATACGGTAAAATGCATCAAAATAGAACAACATCGTCATTAATACATCATCATCATCATCGTACATTATTTACAGTCACATCATCAATCACATCATCATTCACAAACACACAATGCCACATAAATATGAAATGCATACACAGACTCATGCATGTGGTACCAACTCGTCATATTCGATGAACACTGGGCCATCACCCTCCAAAGATCCCCACCAATAGGATCGATTCTACACAAGAACTGGAGCAACGTCATACACTTCAATCCGCACAATGGGATTGAAGCCACCACTGGACTGAAGTCCTAAAACCGTCACTGGACCGAAGTCCTAGGATGCTATGAATGCATGATGCAAACGTCATAATCGTCATCGTCACAAATTCGTCACATTGCATCATCATTCATACAATTGAAACATCATATTATCTCGTCATCATCATGCATCAAAAGTTATCATGGTCACACATTATTAACATATGTCACAAATCATCATAAATCATCAGGTTATCACATCACAAGTCATCACATATTACTCATCAAAACCTGACACATCAAATATCCAAGGCCTATGATCAACAAGGCACAAGGCAACACAAAGCACAAGAACAAAAAAAAATAAAACAAAATCATGCTCCTGCTCGCCTGGAGCTTATCCGGCGAAGCAGCGCGCTCGCCTGGGTTCGCCCGGCGAAGCAGTGGTGAGACAACTCCCCCGTACAAAATCCAGAACCTCACATTTTCACCCTCTCTCTTCGCTGCTATCTCGCATGGCGAAGCCACTAGCTCAACTGGATGTTTGCCCGACAAAGCTAGGGCGAAACATCTCCCCCATATAAAATCCAGAAACCCCCATTTTCCACCTTTCCCTTCGCTTCCTCTTTCGCTCGGCGGGGTTGGGGCGAACTCGCTTCGCCCGACGAGATGGGAATTTCGCTCGGTGAATCCTTACGAACCTGCAACTATGCAGTTACGATTCTGCACCAGTTCATACCCTCAATTGCTTACAAATTCAGTACTACACAATCCAAAGTATTCATAATTAACCATAGAAACATCATAATAGCGACATCACATCATAGAGGTTTTCATCCCTAACATCTAATCCCTTCCAAAACCCCAATTCCGTCATGAACTCGTCAATTTCCCCGAAAAACTCACCACCTACATATTTCTACGCGTATATCAAATATAATGATAAACAATACACCCCATACCTTAGAAAATTGCTTCCGAAATCTCTTCTCTGAGTTCCTCTGAAGCCTCTCTGAACCCTAACCTTCTTCTTCTTTCTTCAGAGCGTTCTTCCAAACTGATCGTATCACCAAATGACTTTTCACTCTCTCTAATTCCTTTTTGTCCAAATTACCCCTAGGACCCCTAATACTCTTTTCCAACATTGTCCTCACTTATTCTCTCACAATTACCACTTAGCCATTCCTTTTATTTTAAAATAATAATAATAATTTAAATAACATTGTCACATTATTCTATTATTATTATTATTATCGAAATAATCCTTAATAAATCATATACCTCTAACATAAATCAACACACCCTTAACATCGTCAATACCCCACAACCTAAATCATCAGACATCACAATAATTCACCAAAAATTCACCAAGGTACGAATATTTATAATAAATCAATTAAGTAAATATCCCACTGATTTTAGGGTGTTACACTCTGCAGTCACTCTTTCCCAGAGAAGTTTTTCCTTTCCTATGGATCTTCCCCCATGCATCCACAGCTCTTTTCAGCAAATCTGGGTCAGCTCCCACATGGAAGAAAAGAGATTCCTGAATATCTCGGTCTTTCAGTGGCTCTCTCAATGCATACCCAAATTGTCTAATAGCAAGAGAAAGGTTGTAATTAATTCCCCTTTTTCTCTCTATTAGAGGCACATTCGGGAAATCCCTGCAGCTAACAATAATTTCCTTGCCCTGCAAACCATGATTAAACCACACAATATCCTTTGCAGTTAGGCCCATTAGTCTTGTTGACCACTCTGACGACTTCCGAGTGTCCACAAAGGCCCCAGAACGAGGGAGATGATCCATGAACCATTTATGAAAGAGTGGTGCACAACAGGAAACAAGCCCTCCCCTCCTCTTCTCGTTCTTATGATGTAGTGAGTGGAACAAATCACCGAGTAGAGTTGGCACCGGGTTTTTCATGATGAAGATTGTAATAACGCTCATATCCACAAAATCAGCCATATTCGGGAACAAGACAATTCCATAAACACACAGGGCCAAAATAGCATTGAAGACAATCCAACTATTAGCCTTAGCATATTTTTGAGCTTGACCCACCAGAAAACACAAATGAAATCCCTGAAAGCCTCCCTTGCTAGTAACGTTATCTGCCAAGATAGACTTGCTCAAATAAAGAGCGATGGTGACATCTTCCAAATCAGGGTTTTCCTTGGAATAATAAAAAGTTGCTCTTTCCGTGATGGAGACCCCCAAAACGAAAGCATATTCCTCCAGCGTTGGAACCAATTGTCGCAACTGCGAAAAAACAACCGGAGGAAAAACAGAAGAGTCGCCACCAAACGTTATTTATCCCGACGAAGGAAAGCAAACAATCGAAGAAAACCTCAAGAAGGGAAAGACATGGTCATCGCAACCATAGTTTGGGTTCGGGAGTCGATTACGCGAGAGAAAGGTATTAACACCCTCTCGCGTCCGTTGTACTCAACGGGATCCACGCTTGTTATCTAATAAAAGGGTGTGTAATCTAAAGCTTACTGCTAAATGGAAACGGAACGGGAGAAAAAACAAAAAGGATACTCGATAGGACTTCGCCGTCCTAGGCCTACGTATTCCCTCTTGTAATGGGAAAGTCAGAGTCAACGTAGTTCGAAGGACTACGGGGGGGATAGGGGGAGGTTGCTCGCCAAGACATCGCCGTCTTGTGCCTACCTATCCTCAATCGAACATGAAAGAGGAAATCAGAGCAGTCGTAGTTCGTGGTTACGACCACGGGTTGATGAAAGGTCTCGATCGCACTGGGGCGAGAGAAAAGACTCGGTTATCGGGTTAGTCTAGATCACAAGGGTGCGAGAGAAAAGGGAAGTTAGTTGTTAGTGTGCTCGCCAAGGATAGGGATCCTTGTGCCTACATATCCTCATTAGGGAATGAGGAATCAGAGCATCCGTAGTTCACAGGACTACGGGAAAAGGGGATCTCGATCTCATGGGGGAGAGAGAAAAGACTCAGGATTTGTCGAAGAAGCGCTCCTGAAGAAGTGAATTGACTTTGTTTGTGATTCGTATTGCACTAAAGTCTATGACATAAGAGCGAATGCGTCGCATGATTGCCCCCAAGCGGGACGTACGCTAAACACTCTAGAAAAGTGAAGGGATACCCCTCACTAGTCATTTCCCATGTACTTAAGGCTCGTGGCGTACAATACTAATCGTATTTATTAAGTGTCTTGATTATTGTTTTGAGAAAGACGAGAGAGACGCACGCAAGGTCTAGGGGAAACTGAATCCTACATGTTATCTTACAAAATGGCCCTAAGGTCAGGATTAGGAGGGACATCTACCTAATGTGGTCATGCTTGGATTGCGAGCCCAATGTATCTCCTACCTCCAACTTAATCAGAAATCAAGTGGATCTAGGAATCCTAAGGGATCATGTGAATACAAGGTAATCAACAAGTAAACGCGAAGCATCGCAATCACAAACAACATCAAGTATTAGTCAACATTTCTAGAATTCAAAACTCAGCCAAAATACACTACAAGCTTCAAGACAAATAGTCATGGCACAATCTAATCAAACTAAATTAATAAAATCGGAATCCAAAATAAAAACTAAGTTCTAATGTCACGATGTTAATCAAAACCACAAAGAGATTAAAACTAAGATTAAAAATCTACTCCTAATTAGCAATTAATCAAAATCTAAAACAAAACCTAACCAGAATTAATCTACAATTAATCAACAACTAATTAATGATAAAAGTCAATTAAAATCAAGGTTAATTTCTAATTGAGAACAATGTCTAAATAGGTCAATATTAATTTCTAAAATCTAATTCTAATTCAAGATCAATCAAAATTCAATTCAAAATTAAAATCTAAATCAAAATTAAATTCTAATTATCTAAAATTAATAAGCCAAAACTGAAATCAAAATGAAAAACTAAATTAATTCCTAATTAATAAAATGAAATAAAAAAAGGGATGTAGAATAGTAATAAAGGTGGTGAAGAAGGCAATCCAGGCGTAGGGCCTTGTCATTCAGGCCCAATGGTCTTTACTATGCATCCAGGGGGTGAAAAAGTAGTTGGGAGTGTGCAAAACGGATTTCCATGGCACCGGGATTAAGGCCCGACCCGGTTTGGTCCATCTCAAGGTTTGAGACTAAACCTAGAACTTCAGCATGAAAAAAACAAAACGGCGGTCACAGAAACTAAACTCAGTCATATATGCCTTCATCTCTACACTCCTGGATCCGGCTTGGGTGACTTTGGGGCGCCAAAGTCACCATAACTTTGTCTATATCTCTCTCCTAGTTTACTCTCTCTCTCATCTGCTATATTATTTTTGCTTTATTTTTTTTTTCACATAAACAACACAAAATGCACCGAAGGCACCGTGCATTTCCCGCCACAAAGTCACCCAAGCCGGATCCCCTCTTCAACACTATCATCCTTCCTTAGTCGCAAGGAAAAAACACGTTCCTCTTTCTCCCAAACCGCGCTGTTCTCTTTCAGCAAAATCGCCTCCCTCACTCTGGCTTCAGGTAGCCGCCGCGAAAACGTTGCCGACGATGTCATCTTCTCCGTCTCACTCTTCTTCTTCTTCTCTTATATCGCTACTTCCTTGCTTCGAATCATAAATCACACAACACCTCACAAATCCTAACCTCTCGCCACTCCTATTCTCTAATTGCAAACGACAGCGAAACAGTGGAATCACAGGATCGAAGGAAAATTACCTGCGATGATGAAGGATCAATCAGGAGTGGATTCGAATCTCCCTCCTTATGCTCTTCGTCGCCCCTTCTTCTTCGCGATCGCTTGAATCACTGTTGCCGAGTTGTTGCCTTTATGCTTCGAAACTTGTCGTCGTCGTAACAATGTATGAAGGTAGGAGTTAACGTCTAGGTACGAAATTCTCTGGCTACGCTTTCTTCTTCCCCTGCCTCACGTGCGGATACGGTTGCGTTGAACGTTGAATTCTTGAGTGGTGCGGTTGTGATTGAATTGTCGCGATTCTTGAATCTGCAGGTAACTTGTTGAGGAATTCGGTTAAACAACCATGAATTTGCTGATATTAGATTGAAGTTAGAGTTCTAAATTTTGCAGGTTCTTGGAAGGTGATGAACTATAGAATCTTAGAACCAGTTCAACGAATCAGATGGAGGAACCATTATGATTTTTCTGGCTGAAACCCGAAGGTGAAAAGGAGAAGATCGAGAGCAGAATGAGAGTGAAGAAAAGTTGAAGCAGAAAAATGCAGAAGAATGGAAAGAGCAGAAAAAGGTTGAAGCTGAAGTGAAATTGAAGAGCTTATGTTGAGAAAGAAAGAAGAATCGAGAAAGAGAGAGGGTTTGTTAGAGATGGTTGTAACTGAATTTGGTTATGGGGTATTTGTAAAAATAAACTCTGTTATGATATTTTTGATCAGTGAATTGTTGCTGTTATGTAATTTCTGTTACATTCTGTTATGGACAACTTCCCTTGTTATGAATTTGTAATACACTTCTTGTAATTGCAATTTTCCTGCTACTATTTTCTGTTATGAAATTTCTTCTGGAATCTTCTGTTATCAATTCTTTGTGGCAGCTATGAAATCACTCCTTTTTCTATTCAATTTTTACTGCTATGCCGTATGTGCTTCTTTTCCTGTTATGAAACTTTCCTGTTACTGCTATGTAATTTTCCTTTTAATCAATGCTGTGCATTTTTTTCACTGTATTGCGTGCACTTATTTTTCAATTGCAGATCGTTTTTCCTTTTTATTTGCTGCTATCCCTTTTGTTGAAGCATGGATTGTGTGATGTTGGTTAATTGGTGGTTGCTTTTGTACTTCCTGACAGAAGGAAATGAGTGAAAAATAAAGAATAGAAATTAACTAAAATTCCTAGTCTGTTACTGTCAACAAGTTCTCACGAGAGTATAGATACATAGCTTATTGATGGTGATGCCATAAAGCGAGATGTGGTTGTACGAAAAGGTCTCCCAAATGGATCAAATTCGGTGCCATCTACTACACCATCAGAGCTCTTTGACATGCTGAGCTTTTGCATAAAAGATATAAGAGAGCCCCCTATTTCGGACATTGGAGGCCAAAATTCCTTTACAGGATGAGTACATAAGGAGATGATATCAACATAACGAGAAAGAGCCTTTGATGACAACGTTCTTTTAATTGCCGGATTCACCATTTGTTCCAAACTGTCGCTATCACGAAGCCCAATTTGCTAGATATTGCTCTTCCTTTGGAATAAAACTTTCGAATGGTTTTCTGCCTGATAACAGCTCCAAAAGCAAAACCCCAAAGGCAAAGACATCACTTTTTGTGTTGCTAAATCCTGGTTGGCCATGGTCAGGTGAATTTATGATGACATGTAAACATATGGTTCTTGACGGTGTATGTGAACGTGGACACTTGAAATGAACTTGATTTAAAATTTGGATAAAATGGTTAAAACGAGTTAAAACGGATTTGGATGAAATGGACATTTGGTTTTAGAAATTATGGACAACGGAAAATGAAATGGATTTTTAAATATCTGAATTGGATATGGTTTGACAGATGGATAGGTTTATATATGGACAAATGGGTTAAAAAAGCGAATGTTGAATTTGAACTCGAATGATAAATGATGATGAACTTGAATAATGCCTTCCAAATAAACCGTAACCATGCACTTTCCATCCTTACTTGAACCAAATCCTTGAACAAAGTCACCTCTTAAGAACTTTGATGAACTCTGAATAATCCTGAATAATGCTCCATAAGGAAATGAATCTACATCAACTTGCAGTAACAACAACAAGTAAAATACCTTACCCTTTGATGAGGATAAGTCTTGAATTATGAAAAAATGTATAACCAAGATAGCCCTGACATGAGAACTTTAATCCAATGAACCTCAGCTGATAACAGCCCCCAAGCTCAATCATGAATGAGAAACCCTAATTCACCTTGATGTACACTAATAATGATGAATTGTTTTGAATAGAGAAGGAGCCAAAACCCTAAACTATAACCCTTTCCATTAGACTAATAAAGAAACCTTAAGCACCTGACGCTCTTGAGAAATATTTGAAGAAAATGATAATGTATCTTGATAAACCTTGACAGAGGAAAGCCTTGTGGCTGGATGATATTAATGTAGAACCTCAAAGCAAATAGGAAACCCTTATTCAAAGAAACCGCTGTAATCCCATGTCTTAGAAGACCAATGCAATGTATGACTTATGAGTTATGACCTAATGGGAGATGCATATGAATGTGAAACAAAAGCCAGAAAAAGTTAGAAAAAGATGAGGGCAAATTTTGGGGTGTTACACCAATTGATAGTCTGGGAAGGTGAAGCATCACAGCGGGGGGTCGTAGAACTGTAGCAGAGTATGTATGGCCTTGTATTCGTACTCAGTGATGGTATGTAGAAAACTCAAAATTCTCCCTAATCCTTTTTGAAATCTTCTAGAATACCCGAATTTGCCAAGGCAACTAACCCATGAAGAGAATCCAATGCCAGAACTGGAAACTTATACACGACGATCTTCTTCCGACCAGCGTCCATCTCTAAAGATCTTCAGCAACAAGAATCAAAGATAAGATGTGAACCCTGGCAATGAACGAACATGAATGTTAGAATGCAAAGATGATGCTATGCAAATGCAAACATGGGATCAAGGTTTCCAATATGCTCAGAATAGTTGTTGTGCTGCTGACTGAATAACACCAGAATTTTGCTCTGACGAGAAATCCAGAATACCAAAATACCGGAATAATCAGAATACCAGAATACCAGGTTCATAAGTTCAGTCTGATTAGAAAACTGGAAAACCAGGTAGGTTGAAGGTCAAAGTTTCCTGCAAAACTCATCCCCTCTCACACGTGGGTTCTAGTCTTGGACAAGGCATCCTAGCAGGTCCTCAGTATCACGGACTCTCAGGTCAAGAAATGATGATACGTTCACCATTTCTGGTTTGGCATCATCATCAATCAAGGAGGCCTCAACTGATTTCCCATGAACGGTCTCCAGAGTCATAAGCTCTCTAAGTCAACACCCTATCATATGCACCAGACGCGCAGGATATAATATCTCCAAAGAAAACCTCGTCTGAATGTGGGTCTCATGTCAACCAAACGTAACCAGACGCTACGCAGACCACACGACTATCCACTCTAATCCTATGTATGTACTCAAGCCTGGGCAGTGGGCTTATCCATCATGGAACCAACCCACCCAACAGCACAGCAGTCGCCCAACATAACCGGCAAAAAAACAGAGTCGCCACCGAACGTTCTTTATCCCGACCGGGGATCGAAGAAGCCTCAAAAGGGAGAATACATGATCTCGCAACCAAAGTCCGGGTTCGGGAGTCGATTACGCGAAAGGAAGGTATTAGCACCCCCTCGCATCCGCTGTACTCAACGAGATCCACGCTTGTTGTTATAATCAAAGGGTGTGTCATCTAAAGCTCTACTACTACACGGAAACAAAAAGGGAAAAACAAAAAGGTGACTCGATATGACTTTGCCATCCTAGGCCTACATATTCCCTCGTCCAATGGGAAAGTCACAGTTAATGTAGTTCGGAGGACTACGGGTGGATGGGAGAAGGTTGCTCGCTAAGACTTCGCCGTCTTGTGCCTACGTATTCTCATCCAGACGAGAATGAGGAAATCAGAGCGTCCGTAGTTCGTGGGACTACGAAAGAAAGGTGGGAAGAGTGCTCGCCAAGACTTCGCTGTCTTCTGCCTATGTATCCTCATTCAAAAAAGAATGAGAAAGTCAGAGCGTCCGTAGTTTGCGGTGACTACAACAAAATATTGGTTAAGTGTTTTTTAGGAGCGACGTTAAGTTCGCGTTCCAGTAGTTAGGGTCGATGCCTGTTTGCGGTAGAACGAAAATAACATACTATTTCTGAAAATGATTTGACAAACAATCCCGAAGGATAAAATGATTTGCAGTTTGTTTATGAGTTTTAACATAAGTGAATTGAATTTGTTTGAGATTCGTATTGCACTAAAGTCTATGACATAGGAGCGAATGCGTCGCAAGATCGCCCCCAAACGGGACGTATGCTAAACACTCTAGACGAAGTAAGGAGAGACTCCTCACTCATTATTTCCCATATACTTAAGGCTCGTGGTGCACAATACTCATCGTATTTATTAAGTGTTTTGATTTTGTTTTGAGAAGAGAAAGAAGACTCAAAGGGCAAAAGAAAATCTAGGGGAAACTCACCTAGATGTTGTCATGCAATATAACCCTATAGTTGAGGATGAGAATGGAAGTCTACCTAATGTTATCATTCAAATGATGGACCTAAGGTTGAGGTTAAAAGGGACTACCCTAATGTTGTCATGCAAAGGATTGAGAGCCTAATGTCTATCCTACTTTTAACCTAATCAAAAATTAAGTTCAAACTAGGAGCCCTAAGGGAGCATGTGATCAAACACAAGTAAACATTAAACTAACTCAATCTCAATAACATCAATAAATCCAAAACTTAAAAGAGAAAAAATGAGTTGAAGAGAGGAGAGAAGCCTTAATTCATCAAGGAAAAAGATCAAAGAAAGTCAAGCAAGCAATGCATAAGCATACATGTCAACAATTAAGCCTTAACATTTAGCAAACTAACCCAAGTAAGATTAAACAATATGAGAAACAAATTAGGGAAGTAGCAACATCACACCTTGTTTAACTCATATGAAATATTAGAAAAGGAGCAAAAGCATACAAGACATGCATCACATTAATACCCCAAACAATTGTCCACACATAACTCATGCAAAACAAACTTCAAAAGGCCAACCATGTGAAGTTAGGATAGGAATCCAAGTAGGGGAAGCAACATGATCATGCATATTAATCCAAACATTAACTCATGGAAAGCAAGAAGAAACACCAAGGATCAAATCCAAAGAATGCATCAAAACTAGGCAAGCATATACCATGATCATCCTCAAAGAAAAAGATGTGTTCAAGTAAAGCACAAGGCACAAATGGTCAAGTAATGCATACCATAACATCAAGGTCAGAAGCATACTCAAATGTATCACATCACATTCATTTCCAAGATATCACACAAGTTCAATAAGTATCATGCTCAAAACGCTAGACAAACACCATTCAAACCATCCATAAAAGACAAAGTGATCATGTGAATAGGAGAATGAAAAGTTATCATACAATGACCATCACAACAAAAAAAAAAAAATTCTCAAACATGTCATTTCAAGCATACAAAAATCCATAAGCATCCATTAAGGTCACACAAGGAAGCATCTCAAGGAACTAGGTCAAGAACATCAAAGGAACAAACTCAAAACCTCATCAACTTAGGATTTCAACCAAAAATAGGGAAATGACCAAATGATAATGAATCCAAAGCCATAATCAAGTCATGATAGTATTTAATCACATCAACTAATCACCTTAAGCTTCACTTAAGCACAAGTAGGAAAAATGGTTTCAAACTAGGTCAAGCATCATGCATGTTCAATCCAAAACCAATTCATAATTAGTCATCAATCAAAAATAGAAAAATGACCTAATAAATTCCAACAAAAGGCTCTACCTTAAGCTATACCAATCAAGAAAAAAATGTGAAAACAACCACACAAAGAATTGCATAATTGCACCATCAAATCAAACCAAAGATTCAAAGCAATTCACTAATCGAGCATACGTCGAGGACCATTAAAAACCAAATGAAAATCAATCAAAAAATTCACGTCTAAGCATCAAATCAACCCTCAAACAATCCTCAATCAAGTGTCAAAACATGGTAAAATATTAGTTCAAAATTGCAACCAAATGGCATCAAGAGCACAAACCCTAATTCAAGGGTTGAAAAGTAAATGCATCTCACAAATTAATTCAAATAAAATATAAAAAATAATTGGAAAATAAAATAAAAAACATGGAAAAATTCTCAAGACATTAAACAATCACAAATATATTTTTGTACATTTTTAAAATAAGTGGAAGTAATAATAATAAAATCAAATTGGAAATAAAATAAAAAAAAAGAAAAAAAAGATGAAATAAACAAGAGTGGGATGCATAAGTAAATCTAGAATGAACATATGCCAGTTGTGTGGCGCGTCTGGGCTTAAAAGAAGGGGTGTGGTTATCAAAACATACTAAAGCCCAACCCAGAAACAACTAAAAAAACTCATAAATCATGAAACACACCGTTTCATTAATCCCTGTCATCAGCCAGCTCACATAATTCCAAGCCACGCACACAGTCAAAAGGCCACATCAACATAACACATCAGCAAACACATAGGACACCGGAACCCTATTCCGGTCGTTTTCTCCGGCCAGACTCGCCGGAGACGACAGAAAAATAACCCAAAAATGAAAACTAAGGACACCATCTTGTGCAGAATTTCACGTAGATTAAATATATGACATTCATTTTCATTAAATCACATTCTAATGTCCTTAAATCTAAGCACGAAAATCATAACCATGTTCTGAAACTTGAGCAAATCAACACAACAACAACATACATCTTACCTACATCACAAAAGGACTTCAGCACAACCAATCACAAGTTCAATGCATGCTTAAAATGGATGGAAAAAGTAGAGAAAGATACCTAACGGAGTAGCTCCGTTGGCTCTTGAGCTGACATGTAAGTGATGAAAAAAATCCCTTGGAAAGCTTCCTTGAGATTCAAGAGTGATGAATCAAGCTTCAAAATGGAGTAAAAGCCTGGATATGGTGTGATTTGAAGAGAAGAAAGTTTGAGGGTGATGAAGCTTTTTGATGATATTCTGATGCCAAAATGAGATCCTCTCACGTTTTAGAGTTTGTGGAGTTTAAATATGAAGGTTTTTAGAGGGTCTAATGCGCCTATGATGAGAATAAAAGTGTATTTGGATTTTTGACAAAAAAAAAGGAAAAAGGGAGAGTAGCATACGGGTTGTGATGTGTAGTCACTTGTTTTTGGGTGGTTTGCTGAGTAAAAATGGTCATGAGGGATGTGTGAATGGGTGGCACGTGGGAGAGGAAGCGTGAGCAAAGTTTTGTGTAAATTCTCCTTTCCAAACTTAGCCAAAAATGTGTATAAGGTGCATGATGCATGGTATGATTGTTGGCTCATTTTAGGTAACATTTTGGCAAAGCGAATGTAGTACAACCCGTATGGTAAGGTACAAAGGTCAAGCTGCAAGAAATGTTCACAATGTGCCACAAAATGATGCATCAAAAATCAAACCCATGTGTTGCGGTGAGAATCGGATAACAAGATATTAATTAACTTGCATCGCATTTCTTTTAAATTCACCACCGACTTTGATTTATCCAAATGAAAGGTTCAAGATCAAAAAAACCTAAAGGGGGGAGATCTAAGGTTCAGGGGTTGGTTATACTAAGGGAAGGTATTAGAATCCTTAATATCTGTAGTATTCTACAGGAACCTCTTGTTTATGTTTGTGTTATGTTATGTTTGCTTGCTAAGGATATATATGCTAAGGGTAAAGGTAAAGACCTAAGGCTATATACACTAAGTTTGCCCGCCAAGACGTCGCATCTTGTGCCTACGTATCTGACTAAAGAATCAGAGTAACCGTAGTTCACCTAACTAAGGGTGAAAGAGGAACCATTGACTATAGACAAAGTTCCAAGGGGAAATAAGTGTGAGCTCATATTAGAGTTTTAAGAAACTCTCTAAGGCTAAGTTATAGTGGGGAAACAGTAGGTACTCAATGTGATGAGTCCACGTAGAGTTTATAAACTCTAACCTATTGCTAAGTCATGATTCAATGGCTCTTATGAGACCAAGAAAAGAGGAAGGCTCTTATGAGGCCAAGGTAAAGTGATTTGTTTATTGACTTACGAGTCAATTGAGGATAACTTTCTTTTGGAATTAGGAGAACAACAGTTTTGTGAAACAAACGGCTTACAATTGATATTTACATGAGGATGTAACATTAGATAGCAAGACATTCAAGTGAACAAAGTTTATAACATCATGCAATGTTAGAACCAAATGCACTAGACATTATCTAAGCAAGATGAATAAAGGTAGCATGATAAAAGAATCAAGAGCAAGCCAAGATGTTCAATAAAACCCTAAAATACTTCTACTTCCAACATGAATAAAGGCCTAAAAAATAATGATTTTTATCAATCTCTTTTATGTTTAAAAAGTAGATTCATTTAGGAACAGTTAGCAAAAAGAATGAGTGTAAAAGGAGAAAAAATGGTTGAGTTATAAAGGTTTGAAATTCAAGCATAAACCATAGAAATTCAAAGCAACATGCTATAAAAAATAGTAAGAGAGGTCCCCCATGGGTATTGAACCCAGGACCCTGCGCATGCAGTTCAAAATTCTTACCAACCAAGCCATCGCGCGCGTGTTAATCAATTATGGTCACAGAACAATATATTAGAAACAAAGATGATTTGAAAAATTAAAATAAAAGGACTGGGGAGAGGGGGATTCGAACCCCAGTCCTTGTAGTCATTGAGCGTGTGTTCTTACCACTGGGGTGGCCATACATCCAGTGTATGTGCCCACCTCATAAATACTTAACCCTCTGTGCGCTTGAGGAAAGGAAGAAAACCAAGACCAAGGCTGGTTTTACTCGTACCAATTCAAATATACAAAGCTGTCCTTAGCACACTATGCAGCCAACTTATTACAATGGCCACAAATATAATGTCAAACAAAAAATCTTCATCAATTCATATTAACATTATCACCAAAATAAACTTAAACAATTGCTATAGAGTAAGCTTCCATCCCTCAACTTGAAGCACAAGCTGCTAGTAATTCCTTATTAGGCTCAAACATGGAAACCAAAATCAATCTTCAACAACAAAACTAGTCAGGCTTAAGGAAATGAAAAACAGTTTGAACCAAACATTAGTAAGATGATGAAGGAACTTAAATTCCTACTATCAATCCAAACAGGTAAAAAAGAAATGATAACAGATGCATATAATAATACAGCATGAACATAGCGTTCTCAGAGTAAGCCTGGCATGGACAGAAGATGCAGTGTTCCACAAATAAATCAAGACAGATTTGAAAGAAGGGTGGAAGACATAGTGTCAACAATCACCAATAGCAGTCATAGCAGTAAATCTAGCATGATGATAAAACTTTGATCCTCATTACTAATGCAGACAGTGCAGATGGAAGTGACACCAAATTCATGCATCAATAGCAGGTAATAACAATAGTGTGGAAAACAAACAAATTTATGGAATTCTAAACATGGCAGGGCCAGGACCTCATGACATAGCACAAAACAAGCTAAGAAATGCAAACATTATCATAATGATCTTAGAATCTTGACAATACTGGCAATCATTTGGACATATGCCTCAAAGCATGTGAGGTAAGAGATATCATGTGTTCAACTTATGAGTTCAGACCAAAACCATGGCATCAAAGCAACTAAAGGAGATTAGGAAATGGCAGAGTTATGAGTTAGTGGCATGTGAGAGCAAACAATGATAAGTAAGCATGTAACAAGAAAGTCAGGCCAAAGGCATCATGTCCACATATACTCAAATATTCATGGCATTCTAATATGTGTGGTTCACAGTAAACAGAACAAGGTTTTCAAGGATTGGTCAAGTTAAGAACAAAGTTTGGACTCAACAATACCATTCTCATGGCCATTTGATTAGAATGCAAGAAATCAACAAGTCAAATGGCAGCAGGTATGAATATGGCATGGAAAACACACAATCACATGCAAGACAGTCAAGCCAAGTGATCCAGACCAAGTTTTTCTAAAGCAGCACAGGCATACAATTTTGAGCATGGAATAGAGAAAGACACACGTGAGCATAGTGACAATCATAGGCTAAAACATTTCAAAACATGGTCAAAAAACAGAAAGGGGATTAAGAAACATTAGTGCAAAGATATAAGCATAGGTCTGTCATGACAACATACACTCAAACATACCAAATGGTATTCTATGTGTTTCATAACAACAAAGCAAAAGCAGTGCTATGTTCATTTATATCAGAGTCAAACCAATTCAAATCTTCCATGTCATAAATAGAGATTCAACTTGGCAGGCTGATCATGAAAGAGAGACAAACTT
This sequence comes from Lathyrus tuberosus, assembly GCA_022829125.1. Lineage (NCBI taxonomy): Eukaryota > Viridiplantae > Streptophyta > Magnoliopsida > Fabales > Fabaceae > Lathyrus > Lathyrus tuberosus. Next base: position 17,099,216 of record JALAZF010000016.1, read on the forward strand.
AAAGACTCACAGTGCTAACAACTATCCATGAATTTAACAATCCTGTGATTACTTGACCCAGAGGCAAGAAATAAACCAGTTAACATGATAACAATATGATCATGACATGGTGTGAGCAAAGAAACAACATTAAAGATAACATGCTAATCCAAACATTCAAATCATGATATTGGCACATTGAACACACGAGTTATCATGGAATGGGGATAGATCAGAGTTGTGGTCATGTGAATGTGTATGTCATGACATTCATGCCAAACAATAATTTAGACATGTAGAAGCAATCTTGAATCATGACAGTGCAAGACAAACTCATGAAAGTAGCTATGCACATGGCTATATGAAAGTTAAGACATTTTAAACAAAGAAACCAGATCATACTTAAAACAAACCTCAAGCCAAAATTTTCATGTCATTTAGATTAGGACTAGTATGGCATGGACAAAGAGACAAGTCAAGCGCATAAACCTCTAGCATAAGTACATGGACCTTAAAACACACTTTCAAACCTCTATGCACATGATATAAAGAAACAAGGCAAGAACAACACCACATTCATCATGATAACCCAAAGTCAGACCAAACCCTTATGTTGTTCACACATAAAAACAAATTCACAACTTGGCATGCTGACATGAAAAGAAACAGTCTTAAGGGTTTTCTGTGTTAATAACGTTTCATGAACTCAATTATATGATCAATTGATTAGAATGCAAGAAAAAAAACAACAGGTCAATATGGCAACAGTCATGAAGATGGCATGGCATCAAATACACAAAATAAAAATCTCAATAGGCTCTCAAATCCCTACATCAGTTTTGGCATACCAGGTTGACATGACTCAAAAAACCAAACATGTCATGACATGGTATGTAAGCCTAACAGGCTGCGACAATTAGAAAGGCACATGGGTAGGTACTAAAACAACATCTCCATACAAATGATCAGTGTCAAACCATCCTCCTTGAAGACAGGTTTGAACAAACATGACTATGACTAGCACATGAATAACTTGATCATAAAAACCAGTAGCTTATCAACAAACTTGCACATACATCTTATACCAGTAGATTGCACACATAAATTGAGTATAAAGCAAGGCAATAGTTTGCACGACTTGACTAACACATCATAAATCATATCAAAACTAACATACACATCCAACTTGAATAAGTCAGGTAACATATCAAAACTACATTAATACACCATATGTTGAGTGCAGACTAAACTGATACAAAATACACATAGTTATCACATACTTCTGAATTAGATTAGCATAAAAAGGGACAAGTGGTTCCACAACAGTTTCACCAACACCAAGCATACAAATATCCAGTTATCAGCAGTGGGATAAGTTCAAAGTCTTACCTGTTCTCATTCCAGCAAAAGCATCCAAGCAAAACAGTCACATGTTCAGTATATCAACCAAAACGAACAAACTCGTTCTAGTCCATCATGGTATACCATGGACAAAAGCTAAGCACAAACTTACACACATGATATTTCTACATTATGGATGAATGGACAGAAGCACCAAAAACACATTATAGCATATTTATACCAGAGATATGATGATGATGAACATGTACATGAGCATGAATATGGAGTATGAAAGAGAAATGTTACCAAGTGGAATATGTCCACTGCAACTTCAAGTATAAACTGTCTTTCTTCCCCTTAGATTAGCAGCAGCTTGCTCAAATGCTCCTCCTCCTTTCTCACTTGCCAAGACTTTGAGCCCAGAAGCCCTTTTTTAGAGTATTTTGTGAAGAGTGTTGGTGAGTAATGCAAGAACAGTGGCCTGCTATTTATAGGGGAAGCAAGAGAGCTCAAGGTATGGCTACACTTGCTAAAATGCCAACATTGCCCTTTCTTTGCGTGGGAAAATATGCATTTGTTGAGCACAAATCTTCCAAAGATCTCTGAGCACATGAGCAAGCTGGCGAAAATTGACTGATCCAAGGCTCAAGGAATAAACTATTGTTTATTTGCTTTTGTGAAGTACATCTCTCCCTCCTACTTGTATAAACAAGGTACAAAGCCAAATTTTAATGCTAAACAACTGTAATTTTCGCGGCCAAGGCTGAGGTTAGGGTTAAATGTATCATTAGAACTCAGAAATAATGAAAGTTGGTGATTAGGGAAGTGTTTGAGTCAAAACTTAAAAGTTGGTTTCTTGCATTTTAAGGAATGAAACCCTCAATTTTGGATCTTCGAAACTCCTATCTCCCTTGATGGATGGTGGAGTTTTAGTACTCTTTGGAAAGCTCTTAATGCCCTATACAACTTTCATGTCCAAAGAGTTTTGAGTTGAGGCCTGGAACTTTGTGAAAAACTGGGTTAAAGTCGTGTGTAAATTAAAGGAAAACAAGCTGAAATTTCACTAAGTCTTGGGGCAGTTTAGCTTCCAAGTCTCATAACTCACAAACCATGCATTTTTTGGAGAAAAGTCATATTTAACACTTTGAAGATCTTGGAAAGAGCTTTCATTTGGGCCTTGAGTCACACAAATTGGATGTGTGGTTTGGAAGTTATGATCATTTCAAGTTAGCACAAGAGAGGGAATTCCCACATATGAAAAGTTTTATGATAAAAAACTTACTTCTTTTGCAAGAAACTTCTTGAAACTTGACATTAATACTTTAAGTCATCAATAAGTCATGTTATGATGATTTGAGGCAATGGAGGTTCCATTTGGATCAAAATCCCCAAAGATCAGGGTTTCAGTAAAAACCCTAATTTTGACTGTGAATGCACTGAGATAAACCTTTGTGATCTTGCTTCTTTTTCCACATCCAAAGCTCATAGAATACCCTTAGGTATGTTTTCTACCATATGGAGTCAAGTCCTAAGGTTTGAGAGCACCTCTTGATTAAAATCAAAGGCAATGATCCACTTGTCTTAACAGAAACCCTAATTTGGAGGCGGGGTGAAACTGTGGCTCAAACTAAATCACGATGAGAGCCAGATGACCTTGAATTCTTGTTGAGTGAGACCTCTTGGATGTAGGTAACTCAAATGGTTGATGAACTAATCAAATCTTGACTTGATAGGGCAAAATACTTCAGTGATTCCCTAAGTTAAAACCCTAATTCCACATTTTGGTCTGGTGATCCTTTGTTGACTTGACTTGATTCAAAGTCTTGAGATCTTGGTTCCAAACAACTAGTGAATCTTTGTGATGATTTCATGGAGTCAGAGGATACCTTAGGAGGCCTTGAATTTCTCTGTGTAAACCCTAATCCCAAACATAAGAAAAACAAACTGCAAAATATGGGTTAGTTGAACAGTGCATATATGATTGATCCTAAATGTCTATGCAAGATGTTATGACATATAAGAGGTAAAATTTGGGGTACAACACCATGCCTACCACTTCCATTGATTATAACTTGATGAATTCAACACCAAATCATGCAATCTTGTGCTCAAAAGAAACTAGGAAGATCAAGGAACAATTTCCATGTGGGAATCATCTTGAAACAATGCTTGGAAACTAATGTAAAATTGACTTGAAGAAGTGTCCACAAAAATTACCAACTTGCATGAAAAGATTCTAAGTTACAAAACAATTTTACAACTTGGTGACATGGACTTTGAAACATCATAACTTGAGCTCTAGGTACTCAAATGATGAGTTCTTGATATGATTGGAAAGCTTGGAAGGATCTTAACAACTTTGATGTTTGATGAAAATTGAATAGGAGCTTGGATCTTGATGAAAAATGCCTTGGAAGATTGGTTCATGAAGTTGACAAACACCTTACTAAATTTGACATAAAAGAAACCCTAACTTAGAGACACCATATCTTTTGATCTACACCTCCAATTGAGGAGTTCTTTACATCCATGGAAAGCTTGGAGAATGATCTATAACTTTCATTTTGGAAGGATTTTGAAATGGAGCTTTGATCATAAAGAAAAATGGCCTTGAAAACTTGAGTTGAAACTTGAAAAATGATGCTTAGAAATATTTCTAAGTACAAAACTTCATATTTCACTTTTTCTCATATTCATGACCTCATAACTTTTTATCCATGAACCTTTTGAACATCTTTCCTTCTTCAAACTTGTAGTTCATGATGTCCTCTTTAATTTGATAAAAAGTTTGCGCCATTTGGATCAAGGACGAAAAAGTTATGGAAGTTGCAAGATGGCTAGAAATTAAGGTTTTCCATACTTAGAACATTTCCACTAAAACCCTAATTCACCAAATCTCTTGATTTTGTGTTTCTTCTTGATCCCAACACATAATAACACTTAGGATGCCATCAAATTCCTATGATTGACCTCAAAATCCAAGAATTTGCCTTTGTGAATCCACAGTTGACTTTCTTGACCAGCTGAAATTCTAATCTTTCTTCCACTGACTGAGGTTCATGTGATGCTTGTGAAGAGATATGAACCATATATGGACAACTTGAGATACACATAGACCCATAGAACCAAGATTTGCTCAAAGAAAATATCCATAGATACCATTGGTAAAAAACCTAGTTCAGATGCAAAAGATAGGAGAATATGATCAATGCTTGTAACTCTAATCCAAATGATAGTTTAAGATAATTGAGAATGCTTGACGATGAAAGGACTTTGAAGCTTGAGAATACCACAAGATTGAGCACAATCTCTTGCTTTGGCCTTAAGAAACACACCCTCCTCTTGAGGGTCAACAAAGATACCTTGATCCCATGTTTAGAACCAATGCTATGCACAAATGATGATGCAAATGAAATGAAACATAAACAAAAAAGGTTAAGAAAAGATAGGACAAATTTTGGGGTGTTACACACATCGTAACTGACAAGTGTTGAAGAAGAATCTTTTTGTTGTGCTTGAATGATAAAGCAGTGATCCAGTCTTGATGTCCAGAGTCTTCACAGCCTTGCACGTGCAGTCTTAAGTTGACTTGAGTGATCCAATGTGATGCAAGTGTAAATGTCCCAATTCAATCAAGTGATCAAGGGGCTTATGATCACTCAATTGAATATGAGTCCTAAGGAGATTAGGATATTGTTTTCAAAGGAGAGCCTAAATAGTCCTAAAGTCATTAACCTAATTACTTGATCAAAGCATATTTGATCAAATAATTAAATTAATCAAGGGGAATAAAACCATAAATTAACGAAAGAATTAACTAAAGATTTAATTAATTAATTACATGAACCAAAAGAAAATTTATCAATTAATAAAAAATAATTAACTAATATATTAATTCTACTTCTAGCATTTTGAATAATCACTAAAACTAATTAAAAGAGAAATTAATTCTAGCATTTTCACTTAAGCTAATACTAATGTTTAATTTTAACTAAAACTAATGTATTAATTTTTTAAGATAAAATTAATGTATATTATAGTTAAAGTGAAATATGTAATAATAATAATAATAATAATAATAATAATAATAATAATAATAATAATAATAAAATGAAAATATATATGTTGAGTGCTAAAAAGCGAACAATTGTGTAATAACAGAAAGGTTCTATACAGTTTGAGCTAGCATGATTATTTAGATTAAGTGCCACGTATAATCAACAACAGAACTAATAAAAAACACTATGTAACATTGAAACAAAAAATTAGATAAAAAAGCCAATGAACAAAACCTACTAATTATCAGCTCACTACATATATACTAGAAGATAAAAAAGCAAAATGGCAACCACTAACTTCTATTGGAATTTTCATTACACACATTCCATGACAAATAAATCACATGACTAGACAAACCACTACCCATGAATATAGCTACATGGATGGATCAATTTAGGCTAAAATTCTCAATCTCTTTTTCTTTCCGTTTTTAGTAGCAGTGCAGTGCGTGTTGCTATCTATATGAATCATATATGATTAAATTATAGGTATCAATATAAAAATAATAAGAATAATTGAAAAAAGTGAAATATTGGGCAGTAACTAAATTGTAGTAACATGGAGAAAAATATCAAATTTAAACAAGTTACGGTAATGGCCAACGAAACTTAATTCAATGAGTTAATATATCGTTAGAATCGGAATTTCGCAAAGAAATAAAATGCGTATTGCAAATTGCGAAACAAACTACAAATTATACCCAAAAAAACAAAAAAAATGGGCAAAAAATTCAATTAACGAAGACGGTTTGGCTAAAACATGCATCAGAACGAAAAAATAATCTCATATTCTAAATCGTGACGAAAAATCGCTTCTAATGATATATCCACATGTTATTAATAGTTATGAATTTAAAGAATAATATTTTCAAGTTTATGTGTCTTATGCAAAAATAAGTGATTATCTAATAAGCTAATTCAAAATATTAGCTTAAATTAATCAACAAGCAAACATCCAATATTCATGAAAAGAGTGTGGAATAGATATATGATTACCGACGGAGCGGAGATTTGCTCCGGTTATTGTTGAAAATTGGAGTGTCGAAGTGAAATACGGAAAACTTCAAAAATAAGGTCTTTTAATCCTATCAACTTCCAAGCTTTGATAATTATTCTTGATTATGAATGAATGTAGAAGATGAATCTTGGATATAGAATATTGATGAATAAACTTGAATTAATGAACTTTGGATGATGATTGTTGATGAAACTTGATAAACTTTAGATGATGATTGTTGACGAAACTTGATAAACTTTAGATGATGATTGTTGATGATAATGTAGAAATTATTGATGGATGATTTGTTGAAGTTGGATGGTGGCTAAGTTCCATCATTTTAGAACTTCAATGTGAAGTTCTAAATGGTAATGAAGATGAACTTTGGTGAGGGTGAGGGAGAAGATGAATTGAGAGGGCAATTGAGAGAGAACTTGAGAAGAAAAAATGATTGAAAAATAATGGTTCATTGTGAATTTTCTAAGTTATGTTAGTTATGTTAGCTACCTCCAAAATTATGAGAAATAACATGTTTATATAAACTTGACAAATAAATAAACACTCTTGGATTGTGATCCAAGTAATGCATATATCAATGGTTAGAAATTAATTTAAGCTTGAGTTGCGGATCACCAATTTCAACCATAGGATTAATTGTTAAAAATGGTTAGGATTGAATGAGAAAAATGGAAGTTGAGATTTGTGTTTGTTTGGAAGTTTTGTGTTAGTTTGGAAGTTACGGTAAGTTAGGTAAATGGATGACTTGTGGAGAAATGGGTAGTTAAGGATAATTAGAGACCAATGGTGTTGGAGTATAGCAAAAGTATCAAGTTAGGATGTAAGGCAAATGGTCACTAGTAATTGACTTGAATTTGAATGCTTTTGCTTTGATTTTTCTACCACCTTTGGCTTAAATTTTTAGTGAATCATCCCATGATTTTAAGTTCCTTTAAGAAGTGATTTTATGTTGAAAATAAGCACTTTTGAATGGTGTAAACTTATGAATCAAATTCTGAATTTTTTTTGGTATGAATCAATGTTAGAAAGTGAAGAACAAACCATAGATGTGAAGCTTAATGGAAGATAAAATTTGTTAGAAATTATCACTTGACATAATCATGATACAACACATTAGTGATGAATGATGATGAATCCCTTGATCAAATTCTTGTAAAATAGGTCTAGGAAAATTCAGGAGTCGAAACCGAGTCAATAGTTGACTATTGACCAAAAGTCTACTATGTGACCAAAAAGTCAACTATACCCAAAAGATGTAATTTTTTATCCTCTTTCCTTGTAATCCATTATTTTAACTTGTATCTCAAGAAATATGCATTGTATCATGAATTTCCAGTAAGTGAATGAAATCTTCCTTTTATTCCAACTTCGCCCTTTTCTTTGAATCCAAGCAAACTTCTGAATTAAGTGACAATCAGTTGAATCTCCCAATTAACCATGAATTACAAATAAAGGAATGATCTGCACCACAAGCAATATGAGAAATAAACGCGAATACTTTCCAAATAATATCCGCCTTGCAAATCCACTTAAATTGATAACATCCATCATTATTGAACCTTTGACCTAAATTATGTTATGCAAAATGCGATGAATGGTATGTTAAATGCATGACCTAATTGAATGAATTCATGACCATATATGCATGTGATTTTGAATCATAAGCCAGTTAAATTGAGTAAATGGTAGGGCAAATAACGGGGTATGACAGCTGCCCCTATTTAATCTTCTTAGACCTTAATGCATGAATGGTGATAAATTTTTGGGCATTCAAGGTAGAAGAGGATTAAATACAAAAATATCCAAAAAAAAAATTCCGTTGATAATGGAGTTGTATTGAAAGGAAAGTAAGTGTATTATGTGGACTTTGTTTGTTAGGGATCGACTGAAATGTTTTGTTGGGGGTTGACTGAAATATCCTGTTGGGGAAATGGATCAATCGCAAGAGAAAATATTTAATATGCATGATATATGCAATGTATGATCAATTTTTCATGATGCATGAAGTTATGTATGCTCTGCAGCTATGGGTTATTTTTGTGAGTGGATGAATGGTATTCACAAAGGTAAACATCTTTTGGTATGAGGCAGTGTAACACCTCAAAATTTTCCCTTATATTTCTAACTCTAACTGGCTTGTGTGTCATTACATTTGCATCGTCATTTGTGCATTTTGCATGGTTCTTTCGGGCATGGGATCAAGGTATTCTCCAGCAGCTCACGAAGTCTTCAATTCCGGTATCATTTTCGACAATGTTCAGAGCCAAGCAGATAGCTTTCAAAGTCTTTTTGAGCATTTATTTTGCTCATTAGATGATTTGATGATCAGAAACCCTGGCAGTCAATTTTTGATTAGTTATTCGGCATCAGACATTACTAATTCAGCGGGATATTCTGAGGTGTCAGCAAGAATTTGGGTTTCACTCCAAGTGTTACTCAGTAGCAATGCCAAGTTTTGGGTTTTAGAGGCTTAATGGTTTCAAAACAACTGTCAGAAGTTCCTTTTCCAAGTTTCCCTCCAAAAGGCGCCAAAATTCAAAATTTGCACTGTGTAACCGGTTACAACGCATCTGATAACCGGTTACCCTTTGGTTTTTCTGCGCATTTCTTCAGTTTTTGAACTGAGTAACCGGTTAGCAGATATGCGGTAACCGGTTACTCTGGGCAAAATTTGAAAAGTTCAGTTTGCATCATTGGTGATCATGTGCTTGGCATGTGCACATGGGGAAAGGATCTAGAATTGATATTTTCATCATTTTCCACCCAAAATTCAAATTCCTTCCAACATTTTCCACTCTAATTCCTCATTTCCTTTCCTAATCCATTTTTCACCCCAATTTCCACCCACTAAACCTCACTCCAAACCCAAACTTAACTCCTAACCTAGGGGTTATTTAAATCAATTCATTCCAAACCTCACAGAACCTTGATCATTTTTCACTCTCAATTTTCAGAATTCTCTTTCAATTCTCTCTCACATTTTCACTCTCAACCTCCATTTTCAACCACACTCAAAGCTCTTCCATAGAGATTAACAAGTTCTTCATTGGAACTTGTTAATTCTTGAGCTAAAACCTCTCATCCTCACTACATTTCAGCTTTTCAATTTGGATTTTCGTTTGGATCTGGTTCTGAATTTTCAGAAGTGATTTTTGGAAGTGCTTTTGGAGCTTTGGTTGCTTATTGCTTGGATCTTCAACTTTTGAGTGCAAGAAGCTTGTGGATCTTGGATTTCTCTACTTGGATTCATCAAATTCTGTTTACAACACTTACCAAAGCAAATCTCAGCTTTGTAGGTTGGTTAATCTCAGATCCACACTCATTTTGGCTTAATTGCAACTTATACAATGTAGATCCATGATTTTTGTTGTGTTTTGATCATTTTGTCTGATTTTGATTGTGGATGTTGATGATTACTGGATCCAAATTATGTTTGAATATTGTGTTTGAACTTAATTTTCGTGCATTGTTGATTACATGATCATTGAACATGATTACATAAGTGATTTGCTGTTGAAAAATGCTTTTGAAACTGATTTTTTTTCACTACTGTCCCAGAGTAACTGGTTAGCAGTTATGCTGTAACCGGTTACACTGTGTATTTTCAGCGCAATTGGAGCAATTTTGAACTGTGTAACCGGTTAGCAGTTATGCTGTAACCGGTTACCACTGAGGCAGAACTTGATTTTCTTACATTTTCTTGGTTGTTTGAGATCCTTTTCATGTCTAAACTTTATGGGTTGATATGATGATGATGTGTGGATCATTCTTGAGCTGTTGCACCTCACACTATTGCATGAACACAATTTTCTGACACGCGACTCTTGGATTTGTATCGTTCATGAACATGTTTACGTTGTTGCATTCTTGATGTGACGATCACTTTGCACACACTCCTTGAGCATGTTAATTGTGAATTATTGCTGGTGTTGCTGGAGTTGTTGTGATGTATATGTGTGCTCGCATCTAACCTCATGAAATGCATATTTGATTGGACTTGTTCATGTGCTAAACGTTGTGCATTCTTTCATGATGTGGTGTATTCTTCCATGATGTTTTCAAGCATTGCTTACTATGGTGTGTGGTGTGATTGTGATCATGATTGATCAAAGAGTGTATGATGTTTAATTGTGCTTCTTATGCAAGTTTGCTTGCATCCTTTCTTGTTTGTTCTTACTTGCTTATTTGGGCTTTCTTGTGTGATCTTTTGAAGCATGATTAATGATATGATTTGGATATAATGTGAATGATGTGCTTGCTGCCCTATCTTTTTTCTCATCTTGTACCTCCCTTTCTTCTTCATCTCTTTCACTCTTTCTCTTCCATTGAATCTCAAGACTTGTATAAGTCTTGGATTCACTCCCTTAGAGCTACCTAGTCCAACTTAATTTTCGATTAAGCTTGGAGTAGGATTAGCATTAGGCTTTCCCCTTTGCATGCTAACTTAGGTAGAAGTTCCCCTTTCAAATTCAACCTTAGGGCCACCTTTTGCATGACAACATTAGGATAGGATTCCCCTTAGTGTTTTTTTTCCTTGAGTCTTCTCTTCTCATCTCATAACACTTCTAAAACACTTAATAAATATAACGTATAGGAAATGAAGAACGAGGGGTCTCCTCTCCTCTTCTAGAGTGTTTAGCATACGTCCCATTTGGGGGCGACCATGCGACTCACTCGTTCCCGCATGGTAGAGTTTAGTGCAATGTAAGTTACGAACTAACTTCAATCCACTTCTGTCTAAAAAACACAAAAACAAGCTCAAACCTTTTTCATCCTTCGGGATTGTTAAGTTTCAAACCTATTTTCAGAAAAGTGCACGTTACTTCCGTCTTTTCGCAAACAGGTCTCGACCCTAACTGCCGGACGCGAACTTAACGTCGCTCATAAAAAATACAGACCTCGTTAGGTCGAACTACGACTGCTCTGGTTTCCCCTCTCTGGTTAGATTGAGGATACGTAGACACAAGACGGCGATGTCTTGGCGAGCAACCTCCCCCTAGTTCGTGCCCGAACTACGTTGACTCTGACTTTCCCGCTCCCGAGGGAATACGTAGGCCTAGGACTCCGAGGACGTGCTATCGAGTCACTTCTTTTCCTTTTCTTCCCCGTTTCCTCGTTCCTTCTCGTACCTGTTCCTTTTCCTTTCCAGTAGCAGTGGAGTGCCAGATGACAACACCCTTTGATCGAGACAACAAGCGTGGGTCCCATCGAGTACGATGGACGCGTGGGGGTGCTAATACCTTCCCTTCGCGTAACCGACTCCCTTACCCGTTTCTCTTGGTCGCGAGACCATGTTCTTTCCTTTCCCTCAGGTTTACGCAGTGTTTCCTTTCCCTCTCTGGGGATAAATACACATTGCTGGCGACTCTGTTTCCGCGCCACTTTCGCATTTGTACTTGGATGAAAATCCCAGGAGCGACAGCTGGCGACTCTGCTGGGGATCTGGTTCCCTATGTGAGTCAATCCTAGCGCTTGTTTGTTTTTCTTTAATTGGGTGTTTACTGTGGTTTTGTGTTTTGCTATTTTACTATTTTACTGTATTGCTATTTACTGCACTTTTGCTTTACTGTATTACTATATTTTACTGCATTTGTTCCATTGCATTTCATTATTGTCATATGCAGGACTGTGCTGCGCCGTACTGGTTTTCTGTTTGGCAGGTTGGGATGTTCTGAGAGATAAGCCCAATACCCAGGCTTGAGCATACACCTATGATTAGCGTGGAAAGTAGTGTGACTTGTTTGGCATTTGGCCAGACTTAGTATACATGAAAACTCCACATCCAGATGAGGTTTTCTTTGGTAATATTCTATCCCGCGCATTTGGGGCAGATGATGGAATGTAACCTAGAAAACTGTCGACTCTCGCTACCGTCTCCCAAGAACTCAGCAACGCCTCTCCTCCCGAGATGTGATAATGGCAGTCCAGAAATGGCAAACCCGTTACACTTGTCGATCCGAGGACCTAATGCTGGGAACTTACTATAGGATGACCTTTTTTGGGGGAATCAGTGGACGACCTCTTTGTTTGGCGATAATATTGTACCCCGAGGGATGAATGTACTATTGCTTCTCAAATCGAGAATCCGAGACTGAGGATCCCGTTTTCTAGAACCCACATGTGAGAAGGGATGAGTGTTTGCAGGTTTGCAGGTAACCTCAACCTTCAACCTACCTGGTTTTCTGGATTTCTCGCCGGTGTATTGTTATTATTCCGATATTCAGGCAGTTTTAGTGGGCCGTTATTCGGATTTCTGGGTTTTTGATATTTGGGGTCTTATTCAGCCATCAGTATAACAGCAGTTTTGAGCATCATGGATACCTTGGTCCTGTGTTTGCATTTGCATCATCATTTTTTTTTGCATTCTAACATGTTCGTTCATTTGTAGGGTTGCATCCTAACTTTGATTCCGGTTTTCTGAAGACTGTCCGAGATGAGTACTAGCACTGAGAGGAAGAAAAATATCATCATGTATAAGTTTCCAGAGCTTCATCTAGATTCTGTTCACAAAATCTTGGCCATGGCGAAGCCTGAGGTACTGACAGACTTCAGAAGAGAATATGGGAGAATCCTGAATTTCGCCCGTGACATTACCCAGTATGAGTATAGGGCTCTGCACACTCTGGTTCAATTCTATGACTCTCGCCTGCGATATTTTCTGTTCGTTGATTATCTTTTGGCTCCGACGTTGGAAGAGTTTGCTCTCATTTTAGATGTCTCTGTCAAAGAAGAAGTTCCTGTCTATCCCTCTAAAGAGCTGCCGGATCTGGAAAAGGTTTCCGCTGCTTTGCAATTGGATCCATCTTTGTTGAAGAGCAATGTTGCCAGCAAAGGAGGATGTTTTGGTTTTCACACGAAGTTTTTGGTAGATCAGGCCGCTATTTGTGCTAAGAATAAACGTTGGTCAGTGTTCAATGCATTATTGGATATGTGTGTTTATGGAACGACGTTATTCCCAAATGTGAAGGATTTCATAGACATGCACGTCATTCGGATATTCACCATGAAGAATCTGGTACCTACCTTGCTAGGGGATTTGTATTATTCAATGCATTATAAGAACGAGAAGAGGAGGGGAGGACCCCTTAATGTCTGCGCTTCAATTTTCTACAAGTGGTTTACCGATCGCCTTCCCAAATCTGGGGCATTCGTAGACTCTAGAGAAACATTGGATTGGTCCAAGAGATTGATGGGATTAAGGGCCGACAATTTGGCATGGGTCAATCGTGATTTGTTGGGGCGAGAGATCATGGTCAGTTGTGGGGGTTACCCAAATGTGCCTTTAATAGGAAGGAAATGAGGAATTAACTACAACCATGTTCTTGCTATTAGGCAATTTGGGTATGCTTTGAAAGAGCCACCAAGGGATGAAGACGTTCAAGAGTCTATATATGTGAGTGGGGAAGCCAACCTGGAAGTTCTAAAGGAAGCTGCAAGCACTTGGGAAAACCGTCACAAGAAAGGGAAGACTTTTTTCAAAAAAAGCAATAATAAAGCATTCCCTGCCTACGAGGACTGGATTTAGAAGAGGGTGGAGAAGGTACTTCTACCGTTATCCGGAGAACCACCATCTTACCCCCTGGTGATTAAGCCTTCGGCCACAGTTGAGATAGAGAAGTTCAACAAGTTATGGGCTGAAAAAGAGAAGCTTCGAGAAGAGAATGGTGAGTTGCACAAATAAATCTACCAGCTGAAGCACGAGCGAGGAGAAGTTGTTCATACTGCCAAGATGAAAACAGAACTCCTAGCCAAGAAGGAGAAGGAGTTGGCCATTGAAATCATAGCTAGATAGAAGGTAGGACAAGCCTTAAAAGGTGTTAGCAGGGTTTTGAAGTAAAAAAAGGAAGACTTGGCCAGAGCTTCACTAAGAATTCACAGGTTCAATGCTTGTCGGAATACAACAATCGCAGCCAACAAGCAGAAAGAGGATAATTATTTGGAGCAGATTGAGAGTTTGAAGTTGAAGCTCAGGAAGAAAGACGAGGAGATCTTATCAGGGACGTTCCAAAGACACGTAGTTGAGGAACGACTGAATGAGGCCATAACAACCATAGAAAAGCTGAGGATACGAGCTGAAGTGAAGAGGCCTAGGGGTGAAAGCTCTAGCTTAGGCAGTGGGTGATACTTTGTAGTTGGCTCTTTCTTTGCTGTATTTTGGGTCACCACCAGAATTGTTGGTTGGGATCTTTGACAGTGATTTTCTCTGATATATGATCAGAAGTTTTATTCCATCTTGTTTTAAAAACTGGAATCAAGGGGTGGATCGCCCTGTGAATATACAAACATGTTTGCATTTGCATTTGCATAATCGTAATCATTTTTGCATAACAGGTACTCGTCCCAGGGAGTTTCTAACCTTTATTTGGTTGTAGGAAGGATAGATGATTTCAACATTCATCGCTACGCGACTCGACAAAATCAAGCCAGAATCATGGAATAGGTGCAGGCAGAACTCACTGAAATGAGGACCCGTATAGAGCAGTTCATGAACCTCATGCAGGGCATAGCCCAGGGGCAGCAAGATTTGAGAACTACAGTTCAAAGGTTGGAAGTGGAAATCCCCAATGTTAATCCTCCTGGCGGAGCGGCAGTTATTTCTCCTGGCGGAGCGGCAGTTGATCCTCCTGGCGGGGTTCCTGGTGGCGTTGGCCATATTAATAACCATCATGTGGAGGACCATTAAGATGACCAGTTCTCTGTGCTGAATGCTGACGTGGGAGTTCATATTGATAATGACAGAAGGTATGAAGAGTTGGCTGAAAAGGTAAGAGCCATGGAATGTCAAAACTCCATGGGAATTAATGTTGCTGACATAGGACTGGTGCAAGGGGTGAGAATCCCTCCAAAGTTTAAGTCTCCAACCTTTGACAAGTATAATGGCAGTACCTGTCCTAAGACTCACATTCAGGCGTATTTCAGGAAGATTTCTGCATATTCTGATGATGAAAAGCTGTGGATGTACTTGTTTCAGGATAGCCTGTCAGGAGCTTCATTGGAATGGTACATGAAGCTGGAAAGAGCTTATATCGGGAACTGGAGGGACTTGGGCAATGCTTTCTTGAAACAATATCAGTATAACATTGACATGGCCCCCAATTGTACCCAATTGCAGAATATGACACAGGATCCGAAGGAAGGTTTCAAATAGTATGCCCAGAGGTGGCGTGAGCTAGCAGCCCGAGTACAACCCTCATTGATGGAGAGGGAAATGACTGATATGTTTATGAATACTTTACAGGGCCCATATGTAGAGCGCTTGGCTGGATGTCCATCCACTGGGTTCTCTGACATTGTAATTACTGGAGAGAGAATTGAAAATCTTTTGAAATCGGGGAAAATTCAAGATGGAAGTGGGGCAGGCTCTTCCAATGCAAAGAGGTTTTTCGGGAGTGGCTCGAAGAAATGTGAAGGTGAAACTAGTGCAGCTTATGGACAGGGGGGA
Organism: Lathyrus tuberosus; assembly: GCA_022829125.1. Taxonomy (NCBI): domain Eukaryota; kingdom Viridiplantae; phylum Streptophyta; class Magnoliopsida; order Fabales; family Fabaceae; genus Lathyrus; species Lathyrus tuberosus. The sequence continues at coordinate 17,115,051 of JALAZF010000016.1, forward strand.
AAAGGTAAAGGACGTCAGGGCTTGTACCATAAAGCTGCAGCTGTAACTATTCTGATTCCAGCTGCCGAATCTCAACCACAATCTCAAAGACAATACCAACCGAGGCAGAGAATGAGTGATCGCCACTTTGACACTTTGCCTATGACATATGCCCAGAAGTTGCAGAATTTGTTCCGCATAAAGTTGGTACAATTGAGAACGCTGGTACCACCAACAGGTAGGCTACCTTATGGCTATGATGCAAATGTGAAGTGTGAATTCCATTCGGGTGCGCTAGGCCACCATATAGAGAACTGCAAAGCTTTTAAGCACGTAGTTCAGGACCTGGTTGAGTCGAAAGCTATCAACTTCACTCCTAATCCTAATGTGATTCAAAACCCCATGCCCCCTCATGGCGGACCAAAGGTCAATGCAATAGAAGAAGACAGAGGCCTGAACTTGGTGACAGATGTTAATCAGGTCAGGATGCCTTTGGCAGTGGTGAAAGGGCGTTTGTTGAAAGGGGACGTGTTCCCTGGTTATTTGGAAAATTGTTCAGAATGTTTGACTGCGGTGAACGGCTGTGATGAATTGAGGAAGTGCCTTCAGATGATGATGGATGAGGTTTGTTTACAGTTTGATCAGATGGGAATGAAGGACGACACAGTCTCAACAGTTACTATCTACTTTACTCCAGCAGAGATTCCTGTGCCGGCACCTATACAGATCCCTGCACCTGAATAGGTGGCCCCTGTGAATATAACTATTCCAGGTCCTATGCCGTACGAAAGTACAAAAGCAATCCCATGGCATTACGGAGCTGATGTTTATTATCAAGGGCAGAAACAGGAAGTGGAGGTTCCCAAGGAAACTGGTTCAAGCGTGGGGAATGTAGGAGGAATGGGTGGTTTTACCCGTAGTGGAAGGCTCTTTGCTCCCCAGACGCTCTGAAACAATGATGCCGAAGCTTTGACGAAAGCTAAGGACAAGCAGGTAGTAAATGAAGAGCCCGTGCAGAGGACAGAGCCTGGGAATTCCTTTGAAAAAGACGTTGAAGAGTTTATGAGGATTATTCGAAAGAGCGATTATAAAATAGTGGATCACCTGCATCAAACTCCCTCCAAGATTTCTATCTTGTCATTACTGTTATGTTCCGAGGCACATCGTAATACTTTGCTGAAGATTTTAAATATGGCGTATGTTCCACAAGAGATATCGGTGAACCAGCTCGAGGGTGTTATTGCCCATGTCAATGCCAGCAACGAATTGGGGTTTACTGACTTTGATCTAACGCCAGAGGGAAGAAATCATAACAAAGCTCTCCATATCTCCATGGAGTGCAAGGGTGCATTCTTGTCCCATGTGTTAGTAGATACGGGCTCGTCTTTGAATGTACTGCCGAAGAAAGCTTTGGTAAAGTTGGAAGTTGAAGGGGTTGTGCTCCGACCATGTGATTTAGTTGTGCGCGCTTTTGACGGCTCCAAAAGATCAGTTTTCCGGGAAGTAGAGTTGCTTGTGAAGATCGGACCCCAGTCGTTAAATACGGTTTTCTATGTGATGGATATCTAGCTAGCCTATAGCTTCTTGCTAGGGCGCCCATGGATACATGCTGCAGGGGCCGTTTCGTCAACACTCCATCAGAAGATAAAGTTTGTCGTGGATGGTCAGGTTGTCACAGTATGCGGGGAGGAGGATTTATTTGTCAACCATCTGTCATCGTTCAAATATGTGGAAATGGACGGTGAGTTTCATGAAACTCTTTGTCAAGCATTCGAAATAGTGAATATTGAGAATGACCCTCCTTCCAATGAAACAAGAGCATGGACTTCCATGGTTTCTTACAAGCAGGCTCTTGAAGTAGTACGGTCAGGCCATGCTGAAGGATGGGGTCAGTTAATTGAGTTGCCCTTCAAAGAAGACAAGTGCGGAATTGGTTATCAGCCTCCTCGAACTTCTCTTCCAGAAGGCTAAGAGCGTAAAGGACCTATCTTTTTATCTAGTGGGGGGATCATCAACCCTGGTCAAGTCTTTGCTACAACTGAAGATGAGGGGGACAGCGACTATGACGTGGACAATTGGGTGCGCCCATGTGTCCCGGGGCAGGAGCTGAATAATTGGATCTCTGAAGACCACATCCAAGTCACTCTACAGAAAGAGTAATTTTCTTTGTTTTGTCATGATGCATGTAAAATCCTAGGCTCTGCCCAAGGCCTAGTGATTTCATTGTAGGGCCATGTTTGTTTCATATGCAAGTTTATCATCAATAAATGACGTTTTTTGTATTTCAAAAGTTGTGTTCCCTATCTTTCATTTTACACTTTTCATTTTATTTCAAATAAAAATGGCAATGTTTTCTATCTTCATGGTTTGTTTTCTTTCTTTTCAAAAAGCTCTTTCTAAAATAAAGCATGAACCATCATTCATGCAGAAACGGTCCTCCAGATTCTGTTGATAACGGTTCTGCTATGGCTCGATATGACTTTGAGAATCCAATTTACCAAGCTGAAGAGGGGGATGAGGAAGATTGTGAGCTTCCCGAAGAACTGGCCAGATTATTAAAATAGGAGGAAAGAGTTATTCATCCTCATCAAGAGTCTCTAGAAGTCATCAACCTTGGCACCGAGGAGGCGAGAAAGGAAGTCAAAATAGGGGCAAGCCTAGCAGAGAATCTGAAGAAATAGCTGATTGAGATGTTGCGTAAATATGTTGATATCTTTGCCTGGTCCTATCAAGATATGCCGGGGTTGGATACAAATATTGTTGTGCACAGGTTGCCTCTCAAAGAAGGTTACTCCCCTGTCAAACAGAAGCTCAGAAGAACTAAACCGGAAATGGCCATTAAGATCAAAGAGGAGGTGCAGAAACAGTTGGATGCAGGTTTTTTGGCCGTCACCAGCTATCCACCATGGGTTGCGAATATTGTCTCGGTACCTAAGAAAGATGGTAAGGTCTGGATGTGTGTCGACTACCGTGATTTAAATCGAGCAAGTCCGAAAGACGATTTTCCATTACCTCACGTTGATGTGTTGGCAGATAATACAACTCAATTCTTGGATTTTCCTTCATGGATGGCTTTTCCGGTTATAATCAGATTAAAATGGCGCCGGAGGATATGGAGAAAACAACGTTTATTACCCCATGGGGCACGTTCTGCTATAAAGTGATGCCTTTTGGTTTAAAGAATGCAGGGGCAACTTATCAGCGTGCTATGGTGACACTCTTTCATGACATGATTCATAAAGATATTGAGGTTTATGTGGATGATATGATTGCTAAGTCGCAGACTGAGGAAGAGCACTTGGTGAATCTGAAAAAGCTTTTTTAACGGTTAAGTCAATTCAGACTGAGGCTGAACCCGAATAAGTGTACTTTCGGGGTGAGATCTGGTAAGCTGTTAGGCTTCATTGTCAATGAAAGAGGAATCGAGGTTGATCCAGCGAAAGTAAAAGCAATACAAGATATGCCCGAGCCAAGAACAGAAAAGTAAGTTCGTGGTTTCTTAGGGAGATTGAACTACATTGCTAGATTCATTTCTCATCTGACAGCCACTTGTGAGCCAATATTCAAATTGTTGAGAAAAGACCAATCAATTCGGTGGAATAATGATTGTCAAAGGGCATTTGATAAAATAAAAGAATATTTGCAAAAGCCTCCGATTCTTATGCCTCCAGTTCCAGGGATACCACTGATAATGTATTTGTCGGTGCGTGACAATTCAATGGGTTGTGTTCTCGGTCAACAAGACGAGACAGGTAGGAAAGAACATGCCATATACTACCTGAGCAAGAAGTTCACAGATTGCGAGTCTAGATACTCAATGCTTGAGAAGACATGTTGTGCACTTGCATGGGCTGCTAAGCAATTGAGACAATATATGCTGACTCATACAACCTTATTGATATCAAAGATGGATCCGGTTAAGTACATTTTTGAAAAGCCAGCTCTCACCGGAAGGGTTGCCCGTTGGCAGATGGTGTTAACAGAGTATGACATACAATATACTTCCCAAAAAGCCATAAAAGGTAGTATTCTGTCTGACTATCTCGCTAAGCAACCAATTGATGATTATCAGCCAATGAAGTTTGAGTTCCCTGATGAAGACATCATGTATTTGAAAATGAAAGATTGTGACGAGCCACCGGTTGATGAAGGGCCAGATCCTGATGACAAGTGGAAATTGATGTTTGATGGGGCTGTGAATCTGAATGGTAGTGGCGTTGGGGCAGTTCTCATAACTCCGAAAGGTTCCCATATACCTTTCACTGCCATACTGACTTTTGGTGTCACCAACAATGAAGCCGAATACAAAGCCTGCATTATGGGTATTGAAGAAGCCATTGATTTAAGGGTCATGACTCTTGATGTATTTGGGGATTCTGCTCTAGTAATCAATCAGGTCAACGGAGATTGGCACACCCATCAACCCCACTTGATCCCTTACAGAGATTATACGAGAAGACTGTTGACTTTCTTCAAAATAGTAAAGTTGTATCATGTACCTCGTGATGAGAATCAAATGGCGGACGCCTTGGCAACGTTATCTTCAATGATTCAAGTGAATTGGTGGAATCATATACCCAAAATTGATGTGATGCGGCTTGATAGACCTGCTCATGTGTTTGCAGCCGATACAGTGACCGATGATAAACCTTGGTATCATGATATCAAGCATTTCTTGGAGAGTCAAGAGTATCCGGCTGAGGCATCTAATAATGACAAAAAGACTTTGAGAAGGTTAGCGGGTAGTTTCTTCTTGAATGAAGATGGTGTGTTGTACAAGAGAAATTTTGACATGGTCTTGCTCAGATGCGTGGATAGACACGAAGCAGACATGTTAATGCAAGACGTGCACGAAGGTTCTTTTGGTACCCATGCTGGTGGACATGCCATGGTAAAGAAATTATTGCGAGCTCGTTATTACTGGATGACCATGGAGGCTGATTGTTTCAAATATGCTAGAAAATGCCACAAGTGCCAGATTTATGCTGATAAAGTGCATGTGCCACCGAATCCTTTAAGCGTGATGAGTTCCCCGTGGCCTTTTGCCATGTGGGGAATTGATATAATTGGGAAGATTGAGCCCACCGCCTCTAATGGACATTGTTTTATTCTAGTGGCCATTGTTTACTTCACCAAGTGGATGGAAGCTGCTTCGTTTACAAGTGTCACCAAGCAGGTGGTTGCCCGGTTTATCAAGAAAGAGATTATTTGTCGTTACGGGGTGCCCGAAAGGATCATCATTGATAATGGTTCTAATCTTAATAATAAAATTATGCAAGAGCTGTGCCAGAGCTTCAAGATTGAGCATCACAATTCTTCTCTGTACCGCCCAAAGATGAATGGTGTCGTCGAGGCAGCTAATAAAAACATCAAGAAGATTGTGCAAAAGATGGTCGTGGCATATAAGGATTGGCATGAGATGTTGCCTTTCGCTTTGCATGGTTACCGTACATCAGTACGTACGTCTACTGGGGCAACCCCATTTTCTCTTGTGTATGGTATGGAGGCAGTCTTACCGGTTGAAGTTGAGATTCCTTCTCTGAGGGTCATGATGGATGTTAAGCTTGATGAGGCTGAATGGGTTCGAATGAGGTTTAATGAGTTGAGTCTCATAGAAGAGAGGAGATTAGCAGCAGTATGCCATGGGCAACTGTATCAGAGAAGGATGAAGCGGGCATTCGATCAGAAAGTACGTCCTCGGAGTTATCAGACGGGTGACTTGGTGTTGAAAAAGATTCTTCCTCCTAATACATATCATAGGGGCAAGTGGACTCCGAATTATGAAGGACCATATGTTGTCAAGAAGGTTTTCTCGAGCGGAGCCTTGATGCTTACAACTATGGACGGTGAAGATTTTACGTCGCCTATGAACTCAGATGCAGTCAAAAAATACTTCGCATAAATGGACCCGCTGGACAGTAAAAAGAGAGTTCAGGCAAAAAGGGCATCCCGGCGAACAACAAAAAAACGGTTCGAGCAAAAATTAGGGATAAAATAAAAAAAACCGAGTACACCCGGTAAGTTGAAAACCCGAAAGGGCAACTTAGGCAAAAATGGGTATCCCGGTGGATTGAAAACCCGCAAAGGGCGATCCAGGCAAAAGAGGGATTTAGTGAAAGGCTGTGGTCTGAGTAACCTGTATCCCGTCTCGTTTCAATAAGAGGCATTCCGAAGGATAGGAATCAGTCCAATCATCCCCCTTGGAAAGCAAAGCACTTGAAGAGTCTTGAAGACATATGAACCATAACAAGGTTGAAACTCAATGGATTTCCATTTTCCACATTGCCATTAGGATAGTTTCTTTTTCTCTTTTAAGCAGTTACCTCTTTCTAGGAACTGCCTCCCGATGTAAACGCCTAAGTTCGGGCTTTTCAATCAATAAAATTTTCTTTATTCAGAATATCCATTTCTTGTGTTTTCTTTTACAGTTTGTTTTGATTGCAAAAAAACTTCGAGTTTTTGATAAACATTGCATTTGAAAACATCGAGGTTTTACAATGACATGCGTGCAAAAGAAAACAATTAAAATTGCTTTAAATGCCAGGTGTTCTTGGGCGATGAATTCAAAACATAGGCTACCCTTGGGCATGTGTGCGTACTCTTTTGTTTGCAGGTGTTAATGTTCGCTAGTCAGCCCATCAATGGCACGTGATGTCTTCAGTGTTTTTTCAGCAGGACTTAAATAATAGTTCTCCCCAAGCAGAAGCGGTTACCTCAATAGGAATTTTTCTTCCTTAAGGTTGTCATCCCCAGCAGGAATATGGTTGATCTCAGTCCCTCAGCAGGTATTTCCTTCCTCAGCAAGAGTCTGTATAATCTCAACTCCCCAGCAACCAGGTCAGAAAGTTGTCATTTCCCCAGCGGAGTTCTACGGTTATAGTTCTTCCCCAAGCTGATTGTTTCAGAAGATACAGTCCCAGCAAGATCGTCATTCCTTTACAGTAATCTCAATAGATTTCATCTGTGCAGAGCCCAGATTAGGGGATCAGGTCACTTTGTTTCCCTCAGCATGAGTTGCGAACACGAGGACAATCCAGCTTGTTATCCCCAGCGGAGTTGCCTTCTTTTCCACAGAATTTATTTTGCTGCGGAACCTCTTTGCATCTTGCATGTAGTAATCATTGCATCCTCAAAAACGCGTAGCATTTCCATATGAGATGGAGCATTACGCCATAGAAAAATTCAAACATATGCATGTGAAGCATAAGCCAATTTTGATGCCTCGTGTGCGAGCCCAAAGCTATTTCTCTTCGATCACATCGACGAAGCCAGAAAGAATGCCTCACCCATTCCCCAACAAACTTTTCAAAGCAGCACAAGGGTTTCAATACTTTCCTCCCCGACAGAGTCTTATTCCTCGGTTTGTAGACCTTTTGATCATACATCTCAACCGAACATTACCGGAACCATTCCCGATAGGATTCCTTTAGCCATTCCCGACAGGTGACCTTTTGAGTTTTAAACCTAGCCATTCCTGACAGGCCCATTTACCGTTCCAGACAGGTAACCCACAGGTTTTCAACTTCAGCCATTCCCGACAGGCGACCCTTGAGTTTTAAACCTAGCCGTTCCCAACAGGCCCATTTACAGTTCCAGACAGGTAACCCACAGGTTTTCAACTTCAGCCGTTCTCAACAAGCGACCTTTGAGTTTTAAACCTAGTCGTTCCCAACAGGCCCATTTACCATTCCAGACAGGTAACCCACAGGTTTTCAACTTCAGCCGTTCCCGATAGTTGACCTTTGAGTTTTAAACCTAGCCGTTCCCGATAGGCTCATTTACCGTTCCAGACAGGTAACCCATAAGTTTTCAACTTCAGCCATTCCCGACAAGCGACCTTTGAGTTTTAAACCTAGCCGTTCCCGACAAGCCCATTTACCGTTCCAGACAGGTAATCCACAGGTTTTCAACTTCAGTCGTTCCCGACAGGCGACCTTTGAGTTTTAAACCTAGCCGTTCCCAACAGGCCCATTTCCCGTTCCAAACAGGTAACCCACAGGTTTTCAACTTCAGCCGTTCCCGACAGGCGACCTTTGAGTTTTAAACCTAGCCGTTCTTGACAGGCCCATTTACCGTTCCAGACAGGTAACCCACAAGTTTTCAACTTCAGCCGTTCCCGACAGGCGACCTTTGAGTTTTAAACCTAGCCGTTCCCGACAGGCCCATTTACCGTTCCAGACAGGTAACCCACAGGTTTTCAACTTCAGCCGTTCCCGACAGGCGACCTTTGAGTTTTAAACCTAGCCTTTCCTGACAAGCCCATTTACCGTCCAGACAGGTAACCCACGGGTTTTCAACTTCAGCTGTTCCCGACAGGCGACCTTTGAGTTTTAAACCTAGCCGTTCCCGACAGGCCCATTTACCGTTCCAGACAAGTAACCCACAGGTTTTTAACTTCAGTCGTTCCCGACAGGCGACCTTTGAGTTTTAAACCTAGCCGTTCCCGACAGGCCCATTTACCGTTCCAGACAGGTAACCCACAGGTTTTCAACTTCAGCCGTTCCCGACAGGCGACCTTTGAGTTTTAAACCTAGCCATTCCCGACAGGCCCATTTACCGTTCCAGACAGGTAACCACGGGTTTTCAACTTCAGCCGTTCCCGACAGGTGACCTTTGAGTTTTAAACCTAGTCGTTCCCGACATGCCCATTTACCGTTCCAAACAGGTAACCCACAGGTTTTCAACTTCAGCCATTCCCGACAGGCGACCTTTGAGTTTTTTAACCTGGCCGTTCCCGACAAGCCCATTTACCGTTCACGACAGGTAAGCCACAGGTTTTCAACTTCAGCCATTCCTGACAGGGACCTTTTGAGTTTTTAAACCTAGCCGTTCCCGAAAGGCCCATTTACCGTTCCAGACAGGTAACCCATAGGTTTTCAACTTTAGCCATTCCCGACAGGCGACCTTCAAGTTTTAACTTCATCCGTTCCTGACAGGCATCCTTTGGGTTTCAATTGTTCCAGACATTTTTTCTACCAATACTATCTCCATCGTCACAACCGCTTCGTTGGTCATATATCTTTTCTCTATCACCCATAGAGTGCAAATTTTCTGGTTATTTTGTATTCAATCCCTATGTACCTTAAATTCCTGACAGCCATTCGCTCTCATCCTTTCAGGTCCATAGTTGATTGAATAGGGGCAGCTGTAACACCTCAAAATTTGCCCTCATATTTCTAACTCTAACTGGCTTGTGTGTCATTACATTTACATCGTCATTTGTGCATTTTACATGGTTGTTTCGGGCATGGGATCAAGGTATTCTCTAGCAGCTCACAGAGTCTTCAATTCTGGTATCATTTTCGAAAATGTTCAGAGCCAAGCAAATAGCTTTCAAAGTCTTTTTGAGCATTTATTTTGCTCATTAGATGATTTGATGATCAGACACCCTGGCAATCAATTTTCGATTAGTTATTCGGCATCAGACATTACTAATTCAGCGAGATATTCTGAGGTGTCAGCAAGAATTTGTGTTTCATTCCAAGTGTTACTCAGTAGCAATGCCAAGTTTTAGGTTTCATAGGCTTAATGGTTTCAAAACAACTGTCAGAAGTCCCTTTTCCAAGTTTCCCTCCTAAAGGCGCCAAAATTCAAAATTTGCACTGTGTAACTGGTTACAGCGTATCTGATAATCGGTTACCCTTTGGTTTTTCTGCGCATTTCTCCAGTTTTTGAACTGATTAACCAGTTAGCAGATATGCGGTAACCGGTTACTTTGGGCAAAATTTGAAAAATTCAGTTTGCATCATTGGTGATCATGTGCTTGGCATGTGCACGTGGGGGAAGGATCTAGAATTGATATTTTCATCATTTTCCACCCAAAATTCAAATTCCTTCCAACATTTTCCACTCTAATTCCTCATTTCCTTTCCTAATCCATTTTTCACCCCAATTTCCACCCACTAAACCTCACTCCAAACCTAAACTTAACTCCTAACCTAGGGGTTATTTAAATCAATTCATTCCAAACCTCACAGAACCTTGATCATTTTTCACTCTCAATTTTTCAGAATTCTCTTTCAATTCTCTCTCACATTTTCACTCTCAACCTCCATTTTCAACCACACTCAAAGCTCTTCCATAGAGATTAACAAGTTCTTAATTGGAACTTGTTAATTCTTGAGTTAAAACCTCTCATCATCACTACATTTCAGCTTTTCAATTTGGATTTTCGTTTGGATCTGGTTCTGAATTTTCAGAAGTGATTTTTGGAAGTACTTTTGGAGCTTTGGTTGCTTATTGCTTGGATCTTCAACTTTTGAGTGCAAGAAGCTTGTGGATCTTGGATTTCTCTACTTGGATTCATCAAATTCTGTTTACAACACTTACCAAAGAAAATCTCAGCTTTGTAGGTTGGTTAATCTCAGATCCACACTCACTTTAGCTTAATTGCAACTTATACAATGTAGATCCATGATTTTTGTTGTGTTTTAATCATTTTGTCTGATTTTGATTGTGGATGTTGATGATTACTGGATCCAAATGATGTTTGAATATTGTGTGTGAACTTAATTTTCGTGCATTGTTGATTACATGATCATTGGACATGATTACATAAGTGATTTGCTGCTGAAAAATGCTTTTGAAACTGATTTTTTCACTACTGTCCCAGAGTAACCGGTTAGCAGTTATGTTGTAACCGGTTACACTGTGTATTTTCAGCGCAATTGGAACAATTTTGAATTGTGTAACCAGTTAGCAGTTATGCTGTAACCGGTTACCACTGAGGCAGAACTTGATTTTCTTACATTTTCTTGGTTGTTTGAGATCCTTTTCATGTCTAAACTTTATGGGTTGATATGATGATGATGTGTGGATCATTCTTGAGCTGTTGAACCTCACACTATTGCATGAACACAATTTTCCGACGCGCGACTCTTGGATTTGTATCGTTCATGAACATGTTTGCGTTGTTGCATTCTTGATGTGACGAACACTTTGCACACACTCCTTGAGCATGTTAATTGTGAATTATTGCTGGTGTTGCTGGAGTTGTTGCGATGTATATGTGTGCTCGCATCTAACCTCATGAAATGCATATTTGATTGGACTTGTTCATGTGCTAAACGTTGTGCATTCTTTCATAATGTGGTGTATTCTTCCATGATGTTTTCAAGCATTGCTTACTATGGTGTGTGGTGTGATTGTGATCATGATTGATCAAAGAGTGTATGATGTTTAATTGTGCTTCTTATGCAAGTTTGCTTGCATCCTTTCTTGTTTGTTCTTACTTTCTTATTTGGGCTTTCTTGTGTGACCTTTTGAAGCATGATTAATGATATGATTTGGATATAATGTGAATGATGTGCTTGCTGCCCTATCTTTTTTCTCATCTTGTACCTCCCTTTCTTCTTCATCTCTTTCACTCTTTCTCTTCCCTTGAATCTCAAGACTTGTATAAGTCTTGGATTCACTCCCTTAGAGCTACGTAGTCCAACTTAATTTTCAATTAAGCTCGGAGTAGGATAAGCATTAGGCTTTCCCCTTTGCATGCTAACTTAGGTAGAAGTTTCCCTTTCAAACTCAATCTTAGGGCCACCTTTTGCATGACAAAATTAGGATAGGATTCCCCTTAGTGTTTTCTTTTTCCTTGAGTCTTCTCTTCTCATCTCATAACACTTCTAAAACACTTAATAAATATAACGTATATTGCGCTCGAGCCTTAAGTGCAGGAAATGAAGAACGAAGGGTCTCCCCTCCTCTTCTAGAGTGTTTAGCATACGTCCCATTTGGGGGCGACCATGCGACTCACTCGTTCCCGCATGGTAGACTTTAGTGCAATGTAAGTTACGAACTAACTTCAATCCACTTCTGTCTAAAAAACACAAAAACAAACTCAAACCTTTTTCATCCTCCGGGATTGTTAAGTTTCCAACCTATTTTCAGAAAAGTGCACGTTACTTCCGTCTCGTCGCAAACAGGCCTCGACCCTAACTGCCGGACGTGAACTTAACGTCGCTCATAAAAAATATAGACCTCATTAGGTCGAACTACGACTGCTCTGATTTCCCCTCTCTGGTGAGATTGAGGATATGTAGGCACAAGACGACGATGTCTTGGCAAGCAACCTCCCCCTTAGTTCATGTCCGAACTACGTTGACTCTGACTTTCCCGCTCCCGAGGGAATACGCAGGCCTAGGACTCTGAGGACGTCCTATCGAGTCACTTCTTTTCCCTTTCTTCCCCGTTTCCTCGTTCCTTCTCGTACCCGTTCGTTTTCCTTTCCACTAGCAGTGGAGCTCTAGATGACGACACCCTTTGATTGAGATAGCAAGTGTGGATCCCATCGAGTACGATGGACGCGTGGGGGTGCTAATACCTTCCATTCGCGTAATCGACTCCCTTACCCGTTTCTCTTGGTCGCGAGACCATGTTCTTTCCTTTCCATCAGGTTCATGCAGTGTTTCCTTTCCCTCTCTGGAGATAAATACACATTGTTGGCGACTCTGTTTCCGCACCACTTTTGCGTTTGTACTTGGATGAAAATCCCGGGAGTGACAGGCAGACCAGAAAGTTTGTACCTCAAAGAGAAGAGATAGGTGTGAGTGTTCATGATGATTTTTTTTTGCCTCCACTTTTGAGCTTCCGCGGGTGTTTGTAGTTGAGATATTCTTGTGGGGTTCCACAAAGTAAGGGAATTATTTGTCAGACAGGAACTGACTACCAGAAGGGAACTGGGTTGTGTAATGTTTGGTCAGATGGGAATTAACTACAGGACGGGAGCTAGGTTTTAAATGAATGACCAGACGAGAACTGGTTACCAGACGAGAATCGAATTTTGAAATCTTGGCCAGGCGAGAACTAGGCTTTAAGATGGTTTGCCAAACGAGAACTGGGTTTTTAAATGGTTGGATAGATGGGAACTGGACCTTGAAGTTGTAGCCAGATGGGAACTAGATTTTGAAATAATTTTTCAGCGTGGAAATCGACTTTGAAATGGTTTTCTAGACGGGAACAGGGCTTTGAAATGATTTTCCAGACAAGAACTGGCTTTTGCATTAATTGGCCAGACATGAACTGACCACCAGACAAGAACTTGATTTTGAAATGATTGGCCAGACGTGAAATGGCTACCAGACGGGAACAAGTTTTGTAAGGATTAACCAGACGAGAACTGGACTTTGAAATGGTTTGCCAGACGGAAACTAAGCTCTGAATTAATTGTCAGACGGGAAATGGATTTTGCAAAGTTTGGCTAGACGGAAACTGGATACTAGACGAAAACTGGATTTTGCAAGGATTGACTAGACGGAAACTGGATACTATACGGGAATTGGATTTTTAAATGATCAACCATACGAGAACTAGCTACGAGACAAGAACTGGATTTTTGAAAGGATTAGCCAGACGAGAACTAGCTACCAGACGGGAACTGGATATTTGAAAGGATTGAACAAACGAGAACTAGCTACCAGATGAGAACTGGATTTTGAAAGTTTTGACCAGACGAGAATTGGCTACCAGATGGGAACTGGATTTTGTAAGGATTGACCAGACGAGAAATGGCTACCAGACGAGAACTAAATTTTGAAATGATTATCCAGACGAGAACTGAGTTATGAAGTGATTTTCCTGACGGAAAATGGGATTTTGAAATGTTTTGCCTGACGGGAATTGGGCTTTGAAAGGGTGTCAACCAAAGTTGGACCTTATGGGAAACTTACTGGGAACATCAGTCGGGAATTTGTGTGGGTAATGTTCTCTTCAGAAGTACATTAATGTCTTAATCGAGGATAGAAATGTGCTTTCGAGAAAGGCTTGAATATGGCTTATGCTAGGTATGCATGTTTGAATTTGTATGTCGTAATGCTCCATTTTCACATATATGTTATGTGTTTGAGGGTGCAATGCTATGCGATGATGATGATTATATGCAGAAAGCCAGTTGTTGGGCTTTGTGGGATGCCAAGAAAGTTGGGCTTTAGGGAGGTGCCAAGTATGATTGGGTTTTATAGGTGCCAAGTATGATTGGGCATTGGATTTTCTTGTTTGTTTTACAAGGCTTCTTGATATGTCCGATGAATGATATGCATAAGTGAAGCAACATGATTAATGCATGATGATAATTTTTGCATTGGTTTTGAGGGTTTGAAAAGTGTTCATGTTGCGGGAGATGGAAGGTTTGAGGCTAGGATAATGGTTATGAAGACATGATTCTTTGACACCTACTCTAGGCTCATTGGTTGTTGACACACCTTGGCACATGATTTGAAACATGGAGAGATCTTATAACTTCATAGTCTATCTCTGTCCCAGTCTGTTGAGAATCTGCATGGATTGCCCTAGTCACAAATTATAAAACAATATTATCATGGGATGATCTTGATCTGACTTTCCCTAGTGTCTTGAGACTGTATGCCCCTGATCGACCGTCTCTTAGAGAGATTTTTCGAATCTCGACGTGGTTGCCCCAGATTGATTGAATCTTGAAGTGGTTAGCCCTTTTGCTCAATGGAGTTTTCAGGCGTTTTTCCACTCGGTGTGATCGTCATTCTCATTGTGGAAACTTTGTTAATTTGAAGTGCTTATCCACGAATAATTTTTTTTGATTTTTGAAAATGATAATTCTATTGCAATGCTTATGTCAGTTTTGAAATTCAAGTTTGTTCACTAAGATGATGTTATGACATACAGTGAATGAATCACTGGTTAGAATGGCATATCGATACCAACACAAATGATAAGCAAATATTTTTGGAGTCAGCTTAAACGTGATCTTTTTGTAGTATGCTTTCGAAATAAATCCTGCTTCAATTAGGTCTTTTGACAGTTGTAACGTGGTCTGGTTCACGGTTTCATAGTAAAGGATTTATGGCTCAAAATTTTATTTTAACCCACTCAATCTCCTTGATGTTCTCCAGTCCTACGTTCAGCTAGTTAAACACAAGCGTTCATTTTTCAAAAGGATTTTGAATAGTAGAAGTGATGGCGAAGGAACCAACAAGGTTTCCGGAGTAGCAATCACCCACTCTTTTGTTTTTATTTACTTATGGTCACACAAATTAATTCTTGCTGATGATATTTTTTGATCCTTTCTGTTTTCCCTAATTTTTATCTAGACTGATTTTTTCGAGTTTGCAATCTACCGAGATGCCCTAATTTTTGCCTAAGTCACTCGTTTTTTATTTTTTTTTGACTTAGCGGGTTTTCTTTTTTGATTTGTGGAAAGAGTTGTGACTGCCTCGTTCCTTTTTTGTCAGTGAGGGACTGATAACACCGAAGCACACTGCGTATTTACCTCAACTCGCACATGTTTTATTATCCTTTTGCTTTTATTTCTAATATTATTCTGGTATTTTGTCTGTATTTCAGGTTCATAACCCAGTGAGAGCCGTACACGAAGAAACGGAGCAAATCGAATGAAAAATAGAGAAAAAAGAGCATTTTGCGCACACAGTGTCTAACCTGGCGTTCACCATAGAGGTGTCCACGAGGTGGATGATGTGTCCCATGCACCAACGGTCACAAAGATCAAGTCCAGGAAGTTTGTGAAGTGGCGTTTGCCACCCTGGACATGGCAGTCACCATCTTTAGTGGTTTCGCCCCAGTCAAAGGAAGTTGGAGATTTCACCCCACTACTCCCTCTTTTCTCACACACGAACTCAGTAGTTGTGACTTGATTTCCAAGGCTTGATACCATTATAAATAGTTGTTAGAATTCACTTTGAAGGGCATCCAAGCTTATTTATAACTTAGGCCATAAATTTATATTCCAAAAGCTTTAATTCTTTGCAGTGGAGAGTTATTGCGTTGTTGTTGTCATTGAGTTTGGAGAACTTTATATTGTAGCTTTTAATCTTGCCGCCATTTACATTCCGTTCAAGTTATTTTCCGTCTATTTCTGTTGTACCAGATTCAAGTCTCCGATTGGAACAGATTCTTATTAATTTCACTACTATTTATGTTTTATTTATCTTGTTTATTTACTCTGCCTTACTTTATTTATTTCTTCGCCTTGCTTTATTTCCTCGCCTTATTTAATTTATTTTCATTGCATGCTCTTTATTTCAATCGTATCGCTTTATATGTTTAATTCCGCATTTCAAACAAAGCTAAATTGTTTACCAAGAATATGTCGGGCTAATCCATTAGTGATGGAATGTGAAGACCGTCAATTCGACGGTACTCTATTTGTTGTTTCTTTAGGATTAATATTGGGGCTGTTCTGGTTTTAATTCAATTTTTCCAAAATTAATTTGAGCGGTTACTACGAAAGTAGAATCGTGACACATCGGGTAAGATTGAAAGCCGTCTGACACCTAAGATTAAAATTGATTATTTTTGGTTAACAAACGTCGTGAAAGAACTTTATTAATTAATTAGGAGAGTTTAATATTTCTAGAAAGTGATTTTTAAATTATTTACAGACGCGTTGATAAGTTTATGATCTGGTCATCCGAGCGAAAGCCGGAAACCCTTTTAAGTTAAGTTTTCCAATCAAAACAAATTTTCAACCGAGCTTAAGAAGTGATTACTAAAAAAAGATTTTCTACTTTAACACAAACACAATTGGGCACGTGAGAGCGGACGGTAAAGATTAGAGATTAAGTCCGGTTTCGAATACGCGAGAGCAACAGTTCCTTTTTAATTAAATATTTTTCAAGGAAGAAAACATTGCCCCGTAAGTAGTTCTATTTAGAAATAATAAGAGTAATGTTGTTTAATGAAAGGCATTCCAGTATTTCATCTTTCAATTTGTTTAAAGTTTGTTATTTTATTGTGTTTATATTCCAGAACCTTTTTACGATCGCCTTAGATAAACACCGTAACAATAGAAAACGATATATTGACCATTAGGTCTCTGTGGGACTCGAAAACCTTTTATATTACTCAGATACACTCCGTATACTTGTAGAAAGCACGCATTAAGTTTTTGGCGCCGTTACCGGGGACCAATTGCGTCAGATATCGTACCCTAATTATTACACATTCTATACTAAGGCACCCTTTGCCGGTCAATGCGAAGAACTCGCAGTACCAGAACTTTAGAAGATCCAATAGCTGAACCAGAAAGATACGCGCGCGCACGACTTTTGCTTCAAAGAATTAGGAGAGCAATGGCAGAAGAACAAGACCGAAAACCACTTCAGGAATTATCAATACCTTCTAATGAAGAACCCCACTCGAGTATTGGTAACCATATAATCCCAGCTAATAACTTTGAACTAAAACCCGCTTTATTGCAAATCGTGCAACAAAACCAGTTTGCTGGTCTCCCAATAGAGAACCCGAACCAACACTTAAAGGTGTTCATTCAATTAGCCGACACATTGAAAACCAATAGTGCTTATCCTGAGGCAATACGTCTACGACTATTCCCTTTTTCCCTCAGAGACAGAGGAAGATCATGGCTAGACTCTCTCCCAGCAAATTCAATCACCACTTGGAATGACCCGAAGAAAGTATTCCTTACTAGATACTTTCCACCAGGCAAGACTGCTGTCCTGCGAAACCAAATAACAAGATTTACTCAACAAGATGGAGAATCTCTTTTCGACGCTTGGGAAAGGTATAAAGAACTATTAAGAACCTGTTCACACCACGGTCTAGAACAATGGTTGATTATTCATACCTTCTATAATGGACTTCTCTATAATACGAAGATGACCATCGACGCTACTGCCGGTGGTGCACTGATGAACAAACCATACCCTGAAGCATGTGCACTTATTGAAGATATGACTCAAAACCATTATCAATAGGTGACAGAACGAGCTTCAGTGGAGAAGAAGGAAACGAAAAAGAGGTATATACGAAGTAAGTTGCCCAGACCATATAAAAGCCAAGATGGACACCCTAGCTCAAAAAGTCAAAAGTTTGGTCGCTAACCAGACAGCTACCGTAGTTGCTGTACAACCCGAATGCGAAATCTGTGGAACTCAAGGACATATTATTGCTGAATGCAGTCTTCTAGCTGAACCAAGCCCAGATCAGGTCAACTACGCTCAAGGAAATCCTTATTCAAATACTTATAACCCTGGATGGATGAATCATCGAAATTTCTCCTATAAAAATAATAACCCCACTCAAAACACTGCACCTCAGAGACCACCAGGTTTCCAAGCTCAAAGACCGACACAGCCAATTCAAGCTGCACCTCAGAAATCAAGCCTAGAAAAGATCATGGAGAGCTTCATTTATAAAGAATTTATGAACCAAAACATTCATATGAATGAGCCGATTACCCAATTAGGCACCAAAGTTGATTCTGTGGTAACACACAACAAGATGTTGGAAACCCAAATCTCACAAGTAGCATAACAACAAGCTTCTCAAGCTAAGCCACGAGGATCATTCCCTAGACAACCTCAACCTAACCCTAAGGGCCATGCTAATGCTATTGCCCTACGAAGTGGAACCACATATGATGGACCTGTAGATCCTAGGTTGAATAACAACTTGCTAAAAAACCCTGAGCCCCCAAAGGAAAACGTTATGATTACACCCGAAAATCGAGTAGTGGAACCAGAGAAGTAGAAAGAGGGAGAGGTTAAAAATAAGGAGGCAGAGAATGATAACCAAGTTTATGCACCACCCCCTCTTTATAAACCACCAATTCATTACCCGCAAAGACTTAAACAAACAAAACTAGATAATCAATACAAAAAGTTCATAAAAATGATTGAGAAACTCCATGTCGAGATTCCCTTCACTGAAGCTATTACCCAAATACCTTCGTATGCTAAATTCTTGAAGTATATCTTAACCAACAAATTTAAGCTTGACGATCCTAAATCATTAGAATGCAATTTGATCGCTGAGAAAAAATTAGATAAAAAATAGAAAGACCCTGGAAGTTTTTCTATCCCATGATGAAGCTAGCAGGAATATACCCAAGCGCATCGCACGCTCGATTCTACAACAGATTTGCCACCAAACTTTATTTATTCCAAAAGGAAAGGGAAAATATCGATAAAACCCAAGGGAAGAGAAATGAGTAAGGGAGTCGGTTATGCGAGGGGAAGGTATTAGCACCCCACACATCCGTCGTACTCGAAGAGAACCATTCTGCTTGTTCTAAGCTCAGATGGGTGTTCTATCTAAAGGATACTCACGAAGAAGGGAAGGAAAAGAGACGAAGAGAGTGCTCGCTGAGGATTGGGGCCCTCGTGCATACGTATCCTCATACTGTAATGAGGAATTCAGTCCTCCGTAGTTTGTGGAACCAGGGGAGAAAGGGAGGGTAGCTCACCAAGATTTCAAAATCTTGTGCCTACGTATCCTCATAGTGCAATGAGGAATTCAGAGCCTTCGTAGTTCAAAGAAATAAGACGGAAAGCAAAAGAGTGGTGTCAAAACCAAGAGAAGGAATAAGAGGTAGGAGTAAGGGTGTTTTAACCGAGACTTGGGGATTAACCCAAGGAAAAGGAAAGTTGTCTTTACTGGGGAAAAGAAAGATTGGCCTTTTAACTGACAGGCAGTGGTTAACAAAGGAAATGGAAAATGAATCCACTAGAGAGAAGAAAAATTGTTCTTTTAACTGACAAACAATTATTAACCAAGGGAATGGGTGTTTTAACCAAAAGGAGGTGTTTGACCCGGTGGGGATTTGATATTTGAACTGACGGGCAGTGATTAACTGAAGAAAAGGGAGAAGTTGGTCTTTTAACTAACTGGAATTGATTAACCAACGAAAGGGTGTTGAACCAAGAGAAAGTGTTAACCCAAAAAGGACTCGGTATTTTAACTAATAAATTGTGGTTAACTGAAGGAAAAGGAGTTGTTGGTCTTTTAACTGACAAGCAGTGATTAACCAACGAAAGGGTGTAGAACCAAGAGAAGGTGTTAATCCAAAAAGGAGAGAAAAGACTGGGGTAGGAATGAGTGACAAATGATCGACTCAAGAGACACTGTGGTCTGGGGATAGAGGTGACTATTCCATGCTCAGGGTCATTTGTCCCCTACTAAAAATAGTCAGAATGACAATAGGAATTCTCCATTCTCATTCCTTCTCTAGCACCCAAAGCATAGTGCGGAAATTGAGATTGACAGGTCGGCGTTGCTTCGCAATTTGTACAGTGCTCTAGCCTATGGCGCAGTTGTCCATCTCAAAATAGGATCAAGAAAGAAGGGGCTCTAAAGAGATCCTAAAGAGAGGTGGGGGCAATTAATCGATCAAAACAAAGTCTTGATCAATTAATCAAAGGGGAGGAAATGCCAACAATCTTTCAAGCGATTTGGAAGATTATCAAAGCAAGTGCGGGGAAATGATGTTGAACAAGATTAAATTTTCTCAAGCCAGAACAAATCTAATGCAACAATTTGATGTGAAAAGCATTAACAAAGACAAGCTAGCATGCATTTCTAAACATTATTATGTTAACACCTAAGCAAAAAAAGTGCAAAAAGTGCTTCAAACATGTAGCAAAATTGCAAAATAATAAAGAAAAATCATGCAATTAATTAAGCAAAACTTATTGCAAGTAGGTTCTGACCTAAAACAATGGCATTGGCATTAATACAGGCATGCAAGGGAAAGTATACAAGAAAAGTATGCAAAACAGTCCCAAAATAGCATGAATTTGGCAAAAATAAGTCAGGTGTAATCGGTTACCTGAAATGGGGTAACCGGTTACACCATGCACAAAGTGAACTCCCAGGGCGCAGGCAAGGGGTGTAACTGGTTACACCAAAACCAGTAACCGATTACACCTGCGAAAACAACAAAAGCAGAATTTCGAAAAGCACTTTTCGGAATCACTTATTGCATCTAATCACAGTGTAACATAGCATGGAAGTAGATGCAAAATTCATGTTAATTCAGAGCAATTAAAAACTAATAAAATCAAGCATGTAAATAAATTATTCATGTAGCGAAATATCAATTAACACTACATTGCGAAAGCGTAAAATTGATCGAAAGCGGTAAATTAAGCGAGATTCACCAACCTACAAGGCTGAGATTTTCCTTGGTAACTGTTGTGATCAAAATGTGACAAAGAGAAGTTTAGAAAACCAAAAAATCCAGAGATCTTAGCAATCCGTTGCGAGAAAACAAAAAATGATGCGATAATTGCTTCGAATTAGAAATTGCACCAAAACTCCTTCAATAATCAGCTTTCGAGGCTTGAAATGAAGTGAATGTTGCTGTTGCTGCAGAATTCAGTGATGAAATGGAGATGAATGAAGGTTTAGCTCAAAGAATAGCAAGCTTCAATGCAAAGCTTGTTAAGTTTTTATAGTGAATGAGATTTTGTGAGGTTTAGGGAAGAAGATGATGATTGTTGAGAGAGAGTGTTGCAGAAAACTCATAGAATGTAGAGTGAAAATTCAGAGCAAAATGAGAGAATGAAGATTATGGCCAAGGTCCCCTGATAAATGTGAGGGGTTTTCTTATATAGACCATAGGCTTGGAGTGAGTGGAGGCTTCGAATTTGGTATGGAGGTAGTTAAATGAGGTTTGGCACTTGGTTTGGAGCTAGTTAGACCCAACACACTGAGTTGGAGTCTAACTCAGTTAGTTATTAGTTGACTCGGTTGGGAATCCTAATGCAACTTCAAAGATCAAATGGTCCAAAATGAGTGAAAATGAGAGTGTATGATGAACCTTATTGATATTGAGGTAGTGCAACAAATGTAGATGATCTTTCTGGTGCAATCACATGTCTAGAACCTTCTACAATATGCTAGAATGAAGTATGCCAAATGAATGGGATATAAGCTACTGCAGTGTTGAAAAGCTACTGTCATAGGAAATTTTCAACAGATGTAACCGGTTACCCAGATCCTGGTAACCGATTACCAGTGCCAAAATGCGCCTTCCTGGTGTCATACCCCAAATTTTGACCACAAGATTTCCCATCATTGTGAGGATCATTACCACAATATAGATGTACCATCATACCTCATCAATCTCCTTAAGGATTGTTGAGCATTCACTATAATCAAGAATTAGGGTTTCGAGCCCTCTCAGAACACTTATACAAAAGATCAATCAAGAAATGACATGATCTTCAACTTGTCTAACCTCTCAAAACATCCATGAAGGATCAAGAGGTCTCCCATATCAAGAATCAAGCACAAGAATGCAACATCTCAAGCTGATCAAGCCTCAAGATCGCCAGTGTCACCAAATTAGGGTTTTGGTCGACCAAGGCCTCCAGATAAAAATTTTCATCTGGGAATGAGCCAATACCTCAAAAAATGATCCAAGAAGCTTAAAGGGACCTCATGGATCCAACCATTAACTCAAAACAACCTCAGGGGGAGCATCCATCGAGAATCAGGAATTAGGGTTTCTTGACCTAATTCACCCCTAAGTTGACTTTTGAGACAAGACATGAACCAAGACCTCAAGACACGATTTGAAGGCCTTAAATACACCACATTGGTCCGTTTACAACCATGGATTTATCCAAGAAGCTTGATTCACAAGTTTCAATTTCATCTGGACCACAATTAGGGTTTTGAAGAAAAAGTCAACTGTATCTTTGACTTTTGACCAAGACATATTCCCAAACCTTGGGACATGATTCAAGACACCCTAAAACACCTATGGAATCCATCCATTAGGTTTGAATTAGGTCAAGAACTTGATTGCATAGAGGATCACAGAGTTTGAAATTCATCTGACAAAAAGTCTACTGTGCATAAAATCAAGTTTGACTTTTTGGATTTTTTCACAAATGTGGTTCCCCTAAGTCAAAAATAATGTTAATGTATGGTTTTGATCATCATTCATCAAGAAAAATCAAGAAAATTGAGGTTTCTTGCAAAAGGGGCAACCATAAGAAACTTAAATTTTTCTAAGTTATGGAACAAAATGGATTTGGTACCCACTTTGTAAGGCCATAACTCCCAAACCCTAAGGCCTTTTTCTTCCATCCAAAGCTCAAATGAAAGTTCACATGACATACTTCAAAAGTGTCAACTACAAAAGGTTCCAAATCCTCGTGGATTTTGAGTTATGGATTGATCAAAATCACAAAAAATGAAAATGACCACTTTTTCCAACACTTAGTGAAATTTTCAAGTCAGAATCTATTTCATTTTTTACCAACTTTGAGGCCATTTTTCACTTTGATTCAAACTGAACCAAGAACAATGTTGGACATCAAAGTTAAAGTATGTCATGAGAGCTTTCCAAAAAGTACAAGAACTCACATTAATTCAACTTGAGCAAGGAGTTATGAACCTCACAACATGCCTTGCTCAAATTGATTTTCATGACAGTATTTGGCAGATTGTGTGCATTTGTTGTGCCACACAATTTCCATTTCAAATTTTGTCATATTCCAAGCTTTGTCCTCTTCCAAGATCAGAAAGAATCTTGATGAATCACTTGATGATTTCAACTTTGAACCCTTAAGTCAAGAAATCAACTTGGCATGTGCAAAATCATCATTTACATGAACCTTGATTTTCAAATTTGGCATCAAGCATTTATGTGATGCATAGAGGCGGCATGAATCAGTTACAAACCAGCCAAAAGGAGTCAAGAAACATGAGCGTTTAAACCTGCAAAGTTGGTTGAAGTCAAGATAAGAGGAGACTTGGTATCTTGGCATTTAAGACAGTACTACATGACAAAATCCATTGGATAATAGCATGCTCCCTCTTCCACTCACTATTCCTTCAAAAACAAACTTCCTCTACTATAAATAGGGGTCATTTCTAATGTTTCAAACGACACCAAAACAATACCAAAGCCTTGTTTTCTCCCTCTCCCTCTCTTACTTCAATTTCAAGTCACATTGGAGGGATTTGAGAATTCTTGAAACCAGAGCAAAAACCATTCAAATATCCATCCTAACACATCATAAATCATCCATTGGAGGTGTTCAATCCTTCATTCTCATTGTACAACACAAAAATCAGAAAGTCAACCTCCAAAACCTCAAATTTTGACTTTTCTGCATTTTTCAAGACATGTCTTGATCCAATCACTTTCAAAACTAATTAACCCTTCAAATACTCTCCAAATATCATCCTTAAGCTGTTCCAACAAGTATCCCTCAACTGTAACACCATTTGAGTGAGATACCATTTTGGTCACTTTTGCCACTTTTGCAAGAAAGAGCCAATTCTTGTTCCTGAGGATTCCAGTTGGTTCTGATCATTCTAAAAGCTTCTAAGGGATCAATTAAAGGTGTCTAAGGCATTGAATCACTTCTGGCACAAACATTTTGAAAGATAGCACAAGGAGCTTTAAGAGGTAAGTACATGACAACTTGAACTCTTTAAATTATGCATTGCTTTGATGTCCATTGATCATGGACATCTCATACATATCATATGTGTTATGTTTGAACCAATTCACCATGCTATTATTGCTTGTATCATGTGATAGCATAGAACATGCAAATCTTGGTCTATTTTTGAAACCACTATCGGGTTTTAAAATGTGGGAATCTTTTGAAAATTCTAAAAGCACCATTGGATTCCTCATGAAATTCTAGGCAGGATCCATCTAAATTTCATCCAATTCTATGAAGAATTGAGGAAGTTATGGCCTTCATGCAAATCCACCAAAACTTGGTTTTTGCCTTGGCCTGACCTGAAATTTAGGTCACCCTTATGTATTCATGGGGTGGTTTTGATACACGGATGTATCACCACCCCAGTGGTAGCAGCGCGCATGTGTTTGGTTGGAGGTCATGGTGTAGCGCGCGATTTTTGTCGGTGACGCGACCACCTTATCACGAAAATTGGATTTTCTCCTCAATGAAGAGGAGGGGGGTGCTACTTTTTGATTTCTTATTTATCCCGTGAAGCTGGAAGGAAAAGCGAAGCTATCTAAAACTAACCTTGCACGCGAATGTTTAACTGAACAAATGCTTAAAGAGATTGGGAGGGTCCGGGGTTAGGTTATATAATGGGGAGTTGTCAATTACCCATCCTATATGTGGTTATCCACAGGTTGTTAGCTTTAGGTTTCGCTTTGTACTTGATGGTGTTTATCCGTTAACGGGCTGGGAAAGTTTCTTGGGAAATATGAGAGGGAGAGTGAGTTTTTGTTGATGTTCGGATTTTCCCGATGTTTTTGGTAAGGTACTGGACCTAAGTTTTGATTGATGTGTGAAGGTACTGGACCTAGAGTTTTTCATTAGTATGCTCGCTAAGATTTCGCAATCTTATGCCTACGTATTCCCTTTTAAACGAAACAAGGAAATCAGAGCAATTGTAGTTCCTCTTATTCTAAGGGAGGAAAAAGATGTTTTGGAGTCTTGTTCAAAGCCCAAGATTGAATCTAAAAGGTTGAGTATTTGTGTCTTTTTCAAAGCCCAAGATTGAAGCTAAAAATGTTTGACTGAGGGAGAATTTTTCATCTCTAAAGGGAGACATTTTAGTCTGTTTATCACAACTGTTGGGTGACTGTTTATAAAGGAGGATTACTTTAACTGGGATATGAGAATCCAGCAATGCCATAATTTCCTTTATAGGGGTGTTATCCTGAAGGAGAAAACTTTAACTCAGTGTAGAGCAATGCCATTTTTCCTTAGGAATTTCTCATGCTAAGAGAGGGACAGTAGCGTGGATGTAAATAATCCAGAGGCTTGCCACTTATAGCAATTAGATGAAAGAAAAAGATTTACCAGGATAAAAGAGGGACAACAACTTGGATATTTGTATCAACAAGTGTGCCTCTTACAACAGTTATCTGGAATTAGGGTTTGTTTTGATTTATCTGTCTTGATAAGTGATAAACAGAGAAATGACTTCCTACAAAGAGTTTTTGATTTCCTCTAAGGGGATGTTGATTTTTGTGTACCTTGATCAAAGCCCAAGGTTGAAGCTAAGAGGTTGATTGACTCCACTGGGGGAAGTCCTTATACAAAGCCTAAGAGGAGGCTGAAAAAGCTGACTCAACGAGAGAGTGTTTATATCTGTCTTGTACAATGCCCAAGATTGAGGCTAAAAGAGACTAATTCTTTTGGGGATATCATTATACAAAGCCTAAGAGGAGGCTAAAATTTTGAATTTTCTGGTGAAAATGTTCTATCTCTCTTGTACAAAGCTCAAGATTGAGGCTAAAAGGATTTTGACTCCGTTGGGGAGCGTTCGTATGTGTGTTGTACAAAGCCCAAGATTGAGGTTGAAAAGAAACTGACTCAGTGGGAAAGAACTCTTTATTTGTCTTGTACAAAGTCCAAGATTGAGGCTGAAATGAGACTTTATTGACTCGGCTAAGGATATTTTAGGTATCTCGTACAAAGCCCAAGATAGAGGCTAAAAAGAGTTTGACTCTACGGGAGAGTATTATCTGTCTTGTACAAAGCCCAAGATGGAGGCTGAAATATGTTTGAATCTGCTTAGGAAATTATTTCTCAGAGCCTAAAAGAAGGCTGGGAAGAATTGACTCCACTAGAGAAGATATTGGTCCTAAGCTTAAGATAAGGTTATGAAGATTTATGTCTTGTACAAAGCCAAAGATGGAGGCTGAAAGGGTTTGACTCAACAAGAGAGTACTTTTATCTGTCCTGTACAAAGCCCAGGATTGTGGCTGAACAAGCTGGATAAATCATTATACAAAGCCTAAGAGGAGACTAACTGTTGCTAGGGGAAATCTTTATACCAAGCCTAAAGGAGGCAGGAAAAGATTGACTCAATAAGAGAGTGTTTTTATCTGTCTCGTACAAAGCCCGAGATTGAGACTAAAAGAGTTAACTCAACAAGAGAGTGTTTTTGTTTTGTACCATTTGACTTAACAAGAGAGTGTGGAAAGGTGATTGACTTAACAAGAGAGTCTGAAAGTTGATCGACTCAACAAGAGAGTCTGAAAAGGTTAGCTCCGCTAGGGAGAATCATTGTACAAAGCCCAAGAGGAGGCTGACTGTACCGAGGAAAGGAAGGATCATTATACAAAGCCTAAGAGGAGGCTATCTTCTGATGGGGATTATTGAGATCTCGAGGCAGGTCCAAATGGGGAATCAACTCTTACTGATAATTACAGAAGAGTTGAGGTATCAGATGCCCTGAGGTTATGATTTGGGATAGTGTTATACTGATGATAAGCTGACCCTAGCTTGGGGATTTTAGGAGAGAGACTGGGTTTTAGAACCCATGGGTTTTAACTCTACTGGAGATTGATAAAAAATGACCGGGGTTTCTTCCTATGTTTGTAGGGAACTTGAGAATGTCTTTGAGACTCAAGAGGAGATTAGACTATCTAAGTCTACTGATGTGGAAGAGTTTTATCTTTTGTATGATGCCCAAGAGGAGGCAGGTGTTTTAAGGGATGAGAATCAACCCTAAGTTGGTCTGAGACATGACACCGAAAAGACTGCTCTAGCAAAGGATGACTAAGTTATTTCTTATACCTTTAAGAGGTCTTCAGGGTCCTTGTATTAAGCCCAAGAGAAGGCATGAGAACTTCTAAGAAGCTGGAGGGTCCTTGTACAAAGCCCAAGAGGAGGCGGGGATGCTTTTAGGAAGCCTGTAGGTCCCAAACCAAGAAAATTTCAAGAAATGCTATTCACCGAGAATAGATCATTTAGTGAAAGTTCTGAGGTTTGAAGAAATTCAAGAGATGCTATTCACCGAGAATAGATCAACTCTGGGAAGTAGAATTTCTTTGACAGTTTCTAATAGTGACAGTCTGAGAAAAGGTTCACCGAGAATACTGCCTTTCTCTTTGTTCCATATTGTTTAAGCTCAAGAGAAGGCATGACTGTATCTGGAAGTCCTATGGGGATCTAGTTTTGACCGTATTAAAGAGTGACCAACTGGCTTTACCTAGTTCTAGACCTAGTTGCTGAGGAAAACTCTAAATAACTATACTAGTATATATACCGTTGATATATGACAAGTATTTAAAGGGATATGAAAGAAGGACTTATAGTGCGCAACTTTCCACAATACAGTTATATATATTAAAGCAAGTAAATGAAAGCAGATAAAACTTATAGGTGAGCAAGCTTCCATGCTGTATTGTTAGTTGTTCAAAGAAATTAAAGAAAATTTTGATAACAACATGTATATTTGAATCTAAATCAAAAGAGAAGTTGTTTTTGAAAAGATTATTGGGGCTTATACTCAAGGAGAGGCCCAAGGTTTAATAGTGATCACACCGTTGTTTTGAAGATCGTATCGGGACTTATACAATGACTGAGGCCTAAAGAGGTTTTCTGTACAAAGGGATTGGGTCTTACACTCCATCAGAGGCCCAAATGATGCTTTGAAAAAGAAAGATGGGACTTACAACACGAGGGGAGGCCTAATGAAAGATAGTGATCGCACCGTCGTTTTGAGAATCACAGAGGGACTTATATAATGACTGAGGCCCAAAATTATTTTTGTACAATAAGGGATTGGGTCTTACACTCTATTAGAGGCCCAAAGATGTTTGAAAAAGATTTGTTAGGGTGAAAATAAAAGAAACCCTAATTTCATCATTTTTTAAAGTAATTATTCAAAGAAAATTAATTAAAATGTTAAAAACACCAAATAAGTTTGAATAAACAACTTGTGGTTTTTGGTTGAGGTTGGAAAAATGATGTTTTAATCACAAGATAAATTAAAACTCATTAGGTTTTGATTTCCAAGGTGATAATTCCTTTTTGAAATGTTTAAAAATAATTAAAAAATGAATTTATTTACAATAATATCAACTATATTAAATAAATAATATAAATTTGATTTTTTGGTGGAATAAAATATTTTAATATTTTTGTGATTTTTTGCAAAAAGAACCAATAAAAAATAATTAAAATTGAGAGAGAAATTAATTTTTCAAATCATTTAAGAAAATAATATGAAAAATATAAAAAAAAAATGGAAAAAAAAGTGATAAAAAAGGGTCTGGGGCGAGGGGGATTCGAACCCCAGACCTCCAAGCCAAACACATGAGCGCGTAACCACTGGGGTGGTGATACATCCGTGTATTAAAACCACCCCATAAATATATAAGGGATGCCTTGTTTTAGGCCTGGGTAAGGCAAGGCAAGGCCAACTTTTGGGCCATTTACGTGAAGCCTTTAACTTTCTCATTTCTCCATGGATTGGGACAAAATTTATATGCATCTGGCCTAGAATTTCCCAAAGAATCCAATGGTGGTCTTGGTTTTTTCAGATGAGGTCCCTATTTTTAAAACCCAATAGTGGTTTTGAAATAGGCCTATATTTGCATTTTCTATGCTACCTCATGGTACAAGCAAGAATTACATGATGAATTGGTTCAAACGCAACATATACAACATGTATGAGATGTCTATGATCAGTGGACTTCAAAGCAATGCATAATTCAAAGAGTTCAAGTTGTCACACACTTACCTCTTGGAGCTTTTTGTGCTATCTGCCAAGTTCCTTGTGCCAGAAGTAATTTGATGCTTTGAACACACTCAATTGATCCCTTAGAAGCTTTTAGAATGGTTAGAACCACCTGGAATCCTCGGGAACAAGTTTGAGCTCTTTCTTGCAAAAGGGGCAAAAGTGACCAATATGGCAACTCTCTCAAATGGTGTTCCAGATGAGGGGAACCAATTGAGACAGTTCAAGGATGATATTTGAAGTGTGTTTGAGGTTTTATCTGGTTTTGAAAGTGACTGAATCAAGACATGGCTTGAAAAATGTAAAAAAGTCAATTTTTGAGGTTTTGGAGGTTGACTTTGTGATCTTGGTGTTACAGGTCACATGTTAGTGTTTGGACAGCTTAGATACAGAATATTAGAGGTGCTTGGATCATGAGCTGTGATGGAATTGCTCTCTAACTCAAAAACTCAGAGATACCTTGCAAAAGAAGGCATTTTGGCCTAGAGAAAGGGATTTTGAGGAAAGCAAGTGTTGTAGTGCTTTGGTGTACTCAAACTGAGCATAAATGAGCTCTATTTATAGTAGAGCAAGTTTGTTTTGCAAGCAATAGTGAATGGCAACTGCAGCAGGCCTTTGGCCAATGTTATGCAAAAGGAATCTCAAGTCTCCTCTAGCCATTGACTTGAGATTAGGGCACATGCTTTGTAGCTTTGGTTCAGAGATAAGTTTTGACTGAATTCAGTTGGAATAGGCTCAGTTCATGCCACCTTGGTGTATCCATTGAATGCTTGGAAACAAAATTGGAGTCTTGGCATCTTTGTAGCCTTTTTAGGGATGACAAGCCTAATGTAGATTCTTGGACTTGTGAGGCTTGGAGATCAGATCACCCCCTTTGGATTTGATCTTCTAATGTGTCCAAATTGATGATAAGGCTTAGAGTTATCAGGTTTGGACAAATCGAGCAAAAGTGCACAATTCTGCCTTGTAAAACCAGTTCATGATGCCATGTTTCAAGGGCTGTATCTCCCTGCTCAAATTGAAATTGGAGATGATCTGGTACTTGTTGGAAAGCCCTTATGAAATACTTTAACTTTGATGTTCACTCCTAGACCTGGTTTGGCTTGGATCAAGGTGAAAAATGTCCCTACATTTTGGAAAAAGTAAGGCAGATTCTGACTTAGTGAAAATTTCACTAAGTGTTGGAAAAATGCCATTTTCATGTTTTTTGCCATTTTAATCATTCCATAACTTAAAATCCATGAGGAATTGGAGTTTGATGGAGTTGAAGCTTTTGTAGAGTGTAGCAAGACCTACAAATCCAACTTTGGATCACCCAAAATGGTTGCTTGGATCTCAAGTTATGGTCCTTGGAAGTTGGTACCCTAGCCACTTTGTTCCATAACTTAGAAAAATTCTAAGTTTTTTATGGTTACCCCTTTAACAAGTTAACTCATTTTCTTTGATTTTTCTTGATGAATGATGATTCAAATCACATATTAACATTGTTTTAGGGTTAAGGAACCTTGGTTGACCAAAAATCCAAAAAGTCAAACTTTGGATTTTTGTATAGTTGACTTTTTATCGAATGAAATTCAAACTCTGCGATCCTTTGTGAAATCAAGTCCTTGACCTAAATCAAACCTAATGGATGGATTCCATAGGTGTTATAGGGTGTATAGAATCATGTCCCAAGGTTTGGGAGCATGTCCTGGTCAAAAGTCAAAGGCACAGTTGACTTTTTCCCCGAAACCCTAACTATGGTCCTGATGAAATTGAAACTTGTGAATCAAGCTTCCTGGGTCAATTCATTGTTGCAAATGGGTCAATGTAGTATATTAGAGGCCCTCAAATCATGTCTTGAGGTCTTGGCTCATGTTTTGTCCCAAAAGTCAACTTAGGGGTGAATTGGGTCAAGAAACCCAAATTCCTGATTTTTGGTAAATGCATCCCCTGAGGTTAAATTGACTTGATGATTGGGTCCATGAGGTCCCTTAGAGTATCTTGGGTTATATTTTAAAGCATTGGCTCATGCCCAGATGAAAATTTTCATCTGGAGGCATCAGTCGACCAAAACTCTAATTTGGTGACACTGGCGATCTTGAGGCTTAATCCCCTTGGAATGTTGCAACTTTGTGCTTGATTCTTGATGTGAGAGTCCTCTTGATCCTTCATGTGTGTTTGAGAGGTTAGACAAGTTAAAGATCATGTCATTTCTTGATTGATCCTTTGTCTAAGTGCTCTGAGAGGGCTTGAAACCCTAATTCTCGATTGTAGTGAATGCTCTATCCTCTTTGAGGAGATTGATGAGGCATGATGGTTCATCCATATTGTGATGATGATTTACACAATGATGGGAAATATTAGGTTTCATATAAGAAACTCCCCAACCAGCCTCCTCTTAGGCTTTGTATAATGATTTTCCCTTAGCAGATTTAGCCTCAATCTTGGGCTTTGTACAAGACTGACAAAATATTTTCCAACTGAGTCAATAACTTTTAGCCTCAATCTTGGGCTTTGTACATGACAGATAAAACCTTTCCCCAATAGGGTCAATTCTTCTAGCCTCAATCTTGGGCTTTGTACAAGACAGACCAAACATTCCCCGGAAGAGTCAATTCTTTTTAGCCTCAATCTTGGGCTTTGTACAAGACATAAATAAAACTCCCTAAATAAAGTCAACCATTTAGCTTCAACCTTGGGCTTTGAACAAGGCATACATAAAAAAACATCATCCCTTCAGAGGAAATCAAGAGTTCTCTTTGTAGGAAGACATTTCTCTGTACATCACACATCAAAACAGACAATCAAAAAACCCAATCCCAGATAATTGCTGTAAGTGGCACACTTGTTGATTAAAAAATCCAAGTTATAGTCCCTCTTTATCCTGGTAAATCCCTTCTTTCATCTAATTGCTGTAAGTGGCAAGCCTCTGGATTATTTACATCCAAGCCAATGTCCCTCTCTTAGCATGGAAGACTCCTAAGGAAAAATGGCATTACTCTACACTGAGTTAAAGTTTCTTCCTTCAGGACACTTCCCTTATAAAGGAAATTATGGCATTGCTGGATTCCATACATTCCAGTTAAAGTAATTCCCCTTTAAACCAATCCCAACATCTGTGATGAATAGGTGAGATATCTCCCTTTAGAGATGACAAATTCTCTCTCAGTCAAACTTTTAGCTTCAATCTTGGGCTTGGAACAAGACACAAATAACCTCTAGCTTCAAGCTTGGGCTTTAAATAAGACACCAAACATCTTTCCTCCCATAGAATAGGAGGAACTATGATTGCTCTGATTTCCCTGTTATCTTTACGGGAATACTTAGGCATAAGATTGCGAAATCTTAGCGAGCACACAAATAAAAAACCTTAGGTCCAGTACCTTACCAAAATCATCGAAAAACCCGACAACAACAAAAATACTCTCTCAACACTCCCAAAGGAGAAACTTTCCCAACCTATAACAAATAAACACTAGAAAGTATAGAAAAACATGCCAAATAAGATCTATAGATCACCATATATACGTTGGGTAATTGACAACTTCCCTTTGTATAATCTGACCTCGGACCCCCCAATCTCTTAGCATTTGTTAAAGAAAACATTTGCGTGCAAGGTTAGTTTTAGATAGCTTCCCTTTCCTTTCCAGCTTCATAGGATAAATAAGAAATCAGAAAGTAGCACCCAATTCCAACCATTACGGTAAGGTGGTCGCGTCACCGACAAAAATCGCATGCTACAGAAAAATGGCGACTCTGCTGGGGAGTCTTT
This sequence comes from Lathyrus tuberosus, assembly GCA_022829125.1. NCBI lineage: Eukaryota > Viridiplantae > Streptophyta > Magnoliopsida > Fabales > Fabaceae > Lathyrus > Lathyrus tuberosus. Next base: position 17,147,992 of record JALAZF010000016.1, read on the forward strand.
AGGATTAGAGTTCCTAAGAGGTCTAGGTTGTTTGGCATTTTATATACTATATATATATACATCATTTACTGTTATACTACTTGATACCCGTGTTTAATTTTCTGTCAAATGGGAATGTGATTAATACGCACGTGGAAAGTTTGTGAGAACATTAAGATAAGTGGTGGCATATCCAAGAAATGCTTATAGGGAGTGAATCCCGACCAAGCTAACTTGGTAGTCCACCGAATCAGTCGAGGTACCCGTGCGGAAGTATCGATGTTGAATGACCGATTGTCGTGAAAGCATTGTCTTTCCGAGTACGGTACCCATGACCCTAAGGATTTTGTAGACATTAACCATATGGCCATTTGGTAGTGCGGTGACTATCGGGAATAGTTGATACGCGATACTACACTCAAATGAGATTCATCCTAGGGTATTACAGCTCGCTCGAGTGAATCAGCTTGCTATTGGTATCCCTAGAAGGGGTCAATGACTTTGGAAAACTTAGAACCCGTTTCCAGGTACAAAAATTGACCAAAATAGTACAACCTTTGGGGATGGGTAGAGCCATGACTCCATGCTCGTGACGTTGAACCCTTGAACCCATGTTTTCAAATGTTTTTGTGTGCTGCATTCATGCATTCATTTAAAAAACTCTTTCAAACAAGAAAAAAATATTTTTTTCATAAGAACTAAAACAATAATTGCAAATACCAGAGGTTGCGTTATGGATTTTGGTAGAAGAAAGACGCACAAGTACACCTTCAAGGCTCCGAAACTAGAAGACTTAAGGAAATTGGCAAGGATGATTACCAATCCCGAGGCTTTCAGAGCTAAGCACGGAGGACTGTTGTCTCTGTTAAGGGTCAACGTGGTTGAAGGAATCATATCTACACTGATTCAGTTCTACGATCCGGTTTATCACTACTTCACTTTCCCGGATTACTAACTGGCACTAACACTGGAATAATACTCCCATCTGATTGAGTTACCTATCACTGATCAAGCTCTATTTTCTGGACTGCAAGAAATTCCAAAGAATCAGGCCATTGTAAAAGCAATCTCTTTAGATGAGTCAGAAGTTAGGACTCACACAACCACTAAAGGAGGAATCCAGGGTTTACCGGCTAAATCACTGATGGAGAAAGCTCTATAATTTGCTAGTATAGGAAACATAACTGCTTTTGAAGACGTCTTTGTCCTACTCATATATGGGTTATTCCTTTTTCCCAACATTGACAACTTCGTCGATACCAATGCTGTTAAGATCTTCTTGCTCGCAGATGCTTATCATTCTGTACACTTAAGGAATTTGTACAGCGGAGGAATGATCACATGCTGTGTACCTTTACTCTACAAATGGTTCATTTCCCATTTACCCAAGTCTTCTCCTTTTGGGGATCACAAGAGTACTCTACGTTGGTCACAAAGAATTATGTCTCTTACCAATTCTGACATAGATTGGTACAATATGATTTATGAAGGCATAGAGATCATAGACAGATGTGGAAATTTCCCTAACGTAGCCCTCATTGGAACTAAAGGAGGAATCAACTATCATCCAATTTTAGCTCGCCGTCAACTCAGATACCCGATGAAGAATATCCCACATAATGTTCATCTGGAAGGTATTTTCTTCAAGGAAAGGGAAAATGATAGGGCACTAAAGAAAGAAATAGTGCATGCTTGGCAACATATTCACAGAAAAGGTAGAGAGTCTCTAGGAAGACCAAACTGTACCTCCATGGAACCTTATATCCACTGGGTGCAAACTAGAGCCCTCAAGCTGAGGATGCCTTACCCTCGCCAAGAAGTTTTTCCATTAAAGGAATCTGTCCTTTATTTCATGTCTGACGCGAAAAAACTCCAGGTCACTCTCAACAAAGTTCAACGTGAAAATAGCTCTTGGAAAAAAATACTGAATCCTTAATTTGGAATGTACCAAGATTCAGGAACTGTTAAAGGAGAAGGATGCTCTGATTGAGATATTAGAACAGCATGCTATAGAAAGTCAGGAAGACCGAAGAAATTTGCCCGCTTCTTTCACTTGGAAAAGGACTGACAACCCGACAACGGCTGAAGAACCCCGATCAAAGAAAAGGAAAATGCAGGAACCAGCATCTGAGCTCTCTTCAGAGAGGACTCGGGATCCATGAGCTTAGACATTTTCCTTACAACACTTTGTAAAATATTGTACTTTTCCTTGTAAAATACTACAATCTTTCGAATTCAATAAAAGGGGTCTCCCCCACTGTGTGACATTTGCAATCTATTTGTTGAAGCTTCTTTTTAATAAAACAAAAACTAAAAATATGTCTTTGCATATCATTCATCATTCTCACATAACGCATTTTTCTTATCTGAGTATCACGTATGTGTCACAATTCTAGAGTCAAACTGTCTCACTCATACAATACTCGGGCCAATCGACAAAAGAAAATGGACGACCTCGAGGAAGAGAACAGAGAGCTGAGAGAAGAAATCGACGCTCTGAAAGAAAGTTTGGAAAAACTTCACAGTGACATGCAATCCCTGGCAGCAGCTCAGGAGCAGCGACATCAAAAGACTGTAATATCAGAGATTACATCTATGCCCATAATAGAGACACATGAGAATCATCCTTGGTACAACATGCCTAAAGGTCGCCCCTGGGGCATGCCTCTCAACTTTATACTTGAAGGATACATCCCACCGGTCACTGAAGACCCAGAAGCCGTAGCAGGAACCGCTGGACCTGAAGGTTACAAACTTCAGGAAAGTGAAGATGCAAGGGTTACGACAGCAACTCCTGAAGGTTACAAACTTCAAGGAATGGAAGCGCTAAGAGTCACCGCTATAATGTCTATACCACAACCCGTGGTACACACTGTTCCGGAAGGACAAATTCCGCAAGAAATTTCTGGTGGAAACGAAGACGTATACGAAAGGATGAATGAGTTCCAGGAACAATTCTTGGAAATGCAGAAGGAATTGCATGCCATTCGCGGTCAAGACTTATTCCGAAAGGACGCCGCAGACCTCTGTTTGGTCCCTAATGTAAAGATACCGTGAAAATTCAATGTGCCTGACTTTGAAAAATACAAAGGCAACTCTTTCCCTCAAAGTCATTTGGTGATGTACGCTAGAAAAATGTCTACTCAGACAGAAAATCAACAGCTACTGATCTATTACTTCCAAGATAGTTTAATCGGTGTCGCACTCAAATGGTACATGGGTTTAAACAGCACCAAGATCAGTACTTTCAGAGATCTCGGGGCAGCCTTCATTCAACATTATAAATACAATTTGGACATGGCACCAGATAGGGATCAGCTCAGAGCAATGTCACAGAAGGACAAAGAAACTTTTAAAAGTATGCCAAGAGATGGCGTGAAATCGCCGCCCAGATCTGTCCCCCTCTTGAGGAAAAGGAGATGCCCAGATTTTCCTAAAAATCTTAAGCTCGTTCTATTACGACCGAATGGTCGCCAGTGTGCCCAGTGATTTCACTGAAATGGTGAACACGGGAGTACGCCTTGAAGAAGCAGTCCGAGAAGGACGATTGGTCAAGGATGCAGAGCCATCCAACAGTACCAAAAGATACGGTAGTGCTTTCCAAAAGAAGAAAGAACAAGATATCAGTAATATCTCTCTAGGAAAGCAAAGGCGAAGGTATCAACCAGTAATGGCGGTAACTCCCGCTATCAACCCAACGCCAGCTCCGACTTATCAACCTCAGGTTGATCAGAACCAACCAAGTCAGCAATAGTATCAGCAAAGGCCGCAACAGCCTTTTCAGCAGGCTCGTCCACAATACAACAACAACAATCGTACGACACGACAATTAGGGTTTGACCCTATACCGGTGTTGTACGCAGAAGTATTTCCATTTCTAACTGGCCAAGGGGCACGTCCAATCCAGGACTCCTCTTACAGTACCAGAAAATCCACCTTTTTGGTTCAAAGCCGATCAAACTTGCCCTTACCATCAAGGAGGAACGGGGCACAACATTGAGAATTATTTCAGCTTCAAGTCTGATGTACAGAAGCTTATCAGGAACGGGGTTTTATCTTTCAAAGATACAAATCCAAATGTTCAGACGAACCCATTACCGCAACATGAGAAGACTACAGTGAATTTAATAGAAGAGGAATCTAGCCGCAGTTATCAAATTCGCAATGTACTCCTATTAGGAACCAATCTGGTGAAGATGTATTGCAAACAGAGTGGGTACGGTCATGTGCCATCTCACAACTATCATCAGTGTGATATCTGTTCTAAGGACATTCAAGGGTGTGCCATAGCTCAAGCAGCGCTGCAAGAACAAATGGATCTGGGCTGGATTCAGGATCACTGGATTCGTGAAGTAAACATGGCCCATGCACATCCCAACATTGTACAAAACCACGACATCCGTGCAATGAACGTCAATTTAGTGGCAATGCATTCAAGACAAAGTCAGTATTACAATCTGTCGCGGCACGATTACAGCGCTTATCCAGTCTACTCAACAGACAATCAGGGATGCTCTTTTGTACAAGAGGCCCTCCAGCGTCAGATGGATCTCGGATGGATCCAAGACTACCGTGAAAGAAATGACCATCAAGCCAATATGGTACAAATCTTTGACATACGCCTAATGAATACCAGTCTAGTGGAATTACATGCTAAACAAGTCAGGCTCGGTTTTCTGGCTTCACATGATTATCAAGACTGTAAAGAGTGCTACGAAAACGACCAAGGGTGTGCACTTGTACAAAGAACGCTTCAACATTTGTTGAACCACTGGTGGCTTCCAATTTACCTGGATGATAGATAGGCATCCTGATAGACATCAAAGTTGTGATATCCGCTCGATAGAAACAGATCTAGTGAAGATGCACTGCATACAAAGCGGATACGGTCGGGTACCACCGCACAATTATGAGCACTGTAGAGTATGCTCGGAAAATAACCAAGGATGTTATCTCGTACGAGCAGTCCTCCAAAACCAGTTAGACTGAAAGGAGATTCGACCATGTTCGAGTTCTGGGACGTTTAACATGATACAAGACCACCTCCCTGGTCAAAGCAAAAGCTCTGTCATAATCTCCAATCATGGAATAACCAAAGATGTTTGCGCCATAATCCCCCTACTCAATGAATCAAGAATCCCTCTTGATGGTAAAAAAGTTCCCAACCAGGAACTAATTGAGGTCGCCTATAACGATCAGAGAAATAAAAAAGCTCCTGTGGTTATCTACCTACAGGGACCAATACCATACAAGTCGGATAAGGCTATCCCTTACAAGTACGGTGCAACGACCATCTAAAATGGAAAGGAAACTCCATTACCCTCCGTCCTGAACATTGCCGACATCAGTCAAGTTACCCGGAGCAGTCGGATCTTCAACATAGGAGTTGGAGAACCTGCCAAAGAAAAGGAACCTCAAACGGAAGTTCCAAATCAACAAGTCAGTCAATCCAGTAATCCAGAACTTATAAAGAACAACGATGAGATGCTGAAGCTCATCCAGAAAAGCGAGTACAACATTGTGGACCAATTGTTGCAAACTTCGTCTCGAATCTCTGTACTATCTCTTCTGCTTAGTTAAGAAGCTCACAGGGAAGCTCTACAGAAAGTCTTAGAGCAAGCCTTCCTGGAACAAGATATGACAGTAGGACAATTTGACAACATCATCTCCAACATCACTTCCTGCAACAACTTAGGGTTCAGTGATGAAGAACTGCCAGAAGAAGGCAAGAATCATAATATGGCGCTTAACATTACAGTCAACTGCCAAGACGATGCTTTAGCCAGCGTACTGGTGGACACAGGGTCATCTTTGAATGTTATGCCTAAATCAACTCTGATACGACTATCATTTCAAGGAGCTCCGATGAGGAGCAGTGAGATCATCGTCAAAGCCTTTGACGGATCTAGAAAAACAGTTATCGGCGAAGTCGATCTTCCCAAAACCATCGGTCCTCACACTTTCCAAGTCACTTTCCAGGTCATGGACATCCGAGAAGCATACAGTTGTTTATTAGGGAGACCTTGGATACAAGAAGCTGGGGCAGTCACTTTGACACTTCACCAGAAACTAAAGTTTGTCAAAAATGACAAATTAGACACAGTCTGCGGAGAGCAAGCCTTAATCGTGAGCAACTTATCATCATTCTCCTGTGTAGAACCGAAAGAGGTTGTTGGAACTCAGTTAGTTCCAAGCACTCTCGGTGAGTAATGAGAATCGACCAGAAAAAGGGACATCGATTTCCTCATACAAAGACGCTCTCAAAGTGATCGGGAGTAATGACGTAAAAGGATGGGGACAAATTATAACTCCTATGGATAACAAGCCAAAGAAAGGTCTTGGTTTCTCTTCAACCGTGCCCAGACTACAAAGAAGGACGAAAGTTTTCGTTCCATTCAGGATTTCTTCCACAGTGGAGGCTTCCTCCACCCAGTGTCTCAAGAAGTACACACCATCAATGAGATCGACTCCTCCGATACGGATGAGGAGTGGAAGTCTTATCTCAATAATAACAGTTATATGTCTCAGGAAGAAGCGCACATGCCATTCTATTTTCTAATGCAGAGCCCGAGATATATACCGAGATCAAACGTCCGGATGATCTATGGAGATTGTGATCCTGAAGGATGTCGTGCTCCACCCAATTCATTAGAGGAAGACACTCTAATGAAAGACATCTTCGACTATGACTATTATGATCCCCTAGATGACTTGCCTATCTGGAAGCCATACACGGAAGACTTGGGGCAAAAGAGTCAGTCGAAGGTGCCTATCAGCTGAGTAATATTGAAAAGAATACCCACGTCCCCACCGAGTCATGGGATCTTTACTCAGGACATTTCGAAGATATCCATCACCACGATGATGAATCTGCAAAGATTGCAGGACAAGAACTCATTAACTATGCTTTTCCTGAGATCAACGTCATTGAGGAGGATGACTCCTCTATCCCCACAGAAACCTGGGACACCTTAGGACAGCCGAGTGGCAAGTATGACTTCTTACTCAAGTACACTGCTCCTGAAAGCTCTCGCATCAGATACGAGGACATCCCGCCAACTGGATGGGGGAGATCCCCTTGAGAGTGAAAACACTAGGGAAGATACAACAGAAGAGTTCGTTTATGACAATTCCGCTTGGGAGGAAGACTCCAATGATCCTACTCCGCCAAAAATCAGTGTTGTTTCTGAAGACAAACCAAGAAGGAAGATACCAGACTTTGTGATTCAAGGAGGAGTTCGTCGCCACTGGGTTGCTGTCGATGTCCCAAAATTCGTCCATAAGTCTATGTAATTACCATCTTTGTTTTAACCTTTCACCTTGCCCAGGTGAAACGGATGTTTTTATAGGGCTCACCTTTCTGTAAATATCCCTCTTCGCTTCGCCCAAAGCGATAGAGTTCTGTTTTATAGGGCTGTATTTCAAGAATCGACAAATCATGATTAAATAATGTCATTCTGAATTCCCGCATTTATTGTTGTTTTCACTTTTCGTTTTTCAGAAAATGGTAATCCTAAAAAACATCCCAAAATAAAAACAAGTAATTTTCAGAAAATACACTGCACACACTCTCGCATTCTCTCTGTCTTTGCTAAAAAATGAATCATCACGTCATGCAGATTGCTTGTTTTAAACCCCATTGAAACATACGATCCAATGCCTTATCCTAACTTTGAATTCCCGATATTTGAAGCTGAAGAAGAAGAGAACGAAGAAATTCCTGAAGAGATCTCCTGATTACTCAGACAAGAGGAGGGGTCTATTGAGCCTCACAAAGAGTCGTTGGAAACGGTCAACTTGGGTTCAGAGGAAGAAAGGAAAGAAGTTAAGATTGGAGCACTGCTCAGTCCAACTGTCAGAAAAGACTTGATAAAACTTCTCAAAGAGTTTCCAGATGTTTTTGCTTGGTCCTATCAGGACATGCCAGGGTTAGATACCAACATCATGGAACATCACTTGCCACTGAAAACGAAATGTCTGCCAGTAAAACAAAGACTGAGAAGGACTCATCTAGATATGGCTATCAAGATTAAGGAGGAAGTGCAGAAACAGATCGATGCAGGCTTCCTTGCCACCTCAGAATATCCTCAATGGTTGGCTAACATAGTGCCAGTTCCGAAAAAGGACGAAAAAGTCAGAATATGTGTAGACTATAGGGATCTGAACAAAGCAAGTCCAAAGGATGACTTCCCCTACCACACATTGACATGCTGGTAGACAGTACAACAAAATTCAAAGTCTTCTCCTTCATGGATGGATTCTCGGGCTATAATCAAATCAAAATTGCGCCAGAAGATATGGAGAAAACTTCATTCATCACCCCATGGGGAACCTTTTGTTACAAGGTAATGTCGTTCGGTCTGAAGAACGCGGGGGCAACCTATCAAAGGCCCATGACAACTCTGTTTCACGACATGATGTATAAAGAGATTGAAGTGTACGTCGATGACATGATTGCCAAGTCTAAAACAGAAGAAGAACATGTGACACACTTGTCAAAATTATTCGAGCGTCTGAGAAAATACAAATTCCGCTTGAACTTCAATAAGTGCATATTCGGTGTTTGCTCGGGAAAACTTTTAGGGTTCATCGCCAGGCAGAAAGGAATTGAGGTTGATCCTGACAAGGTCAAGGCCATTCAAAGAAATACCTTCTCCAAAGACCGAAAAACAGGTCAGAGGATTTTTGGGACGTCTGAATTACATCTCCAGATTCATATCCCTTATGACCGTGACATGCGGGCCAATCTTCTAACTACTCAGAAAGAACCAAAGTTGTGTATGGACAGAAGACCGCCTAAAAGCTTTCAACAGTATCAAAGAATATATGTTGAATCCACCAATTCCGTCTCCTCCAGTGGAAGGAAGACCACTGATCATATACCTAACAGTCTTGGAAGACTCCATGGGTTGTGTACTCGGCCAACAAGACGAAACAAAAAGAAAAGAGTCTTCCATTTACTACTTAAGCAAGAAATTCACGGGCTGTGAAACTCGGTACACTATGCTCGAGAAAACTTGCTGCACTCTGGCTTGGGCAGCCAAACTTCTTCGCCAGTACATGATTTGTCACACCACTTGGTTAATCTCCGAAATGGATTCAATCAAGTACGTCTTTGAAAAGCCTGCTCTCACGGGAAGGATTACCCGTTGGCAGATGTTGTTATCAGAATATGAAATCGAGTATCATGCTCAAAAAGTTGTCAAAGGAAGTATTTTAGCCAATCATTTGGCTCACCAACCGATTGACCATCAGGAATCAGTCGGTTTTGACTTCCCACACGAAGATGTCATGTACTTGAAAATGAAAGATTGCGATGAACCGCTACCTAGTGAAGGGCCAGAACCAGGTTCCCAATGGGGACTAATATTTGACGGAGCCATCAAGACTTATGGAAACGAAATTGGGGCAATCATCGTAACACCTCAAGGTACCCATATTCCTTTCACTGCCAGACTGACATTCAAATTCAAAACAACGAGGCTGAATACGAAGCTTATATCATGGGTCTCGAAGAAGCTATTCACTTAAGGATTAAGAAATTGGATGTATATGGAGACTCATCCCTGGTTATCAATCAGATCAAAGGAGAGTGGAACACATATCAATCAGGATTGATTCCTTACAAAGATTACGTGAGATGGTTGTTACCATTCTTCAACAGAATCGAGTTTCATCATATCCCTCGTGAAGAAAATCACATAGCTGATGCACTAGCCACTCTCTCTTCCATGATTAGTGTAGGTCAATGGAACGACATACCTAAGATTGACATAATGCGCCTCGAAAGGCCCACTTACATTTTCACAATTGAAGCAGTTATAGATGACAAACCTTGGTATCATGATATCAAGTGCTTCCTTAAAAAACAAGAGTACCCACCTGGGGCATCCAGAAAAGACAGGAAAACTCTCAAAAGACTGGCTGGTAACTTCTTCTTAAATGGTGATACACTTTATAATAGAAACTTCGACATGGTTTTGCTCAAATGCGTAGACAGACAAGAAGCAAACATGTTGATGAAATAAATTCATGAAGGATCCTTTGGCACTCATGGTAATGGACACACAATGGCGAGAAAAATTTTGAGAGCAGGATATTATTGGTTGACAATGGAATTCGATTGCTACAAGTACATGAGAAGGTGTCACAAGTGTCAGATATACGCTGACAAAATCCATGTACCGCCAACGCATCTCAAAGTTCTTTCTTCTCCATGGCCTTTTTCTATATGTGGAATCGACATGATTGGCATGATCTAACCCAAGGCTTCGAACGGACATCAGTTCATCCTTGTAGCCATTGACTACTTCACCAAATGGGTCGAAGCAGTGTCATACACCAATGTAACCCGACAAGTGGTGGTCCAATTTATCAAGAACAAACTCATCTGCCGTTATGGTGTTCCAAACCAGATCATTACGGATAATGGATCCAACTTGAACAACAAGATGATGAAAGAGTTGTGTGCTGAGTTCAAGATCGAACACCATAACTCATCTCTCTACCGACCTAAGATGAACGGAACGGTAGAAGCGGCTAACAAGAACATTAAGAAAATCGTTCAAAAGATGGTTGTAACCTACAAAGACTGGCATGAAATGCTGCCCTTTGCTCTTCATGGTTATCGCACTTCCGTCTGAACTTTAACAGGGGCAACCCCTTTCTCTCTAGTATATGGCATGGAGGCAGTGCTCCCCATAGAAATAGAAATCCTATTAATTTGAGTATTGATGGAAGCTAAGCTAACAGAACCTGAATGGTGTCAGAGCCGATACGATGAACTGAACCTAATTGAAGAAAAAAGAATGAAAGCTTTATGCCATGCTCAGTTGTATCAGCAAAGAATGAAGAAGGCGTTCGACAAAAAGGTCCGACCCCGTGTCTTCAAGAAAGGAGACCTTGTGCTAAAAAAATAAAATCATTCCTCACTGATTCCCGGGGCAAATGGACTCCGAATTATGACGGCCCTTATGTGGTTAAGAAAGCATTCTCAAGCGGCACCTTGAGACTCGCAACCATGGATGGAGAGGAGTTTACCTACCCCACGAATGTTGATGTAGTCAAGAAATACTTCGCCTAAATAAAAAAGAAAAAAAAGAAAAAAAAAACGTCTCGGTGGATTGAAAACCCGAAAGGGCGATCCAGGAAAAAATTAGAGACATAAGCGAAAATCATCCCGCTAGATTGAAGACCTCAAAAGGAAATCTAGGCAAAAGTTAGGGATTCATGGTAAGTAACTACGTCCGACAAGGTTAAATCCCAGAGGTAACACCATCCGTGAGAGACTTCAGTCAAGGTCACCTTCGACAGAAGCTCAGAATGCCCAGAATTCAAAGTTTGTAGAAGGATATCAGTTGTTATGTTTCAATGTAGCCCTTTTCCATTAAATTACCATTTTCTAAACTTTGTAATGCTCTATGGGATCACGCACTTGCTGATTACCATTCTGTCAACAAAATTTGAGCGCTAGTGCTTTTGTTTGCAATTCTCATTTATCTCACTTTACAGAATGACATTTTATAACATGATCAACGATTCTTAAAAAAAATTAATTTAATTATCAAATTTTTCTTCAGCTTTTAAAATAAAGATGGCGATTACTTTTTGACTTTGAACATAAAAAAGAACATCGATAGCTTCTCCGGAAGTGATTAAACCTCGAAATGCAGAATTAAAGTACTCATTCTAAACCAGTACACCTGAATGAAGGATCAGCCATTTCAGATATAATATCCCGTCTGACATCCCCGACAGATTTTTTACCTCTGAGGGCCAATTGATGGTTCTTTCTTCCCCAGTGGGGTCTAGCTCTCCTAAGCAAGACAGGATTGCTATCTTGAACCGATGGTACTTTTCATCCCCCGCACTGGGCGACTATCCAGTCGTATTCATTCACTAGTCTACACGTCACGTCTGTTTTGTTAGCATAAACATACATACATCATGCATAATCGGTTCATATACATATTCACATTGCATTACTATCGCTTTGGTCATACTCATCCCTAAGTGATAAAAGTCCTCTCACCGAAAGATGTCAGTTCTTTCCTTGTCCGGAAATGTATCGTCCGAGCAATCTCTCCTAGTTTATTTTTGGATTGGAGCCTGTCCTCGACCACTTTGATAACTTGAACCTCTGAAAGGCAAGAAGACATTCGATAGACACCTTTGGAACATCACTCTTCACCATTGGAGATGATATTTTTTCATTTTCCCGGATTAAAGAAAATCCCCAGAGAAAGCCTCTCAACAGAAAACTCTTGGCAATACGGCGATTTCTCCCCGAAAAAATTGTTTTCAATGGAGTCATCAGCACCTCAAAATTGGATCACATCACATGGAATTTCTCCGAAAAGATCTCGAAGAAAAGTATGATGTAATATCCCCAAGCAAAAAGCTATCTCTCAAGAGACTCGTTTACCTCAGTAGAATCAACAAATGGCATCTTCCATAGAGAAGTTTGCATACCTCTACAGCTCAGACAAATGGGTGTCCCCAGCAAGTCTGGCCTCAAACTTGTTCCATCAAATGGTGCCTCCCCAGTGAAAACTCGGTAAGAAGTTTGATGAAGACCGCTACAAGCGTTCCTCGTCGAGGAAAGAACTCGACAAGAAGAAACTAAGACCAGTTCCGTGGCTGAAAACCAGGATCGAGGGGAGGTTTATTTCAAGAAGAAACTAAGACCAGTTCGTGGCTGAAGACCAGGATCGAGGGGAAGTTTATTTCAGAAACTGAGACCAGTTCCGTGGCTGAAAACCACGATCGAGGGGAAGTTTTACCCTTTTTCTAAGTAACCTTGCTTAACAAAAGAAGATGGATGAGCAAATGAATGCTATTTATAACCACAACCAAAATTTCGGGTATTCTGATATTTAATCCACTTTTACCTTGAATGTCCGAACTTCTTCGCCATTTCTACCTTCAGGTACAAGAAGATTAAATAGGGGCATCTATCATACCCCAAATTTTGACCACAAGATTTCCCATCATTGTGAGGATCATTACCACAATATGGATGTGCCATCATACCTCATCAATCTCCTCAAGGATTGTTGAGCATTCACTACAATCAAGAATTAGAGTTTCGAGCCCTCTCAAAACACTTATACAAAAGATCAATCAAGAAATGACATGATCTTCAACTTGTCTAACCTCTCAAAACATCCATGAAGGATCAAGAGGTCTCCCATATCAAGAATCAAGCACAAGAATGCAACATCTCAAGCTGATCAAGCCTCACGATCGCCAGTGTCACCAAATTAGGGTTTTGGTCGACCAAGGCCTCCAGATGAAAATTTTCATCTGGGAATGAGCCAATACCTCAAAATATGATCCAAGAAGCTTAAAGGGACCTCATGGATACAATCTTCAAGTCAAAACAACCTCAGGGGGAGCATCCATCAAGAATCAGGAATTAGGGTTTCTTGACCTAATTCACCCCTAAGTTGACTTTAGAGACAAGACATGAACCAAGACCTCAAGACATGATTTGAAGGCCTTAAATACACCACATTGGTCCATTTACATCCATGGATTGATCCAATAAGCTTGATTCACAAGTTTCAATTTCATCTGGACCACAATTAGGGTTTTGAAGAAAAAGTCAACTGTATCTTTGACTTTTGGCCAAGACATGTTCCCAAACCTTGGGACATGATTCAAGACACCCTAAAACACCTATGTAATCGATCCATTAGGTTAGGTCAAGAACTTGATTGCATAGAGGATCACACAGTTTGAAATTCATCTGACAAGAAGTCAACTGTGCCTAAAATCAAGTTAGACTTTTTGGATTTTTTCACAAATGTGGTTCCCCTAAGTCAAAAACAATGTTAATGTATGGTTTCGATCATCATTCATCAAGAAAAATCAAGAAAAGTGAGGTTTCTTGCAAAAGGGGCAACCATAAGAAACTTAAATTTTTCTAAGTTATGGAACAAAATGGATTTGGTACCCACTTTGCAAGGCCATAACTCCCAAACCCTAAGGCCTTTTCTTCCATCCAAAGCTCAAATGAAAGTTTAAATGACATACTTCAAAAGTGTCAACTACAAAAGTTTCCAAATCCTCATGGATTTTGAGTTATGGATTGATCAAAATCACAAAAAATGAAAATGACCACTTTTTCCAACACTTAGTGAAATTTTCAAGTCAGAATTTGTTTCATTTTTTACCAACTTTGAGGCCATTTTTCACTTTGATTCAAACTTAACCAAGATCAATGTTGGACAGCAAGGAGTTATGAACCTCACAACATGCCTCGCTCAAACTGATTTTCATGACAACATTTGGCAGATTGTGTGCATTTCTTATGCCACACGATTTCCATTTCAAATTTTGTCATCTTCCAAGCTTTGTCCTCTTCCAAGATCAGAAAGAATCTTGATGAGTCACTTGATGATTTCAACTTTGAACCCTTGAGTCAAGAAATCAACATGGCATGTGCAAAATCATCATTTACATGAACCTTGGTTTTCAAATTTGGCATCAAGCATTTATGTGATGCATAGAGGTGGTATGAATCAGTTACAAACCAGCTAAAAGGAGTCAAGAAACATGAGTGTTCAAACCTGCAAAGTTGGTTGAAGTCCAGATAAGAGGAGACCTGGTCCCTTGGCATTTAAGAAAGTACTACATGGCAAAATCCATTGGATAATAGCATGCTCCCTCTTTCACTCACTATTCCTTAAAAAAAAAATTCCTCTACTATAAATAGAGGTCATTTCTGATGTTTCAAATGACACCAAAACAATACCAAAGCCTTGTTTTCTCACTCTCCCTCTCTTACTTCAATTTCAAGTCACATTGGAGGGATTTGAGAATTCTTGAAACCAGAGCAAAAACCACTCAAATATCCATCCAAACACATCATAAATCATCCATTGGAGGTGTTCAATCCTTCATTCTCATTGTACAACACTAAAATCAGAAAGTCAACCTCCAAAACCTCAAATTTTGACTTTTCTGCATTTTTCAAGCCATGTCTTGATCCAATCACTTTCAAAACCAATTAACCCTTCAAATACTCTCCAAATATCATCCTTAAGCTGTTCCAACAAGTATCCCTCAACTGTAACACCATTTGAGTGAGATACCATTTTGGTCACTTTTGCCACTTTTGCAAGAAAGAGCCAATTCTTGTTCCTGAGGATTCCAGTTGGTTCTGATCATTCTAAAAGCTTCTAAGGGATCAATTAAAGGTGTCTAAGGCATTGAATCACTTCTGGCACAAGCATTTTGAAAGATAGCACAAGGAGCTTCAAGAGGTAAGTACATGACAACTTGAACTCTTTAAATTATGCATTGCTTTGATGTCCATTGATCATGGACATGTCATGCATATCATATGTGTTATGTTTGAACTAATTCATCATGCTATTATTGCTTGTATGATGTGATAGCATAGAACATGCAAATCTTGGCCTAATTTTGAAACCACTATCGAGTTTTAAAATGTGGGAATCTTTTGAAAATTCTAAAAGCACCATTGGATTCCTCATGAAATTCTAGGCAGGATCCATCTAAATTTCATCCAATTCCATGAAGAATTGAGGAAGTTATGGCCTTCATGCAAATCCACCAAAACTTGGTTTTTGCCTTGGCCTGACCTGAAATTCAGGTCACCCTTATGTATTCATGGGGTGGTTTTGATACACGGATGTATCACCACCCCAGTGGTAGTAGCGCGTGTGTATTTGGTTAGAGATCATGGGTTCAAGACCCACCCAGACCATTTTTTCTATTTCTCCCATTTTTGCTTTTTTCATATTTTTTGTGGTTTTTTTATTAATCTCAAAATTAATTTATCTCTCATTTTTAATTATTTTTTATTGGTTCTTTTTTTTGAAAATTCACAAAAATGTTGAAATATTTTATTCCACAGAAAAATTTGAATTTATATTATTTATTTAATATAGTTTGAATTTTTGTAATTAATTTCATTTTATTTATTTTCAAACATTTTTAAATGAGATTCTCACATTGATTTTTCAAAACTAATTGGATTTCAAGTCTTCATGTGATTAAACATGATTTTTAAAAATATTTTTCAAAGCTTACCACTTGATTTTAAATATATTTTATATTTTATATTTAATTTCCTTTGAAAATTATATATTTTTAATTAAAATTAAGATTTCTCTTAATTTTAATTTTTCAAACTTCATTTCAAAAACTTTGGGCCTCTTGATAGAGTGTAAGTCCCATCCCTTTGTAGATAAACCATTTTTGGGCATCAGTCATTGTATAAGTCCCGATACGTTTTAAAAAATCTCGGCGCGATCGCCGTTTTCAAAACAATTTTCATCTGGGCCACCCTTTGGTTGTAAGTCCCATTTTTCTTCTTTTTCAAACACTTTTGGGCCTCTAATGGAGTGTAAGACCCAACCCCCCTTTGTACATGAATAATTTGGACCTCAGTCATTGTATAAGTCCCGATACAATTTTCAAAATAACGGTGCGATTATTGTTTTTTCATCTGGGCCTCTCCTTGAGTTGTAAGCCCCATCTCTTATATAAAAATAAAGTTTGGGCCTCTAATAGAGTGTAAGACCCATCCTCTTTGTAAATACAAATAATTTGGGCCTCAGTCATTATATAAGTCCCTCTGTGGTTTTCAAAACTACGACGCAATTGTCGTCTTTTCAAAAGAGATCATCTGGGCCTCTCCTTGAGTATAAGCCCCAAACTTCCTTTCTAAATAACTTTCCTTTTGATTTAGATTCAAATTCAAAGTTATATCAAAACTTTCTTCAATTTCTTGAATAACTAACTATACAGCTGTGGTTACAATGATGGAGCTTGCACAACTGTAAGTTCCACTATCCTTCTCAATATATGCTTATTTATATATTTTATTTATATATACTTGTATATATTTGCTTAGAGTTTTCCCCAGCAACTAGGTCTAGGTTTAGATCAAATCGGTGGTTACTCTTTCAACACAGTCAAAAACAAGTTCGCCCATAGGAAATTCCAGATACAGTCTTGTCTCCTTTTGGTCTTATACAATATGGAACAGAGAAAGGCATTATTCCCGGTGAAATATTTCTCAAGACTGTCACAGCTTAGAAATATTTGTACAAGAAATTCATTTCCCTAGAGAGGATTAATTCCCGGTGAAACCTCTCTTGAATTTCTTCAAACCTTAGAAATGTTCTGCAGAGAAATGACTTATTCCCGGTGAAACCTTTCTTGAACCTTTCTTAGGCTTGGACCAAAAGGCTTCCTAAAAGCATCCCCAGCCTCCTCTTGGGCTTTGTACAAGGACCCTCAGGCTTCTTAGAAGTTCTCAGCCTCCTCTTGGGCTTACTACAAGGACCCAAAGACCTCCTACAGGTATAGGACATAACCTAGTCATCTTTTGCTAGTTCAATCCTCCAGAGAGTCAGAATTCCAAAACATCATACCAATTTAGGGTTGATTCTCATCCCTTAAAACATCAGCCTCCTCTTGGGCATCATACAAAGATCATCCTCTAACTAAGAGTTAACCTTTTCATACCAGTAGACTTGGAAAGTCTCACGTGCTCTTGGATCTCAAAGAAACCCTCAAGTTTCTTAAAAGCACAGGAAAAATCCTGACCACTTCATCAATCTCCAGCAGAGTTAGAACCTCCATAGGTTTTAAAACTAAATCTTTAAGCCTTCAGTTTAAATTCCCCAGCTAAGGTCAAATCACCACCAATAAATCCTCAGAAAAACCAGAAACCTCAAGGCATCTGATATTTTAAACCCTTCTTTAATCCTCATCAAGAGTTGATTCCCCAACTTGGACCTGTCTTTGGATCTCAATAATCCTCGGCAGAATTTAGCCTCCTCTTAGGCTTCATATAAGAAACTCCCCAACTTGTTTCCTCTTAGGCTTTGTATAATGATTTTCCCTCAGCAGATTTAGCCTCAATCTTGGGCTTTGTACAAGACAAACAAAATATTTTCCAGCTGAGTCAATAGCTTTTAGCCTCAATCTTGGGCATTGTACAAGATAGATAAAACCTCTCCCAAGTTGGGTCAATTCTTCTAGCCTCAATCTTGGGCTTTGTACAAGACAGACCAAACTTTCCCCAGAAGAGTCAATTCTTTTCAGCCTCAATCTTAGGCTTTGTACAAGACAAAAATAAAACTCCCTAAATAGAGTCAACCTTTTAGCTTCAAACTTGGGCTTTGAACAATGCATACATAAAAAAACATCATCCCCTCAGAGGAAATCAAGAGTTCTCTCTTTAGGAAGACATTTCTCTGTACATCACACATCAAAACAGACAATAAAAAAAACCCAATCCCAGATAATTTTTGTAAGTGGCACACTTGTTGATTCAAAAATCCAAGCTGTAGTCCCTCTTTATCCTGGTAAATCCCTTCTTTAATCTAATTGCTGTAAGTGGCAAGCCTCTGGATTATTTACTTCCAAGCCAATGTCCCTCTCTTAGCATGGAAGACTCCTAAGGAAAAATGGCATTGCTCTACACTGAGTTAAAGTTTCTTCCTTCTGGACACTTCCCTTATAAAGGAAATTATGGCATTGCTGGATTCCATACATTCCAGTTAAAGTAACTCCCCTTTAAACCAATCCCAACATCTGTGATGAATAGGTGAGATATCTCCCTTTAGAGATGACAAATTCTCTCTCAGTCAAACTTTTAGCTTCAATCTTGGGCTTGAAACAAGACACAAATAACCTCTAGCTTCAATCTTGGGCTTTAAACAAGACACCAAACATCTTTCCTCCCATAGAATAGGAGGAACTACGATTGCTCTGATTTCCCTGTTATCTTTATGAGAATACGTAGGCATAAGATTGCGAAATCTTAGCGAGCACACAAATCAAAAACCTTAGGCCCAGTAACTTACCAAAAACATCGAAAAACCCGAAAAGAACAAAAATACTCTCTCAACACTCCCAAAGGAGAAACAATCCCAACCTATAACAGATAAACACCAGAAAGTATAGAAAAACATGCCAAAGAAGATCTATGGATAACCATATATACGCTGGGTAATTGACAACTTCCCTTTGTATAATCTGACCCTGGACCCACCAATCTCTTAGCATTTGTTAAAGAAAACATTTGCGTGCAAGGTTAGTTTTAGATAGCTTCCCTTTCCTTTCCAGCTTCATAGGATAAATAAGAAATTAGAAAGTAGCACCCAATTCCAACCATTGCGGCAAGGTGATCGCGTTGTAGCGTGCGATTTTTGTCGGTGACGCGACTACCTTATCGCGGAATTTGGGTTTTCTCCTCAATGAAGAGGAGGGGGTGCTACTTTCTGATTTCTTATTTATCCCATGAAGCTGGAAGGGAAAGGGAAACTATCTAAAATTGACCTTGCAAGCGAATATTTAACTGAACATACGCTTAAAGAGATTGGGGGTCCGGGGTCAGGTTATACAATTGGGAGTTGTCGGTTACCCATCCTATATGTGGTTATCCACATGATGTTAGCTTTAGGTTTCACTTTATACTTGATGGTGTTTATCCGTTAATGGGTTGGGAAAGTTTCTTGGAAAATATGAGAGAGAGAGAGAGAGAGAGTGAGTTTTTGTTGATGTTCGGGTTTTTCCGATGTTTTTGGTAAGGTACTGGACCTAAGTTTTGATTGATGTGTGAAGGTACTGGACCTAGAGTTTTTGTTTGGTATGCTCGCTAAGATTTCGCAATCTTATGCCTACGTATTCCCGTTTAAAAGAAACAGGTAAATCAGAGCAATCGTAGTTCCTCCTATTCTAAGGGAGGAAAAAGATGTTTTGGTGTCTTGTTCGAAGCCCAAGATTAAAGCTAAAAGGTTTATTTGTGTCTTGTTCAAAGCCCAAGATTGAAGCTGAAAGGTTAGACTGAGAGAGAACTTGTCATCTCTAAAGGGAGACCTTTGGTCTGTTTATCACAACTGTTGGGTGACTGATTATAAAGGAGGATTACTTTAACTGGGATATGTGAATCCAGTAATGCCATAATTTACTTTATAGGGGATATGGATTTTTGGTGTGCCTTGATCAAAGCCCAAGGTTGAAGCTAAGAGGTTGATTCACTTCACTAGGGAAGTCCTTATACAAAGCCTAAGAGGAGGCTGGAAATGACCGACTCAATAAGAGAGTGTTTGTATGTCTTGTACAAAGCCCAAGATAGAGGCTAAAAAGAGGTTGACTCTTTGGGGATATCATTATACAAAGCCTAAGAGGAGGTTAAAAAGAAATTGACTCTGTGGGAAAGAAATCTTTATCTGTCTTGTACGAAGCCCAAGATTGAGGCTAAAAGAGACTTTACTGACTCGACTGAGGATATTTTAGGTGTCTTGTACAAAGCCCAAGACGGAGGCTAAAAGGATTTGACTCAGCTGGATAGTATTATCTGTCTTGTACAAAGCCCAAGATTGAGGCTAAAATAAGTTTGACTCTGCTTAGGGAATCATTTCTCAAAGTCTAAAAGATGGCTGGGAGGAATTGACTTTGCTGGGGAAGATATTTTTCCCAAGCTTTAAAGGAGTTCATGAAAATTTATGTCTTGTACAAAGCCCAAGATTGAGGCTAAAAGGGTTTGACTCAACAAGAGAGTGCTTTTATCTGTTCTGTACAAAGCCCAGGATTGTGGCAGAACAAGCTGGAGAAATCATTATACATAACTTGAGAGGAGGCTAACTCCTGCTAGGGGAAATCATTATACAAAACCTAAGAGGAGGCTGAAAAAGATTGACTCAACAAGAGAGTGTTTTTATCTATCTCGTACAAAGCCCGAGATTGAGGCTAAAAAGGGTTGACTCAACAAGAGAGTGTTGAAAGGTGATTGACTCAACAAGAGAGTCTGAAAGAGTGATTGACTCAACAAGAGAGTCTGAAAGTTGATTGACTCAACAAGAGAGTCTGAAAAGGTTAGCTCCGCTGGGGAGAATCATTGTACAAAGCCCAAGAGAAGGCTGATTATGCTGAGGAAAAATCATTATACAAAGCCTAAGAGGAGGCTAGCTTGGGCTGGGGATTATTGAGATCCCGAGGCAGGTCAAAATGGGGAATCAACTCTTGCTGAGAATTACAAAAGAGTTGAGATATCAGATGCCTTGAGGTTCTGATTTGGGATAGTGTTATACTGATGATAAACTGACCCTGGCTTGGGGATTTTAGGAGAAAGATTAGGTTTTAGAACTCTACTGGAGATTGATCCAGAAGGACCGGGGTTTCTCTTATGTTTTGTAGGGAACTTGAGAATGTCTTTGAGACTCAAGATTAGACTGTCCAAGTCTACTAGTATGGAAGAGTTTTTCTTTGTATGATGCCCAAGAGGAGGCAAGTGTTTTAAGGGATGAGAATCAACCCTCAATTGGTTTGAGATTTGACACTGGAAAGACTACTCTAGCAAAGGATGCCTAAGTTCTGTCTTATACCTTTAGGAGGTCTTCAGGGTCCTTGTATCAAGCTCAAGAGAAGGCATGAGAACTTTTAAGAAGCCGAAGGGTCCTTGTACAAAGCCCAAGAGGATGCGGGGATGCTTTTAGGAAGCCTGTGGGTCCTAAACCAAGAAAAGTTCAAGAAATGCTATTCACCGAGAATAGATCATCTAGTGAAAGTTCAAAGGTTTGAAGAAATTCAAGAGATGCTATTCACCGAGAATAGATCAACTCTGGGGAGTAGAATTTCTTTGACAATTTCTAATTGTGACAGTCTGAGAAAAGGTTCACCGAGAATACTGCCTTTCTCTTTGTTTCATATTGTTTAAGCCCAAGAGAAGGCAAGACTGTATCTGGAAGTCCTATGGGGATCTAGTTTTGACCGTATTAAAGAGTGACCAACTGGCTTTACCTAGTTCTAGACCTAGTTTCCGGGGAAAACTCTAAATAACTATACTAGTATATATACCGTTGATATATGACAATTATTTAAAAGGGTATGAAAGAAGGACTTACAGGGGAGCAGCTTCCCACAATACAGTTATATTTATTAAAGCATGTAAATGAAAGCTGATAAAAACTTACAGGTGAGCAAGCTTCCAGGCTGTATTGTTAGTTGTTCAAAGAAATTAAAGAATGTTTTGATAACAACATGTATATTTGAACCTAAATCAAAGGGAAGTTGTTTTTGAAAAAGATTGTTGGGGCTTATACTCAAGGAGAGGCCCAAGGTTTAACAGTGATCGCACCGTTGTTTTGAAGATCGTATCGGGACTTATACAATGACTGAGGCCCAAAATTATTTTGGTTAAAAAGGGATTGGGTCTTACACTCTATCAGAGGCCCAAGATGGCTTATTTACAAAAGGGTTGGGTCTTACACTCTTATAAGAGGCCCAAAGAAGTTTTGAAAAAGAAAGATGGGACTTACAACACGAGGGGAGGCCCAAATGATTTTGTTTTAAAAGGAGACGACCGCGCCGTGATTTTGGAAATACAACGGGACTTATACAACATCTGAGGCCCAAAGAGGTTTTTGTTTACAAAGGATTGGGTCTTACACTTTATCAGAGGCCCAAATTGTATTTCTGTAAAAAGATGGGGCCTACAATTCAAGGAGAGACCCATTTGATTTTTGTTTGAAAATGGCGATCGCGCTGACATTTTTCATCATGTCGGGACTTATACAATATCTGAGGCCCAAAAATGGTTTATGTACAACAAGGGTTAGGTCTTACACTCTATTAGAGGCCCAAAGATGTTTAAAATTTAAAATCAAGAGGAAACCCTAATTTTAAATTAAAATGTTATTTTTCAAAGGGAATTAAATGAAAAAAATGATATAAAATACCAAATATATTCAAAAATAAGTTGTACACTTTGAAAAATATTTTGAAAAAACATGTTTAATTTCATGAAAGTTTGAAATTCAATTGGTTTTGAAAAATCAAAGTGGGAATTCCATTTTAAAATGTTTAAAAATAATTAAAATGAAATTAATTACAAAAATTCTAGCTATATTAAATAAATAATATAAATTGGATTTTTTTGTAAAATAAAATAATTTATTATTTTAGTGAATTTTGAGAAAAAGAATCAATTCAAAA
Organism: Lathyrus tuberosus; assembly: GCA_022829125.1. Taxonomy (NCBI): domain Eukaryota; kingdom Viridiplantae; phylum Streptophyta; class Magnoliopsida; order Fabales; family Fabaceae; genus Lathyrus; species Lathyrus tuberosus. Next base: position 17,170,954 of record JALAZF010000016.1, read on the forward strand.
ACATAAATATTCAGAGAGAAATTAATTTTTGAATCAATTAACAAAAATAACTAAAATTTGAAATTTTGAAAATTTAAAAAGGGCGCCAAGAACACCAAGTTCTTTCCCGCGTGCCCTGTTTCTGCAGATTTTCATTTTCTCACATTTCTCCATGATTTCTCAATGGTTTTGCACGATTCAAACACCAATCTTGTTCGCTTTTGAACAAGGATCACAACCATATAGATTAATTGTATTTATTTTGAGTATTGAGTGAGAAATCAGAAGAAAACCTCAAGAACCCTAATTTCAGCATGAACACGATGAAATTCCATACACGATTGATTCATGGCAATTTATTGAGGGTTATCACTCCATACATGATTATGAACATGTGGCAAAATTATTGTGTAGTAAAATATGCATGCATCATGGAGTTTGAAGAGTTCATGCTTACCTCTTGCAGCTGGTGATCGAGTTTGGTGATGGAGGTGTTGTAAGTTGGTTCCAATGATCTGGACATCTTCCTTAGGTGCCAAGGGATGTGCCTGAATGCTTGGAATGGATAGAAATGATCTGGAACTTGATTTGGTACCTCAACTGCAAATCTGTCAAGAACTTGAGCAGTTGGTTGGTGATTTTGTGAAATTGATGTTCCAGATGTTATGTGAGAGTTTGGTCACTTTTATATGTTATATGTGAGGTGTGTGAACCATTGGTTTGGTTGGAATTGCTCTCAAACTCAAAACCCGATGGTGACTTGAGTTAGAAGGAAAAATTGGAGTGAAAGGGAGATTTTGAGGAAAGCATCAGTTTGGATGCTTTGGTGTACTCAAACTGATCACAATTGAGGTCTATTTAGTGTGTCAAGTTTGTTTTGCAAGCAATAGTGTGTGGCAACTGCAGCAGGCCTTTGGTCAATTGTGATCAAATGGAATCTCAAGTCTCCTCTAGCCATTGACTTGAGATTAGAGCACATGCCTATGGTTCTCTGTTGTATGAGCTTATCTTGACTCAATTGGATGATCATGGACTGATACATGCCAGCTCTATGCATCCATTGAATGCCTCAAAACAAAATTGGAGTCTTGAGGCATCTTTGGCTTTTAGGGTTGCCACACCTATATGTAGTTACAAAGACTTGGGAGGCTTATGGATCAGTGCTTGTCCCTTGGTTGTTCCCCCTTGAGGTGTGCAGATGGATAACCATGTTTGAATTTGCCCAAATTGATCAATTCAAGCACTAAGGCACAAATCTGCCTTGTAAAACAGTTTGCAGCAAGGCATGTTGCAGCTGTCATAACCCCTAGCTCAAGTGGAGTTTGATGGAGTTCTTGGTCATTTTGGAAAGCTGATATATCCTATTTCAACATGATGTCCAACTTTGGTTTTGATCCAACTTGAATTACAATGAAAAATGCCTCTATATTTTGGAAAAAATAAGGCAGATTCTGACTTAGTGAAAATTTCACTAAGTGTTGGAAAAATGTCATTTTCATGTTTTCAGCCACTTTGATCACTCCATAACTAAAAATCCATGAAGAATTGGAACTTGATGTAGTTGAAGCTTTTGTTGAGTGTAGCAAGATCTACAAATCAAGCTTTGGATCACCCAAAATGGTTCCTTGGATCTCAAGTTATGGTCCTTGGAAGTTGGTACCCTAGCCACTTTGTTCCATAACTCAGAAAAATTCTAAGTTTTTTTTATGGTTATCCCTTTTACAAGTTAACTCATTTTCTTTGATTTTTCTTGATGAATGATGATTCAAATCACATATTAACATTGTTTTAGGGTTAAGAAACATTGTTTGACCAAAAATCCAAAAAGTCAAACTTGGATTTTTGTACAGTTGACTTTTTCATCAAATGAAATTTTGTTTTTGTGATCCTTTGGTGAAATCAACCCTTGGGCTCAATTAAACTTCATGGATGGCCTCCAAGGGTATTTAGGAATGTCTTGGACCCATCCTCAAGGTTTGAGATCAAGGGTAGGTCAATAGTCAAGGGTAGGGTTGACTTTTTTCCGTCAGAAACCCTAATTTATGATCAGATGGTTTTGAGCTCTTGTGGCTTATGATTTGAGCTCTTTGAGTCAGTAAAATCTTGTAACCATGTCAATATGATGTATTTAAGGTCTTTTAAGTTCATTTTGAAGCTTCAAGTCATGCCTTACTTCACAAGTTAACTCAAGGGTTGACCTAATTCCTGATCTTTTGATAGATGGACCCTCAAGGTGATTTTGCCATTGTGGATGCGTTCTTGAGATCCTTTTGAGCTTATTGGACCATACATTGAGACATTGGCTCATGCCAGATGGAAATTTTCATCTGGAGGCCTCAGTCGACCAAAACCCTAATTTGGTGACACTAGCGATCTTGAGGCTCAATCCACTTGGAATGTTGCAATTTTGTGCTTGATTCTTAATGTGGGAGTCCTCTTAATCCTTTGTGGGTGTTTAAGAGGCTAGACAAGTTGAAGATCATCTCATTTCTTGATTGACCCTTTGTCTAAGTGCTTTGAGAGGGCTGAAAACCCTAAACTTTGATTGTAGTGAATACTCAATAATCCTTGAGGAGATTGATGAGGCATGATGGTTCATCCTGTCATACCCCAAATTTTGACCACTAATATCTCCCATCATTGTGAAAATCATCATCACAATATGGATGTACTTACATGCCTCATCCATCTCCTCAGGGATTGTTGAGCATCCACTACAAGCAAAAATTAGGGTTTCAAGCCTTCTCAGAGCTCTTAGACAAATGATCAATCAAGAATTGACATGATCTTCAACTTGTCTAACCTCTCAAAGATCCACAATGGATCAAGAGGACTCCCACATCAAGGAATTAAGCACAAGGCTACAACATTCTGAGTGGATCAAGCCTCAAGATCGCTAGTGTCACCAAACTAGGGTTTTGGGCGACCAGGGCCTCCAGTTGGGATTTTTCCTCTGGGCATGGGCCAATGCTTCAAAGCATAACCTAAAATACTCCATGGAACATCATGGACCCAATCATCAAGTCAATTTGGCTTTAGGGGATGCATTCATAAAAAAATCAGGAATTAGGGTTTCTTAACCTAGTTCACCCCTAAGTTGACTTTTGGGACAAATCATGAGCCAAGACCTCAAGAGAGGATTTGAGGGTCTCAAATAAACTAGATTGATCCATTTGCAACAATGGATTGATCCAAGAAGCTTGAGCAACAAGTTTCAATTTCATCTGAACCACAATTAGGGTTTCGCGAGAAAAGTCAATCGTGCCTTTGACTTTTGACCAAGACATGCTCCCAAACCCTAAGACATGATTCAATACACCCTATAACACCCATGGAGCATGTCCATCAAGTTTTATTTAGGTCAAGGACATGATTTCATAAAGGATCGCACAGTTTGGAATTCATCTGACAAAAGTCAACTGTGCACAAAAGTCAAACTTTGACTTTTTGAGATTTTTCACAATCTTGGGTTTTTAACCCTAAAATGATGTTAATGTATGATTGGAATAATCATTCATCAAGAAAAATCAAGAAAAGTGGGATAACTTGTAAAAGGGGTAACCATAAAAAACTTAGAAATTTTCTAAGTTATGGAACAAAGTGGCTAGGGTACCAACTTTGGAGGATCATAACTCCTAAACCACAAGGCCATTTTTCCCCATCCAAAGCTGGATTTGTAGCTCTCATGGCCCTCTACAAAAGGTTCAACTACACCTCATTCCAATTCCTCATGGATTTTGAGTTATGGAATGATCAAAATGGCTGAAAACATGAAATGCCACTTTTTCCAACACTTAGTGAAATTTTCACTAAGTCAGAATCTGCCTTCACTTTTTTTCAAATGTAGGGGAATTTTTCACTTGGATCCAAAAAGTATCAAAACCAATTATGATCAAACAGTTATTGTATCATATGAGGGTTTTCCAAAATGGCCAAGAACTCCATCAAATTCCACTTGAGCCATGAGATATGACCATGGCAATGTGCCTTGCTGAAAACTGCCAAGGCTAGGCAGAATTTTGCACTTTTGCTCGATTTGGTAAAATCAGATAATTCCAAGCCTTGTCATCACTTTGGACATATTTGAGGATCAAATCTAAAGGGAACAAACACTGATCCAAGCCTCCAAATTCTTTGGAACAAGAAGTAGCATGCCAAACCTAGAAATCCCTAAAAGAGGGACAAGACTCCAATTTTGGATTGAAGCATTCAATGGATGCACCAAGGTGGCATGGACTGACACATTCGCAACTGAATTCAGTCACGATTGATCCAACAACTAGGGAACCACAGCTCTGTGCCCTAACCTCTAGTCAACAGCTAGAGGAGACTTGGATTCTCATTGATCAACATTGGCCAAACCTCTGCTACACTTGCCATTCACTATTGATCCCAAAAAAAACTTGCTCTACTATAAATAGAGCTCATTTGTGCTCAGTTTGAGTACACCAAAGCCATCAAACTGATGCTTTCCTCAAAATCCCTCTCTTTTGGCAAAAATGCCTTCTTTAGTAAGGTAACTCTGAGTTTTTCAGTTAGAGAGCATTTCCATCACAGCTCATGACCCAAACACATCCCATATGTCATATGTAAGTTGTCCAAACTCACACAAGTGACCTGTAATCCTTAAATCACAAAGTCACGTCTCAAAACCTCAAAATAGACCTTTTGTGCATTTTTCAAGCCATGTCTTGATTCAGTCACTTTCCAAACCAGATAAAACCTCAAAACACTCCAAATATCATCCTTGAACTGTCCCAAATGGTTCCCTCCATCTGGAAGACCATTTGAGAGAGTTGCTATTTTGGCCATTTTTGCCCCTTTTGCAAGAAAGAGCTCAAACTTGTTCCTGAGGTTTCCAGCTGGTTCCAACCATCCTAAAAGCTTCTAAGAGATCATTTGAGGGTGTCCAAAGCATCAAATCATTTCTGGAACAAGGGGCTTGGCAGATTGCACAAAAAACTCCAAAAACTCAAAAAGAGGTAAGCATCATGACTTGAACTTTCCAAAATATGCATTGCTTTGAGGTCCACTAATCATGCACATCTTATACATATTATATATGTTGTGTCTGCACCAAATTTCCATGCAATTCTTACCTGTATCATGAGATAGCACAGAAAATGAAAAATATGGCCTATTTCAAAACCACTATCAGATTTTGAGGAGGGAGTATGATCTGGAAAAAATACCACCACCATTGGATTCCTTGTGAAATTCTAGGCCAGATGCATATAAATTTTGTCCCCAACCATGGAGAAATGAGAAAGTTATGGACCTTCCCGTTTCTTGCCAAAACTTGCCTTGCCTTGCCTTGGCCAGGCCTAGAAAACAAGGCAAGCCTTGTATATTTGTTGGTTTGTTTTAATCAACGGATGTATCACCACCCCAGAGGTAATGCGTGCACCCTATAACCTTGAGGTCGTGGGTTCAAACCCCACCCATGCCATTTTGTGTTTTTTCACATTTTTCTATTTTTTCCAATATTTTCATGTTTTGTTAATTAATTGGAAAATTAATAACTCCTTTAATTTTAATTATTTTTGATTGGTTCTTTTTGTAAAAAATCACAAAAATGCTAAAATATTTTATTGCACATAAAAATTAGATTTATATTATTTATTTAATATAATTAGTATTTTTGTGAATAAATTCATTTTTAATTGTTTTTAAACATTTAAAAGTGAATATTTACTTTGAAAATCAAAACCAAGTGAGTTTTAATTTATCTTGTGATTAATCCTTCATTTTTCAAACCTTAAACAAAAATCATAAGTGGTTTATTCAAACTTATTTGGTATTTTTATCATTTTTATTTGATTTTCTTTAAATATTTACTTTTGACATGGTAGGAATCTTTGCCCATCTTAAAACAAAATGAATATCCTTCTGTTTGCGGTGAAAATTCGCAGAACAAATGTGAGTTTATATTAATAATTAAGGGAACAACTCAAAAATCTCCCACACATATTTGTGTGTCAACTTTTTATCGAAAATAGGGGTGTTCGTCGAAGTTAACGCAAACTTCTGGAACGACGTCGCAGTAAAGAAACGTGACTGAAATGCAAGGCAAATGCGAATGAAATGCAAGGTAAAACGAAGTAAAGTGCTTGCGTTGAAAGATAAAGTGCAGTAAGATAAAGGGATGAAAGTTAAAAGACTTTTAAAGTAAAGTGCAGAAAAGTAAAGTTTGCTAAAAAGGTAAAGACAGTCGAAAATAGAGTGTTGGAAACGTAAAGGGAGTCGAAATTAAAAAAAAGGTTGAAATGCATAAGAACGGGACGTTTTAAGATAAAAATGCTGTAATGTATTAAATTGGTGGAACACATACATTCATTTTCCTCACTCGTTTCTCACAGCGCAGGTACTTTGAGTGTAGCAGAAATGTGTACAATTTGCGGACCCCTTATAAAATAAACCTAAGTTGCTATATATACAAGTCTAAAATAATTGTACAAGACTAAAAACTATCCCCGTGATGACACGTCTTCAGATCATGTAGTCGTTTTTTCCCTTGACGTGCCCACGTTCTGAGTAACCATCGACGCATATGCAATAGTTCCCGCCTCACTCTTTCTTTTGAATCTTTCAACTACTCTGTTGGCGCCAAGAACTAATAATCCTCATCGAAACCTCCGTCTTCAAATATATTAAAGTAACATGCTTCGAGGTGTTGCCCACCATCGTAGTGAACTCTACACTTAGCCAATATGACCTGGTATTCCATTTCACTAAGTGCTACCGTAGCATGGTGCTTAACTCACTAAGTCCATATGTTTTTCATTAGGCTTTTCGACAACACCACTTTCGACCAGCGTCACTATAGGTGACCCCCAACCTTGAGTCATATTATTCACGTTGACTCTATTTTTGTCTTCCACGTGGCACATTTATGGCCAGCCTCATGAATACTTGCCATTCATAGTTAAGCCGAAAAAATCTAGTGTAACAAATTGCCCCCCAAAAGGCCAGGTTTCTATTTGCATCAAACAAGAGAGACGTGGCCTTTTTTATTGTAATTTTTCGACGTTTTTTCCCTTGTTACCGATGTCATCGTCATCATTACCCTTTTTACAGCGCATTGTCACTTCCAAGATATTTACCTAGAATCTCACCATCGCTTCTACTTCCTAGGAAGACGTGGGTTTCATGTTTTTCAGTAACTGCTCCAACTCACCATTAATGCTTGCATCGAAATCCCACGCCAACTCTTTAGTTTCTCCCACACCGGCGCCAAGTGTCAGATTTCACGCATTTATTTGAGCCTATAAATATCCTTCCTCGGCTCTCGGCCCTCTCTGTCCTCTAGTACTTTCTTTCACAGAAAACATCGCTCCAAGAATCCTTTTTCCGCCATAACCAACAACAAAGTTCACTTCAAACCCACCACTAGTGACAATTTGTTGGCCTTTCTGATTTTCTCCTCTGGAAGTGAAGAAATTACGGATTTCATTACTGAACCTTCTTTTGATAGAAACATCATCTGGCAAAAGAAAATGCTGATTTTATACTCCACGGGCGAACACCTTCACGCTTTTTCTGGGTCGTACCCTTCAAGAAGGTCACAACATTTGAAATATATAGTCAACTATGATATGATCAACCCGTTTAGCATTAGCCCTACATGCAACCCGTACATGTCATTGGCGTTGATCCCCTTTTGGGAAGGTTCGACCAACATCTTCCGATTACCTTGTGGCATGTTGATTCTAACCTTGTTCGGTGTTACTTCCACCAATTTCAAAATGCTTTCACCTCTTGATGGCATGTTGAGCAACGTGTTCGCAACCCTGGCATCATAACCCCAAGACGATTTTCCTAGTGGTTATAGCTTTCCTATGGAAGATAGGTCTGGTCTGATTACAATAACCGGATTATTTCTGGATACCTTTAGACGACGCTACTATCCTCATCCCTCTTGTATTGGGTAGTCATGTTGGGTGCGCGCTTCTTGCACTTCTTGTCCCCACTTTTTTTTTGCTATATTCTTTCTTCATTTAGGAAAATATGGAAACAACCGATGATCAAGACGCCACCCTTAATCAAGAGCTACCTCCAAATCAAGAAGTGACCCCACCGATATGTTCCGATCCTTATTTCTCGAGGGATCGAACATGCTGAGCATGTACCCAACTTAGGATTTGAGCTGATCTCTTTGGGAGGACTTGCTGATTGTCTACATACATGGCTCGACCTTTCCAAGACAAAACTAGAAGAATTTCAGTCGCAGTTTCTTGCTTGGTTGACATCTTTGTAAATCTGTGTTTTGTAGTGGTTATGACCACCTTATGTAATGATTTCGCCATGTTTGGAGAATTTTTTGTAATGAATTTTCCATTTTGGCATTTTTAATACCATGGTGGCAGCTTTCTCTTTGTTTAGTACATTACTCTTGTTTAAATTGAATTTCTTGTAGCATATGTTTATACTATTTACTCTAAGAATTCGTTTGTCCGCAGACAGTTCTTTGATTTCATAAGCGTTGTTTGAAAACACTTGAAGAATTCGAAATGGTCCTTCCCAATTTGGGGACCACTTGCCTAGGGTTCGATCCTTTTGATCCATATACAAAATCACTTTCCAAACATAATCCCCGCTTGAGAATTGTTTTGACTTAACCTTTTTATTGTAGGCTTTAGCAATTCGCTCTTTTTGTCGTATCAATGTGTCTAATGCTGTAAGCCTTTCTTCGTCCAAATCAATCATCTTGTATAACATCGTACTCCAATATTGGTCTGATGAAATTTCATGTAGATGTTGGATTAGGACTGACTGTAAATAAATTTCTACAGGAAACACAACTTCATGGTCGTAGGCCAATCGAAATGGTGTTGTTGCAGCTGCCTCCTTTGGAGACATTCGACGAGCCCATAGGACTTGATCTAACGTTTGATGCCAATTATTCAGCTTCTTCCCAACGTGTTTCTTGATTAAACTAATAATGGTTTTGTTAGCAGCTTCGACCTGCCCATTTGCCTGAGCATAATAGGGTGTTGAAGTAAATAACCTATTTCCCATTTCTGACGCAAATTCCTGCATCTTTCGACCAATAAACATTGATCCTTGATCAGTTGTGATAGTTTCAGGAACTCCAAATTTGTAGATGATATTCCTCTTAATAAATTCAATTATGGCATGTTGATTAGCTTTCACTAAAGGGACTGATTTGATCCACTTTGTAAAGTAATCAATACCGACCAAGATATATTTCTGACTTTTAGAGGATGCAGGTCGAATTCCGCCAATTAGGTCCAAAGCCCATCCTCTGAATGGCCAAGGTTTCAATATTGCATACAACTCACTTACAAGTACATGTTGTATGCCTGAGTGAACTTGGCATTCTTGGCACTCTTTTGTAAAGTTGATACATTCCTTAAGCATGGTAGGCCAATAAACACCATGGCGACATAGAAGCTATTTCATCTTGTGCTCCACTTGGTGTGCTCCAAAAGCTCCACTATAAGTGTTCAACACCGCCAAATATGCCTCTTCTTCACCAAGGCATTTGAGCAAAACTCCTTCAGCAGTCTTCTTGAACAACTCATTGCCGCTGATTACGTAACTCAACGCTCTGTACCTAATCTTTCAATTTGTTGACCCAACTGGGTTCTTCAAGTAATCAACTATGGGTTTCCTCCAGACATTGTTAAGTAAATCTTCGACAACGCATATCTCAAAGTTTTCTGCATCCACCGATGCCAACTTTGTCAATGCTAGATCTGATGGAGAGAGCCTTATTGCTTGTACTCTTCCTCTCACTTCGATCAAGTTCTCCAATTTATCTTTTGGCACCTTATACCCTGAAGCAATCTGAGCCAATTCATTTGCTTCATGGTTTTCAAGCTTGGGAATCTACTGAATATCCACGAAGTCAAAACATTTTAGCAGTCGGTTTACTATCACGAAATACATGATCAAGTTGTCCTTGATATATCTGTATTCTTTTGTGACTTGTTTCATGACTAGCTCAGATTCTCCTCTGATCTCGACCTGCTTTGCCCCCAAATCTAATAAGACTTCAAGGCCAGCTACTAAGACTTCGTATTCAGCCTCATTATTGGAGCAGGCACCTTCGATCTTAAATTTGAACTTCGTTGGCACTTTGTTTGGTGAAATAATTAATACCCCGACACCAGTACCATTTTTATGGCTAGAACCATTGAAGTATAACTTCCAAGGCTCTGTCTCTAAATAATTTAAAGACGTTTCGACCATTGCGTGGTCTACGATGAAGTTTGCGACTACTTTCCCCTTCATGGCCTTTAAAGGCACATATGTGAGGGAATATCCAGTTAAAGCTAGTGCCCATTTTCCAATTCGACTATGCAAAATCGGTTTAGACAACATATGTTTAATAATATCAAAATGAGAAGATACATAAACATCAACTGGTTTTATATATTGCTTTAACTTCATACAAGAGAAGTAAAAACATAGTCATATCTTTTCGACTGGACTATACCTAGTTTCTACATCATTCAAGGCTCGACTGAGGTAATATATGGCTCTTCCGACACCATTATCATCCTCTTGGCCTAACATGCTCCCTATAGTCAAGTCTGAGGCAGAAATGTACAACTAGGCGGAGACAAAATATGAGGATTTTCTAGATATCCCTTGATCTCGTCGAACACCTTCTGATGCTCAGGTCACCACACAAACTCTTCCTTTTTCAGGTGGAGCAGCAGTGAAAATGTCCAAACTTTGCCACTGAGGTTCGATATGAACCTTCTTAGTAAGTTGATCTTTCCCAAATGAGATTGTAACTCCTTCTTTGTTGATAGTGGCTTCGTCTCTTTGATGGCCTTGGTTTTGTTCTGATTTATCTCGATCCCCTTCTCGTGGACCACAAAGCCAAGGAAGTCCCCTGCCCTTTGGTAATTTTCCCAAACATTATTCAAGCCAAATGGCATTACTACCCACTCGTAGGTGCCTAAAGCTCCAGGGCATCGAAATGTCATTTTTGCCACATCCTCATCTGTAATAAAAATTTGGTTATATAAAAAATAACCGTCCAACATACTAAGGTATTCAAAACTCGCTGCTGAGTCGACCAACATCTCGGCGACAGGCATTGGGTATTCATCCTTAGGGGTCGCAGCATTTAGATCCCTAAAATCTATGCATACCATCAACGTTTCATTTTTTTTATAACAGGAACAATATTAGCGAGCCATTCGACATACTTGGCAGTTCTTAAGAACCAGCTTCGTAGGAGTCTTTCGATTTCTTCTTTAATTTTGGACATTATCTTTGGAGCAAATTGCCTTGGCGTGTGCTTGACTGGCTTCTTGCCTGCCTTTATTGGTAGCTTCAGCTCCACCAATTCTCTGCTTAAACCTAACATTTCATTATAATCCCAAGTAAAACAATCTTTGAACTCTTTAAGTAATTCTATTACCTTTACCCTCAAGCTTGGATCGATGTTAGCGCTTATATAGGTTGGCCTTTTGGTCGATCCATCTCCCAAGTCTATTTCTTCTAGCGGATCCTGTGGCTGCATCTTGGTGATGGATGCCATTGGGTCCTTCTCGAAACCTAAAGGCTCGCCATCGTAGATACAATCAAGCCTCTGGTCATTCAGACCATCCCTCCCCGATCCCGCTGGTTGCAGTTCTTCGATGGACTGCGGTTTAACGTTGATTCTATCGCCTATGTCAAACACTTCTATCTTGTTGGCTTCAACAACTATGTATGGTACCTCAGCTTTTAAAGTCACTTGTAGCCTATTCTCGGCCACATAGGTCGTGATTCGAGCTAATGCTTTAAACTCCGTCATCATCACCGAATTCGTCTCCCCAGCCTGTTGGCCGTACTCCCTTCGCATACCAAACTTTCTCCCTCATGACCTCTCGTCCCTAGGTAAACCCGTGGGTGGGGTGAAAGTTCAAGGAGAAAAATGACTCCTCTTGAGGCTCATAGCCAGTTTCAGTTGGTATGCATGACGCTATCTTCGCCAAATTTTTGTCGAAATTCCTTCTGTCCACATGGTTAACTTCAGCCATGTAGTAGCCTTGGTCTGCTTCGATGTTTTCAACAATCCCATCTTCGTGCCAGATAGCTATCCACTGGTGTAGGGAAGAAGGGACGGCCCCTATGCCATGTATCCATTCTCTTCCCAGCAATAATTTATAGCTAGCCCTTGCGGCTATCACCACGAACACAGTAGGTCGAGTAATCGACCCAACTGTCACATTCACCTGAACAACCCTCATGGTTTGGCCAGTATTTCCTTCATAATTTGAAAGGACCATATTGTGGGGCCAAAGCTCGGTGTCGTACAAAACTAACTTTGCCAACATGAAATGTGGCATTAGGTTCACAGCAGCTCCAATGTCGACTAGTACCTTATTAACGGTAGTGTCTTCGGCCTTAGCTCTTATGACAAAAGGCTTCAGGTGGCTCTTCATCCCTTCGGGGCATCACTCAAAGAAATAATTTTGCTCTTCGACACACCTGTTGTTCATAACAAAGTAGCAAACTGGCTTGTGTTTTGCCATTTCTTCTTCCTCACAGTCTTCCTCTTCAGCAACCTCGGTTATGCGGTCGTACTCATTAGTTATAACAAAGACTGCATTACATAGGACATCGTAGTCGCCTTCTGACTCGAAATCAAATTATCTGTTACCAGGTCGTCTTCTTTGGCTTGCTCTTCACTGCTGACCTTGCTGGAGGGAAACAATTTCCTTCAAACTAGTTTCTTTACCTGACCGTCCTTAGGCTTTTGTTGTGGCCTGATATTACTCGACCCAACAACATCCCTTTCTGCCTTATTTTTCCTCTGAAATCTACGCCATTGGGTCCTAGTCATGGGATTCTTCCCCTTATAGTTTGCGCTAGGCCCATAGAAATGTTTTTTAGACATCTGGAAGTTTTCCTTGTATGTCATGGAAGACCCTCAACCCATTTCAAAGTTTCTCCAATTTGGACTCCTGTTGCGTTCTCTTTCAGTAGGTTTCGACCACTTCCCTTGGGGGGGGCATCAACTGAAGGCTTATAGGTGTTTGGCTTCTCCTTCTGCGATCCTGTTGCTCGATCCTTCCTCTAGGGTGCACCTCCCTTGCTAAAGTGGTATTGAGGTCGTACTCTCTCATTATCTTTGGCCTTTTGAGCATCTTCAACTTGCTTGACATTTTTTTGTCGAACAAAGCACTGCATTTAGAGCACAACATCACTTTAGAGTCATCAGCTTGACACCTATAAAGAAATTTAATAAGATTTTCACCGGCTTTTGGGAACACGGCTTCGATCTGGTTTTTAGTTTCAAATTCTTTCATGTCAAAATCCCCAGAGATTTCGACCATATTGACCATAACAGGCTCCACGTAGTTGGCATATCGAATCTGTAACGGATCAGCATCAATTTTCATTGGGGTCTTTCCTTTAGCAAACTTGAGCTTACCTTCATTCAGAGCAGTCTACATAAGATCCCTGAAAAGAAAACATTGTGAGGTTTTATGTCCTAAGAAGTTGTGATACTTAGAAAACCCTCATTTTTTCTTTGTTCCAATGGTGGTACTCTTGCGCCAGGGGGCACGAGTACTTGACCATCTACAACCAACAAGTAGAAAATCTCATCGCATTTGGTTACGTCGAAAGTATACGTTTTCCTAGGAAACCTATCATTTTCTTTAGGTTTTAGAGGATTCTTCCCATTTGCAGGCGTGAGTAACTTACACACATATGGGGGACGTGGCTTTAGCCCAGCCACGTCAACCTCAGACTCCTCAAAATTTTCATATTCTACCTCAGATGCTATGTCGTGGTCTTGCAGGTCGACATAAGCCACACACTCTTTCTTACCCTTACTAGTCCTGACCTTCCCGACCTTCAATCTCTCGACTTGCCTAATTCTATATGCTAATTGGTCCATACCTCTCAGGTATTGAGTATCTAGCTTCTTACCAATGGAATATTCTAGCCCACCAGCAGCCATTTCGACAAACTCGTGTTCAAGCACCTAGGTAAAGCACCTTGTTTTTAATAGCCTGAATCTATTTAATTAATCATCAATAGATTCAATGAATTTTTGCTTGACACTCGAAAACTCCTTCAGACTAATCTTGGATTGCCCCATATAAAACTGTTCATGGAACAATCTCTCTAAGTGCATCCAAGTATGGATCGAATGAGGAGATAGGGTAGTGAACCATGTGAATGCATTCTTCGTCAGAGAACTAGGAAAATATATCATTCTCAAATTCTCATTATTAGCAATGTCACTTGCTTCAGTCAGGTAACGAGCTATGTGTTCGACAATGGACTCGTTGGTGTCGCCAGTGAATTTTGTAAACTTGGGGACCTTCTATCCCCTTGGCAATTCAGTCTGCAACACATATTCTAACAAAGGGGATGTATAATTTGGCCTTTGCAGGCCCATGTCAACCCCATTTTGTGTCATTATCCTTTTGACAATGGTTGTCAGGTTATCTTCTCTTAACAAATTTCCCTGTCGAACCTGATGGATAACCCGGTTGGCATCCTGGTGTCGATTAACCATCACGACGGGTGGATTACTGTCTTCGCTAGGTACTTCTTGCTCGATGTATTGGGCAATCACTTGTTGTACCTGGTTCATAATCTCCTCTAAGACTACTCCCTCACGTTGTGTCTGTCTATCAACCTGGGGCTGTGTACTCGGTCGAAACTAAATTAGGGGAGCGTATAAAAAATCAGCTATTCGTGTCATTTGAGTCTCCAATTGTTGGTAACTCTGATTCGTATTTTGAATCAACGTGTTAAATATTGTACCCATCTGTTGTGTTAGAGTATTTATCATGTCATGGTTACTCTCGTCCATCTGTTGCCTCATTGCCATGACAGAACTTGTTGTCGGGGCCGACATAGCTTGGGAACCAAAACCTGTCCCCATGTGGGGTGACACATTACAGCCATGAATGGTTGAGTTGGACCCCATAATGGGCGAAAACATACTTGCACTATTATCCCCAAACGTTGAGGGGGTTATTTTACAAGTTTACCCTAAACGTCGTCGGCATCCCAAACGATTGTTCACGCCCTGGCATAGGCATCGTGAAATTTATGGCAAAAGGCCTAAAGTCTGAAGCCATGGAGGGCCTGGGAGTCACTGGGTGACTCTGGGGTATTGGTGTAACAATTGTTCCTTTGGGAGGAGTCGTTGATGTCATCATTGTCGACGGCATCACTGTGGTACTAGTAATTGAAGGAATAAGTTCAGTTACTGTCACAAAAACTTTCCCCGTTCCCGTTCCAATGTTGTTTGAAGGTTGGTTATTTCTAGGATTCACCATTCTTCTAACATATCGTCTAACAACCAGTTTCCTCACTTTTCTCTTGGTTATTTTACCACACCTCAATCTCATGCACTCTCTCACACGAATATGAAATGTTGATGAAACACACATAGAAAACACATATGTTTCTTGAAAAAATGACAAAGTAAAAGACGGACACAAAAAACTGTCCCACTGGGCGTGCCAATTTGTTTGCGGTGAAAATTCGCATAACAAATGCGAGTTTATATTAATACTTAAGGGATCAAACTCGAAAATCTCCCGGACATATTTGTGTGTCGTTTTTGATAGAAAATAGGGGTGTTCGTCGAAGTCAACACAAACTTCTAGAACGACGTCGCGATAAAGAAACATGACTGAAATGCAAGGCAAATGCAAACCAAATGCAAGGTAAAACGAAGTAAAGTGCTTGCGTAGAAAGATGAAATGCAGTAAGATAAAGGGTTGAAAGTTACAAGAATTTTAAAGTAAAGTGCAGAAAAGTAGAGTTTGCTGAAAAAGATAAAGGCAGTCAAAAATAGAGTGTGGGAAACGTAAAGGCAATCGAAAGTAAAAAAAAGGGTTGAAATGCATAAAAATAGGACGTTTTAAGATAAAAATGCTCGAACGTATTAAATTGGTGGAACGCATACGTATATTTTCCTCACTCATTTCTCACAGCGCAGGTACTTTGAGTGTAGTAGAAATGTGTACAATTAGCGGACCCCTTACAAAATAAACCTTAGTTGCTATATATACAAGTCTAAAATAACTGTACAAGACTAAAAAATATCCCCGTGAAGACACGTCTTCAGATCATGTAGATATTTTTTCCCTTGACGTGCCCACGTTCTGAGTAACCGTCGACGCATATGCAATAGTTCTCGCCTCGCTCCTTCTTTTGAATCTTTCAACTGCTCTGTTGGCGCCAAGAACTAATAATCCTCGTCAAAACCATCGTCGTCGAATATATTAAGTAACATGCTTCGACGTGTTGCCTACCATCGTAGTGAAATCACATTTAGCCAATATGACCTGGTATTCCATTTCACTAAGTGCTACCGTAGCATGGTTCTTAACTCACTAAGTCTCTATGCTCTTCATTAGGCTTTTCGACAACACCAGTTTCGACCAGCGTCACTATAGGTGACCCCCTACCTTGAGTCATATTAATCACGCTGACTCTATTTTTTCTTCCACGTGGCACATTTATGGCCAGCCTCATGAATACTTGCCATTCAAAGTTAAGTCGAAAATCCAATGTAACCCCTTCCCTTGATTGTAACTGTCATACCCCAAATTTTGACCACTAAGATTCCCCATCATTGTGCAAATCATCATCACAATATGGATGAACCATCATACCTCATTAGTCTCCCCAAAGATGGGTGAGCATTCACTACAATCAAACTTA
The DNA here is from genome assembly GCA_022829125.1 of Lathyrus tuberosus. Taxonomy (NCBI): domain Eukaryota; kingdom Viridiplantae; phylum Streptophyta; class Magnoliopsida; order Fabales; family Fabaceae; genus Lathyrus; species Lathyrus tuberosus. The sequence goes on from JALAZF010000016.1 coordinate 17,187,601, forward strand.
GGGTTTCTTGACCTAATTCACCCCTAAGTTGACTTTTGGGATAAAACATGAGCCAAGACCTCAAGGAATGTTTTGAGGGTCTCCAATACACCATATTTATCCATTTGCAACAATGGATTGATTCAAGAAGCTTGATCCACAAGTTTCAATTTCATCTGGACCACAATTAGGGTTTCGGGGAAAAAGTCAACTGCATCTTTGACTTTTGACCCAAGCATGCTCCCAAACCTTGGGACACGATTCAATACACCCTATAACACCTATGGAACATATCCATCAAGTTTGATTTAGGTCAAGGACTTAATTTCACCAAGGATCGCACAGTTTGGAATTCATCTGATAAAAAGTCAATTATGCACAAAAGTCAAGTTTGACTTTTTGAGATTTTTCATAATTATGGTTCTTTAACCCTAAAATGATGTTAATGTGTGATTTGAATCATCATTCATCAAGAAAAATCAAAGAAAGTGGGATAACTTGTAAAAGGGGTAACCATAAAAACTTAGAATTTTTCTAAGTTATGAAACAAAGTGGCTAGGGTACCAACTTCCAAGGATCATAACTTGAGATCCAAGCAACCATTTTGGATGATCCGAAGATGGATTTGTAGCTCTCATGGCATACTTTAAAAGTGTCAACTACACCTCATTCCAATTCTTCATGGATTTTTAGTTATGGAGTGATCAAAATGGCTGAAAACATGAAATGTCACTTTTTCCAACACACAGTGAAATTTTCACTAAGTCAGAATCTGTCTTGCTTTTTTTCAAAATGTAGGGGCATTTTTCACTTGGATCCAAAAAGTTTCAAGACAAACTATGATCACACATATGTCGTGTCACATAAGGGCTTTCCAAAATGTCCAAGAGCTTCATCAAACTCTACATGAGCTAGGAGTTATGACACTTGCAACATGCCTTGCTGCAAACTGTCTTGGCAAGGCAGATTTGTGCATAAAGGCTCAATTTGCTTAAATTGTGCAATTCCAAGCATGCTTATCCATATGCATACCTCAAGGGGGAATAACCAAGGGACAAGCACTGATTCATCAGCCTCCCAAGTCCAAGATTCCCAAAGTAGCATGCCAAACCCTAAAAAGCCTAAAAGAGGCCAAGACTCCAATTTTGTTTCCAAGCATTCAATGGATGCACCAAGGTGGCATGAACTGAGCCATTTCCAATTGAATGAGTCAAGGATAAGCTATGAACCAAAGAACCATAGGTCTGTGCTCTAACCTCTAGTCAATGGCTAGAGGAGTCTTGAGATTCCAAAGTGATTCAATTGGCTAACAGCCTGCTGCAGCCACCATTCACTATTACTTGCAAAACAAACTTGCTCTACTATAAATAGAGCTCATTTGTGCTCAGTTTAAGTACACCAAAGCACTACAACTGATGCTTTCCTCAAAATCATCTTCTCACTTCCAAAATTGCCTTCCAAAGCAAGTCACTATCGGGTTTTGAGTTTGGGAACAATTCCAACCAAACCAATCACACACACACACACCTCATAAACATCATATAGAAGTGATCCAAATACTTAACCAACATCTGGAACACCAATTTCACCAAATCACCAGCCAATTGCTCAAGTATTCAACCAAGTTGCAGTTGAGGTGCCATAACTTGTTCCAGTCCATTTCCAATCACTCTAAGCATTCAAACACGTTCCATATGGTGCAGGGAAGCTGTTCAGATCATCACAACTCATCTGTAGCACCTCCAACTCAAAAATCAAATTGCTCTTGCTGCCACGATCTTCAAGTAAGCCTGAACTTGGTCATTTCATGATTCATGCATATTTCCTCGCACAATAATTTTGCCATATGTTCTTAATCATGTATGGAGGGTTTCCCCTCAATTAATTGCTTTGTATGAGTCGTGTATTAAAATTCCCAGCCTTCATGCAGAATTTAGGGTTCTTGAGGTTTTGTCTTGATTTCTTATTCCATGCTTAAATTAAATGAAATTAAAGACCATAGACATGATCGTGAGGTGAAAACGAGCAGATTGATATGTGGATTGTATGATTTCATCAAGTATTCAGGGAGATTGGTGAGAAAATGCAAATCTGGGCAAAACTCAGAACACGCGCGTGTTCTTGGGTGTTCTTGGCGCCCTTTTTCAAATATTCAAATATTTGAATTTTTGTGATTTTATTTAATTGATTCAAAAATTAATTTCTCTCTGGTTTTTAAAGATTTTGAGTTGATTCTTTTTTTAATAATTCACAAAAATGTTAAAATATTTTATTTTACAAGAATTTCCCAAAAATATTATTTATTTCATATACTTGATATTTTTGCAAAGAATTAATTTTTATTTGTTTTTTAACATTTAAAATATTTTTTCCTTCTTGATTTTCCAAACTTTAATGGTTCTCAATCATTTTGTGGATAAAAAGCATGATTTTTCAAACATTAATCCAAGGTCACAACTTGTTTTTCACACATGTTTGATAATTTTGATCATTTTAATTGAATTTTTATTTAATTAAAATACAATTTTGAAATCAAATTAGGGTTTTGATCTTAATCACTCTAAACAAATATTTTTTTAAAGATCTTTGGGCCTCTTGATAGAGTGTAAGTCCCATCCCTTTGTAAATAAACAAGTTCGGGCTTCACACATTGTATAAGTCCCTCTATATATTTCCAAAACTCGGCGCGATCGTTGCCTTTTTAACAAAGTCATCTGGGTCTACCCTCGTGTTGTAAGTCCCATTTCTTTAAAAATAATTCATGGGCATCCTTGAGTGTAAGACCCCATCCCCTTTTTAACCAAAACCTTTTTGGGCCTCACACATTGTATAAGTCCCTCTGCGTTAAAAAGTCTCGGCGCGATCGCCATTTTCAAACAGAAAATCATCTGGGCCTTCCCTCGTGTTGTAAGTCCCATTTCTTTTCTTTAAAAATAATCTTTGGGCCTCTCCTTGAGTTGTAAGACTCGATCCCTTTTGTAAATTAAACCTTTTTGGGCCTTAGTCATTGTATAAGTCCCGATACGATATTCAAAACAACGGCGCGATCACTGTTAAAATTTGGGCCTCTCCTAGAGTTGTAAGCCCCGATCTCTGTACAAAATACTTTCTCCTTTGATTTTGAATTCAAATATATGTTGTCATCAAAACTTTCTTTAATTTCTTTTTTGAACAATTAACCAAACAGCATGGAAGCTCTACAACGGGTAAGTGTTTATCCGCTTTCCTTTACTGCTTTAATATATATAACTGTATTGTGGGAAGCTGCGCATGGTTAGTCTTCTTTCATACCTTTTTAATATACTTGTCATATATCAACTGTATATATACCAGTATAGTTATTTAGAGTTTTCCTCGGCAACTACGTCTAGAACTAGGTAAAGCCATATTGGTCACTCTTAAATACAAACAAAACTAGATCCCCCATAGGATTCCAGATACAGTCTTCCCTTCTATTGGGGTTAAACAATATGGAACAAAGAGAAAAGAAGTATTCTCGGTGAACCTTTTCTCAGACTGTCACCCTTAGAAATTGTCAAAGAAATTCTACTCCCCAGAGTTGATCTTTTCTCCGTGAATGGCATCTCTTGAGTTTCTTCCAAATCCTCGAACTTTCCTGGAATGATCTCTTCTCTGTGAATTGCATTTTTTGAACTTCTCTTGGTTTGGGGACCAATAGGCTTCCTAAAAGCATCCCCGCTTCCTCTTAGGCGTTGTACAAGGACCCTTCGGCTTCTTAAAAGTTCTCATGCCTTCTCTTGGGCTTAATACAAGGACCCTGATGACCTCCTAAAGGTATAAGACAGAACTTAGTCATTTTTTGCTAGAGCAGTCTTTCCAGTGTCAAAACTCCGGCCACCTTAGGGTTGATTCTTGTCCCTTAAGGCCCTTGCCCTCTTTTGGGTATCATACAAAAGATAAAACTCTTTCACACCAGTAGACTTAGACAGTCTAAACCCCTTGAGTCTCAAAGACATTCTCAAGTTCCTTTCAAACATAGGAAAAAACACCGATCACTCTGGATCAATCTCCAGCAGAAACCCGGTCTCTCTCATGAGAGTTCCCCACCTTTGGACCTGCCTAGGGATCTCAATTATCCCCAGCAGTAAGATAGCCTCCTCTTAGGCTTTGTATAATGATCTTTCCTTAACACAGTCAGCCTCCTTTTGGGCTTTTTACAATGATTCTCCCCAGCGAAGCTAACCTTTTCAGACTCTCTTGTTGAGTCAATCTCCTTTTAGCCTCAATCTCGGGCTTCGTACGAGACAATAAATCACTCTCTTGTTGAGTATAAAAGACTCTCTTGTTGAGTCAATCAACTTTCAGACTTTCTTGTTGAGTCAATCACCTTTTCAAGACTCTCTTGTTGAGTCAACTCTTTTAGCCTCCGTCTTGGGCTTTGTACAAGACATACAAAAGCACTCTCTTGTTGAGTAAACTCTTTTAGCCCCCGTCTTGGGCTTTGTACAAGACATATAAAAGCACTCTCTTGTTGAGTCAAACGCATTTCAACCTCCATCTTGGGCTTTGTACAAGACATATAGAAGCACTCTCTTGTTGAGTCAAACTCTTTTCAGCCTCCATCTTGGGCTTTGTACAAGACATATATAAACCTCCCCAACAGAGTCAAATATCCCTTTTAGCCTCAATCTTGGGCTTTGTACAAGACAGAAAGAACATTTTCCCCAGAAAAGTCAAACTGTTAGCCTCCTCTTAGGCTTTATATAATGATATCCCCAAAGAGTCAGACTCTTTTTTGCCTCAATCTTGGGCCTTGTAGAAGACATATACACTCTCTTGTTGAGTCAGTTTTATCTAGCCTCCTCTTAGGCTTCGTATAAAGAAATCCCTAGTTGAGTCAATCAACCTTTTAGCATCAAAGTTGTGCTTTGATCAAGGCACACAAAAATCAATAATCTCTCTTTAGAGATGACAAGTTATCTTTCAGTCAAACCCCTTTGCTTCATATCTTGGGCTTTGAACAAGATACAAATCCCTTTTTAACTTCAATCTTGGGCTTTGAACAAGACACCAAAACACCTTTTTCCTCCCTTAGAATAGGAGAAACTACGATTGCTCTGATTTCCCTATTTCGTTAAATGGGAATACGTAGGCATAAGATTGCGAAATCTTAGCGAGCATACTAATCAAAAACTCTAGGTCCAACACCTTCACACATCAATCAAAACTTAGGTCTAGTACCTTACCAAAAACATCGGGAAAACTCGAACATCAACAAAAACTCACTCACTCACTCAAACTTCCCAAGAAACTTTCACAACGCATCAGCAGATAAACACTATCAATTATAAAGCGGTACCTAAAGCTAACATCCTGTGGATAACCACATATAGGATGGGTAACTGACAACTACCCATTGTATAACCTGACCCCGGACTCCCCAATCTCTTTTAAAGCGCTTTGTTCAGTTAAACATTTCGCGTGCAAGGTTAGTTTGAGATAGCTTCCCTTTCCCTTCCAGCTTCACGGGATAAATAAGAAATCAGAAAGTAGCACCCATCCCTCCTCATTGCGAGGAGAAGAACCAACGATAAGGTGGTCGCGTCACCGACAAAAATAGCTCGCTACAGTAACCGAACACAAAAGACTCGTATTAAGTCTTCATTATAATCAGTGGAAACCTTCAAAAAATTGTTATACTCTTGATGTTCCATAAGATTAACAATCTCCAAAATGTGTAACGTATCGACAACTACAAGATCATACATATGTTGCTTCATAACAAGTCTATTTCGAAAGGATTTTTCAAAATCTTCAATACAAAAGCGAGGTAGAAGTGAGAGAGCATTGGTAGGTGTTGATGAGGATGTGCCTACAACATTCTTCCCTTTGTTCACTTTAGGAGCCATGAATTTCGAATTTGAAGGTATGCACACAAGGTGTTTGAGAAAATGTGTGAATGAAAAAGGTGGAATTTTGAGTGAAATTAGAGAAACCCACTATCCCAATTTATGAAAATAGGTTTCTAATCACACAAATTTGAAGAGAGGAGATGAAAATAAGTGATTTTTGAAGAAGAGAAAAAATTAGATTTTATGGAGATTTTGAAGTGATGAGAATTGAAAGGGTTTTTCTAGGAAGAGGAAAAAGCTAACCTAGGTTGATTTGGAAATGAGTAGAAGGTTGAAAATTTTTTTAAATGAGTGGTTATGATAGTCAAAACACGTCGAGAGAGTGAAAAAAGAACCTTTGAAAGCGCATGAGTCGACTTTGGAGGTTTAAAAGAAAATACAAATGTATCGGCTCATCCGTGAATGAGGCCGTTGCATATTGAACCGGAGGTTTAAGAATAATAAAAACTTAGGCTATGTATGGGCTCTTCAGTGAATGGAGCCGCTACATACTGAACTGAGAGTCATGAAGAATTGAGACTTAAGCTATGTATCGGCTCATCCGTTGTTTGAGTCGCTACATACTGAACTTAGAGTCGTGAAGAATTGATACTTAAGTTATGTATCAGCTCATCCGTTGTTTGAACAGCTACATACTGAGCAGAGAGTTTTGAAAATTGAGACTTAAGCTTTGTATCAGCTTTGTATTGACTCTAAACCTCTATGTATCAACTTCAAACCTCTATGCATCAACTTCAAACATTTATGTATTAACTTCGAACCTCTATGTATCAACCTTAAACCTCTATGTATCAACTTCAAACCTCTATGTATCAACTTCAAACCTCTATGTATTCATACATACTGAGCAGAGACAAAATTTGAAAAATGAAGACATTTGGTAGACTTAAGATGGATTTAGTCAAAACATACACTATGGATTAAAAAATAACAACAAACATATTTTAAATGTAAATAATTAATAGCATGGGATACATATGATGATGAATTAAAAAACATATTGTCACTATAAACATATGGATTGAAAACATACAAGGGTTATTGTTGCGGTGAGAATCGGATATCAAGCTATTAATTAACTTGAATCACAAATCATGAAGTTCACCACCGAGCTTTGATTTATCCAAAGGAAAAAGTAAAGATCGAAGAAAAACCCTAAGTGCACTATGTAAAAACAAAGCTAAGAGAATTTAAGGATCGGGGGTTAGTTATACCTAGGGAAGGTGCTAGCATCCTAAGTATCAGTAATACTCTACAGGAACCTCTTATTTGTATTTGTGTTATGCTAAATTTTGCTTGCTAATGAAATTGCTAAGGTAAAGGCCTAGGGTATATACAAAGTATGCTCTCCAAGACACCACATCTCGTGCCTACGTATCCTAACTAGGATGGTATTAGAACATTCGTAGTTCACCTCATTAGGGGTGAGGAACTCTTGACTGTGGTCAAGGTTCCAAGGGAGAGTAAGTGTTCATGGCAAGACACCTACATAGAGTATAGCGACTCTAATCCTAAGGCTAGGATAAAAGGGAAAGGAAGTCTCCATGGCAAGACAGTCAAATAGAGTACGACGACTCTAAACCTAAGGATAGGTTAAAAAGGGAGGTAAGTGTCCATGGCAAGACACTCACATAGAGTACGACGACTCTAATCCAAAGGCTAGGATAAAAGGGAAGGACCTAAAGTTAGGCTAAGCTATGACATGGCAGTCAACAGAGAAATCCTTTCCTTTGGGACGGCGAGGTAAACAACATCAGTGAAATAAGGATAAAGCTTTAAGCATACAAGATAACAATTATGAATGAATGATGATGAGCACAAAATAATGAAGAAGAGATAGTCAATGCAATAATCGAGATCGACAACTCAAATAGAAATAGTCTAATCTCTGAAGGGAGAGACCAAGTCACATGTTAATAAATTAGTAGTTGAATCGGTAAAGAAACTAACTAAATAAAATTTAAAGACTAGTTAGAGAAACAACAACTAAATAAAGAAAATATTTTTTAGTTTTCATTATTTATCAAATAAATTAAATATTAAAATATATTCTTAAAATAAAAAATACTAATTAAAACTAAATATTGAAAAATTAAAAAAACTAATTAGTATAAATATTAGTAAAGATACATAACAAAAATTATCAGTGGGAAATATAACACTGGGAAGATGTATAGGGAGTTGAGAAGGGAGAAACCTAGTGTGGAGTGGAGGAAAGTGATTTATGGTAATCTTGCTAGGCCTAGGGCGATGTTCTGCCTGTGGTTGGTGTGTCTAAACCGCCTGCCAACCAAAGATAGATTAAGGAACCATGGCAGTCTAAATGTTGGAGAGTGTGTTTTCTGTAAGGAATCTGAAAGCAGATCTCACCTGTTCTTTGAATGTGAAAATACGAAGAGGTTGTGGAACAATGTATTGCATAGGTTTGGATGGAATCATGTGCCTGCTGCGTGGAACATGGAGATTCATTGGATTCTGCAGCATTCCAAGGGTAAAGGGAGTAAAGCTAAACTTCTTAAAGTTGCCTTTGCGGAGGTGATTCACCATATTTGGGCTGTTAGAAATAGACTTGTGTTTCAGAATGGAAATAGTAATGAGTTGAATAGTGACAATGTTATGGAGATGGTTATTGGTAAAGCTAGTTCAAATAGGAAGCTCAAAGCTTATTGTAATAGGATTTAGCTTGTATTGTGCTTGATTTGTCCTTGTGTGCCTGGATCGGTTGATCGGCTTGTATTTCGTGTTTTTTGGTAATAATAAATAACAAAAATTATTAAAATTGTTAACAAAACATAATTAATAAAAAAATATTATTAACAAAATAATAAAAACTTTAACCAGAATTTCAACAAATTTGAAATTCTGGCATAACAGATAGCAGATGTCCTAACACATGTCAAGACATTGTTCTCTGCACAACTTTAAAACAAGAACATAACTGCACACTAATATTCAAAATATCAGTAACAGTAACAAGACAGATGTTACGACATCTGTTCCAACATGTTAATCAAAACTGAACTATAAATTGCAGAATGATAAACAACACAAAATATGATAACCCAGTTCGGTGCAAATCACCTACATCTGGGGGCATACCAAGCCAGGAAGAAGAATCCACTATCAGTAGTATAGTTTTATGTAAACAACCGCTGGTTTACAGTAAACACCCCTGGTTTACCTATCACTACCCAATGAAAACTTTATCTAAGAACTTCATCCTAGATAAGAGAAACCCATCTTACTCCCTAAATCACAACTTGTGATTATCTAATAGTTATAAACACAATAAATTTATCATCCTATTGAAAGACACCCTTTTCAATACAAAGTTCAGTCAAGCATCCTTGACTAACAAGTTAACTTGGATTTGCTTAAAAGCTTCATCCAAGAACAATACACGATTCATTACCTATGGGTTTCTGAATCAGTACAAGTACCTATGTCTACCACAATGTATCAAATCGATACAGAGGGGGACTTACAAGAGAAACCCACGACTCTCAAAACCTAAACCCTACTTTACAAAATAAGATTCCTAAGTCTATGTCGTTCTCTCTTTATTCTGCTTAGGTCTTGGTCTTCTTTTATAGCCTTCAGCTGCGTTGGACTTCAAATCTTCTTTTGGCTGATTCCTTGATCCATGTTCTGATTGCTTCCTTAATTCTTGGACCAGATTTAGAACCTGCTATATTTGTCGAATCTGGATGTTAAGACATTGTATTCTACATCTTTGTCTGCAACATTCTTCATTAAGTTTTAACCAAAATTTAGTCAAACCTCAGGAGCTTTCAATCTCCCCCTTTTGACAAATTTTGGCTAAAACGTTTGGACAATAAACCCAGGGTGCTCCTTACGTCATTCACCCTGAGTGGCGGTTATGATTGGAATACTGATTTGACTCCAATCATGTTGGTGTACATGAAGAAAAGGATGATATACAATCTCCTTTTCCCATGAATCTATACTTCCTCACTTGGAGGGGAAGAATTTTGCAACTGAAGCAAGCAAACACCAACCTGGGTAACTCAGAACACAGGGCACGACTGTGTTCATAACCAGATCATAGTACATGAAAGAAAGACTCAGAACATATGGGAAACCTGAGACTCAGTCATAATGTCATAACATTCTGTCCAACATCCTTGCAAACCAACTGCAAGGACAGACTCAACCCTTGTACGTTTCTCCCCCTTTTTAGCCAAAAATTGGCAAACATGTCCAAGACAGACCCGTATCCTACCTGAACAAACTCAGAAGCGAATAAATCCCATTAGAACAATCACAACAAAATAGACAACCTGAGACAAGATGAAGTCAAGAACACCCTTTATATACAAGAGTGTTTTTCTTCGGACGTAACGAACCATTGGAAGTAACACATGTCCATTCAATATGAGCATTAAATGAAAGGATGTAACTTCACAGACAAAATTTCACCGGCCAAGTCGCATTTGACTATTTCTTCTTTTAATGAGGACCATCCAAGGAAAGTGCATTTACCGAGACGCATGTCTAACACGCGTTTCCTAAGACACATTTTCTCCACCGTCCAAAGCAATCAATCAGGATACAACAATACATTATAACCAATGTTCTGACATCTTGTCAGACTTTGTTTAGTCACTCTTACATATTCACTCTTTATTCCAACTAGAAGACCACAATAACTGACCAAGATGTTAAGACATTTCTTCAAACATCTCCCAGTTAGCAGCAAAGACTCTTAAAAAACCTTATCTGCTTCTGCAGAGAAAAATAAATTCTCCCAGAAACAAACAATGACACTCATAACACTCCCAAGATACTTGTATCACTTCTGATTCAGTCCATTAACACCCAATGACAGAATCAGAACAACCTGATAAGTCCACCTAGAACTTATACCAGTAGAGCAATGTCACAACATCTCGTCTGGCATATCATCCTCACCTGAGGCAATCTATCACAAACTATTTGAAACCACAAATAATCTTGATAAACAATCTACACTACTGCAGCAATATATCGACAACAGAAGTCTAACTCCCCCTGTCATAGATAACCAGTGCTTCTTTGCAAGAAGAACACCCTAAATGAATGGAAAACATAAGACGCATCTTCATGTCTTCAACAGAGCACCCTCTGTTCAACACACCTGCTGAACGCATTTGTCGCTTCTGGGATTTTCATCCAGGTACAAACGCGAAAGTGTCACAGAAATACAGTTGCCAACAATGTGTATTTATCCCAAGGGAGGGAAAGGAAACACTGCGTAAACCTGAGGGAAGGAAAAAGCATGGTTTCGCGACCAAGAGAAACAGGTAAGGGAGTCGGTTACGCGAGGGGAAGGTATTAGCATCCCCATGCATCCATCGTACTCGATGGGATCCACGCTTGTTGTCTCGATCAAAGGGTGTCGTCATCTGGAGCTCCACTGCTACTGGAAAGGAAAAGGAACTGGAACGGAAAAGAACGAAGAAACGAGGAAGAAAAGAAATAGAATTGACTCGACAGGACATCGTCGTCCTATGCCTACGTATTCCCACGTGCAATGGGAAAGTCAGAGTCAACGTAGTTTGGACACGAACTAAGGGGGGAGGTTGCTTGCCAAGACATCGCCGTCTTGTGCCTACGTATCCTCAATCTAACCAGAAGGAGGAAGTCAGAGCAGTCGTAGTTCGACCTACGGGTCGTGAAGAAGTCTCGATCGCACTGGGGCGAGAGAAAAGGTTCAATTAACAAATCTCGATCAACTGAGACGAGAGACAAAAAGGGAAGTTAGTTATTAGTGTGCTCGCCGAGATATCGCATCTCGTGCCTACGTATCTCATCAGAAATGAGAATCAGAGCATCCGTAGTTCACGGAACTACGGGAAATGGAAGGAAGGGTGCTTGCCAAGACATCGCCGCCTCGTGCCTTCGTATCCCCACTCTATCCGGAGAGAGGAAGTCAGAGTGTCCGTAGTTCGTGGGACTACGGAAAAACGAGATCTCGATCACACTGAGGTGAGAGAAAGAAGGATTAAGAGAAGGTCCAAGGGAAACTCGATCCTACAAGTGATCATGCCTGGATTGCTAGCCTAATGTCTCTCCTACCTCCAACTTAATCAAAAATTAAGTGGAGCTAGGAATCCTAAGGGGATCATGTGACTACAAAGGTAATCAATCAAGTAAACACGAAGCATCGCAATCACAATAGAGAAAATCGAATACGAAATCAAGCTAAAAGAAATTCAAGTACAAAGAGAAAATCAGGAATTAATCAGAAATTAATCAAGATAGGCAATTAAAATCATGGTCAACAATTAATAAAAAATATCCAAGTTAGAATTAAAATGCTAATTAAAAATCAAGATTAAATTCTAAGTAAAAAAGTTAATCTAAAATTAAAAACTAATTCAAAAATCAAGCCTAGGATTAATTCAAGTTAATTTCTAATTCTAAAGTTAATCCTAAATTAACTCAAAATTAACTTCTAAAAAGTAGTTCTAAGTCAAGATTAAATTCTAATTTACTCAAGAATAGTTCTAAACTAAAATTAAAATCTAAACTAAAATCTCCAATTAAGGTTTAATTCTAAAATTATTATCTAATCAATATCTAAAAAAAGAAGATAGAATTAAATGAAAAGAAAAAACTAAATAAAATGAATAGAGGGGTGCAACCAACAGATTAGGTTGTGAAAGAGCAACCCAGGTGCAGGGCCTGTGGTCTGAGGCCCAATATCCTCTATTGAGAAAGTCAGGGGGTGCGGGATAGTATATCAGGGGTGTAATCAGAAAACTGGGCGCGTGGCCCTTATCGTTGCAGGCCCAAGGAATTGAGTCAAAAACCAGGGGGTAAATTGGCGCAATACAGGTGGTGAAAAGTAAAATAAAGTGGGCCTAAGGCCCGGACCCGGTCCAACAGTGCATTGAAACAAACCAGTTGTTAAAATAAAACCCTAAATGTCCTTCTCTCAGCAAAATTAAACGCCTCCTTCACCTCTTCTCCTTCACACTCATGGCGCCGTCGGAATCGCCCCTCCGTCGTGCCTTCGTCAAACCTCGCCGGACAACAAATCCAACCATATCGCCTTGCCTTCGCAATGTAGCCTCTATGTTCAACCTTTTTCCTCACCTTCTTTCATCAACATCACCTACTCCTTATGCTTCGCCGACAGCTCACAACTCCGACGTCGTCTCCCTTCGCGAACTTCCCCTATCCCTTCGTTCGCTTCGTTCTTTGCGCCGATCTTATCTTCTCACCGGAAACCTCTCTCTGTTCGCCCTTCACCTCAACAAACTTCACGTTCTCTAACTTCTCCTTCTCCCTCACCTTTGTCCGTCGTTTAACCTCCTCTCACCACAAGCTTAAACATCTCCAAACCTTGCCGCCACGAACTCCTTCCGTCTCACTTTATTTCTCCGGTAACAACTCAAAATTCCCCCCGTCAAATCCTACAATGACCGGAAGAACAATCTCACGACGTGGCCTTCTTCTCTAAACGGCGACGCCGTCTTCAACTTGCGACTTCGCCGTCCTGTTTCATTCGTCTCAAACTCAAAGCTCTAAGTGCAACGCTCTCACATCGTCATCTCTCAAATGGACCAGCAACGATCGATTTAAAACGACAAATCACCGCACGAATATGAACAAAATATCTCAGATGTCACAAGCATAAGACCCAATATTGCAGATACATGAACAACACAATCACGAAATCAGAGTCCGAAGTGAGGTTTACGTACCTACCGGAGATAGTCCGACGCTTCTTCAAAATTAATGAAAACGAAGGGAAAATCAGAGATAATTGGCTCAGGTATGCGTCTTGTTCTCGAAAATCTCTCGTTCTCAATTCTGCCTTCTCTGATCCACTTCTCTTTTTGCTTCTTTTGCGAATCTGAACTCGTTGCTTGATGTTGATTTCAAATCATTGCAACTTTGAATTCCTTTGCGTGAGTGTAATATTCCTCTTGATTCACTTCTTGCTGCGTGAACTTCTTCTTCACTTCTCTTGGATTCAAATTGTTGCTGTTGACACTTTGAGATCGATGAAGTTGTTGTTATAATTTGAATCACTGGAATTTTGATTTTCTACGAGTTGCTGTGATTTTGGAGATGATGAATTCTTGAAGATCTCAAGAAGGTGATGGAAGAAGAAAATTGAAGTTCCTCCCTGATTCAATTGCAATGAGAAAAATGAAGATGAAGGTTGGAAAACTCAACGCGTGAGCCCCCTGAAGATTGATTGCAGCTACTCTTATATAGAGTGAATTGGGTGAGGGTAGAATTAGTTTTTTAGATTGAAATCTGTTAGAGGAATTGTGAGTGATTTGTGAAAATTCCGTTGGGAAATTCTGTCACGCCTTTTTGCACCAGAGTGTTGAAATGGTTTTGCACGTGGCCTGATAAATGTACGTGAAACCGTTTTGGTGAATTCTAATGCCTCTATTTCCTTGTATGTGCAGCGGTATGTGGGAATTATGTGGGGTCAACTTATTTCAATTCTGATGGCTTGTGTATGATTTCTTTTTTTTCATTTTGCAGGCGGCTCCCCTTTATGCGTGGGTCCAATATATTGGGAACGACTTATAAGCCATTTTACAGAGTTTTGTGTGGGTTGGCATGGATTGCAAATAGCCGTGGATATTGTACATGAAGTAATGGTAGCCACACGTTGGCAAAGAGTTGGTTTATGAATATGTTTAATTGGATATAAACATGGACAACAAGGCTTATTGGATAATGAAATGAGGTTAAAATTAATATTGAATTTAACATGGGCTTTTGGGATTTTTGTAGCATGAATTAAAATGAGGTTGAAAAATGAATTGAATTGAAAATTAAATTGTCACATGGATTTAGAAAATGGATTTTTTTGCAATGGATAATGGAAATGGTTATAAATTGGGATATGAATCTAAGAGTGGATTGTAAATGGACTTGAAATGTGAATGTGGTAATTTTATTTTGAATATGGATGATGAAATTGGATATAACTAGGTTTGAAAATAGATATTGGGTAATTGGACTTACAAATGAATTTGGATTTAAGAAAAGGTGATTAAATGGATAATGACGGACAAAAAATGGATTACGGATACAAAATGAATAACCAAATGAATTCAAAACCAATCACAAACTTTTCACAAGCCTCTGAAAAAATGGTCACAGCTACCACTGAACAATCTGGCCACTCACATGATCCACTGAAGAATCTCAACCGATAAACAGTCCACAAGCTTAACCTTGAACAATAACACTAACTATCCTTGAGATGTACACCCTGATTCACATCAATGAAACCCTAACCCAATACTTCTGATGAATCCTCTGAATGGGGAAAACCTTGGATCTTGGTAAACCTCTGAATAAGAAGTCACTCATGATAATATGAATTCGACCCTGGATGAGGATGAGAATCTCATAACATACGAGAATCCCGAGCTTGCACATAATATCTTGATCACATGTCTTAGAAGACCAATGCAATGATTGAATGCAAAAATATGACCTAATGGAGATGCAAATGAGAAAGAAACACAAGCCAGTTAGGGTTAGAAACGAGAGCTGCCCCTATTCAATCGACTTGGACCTAAAAGGATGATAACAACGGCTTTCAGAAATTCAAGGTAGAAGGTGATTGAATACAAAAGAACCCTAAAATTTGCAAACTGTGGGGAGAGAAATGACATGGTGATTGCCAGCCGAAGGTGGACTCACAACCGGAGGTAAGTAGAATCAACAGACCTACAAAGATGACTCCGCTGGGGGATAAGAAGGTAGACCATCAACTCTGAGATTGAGGAAAAAAGGAATCAACATCGGCACTGAGGTTGAGGAAAAAGGCAGACATCAACTCTGAGGTCGGTAAAAAACCATAACTTCAACTCTGAGGTTAGAAGAAGGGTATACGTCGACTTTGAGGTTGGAGACATGCCACAATATACATCCACTCTGAGGTTGGGGACGAAAGGCGTCAACTAGGAAGTTTGGGAAGAAAGGCATATTCATCAACTCTGAGGTCGAGAAAAGGTATACGACAACTTTGAAGTAGGGGAAGAAATGGTTGTTCATTAACTCTGAGGTCAAGAAAAGGTATACGCCAACTTTGAAGTTGGGGAAGAAAAGGATATTCATCAACTCTGAGGTCGAGAAAAGGTATACAACAACTTTGAAGTTCGGGAAGAAAAGGATATTCATCAACTCTGAGGTCGAGCAAAGGTATAC
Source organism: Lathyrus tuberosus (assembly GCA_022829125.1). Classification (NCBI taxonomy): domain Eukaryota; kingdom Viridiplantae; phylum Streptophyta; class Magnoliopsida; order Fabales; family Fabaceae; genus Lathyrus; species Lathyrus tuberosus. Next base: position 17,203,647 of record JALAZF010000016.1, read on the forward strand.
AACAACTTTGAAGTTGGTAAAAAGGGGGTGCTCATCGACTCGGAGGTCGAGAGAAGGTGTCCGACAACTTTGAAGTTGGTAAAAGGGGCGTCAACCCTGAGGTTGGGGGCAAAAGGAAATATTCATCAACTCTGAGGTCGAGAGAAGGTGGAATGTTCATCAACTCTGAGGTCGAGAATAGGTACACGACAACTTTGAGTTGGTAAAATGGGCGTCAACCCTGAGGTTGGGGGAAAAAGGAAGTATTCATCAACTCTGAGGTCGAGAAAAGAACCACGACAACTTTGAAGTTGGTAAAGGGGCGTAAACCCTTAGGTTGGGCAAAATGAAATATTCATCTACTATGAGGTCGAGAAAAGGTTTTCGACAACTTTGAAGTTGGAGAAGAAGAGGTACGGCAACTCTGAGGTTGGTGAAAAGGTAGAATTATCATCAACTCTGAGGTCGAGAAAAGGTTGAATGTTCATCAAATCTGAGGTCGAGAACAGGTAGAATATTCATCAACTCTGAGGTCGAGAAAAGACTTTAAAGTTGGTAAAAAAAAAGGGCGTCAACCCGGAGGTTGGGGAGAAAAGGCATCAGCTCTGAGGTTGGGGATCATTGTTTTGATTGAGGGTTGATCTGGGCTTTCGTGCAAGGTACCAAATATGGCTTATGCTTCGATGCATGTTTGAATTTTCTTTCTATGGCGTAATGCTCCATACGAAATGGAAATGCAACGCGTTTTGAGGATGCAATACAATGATGATTACTATATGCAAGAATGAAAGGACACTCCACCGGGGAATGCACAGAATAGAACAAGCAGACTTCGCTGAGGAAGGGGTCACCAATATCTGATCTCCTGTAGGGGGACCGCAAGCTGAATTGTAAACTCTGTTGGGGAGATGCCAATGAAGATTGGACTTAGAACTGCTGAGAATGGCAATAACCATTGGACTTTGACTTGCGGGAAAATTTCGAATCTGACTGTTGAGGAAGAGAGTACTCTGACTTCTCACCGTCTTCAGACTGCTTGAAAATATTCCATCGTCTTACCCTGCTAAGAATGAGGAATCCACCTGCACTACTGGGGATAAGGAATCTTCATAAAGAACCCCTTTCGATTTGAGGACGATTCTCTGCTTGGGGAAGAATTACAATTCCAACACCTTGTTGGAAAGAAATACCTTCTGGCACCTTGCTGGGGAAGAGACTTAGTGCTTCAAGTTTCTACAGACCAACTGCATACTGATCATCAAGGGTGAACAACGGTTCCTTCCTGACTTGCCTCAGATAACACGGTCTAATGGGAGAACTCATCTCAAGAGGATTTTATAGAAGACCTGTCGTTCAAAATGCCCCAGGGTCTTCAAACTCTTGGAGAGATTTATAGAATCTCGACGTAACTGCCCCAGACTGTATGATTTATGAAGGAATTTTCCTCGAGAGGACTTTTAATGACTTGAAATACTCTGCCTCAGTATTTTGAACCTTGAAGAGGTGTTCCTGATTAACCGTCTTCTGGAGAGGAAAAATTCTCATGCTCCGGAGGTGTCCTGCCTCAATACGAGTCTTGAAGTGAATTCTGCCCCTGACCGGCTGATCTTCGACTGAATGCCCCAGAATAGCAAAAATTTGGAGATTTTTCGACGTGACTGCCCCAGATTGGTTACATCTTAACACGAATTACTGGGGAGAGCCCACTCTACACTGAGTCTTTTGGCAGTATGCCCCTTGATATGGCTGTCCTTTATCATTTTCAAACATCCCAACTTGGCAAGATCAAGCTTCTCGACTGATGTTCATTGCGTAAACTTCCTTGATGCTTAGGCACATGTACGCACGCAAAAAATGTTTATTGTGAGAATGATGATTCTAATGCAACAAACATGCTAAACTTGAAGTTTTTTTTATTGAAAAGATGTCACAAAACCTTGTGAATGAGTCACTAGTTACGACATTTATTTTTGAATGGAAAACAATACGCACATACAATACCAACAAAAATCTTTTTGGCACAACTCATGGGAGTCAGGAACGCTATCTCGTCGAAGTACGCCTTCGGAATAAACCCTGCTTCAATTATGACTTTTAAGGGTTGTAACATGGCCTGGTTCGCGGTTTTAAAAAAAGGATTTATGGCTCAAAATTTTGTTTGTACCCACCCATTCTCCTTGATATTCTCCAGTCCTATGTTCAGTTAATTTGGCACAAGCGCTCATCTCCCAAAAGGATTCTTTGTGAGGAGTGATGGTTAAGGAACCCACGAGGTTTTTGAAATGACAATCACCCCTTTTATCTTCAGTGTTTCAATCACACGACTTGTTCTTTATCGAGGATTTTTCTCTTTTGATCCTTTCTTTTTCGTTTTTCGCCCTTTTTTTTATTTCCTTGATTTTTCCTGGACTGATTCTTTTTTGAATCTTTCAATCTTGAAGTCCAGCGGGATGCCCTAACTTTTTCCTAAGTCATTTGTTTTCAAGTTGTCGACTTAGCGGGCTTTCTTTCTCTCTTCTTTTCTTTTGATTCTCTTTCTTTTTTTTTGAACAAATCGTGTGACACTGGTTGTTTGACTTGTTTGAAGAGGGTGGTGACTGCCTCATTCTTTGGTCGATGAGGGATAACCATTATGGTTTCACGCCCCTTGATCTCCTGATGTGTGAGGGAAGAAAGGTAATGAATCTTCAGATGCACACTCCTTTTGAAATTTGGGCGCTCGGTCAAATTACTGACAACTATCCTGCCCCTGGGTTAAGTGTGAGAGTTTTTTCGTACGAAAGAAACTCCTACTTCAAGGCTCAAAGGGGTTAACGAGGGCTTATCTCCCTTATATCTCCGGTGTTTAGGGATTTGAAACAATGCCTGTACATCCTCAACAGGGTTTTATCCAAAAGCATACAACCAAAGATTTTGCGTTTTTACGTCATCATCCTCCCTCCAAGAGTTTAAGCAAGAAAATTCGTATTGCAATGCACATAAATATTATATGAATGAATAAAAATGAATAACTTCAAGGAAAAAACATATTCATTGCATTAAGATCATCATTAAAAAACAAACAAGTCCTTTCATGCACAGAATGCTTTAACAAGAAATGAAAAACTACAAATGAAAATGCAGTAAAGAAACTGAAGGTTGCCATTATCAAGGAGGCTTGATTCTGTCCTGACGTACTTGCAGTCTGAGTGCTCACTTGAGAAATGAGGCTTCAATTGATGTACATATCATCTGCAGTGAATGTAATGATCTCTGAGTCGACCAGATCTTACACCTTGTGCTTGAACACATTGCAATCTTCAATTGAATGACCTGGGGTGTCCGAGTGATACTCACATCTAGCATCCAGATCATAACCAGGAGGAATGGGATCGGGAACAGGCTTGGAATCCCTTAGTTCAACCAGAGAACTCTCAAGTAGACGGGCAAGAACATGACTGTGAGGCATAGGGAGTGGATCGAACCTTCTCGCAGGCCTTCGTGATCTTTGTTGTCCCTGTTGCTGATGAGCATAAGGTCGCTGATACCGAACAAGCTATTGAACAACAGGAGGAATATACACAGCACTAGCTTCTCCTTCCTTTCTCTTGGAGGACCCAACATAAGGTTTCTTTGCATCTTCAGAGGAACCCCCAACAATTTGAATCTTTCCCGTTTTGATGACATTTTCAACTCTTTCTCCTGCCAATACAAGACCTAAAAATCTAGCTGACAAACATCCAACCAATTTCTCATAATAATGCCCCTAAAGCGTATCCATGAACATATCAATGAGCTCTCGCTCCAACATCGGAGGTTGAACTCGGGAAGCCATTTCATGCCACCTCTAGGCGTACTCTTTGAAGCTTTTGTTTTATCTCTAAGAAAGACTCTGCAATTGTATTCTATTGGGCGCCATGTCCGTGTTGTACTGGTAGTGCTTGACGAAAGCTTCTGCCAAATCTCTCCAGCTTTTAATATGCATTCTCTCCAGGCTCATATACCAGTCTAAAGATGCCCCGGCTAGTCTGTCCTGAAAGAAATGCATCAGCAGCTTCTTGTCATCCGAATATGCAGCCATTTTTTTGGAATATGCCCTGATGTGAAACTTGGGGCAGGTGGTTCCATTGTACTTTTTGAAAACAGGCACCCTGAACTTCAGAGGAATTTTCACACTTGGGACCAACCCTAAGTCAGACATGTCCATACCCAAAGCATTCTGGCTCTTGAAAGTCTTCAATCTCTCTTCGAGCATACGAAGCCTCTTGTCCGTATCAGTAGGGAAACTCATTTCAGCATCATAAAATTGTTCATCCTGATTATCCATCTCCCAACGAGGAATAGGAATATTAGCGACACTTCTTCTGAATTGACTCATAGAATGGGGTGGAGGAATATCAGCACGTGGAGGATTCACATCTCCTCCCGGAGTATTACCAATAACATTCCCATTACCAGCCTCTGGGATAACAACAGTAGCTCTGTGAATAACCGTTCTTAATTCCTCTTGACGTTGAGCCATACCCTACATCACCTCCATGCACTGAGCCATACGAGTCTGGAATTCCAACCACTCTGATCACATCTGATCCATGATTCTCTTCTAATTGCTCCGAGTTACGTAGTGGTGAGAAGTCAGGTTTGCAGTTCTGAAGAAAATACCAAGTCAGAATAAGAATTCCCATCTCTGAATACCTGTTATGCATATGAGTGTGAGAATGCAAAATGTCATGTGATGCAAATGCAAAGACACGGGATCAAGGTATCCATAAAATCTGAACAGCTGCTGTGCTAGTGACTGGATAAGTTCAAAGGTCCGCTTTGATAAGGAAAACCAGAATACCCAGAATACCAGAATAATTTGAATACCAGAATACCAAGTTGATAAGTTCACACTGATAGGAAGACTAGAAAACCAGGTAGGTGGAAGGTTACGGTTCCCTGCAGACCTGCAAACGCCCATCCCCCCTCACATGTGGGTTCTAGAAAACTGAGGATCCTCAGCGTCAGATTCTCGATTTGAGAGGCAATAGTACATTTATCCCTCGAGGTACAATACTATCGCCAAACAAAGAGGTCGTCCACTGATTCCCCCAAAAATAAAGTCATCCTATGTAAGTTCCCAGCTTCGGGTCCTCGGATCAAGAAGTATAATGGGTTTACCATTTCTGGTCTGCCATTACTACCTCTTGGGAGGAGTGCCTCTACTGAGTCCTCGGGGAAATGGTCGCCAGAGTCGACAGCTCTCTAGATCAACACCCTGAAATGTGCAAGACACGCACATTAGAATGTCTCCCAAGAAAACCTCGTCTGGATGTGAATTTTGTGAACACCAAACGTACCAAGACGACGCGTAGGTCCCACTACTCTCTACTCTAGTCCTAAGTGTATGCTCAAGCCTATGTATTAGGCTTATCTCTCAATGAATCCCAACCTGCCAAACAAAGAAACCAGTACAACACAGCACAGTCCAGCATATGATAACAATGAAATGCAATAAATGCAGTAAAATAGTAATATACAACATAATAAAACACAACAATAAACACCAAATGAAATAAAACAGACAAGCACTAGGATCGACTCGCAAAGGGGATGGACCAGCAAGAGGTCAACCTGTCCCCAGCAGAGTCGCCAGCTGTCGCTCCTGGGATTTTCATCAAGGTACAAACGCGAAAGTGGCGCGGAAACAGAGTCGCCAGCAATGTGTATTTATCCCAAGGGAGGGAAAGGAAACACTGCGTAAACCTGAGGGAAGGAAAAAGCATGGTCTCGCGACCAATAGAAATGGGTAAGGAAGTTGGTTACGCGAGGGGAAGGTATTAGCACCCCCACGCGTTCATCGTACTCGATGGGATCCACGCTTGTTGTCTCAATCAAAGGGTGCCGTCATCTGGAGCTCCACTGTTATGGGAAAGGAAAAGGAACTGGAACGGAAAAGAACGAAGAAACGAGGAAGAAAAGAAACAGAAGTGACTTGATAGGACATCGTCGTCCTATGCCTACGTATTCCCTCGTGCAATGGGAAAGTCAGAGTCAACGTAGTTCAGACACGAACTAAGGGGGAGGTTGCTCGCCAAGACATCGCCATCTTGTGCCTATGTATCCTCAATCTAACCAGAAGGAGGAAGTCAGAGCAATCGTAGTTCAACCTACGGGTCGGTGAAGAAGTCTCTATCGCACTGGGGCGAGAGAAAAGGTTCGATTAACAAATCTCGATCACACTAAGGCGAGAGACAAAAAGGGAAGTTAGTTGTTAGTGTGCTCGTCGAGATATCGCATCTCTTGCCTACGTATCTCATCGGAAATGAGAATCAGAGTATCCGTAGTTCACGGAACTACGGGAAATGGAAGGAAGGGTGCTCACCAAGACATCGCCGCCTCGTGCCTACGTATCCTCACTCTATCCAGAAAGAGGAAGTCAAAGCTTCCGTAGTTCGTGGGACTACAGAAAAACGGGATCTCGATCACACTGAGGTGAGAGAAAGAAGGATAAAGAGAAGGTCCAAGGGAAACTCGATCCTACAAGTGATCATGCCTGGATTGCTAGCCTAATGTCTCTCCTAACTCCAACTTAATCAGAAATTAAGTGGAGCTAGGAATCCTAAGGGGATCATGTGACTACAAAGGTAATCAGTCAAGTAAACACGAAGCATCGCAATTACAATAGAGAAAATCGAATACGAAATCAAGCTAAAAGAAATTCAAGTACAAAGAGAAAATCAGGAACTAATCAGAAATTATTCAAGATAGGCAATTAAAATCATGGTCAACAATTAATCAAAAATATCCAAGTTAGAAGTAAAATGGTAATTAAAAATCAAGATTAAATTCTAAGTAAAAAGTTAATCTAAAATTAAAAACTAATTCGAAAATTAAGCCTAGGATTAATTCAAGTTAATTTCTAATTCTAAAGTTAATCCTAAATTAACTCAAAATTAACTTCTAAAAAGTAGTTCTAAGTCAAGATTAAATTCTAATTTACCCAAGATTAGTTCTAAACTAAAATTAAAATCTAAACTAAAATCTCCAATTAAGGTTTAATTCTATAATTATTATCTAATCAATATCTAAAAAAAGAAGATAGAATTAAATGAAAAGAAGAAACTAAATAAAATGAAAAGAGGGGTGCAGCCAGCAGATTAGGTGGTGAAAGAGCAACCCAGGCGCAGGGCCTGTGGTCTGAGGCCCAATATCCTCTATTGAGAAAGTCAGGGGGGTGCGGGATAGTAAAACAGTGCATTAAAACAAACCATTTGTTAAAATAAAACCCTAAATGTTCTTCTCTCAGAAAAATCAAACGCCTCCTTCACCTCTTCTCCTTCACACTCATGGCGCCGTCGGAATCGCCCCTCCGTCGTGCCTCCGTCAAACCTCGCCGGACAAGGAATCCAACCACATTGCCTTTCCTTCGCAATGTAGCCTCTCTGTTCAACCTTCTTCCTCACCTTCTTTCATCAACATCACCTACTCCTTATGCTTCGCCGGCCGCTCAAAACTTCGACGTCGTCTCCCTTCGCGAGCTTCCCCTCTCCCTTCATTCGCTTTGTTCTTCGCGCCAATCTCATCTTCTCACCGGAAACCTCTCTCCGTTTGCCCTTCACCTAAACAAACTTCACGTTCTCTAACTTATCCTTCTCCCTCACCTTTTTCCGTCGTTCAACCTCCTCTCACCACAAGCTTCAACATCTCCAAACCTTGCCGCCACGAACTCCTTCCGTCTCACTTTCGTTCTCCGGAAACAACTCAAAATTCCCTCCGTCAAATCATTCAATGACCGGAAGAACAATCTCACGACGTGGCCTTCTTCTCTAAACGGCGCCGTCGTCTTCAACATACGACTTCGCCGTCCTGTTTCATTCGTCTCAAACTCAAAGCTCTAAGTGCAACGCTCTCACATCGTCATCTCTCAAACGCACCAGCAACGATCGGTTTAAAATGACAAGTCACCGCACGCATACGAACAAAATATCTCAGATATCACAAGCATAAGAACCAATATTGCAGATACATGAACAACGCAATACAAGATCAAGTCAATCACGAAATCAGAGTCCGAAGCGAGGTTTACGTACCTACCGGAGATAGTCCAGCGCTTATTCAAAATTGATGAAAACAAAGAGAAAATCAGAGATAATTGGGTCAGGTATGCGTCTTGTTCTCAAAAATCTTTCGTTCTCGATTCTGCCTTCTCCGATCCACTTCATTTTTTGCTTCTTTTGCGAATCTGAACTCGTTGCTTGATGTTGATTTCAAATCATTGCAACTTTGAATTCCTTTGCGTGAGTGTAATATTCCTCTTGATTCACTTCTTGCTGCGTGAACTTCTTCTTCACTTCTCTTGGATTCAAATTGTTGCTGCTGACACTTTGAGATCGATGAAGTTGTTATAATTTGAATCACTGAAATGTTGATTTTCTACAGGTTGCTGTGATTTTGGAGATGATGAATTCTTGAAGATCTCAAGAAGGTGATGGAAGAAGAAAATTAAAGTTCCTCCCTGATTCAATTGCAATGAGAAAAATGAAGATGAAGGTTGGAAAACTCAACATGTGAGCCCCCTGAAGATTGATTGCAGCTGCTCTTATATAGAGTGAATTGGGTGAGGGTAGAATTGGTTTTTTAGATTGAAATCTGTTAGAGGAATTGTGAGTGATTATTGAAAATTCCGTTGGGAAATTCTGTCACGCCTTTTTGCACCAGAGTGTTGAAATGGTTTTGCACGTGGCCTGATAAATGTACGTGAAACCGTTTTGGTGAATTCTAATGTCTCTATTTCCTTGTATATGCAGCGGTATGTGGGAATTGTGTGGGGTCAGCTTGTTTCAATTCTGATGGCTTGTGTATGATTTCTTTTTTTTTTTTTTCATTTTGTAGGCGGATTCCCTTTATGCGTGGGTCCAATATATTGGGAACGGCTTATGAGCCATTTAACAGAGTTTTGTGTGGGTTGGCATGGATTGCAAATAGCCGTGGATATTGTACATGAAGTAATGGTAGCTACACATTGGCAAAGAGTTGGTTTATGAATATGGTTAATTGGATATGAACATGGACAACAAGGTTTATTGGATAATGAAATGAGGTTTAAATTAATATTGAATTAAACATGGGCTTTTGGGATTTTTGTAGCATAAATTAAAATGAGGTTGAAAAATGAATTGAATTGAAAATTAAATTGTCACATGGATTTAGAAAATGGATTTTTTTGCAATGGATAATGGAAATGGTTATAAATTGGGATATGAATCTAAGAGTGGATTGTAAATGGACTTGAAATGTGAATGTGGTTTTTTTATTTTGAATATGGATGATGAAATTGGATATAACTAGGTTTGAAAATGGATATTAGGTAATTGGATTTAAAAATGAAATTGGATTTAATAAAAGGTGATTAAATGGATAATGACGGACATAAAATGGATTATGGATACAAATTGAATAACCAAATGAATTCAAAACCAATCACAAACTTTTCACAAGCCTCTAAAAAAATTGTCACAGCTACCACTGAACAATCTGGCCACTCACATGATCCACTGAAGAATCTCAACCGATAAACAGTCCACAAGCTTAACCTTGAACAATAACACTAACTATCCTTGAGATGTACACCCTGATTCACATCAATGAAACCCTAACCCAATACTTCTGATGAATCCTCTGAATAAGGAAAACCTTGGATCTTGGTAAACCTCTGAATAAGAAGTCACTCATGATAATATGAATTCGACCCTGGATGAGGATGAGAATCTCATAACATACGAGAATCCCGAGCTTGCACATAATATCTTGATCCCATGTCTTAGAAAACCAATGCAATGACTGAATGCAAAAATATGACCTAATGGAGATGCAAATGAGAAAGAAACACAAGCCAGTTAGGGTTAGAAACGAGAAGGTAAATTTTGGGGTGCTACAGCATTCACCTAATGCTTGATCCTCAAGCAATCCATGTACCACTCTAGTACATTTAACAGACAGAAATTCTCCCCCTATCTTTCTCAAAAGATGCTTCTTCAGCAAGAAACACCCAAAATCACTACATGACATCCCATGACAACTTCTTGATCATATAGTGAGAGTACTAGGAACGCATCCTTGTACCACAACCAACAAACTCTTGGATTGAGACCAAAACACCATTGATCCCTCTCATCCAGAAACCATCCACACACCATACGAATTCCTCCTGAATTCTCATGTATAGATATCCTTGTTCCCTGAGATATAATCCAATTGAATCTGGAATGCTTCACATTCCTCAAAGAGACATACAGAGCCCCTTAGTTTGCTAGCTCGCCCAGATTTTCTTCACACTTGAAGGACATCAAACACATGCTCCAGAAATCCTCAGCTTATTTGCTCCATAAGCACCAAACTTACCCACTTCTCTCTAGCATGACTTGTAGCAGAAGAAACCACCTCTCCACAAGTATTCTGACTTCAGCAAAAGTCAGTCTTCTAGATAAACACCCCATGATCCAAGACAATCTTCAATTTATCATTCTCCCATATGATAAGGAGAAACCATTTGTAAGGTCTTCAATAAATCCTTCTGAAAGACTTCCAGGAGAATACCAATTATAATTGCAAAAGGTTAAATAACACCAAGGTCGAATAAGCTTCTCGGGAGAGATTTCCACTTATCGCCATAGAAAACAAGCTTCTCAAGGAGATTGCCACTTGTTAAAAAAAGTTGAGAAAAACACCAAATACGGATAAGCTTCTCAGGAGAGACTGCCACTTATCGTTGTAGAGGTGATAATAGCAAAACAAGCTTCTCAAGGAGACTGCCACTTGTTGTCTACAAAAAGTTGAGGAAAACACCAAAGAGGGATAAGCTTCTCAGGAGAGATTGCCATTTATCGTCGCAAAAGTTGAAGGAAACACCAAGGACATATAAGCTTCTCGGGAGAGACTGGCACTTATCGTTGCAAAAAAAAAAATCAATGACAAAACAAGCTTATGAAGGAGACGACCACTTGTTTTTGGGTGTAAGTTCAAGGAGATGTTATAACAACCCTGCTGGAGAATGGATTTTGTCTTCAATAGGGATCTGTAAAAGATTCTTCCTGCGAGACATAGTTCAAAATAAATGCACGCTCAAACTAGGTTCAGCGACCTAATCAGGTTCAAAAGCAACACTTGCCAGGGACCAAAGTTCAATCTAGGAACAAGCTAGAAAAAAAGGTCAAACAAGACTCCACCCATTGAGGAATGAACTCAAATGGGGATTTATCTTATCCAAACATGGAAAGGATAACTGAAGCAAGCATCATCCACGAGGATCAAACTCTGTGGGGAATTTAGAAAGGATGGACACTTTATGCTTAAAGTTGACGACTCTATTGGAGAGAAAAGACAAACCCCGTCACTTGGGGAATAAACGCCAAAGTGAACAAAACAGGTAAACACCAGAATGGTAGCAAAAACGCTCAGATGCCATGCATATGTATGAATGCATGTATGACATGTTTATACTTATGCTGACAAAACAGACAAAGGGAAGCAAACGAGAGATGACATAAATATCTCGACAAGGATACCCAACCAACTTCACCAGATTGGAACATCACTAGGGATGAACTCGTAGAATCAGCAGCCCTACTCCAAGGTTTCAACCTTCTCTGGGGAAAAGAGTATTCCACTCGGGGTATAACATCATGACTTCACATGTGGGATTTCCATCATGAGTCTGACTTCCTTGTTGGAAGAGGGAGATTTGCGGGAATTTACCAAGATCAACTAAAGTAATAACTTACTGGGGAGCTAGCGAAGAATATCTCAAGAAAAATGTAGTTCTACATTTCAATTGCATAATGATCATCTTCAAGTCTCATCTGCCCCAAATTACATGGTCTGTGAGAAGAAGCCATCAAGAGGATTTACAGAAGATTTGGCATACAAGATGTCTCAATGTCTTCAAACTCTTGGAGAGATTCAATAAATCTCGATGTAGTTGCCCCAGATTAATTGCATTTGCACAAAAAAGTCCTCGAACTTGTCCTTCAGACTATGGGAGTAACAGCTGGAAAACAGACTTTCCCTTGCTGGTGGGTCTTTAGAGTCCTTGTCTTGAAAGGAGTTGAGAAACAACTTTCCATAAGATGACCTCAAGACGGCTAGCCCCAATATTCTGAACTTTGAAGAGTTCTACCCCTGATTCACTAACTCTTGGAATGGTTAATTAACAAATCCTCCAAATTGGTTGCCCCAGGCTGAGCTTCCTTTACCAAGTCAAATTCCCTAGCTGACTGCATTTGTTAGGATTCCTTTGGTACTGTGTTGTCTTGCAAACCATATTGTTTATTCAAAATTGGCAATTTCAATTCAATATTCATGTAAGCTTTTGAAATTAAAGTTTATTGATAAAACACACAATGGAGTGATTAAATGATCAAAATGAAGTAGATCTAGTCATTTACAGGATGATGTATAAAGTGATCAACACAAACCATTAACAAAGATCATTAGGAGTCAGGTTATCCAACCCTGTTGTAGTATGCTTTCAAAATAACCTTACCTCAATTAGGTCTTTTAAAGGTTGTAACGTGGCTTGGTTAACGACTCATGAAATAATAGATAAAGGCTCAAAGTTTATTTGTCCCCACCCAATCTTCATAATGAACTTCAATCCTATGTTCAGTTAACTCAGGCTATACATTCAGGTTCCTATACGCTAGGAATTGGACTGATGATAGTTGGTGATGGTTCAAAAACCTAAGGCAGTCACTATTCCCTTACAACATTTGGTGAATTTTGCTATTGAGGACTTTCAGAGTGGAAACTTTATAGATTTCCTCTTTTTAGTATCCTAAACTTTTTCCTGGACTGTTTCTTTTGATGTTTACAGTCAACGGAATGCCTCAGTTTTGCCTAAGTCTCCTTCATAGGTTTTGACTTAGCAGGCTTTTTCTCTTTTTAATTTTCCCCTTTTGAGAAAGAAGGTGACTACCTGATTAATGGCTACGGTGAACCATCATTGGCCTTTAGGCTTGCGAAACATCTTCGATACTTGCTTGCTGTGTGCGAAGGAAAACCTGTGAGCAAAACCTTTATATGAAAGGTGTCTTGTATGCACCTATCGCCAAGTCAACTGAGAACTACCCACCCCAAGTTTAAGATTATAGGTTTTTGTAAAGAAAGAAAACTCCTACTTCTATGCTCACAGGGGCTAACAAGGGATTATCTTCCTTATTTCTCCAGTGTTTGGGGATTGAAATAATGCTTTACATCATCGGCAAAGTTTAATTGAAAGCATACCAACAGCAGTTATGGGTATAATATTTTCGTCATCCTCCCTAATCTTTGTTTATACAACAGTTTGGTAAAGATAAGTGGATGAAAAATAGATATATATTTTCTTTTTATGACAATAAAAGGAAACGAGTGGATACGAATGGATTGATCCAAAAGATGCATAAACATTTCATTAATGTTGCCAATTCAAAAAACAAAAGTTCTTACAAGCAGACGTGAAATCAAAAAGCAAGGAAATACAACTGGAAATACTGAAATAAATAAAAGACAGCCAGCTTTAGAGAATTGACTTCAGCATACTTTGATTTCCAAGTCCAGACAGGGGAACACCTCCATCACTGATTACTTGCTCCTTGTGGTACAGAACGCTGAGAGGCATAATAGGTCCCTTGTCTTTCGATTCAGGAATCGAGACGTTAGCATTTGGCTTACCTTCTTGAGGTTTCAGCAGCTCCAACAAGCTTTGCAATCTCAGCTCGAAACCCTTGCACTCTTCAACTGGATCCCCCATTTTCCCAGTATGGTATCTGCATTCAACTTTTGGGTGATCTTCCTCGAGGATCAGATCTTTGTCATAGATCATCTCTTGCACAAAGGATCCTAGTGCCAGGCAAGTATCCAGGTCGTGACCTTCAGCCCCTTTGTGAAACTCACAAGTCAATTTCGCGTTGTGCCATGGTCCTGGCACAGGGTTGAGAGGTTGCGAAGTCACCAACGAGTTCTGAATCAATAGCGGATAGAGTTTGCTCAACGAAACAGGAATTGTCTTGTAGAGAGCCTTATTTCTTTTGACCAAATTCTTCTTCTTGTTCCGTTCTAACTTTGAGAACCTTGCGGAGAAACAACCACTAGATGCTGAGATGCTCTTTTGGTAGCCACCTGATGAGGATGACATTTTGGTGCAGGACCAAATGGTGGTTGGCACCAAGTGTCTGCACGGGAGTGCCCTTGATGTGGAAAAACTACGAGAGATGGTGAAGTGATAACTTCTCTAGATGCAACAGGGTAAGAGTGCCCCTCTTTCTTCATCAAATTCTGCAAAGTCTCCAAGACCTAGTTCTTCTGACCTTTGAGAACTCTGATCTCCTCCTTCAGGGCTTCCTGACTTTTCAAAAGCTCATTCATCGTCGCCATTTGTCACGAATGTGTGCTAGGTATCCTTATAGAGATATAGGAAGGGAAGGCTGATAAATTCAAGCAAGATGCAAATGTAATGACATGCACATGCAATGCAAATGCAAGCTAAAAAGTCTCACAAAAAACTTAAAGATAATTGTAAACATTAATAGTAGTTTCAGCAGAAAACTTCATTCATTAAAGATTACAATTTCCAAGAAAAGTCGATAGTGTTTACAAACTGTATCACCAAATGCAAATAGGAAATTTCAACAAAGGCTAAAGCAAACAAACATGTTGCCAGCTTTAGAGAATCAACTACGATAAATTAAAGATGAGTTCAACCAAAGATGCCTAATCCCTCTTTAACTTGCTACCCATTGTAGGAAGCCATTGTTGATCTGATTCTAAATGTCCTTCTGAGCCACCAAACATCCCTTAGGGTTGATATCACAATCTTTACTTTCGGAATGACAATCCTTAATCAAACCAGCCTTTACCAAATTTGCATGAAGGGTTTGAAGTGGGGTTTTAATCTCATCAACATTGGGATCAAAGTCTCACCAGATGCATCCTCCATAGCATTAACTGCCCCATGAGTGGGCAAATGATTGTTTCTAATATTAGGCTAAGAATCACCAAAAGACAAAATCTTTTTCTCCACCAATTCGCTTACAATATGTTTTAAAGCAAAACAACCTTCCAAATCATGGCCTGGCACGCCTTCATGGAACACAATGAGCATTGGGATTGTAAGAAGGTGGAAGTGGATCAGGGGGTGGACCCGATGAACTTGTACTTATTAACCCTTGTTGTAGCAGTGAAGGGTATAAATCTCTATATGTCATAGGAATATGAGGAATCAGAGGCCTACCACCTTGTCTTCTATTTGGAGCATTCTGACGAGAAGCTTGAGTCCGTTGTGGTTGATATGCAGCAGCGTTGGGCGCTCATTGATAGGTTGACTGTTGATGAACCGGTTGGTTATCGCGGTGAGAATTGGATATCAAGCTATTAATTAACTTGAATAGTAAATCTTTAAATTCACCACCGATTTTTGATTTATCCAAAGGAAAGGGTAAAGATCGAAAAAAACCTAAGAGATCTAAGGTTCGGGGGTTGGTTGCGCCTAGGGAAGGTATTAGCATCCTAAACATCTGTAGTACTCTACAGGAACCTCTTATTAATACTTATGTTATCTATTACTCGCTTGCTAAGGGTATGTGCTAAGGTAAAGACCTAGGGGTTAGTATCTAAGTATGCTCACCAAGACATCGCATCTCGTGCCTACTTATCTTGACAGGAGTAGAATCAGAGCATTCGTAATTCCCCTCAATGAGGGTGAGGAACTCTTGACTGTGGTCATGGTTCCAGGGGGAGATAAGCATCCATGGCAAGACGCTTACATGGAGTGTGGCGACTCCGAAGTATATGTATTCATGGCAGAACACTTACATGAAGTGCGGCGACTATGATCCTAAGGTTAGGATAAAAGGTAGAAAAGTCTCGATCGCACGGCGGCGTGAGATAAGGAAATTAGTTAGGCTAAGCTTTCCTAAATATAACATGACAGTCAGCAGAGGGAATTCTTTCCTTTGGAATTGATAAATAAACATGAAGATAAATTCAAACATCAAGATAGATAGGTGTAGGGTAATCCCATAACAAGAAATCAATGCAAACTCACAAGGTTGAAATGTCACAATATATACAGATATGACAAGATATATACAACAAGATATAAACCAAGAAATATAATAATATTCATACATCGAAGAAAAAGTCAATGACCAGAAGACACTTAAAATAAACAATATTTTTGGATTTTTTGGAATTAAAGAAAATAATTAATTAAAAAATAGATTTTGAGTTTTTTTGATTAAAGAGAATTTTTTATGGATAATTAATTAAATTAAAGTCAAATATTTAATAAAATTAATTCCTTAATGAATTAATTAGTATTAAATAAAAAAGTTTAATAAAATTAACTAAAATTAATTTTAATATAAATAACTAAACACTTCTTTTTTATATTTCTATAAATATTATAAAAAACAAATACTTATTAAAATAAAATAAGAAAGAACATGAAAAGATGTTAAGAAAAAGAAAGAAAAAAAAGTGGGCCTGGATGTGTTGCAACAGAACAGGGGGTATGATCAGAAATGATGCATGGCCCAAAAGGTGGGAAGCCCACGTTGCAGAGGTGATGGTCCACGATAAACCTTGGGTCATCTCTTGACCTTAAAATGGATCCTGAGCATTAGATCCTAGTAGAGTCAAACAATGACTCTTATCTGATGGTTAGAAATCAAAGGTGCACCGTATACCTTCATGAAACAAACACGCAGTATGCAAAATGATGCACAAAGAGGTGGGATCTTATGGTCAAAAATTAGGGTATGATAGAGGCCCCTATATAAGTTTCTTCTATCCGGAGATATGGATATCGAAATCTTCGTCTCGACGTGATAGGAGAGACTTAAATACAAACATGCATAATTTTTGGTCATACGATGCCACAAATGCATATGATATGACATGATATGAAATGAATGCGAGACAGGGATCTGTGGGGGAAAGATGCCATAAGGGAAAATAGTTATAGTCATCAGAGGTTTTGTCAGAAAAGCATTGAACAAAACTCTGAGAAAGTACAACAACAACCATCAAAGTCATTCAGAAGAACGTTGAATGAACTTTGGAGCATAATAGAGACATTCAGAAAAACATCGAATAAACTCCAGCAAACATCAGAGATATTCGGAAGAACATCGAATAAACTTTGGGACACATCCAGAAAAGCATTGGATGGAGAATGGAAACAGACTTGAAAACAATCAACGGCTGTTTACCATAGTCGAAAATAAGTTGAAGACATCTAGAAGAGCGTTAGATGAAAACAACGATTCTGAAGATACATCTGAAACATTTAGGAAAGCTTTAAATGTACGGGAAAAGGTTTGAAGACATATCTAAAAGAACAACAGATAAGCAATAACATATCTGGAAAAACATCACCCAAGAATGGCATTAGATTTAAAAGACACCAAACATCCAATAATGGCTTTAAATGAAAGGCAAACTCATAATATCTGAGAAGGCATCAGATGAGAATGAGATAAATAGTGTAATCCAAGAAGGCATTGAACCTAAAGGAACCGATAATCCAATAATGGCTTTGAATGAAAGGCAAACTCATAATATCTGAGAAGGCATCAGATGAGAATGAGATAAATAGTGTAATCCAAGAAGGCATTGGACGTAAAGGAACCAGTCATCCAATAATGGCTTTGAATGAAAGGTATAATCACAATATCTGAGAAGGCATCAGATGGTAAAGAAACCAAACATCCAATAATGACTTTGAATGAGAGGTATAATCACAATAACTAAGAAGGCATCAGATGAAAGTGAACAGAGTAGGGATCCAAGAAAGCATTGGATGCAAAGAATCTAGTCATCCAGTAATAGCTTTGAATGAAAGGTATAATCATAATATCTAATAATGGCTTTAGATGAATGTGAACAAAGTGGAGATCTAAGAAAGCATTGAATGTAAAGAAACCACAACGTTCAAGAAAGCATTAAATGAATATGAACAAGGAGATACCCAAGAAAGCATCGGATAAAAGGAATTACTATATCCAAGAAAGCTTTGGATGAATGTGAACAAGGTGATACCCAAGAAAGCATTGGATAAAGGGAATGACAGTATCCAAGAAAGCATTGGATGAATGTGAACAAGGAGATACCCAAGAAAGCATTGGATAAAAGGAATCACAATATCCAAGAAAGTATTGGATGAATGTGAACAAGGAGATACCCAAGAAAGCATTGGATACACACGACAATATCTGTTTGGTAGGTGCTAAGTGAGTTGGACTTAGACAACAAGGTAAGATGTGGATAACAACACGACCTATGGGGAATGCAAATGAGTGCAAATAAGGATGAAACTCTTGCTATGCATATGTATATGAATTATGCCATGATATATGATCCAATGCGAATGTAGACGTTGACGACACGACTCGACTCTTTTGTGGAGAAGACAAGACTGAAAGACTGATTCCTCAATACGGAGATCACTGCCATTCCACTTAGGGACTACAGATGCTACTGAACACAATCTCTGCCACACTGGTAAATTATATCAATTTGCTGATCCTTGTAGGAAGGATGGAAAGCTGCATGGGGATTCTTCAAGTTAACTGCCCCTAGATTAGCTGACTGTTGTAAATAAACTGATCATCGCTTCAGCTTGTCTGATTCTGTAAATGACTGCTTTACTGTGCGTTTGGAAAGCTTGCCCCAGTATAAGTCTTGAAAAAACAATCTTCTGGATAAAACAATTCTGAGAAGGACTTGCACTGTAACAAATCTTGAACTGATTCTCAATAGGACATGGAAAGAACTTTCCCCTGATTGGATCCCCGACCAAGTTTCTCAATTATTTTAAAATTCCTTAAGAGGAAAGCCAATTTTCAAACAAAATTGTTCATACAAACATAGTAAATGCAAAATTCATGCAACTTTTGAAATCAAAATCATTTTGGAATGAAAAACATATGAGTCATTGGTCTGAACACGGCGGTTCAAGACATCAAAGTGAAAAGTTTAAGCAAAAGGTGTAATGCCAAAACAAATGATCTGCAAAGATCTTTTGGAGTCATTTTACGCAACCTTACCGTAGTATGCTTTAAAAATAACCTTGTTTCAGTTAGGTCTTTTGAGGGTTGTAACATGGCCTGGTTCACGGTTTAAGAAATAAAGGATAAAGGCTCAAAGTTTATTTGTACCCACCCAATCTTCGTGATGATCTTCAGTCCTACTCTCAGTTAACTCATGTTATGCACTCAGATTCCCATAGGTTAGGAATTGCACTGATGATAATGATGATGGTTCGGAAGTTAAGGGACTCTTGAGATGACAATCACTACTTCCTTACAACTTTTGGTTGTCATACAAGCTTGTTCTTATTTAACTTTATATAAGGTAAGGTCATGAGCTTCCCATCTTTCTTAGCTTTTGCCTCGAAAGGGACTCGGCTCATTCTTTGAGTAAGAATTTCTTGACGATCCTTCTTCATTCATCACTTTGGGAACAACTTGTACAATATTTATTCATTTAATTTGGAAGGGTTGAAAGGCTGTGAATGTCTGGCTTAATGGTTACAGTGAACCATCATAGGCTTCCGATTTGAAAGACATCTTTGACATTTGCTTGCTGTGTGCGAAGGAAAATTTTTGAATGCAAACTTTTATGTGAAAGGTGTCTTGCGCAAAACTCTTGTATTTGAATGTACAATCAAGTTAACTGAGAACTACCCTGCCCCAGGTTAAGATTGCGGGTTTTTATTTGTAAAGAAAGAAACTCCTACTTTAAGGCTCAAAGGGGTTGACGAGGGGTATCTTCCTTATTTCTCCAGTGTTTGGGAGTTGAAACAGTGCCTTACATCGTCAGCAAAGTTTTGATTTGAAAGCATACCAACAACAATAATGAGTATAACGTTGTCGTCATCCTCCCTCCAATATTTGCATAATAAAAAAGAAAGTGGAATTTTTTTTGAAAAGGAAGACATAAAGATGTAAATAATGGACAAAATGAATTGACTCCAAAAGTTGCAAATGCTTATTTCATTAATTACGAAAGTACAAACATAATTCGAATACAAACAACTAGTACGAATAAGGAAAGTGCAAACAATAAGAAACATGGCCTAGTGACTAATCAGAAACAAAGATGAGATGTCCTGTCTGAAACACAGGCTTTTAGGAGGATAGTTGGCTGAGGTCGACCGAAGCTTCACTTGGTGTGATCTGGCAGCATTGTGGTCACAGAGAGGATTCTTAAAGGGAGCTCGAGTAGTATGGGCAACAACATGAACCATAGGTCTAGGCTCGGCAAAAACAGGAGCTTGAAACACTGGTCTAGCAGTTTGACCACTCATAGCGGTAGATGTAAGAGGTGGAGAATAGTTGTGGGGTAAACCAAACTCTGGCCAAGTTGAAGGTGGGAACAGGCTGGGGATCAGCAGTTGAAACTTCCTGAATGATAGTCCTTTGGGGCTGCTCTCCTCTGGCAATTAAAATCTAAAGCATCTCAGTGAGTTTTGTCATGCTTGACTTAAGATCATCGATCTCTATTCGGATCTCAGCGTTGGGTGCTTCTTGCTCTAACGTTCTGCATCTATAGTTAGCCCTAGTCCTGTATCTGTGTCAAGGAATCATCTTGACGACTGACAAGAAACGCTAGAAGATAGAGACAGTTAGAAATGAGTCACTGGACAAACGGATGCATGCAATGAATCATGCAACGATGCAAATGATATGAAATGCGATGCGATGCAATGGTTTCAAGGAACTCAAAAGCAGGTTGTAAACATTTCGGAAAGACTGAAAAAGTTTCATTTTATAATCCATGATCTTTATTGCTTTTGCAAGGGAAAAAACAAGTGAGTTCCTTAAAACCAAAGGGTTATTCATGAATGTATGGATGAATGGATGCATAAACACAGGTATACATATATATACATATACAGGCAAAGGCCTAGGCTTGAGGATCACGAGCATGGAGCCATGGTCTACCCGTCCCAAAAAGTATGTACTATGGGTTATTGTGTATGCAGAACAGGGTTCTAAAAAGTTCCTAGAGTCAACAACCCATCTTTCGGATATTATCGATTTCCCAAATAACTCGGTAGTCAATAATATTCTCAAGAGAGTCTCGTCCAAGTGTAGTATCGCATATCAACCATTTTGGGACTACTCCCTCATAGTCATTGCACTACGTCCTAAGAGGCCAAGTAGGGGTAAAGGATAACTAAAGGTCCTCAGTGTCATGGGCTCCTAGGTCGAAAATAATACCGTCTTCAAGAATAAACTCGTTAAACAATATTAAGTCCAAGAGGGCCTCAACTGAGTGGTGATTTCTCGATTCAACTTCTTCAGGAATCAACTCCCTCAAAGTCTCCTCGAATGTATCACCGTCCTATCATAATTGCACTCAAGTCTGGGTGTAGGACTTATCTCACCACACAAAGCAGTAACCCAAATAGATAACAAGCACAACAGATATATAAATGTAAATGCAAGCAAGCAAGTAGATAACACAAATAAAAACAAGTTAGGGGAAACCCTCGAAAATATCCCCAGTGAAGTCGCCATTTCTGTCTCGGTGAGAATCGGATATCAAGCTATTAATTAACTTGAATCGCAAATCTTTAAATTCACCACCGGTCTTTGATTTATCCAAAGGAAAGAGTAAAGATCGAAAAAACCTAAGAGATCTAAGGTTCGGGGATTGGTTATGCTTAGGGAAGGTATTAGATCCTAAACGTCTGTAGTACTCTACAAGAACCTCTTCTTAATACTTATGTTATCTATTACTCGCTTGCTAAGGGTATGTGCTAAGGAAAAGACCTAGGGGTTAGTATCTAAGTATGCTCGCCAAGACTTTGCATCTCGTGCCTACGTATCCTGACGGGAGTGGAATCAGAACATTCGTAGTTCCCCTCAATGAGGGTATGGAACTCTTGACTGTGGTCAAGGTTCCAGGGGGAGGTAAGCATCCCTGGCAAGACGCTTATATGGAGTGCGGCGACTCTGAAGTTAAGGTTAAGTTAAAGGGAGGATAGGTATTCATGGCAGAACACTTACATGAAGTTCGGCGACTCCGATCCTAAGGTTAGGATAAAAGGTAGAAAAGTCTCGATTGCACGGCGGTGTGAGATAAGGAAATTAGTTAGGCTAAGCTTTCCAAAATATAACATGACAGTCAGCAGAGGGAATTCTTTCCTTTGGAATTGATAAATAAACATGAAAATAAATTCAAACATCAAGATAGATAGGTGTAGGGTAATCCCATAACAAGAAATCAATGAAAACTCACAAGGTCGAAATGTCACAATATATACAGATATGACAAGATATATACAACAATATATAAACCAAGAAAATTAATAATATTCATACATCGAAGAAAAAGTCAATGACCAGAAGAAACTTAAAATAAACAATATTTTTGGATTTTTTGGAATTAAAGAAAATAATTAATTAAAAAGAGATTTTGAGTTTTTATGATTAAAGAGAATTTTTAATGGATATTTAATTAAATTAAAGTCAAATATTTAATAAAATTAATTCCTTAATGAATTAATTAGTATTAAATAAAAAAGTTTAATAAAATTAACTAAAATTAATTTTAATATAAACAACTAAATACTTCTTTTTTATATTTCTATCAATATTATAAAAAAAAAATACTTATTAAAATAAAATAAGAAAGAATATGAAAAGATGTTAAGAAAAAGAAAGAAAAAAAAAGTGGGCCTGGATGTGTTGCAACAGAATAGGGGGTATGATCAGAAATGATGCATGGCCTAAAATGTGGGAAGCCCGCGCTGCAGAAGTGATGGTCCACGATAAACCCTGGGTCATCTCTTGACCTCTAAATGGATCCTGAGCATTGGATCCTAGTAGAGTCAAACGATGAATCTTATCTGATGGTTAGAAATCAAAGGTGCACCGTATACCTTCATGAAACAAACACGCGGTATGCAAAATGATGCACAAAGAGGTGGGATCTTATGGTCAAAAATTAGGGTATGACATTGGTAAACAGGTGCTTATTGCACGGGCTGGTACACAGAAACTTGGTTATTGAATCTGGGAGCAACGACGGCCACATATGGTTGCAGAGCATATTGAACTGGATAGACAGGATGCTGAACATAGCTCTGGTGTTGTTGTTGATGCTTCTAAGGCTGATTTTTCTTCTTTCTACTTGAAATCACAGCATTGGTTTCTCCTTCTTTTTTCTTATGAAAATTGGTGGAGGGTTTCTTAGCATTATTACTTGAATTACCAGCTCCATTGGTCATCTTTCCATTTTTCAGACCAAGCTTGACTTTAACTCCCACAACCACAATATCAAAGAAATTAGCAGTCACACTGCTAACCATTCTTTTGTAGAATTCTAGCCTCATAGTATCAACAAACCAGTCCGTTAACTGCTTTTCAGTTAAGGGTGGCTCTACTTGCGAAGCCGTTTCTCTCCAACGCTGAGTGTATTCCTTAAACTACTCAGAGTTCTTCTGGGACATACTCAAAATTTGTCTTCTGTCTGGAGCAAGGTCCATGTTATACTTGTAAAGCTTAATGAAGGCATCTGACAAGTCTTGGAAGTTATGGATACGAGATTGATCCAAACTTAAGTACCATTTGGCTGAGGCACCCTTTAAGCTATCCTAAAAACAGTGAATCATCAGCTTGTCGTTGTTAACATAGGCAGCCATCTTTCTGTAATACATAATCAGATGAGTTCTAGGGCAAGTGTCACCCTCATATTAGTCAAAACTTGAAGTCTTGAACTTTTGTGGAATAACCAGCCCAGATACGAAACATATCTCTCTTGTATTAGCATCAAATATATGATTACCTTCCACGGCTCTCACGCTTCTTTCAATAGTCTCAACATTTTCTATCAGCTTTTTATGTCGCTCATCCCCTTCTTCAGACATGTCTGGGACGTCATAGACTTGGCGCGCGTCATGGAAGTAAGGACGCACATGTGTTTGCACGACAGCTGGAGTAAAGGTAGGAACTGCTTGAGGAACTTCAGAAGTCAGAGGAACAGTCTGTTGAGTATTTTGCACTGTAAACGGTGGTGGTACCAAACCAAAAAGAGGACCATAAGGAGGTACACTGGTGGTAGTAGTTGCTACATGTGGAGGATCCACCGTTGTGTTGGCAATCTCAGAAACCATGATGGTCTGGGTGTCCATCTTTGCACGTATAACTTGCAGCATCTCCATGATCTATCCTACGTTACAACGTAGGTCTTCCAACTCATCACTAACTCGTTCAATCTCCACATTCTGCTTTGTCATCCTTCTGCGAGCTTGAGCTCTGATGTGGTAAGGGTGTAGAGGATTCAGTGTGAACAGCCAAGTGAAACTTGTGTAGAAGAGACTCTAAACCTCTTCTTTAGTTCCTGGGACCTTGCTTAAGGTTGTTTATCCTGCTTAATGAAATCATTTTCTGAGTCATCTACTAGAGATAAGATGTTTGCAACTAAATCTCTAAGTTCCTTGAAGACTTATTTTTGAAAGGGAATGCTTATGGATGTATGAATGTATGCATGAATGCATAAACACACATGTACAAATATTCTCATATTCACACATATATACAAGCAAACAAACAAGGGCCTAGGTTTGAAGATCACGAGCGTGGAGCCATGGTCTACCCATCCCAAAAAAGTGTGTACTAAGGGTTTATTGCTTACCTGTACAACGGGTTCTAACAAGCTCCCAAAGTCATCAGTCCATCTTTCGGATATTATCAATTTCCCAATTACTCGGTAGTTAATAATATTCTCAAGAGAACCTCTTTTGAGTGTAGTATCGCGTATCAACTATTTTGGGTTTACACCCTCATAGTCATCGCACTACGTTCATAACAAGGTCAAGTGGGGTTAAACGTGACTAAAGGTTCTTAGTGTCACAGGCTCCTAGGTCGAAAGTAGTAACGCATTCATGATTACTCGTTCAACAATACTACTACCAAAAGGGCCTCCACTGAGCGGTGATTTCTCAAGTTAGCTTGGCCGGGAATCAACTCCCTATAAGCCTTCTTGAATATACCACCTTCCTATCATAGGTGCACTCAAGTCCGGGTTAGGACTTATCTAACCATTCAAGGTAACGACCCTACATAAAGAAAAACCCAGGTGTTGCGGTGAGAATCAAACATCAAGCTATTAATTAACTTGAATCACAAATAATGAAGTTCACCACCGAGCTTTGATTTATCCAAAGGAAAGGGTAAAGATCGAAGAAAACCCTAAGTGCACTATGTAACAACAAAGCTAGAGATCTAAGGTTCGGGGGTTGGTTATAACTAGGGAAGGTGCTAGCATCCTAAGTATCTGTAGTACTCTACAGGAACCTCTTGTTAGTATTTGTGTTATGCTATAGTTTGCTTGCTAAGGAAAAGGTGCTAAGGTAAAAACCTAGGGTATGTACACTAAGTATGCTCGCCAAAACGTCACATCTTGTGCCTACGTATCCTAACTAGGATGGAATCATAGAATTTGTAGTTCACCTAACTAGGGTTGAGGAACTCTTAACTGTGGTCAAGGTACTAAAGGGGAGTAAGTGTTCATAACCATGACACTTATATGGAGTAAGGCGACTCCAAACCTAAGGATATCCTAAACAAGGAAAGTAAGTGTTCATCACCATGACACTTACATGGGGTGCAGCGACTCCAATACTAAGGCTAGATAAAAGGGAAGATAAACTAGTCTCGATTGCGCGGCAGCGTGAGATAAAGGAGTTAGTTGTTAGTGGTTAGTGGGTTAGAGGGCTCAACAAGATATCACATATTGTGCCTATGTATCCTAAATAGGAATGAGGAATCAGAGCCTCCGTAGTTCGCCTAACTAGGGGTGAGAAACTATTAACTGTGGCCAAGGTTCCAAGGAGGAGTAAGTATTCATGACCATGATACTCACATAGAGTTAACAAACTCTCCAAGTCTAAGTTGACAAACTAGCTAAGATATTGACTTTTAGCAAAGTCAAAGAAGGCAAGTGAGTACACATTGCAATGGTACTCACATAGAGTTTACAAACTCCAAACCTAATTCTAAGTTGTAAAGAAAACAATGGCTCTAACAAGGCCAAGAAGGGAAGACTAGGTACTATAACAATAGTACTTACATAGGGTTTACAAACCCTAACCTATAGTTAGGTTGAAAAGGGAAAATGGCTCTAACAAGCTAAGGAAATGATCCTAACAAGGTCATGAAGTGATTACAGAGTGGTCTAAACTATCCTAAAATATGACTTACAAGTCAACATGGGAACTTTCCTTTTAGAATAAGGGCCAAGCAACTTGTAACAACAAGTAAAGAAAGGATAAATCCTTAAAGTAAGAGTGAGGATAAACAAGAATGAGAAATGACAGCATGGATGAGATGAAAAATCAAGAGGGGCAGTAGCTACACCAACTTATGTTCAACATGCTCAAATGATCAAGAAAAACTCACAAACATGTCAAACATACACCAAAACACAAGCATACTTGCTACAAACTTAATCACACAAAGATAAGTGCAAAGAATAGTTCAACATGGAAGTTATAACTCAAGAACCAAACGGGAAGTAGCATACTCATCATATGAAACTCAAATTCAATATCATGATGTTAAGAGAAACACAAACAAGAATCAAATCAAGGCATGAACAAAGCCATATGCAAGAAACAAACCAAAACATCATGAAAGGACTCAAACAAATCAAGACATGCATAGAGGATCAAATGGGCAAGAAAAAAAACTTTGAACTCATGAAGTTAGAAGCTAATACATACTTTTAAAACCACACATAAACATACAATCATTAAGACAAACACTGAAAGAACAATGCCTAAAAACTAGGTCAAAACAAACACCAAGACATGCTCAAAATAAACCCTAAGTTGATGCACTAACCAAAAATAACAAAATGGTCAAATAAAATCAAACTTAAAGTTTCAAGTCATGTTCAAACATTCAAGAATACATGTACAAAATATCAATACAAGATTGGCACCAAAATTTCCCCAAAACCCACTAACAAGCTCATAGGTGTCAAAAGAATTGAGGCCTTTAAAGCCACACCAAAAGTTTATCAAATAACATCATTTGAGGCCAAAACAACTACTAAAAACTCCCTCATTAATATGTCACAACTTTCCAAAAAATAAAATTAAAATAACACATGGAAGGCACTTAAGTGAAAAACCCTAATTCAAGGGTGTTTTGGTCAACACATAAAACCAAATGAATTAAATAAAATAGTGAAATAAATAATAAAAATAAATAAAAATCATAAAAAATAAGTTAAGACATCATAATGTCTAAAAATAATTTTTATAGGTTTTTTATGTGTAAGGAAAAATAATAAATAAAATAAAAGTTTGAAGGAACAAAATAGAAAAGAAAAGGAAACCAAGATAAGCAAGGGGTGTGTTCACTAATCTTCAGAAACAAAGAACTTAGTTAAAATATGCAACATGGGCCAAAAAAGAGGGGTGTGGCTAGTATTGCTGGCACGGCCCAGGTCCAAGGTTGAATCTCAAATTAGAAAAGTAAAAAAAAAAGACACGCAGGGAGGCCATGTGGACACTTTAATTGACATGGAACACATGTGGCAGTGACATGGCCGGTTAAGGAAGAAAAAAAGAAAAACCACGTAAGACGCCGGAGCCCTAGCTCCGGTCATCCTCTCCGGTAGGTCACTTGAGTTACAGAGGAGAGCCTTCACCAAAACACCACAAATCTTATACCAATTCGAAGGATTTTTCAAGCTGGTTCCGTTTCCACCATTATTTATACTATTTGAAGTCTCTATCAACAAGAAAACAAGCCACGAAAGTTGGGTAAAAAAACTGGAAGTTCACTAAATCTCATAACAATAACCCAGAAACATCCTACTATCATTCATTTGTACAAATACACATTAAATCTTAAACAACGCACATAAAAATTAAAAGAAAAGGTTGAAGAAAGATTTACCAACTGTGGAGCTTTTTGCACTCAGTTTAGTGTTGAAATGAGACTCCAAAAGGTTCCAAGAACTTCCTTATGCTTGCAGGAGAATGATGGAGCCAAGAGAAACTAGAGAAAGCTCCAAAATATAGAGACTCGAAACCTTGAGTTTTTTGAGTAAAAAAATGGAGTTTTTGGTTCTGATCTCTATCACTCTCTCTTGCCCTCTCTTTCTATTCTATTGTGTGTATGTTTCTGATGGATATTTGACTAGCCATGAGTCTTTTCTTATTCAAAAAGTTTGAGGTGCTTTTTGTGGTCAAAATCAAAGAAATGAGATAAGGTCTAAGTTACACGCATGGCTTGCTATATTTCAGACCTTGAGCCAAGTGATTTACTTGGTTGCTTATACTCGGAGCAAGGGGCCAGGAAGAGGATGAAAAACCAAACGATCAATGGCATACGAGGGGTTTTGCAAAATGGTCCATAGTTGGCATCAAACTTGCTTTTGTATGTCACAATACAAAGACCTAAAAAAGGCAAGCTTGGAGATCACATTTGCAGGTTATATGCTCTAGGAAATCAGGTCATGGATGCTGAGAAAGATTCGTCTCGTTTGGCACAAAATATTGGTCATGGATTGGCAAGGTAAAAACATGCTTGCAAGACCACTTTGGCATGAGATATCTCCATGGACATTGACTCAATGGAAGAGATCTTGGGTTCTTTGGAAAGAGGGCATGGAGGTGAGCAATTTTGATGTTCAACATCTCTTGAAATGAGGCTTAGAACATAATGAAAAATATGCATGAAAGTTGGTCCAACACACTGGCCTAGGGCTGGCATGCATGGCCTGGTCATGACTTGGGCAAGTTGTGTCAAGTCTTGAAACCC
This sequence comes from Lathyrus tuberosus, assembly GCA_022829125.1. NCBI lineage: Eukaryota > Viridiplantae > Streptophyta > Magnoliopsida > Fabales > Fabaceae > Lathyrus > Lathyrus tuberosus. Next base: position 17,232,416 of record JALAZF010000016.1, read on the forward strand.
ATGTTCATCACACCAAAACTTGAGTTGTAGAACTCCAATTGAAGACTTCTTTATATGCTTGGAAAGCTGAGATGGAGGAGAACAAATTTGATGTTCAATAATTTTGGATTTGAAACTTGGAACCATTAGAAAAATAGCTTGCAAGTTGAGCAAAAACATGACTTGTGGTGCCTTGGCAACTTGGGCAAGTTGCCCAACTTTGCCCAAAAACCTCCAACTTTGAGACACCATAACTTTTGACTCCTTGATCCAATTGGAGAGTTCACATATGCTTGGAAAGCTTGAAGAACAAGGAATAACTTTCATGTTTGCTGAATTTTGATTTGAGGTCAAGAAACCCATGAAGCCTTGGCTTGAAGTTGGTGCAAAAAGCTGAATTTTAGGACTTAGAAAATTTCTAAGTATAAATGCCAAATCATGTTTTCTTCCAACTTTAACCATCCATAACTTCAAATCCTTACATCTTTTGAACTTGATTCCTTCTACAAACTTGTATTGGGGAATGTCCTCTTTAAAATGAGTACTAGTTTGCTCCATTTGGCTCAATGATGAGTGAGATATGATCCTTGATAGATGGCTAAAAATCATGATTTCCATACTTAGAAAAATTCATCAAAAACCCTAATTTTCCAAATCTCCTGATTTTATAGTTCCACCTTAATTTTTCTTGATCTAACCACATGAGATAATTGAATATGACTTGAAATGTTCATGGTTGACCAAAAAACTTAAAGGTTGACTTTTTGGAGCCTCTGTTGACTTTTTAATCAGATGAATTCAAAACCTCTCCCATTCACTTAGGAAATCCTTGAAATGACTTGTATTGAACCAAAAGGCATCTCAGGAACCCTTGGAGTGTATAAGGACTTGTTTGGTTGATCTCTTCTTCAAATCCTAATTAATCAGAGCTTTCCCTTTCTTGTTCAAAACCCTAATTCAACAAAAGACACAAAACCACAAAGCTTGATAGTTTGGTTAGCTATGCAAAGATGATTGACCTATAATGCTCATGCAAATGATGATGACATCTAAGGGGGTAAATTTTGGGGTATGACAGTTGCCCCTATTTAAATATCTTTACCGGATGGAATGAGCGATGAATATCCTCATAAAATCAAGGTGAAAGGTATTTAAATATAGCAAAGAGAAAATTTTTCCCTTAGATGCGATGTTAGGCTAAGAACAAAAGGAATCATGCAAATATTGGCATGCCATGAACTCTAGCATGATGATATGATGCTATGATGATGCAAGATGCAAACAAAGCAGGAAACAACAGGATAGAGGTCAACGACCAAAGGTAACAACACAACTGGGGATGACCAAGAAAACACAGGGGAACATACACTACTACGAAAAACCCATTTAACAACGGTTGGAAATGACATATAATGACGTGGGCGAAGGCGTTGTTATGTAGAGTGTTGTTGTATATGTGGTACATACAATGACGGTCCTGGGACCGTTGTTGTATTCCAGAAAGCGCACACCATTTCACAACGGTTAGATTACATAACCGTTGTGATATAACTAAAGGTGATCTGGTTCGATTCTCAGCAACAACATTTTTTATTTATATTATTCTGGTCAGCGTTTGACATATAACTACGGTTAGGTTTTATAACCGCTGTCAAAACAGCCTGTTTTAAATATAAAAACTCTCTGCTTATCAAATTCTTCCTATATTTTATCCTGTCAAAACAACTTCTGTTTACATCAAACACAATATGTGCATCAAACACAATTCTTCCTATATTTTATCCTTATAAATGAATCAGAGAATTTACATCAAAAGCTAACAGCTAACATTGTTTAAATCAAATACAATACGTGCATCAAAAGCCAATATTATTGATTTCATTATGTACATCAAACACAATATCCTGTACATCAAACACAATATGTGCATCAAAAGCCAAAATTATTGTTCACATTATGTGCATCAAAAGCCAAAAATATGTGCATAAAAAAATATGCTGAGGAATGTTGCTGATATATCAAATAGCAAGAGGACCCTTAAGCGCATTGTGGATATACGCCCAACGTTTACGAAGATCTAGAAAGTCCTCAACGGGGAATGGGGTTTGGTCGTTAAACATCTACATTAGAAAGAGCAAAAAATTGAATATCATGCATGATAATAATTCAATATTCAACTTATATATTAATATATGTAAACATTTTATGACATATATACCTTATCCCATGAATCAACAATGCCGCCAAGGACAATGTTTAACATGTGTTTCATGACATAATACCCACACTCGTAACTCCCGAGTTGTTTCCTTGTCTACAAATTACATGAATATTATAACATGAATATAACCACACATGAATGTAAATGAAAGAAACAGGTAATCGGGCCACTTACTTTAGGCGCAATCCATGTGGGCTTTTTTCTAACATTCCTCATTATATTAACTTACTCCACAAGACTATACATTGAAAATTGAATTAAACATATTACATGATAAACTAATTACAATTAATGTCAAAGAAAATGATATTAAACATAGACACTTACGTTAGAATAATATCTTTCATTGGTTTGTGGAGTGGGGCGTGCAAAGAACACAGTAATGTCACCGTATTTGTCCTAAATGATATTATGATCAATTGCCAATGACCACTGAATGAACACGAGAATATATATATATATATATATATATATATATATATATATATTATTAGTTTTTACTAAAACAAAACTAAATATAGAATATATAAATAAATTACAACAATACTTACCTACAGAGGAATGGTGCAAGGTAACATTCTTTTCCTCCCACATTTAGCCGTTCTTTCAAGTACTTTTCCATGATAGTTTTTTCATTATACGCCCAACTAATATACGTTGGCTCCAAGATTCCATAAGTACTTGATTTATTTAACTCTATGCAAACACGGTGAGTGTACCTAAATGGTCAAAGAAAATGAAAAAATTAAGGGAGAAAATACAAAAAATTACAATGTTCTATAATGACATGTATATTCGACTATATACTTACGTGCACCAAACTTGCAAAATCGCTATGTCAAGACACTTAAATCCTGCGAGAAAATCCATTACATCTTCAGGAGTGTAATACATTACATCCAATTTTGGGCAATGTTCTAGCAGGAGAGGTTGCGCAAGGTTTGTTGTTGCAATGGACAAGTATAAATTGGTTATTTCATTTGGACTAGGGTCCAATATCCCATTGCGGTTATCTAAAGGGGCGGGAGGGGTTGTACAATTACTTCCTTTTATAGAAGCACGATTTACAACACATCTACTTGGAGTTTGATCATCACCATCAACGTAACGTTGATCTTCATTTGTTCGTTGTTCGAGGTTTTCACTTAATCTCTACATCATAACATTCAATTAGAACATAAAACAAAAACAAGCACAATATATATCATACATTTCCGATAAAACACTAACATCTCAAGTAAAGCACATACCCGAATATAACTCTTGTAACTTTTCCACGTCTTTCTCCGTTTTTTCCCTCTCCTCTTCAAACATCCTCCTTTGTTCTTCCAATTGCTTCTCAACATTCTCAATCTTTTGTCGTTGAGCATGAAATTCAGTGGTTCCGGTGCTTCTTCTTTGAGATCCAAAGTATGACCTCAAGTCAACACCTTCTCAAACACCACGGACACGACCTCCATGCTCAGCTGTTCTGATAGCTTCCACTAATATGTCATGTCGTGCTTCCGGGACAAATGTGCCTTCACGGGCCTCCACAACCAAATTATCCTACACAACATGAGCAACTTACATAAGCAAACAAATTTAAATAACATAAGTAAACAATACATATACTTACAATTTTCTCAGCAACAACTCTTGAAGCCTCAGAGGTGTACTCTCCATTAGGTCTTAATCGAGCCCTCTTCCATTTCTCATGTCTTGACGGTGGAGATAGGATGTCACCATCTCATCCTTCTTGTTGTTTTTCCTGTATGATTCTCTTTTCAAGTTTCATGTAACCCCCACGAGACAATCTATGGGGGTACATGTTTTTCGCCTTGTTTATAATTCCTACTTCGCTTTTAGCCTGTTATTAAGATAGTGAAAAATGTGTATGATTAGTATCTATAACTCATTAGCATAACATTATAGGTTACATAAGACTAGTACTAACCTTGAATTCCTCAGAACGACGTTTCTTCGCAAACTTGTGCCACACCTTCTTCGATAAAAAATTATACCAAATCCATGGACGTTGAAGACCGCTCGTAGGCTTCGTAATATAGTCAGCCGTGAGCTGTGACTTAAATCCCCTCCAACGAACACCGGCATAAGTTATCCATTTTTTTTCAATTTTGAGTCATCGGTAAACTCAAAATTCAACTACATTAAATCAATATATAAGTATTAATTAGAAACTATAGGTAGTGATATCAAATATATGAAATTTATAGTATGTAATATCTTAACGTCTGTCCATATGTTGTCTTTGACATTAACATCCACTTCTCTCCAATCATCTATCAGTATACTCACTTTGCTACGTGCAAGGAACACAACATAACTCTTAAAAGTAGAGTAATATGGACAATCCACTAATCTGTATTGCGAATCAAACGCGATCAGAATTTTTACACCTGATGAGTTGCGGACTGATGTGAATTAGGGCATCATTGTGACACCTCTTTGTGATCTTTTCGATTGAGTATCAATCGTTTAAGTTGTATTCGCAGAACACTCAATCGTTTGAGTTGTATTCACAGAACACTCAATCGTTTGAGCATCTTCGCTGCTTCCTGATGTAGAACTCGGCAAGGTCAACATCTATGTTCAAAAACAACAACAACAACATGAACAACATGAACATAAACAACAACAACATGAAAAACAATGGCAAATGAGTTTACTGTAGATGCATGGGGAAAATATTTTACGTACCGTAAACGTGATGACTAAGTAAATAATGTTGGTGTCGGTGTTGTTGTTGTCTTCCTTCCTTACGACAACGACGGTGTTGTTTTTATCTTTCTTCTCGACGGTGATGATGATGACGACAGTGTTGGTTGGTGCGTAATCTTCCTCCCGTAACGATCGTGACGATGATGACGAAAATGACAACAACACGGTGAAGAATGGATACTGATGATGCAAGATTTGGTTGAAATCGTGTATTGTTTCATAGTATTGAACGTTAGGGTTTATGGTTGAAATCGTGTATCGTTTCGTCTAGTTTCTATTTTCAATGGAATAAGAATACTGAAGAGACAATGAAACTAGCTAGCTTGGAGTATATTGAAAAGCTACTACGACGGTCAACACAATAAACTGTTATGATATATTATTTTCATAATGAAATTTCATATTAAAGCGCCAGAGTTATATTTAGAATTAAAAATAAAAAAAACATACAAAATATATCACAACGGTGTAAATAAACAACTGTAGTCATAACTTTTAATTTTTTTTATTTAAAAGTAAATAAAAAAGAAAAGGTGCTTAACATAAAAGGAATAATATATATGATGGCGCTGAGGTTCGAACACATGAAAGCTTGATGGTATCACCACGGTTGTATTATCAACCGTTGTTATATACAGATAATTTTTATTCAAAAAACAAATAAAATACAACCGCGCCTTAGTTTAGATATGTCACAACGGTGTAGGGATGAACCGTTGTGACCATGGCGTCATTGTTTACGCGTTTTGTAGTAGTGAGAGACAAACTAGGGAAGTCTAAAGTGATCAAGCACTAGGTTCAGACATGACCATATGTCAATTTAGAAGAAAAGATCCTCACTGGAGATAGAACTAAAACAGATGGTCTCCACTGGGGAATATCCAGAGCAGTTAATCAACAGGTTCAGACATGACCGAGTGACACTCTAGAACAAAGATGAGTAGACGAACTCTTTACTGGGGATACAACTAGAAAGAACTATGATCTCCACTGGGGATCAAGTTAAACAAAGGGTTGATCTTCTGACAAGAGAATAAAACAAAAAGAAAATGATCTTCTAACAAGAGATCAGAGAAGCTGAGAAATGATCTTCTAACAAGAGGTCAGACAAACATTGGGAAAAAAAAAGGATTTTTTAGAAATTTCTTAAAATGAAGAGTTCAAACGGGATCCTCAAGAAACACCAGAAAAAGACATGGAAATTACAAACTCTGTACGTGCCAAATGAATTGGACTTAGACCACAAGCAAGGGTAACAACCGGCTTCTGATGCGTCGATGCCAGTAACTACTGGGCTTTCAGGGGTATTGGTGACAACCAAACTTCTGATACCAAACAAAATTGGATATGAGTGCCAGTAACCACTAGACTTTAGGTACTAATAACAATTGGATTTCAAACAGTGCCAGTAACCACTGGACTTTCAAACTCTGCCAGCAACAACTGGATTTTAAGATACCAATAACAATTGGGTTTTAAATAGTGCCAGTAAGCACTGGACTTAGGTACCAATAACAATTGGATTTTAAGCAATGCCAGTAACCACTGGACTTACGTACCAATAATAATTGGATTTTGAGCAATGTCAGTAACCACTGGACTTCACAAGGGTATTGGTAACAACCAGACAAACAGAAGCTGATAACAACAAACTTGAAAAAGATGCCAATGAGAATTGGACTTGCAAATAGCAGTATTAGTAATAGCTAAACTTCATGGAAACAGTGGTGTTGTACCCCAAAATTTGCCCGCCCTATTTTTAACATTTAAATTATTTTTAACTTTGATTTTATAAGTTTTTTTTTTGGTTCAATTTTACTAACATTTTAACAGTAATTTTTATTCAAAAATAGGTAACAGTTTACTTTAAATTGTTTAAATAACAAATAGTTGTTTGACCTTCATATGCTTTCAAGTGCATTTTTGTTTCGAATAAATGAATTGGTACAATTGGAAAGGAGATAAGGCTTGCAAGTATGAGGGCGCAAGGGACTCTCATGTGTTGCATACCTTTACTATCCAGGTGGTTTATTTTGCACATTCCTCGATTTTCTTGTGATTTGATTGTTTGGTTTAGTGAATCGATATTAAATTGAGGTTGAGGTTAGAATTGTGATATTTCTTACGGTATAAATTTTTGATAAAATGCTTAGATGAATTTTTTTTATGTAAATTGATATTGTTTGATTTAGATAATTTTTGAATTCACATGGTGATAATGTCCAAATCCGGAATCGTTTGATTTGTTTGAAATTTGTTGTGGATCTTGATTTTGGGTTACTAATTATGTTGAATTTTTGCAGTGAAGCATAAGCCAGATTGTTGTGATTATAATTTTGGTTTTAGGCGTGGATTCAATTTCCATCCCATGCATTTTTGTTTTTCCATATTTTACTAACCCTTATTTTTTCATTCCATTTAGTTACTTACTTTCTTGTTTAAAACTAATCAATACAATAAAACCATAAAATTAGAAATTAGGGTTTTAATTAATCAGACTTTAGTTTTTTAATTAATTTGTACATAATTAGAATTAGATTTATTCTTTATCACTAACATTAAAATCAATTCCTAAAGAATACAGAAAAGCATTAATTTAGATTTTAGGTCTTTAAAATAATTTTCCTAACATTTTTCTTCACTTATTTATTTATTTGCCTATTTAAGTCTCTAGGAAAATTGTATAGGTCGCACGGTTTTTTTTTTGTAATAGTTGTATTTTTATTCCGCAAGGGTTTTCATACTTATGTATCTCTCCCAAAGCCTTGTAATAGCGTAGGATTTAATTTTCCGCACTTATATTTTATGCTTGTATATATATAATCTGTTTAGATGTATGCTAATAGGATTGTATGGCAAGACTTAAAAAGAAACGATAGATAACCCTAATTCAAAATAAATGATTGAAACGAACACACTTTGCATACATGCACCTCTAGGGTAACCTCTCTTCGTTTGCCTTACGAAATAATGGTCATGTCCCTCGAAAGTAAGGGTACTTTAGCAAAAGACGCTTACGAATAATATCATCATAGTCCCTTCGATATAAAGATCATAGTCCCTCGATGACCCTTCGAGTTGCCTACGAAAAGATGATCTTGTTCCTCGATGACCCTTCGAGTTGCCTACGAAAAAATGATCTTGTCCCTCGATGACCCTACGGAAAAATGATGATAGTCCCTTCGAATTGCTAAGGTATCCTTACATGTTTCCTTCTATGACCATTCGATGACCCTTCATTGTCCCTTCACATCCAACAGATAGGACTACCTACCCACTAATGGTATGGATAGTACTATCTCTCAAGGAAAATTATAAGTACAAGAAAGACCTTATAAATTAAGGGTAGGTAACTTTTAAATGCTTGCTCACAACTCAAAAACAAATACTTTTCACACCTCACACTTTCAAAAATACTTTAAAAAAAAAAAAACAAACAATTTGTATACTTTCTTACGCGAATTATTACAAAGTCAAACCTTTACCAAAATATTTTCAAAAACAAACACTTTGTATACATTCTTACACGAATTATCACAAAGTCAACTTTTACGAAATATTTTCTAAACACACACCACATTTGAAAAAAACCAAGTTAAAGTGAGCAAGCAATTAAGAGCCCGTACATAACTACGGATGAAAAGGGGTGCTAACACCTTCCCTTTTCATAACTTACCCCCCGAACTCAAAATCTTTTCAAAAAGGTCTTTCCTGTTCTTTTCACCTTTCCTAAATAAATTGGATAAAAGAAAAGTCGGTGGCGACTCTTGCTAACCGCAACATGTTTTGCGAAAACAAAATTAAAAAGTCCGTTCTCCACCGTATTACAGAACTGGCGACTCTGCTGGGGATGGAGAAAATAAATCTTCAAATCCTGTTTGGAATGACTCTACTGGGGATTCATACTTTCTGTTTGGGAATATTCCGCTGGGGATCTTTGACTTCCGCTTAGGGATTTCAGTATTCTATCAGGAGAGTCGGTAGTCCGTTGTTCAATCTTCTTAAACCTGAGGAGTTAGATTGGCATGTCTACCATTCGTGATCTGAAGGTGGAAGAGGATTGAACAACTGGTGATGACCAGACGAATAATATCAATAGGAGACTAGTAACAACTAGACTTCACAGGTGAAATTGGTGACGACCGGACAGGCAAAATCAAAAGGAAGCTAGTAAAACCTAGACTTCAAAGAGAGACTGGTGATGACCAAACAAAATAAATACCAATAATGATTAGATTTGCAACGTGTGCCAATACCAATTAGACTTTCATCAGAGATTGCTAGTAACGACTAGACTTTAAATGTATGGTAACAACCAGATTCAACAGTACCAATGACGATTGGATTACAAAGCAGAGATACTAGTGACGACTAGACTTCAAGGGGATACAGGTAACAACCCGGAGTTCAACAAAATGTCAGTGACAACCGGATGTAAGCAGGAAATTGGTGACGACCAACAATCTCAACAGAGGTGTCAGTTACCACTGGGCTTGGGGTCAAAGGGCTACAGCCGACAACAAAGACCTGGAGAGATGCTAAATACATATGACATGGCATGATGCGGATGCTTAATGATATGCAAGAGCTGACTCTAAAGAGAGGCAAAGAAACCGGGGACTCAAAAGGAAATGGATAAACATATTCACTCCGCTGGGGAAGCAAAGACTCACACTGAATTTGGGGAATAGAAAAGTCCAGAGGTTTATTGGGAAATACACCCACTTCACTTCGAACATTCGAACATGTATCACATGGAGGATACTGGGGAACTTCTCTTCGATCTTGGTAACCACACACGACCAAAGGATCAATCCAAAGACGTATTGTCAATTAATTCATGCTTCATTGGGAATTTCATGCAATGGTCTAAGAGTGCTTCTGCCACAACAAGACTCCTTGGGGAACATGTGATTTTACTAAATCAATCCACAGGCCAAAGTAAATTATGTTTTCATTTCGTTTTCAAAAAAACTATTTTTATTTCAAAACTTTTCGCTTTCAAAATCATTATTAACAAATAAATGACATTTTGCATAACAAGGAAAAGTAGAGAAATGGTAAGTAACAAAAATTGAATGGTCCAAAATCTGATATTATTCAAGAATGATAGCTTGCAAATGGCAAAGCTCCATGGAACATTACAATTTGAAAATTGCAATAAGGAAAGGTTACATTGAATCCAATGACCACTAATAGCCCTAATAACTAAAAATTCTCCAAAACCTTGCTTCTGACGAGAGCGGCGACCTTGAACATCTTCTTGGATTCTTCTGCAAAGGTGACAACCCATCTGATGCAGTGAAATGCCTTTTTCCCCTAACTTTTTCCTGGATTGCCCTTTCGGGTTTTTAATCCACCGGGACGCTCATTTTTGCCTAAGTCTCCCTTTCGGGTTTTCAACTTAGCGAGCTCTTATTTTTTTGTTTTCATCCCTAACTTTTGCCTGGATCTCTTTCGTAGGTTATGATCCACCGGGAGACCCTTTTTTTACTAAGTCACCTTTCTAGGTTTTCGACTTAGCGGGTTCTTTATGCATAATATTTTCTTACTGCATCAGAGTTCACAGAGTGTGTGAGCTGTTCACCATCCATTGTTGTGAGAATAAGTGAGCCTCCTGAGAAGACTGTTTTCACCACAAATGGGCCTTCATAGTTGGGCTCCCATTTTCCACTCATATCCTTATGAAATGGAAATATTTTCTTGAATACAAGTTCTCCTTCTCGAAATTCACGGATACAAACCTTCTTGTCGAATGCCCTCTTGATCCTCCTTTGATACAACTGACAGTGACACATCACAGTCATGCGCTTCTCGTCAATAAGGTTTAGTTGATCAAGCCTTTCTTGAACCCACTCTGCTTCATCAAGCTTGGTTTCCATCAGGACCCTCAGAGATGGTATCTCAACTTCAATGGGAAGAATGAAATCCATCCCATACACCAAAGAGAAAGGGGTTGCCCCTGTCGAAGTTTGAACGGAAGTTTTGTATCCATGCAAGGTAAATGGCAGCATCTCATGCCAATCCTTATAGGTCTTCACCATTTTCTGCAGAATCTTCTTGATGTTTTTATTTGTAGCTTCGACGGCTCCATTCATCTTAGGATGGTAGGGAGAAGAATTGTGGTGCTCAATCTTGAAGCTTTCACACAACTCCTTCATCGTCTTGTTGTTCAAATTCGTCCCGTTATTTGTTATGATTCTACTTGGAATTCCATAAGACAAATAATCTCTTTCTTGATGAAACGAGCAACCACTTGCTTAGTTACGTTGGTGTAAGATGCGGCTTCGACCCACTTTGTGAAATAATCAATAGCCACCAATATGAACCGATGACCATTGGAAGCTTTAGGCTCGATTGCCCCAATCATGTCAATGCCCCACATAGAAAAAGGCCAAGGTGATGACAACACATTTAACAATGTTGGAGGTATATGCACCTTGTCGGCATAAAATTGGCATTTGTGGCATTTTCTGGCATATTGGATGCAATCGGTCTCCATAGTCAACCAGTAATATCCAACCCTCAAAATCTTCTTGGACACGGCATGTCCATTAGCGTGGATGCCAAATGATCCTTCATGAATATCTCGAATTAACAGGTTCGCTTCTCATCTGTCAACACATCTAAGCAAGACCATGTCGCAATTCCTCTTGTAAAGCACATCATTTCTGAGAAAGAACTTGGACGCCAATCTCCTTAAAGTATTCTTATCAAGAGATGTAGTGTTAGCTGGATATTCCTGATTCTTCAGATAGTTCCTGATATCGTGGAACCATGGTTTCCCATCTACTTCTTCTTCAACCAACTGGAAGTAGGCAGACTTAGTCTTACGCTCAATACTAATAAGTGGTGCTTCATCAACAAAATTGACCTTCCACATCGAGGCTAGCATGGCCAAAGCATCAGCTATATGGTTTTCCGACATTGGAACATGACGGAAAGCGATCTCATCAAAGTACTGGATCATCTCCATAATATAGGCACGATATGGAATCAGCTTCTCATCTTGAGTTTCCCATTCGCCCTTAACTTGATAGATAACCAAAGCTAAATCCCCACTGACCAAGATTTTGATTCGGAGATCAATAGCTGCTTCAAGGCCTAGAATGCATGCTTCATATTCAGCATGTTGTCCGTACATTCAAAACAAAGTCTTGCTGTAAATGAAGTATAACCACCATCAGGATTCATCAACACAACACCTACGCCATGCACACTGTAGTTAGAAGAGCCATCAAACATCATTTTCCAACGCGAACCTGGTTCGGGACCTTCATCAGGGCCATGTTATTCACAATCTTTCACCACCATGATATCTTTATCCAGAAATTCAAACTTGAGAGGTTCATAATCTTCCACAGGTTGATCAGCAAGGTAATTTGACAAGATACTCCCTTTGATAGATTTCTGAGTGACGTATTGGATGTCATATTCGAACAACAACATATGCCAACGGGCAAGTCTCCCAGTCTGAGAAGGCTTCTCAAAGATATACTTTATTGGATCCATATTCGAGATCAACAAAGTAGTATGACATATTATGTACTTCCTCAGACGTCTGGCGGCCCATGATAGAGCACATCAAGTCTTCTCTAAAAGTGAATATCGACTTTCACAGTCAGTGAATTTCTTGCTTAAGTAGTAAATGGCGTGCTCTTTACGTCCAGTCTCATCATGTTGGCCCAACACGCAACCCATAGATCTTTCCAGTACAGTCAGATACATGAAGAGTGGTCTTCCTGGGACTGGTGGGACCAAGATAGGAGGTTCTTGTAGATAACCCTTAATCTTGTCGAAGGCTTGCTGACAATCTGAATTCCACTCAATAGTCTGATCCTTGCGGAGCAACTTGAAGATAGGTTCACAAGTGGGGGTCATATTGGAAATAAACCTTGAAATGTAGTTCAAGCGTCCAAGAAAACATCTAACTTGCGTTTCGGTTTGCGGAACTGGTATCTCTTGGATAGCTCGAACCTTATCAGGGTCCACCTCAATTCCTCGTTGACTAACAATTAAACCAAGTAGTTTTCCATATCTTACACCAAAGGTACACTTTGCAGGGTTCAGCCTCAATTGGTACTTCCTGAGTCGTTTGAACAACTTCAACAGATGATCCAAATGGTCCTCTTCGCTTTGTGACTTGGCAATCATATCATCGAAGTACACCTCAATTTCCTTGTGCATCATATCGTGAAAAAGAGTGACCATCGCTCTTTGATATGTTGCCCCTGCGTTATTCAAACCAAAGGGCATAACCTTATAATAATAGGTTCCCCAAGGAGTAATAAATGTAGTCTTGTCCATATCAGTAGGATCCATCCTGATCTGGTTATAACCAGAGAAACCATCCATAAATGAGAAAACTGTGAAGCAAGCGATGTTGTCCATAAGAGTGTTAATATGTGGTTGAGGGAAATCGTCCTTTGGACTTACCTTGTTCAGATCCCTATAATCTACACACATCCTAACTTTACCATTCTTTTTTAGCACCGGCATGATATTGGCTACCCATTCAGGGTATTTTGAAACTGCCAGAAAACCTACGTGGAGCTGTCTTTTGACCTCATCTCTAATCTTCAGAGCCATATCAGGTCTACTTCTTCGGAGCTTTTGCTTTACAGGTGGGCACTCGGGCTTAAGCGGTAGCTTGTGAACAACTATGTCTGTGTCCAAACCAGGTATGTCTTGATACGACCATGCAAACACATCAACATACTCTTCTAGAAGCTTCACCAAGCTGTGTCTGATCTCGGCCCCAAGTGTAGTACCAATCTTGACCTCTTTCTTGTCTTCATCAGTGCCAAGATTAATGGTGTCAACCTGCTCCTCATGTGGCTGAAGGTCTGTGTACTCATACTCGCACATTTGTGCCAATTCATCAGGAACCTCATAATCTTCTTCATCCCCCTCTTCAGCTTGGTCTATGGGTGAGTCGAAGTCAAAAGTGAAAGTAAGGTCATCAGATTCAACAGGTTTTGGAATGATGCTGCATGTTTGGAACGATTTATTTTATTAAAGACACAAAGACAAATGCAAAAAGAAAAAGTTTTTGGTGGTTTTTGAAAGATAGCCATTTTCTTTTAAAAGTAAAAGAAAAAAATAGTAAATGAAACAATGAGAATTTAACAAAATATCTTCATTGATTATAACAATTTTGAAAGCGTGGTGGCCCTACAAAATAATCCAATAGCTTTAGGCATAGCTATGGAATTTGAAAACAACAACAAAAGACAAACAAAATACTCTGGCAAAGGAATAAACACAGGGATTTTTACTGCTTCCCAGTTGTCCAATGCGGCATCACACTGAAATACCAAATGGCTAACAGCTTCATCTTCTTGGTCTACAATCACAACATTGACTTGAAAGCCTTTGCTGATAAATACCTCTTGGATTGTCTTCGGACGCCCTATAGCGGAGGTTGAAGCTCTACCACGAGTTGGTTTGTAACCCAACCCATGGTGATTCAGCTTCTTCTTTACTTCAATGATTTCTCCCCAACCTGCATTAGTGCCTTCTTCAATAGTCGCCTTTATGCTCTGAGCAGATGCAAAGGATAAACCACTCTTAACCACCGGTTCTTCGACTTCCAACAGTACAACATTGGCTATTTCAAGCGCCTAGAAAGAAGTTTCCAGTGTGTCCTCGTCATCCTCGATATACCTGAATGAAGACAGATTACTTACCATCAATTCCTCCTCACCATGAACAATTATCAACTTATCATCAACGACGAACTTCATTTTCTGATGCAATGTGGAGGTTACTGCGCCAGCAACATGAATTCACGACCTTCCCAACAAACAACTGTAAGCTGGGTTGATATCCATCACTTGAAATGTGATATCAAAGACATGCTGACCAATTAAAATTGGTAGCTCCACTTCTCCAATTACTGTCCTACAAGAACCATCAAAAGCCTTGACGATCAAGGAAGTAGCTTTCATTTCTGTCCCTCTGTAAGCAAGGTTGGTAAGTGTTCTTTTGGTCAAAACATTCAAAGATGAACCTGTATCAACAAGTACTCGAGCCAAAGCATCCTCCTCACACTTCACAGACATATGCAATGCACGGTTGTGATTTTTACCTTTTCTTGGAAACTCTTCATTGCTGAAGCTAAGGGTGTTACAAGCAGTAATGTTTGCATTCACAGAATCAAATTGACCAACTGTAATGCCTTGAGCTACGTGGGCCTGAGCCAACAACTTCTGTAAAGCAGCCCTATGAGCAGGGGAGCTCATCAGGAGAGACAAGATGGATATCTTTGACGGTGTCTGGTGAAGTTGGTCGATAACTTTGTAGTCGCTTTTTCTTATGATTCTAAAAAATTCGACCTCTTCGTCATTCACAACCACCTCCTTATCCCTGGCAGGTACAGTAGTAGTAGTTTCTTTTGGAGGAACTTCCTTTACTACAGGTTGATAAATACGACCACTCCGGGTCATCTTGCTTGCCCCAACAATATTTGTCACATCTTCCTGAACACCTTCCACATCTTTCTTCGAGATAACCTTTCCAGATTCCTAATCAATCATCGTTACATCATACTTCCACGACACAACTGTATTATCTTTTAAGTGGAATGGACTAGGTTTCTGAATAGCCACCAGTCTAGGCTGGCTGACTGGTGGATCGACAGGCTTTGTAATGTTGAACATTGGCTTTGGCTTATTGAAAACCAGAGTTGTAGAGCTTGACTCTGGCAAGTTGAACACTGGTACCTTGTCACCTGGCTTTGGAAAATTAAAGATCGGTTCAATCACTGACACCTCCTCTTTCTTCACTTTGCTACCCACTTGAAAGAAACGGTTGTCAATCAAATTATGAATATCCCTCTGAACCAACAAACAACCTTTTGGATTGTCAACACAATCTTCACATTCTAAATGACAACTTGTAACCAAACCAGCCTCTACCAACTTAGCAGGAAAGGATCGGAGCGGAGTCCTGATCTCAGCAACATCAAGAATCAAAGTCTCTTAAGATGAATCTTCAACATCATTTACTACCCCATGGGTGGGCATAGGATTGCTTTTAATATTCGGATGAGAGTCACCAAAAGATAAAATTTTCTTCTCCATCGGTTCCCTCACAATATTTTTCAATGCAAGGCACCCTTCAAAATCATGACCGGGAGCACCCTCATGAAAAGCACAGTGAGAGTTTGGGTTATAGTAGGGTAGAAGCTTCTCTGGAGGCGGACCCAATGGTCTTGTGGCTATCAAACCTTATTGTACCAAAGAAGGATACAACTCTGCATATGTCATCGGGATGGGAGAACTAGGAGGTTTCACACAATGTCTTCTGTAAGGAGCATTTAGATGAGGAGGCTGGGTCCTTTATTGTTACTGATATGTAGGAGAATTGAGTGCTCGTTGATGATTTTGTTGTTGTTGGACTGGCTGATAGACCGGTACCTGTTGCACTGGTTGAAAGACTGGAACCTGATTGTTGAATGCGGGTGTGACCGATGCCACATATGGTTGTTGGGCATACTGTACAGGATACACTGGCTGCTGAACATAACCTTGTTAAGGTTGCTGTTGTTGTTGGTAAGGTTGCTGTTGTTATTGGTAAGGTTGCTAATGTTGTTTCCAAGACTGGTTTTTCTTCCTTCCTATCATAACAAAATTTGTCTCTCCCTCCTTCTTTTTTTGAAAGTTACCAGAAGGTTTCTTGGCATTATTAGTGCTTGAGCTACCAGAAGTGTTAGTCATTTTACCATTCTTCAATCCTGACTCCACCTTTACACCTACAACCACAATATCTGCAAAATTGGCTGACACACTGTTGATCTTTCTCTCATAAAATTTTGGTCTCACCTTGTCTACAAACCAATCGGCCAGCTCTTTCTCAGTCAACGGAGGTTCCACCTGGGAGGCATTTTCCCTCCAGCGCTGTGCATATTCTTTGAAAGATTCTGAACTCTTTTGCGACATGCTTAAGAGTTGCCTTCTATCTGGAGCCAAATCCATATTGTATTTATAGTGCTTACCAAAAGCATCAGATAAATCCTGGAAAATGTGAATGTGGGATTGATCCAGACTTAGGTACCAGCTGGCTGAAGTCCCTTTCAGACTGTCCTGGAAGCAATGGATCATTAACTTATCATTGTCCACATAAGCAGCCATCCTCCTGTAATACATAATCAAGTGTGATCTTGGACAAGTTGCGCCTGAATATTGATCGAAACTAGGAATTTTGAATTTTGGAGGGATCACCGGTCCAGATACTAAACACATGTCTCTGGCATCAGCACCAAAGATGTTATTTCCTTTCATTGCTCTTACCTTCCTCTCAATAGTCTCTACACTCTCCTTCAACCTTTTGTGACGTTCATCACCCTCTTCAGACATATCTGGGGTGTCGTACACTTGCTGTGGATTATGAAAATAAGGACATACTTGAGCTTGTATAGTAGCCGGTGCAAAAGTTGGAATGGCTTGAGGAATTTCTGATCCCAAGGGAATAACTTATTGAGTAGTTGGCACCGTGACAAGTGGAGGTACAATACCCACAGGTAAACTAAAAGGTGGCACATTTGCAACATTAACTGTTGTTGGTGGCGGTTCCACAGTTGCATTGGTAATCTCAGAAACTACGGTGGCTTGAGTGTCCATTTTTGCTTTGATAACCTGCAACACTTCCATTATCTGCCCCACACTTCCGCATAGGTCTTCTAATTCATCATTGACCTGTCGAACTCCACATTTTGTTCTGCCATTCTCGGACGAGCTCGAGCTCGGGTGTTGTATTGATGTTGCAGTGTGAATAGGTGAAGACAAGGCGACGAGATGAGCCACGACAAAAGGAATGCACATACAATGATATGAATGTATGGGACGCAATGCAAATGCAAAACAAAAATAATCAAGGAACCCAATATCATATTTGCAAACACTATAACAATGGAGAGTGCAACTTTTGTATACCCAAACAGGCCCACTTCATTAATTAAAAACTGAAAGTTTTACAAAACAAATAGTACACCCTAAGAGCCATTACATAAATAGTCAAATACAGGGAAATAGAACCAAAGAAACTAAGAATCTAATCCTTGCGATGAAGACCCTTCTCCTCCATGTAGTTCTTTCTCAAGGTCGTCAATCCGCTCCTGCATCTTTGCTTTTTCAAGAATGAGCTCCTCCAATGCAATCTTCAGCTCCTCTTCTTCACTCGTGGTGGTCAAAATTAGGTCCCTAGAAGCCAAAGACATGGGCGCATAATGAGGGTAGGGTATCCTCATCTTAAGGGCCCTTTCTCGTACCCACAACAGGTAAGATTCAGAAACAGTGCAATCAGGATATCCCAACGCGGTCATCCCCTTTTTATGTATGTGACGCCAGGCGTACAGGATTTTGGCCTTGAGCCAAGGGTTTTCTCCATCCTCGAGGAAAAGTATTTCCAAATTGATAGGGTTGGATTCCTCCTTCATCGGGTATCTAAGCTGACAACGACCAAGGACATGGTTGTAGCTGATACATCCTTTAGTGCCAAGAAGAGGCACGTTAGGGAATTCCCCACAGTTATGGATCATGACGACTCCTCCATACATTGGATCATGCCACTCAATATCTGAATGAGTGAGTGACATGATTTTCTTGGACCATGTGAGCCCATCCTTCAAGTCCCAGAAAGTTGCAGACCTCGATAGGTGCGAAATAAACCACCTATAGAGGAGAGCAACGCAACAAGTTATCTGACCCCCTCCATGAGAATTTCTCAAGTGAATAGAGTGATTGGCTTCAGTCAACAAAGTAGGGACTAGATTCTTGAGCATGAAGATCTTGATGGCATTAATATCGACGAAGTCGTCAATATTTGGGAACAAGAATAACCCATAATCTAATAAAGCGAAGGTGGCTTCAAAAGTCTTCGTATACTTCTTGTCATCATGATACTGAGCTTTCTCAAACAAGAACTTGGTCGGCAGTCCAAGGGGCCCTCCCTTGATAGTCATGTGAGCTTGAATATCGGACAACCTCAGATGCGTAGTGTAGCTGCGATTTTTGTCGGTGACGCGACCACCTTATCGCAAATGGGTTTCTCCTCACCGCAATGGTAGGAGCGGGGTGCTACTTTCTGATTTCTTATTTATCCCGTGAAGCTGGAAGGGAAAGGGAAGCTATCTAAAACTAACCTTGCACGCGAATGTTTAATTGAACAAACGCTAAGAGAGATTCGGGGAGTTCGGGGTCAGGTTATACAATGGGGAGTTGTCAGTTATTCATCCTATATATGGTTATCCACAGGTTGTTAGCATTAGGCTTTGCTTTGTACTTGATGGTGTTTATCTGTAAATGGGAAAGTTTCTTCTTTGTAGGGATTTTTGTGAGAGAGAGTAAGTGTTTGATGATTTTGGTGAGGTACTGGACCTTAGTTTTGATTGGTATGAAGGTACTGAACCTAAAGTTTTTGATTGGTAGCTCGCTAATATTTCGTAATCTTATGCCTACGTATTCCCGTTAAAGAAACAGGGAAATCAGAGCAATCGTAGTTCCTCATATTCTATGGGAGGAAGAGATGTTTTGGTGTCTTGTTCAAAGCCCAAGATTGAAGCTAAGTGGTTGAGTATTTGTGTCTTGTTCAAAGCCCAAGATTGAAGCTAAGGGTTTGACTGAGAGAGAATTTGTCATCTCTAAAGGGAGACATCTCGTCTGTTTATCACAATGGTTGGGTGACTGATTGTAAAGAAGAATTACTTTAACTGGGATATATGAATCCACAATGCCATAATTTCCTTTATGAAGGATGTTATCCTGAAAGAGGGAACTTTAACTCAGTATAGAGCAATGCCATTTTTCCTTAGAAATATTTCATGCTAAGAGAGGGACAGTGGCATGGATGTAAATAATCCAGAGGTTTGCCGCTTATAGCAATTAGATGAGAGAGGAAGTTTACTAGGATAAAATATGGACTACAACTTGGATATTTGAATCAACAAGTGTGCCACTTACATCAGTTATCTGGGATGAGGGTTTGTTTTGATTTTTTGTCTTGTGTAGTGATATACAGAGAAATGCTTTCCGGCAGAGAGATTGTGATTTCCTCTGAATGGATTTTGGTTTTTTGTGTGCCTTGATCAAAGCCCAAGGTTGAAGCTAAGATATTGATTGACTCCAATGGGGAAGTCCTTATACAAAGCCTAAGAGGAGACTGGAAAAGGCTGACTCAACAAGAGAGTGTTTATGTGTCTTGTATAAAGCCCAAGATTGAGGCTAAAAGTGAGTTGACTCGTTTGGGGATATCATTATATAAAGCCTAAGAGGAGGCTGGGAGGAATCGACTCCGTTGGGGAGGTATTTATCTGTCTTGTACGAAGCCCAAGATTGTGGCAAAAAGAAGATTTTTTGATTCCACTGGGGAATATTTGTAGGTGTCTTGTACAAAGCCCAAGATTGAG
This sequence comes from Lathyrus tuberosus, assembly GCA_022829125.1. Classification (NCBI taxonomy): domain Eukaryota; kingdom Viridiplantae; phylum Streptophyta; class Magnoliopsida; order Fabales; family Fabaceae; genus Lathyrus; species Lathyrus tuberosus. The sequence continues at coordinate 17,252,743 of JALAZF010000016.1, forward strand.
GCTGAAAAGGAGAAGATTGACTATGTTGGAGAGTATGGTTTGTCCTGTATAAAGCCCAAGGTTGAGGTTGGAAAGAGGTTCAACTCTGTTTAGGGAAATTTATATGGTGTCTTTTACAAATCCCAAGATTGAGGCTACAAAATATTTGACTGACTCAGCTGAAGATATTTATGGGTGTCTTGTACAAAGCCCAAGATTGAAGCTGACTTTTTGCTGAGGAAAAGAAGGATCATTATACAAAGCCTAAAAGGAGGCTGAGAGAGATGATTATTCAACAAGAGAGTGTTCTTAGGTGATTGACTCAACAAGAGAGTATCTTTGTGTGTCTTGTACAAAGCCTAAGATTGAGTCCAAAAAAGGGTTGACTCAACAAGAGAGTGCTTTTATCTGTCTTGTACAAAGCACAAGATTGTGGCTGAGCAAGCTGGAGAAATCATTATACAAAGCCAAAGAGGAGGCTAAAAAGGGTCGACTCAACAAGAGAGTGCCTTAAGGTAATTAACTCAACAAGAGAGTGTTTAAAAATCCTTATACAAAGCCTAAGAGGAGGCTGATTTCTGCTAGGGGAAATCATTATACAAAGCCTAAGAGGAGGCTGGAAAAGATTGACTCAACAAGAGAGTGATTTTATCCGTCTTGTACAAAGCCCAAGATTGAGGCTAAAAACGGTTGACTCAATAAGAGAGTGCTTTTTAAAGCTAGATCTACTGAGGAAAATCATTATACAAAGCCTAAGAGGAGGCTGGCTTCTGCTGTGGATTATTGAGATCCAGAGGCAGGTCCAAAGCGGGGAATCAACTCTTGCTGAGGGTTCCAGAGGAGTTGAAGTATCAGATGCCTTGAGGTTCTAATGATAAGCTGACCCTAGCTGGGGAAATTTAGGATAAAGATTGAGTTTTAAATCCTGTGAGGATTTTAATTTTACTGGATATTAATCGAATGACCAGGGTTTCTCCTGTATTCGTAGGGAACTTGAGAATGTCTTTGAGATCCAAGAGGAGATTAGACTGTCCAAGTCTAATGGTATGAAAGGGTTTATCTTTGTATGATGCCCAAGAGGAGGCTGGTATTTTAAGGGATGAGTATCAACCCTAAATTGTCCAAAGTTTTGACTCTTTAGAAAGACTACTCTAACAAAGGATGACTAAGTTCTGTCTTATACCTTTAAGAGGTCTTCAGGGTCCTTGTATTAAGCCCAAGAGAAGGCATGAGAACTTCTAAGAAGCCGGAGGGTCCTTGTACAAAGCCCAAGAGGAGGCGGGGATTCTTTTAGGAAGCCTGTGGGTCCAAACTTAAGAAAAGTTCAAGAAAAGTTTCACCGGGAATAATCTTTTCTTTAATGAACAGTTCTAGGGTTTGAAGAAATTCAAGAGAGGTTTCACCGAGAATTAATCCTCTATGGGGAAATGAATTTCTTTGACAATTTCTAATAGTGACAGTCTGAGAAAAGTTTCACCGGGAATAATTCCTTTCTCTTTGTTCCATATTGCTTAAGCCCAAGAGAAGACAAGACTATATCTGGAATTCCTATGGGATACTAGTTTTGATTGTGTTGAAAGAGTGACCACTAGCTCTATCTAGTTCTAGACCTAATTACCGGGGAAAACTCTAAACAGATATACAAGTATATATACAGCTGATATATGACAAGTATTTAAGAGGATATGAAAGAAGGACTTACAGGTGAACAAGCTTCCAGCAATACAGTTATATATATATATATATATATATATATATATATATATATATATGAAAGCATGTAAAGAAAGCTGATAAAACTTACAGACGAGCAAGCTTCCATTGTAACAGCTGTATGGTTAGTTGTTCAAGAATTTAAAGAAATTTTTGATAACAACTGTGAGTTTTAACCTAAATCAAAAGGGAAGTTATTTTTGAAAAGGTTGTTGGGGCTTATACTCAAGGAGAGGCCCAAATGAAAAACAGTAATTGTACCGTTATTTTGTAAACTGTATCGAGACTTATACAATGACTGAGGCCCACAAAGGTGATATTTATGAAGAAGGTTGGGTCTTACAACTCAAGGAGAGGCCCAAGGGTTTGAAAAAGAAAAGAAATAGGACTTACAACACAAGGGTAGGCCCAATTGACTTTTGTTTAAAAGGTGGCGATCACGCCGAGATTTTTGAAAATGCATTGGGACTTATACAATGACTGAGGCCTAATTTTATTTATTTACAAAGGATGGGACTTACACTCTATCAAGAGGCCCAAAGTTTTATTTTTGTACAAGTGATGGGGCTTACAACTCAAGAAGAGGCCCAAATGATTTATTTGAAAAGGCGACGATTGCTTCGCGGTTTTGAAAACCACAGAGGGACTTATACAATGACTGAGGCCCCAAAAATTTGTGTATTTATAAAGGGGATGGGTGTTATACTCTAATAGAGGCACAAAAGTGTTTTTAAGAAAAGGAATGGGACTTATAGCTCAAGGAGAGGCCCATGTGATTTTGAAATGAAATGGCGATCGAGATTTTTAAAACGTATCGGGTCTTATACAATGACTGAGGCCCAAAAAGGTTTTGGTTTAAGAAAGGGGATGGGTCTTACACTCTATTAGAGGCCCAAAAGGTGTTTGAAAATTTAAAATCGAGAGGAAACCCTAATTTTAAATAAAAATGTCATTTTTCAAAGGAAATTTAAATAATAAATGATAAAATATCAAATATATTCAAAAACAAGTTGTACACTTTGAAAAATATTTTGAAAAATCATGTTTAATCATATGAAAGCTTGAAATTCAATTGGTTTTGAAAGATCAAAGTGGGAATTTCATTTAAAAATGTTTAAAAACAATTAAAATGAAATTAATTACAAAAATTCTAACAATATTAAATAAATAATATAAATTGGATTTTTTTGTAAAAATAAAATATTTAAACATTTTTGTGAATTTTGAGAAAAAGAATCAATAAAAAATGATAAATAATCAGAGAGAAATGAATTTTTGAATCAATTAAACAAAATAACTAAAATTCAAAAATTTGAATTATAGCGCCAAGAACACTTGGTTTTTGCCCGCGTCCTCTGTTTTTGCAGATTTGTGTTTTCTCACTTTTCTCCATGATTTCTCAATGGTTTTGCACGATTCAAGTACCAATCTTGTTCGTTTTTGAACCAGGATCACAACCATATAGATTAATTGCATTTATATTAAGTATGGAGAAAGAAATCACCAGAAAACCTCAAGAACCCTAATTTCAACATGAACACAATGAAATTCCATACACGATGGATTCATGGCTATTGATTGCGGGTTATTACTCTACATACATGCATAAACAAGATGGTAACTCAAAAATTCATTCATGATGCATGGATCATAGAGTTTGAAGGGTTCAGGCTTACCTCTTGCAGCTGGTGATTGAGTTTGGTGATGGAGGTGTTACAGCTAGGTTCCAATAATCTGGACAGCTTCCTTAGGTGCCAAGGAGTGTGTTTGAAAGCTTGGAGTGGATTGAAATAAGCTGGAACTGGTTGTGGTACCTCAACTACAACTCTGTCAAGAACTTGAGCAATTGGCTGGTGATTTTGTGAATTTGATGTTCCAGATGTGATTTTGTGTTATGGATCACTCATACATGATGTTTATGAGGTGTGTGTGTGATTGGTTTGGTTGGAATCACTCTCAATCTCAAAATCTGATAGTGACTTGAGTTAGAAGTTAAAAATTGGAGTGAAGGAGAGATTTTGAGGAAAGCATCAGTTTGGGTGCTTTGGTGTACTCAAACTGATCACAAATAAGCTCTATTTATAGTGTGTCAAGTTTGTTTTGGCAGCAATAGTGTGTGGCAACTACAGCAGGTCTATGGCCAATGTGGATCAAATGGAATCTCAAGTCTCCTCTAGCCATTGACTTGAGGTTAGAGCACAGGCCTATGGTCTATTGGTTCAGAGATAAAGCTTGACTCATTTAGTTAAGCTTGCATCAGTTCATGCCACCTTGATGCATCCATTGAATGCATTGAAACAAAATTGGAGTCTTGGCACTTTTTAGCCTTTTTAGGTTTGTTAGGGTTATATGTAAATTCTTGGACTTTGGAGGCTTGGGGATCAGATCATTCCCCTTAAAATTTGTCCTCAGATGTGTCCAAATGGATGACAAGGCTTGGAGTTGTCCAATTTTTCCAAATCGAGCAAAACACCCAAGTCTGCCTTGCCTAGGACAGTTGGAAATGGTGATTTTGAGGGATTCATATCTCCTTGCTCAGGTTGAGTTATGGGAGGCTCTTGTGCTTTTTAGAAAGCCCTCATATGATACAATACATGTGTGATCATAGTTTGTTTTGAAACTATTTGAGTCCAACTGAAAAATCCTCATGAACATTGATGTCCAAAGTTGATAACTTATGCAGATTTTCACTAAGTGTTGAAAAAAGTGTCATTTTCATGTTTTTGTCATTTTGATCACTCCATAACTTAAAATCCATAAAGAATTGGAGTTGGAGGTAGTTGAAGCTTTTGTAGAGTGTAGCAAGACCTACAAATCTAGCTTTGGATCACCCAAAATGGTTGCTTGGATCAAACGTTATGGTCCTTGGAAGTTGGTACCAAAACTATTTTTGTTCCATAACTTAGAAAATTTTTGGTTTCTCATGGTTGCCCCTTTTGCACGAAACCTCACTTTTCTTGATTTTTCTTAATGAATGATGATCAATACCATACATTAACATTATTTTTGACTTAGGGGAACCATATTTGTGAAAAAATCCAAAAAGTCAAACTTGATTTTGTGCACAGTTGACTTTTTATCGGATGAAATCCAAACTGTGCGATCCTTTGTGAAATCAAGTCCTTGACCTAAATCAAACCTAATGGATGGATTCCATAGGTGTTATAGGGTGTATTGAATCATGTCCCAAGGTTTTGGAGCATGTCTTGGTCAAAAGTCAAAGATACAGTTGACTTTTTTCCTCAAAACCCTAATTGTGGTCCTGGAGAAATTGAAACTTGTGAATCAAGCTTCTTGGATCAATACATTGTTGAAAATGGATCAATGTAGGGTATTTGAGGTCCTAAAATCATGTCTTGAGGTCTTGGCTCATATCTTGCCTCAAAAGTCAACTTAGGGGTGAATTAGGTCAAGAAACCCTAATTCTTGATTTTTGATGAATGCATCCCCTGAGGCAAATTTCACTTGATGATTGGGTCCATGAGGTCCCTTGAAGTATCTTGGGTTGTGCTTTGAAGCATTGGCTCATGCCCAGAGGAAAAATTCCATCTGGAGGCCTTGGTCGATCAAAACCCTAATTTGGTTACACTGGCGATCTTAAGGCTTGATCCACTTGGAATGTTGCAACTTTGTACTTGATTCTTGATGTGGGAGTCCTCTTGATCCTTTATGGATGTTTTAAGAGGTTAGACAAGTTGAAGATCATGTCATTTCTTGATTGATCTTTTGTCTAAGTGCTCTGAGAGGGCTTAAACCCTAATTCTTGATTGTGGTGAATGCTCCACCATCCTTGAGGAGATTGATGAGGCATGAAAGTACATCCATATTGTGATGATGATTTTCACAATGATGGGAAATCTTGGTGGTCAAAATTTGGGGTATGACAGATGCCCCTATTTAATCTTCTTGGACCCGAAGGTGTGAATAGCGAAGGTATTCGGGCATTCGGGGTGCAAGAGGATTAGATATCAGAATACCCAAAATTTTGACAGTGATTATGAATGGCAGTTCGCTCATCCATCTTCTTTTGCTAAGCAAAGATACTTAGAAAAGTGTAAAATTTCCCCCTCGATCCTGGTTTTCAGCCAAGGAACTGGTCTAGGTTTCTGAAATAAACTTCCCCATGATCCTGGTCTTTAGCCACGGAACTGGTCTCAGTTTCTTTTGGAATAAACCTCCCCTCGATCCTGGTCTTCAGCCAAGGAACTGGTGTAGGTTTCTAAAATAAACTTCCCCTCGATCCTGGTCTTTAGCCATGGAACTGGTCTCAGTTTCTTTTGGAATAAACCTCCCCTCGATCCTGGTCTTCAGCCAAGGAATTGGTCTCAGTTTCTTTTGGAATAAACCTCCCCTCGATCCTGGTCTTCAGCCAAGGAACTGGTCTAGGTTTCTGAAATAAACTTCCCCTCGATCCTAGTCTTCAGCCACGAAACTGGTCTTAGTTTCTTCTTGTCGAGTTCCTTCTTTGACAAGGGACGCAATGTGTCGTAGCGGTCTTCATCAAACTTCTCGCCGTATTTTCCTGGGGAGATGCCATTTTATGGGAAAAGTTTTGTCATCAGACTTGCTGGGGAAACCCATTTGTGTGAGCTGTAGCGGTGCGCAAACTTCTTTGTTGGAGATGCCATTTGTTTACTCTATTGGGGAAAAATTAATCTCTTGAAAGACTGATTTTCCGCTTGGGGATATTACATCATACTTTTCTTCGAGATCTTCTCGGAGAAATTCCATGTGATTTCATCCAATTTGGAGGTGCTGATGACCTTATTGACAGCAAACCTTTCAGAGAGAAACTGCTGTATTGCCGAGAGTCTTCGGTTAAGAGGCTTTCTCTGGGGATTTTCCCTAATCTGGGAAAGCGAGAAATATCATCTTCGATGGTGAAGAGTGAAGTTTGTCGAATGCCTTCTTGCCTTTCAGAGGTTCAAGTTATCAAAGTGGTCGAGGGATCGTCTCCAATCCAGAAATAAACTGGGGAGAGCTTGTTTAGACGCTGCGTTTCCTAACGAGGAAAGGACTGACAACTCGACTGCTAAGAGGACTTTTATCACTTGGGAACAAGACCGACTAGAGTGATAGTGATGCAATATCAATTATGACTGTGAATCAATATGTATGTTTATGCTGATAAAATTGGCGCGACATACAGACTAATAGATGAACACAATTGGATACTCGGCCACTGTGGGGGATGAAAGTACCATTGGTGCAAATAGCAATCTTGCCCGGCTTAGGAGAAGTATTCCCTGTAGGGGAGAAAGAGTCGTTCAATTGATCTAAAGAGATAAGAACTCTGCCGGGAATATCAAATGGAAAAATCACATCTGAAACAGTTGATCCTTCATTCAGGCATACTGGTTTAGAAGGAGTAATTTGATTCTGCACTTTGAGGTTCAACCGCCTTCAGAGAAGCGATCAATGATCTTTTGATGTTCAATAGTCCAAAGAAATTGCCATCTTTGTTTAAAAAGAAAAAAAAATTTGACAAGTAAATTCATTTTTGTTTTATTTCAAGAATCGTTGATCATGTTAAAATGTCATTCTGTAAAGCTAAAACAAATGTGAATTGTAAACAAAAGAACTAGGGCTCAAATTTTATTGATAGGATGGAAATCAGCCAAGCGCGTGATCCCCTAGATCATTACAAAGTTTAGAAAATGGTAATTTAACGGAAAAGGGCTACATTGAAACATAACAACCGTTATTTATTTCACCAACTTTGAATTCTAGATATCCTGAGCTTCTGTCGAAGATGACCCTGACTGGAGTTTTCTGATGGATGGTATGACTGCTGAGGAGTTGAACTGATCAGACGTAGTTACTTGCCATTAATCCCTAACTTTTTCCTGGATTGTACTTTGAGATTTCCAATCCATCAGGATGATTTTTTTGCTTATGTCTCTAATTTTTGCCTGGACCACCCTTTCGGGTTTTCAATCCACCGAGACGTTTTTTTTATCTAGGCGAAGTATTTCTTGACTACATCAACTTTCGTGGGGTAGGAAAACTCCTCTCCATCCATGGTTGTGAGTCTCAAGGCACCGCCTGTAAAGGCTTTCTTGACCATATAGGGGCCGTCATAATTCGGAGTCCATTTGCCCCGGGAATCAGTGAGAAATGATTGTATCTTTTTGAGCACGAGGTCTCCTTTCCTGAAGACACGGGGTCAAACCTTTTTATCGAACGCTTTCTTCATTCTTTGGTGATACAACTGACCGTGGCATAGAGCCGTTATTCGCTTTTCTTCGATCAGGTTCAGTTCATCGTGTTGACTTTGACATCATTCAGCTTCTGTTAGCTTAGCTTCCATCAATACCCGGGTTGATGGGATCTCTACTTCTATGTGAAGAACTGCTTCCATGCCATATACTAGAGAGAAAAGGGGTTGCCCCTGTTGAAGTACGGACAGATGTGCGATAACCGTGAAGAGCAAAAGGAAACATTTCATGCCAGTCTTTGTAGGTTACAACCATCTTTTGAACAATCTTCTTGATGTTCTTGTTAGCTGCTTCTACCGCTCCGTTCATCTTAGGTCTGTAGGGAGATGGGTTATGGTGTTCGATTTTGAACTCAGAACACAACTCTTTCATCATCTTGTTGTTCAAGTTAGATCCATTATCAGTAATGATCTGGCTTGGAACACCGTAACGGCAGATGAGATTGTTCTTGATAAATCAGACCACAACTGGTCGGGTTACATTGGTGTATGACGCTGCTTCGAACCATTTGGTGAAGTAGTCAATGGCTACCAGGATGAAACGATGTCTGTTTGAAGCTTTGGGTTCAATCATGGCAATCATGTCGATTCCCCATATGGAAAAAGACCATGGAGAAGAAAGTACTTTGAGATGCGTTGGTGGTACATGGATTTTGTCAGCGTATATCTGACACTTGTAACACTTCCTCATCTACTTGTAGCAATCGAATTCCATTGTCAGCTAATAGTATCCCGCTCTCAGAAACTTTCTCGCCATTGTGTGTCCATTGGCATGAGTGCCAAAGGATCCTTTGTGAATTTCTTTTATCAGCATGTTTTTCTTCTGGTCTGTCTACGCATCGGAGCAAGACCGTGTCAAAGTTTCTCTTATAGAGTGTATCACTGCTTCGGAAGAAACTGCCAACCAGTCTTCTGAGAGTCTTCCTGTCTTTCCTGGATGCCCCAGGTGGGTACTCTTTTTCTGAAGGAAGCATTTGATATCGTGATACCAAGGTTTGTCGTCTATGACTGCTTTGATCGTGAAGATATAAGCGGGTCGTTCTAGGCGTATTATGTCAATCTTTAGTTCGTCTATCCATTGACCTACACTAATCATGGAAGAGAGAGTGGCTAGGGTCGTGATTTTCATCACGAGGGATATGATGAAACTATATTCTGTTGAAGAATGGCAATAACCTTCTCGCGTAGTCTTTGTAAGGAATCAGTCCTGATTGGTATGTGTTCCAATCTCCTTTGATCTGATTGATAACCAAGGCTGAGTCTCCATACACATCCAAGTTCTTGATCCTTATGGCGATCACTTCTTCGAGACCCATGATACAAGCTTCGTATTCGGCCTCGTTGTTTGTGCACTTGAATGTCAGTTGGGCAGTGAAAGGAATGTCGGTACCCTAAGGTGTTATGATGATTGCCCCAATTCCATTTCCATAATTGTTGACAGCTCCATCAAAGATTAGTCCCCATTGGGAACCTGGTTCTGGCGCTTCACTGGGTAGCGGTTCATCACAATCTTTCATTTTTAAGTACATGACATCTTCGTCTGGGAAGTCAAATCCGACTGATTCCTGATCGTCAATCGGTTGATGAGCCAAATGATTGGCTAAAATACTTCCTTTAACGGCTTTTTGAGCGTGGTATTCTATGTCATATTCTGATAACAACATCTGCCAACGGGAGATCCTTCCCGTGAGAGCAGGTTTTTCAAAGACGTACTTGATCGGATCCATTTCAGAGATCAACCAAGAAGTGTAGAAAATCATGTACTGGCGAAGACGTTTGGCTGCCCACGCCAGAGTGCAGCAAGTTTTCTCAAGCATAGTATACCGAGTTTCACAGTCGGTAAACTTCTTGCTCAGATAGTAGATGGAAAACTCTTTTCGTTTTGTTTCGTCTTGTTGGCCAAGTGCACAACCCATTTGTAGCGAGCGATTTTGGACGCGGTTCTTAAGCGCTGGTCGCTCTCTGCGGTTGAGCTTAAACTACAGGTTGATTCATTTTTTATCCTATTGTGAGCTGAATAAGGAAGGGAAATAGATGTCTCCAATTAACCCTGCTTGCATACTGAGTTTAAACAGCGGTCTGTTAGGTTACGAATGCCATCAATGTGGGGGGGCCTTTGTACTGGCTATTTGTATTTTCGCCAATACTGTTTTCTTTCTTTTTAGGACTTTCTAGCGGGGAACAAGGATTAGGATGTTAGGACTGATGCTTTTGAATTACTGCTTTTGATTGATGGAGATATGGGATTTGGGTTTTTTGTTGATTGCGCTCGCTAAGATCTTTTCTTTCGATCTTATGCCTACGTATTCCCGTTTATCGAAACAGGGAAATCAGAGCGTTCGTAGTTCCTCCTATTCTATGGGAGGAAATGGGTGTTTTGGTGTCTTGTTCAAAGCCCAAGACGTGAAGCGAAAGGTGATTTGTATCTTGTTCAAAGCCCAAGATATGAAGCTGAAAGGTCTATTTGTGTCTTGTTCAAAGCCCAAGACGTGAAGCTGAAAGGTCTCGGCTTTAGAGAGAATTTGTCATCTCTAAAGAGGGGAGAAGGAGAATTACTTTAACTGGGATACGCGGATCCGAGCAATGCCATAATTTCCGAAGAAAGGGTTTTAACCTGAAGGAGAAGACTTTAACTCAGTGTAGAGTAACGCCATCTTTCCTTAGGAATTCCTCATGCTAAAAGAAGGACAGTGCCATGGATGTAGATGATCCAGAGGCTTGCCGCTTACAGTGATTAGATGAAGGGAAAGGAGTTGTTGATGTTTGTGTACTGTGAACGAGGCACAGTTTTGATGCTAAAAGGTTGATTGGATCAACCAGTGGTTTTCTTATACAAAGCCTAAGAGGAGGCTATTTTGTATCCCGTACAAAGCCCGAGAGAGAGGCTAAAAGTTTTTGACCCGACGATGGAGTCTTTGTGTCTCGTACTAAGCCCGAGATGGAGGCTATGGTTTGTTTAAATCAACGAGGGAGTCTTTATGTGTCTCGTACGAAGCCCGAGAGAGAGGCTAAAACGTTGTTTTGACTCCGCTGGGGAGAATCATTGTACAAAGCCCAAGAGGAGGCTAAGGTTACTGTGTCAGTTAAGTGACAGGTCCAGTATACTGATTTTGAAAGAGAAAATCAGTTCTTATATGAGCATCACTGTACTCGTGGGTTAGGTCTGAGGATCGGGGTTGTTTCCTTTTCTTTGAGGAACCTGGAAATCCAAAGGGTATTGAGACTGTCCGAGTCTGTGGGTTTCCTTCCTATTTAACGAAGGGGTCACTTGAGAATGTCTTTGAGACTCAAGGAAGTTAGACTGTCTAAGTCTAGAGTTTTATCTTTTGTACTATGCTTTGAGAAATAGTAGTAGACTCTATGAAAGGACTGTTCTATGAGGATGACTAGGTTCTGTTCCTATACCTCTAGGAGGTCGTCGGGACAATTTGTACGAAGCCCAAGAGGAGGCTGGAAACTTTTAAGAAGTCGACGGGTCCTTGTACGAAGCCCAAGAGGAGGCTATCATTCCCGGAGGAAGAGATCATTATACGAATCCTAAGAGGAGGCTGTGAATACTTCTAAGAAGCCGTAGGGTCCTTGAATAATGCCCAAGAGGAGGCGGGGTTGCTTTTAGGAAGCCTGTGGGTCCTTGAACAATGCCCAAGAGGAGGCCGATGCTTTCAAGAAGCCTGTGCGTCTATCATCTCATTTCCATTAGGAGAGACAACTCTTTTAAAGATAAAAACCACTGGTAAACGTGCGAGGTTTACTATCCAGCGAATTTTAGCTTTTAAAGAGGGTTCCTTAGTTAAGGTCCAAGATTATGACCGTAGTGGGTACCCAAACCCCGAGACATTCAAGGCAAGCTATCCACAAGGAATAGATCAAGTCAGGAAAGTTCGAGAATTTGGAAGAAACTCAAAGATGCCATTCACGGAGAATACATTCATCTTGGGGAGTAGAGCTTCTTGACGATTCCTAAGGAGGACAGCCGAAGAGGAGACTGTATTTGGTGCTCCTATTGGGGATCTAGGCATCTATTTCTACAAATAAACGAAACGGCGTCACCTAGTTCTAGACGTAGTTGCCGGGGAAACTCGAAATATCTATACTATTATTACACAGTAGATATGAGTTTATGAAAGGAGACTTACAGTGAGCAGCCCCACAATACAGTTTATAATATGAAAGCGGTAAATGAAAGCAATAACCACTTACTCGGTTGTAGTGCTTCCATGCTGTTTGGTTAGTTGTTCAACAAAGAAAGATTGAAAACAACAGTATATTTAAAATCAAAGGAGAAAGTGCTTTGAAAAAGAAGGATTTGGGGCTTACAGCTCAAGGAGAGGCCCAGGGTTTTATCAGTGAGCGCACTGTTTGACTTTGTACAACGGGACTTATACAAGTGACTGGGGCCCAAAATGGTTTTCTGTACAAAGGGATGGGTCTTACACTCTCTAAAGAGGCCCAAAAATGTTTAAAGAAAAAAAAGAGTGGGGCTTATAACACGAGGGTAGGCCCAAATGATTTTTCGTTTAAAAATGGCGATCGCGCCGAGGTTTTCTTTTAACGCAGAGGGACTTATACAATAAGTGAGGCCCAAGATGTTTTGGTTAAAAGGGGGATTGGGTCTTACACTCTAATAGAGGCCCAAAGTGTATTGAACGGGTCTTATAGCTCAAGGAGAGGCCCAGATGATTTTTTTTATTTTAAACGGGCGACGATCGCGCCGTTTACTTGTACAGAGGGACTTATACAATGAGTGAGGCCCAAAAAGTTTTTGTACAAGGGGGGATAGGTCTTACACTCTCTCAAGAGGCCCAAAGTGTTTTGAAAATGATTTATGAGGGTTGAATTAATCCAAAACCCTAATTTGTTTTCAAAATGTATTTAATTGAATAAAAATTCAATTAAAATGATCAAAAATTGTTTAACACATGGAAAACTAATTGTGATCTTGGATTAATGCTTCAAAAATTAAGTATTGACCTCCAAAATAATTAGAAAGCATTAAAAGTTGCAAAATCAATGTAGAAAAAATATTTAAAATGCCAAAAACAATCAAAATATTAATTCTTTACAAAAATATCAATTATATGAAATAAATAATATTTTTGGGATTTTTTGATAAAATAAAATATTTTAACATTTTTGTGAATTATTAAAAAAAGAATCAACTCAAAATCATTAAAACTCAGAGGGAAATTAATTTTTGAATCAATTAAACAAAATCACAAAATTCAAATATTTGAATTTCTAAAAATGTCGCCAAGAACAAGCTGAAGAACACGCGCGTGTTCTTGGTTTCTCAGATTTGCATTTTCTATCCAATCTCCATGAATACGTAACCATATCATGCAATCCACATATCATTATGCTCGTCTCAACCTCACGATCATGTCTATGTACTTTAATTTCATTTAAATTAAACATACAACAAGAAATCACGAAGAGACCTCAAGAACCCTAATTTCTGCATGAAGGCTAGGATTTTTGATACACGATTCAAACAATGCAATTAATTGAGGGAAAACATTCCATGCATGATTATGAACATATGGCCAAATTATTGTGCGAGGAAATATGCATAGATTGAGAGATGACCAAGCATGTGCTTACCTCCAAGCCGTGACAGCAAGTGCAATGTGATTTTTGATTTGGAGGTGTTACAGATGAGTTGTGATGATCTAAACAGCTTCCCTACACCCTATGGATTGTGTTTGGATGGTTGGACTTGATTGAAATTGGCTGGATCATTTTGTGGTACCTCAGCTGGACTTTGGTTAAAACCTTGAGCAACCAGCTGGTGATTTTGTGAAATTGATGTTTCAGAAGTAATCTAAGTGTTTAATCAGCTCATATGTGATGTATGTGAGGTGTGTGAGTGATTGGTTTGATTGGAATTGCTCTCAAACTCAAAACCCGATAGTGACTTGCCTTAGAAGGCAAAATTGGAGTGAAAGAAGAGATTTTGAGGAAAGCATCTGTTAGATGGCTTTGGTGTACTTAAACTGACCACAATTGAGCTCTATTTATAGTAGAGCAAGTTTGTTTTGGGATCCACAGTGAATGGCAACTGCAGTAGGTGTTTCCTCAATGTTGGCCAATGGAAATGCAAGTCTCCTCTAGCCATTGACTAGAGGTTAGGGCACAGAGCTATGGTCCCCTTGGTCTTGGATAAGTCTTGACTAATTTCAGATGAGAATGGCTCAGTCCATGCCACCTTGATGGTTCCATTGAATGCCTCATTCCAAATTTGAAGTCTTGTCCCTATTTTGGCCATTCTAGGTTCAACATGCTATTTCTTGTTCCATGGACTTTGGAGGCTTGGCTCAGTGATTGTCCCCTTTAGATTCAATCCTCTGAGGTGTCCAAGTGGATAGGAGCAATTGAATTTGGCTGATTTTGGCAAATCGACCAAAGTTGCAAATTCTGCCTTGCCTTGACAGATTTTAGCAAGGCAACTTGCCAATGTCATATCTCATGGTGTAAGTTGAATTTGGCAATGTTCTTGGCCATTTTGGAAAGCTCTTACATGATACAACAACTGTTTGAACAAGTTTGGTTTTGATCTCTTTTGATTCCAAGTGAAAAATCCCCCTACATTTGGCAAAAAGTGAGGCAGAATCTGACTTAGTGAAAATTTCACTAAGTGTTGGAAAAAGTGACTTTTTCACTTTTCAGCCACTTTGATCACTCCATAACTCAAAATCCTTAATGAATTGGAATGACTTGTAGTTGAAGTTTTTGTAGGTGATAATGAGTGCTACAAATCCATCTTTGGGTGAGAAAAAATCGCCTTGTGGTTTAGGAGTTATGGTCCTCCAAAGTTGGTACCCTTGCCACTTTATTTTTAACTTAGAAAAATTTCTAAGTTTTATGGTTACCCCTTTTACAAGTTATCTCACTTTTCTTGATTTTTCTTGATGAATGATGATTCAAATCATACATTAACATCATTTTAGGGTTAAAAATCCATTTTGGTGAAAAATCTCAAAAAGTCAAAGTTGACTTTTGTGCACAGTTGACTTTTTATCAGATGAATTCCAAACTGTGCAATTCTTCAGGAAATCATGTCCTTGACCTAAATCAAACTTGATGGACATGTTCCATGGGTGTCATAGGGTATATTTAATCATGTATTAGGGTTTGGGAGCATGTCTTGGTCAAGAGTCAAAGTTACAGTTGACTTTTCCCTTAAAACCCTAATTGTGGTGCAGATGGAATTGAGACTTGTTGCTCAAACTTCTTGGATTAATCCATTGTTACAAATGGATCAATATGGTATATTGGAGACCCTCAAATCATGTCTTGAGGTCTTGGCTCATGATTTATCCCAAAAGTCAACTTAGGGGTGAATTAGGTCAAGAAACCCTAATTCCTGATTTTTGATGAATGCATCCCTTGAGGCAAAATTGACTTGATGCATGGGTTCATGAGGTTCCATGAAGTATATTAGGTTATGTTTTGGGTCAATGGCTTGTTCCCAGATGAAATTTTTCATCTGGAGGCCCTGGGTGATCAAAACCCTAATTTGGTGACACTGGCGATCTTGAGGCTTGATCCACCTAGAAGGGAGCAACCTTGTGCTTAATCCTTGAAGTGGGAGTCCTTTTGATCCTTTGAGAATGTTTGAGAGATTAGACAAGTTGAAAATCAAGTCATTTCTTGATTGAGCCTTTGTCTAAAGCTCAGAGAGGGCTTGAAACCCTAATTTTGATTGTAGTGGATGCTCACCCATCTTTGGGGAGACTAATGAGGTATAAAGGTACATCCATATTGTGGTGATGATTTGCACAATGATGGGAAACTTTAGTGGTCAAAATTTGGGGTATTACAGATGCCCCTATTTAATCTTCTTGGACCCGAAGGTGTGAATGACGAAGGTGTTCGGGCATTCGGGGTGCAAGAGGATTAAATATCGGAATACCCGAAATTTTGATGGTGGTTATGAATGGTAGCTTACGCATTCATCTTCTTTAGCTAAGCGATGATGCTTAGAAAAGGTAAACTTCCCCTCGATCCTGTTCTCCTACCAAGGATCTGGTCTTAGTTTCTTTTTTTGTCAACTTCCCCTCGTTCCTGGTTTTCTACCAAGGAACTGGTCTTAGTTTCTGATTTAAACTTCCCCTCGATCCTGGTTTCCTACCAAGGAACTGGTCTTAGTTTCCTTTTGTCAATAAACTTTCTTGACAAGGGACGCTATTCGTAGCGGCTTTCCTTCAAACTTCTCGCCGAATTTTCCTGGGGAGATGCCATTTTAGTGGAAAAAGTTTTGATGTCAGACTTGCTGGGGAACCCATTCGTCTGAATTGTAGAGGTACACAAACTTCTCTATTTTGGAGACGCCATTTGTCGATTCTACTGGGGAAAGCGAGTCTCTTGAGAGACTGTTTTTGTTTGGGGTTACATCATACTTTTCTCGGGATCTTCCCAGAGAAACGCCATATGATGGGGTCCAATTTTGAGGTGCCAATGACCTTCTCATCAGTGGTTTTTCGGAGCAAAACTGGTGTGCTGTCGAATCTCTGATCACGAGGCTTTCTCTGTGGATTTTCCTTAATCCGGGAAAGCAAGGATATCATCTTCAATGGCGAAGAGTGATGTTTATTGAAAGTTTTCTCTGGCTTTTCAGAGGTTCAAGTTATCAAAGTGGTCAAGGACCAACTTCTTTCCAGAATTAAACTGGAAGCGAGGTTGTTCAGACACAGTATTTCCTAACGAGGCAAGAACTGACAACTCGATTGAGAGGACTTCTACCACTAGGGGACAAGACCGACTAGAGTGATAGTGATGCAATATGAAATGTGAATGCAAATAAAAAATGCATGATGTATGTATGTATATGCTGACAAAACAGATGCGACATACAGACTAATGGATGAACACAATTGGATACTCGGCCATCGCGGGGCGAAGAAGTACCGTTGATTCAGAATAGCAATTCCACCTTGCTTAGGAGAGATAGTCCCATTGGGAGCTATGTTGACCGGGCTTAGGAGATGAGAACTCGGCCGAGGATGTCAGACGAAACATGGTCTCTGACATTATTGATCCTTCATTCAGGAGTACTGGTCTAGAAGGAGTACTTTGATTCTGCACTTTGAAGTTCGCTTACTTCGGGAGAAGCGATCGATGTTCTTCTGATGTTCAACAGTCAAAAGAAATGCCATCTTTAATTTAAAAGCAGAAAAAGTTTAACAAGTAAATTTATTTTTGTTTTATTTCAAGAATCGCTGATTAAGTTTAAACAACGTCGTTCTGTAAAGCTAAAACAAGTAAAGAATTACAAACACAAGCACAAGGGCTCAAATTTTATTGACAAGATGGAGATCAGCCAAACGCGTGATTCCAAAGAGTATATACAAAGTTAGAAAATGGTAATTTACAGGGAAAAGGGATGCGTTGAAACATAACGACCACTATCCTTCTACCAACTTTGAGTTCGGGACATCCTGAGCTTCCGTCGAAGATGACCTTTGACTGGAGATTTCCTCCGATGGATGATGCAACTGTTGTTGCTGCTGAGGGACTTGCCTCTGTTGAACATAGTTACTTGCCATTATCCCTAACTTTTGCCTGGATTGTACTATGAGATTTCCAATCCATCGGGATGATTTTTTTTATTTTGTCTCTAACTTTTGCCTGGACCACCCTTTCGGGTTTTCAATCCACCGAGACGTTTTTTTTTTTTTTAGTTTAGGCGAAGTATTTCTTGACTACATCAACATTCATGGGGTAGGCAAATTCCTCTCCGTCCATGGTTGCAAGTCTCAAGGCGCCGCCTGAGAAAGCTTTCGTGACCACATAGGGGCCATCATAATTCGGGGTCCATTTGCCCCAAGAATCAGTGAGAAAAGATTGTATCTTCTTGAGCACAAGGTCTCCTTTTCTGAAGATACGAGGTCGGACCTTTTTGTCGAACGCCCTTTTCATTCTCTGTTGATACAACTGACCATGGCATAGTGCCATGATTCGCTTCTCTTCGATCAGGTTCAGTTCGTCGTGTCGAATTTGACACCATTCAGCTTCGGTGAGCTTAGCTTCCATCAATACCCAGATTGATGGGATCTCTACTTCTATGGGGAGCACTACTTCCATGCCATATACTAGAGAGAAAGGGGTTGCCCCTGTTGAAGTGCGGACAGATGTGCGATAACCGTGAAGAGCAAAGGGTAGCATCTCTTGCCAATCTTTGTAGGTTACAACCATCTTTTGAATGATCTTCTTGATGTTCTTGTTAGCCGCTTCTACCGCTCCGTTCATCTTGGGTCGGTAGGGAGATGAGTTATGGTGTTCGATCTTGAACTCCGCACACAACTCTTTCATCATCTTATTGTTCAAGTTAGATCCATTATCAGTAATGATCTGGCTTGGAACACCATAACGGCAGATGATATTGTTTTTGATAAATCGGACCACCACTCGTCGGGTTACATTGGCGTATGACGCTGCTTCGACCCACTTGGTGAAATAGTCAATGGCTACCAGGATGAACCGATGTCCGTTTGAAGCCTTGGGCTCAATCATACCAATCATGTCGATTCCCCATATGGAAAAAGGCCACGGGGAAGAAAGAACTTTGAGATGTGATGGCGGTACATGAATTTTGTCGGAGTATATCTGACACTTGTGACACCTCCTCATGTACTTGTAGCAGTCGGATTCCATGGTCAACCAATAATACCCGGCCCTGAGAATTTTTCTTGCCATTGTGTGTCCATTGGCATGAGTGCCAAAGGATCCTTCATGAATTTCTTTCATAAGCATGTCTGCTTCTGGTCTGTCTACGCATCGGAGCAAGACCATGTCAAAATTTCTATTATAAAGAGTGTCACCGCTCAGGAAGAAGTTTCCATCCAATCTTCTGAGGGTTTTCCTATCTTTTCTGAGTGCCCCAGATGGGTACTCTTGTTTCTGAAGGAAGCATTTGATATCGTGATACCAAGGTCTGTCATCTATGACTGCTTCAATAACGAAGATGTAAGCGGGCCGTTCCAGGCGCATGATGTCGATCTTAGGTATGTCATTCCATCGACTTACACTAACCATGGAAGAGGGAGTGGCTAATGCATCAGCCATGTGATTCTCATCACGAGGGATGTGATGAAACTCGATTCTGTTGAAGAAAGGTAACAACCTTCTTGCATAGTCTTTGTAAGGAATCAATCCTGATTGGTATGTGTTCCAATCTCCTTTTATCTGATTGATAACCAGGGCTGAGTCGCCGTATACGTCCAAGTTTTTTATCCTTAAATCAACTGCTTCTTCGAGACCCATTATACAAGCTTCGTATTCGGCCTCGTTGTTTGTACATTTGAACGTAAGTTGAGCAGTGAAAGGAATGTGGGAACCCTGAGGGGTAACAATGATTGCCCCAATTCCGTTTCCATAATGATTAACTGCTCCGTCAAAGATAAGTCCCCACTGGGAACCTGGTTCTGGCCCTTCACTGGGTAGCGGTTCATCGCAATCTTTCATCTTTAGATACATGACATCTTCGTCTGGGAAGTCAAACCCGATTGATTCTTGATCGTCAATCGGTTGATGAGCCAAATGATCGGCTAAAATACTTCCTTTAATGGCTTTCTGAGCGTGGTACTCTATGTCATATTCTGATAGCAGCATCTGCCAACGGGCAATCCTTCCCGTGAGAGCAGGTTTTTCGAAAACGTACTTGATTGGATCCATTTCGGAAGCCAACCAAGTAGTATAACGAATCATGTACTGGCGAAGACGTTTGGCTGCCCAAGCCAAAGCGCAACAAGTTTTCTCAAGCATTGTGTACCGAGTCTCGCAGTCGGTGAATTTCTTGCTTAGATAGTAAATGGCAGACTCTTTCCTTTTGGTTTCGTCTTGTTGGCCAAGTACACATCCCATTGAGTCCTCTAGGACTGTGAGGTAAATGATCAGTGGTCTTCCTTCCACTGGAGGTGATAGAATCGGAGGATTCAACAGATATTCCTTGATACTATCGAAGGCGGTTTGGCAATCTTCTGACCAAAGGCAATCCTGGTTCTTTTTGAGTAATTTGAAAATCGGCGCACACGTCGCGGTCATAAGGAATATGAATCTGGAGATGTAGTTCAAACGTCCCAGGAATCCTCTGACTTGTTTTTCAGTTTTCGGAGAAGGCATTTCTTGAATGGCCTTGACCTTGTCAGGATCAACTTCAATTCCTTTCTGGCTGACGATGAACCCTAGTAGTTTCCCCGAACGGACACCGAAGGTGCACTTGTTGGGATTCAAGCGGAGCTTGAATTTTCTTAGACGTTCGAACAATTTTGACAGATGTTCAACGTGCTCACTCTCTGTTTTTGATTTTGCAATCATATCATCGACATACACTTTGATTTCCTTGTGTATCATGTCATGAAATAGAGTAGTCATGGCCCTTTGATAGGTTGCCCCGGCATTCTTCAAACCGAACGACATTACCTTGTAACAATAGGTGCCCCATGGGGTAATGAATGAAGTTTTCTCCATGTCTTTCGGCGCCATTTTGATCTGGTTATAGCCCGAGAATCCATCCATGAAGGAGAATACTTTGAACTTTGCTGTGCTGTCAACCAGCATGTCAATGTGTGGTAAAGGAAAATCGTCCTTTGGACTTGCCCTGTTCAGATCTCTGTAATCGACACACATTCTAACCTTTCCGTCCCTTTTGGGAACGGGTACGATGTTGGCTAACCATTGAGGATATTCAGATGTAGCGAGGAAACCCGCGTCGATCTGTTTCTGTAACTCCTCTTTGATTTTGATGGCCATGTCCGGGTGAGTACGTTTCAACCTTTGATTTACTAGCGGACATTCCGATCTTAGCGGTAAGTGATGGTCCACGATGCTGGTATCCAACCCTGGCATATCCTGATAGGACCAAGCGAATACATCGGGGAATTCTTTGAGAAGCTTTATCAAACCCTCTCTGGTAGTTGGACTGAGCAGTGCCCCAATCTTGATTTCTTTTCTCTCTTGCTCTGAACCCAAGTTTACCGTTTCCAACGGTTCTTTGTGAGGTTCAATGGACCTTTCCTCTTGTCTGAGTAGTCGGGAGATCTCTTCTGGAATTTCGTTGTCAACTTCTTCTTCAGCCCCAAATACCGGGAACTCAAAGTCGGGAGAAGGCATCGGATTGTATGTTTCAACTGGGTTTAAAACAAGCAATCTGCATGACGTGATGATTCGTGTTTAGAAGAGATAGAGAGAAATGCAAGTGTGTGCAGTGTATTTGTTTTACTGCTTGTTTTTATTATTGAATGTTTTTTTTTATGATTACCATTTTCTGAAAAAGCAAAAAGAGAAAACAACAATTAATGCGGAAATTACAGGACGACGTTATTTTATTAATGAACAAGTCGAATCTTGAAACTACAGCCCTATAAAACAAAACTCTGTCGCTTTGGGCAAAGCGAAGAGGGAAATTTACAGAAAACGAGCCCTATCAAAATATCCGTTTCACCTGGGCAGGGTGAAAGGTTAAAGATGGCAATTACTTTGACAGGCGAACGACCTTCGGAATCTCGACAGCAACCCATTGGCGGCGAACTCCTTGGTGAATCACAAAGTCTGGCACCTTCCTTGATTTGTCTTCAGAAATGACGCTGATTTCTGGTGGAGCGGGATCATTGGAATCTGTTTCCCAGGCAGAATTGTCGTAGGAGGATTCCTCTGTTGTATTTTGCATAGCATTGGTGCTCTCAGCTGTATCTCTCCATCCAGTTGGCTGGATGTCTTCGAACTTGATACGAGAGCTTTCGGGAGCAGTGTACTTGACCATAAAGTCGTATTTTCCACTTGGTTGTCCCAGGGTGTCCCACACTTCTGTGGAACTGGAGTAATCATCCCTCTCGATGGCGTTGACCTCGGGAAAAGCATAGTTGATGAATTCTAGTCCTGCAAACGTTGCGAATTCATCGTCATGTTGAGTAATTTCTGAATGACCTGAGTGTTGATCCCATGACATGGTGGGGACACAGGTATTCTGTTCAATGACGCTCAACTGAGTTTCATTGTTCGGCTGACTTTCTTACCCCGAGTCTCCTGGGTAAGGCTGCCACATTGGCAGGCCATCCATCGGGCCATAGTAATTGTGGTCAAAGTTGTCTTTCATCAGAGTGTCTTCCTCTAATGAATTTGGCGGAGCACGACATCCTTCCGGATCACAATCTCCATAGATCATTTCAACATCTGACCTGGGTATAAATCTCGGACTTTCTGTAGGAAAGCAAAAAGGCATAGGCACCTCTTCCTGAGACATATAGCCGTCCTTGTTAAGATAGGACTTCCATTCTTCATCTGTGTCAGAGGGATCTAACTTATTGATAGCATGAACTGTCTGAGACACTGGGTGAAGAAAACCTCCACTGTGGAAGAAGTTTTGAAGGGGATGAAGACTTTCATCGTTGGCAGCTGTCTGGGTATAGGTTGCAGAAAAACCAAGACCCTTCCTTGTTTTATTGTCAATGGGAATGACAAGCTGTCCCCATCCTGTCGTATCGGTACTCTCGACCGCTTTGATAGCATCTTTGTATGAAGAAATTGAAGTTCCTTCTTTGAACTGATTGTCCTTGCCCACCGATAGTGCTTGGAACTGAGTTCCAATAACCTCCTCGGGTTTCACACAAGTAGATGATGATAGGTTACTCAAAAGCAAGGCTTGTTCCCCACAAACCGTGACAAGTTGAACGTTCTTGACGAACTTTAGCTTTTGGTGGAGGGTTGAAGTAACCGCTCCAGCCTGATGTATCCAAGGTCTTCCTAATAAACAACTGTATGGGTTTCCCGGATGTCCATGACCTGGAAAGTGATTTGGAAAGTGTGAGGACCAATAGTTATGGGAAGATTAACTTCGCCGATAACCGTTTTTCTGGATCCATCGAATGCTTTGACGACGACCTCGCTGACTCTCATCGGAGGGCCCTTGAATGATAATTGCATCAAAGTGGACTTCGGCATAACATTCAGGGCTGACCCTGTGTCTACCAGTACGTTGGCTAAAGCATCGTCCTGACAGTTAACTGTAATGTTGAGCGCCATGTTATGACGGCGACCCTCTTCGGGTAATTCCTCATCACTAAATCCCAAATTGTTGCAGGAAGTGATGTTAGAGACAATACTATCGAACTGTCTGATCGTTACATCTCTTTCCACAAAGGTTTGCTCCAAGACTTTCTGTAGAGCCTCCCTGTGGGATTCTGAACTGAGTAACAGTGATAATACCGAGATCTTTGAAGGAGTCTGTAACAGTTGATCAACAATGTTGTATTCACTCCTTTGGATGAGCTTTAGCATCTCATCTTTGTCTTTTGAAAAGTCGGGATTACTAGATTGACCGACTGGTGAATCAGGAATTTCTGCCTGAAGTTCCTTTTCTTTGTTGGATTCTCCAACCCCTCAGTTGAAGATTCGACCGATCCGTGTTACACGACCAATGTCTGCAATATTCACGACGGAGGGTAATGGAATTTCCTTTCCATTCTCGATTATTGTTGCACCGTATTTGTAAGGGATTGCCTTAGCTGATTCATACGGTAGTGGCCCCGGTAGATAGATGACTATGGGAACCTTCTGATTTTTTTGACCATCATAAGTAACCTTGATCCGTTCCCGGTTGGGAACTTTAGATTCGTCAAGTAGAGGGATGATGGCAAAAACATCCCTGGTCCTGTGATGACCAGAGATCGTGACAACATCCTCAACTTGCTCGGCAAGGTAGTTCGGCGACCAAATGATGGGTCCTGAACCTGGATATGGACGAATTTCTCCATGATCAACCTGACCCTGAAGAGCTGCTCTCACAAGGTTACTTTCCGAGCAGATGCTACAACTGTCATAGTTGTGTGGTGGTACCTGGCCACGCCCACTTTGAATACAATGTAACCTCACTAGGTTACCTTCCATTGATCGGACATCCTGACTTTGACGACAAGTAGGATTCCTGTTATTGATACTAATCTGCTGAGTATCTTCATCCATATAGATTGGCATCCACCAGTGATTTAACAAGTGCTGAAGTGCCTCCTGGACAAGGGTACAACCTCGATCGTTTTCGCAACTCGCTTTACAATTTTGATAGTCATGTGATATTAAGAATCCAAGTCGGACCTGCTCAGCATGTAACTCTACCAGGTTGGTATTCATTACGCGGATATCAAAGATCTGAACCATGTTGATTTGATAGGAGTTCCTATCATGGTAGTCTTGGATCCATCCAAGATCCATCTGACGCTGGAGGGCCTCTTGTATGAAAGAGCATCCCTGTTTGTTTACCAAGAAAATCAGACAGGAACTGTAATCGTGCCGCGGCAGATTATGATGCTGGCTTTGCCTTGAGTGAATCGCCACCAAGTTGACATTCATCGCACGG
This sequence comes from Lathyrus tuberosus, assembly GCA_022829125.1. Taxonomy (NCBI): domain Eukaryota; kingdom Viridiplantae; phylum Streptophyta; class Magnoliopsida; order Fabales; family Fabaceae; genus Lathyrus; species Lathyrus tuberosus. The sequence continues at coordinate 17,277,000 of JALAZF010000016.1, forward strand.
ATGTCGTGGTTTTGAATGACGTTGGAATTCGTGTAAACCATGTTAACTCCACGAACTCGGTGCTCTTGGATCCATCCAAGATCCATTTGTTCCTGTAGAGCTGCTTGCACCACAGAACATCCCTGGTTATCTTTAGAGTAGATATCACACTGGTGATAATTATGAGGTGGCACATGGCCATATCCACTCTATCTACAATGCATCTTGACCAGATTGGTTTTCAACAAGAGTACATCGTGAATTTGATAGACATCGTTAGTCTCTTTCTCAATCAGATTGACAGTAGTTTTCTCATGTTGAGGCAGCGGGTTCGTGAGAACGTTGGGATTCGTATCTTTGAAAGATAAGAGCCCGCTCCTAACAAGCTTTTGCACGTCGGACTTGAAATTGAGACAAGTCTCAATGTTATGCCCTGAACCTCCTTGATGATAAGGGCATGTTTGATCCGCTTTAAACCAAAAAGGCGGATTTTCCGAAACTGAAAGGGAAGACTTAGTCTGAATGTGCCCCTTAGCCAGCAGTAACGGAAACAACTTTGCGTACGTTACGGGTATAGGATCAAATCCTGGTGGCCATGTTGTACGGTTGTTGTTATATGGAGGACGAGCCTGCTGAAGAGGCTGTTGTGTCCTTTGTTGGTTAGGTTGACTCTGCGCAACCTGAGGTTGATACGTAGGAATAGGCGCAGGGCTGATAACAGGAATTACAGATGCTACCGGCTGATATCGACGCCTTTGCTTTCCGAGAGAGATATTCCCAATATCTTTCTCTTTTTTCTTAGGGAGAGCACTACCGTATTTTTTAGTACCGCTCGTCGATCCAGTGTCTTTTACCAAACGTCCTTCTCGGACGGCTTCCTCAAGACGTACGCCCATGCTGACCATCTCGGTGAAATCACTGGGCGCACTGGCAACCATTCGGTCATAGTAAAATGAGCTTAAGGTCTTTAAGAAGATCTTTGTCATCTCTTTTTCCTCAAGAGGTGGACAAATTTGAGCGGCAATTTCACGCCACCTTTGAGCATACTCCTTAAAGGTTTCTTTGTCCTTTTGCGACATTGATCTGAGTTGATCTCTGTCGGGTGCCATGTCCAAATTGTACTTGTATTGTTGGACGAAGGCAGTACCAAGATCTCTGAATGTACTGATCGTAGTACGGTTTAAACCCATGTACCATTTGAGTGCGGCACCGGTTAAACTATCCTGGAAGTAGTGAATCAGCAGATCCTGATTCTCCGTCTGAGCTGACATCCGCCGAGCGTACATCACCAGATGGCTCTGAGGGCAAGAGTTACCCTTGTATTTTTCAAAGTCGGGCACTTGGAACTTGTGCGGGACTTTCACATTTGGGACCAAGCAGAGGTCCGCGGCGTCCTTTCCAAATAGATCCTGACCGCGAATGGCTTGCAGCTCTTTCTGCATTTCCAAGAACTGCTCCTGGAATTCATCCATTCTGTCAAACATAGTTTCCTTCTTACCAGTAGGTGTCTATGGAATCTGTCCTTCCGGGACAGTGTGCACCACAGGGGGTGGTACCGTGACTACGGCAGTAAGTCTTAGCGCCTCCCGAAGTTTGTAACCTTCAGGAGTCTTTGGTATGCCCCTGGCATCTTCGCTTTCCCGAAGTTTGTAACCTTCAGGCCCAGCGGCTTTTGTTGTGATTCCTTGATCTTTAGTGATCGGCGGAACATATCCTTCCGGGATATAGTTAACAGGCATCATACTTTTCTATGATGGGCGTTGAGGTGATCTCTGAGATCACAGTTCTTTGTAGCTGAGCTTCTGCCATGGCTTGCATGTCGTTACGAAGCTTTCTCATATCCTCTCTCAGAGCGTCGATCTCTTCTTTCAACTCTCTGTTTTCCTCCTCAAGATCATCCATCTTTTTCTGACGATTGGCCCGAGTATTATACGAATGAGACAGTTTGACTCTAGAATCGAGACACAAACGTGAGATTCGTAGGTAAGAAGAATACGCGATGGGAGAATGATGAATGCAATGATTATATTAATTGTTTTTTTTTTGTTTAATCAAAATAAACTTCGACAATTAGATTGCAAATATCAAACAGTGGGGAAACCCCTTTTTATTGAATCCCAAAGGATTACAGAAATGGAAATACAGTAGATTACAAAGTGCAGAAACAGAAACCTAAACTAATGGGTCCCGAGTCCTCTTCTTTGACCGGGGCGCTTGGGCCGTTGTCGGGTTGTCATTCCTTTGCCAGGTGAAAGGAGCGAGCAAATTCCTTTGGTCATCTTGATTCTCTACAGCATGCTGCTCCAAAATTTCCATCAGAGCATCTTTTTCTTTTAGTAGTTGCTGTATTTGGACACACTCTACGTCGAGGGTGCGGTACTTGTTCTTCCAAGATCTTCTTTCCTTTTGAACTTTGTTGAGAGTAACCTGAAGCTTTTCAGTTTTCGTCATGAAGTACATGACAGTTTCCCTCGGTGGAAGAATTCCGTAACGAGGATAAGACATCTTTAGCTTGAGAGCTCTAGTTTGTACCCAATGGAGATAAGGCTCCACCGAGACACAGTCCGATTTTCCCAGAGACTCTCGTCCTTTCTTATGAACATGTTTCCAAGCTTGCACTATTTCCATCTTTAGTGCTCTGTCATTTTCTCCTTCTTTGAAGAAAAGACCTTCCAGATGAACACCCAGTGGGATGCGTCTCATCGGGTATCCAAATTGACGAAGAACCAATATCGGATGATAGTTGATTCCTCCTTAAGTTCCTATGAGGGGTACGATGGGGAAGTTTCCACAAAGGTCAATGATTTTGATTCCCTCATAAATCCTATTGCACTAATCTATATCGGAATTGGTGAGAGACATGATCTTCTGCGACCAATGTAAGACACTCTTGCAATCCCAAAAAGCAGCAGACTTGGGAAAGTGAGAGATAAACCATTTGTAGAGCAAAGGTACACAGCATGTGATTTCCCTTCCGCTGTACAAATTTCCCAAGTGTACAGAATGATACGCATCTGCGAGCAAAGTCGGCACAAGGTTTCCAATGAGAAAAACCTTAATAGCATTGATATCGACGAAGTCATTGATGTTGGGAAACAAAAATAACCCGTAGGTAAGCAAGACAAAGATGCTTTCAAAAGCAATCTCGTTCCCTATACTAGCGAAGTATAGAGCCTTTTTTGTCAAGAACTGGGCTGGAAAACCTTGGATGCCACCCTTAGTGGTCATGTGAGTCCTGACCTCAGACTCGTCCAAATGAATTGCTATTGCAATAGTCTGATTCTTTGGAATTTCTTCCAGTCCAGAAAATGGAGCTCGTTCAGTGATATGTAAATCAGTCAGATGAGAATATTCCTCCAGCGTTGGTGCAAGCTGGTAATCCGGGAATGTGAAACAGTGATAAACTGGATCGTAGAACTGAATGAGGGCGTCCATGATCCCCTTAATCACATGGACTCTTAACAGTGGTAGCAAACCACCGTGCTTGGCTCTGAAAGCCTCTGGGTTAACGATCTTCCTCGCTAACTTTCTCAAATCCCCTAGCTTTGGAACCTTGAAGGTATACTGGTGAGTTCTCCTTCTACCGAAATCCATTAGCGTAATCTTTTTCTTCGGTATTTGCAATCACAGTCTTAGTTTAATTTGAAAAACAGAGAGACTAGAAGAGAAGTTTTTTTAATGTTTTAATGTTTTATTAAATGGATGCATGAATGCAGCACACAAAAACATAGAAAAAACAGGGGGTCAAAGGGTCGTTGTCATGAAGTCAAGGCTCTACCCATCCCCAAAGGTTTATACTAGGGTGATTTTTGTACCTGTACTCATTATCATCAGCTCCTCCCAGGAAAGCAAGACAACAAGCGGATCGCCAGCGAGTTGTAAAGCAATCTTAGAGTAAGTGCCATTCACCGAGAATAGATCACCAGCCTCAAATGAGGGTAGTATCGCGTAACAACTATTTCCAATAGTTTCCGCACTACGAAAGGGTTTGGCTCCTCAGCTTCTCAGACTTAACAACCGGCCCATTGGCTAGAAGAGTGAATGGGTTGCGTTGGTCAGCCTCCACTGAGGTTGATGGTCGACCCCGTCGCCATCACTTATCTTAAGTGTATACTCATTCTCACCACATGCGGCATCACACGCATTCCCAGTAGCAGAAAAATAAACACGTATAGCAATTAGGAAAAGAAGTATATATATTTGTCCTAATCATTCTAGACTTATAAAGCTATGATTCCTAAGTTCCTGTTAGAAATGGGTTCCCCGGCGGAAGCCCCAATCTGTGGCATTCACACAAGTGAAGAGAAAAAAGGTTTGTCCAAGGTTTTCACCTTAAACATTTAAGAAAGAAGATTTGGCCCCACGGTGGGCGCCATTTTTTCTGTAGCGAGCGATTTTGGACGCGGTTCTTAAGCGCTGGTCGCTCTCTGCGGTTGAGCTTAAACTACAGGTCGATTCATTTTTTATCCTATTGTGAGCTGAATAAGGAAGGGAAATAGATGTCTCCAATTAACCCTGCTTGCATACTGAGTTTAAACAGCGGTCTGTTAGGTTACGAATGCCATCAATGTGGGGGGCCTTTGTACTGGTTATTTGTATTTTCACCAATACTGTTTTCTTTCTTTTTAGGACTTTCTAGCGGGGAACAAGGATTAGGATGTTAGGACTGATGCTTTTGAATGACTGCTTTTGATTGATGGAGATATGGGATTTGGGTTTTTTGTTGATTGCGCTCGCTAAGATCTTTTCTTTCGATCTTATGCCTACGTATTCCCGTTTACCGAAACAGGGAAATCAGAGCGTTCGTAGTTCCTCCTATTCTATGGGAGGAAATGGGTGTTTTGGTGTCTTGTTCAAAGCCCAAGACGTGAAGCGAAAGGTGATTTGTATCTTGTTCAAAGCCCAAGATATGAAGCTGAAAGGTCTATTTGTGTCTTGTTCAAAGCCCAAGACGTGAAGCTGAAAGGTCTCGGCTTTAGAGAGAATTTGTCATCTCTAAAGAGGGGAGAAGGAGAATTACTTTAACTGGGATACGCGGATCCGAGCAATGCCATAATTTCCGAAGAAAGGGTTTTAACCTGAAGGAGAAGACTTTAACTCAGTGTAGAGTAACGCCATCTTTCCTTAGGAATTCCTCATGCTAAAAGAAAGACAGTGGCATGGATGTAGATGATCCAGAGGCTTGCCGCTTACAGCGATTAGATGAAGGGAAAGGAGTTGTTGATGTTTGTGTACTGTGAACGAGGCACAGTTTTGATGCTAAAAGGTTGATTGGATCAACCAGTGGTTTTCTTATACAAAGCCTAAGAGGAGGCTATTTTGTGTCTCGTACAAAGCCCGAGAGAGAGGCTAAAAGTTTTTGACCCGACGATGGAGTCTTTGTGTCTCGTACTGAGCCCGAGATGGAGGCTATGGTTTGTTTGACTCAACGAGGGAGTCTTTATGTGTCTCGTACGAAGCCCGAGAGAGAGGCTAAAACGTTGTTTTGACTTCACTGGGGAGAATCATTGTACAAAGCCCAAGAGGAGGCTAAGGTTACTGTGTCAGTTAAGTGACAGGTCCAGTATACTGATTTTGAAAGAGAAAATCAGCTCTTATATGAGCATCACTGTACTCGTGGGTTAGGTCTGAGGATCGGGGTTGTTTCCTTTTCTTTGGGGAACCTGGAAATCCAAAGGGTATTGAGACTGTCCGAGTCTGCGGGTTTCCTTCCTATTTAACGAAGGGGTCACTTGAGAATGTCTTTGAGACTCAAGGAAGTTAGACTGTCCAAGTCTAGAGTTTTATCTTTTGTTCTATGCTTTGAGAAATAGTAGTAGACTCTATGAAAGGACTGTTCTATGAGGATGACTAGGTTCTGTTCCTATACCTCTAGGAGGTCGTCGGGACAATTTGTACGAAGCCTAAGAGGAGGCTGGAAACTTTTAAGAAGCCGACGGGTCCTTGTACGAAGCCCAAGAGGAGGCTATCATTCCCGGAGGAAGAGATCATTATACGAAGCCTAAGAGGAGGCTGTGAATACTTCTAAGAAGCCGTAGGGTCCTTGAATAATGCCCAAGAGGAGGCGGGGTTGCCTTTAGGAAGCCTGTGGGTCCTTGAACAATGCCCAAGAGGAGGCCGATGCTTTTAAGAAGCCCGTGGGTCTATCATCTCCTTTCCATTAGGAGAGACAACTCTTTTAAAGATAAAAACCACTGGTAAACGTGCGAGGTTTACTATCCAGCGACTTTTAGCTTTTAAAGAGGGTTCCTTAGTTAAGGTCCAAGATTATGACCGTAGTGGGTACCCAAACCCCGAGACATTCAAGGCAAGCTATCCACAAGGAATAGATCAAGTCAGGAAAGTTCGAGAATTTGGAAGAAACTCAAAGATGCCATTCACGGAGAATACATTCATCTTGGGGAGTAGAGCTTCTTGACGATTCCTAAGGAGGACAGCCGAAGAGAAGACTGTATCTGGTGCTCCTATTGGGGATCTAGGCGTCTATTTCTACGAATAAACGAAACGGCGTCACCTAGTTCTAGACGTAGTTGCCGGGGAAACTCGAAATATCTATACTATTATTACACAGTAGATATGAGTTTATGAAAGGAGACTTACAGTGAGCAGCCCCACAATACAGTTTATAATATGAAAGCGGTAAATGAAAGCAATAACCACTTGCTCGGTTGTAGTGCTTCCATGTTGTTTGGTTAGTTGTTCAACAAATAAAGATTGAAAACAACAGTATATTCAAAATCAAAGGAGAAAGTGCTTTGAAAAAGAAGGATTTGGGGCTTACAGCTCAAGGAGAGGCCCAGGGTTTTATCAGTGAGCGCACTGTTTGACTTTGTACAGCGGGACTTATACAAGTGACTGGGGCCCAAAATGGTTTTCTGTACAAAGGGATGGGTCTTACACTCTCTCAAGAGGCCCAAAAAGGTTTAAAGAAAAAAAAGAGTGGGGCTTATAACACGAGGGTAGGCCCAAATGATTTTTCGTTTAAAAATGGCGATCGCGCCGAGGTTTTCTTTTAACGCAGAGGGACTTATACAATAAGTGAGGCCCAAGATGTTTTGGTTAAAAGGGGGATTGGGTCTTACACTTAAATAGAGGCCCAAAGTGTTTTGAACGGGTCTTATAGCTCAAGGAGAGGCCCAGATGATTTTTTTTATTTTAAACGGGCGACGATCGCGTCGTTTACTTGTACAGAGGGACTTATACAATGAGTGAGGCCCAAAAAGTTTTTGTACAAGGGGGGATGGGTCTTACACTCTCTCAAGAGGCCCAAAGTGTTTTGAAAATGATTTATGAGGGTTGAATTAATCCAAAACCCTAATTTGTTTTCAAAATGTATTTAATTGAATAAAAATTCAATTAAAATGATCAAAAATTGTTTAACACATGGAAAACAAATTGTGATCTTGGATTAATGCTTCAAAAATTAAGTATTGACCTCCAAAATAATTAGAAAGCATTAAAAGTTGCAAAATCAATGTAGAAAAAATATTTAAAATGCCAAAAACAATCAAAATATTAATTCTTTACAAAAATATCAATTATATGAAATAAATAATATTTTTGGGATTTTTTGATAAAATAAAATATTTTAACATTTTTGTGAATTATTAAAAAAAGAATCAACTCAAAATCATTAAAACTCAGAGCGAAATTAATTTTTGAATCAATTAAACAAAATCACAAAATTCAAATATTTGAATTTCTAAAAATGGCGCCAAGAACAAGCTGAAGAACACGCGCGTGTTCTTGGTTTCTCAGATTTGCATTTTCTATCCAATCTCCATGAATACGTAATCATATCATGCAATCCACATATCATTATGCTCGTCTCAACCTCACGATCATGTCTATGTACTTTAATTTCATTTAAATTAAACATACAACAAGAAATCACGAAGAGACCTCAAGAACCCTAATTTCTGCATGAAGGCTAGGATTTTTGATACACGATTCAAACAATGCAATTAATTGAGGGAAAACATTCCATGCGTGATTATGAACATATGGCCAAATTATTGTGCGAGGAAATATGCATAGATTGAGAGATGACCAAGCATATGCTTACCTCCAAGTCGTGACAGCAAGTGCAATGTGATTTTTGATTTGGAGGTGTTACAGATGAGTTGTGATGATCTAAACAGCTTCCCTACACCCTATGGATTGTGTTTGGATGGTTGGACTTGATTGAAATTGGCTGGATCATTTTGTGGTACCTCAGCTGCACTTTGGTTAAAACCTTGAGCAACCAGCTGGTGATTTTGTGAAATTGATGTTTCAGAAGTAATCTAAGTGTTTGATCAGCTCATATGTGATGTATGTGAGGTGTGTGAGTGATTGGTTTGATTGGAATTGCTCTCAAACTCAGAACCCGATAGTGACTTGCCTTAGAAGGTAAAATTGGAGTGAAAGAAGAGATTTTGAGGAAAGCATCTGTTAGATGGCTTTGGTGTACTCAAACTGACCACAATTGAGCTCTATTTATAGTAGAGCAAGTTTGTTTTGAGATCCACAGTGAATGGCAACTGCAGCAGGTGTTTCCTCAATGTTGGCCAATGGAAATGCAAGTCTCCTCTAGCCATTGACTAGAGGTTAGGGCACAGAGCTATGGTCCCCTTGGTCTTGGATAAGTCTTGACTGATTTCAGATGAGAATGGCTCAGTCCATGCCACCTTGATGGTTCCATTGAATGCCTCATTCCAAATTTGAAGTCTTGTCCCTATTTTGGCCATTCTAGGTTCAACATGCTATTTCTTGTTCCATGGACTTTGGAGGCTTGGCTCAGTGATTGTCCCCTTTAGATTCAATCCTCTGAGGTGTCCAAGTGGATAGGAGCAATTGAATTTGGCTGATTTTGGTAAATCGACCAAAGTTGCAAATTCTGCCTTGCCTTGACAGATTTTAGCAAGGCAACTTGCCAATGTCATATCTCATGGTGTAAGTTGAATTTGGCAATGTTCTTGGCCATTTTGGAAAGCTCTTACATGATACAACAACTATTTGAACAAGTTTGGTTTTGATCTCTTTTGATTCCAAGTGAAAAATCCCCCTACATTTGGCAAAAAGTGAGGCAGAATCTGACTTAGTGAAAATTTCACTAAGTGTTGGAAAAAGTGACTTTTTCACTTTTCAGCCACTTTGATCACTCCATAACTCAAAATCCTTAATGAATTGGAATGAGTTGTAGTTGAAGTTTTTGTAGGTGATAATGAGGGCTACAAATCCATCTTTGGATGAGAAAAAATGGCCTTGTGGTTTAGGAGTTATGGTCCTCCAAAGTTGGTACCCTTGCCACTTTATTTTTAACTTAATAAAATTTCTAAGTTTTATGGTTACCCCTTTTACAAGTTATCTAGCTTTTCTTGATTTTTCTTGATGAATGATGATTCAAATCATACATTAACATCATTTTAGGGTTAAAAATCCATTTTGGTGAAAAATCTCAAAAAGCCAAAGTTGACTTTTGTGCACAGTTGACTTTTTATCAGATGAATTCCAAACTGTGCAATTCTTCAGGAAATCATGTCCTTGACCTAAATCAAACTTGATGGACATGTTCCATGGGTGTCATAGGGTATATTCAATCATGTATTAGGGTTTGGGAGCATGTCTTGGTCAAGAGTCAAAGTTACAGTTGACTTTTCCCTTAAAACCCTAATTGTGGTGCAGATGGAATTGAGACTTGTTGCTCAAACTTCTTGGATTAATCAATTGTTCCAAATGGATCAATATGGTATATTGTAGACCCTCAAATCATGTCTTGAGGTCTTGGCTCATGATTTGTCCCAAAAGTCAACTTAGGGGTGAATTAGGTCAAGAAACCCTAATTCCTTATTTTTGATGAATGCATCCCTTGAGGCAAAATTGACTTGATGCATGGGTTCATGAGGTTCCATGAAGTATATTAGGTTATGTTTTGGATCAATGGCTTGTGCCCAGATGAAATTTTTCATCTGGAGGCCCTGGGTGATCAAACCCTAATTTGGTGACACTGGCGATCTTGAGGCTTGATCCACCTAGAAGGGAGCAACCTTGTGCTTAATCCTTGAAGTGGGAGTCCTTTTGATCCTTTGAGGATGTTTGAGAGATTAGACAAGTTGAAAATCAAGTCATTTCTTGATTGAGCCTTTGTCTAAAGCTCAGAGAGGGCTTGAAACCCTAATTTTGATTGTAGCGGATGCTCACCCATCTTTGGGGAGACTAATGAGGTATAAAGGTACATCCATATTGTGGTGATGATTTGCACAATGATGGGAAACTTTAGTGGTCAAAATTTGGGGTATTATACCATTGAGTCTTCCAAGACTGTTAGGTAGATGATCAGCGGTATCCCCTCCACTGGAGGTGACAGGATAGGTGGATTTAACAGATACTCTTTGATACTGTCAAAGGCTTTCTGGCAGTCTTCTGTCCATACGCAGTCCTGATTCTTTTTGAGTAATTTGAAGATTGGCGAACATGTCGCGGTCATGAGGAATATAAATCTGGAAATGTAATTCAGACGTCCCAGGAATCCTCTGACTTGTTTCCCAGTCTTTGGTGAAGGCATTTCTTGAATGGCCTTGACCTTGTCAGGATCAACCTCAATTCCTTTTTGGCTGATGACGAACCCTAATAGTTTCCCTGAACGAACACCAAATGTGCATTTGTTGGGATTCAAGCGGAGTTTGTACTTTCTCAGACGCTCGAATAGTTTTAACAAGTGGGTCATATGCTGCTCTTCTATTTTCGATTTGGCAATCATATCATCGACATACACCTCGATTTCTTTGTGCATCATGTCGTGAAACAGAGTCATCATGGCTCTTTGATAGGTTGCCCCAGCGTTCTTTAAATCGAACGACATTACCTTATTACAAAAGGTGCCCCATAGGGTGATGAATGAAGTTTTCTCCATGTCTTCCGGCACCATTTTTATCTGATTATAGCCCGAGAATCAATCCATGAAGGAGAAGACTTTGAACTTCGATGTACTGTCTATCAGCATGTCTATGTGTGGTAAAGCAAAGTCATCCTTTGGACTAGCTTTGTTCAGATCCCTGTAGTCTACACACATTCGGACCTTTCCGTCCTTTTTCGGAATTGGTACTATGTTGCCTAACCATTGAGGATATTCTGAGGTGGCAAGGAAACCAGCGTCAATTTGTTTCTGCACTTCCTCCTTGATTTTGATAGCCATATCCGGGTGAGTCTGTCTCAGTCTTTGTTTTACCGACGGACATTCTGATCATAACGGTAAATCATGCTCCACGATGCTGGTATCCAACCCTGGCATGTCCCGATAGGACCAGGCAAATACATCGGGAAATTCTTTGAGAAGCTTTATCAAACTTTCTTTGACAGTTGGACCGAGCAGTGCCCCAATCTTGACTTTTTTCCTCTCTTCTTCTGAACCTAAGTTGACCGTTTCCAACGGCCTTTTATGAGGTTCAATGGACCTTTCCTCTTGTCTAAGTAATCGGGTATTCAAAGTTGGGAGAAGGCATTGGATCGTATGTTTCAACGGGGTTTAAAACAAGCAATCTGCATGACGTGATGATTTATTTTTCAGAAGAGATAGAGAGAAATGAAAGAGTGTGTGCAGTGTATTTTTCTGAAAAATGCATGTATTTATTGTGGAGTTTGTTTTTTAGGATTACCATTTTCTTGAAAATGTGAAAAGTGAAAATAACAATAAATGCGGAAATTACAGAATGACATTTATTTATTTATTTATGATTTTGTCGATTTTTGAAACTACAGCCCTATAAAACAAAACTTTGTCGCTTTGGGCAGAGCGAAGAGGGAAATTTACAGAAAGTGAGCCCTATAAAAACATTCGTTTCACCTGGGCGGGGTGAAAGATCAAAACAAAGATGGCAATTACTTAGACTTATGGACGACTTTCGGGACATCGACAGCAACCCATAGGCGATGAACTCCTCGGTGAATCACAAAGTCTAGTACCTTCTTTCTTGGTTTGTCCTCAGAAATGACTCTGATTTTTGGCAGAGCAGGATCGTTGGAGTCTTCCTCCCAGGCAGAGTTGTCGTAAATAAACTCTTCTGTTGTATCTTGCACATTGTTTTCATTCTCAAGGGAATCTCCCCATCCAGTTGGCTAGATGTCTCCGGGCCTGATGCGAGAGCTTTCGGGAGCGGTGTACTTGACCAAGTAGTAGTACTTGCCACTCGGCTGTCCTAAGGTGTCCCATACTTCTGTGGAGTTGGAGGAGTCATCCTTCTCGATGACGTTGACCACGGGAAAAGCATAGTTGATGAATTCTTGTCCTGCAATCTTTGCAGATTCGTCGTTGTGCTGGATGTCTTCAAAATATCCTGAGTAATGATCCCAAGATTTGGTGGGGACGCAGGTATTCTTTTTAAGGATGCTCAGCTGATAAGCATCGTTGGGCTGACTCTTTTGACCCAAGTCTTCTAGGTACGGCTGCCAAATAGGCAAGTCATCCATTGGGTCATAATAGTCATAGTCGAAGTTGTCTTTCATCGGAGTGTCCTCCTCTAATGAGTTTGGTGGAGCACGACATCCCTCAGGATCACAATCTCCGTACATCATCTTGACGTCTGATCTTGGTATATATCTCGGACTCTGTGTGGGAAAGAAAAATGGCATATGCGTTTCTTCCTGAGACATATAACCGTCCTCGTTGAGATATGACTTCCACTCTTCCTCTGCATCGGTGGAGTCACCCTCGTTAATAATGTGTACTTCTTGAGACATTGGGTGGAGAAAGCCTCCACTGTGGAAGAAGTTCTGAATGGGATGAAAACTTTCATCGTTAGTAGCAGTCTAGGTACAGGTTGAAGAGAAACCAAGACCTTTCTTTGTCTTGTTATCCGTAGGAATGACAAGCTGTCCCCACCCTTTTGCGTTATTACTCTCGATCACTTTGAGAGAATCTTTGTACGAGGAAATCGACGTTCCTTTCTCTGATCGATTCTTATTGCTCATCCTTTTGACTTTTCTGACCATCGTAGCTAGCTTCAATTGGTTCGAGGTTGATAATCTTTCTACTATCAAGAGGAACTCTTGATTCATGGGGTAGAGGGATTATGGCGCATACGTCCTTGGTCATTTCATGATTAGAGATTATAACAACATTTTTGCTTTGATCAAGAAGATAGTCTTGCATTACGTTGATCGAACCAGAACTTGAACATGGTCAAATCTCTTTTTGGTCTAACTGATTTTGAAGAGCTGGCAGCACAAGATCTGAGTAAACTCTACAGCGCTCATAGTTATGTGGTGGCACCTGGCCATTCCCGCTTTGTATGCAGTGCAACCTTACTAGATCTGTTTCCATCTAGCAGACATCCTGACTTTGATGCCTACCAGGATTCCCGTCAGTCATACTAATTTGTTGTGTTGATTCATCCAAGTATATTGGAAGCCATCAGTGGTCCAATAAGTGTTGAAGTGTTCTTTGGACAAGTACACATCCTTGGTCATCTTCACGACACACTTTACAGTCCTGATAATCGTGGGAAGCCAGAAAACTGAGCCTGACTTGCTTAGCATGTAATTCTACCAGACTGGTATTCATCAAGCGAATATCAAATATTTGAATCATATTGACTTGATGACTACTTCTATCATGGTAATCCTGCATCCATCCGAGATCCATCTGACGCTGGAGGGCCTCTTGTACAAAAAAGAATCCATGGTTGTTTATTGAGCAGATCGGACATGAATTGTAATCGTGTCGTGGCAAATCATGGTATTGACTTTGCCTTGAGTGCATTGCCACCAAGTTGACATTCATCGCCAGAATGTTGTGTTCTGGACAATGTTGGGATTTGCGTGAGCCATATTGACCTCACGGATTCGATAATCTTGGATCCATCTAAGATCCATTTGTTCTTGTAGCTCTGGTTGCATTATGGATCACCCTTGATTATTCTTTGAATAGATATCACACTGGTGATAACTGTGAGACGGTACATGACCGTACCCGCTCTGTCTGCAATGCATCCTGACCAGATTGGTTCCTAATAGGAGTACATCGTGAACTTGATAACTGCGATTAATCTTTTGCTCTATCAAATTTACTGTAATTTTCTCATGTTGAGGCAACGGGTTCGTCTGAACATTTGGATCTGTATCTTTGAAAGATAGGACCCCGTTCCTGACAAGCTTATGTACATCAAATTTGTAGCTGAGAGAGTTTTCTATGTTGTGCCCCGGCCCTCCTTGATGATAAGGGCAAGTTTGATCCGCTTTAAACCAAAAAGGAGGATTTTCCGGTACTGTAAGAGGAGACCTGGTTTGGACATGCCCCTTGACCAGTAGTAGTGGAAACAATTCTGCGTACAACATCGGTATAGGATTAAACCCTGGTGGCCGTGTAGTACGATTGTTATTGTTGTACTGAAGAGGCTGTTGTGTCCTTTGCTGATACTGTTGTTGACTCGGTTGGCTCTGAGCAACCTGAGGTTGATACGTTGGAGCTGGCGCTGGGTTGATAGCAGGAGTTACCGCTGCTACTGGTTGATACCTTCGCCTTTGCTTTCCTAGAGATATATTACCAATATCTTGCTCTTTTTTCTTTGGGAAAGCACTACCGTATCTTTTGGTACTGCTTGATGTTTCTGTACCTTTGACCAATCGTCCTTCTTGGACTGCCTCTTCAAGGCGTACCCCATGCTTACCATCTCAGTGAAGTCACTGGGCGCACTGGCGACCATTCGATCGTAATAGAATGAGCTCAAGGTTTTCAAAAAGATTTTGGTCATCTCTTTTTCCTCAAGAGGGGACTGATCTGGTCGGCAATTTCACGCCATCTCTGAGCATATTCCTTAAAAGTTTCCTTGTCTCTTTGTGATATTGCTTGGAGCTGATCTCTGTCTGGTGCCATGTCCAGATTATACTTATACTGTTGAATGAAGGCAGCGCTAAGATCTCTAAAAGTGACGGTCTTGGTACGGTTTAAACCCATGTACCACTTGAGTGCAGCATCGGTTAAACTGTCTTGGAAGTAGTGGATCAGTAGCTGTTGATTTTCAGTCTGAGTTGACATTTTTTGAGCATACATCACTAAATGACTTTGAGGGCAAGAGTTGCCCTTGTATTTCTTAAAGTCAGGCACCTTGAATTTGTGCGGTATTTTCACATTAGGGACCAGACAAAGATCTGTGGCGTCCTTTCCAAATAAATCCTGACCGCGAATGGCGTGCAGTTCCTTCTGCATTTCCAAGAATTGTTCATGGAACTCATTCATTCTCTCGTACATGTTTTCGTTTCTACCAGAGGTTACTTGTGGAATCTGTCCTTCCGGGACAGTGTGTACCACTGGTTGTGGTATAGTCATTGCGGCAGTGACTCTTGGTTCTTCTATGCCCCAAAGTTTGTATCCTTCAGGAGTTGCTATAATCACTCTTGCGTCTTCGCTTTCCCGAAGTTTGTAACCTTCAGGCCCAGCAGTTCCTGCTGCAGTTTCTGGGTCTTCAATGACCGGCGGGATATATCCTTCAGGGACAAAGTTGATAGGCATGCCCCAGGGACGATCTTTAGGCATGTTGTACCGAGGATCATATGTCTCCACTATGGGCGTAGATGTGATCTCCGAGATCACAGTCCATTATTGTTGCCTCTGAGCCATTGCCAGGGATTGCATGTCACTGTGAAGTTTTTTCAGATCTTCCTTCAGAGCATCGATTTCTTCTCTCAAATCTCTATTCTCTTCCTCGAGATCGTCCATTTTCTTTTGTCGATTGGCCTGAGTATTGTACGAGTGAGACAGTTTGACTCTAGAATCATAACACATACGTGAGACTCGAAGATAGGAAGAATGCGTTTATGTGAGGATGATGAATGATATGCAATGATATATATTAAATTTTTTGTTTTTGCTTTAATCAAAAAGAAACTTCAACAAATGGATTGCAAATATCATATAGTGGGGACACCCTGTTTTATTGAATTTGGACGATTGCAGAAAGGGAAATACACTATTTTACAAAGTGCTATAAAAGGAAATGTCTAAGGTCATGGATCCTGAGTCCTCTCTGAAGAGAGCTCAGATGCTGGTTCTGATACTTTCCTTTTTTTTGACCGGGGTTCATCAGCTATTGTCGGGTTGTCAGTCCTTTGCCAAGCGAAAGGAGTGAGCAAGTTCCTTTGATCTTCTATAGCATGCTGTTCTAGAATTTCGATCAGAGCGTCCTTTTCTTTTAATAGTTCCTGAATTTTGGCACACTCCACATTGAGAATGCGGTATTTGTTTTTCCAAGAGTTCCTTTCCCACTGAACTTTGTTGAGAGCGACCTGGAGTTTTTCCATATCAGACATAAAATAAAGGAAAAATTCCTTTAACGGAAGAACCTCTTGACGAGGGTAAGGCATCCTCATCTTGAGGGCTCTAGTTTGCACCCAGTGGAGATAAGGTTCCACGAAGGTACAACTTGGTCTTCCTAGAGACTCTCTTCCTTTCCTATGAATGTGTTGCCAGGCATGCACTATTTCTTTCTTTAGTGCTTGTCATTCTCTCCTTCCTTGAAGAAAAGACCTTCCAAATGAACATTATGCAGGATATGCTTCATCGGGTATCCGAGTTGACGATGAACTAAAATTGGATGATAATTGATTCCTCCTTTAGTTCCTATGAGGGGTACATTAGGGAAGTTTCCACATCTGTCGATGATCCTTATCCCTTCGTAAATCCTATTGTACCAGTCTATGTCAGAGTTGGTAAGAGACATGATTCTCTGTGACTAACGCAAAGTACTTTTATGGTCCCAAAAAGTAGCAGACTTTGGTAAATGCGAAGTGAACCACTTGCAGAGTAAGGGTACACAACATGTGATCATTCCTCTGCTGTACAAATTCCTTAAGTGTACATAATGATAAGCATCTGCGAGCAAGGTTGGTACGAGTTTCCAATCATAAATATCTTAATGGTGTTGGTATCGACAAAGTTGTTAATGTTGGGAAAAAGGAAAAACACGTATTTGAGTAGAACAAAGATATCTTCGAAAGCAGTAACGTTTCCTATACTGGCAAAGTACAGGGCTTTCTCTACCAAAAACTTGGTCGGTAAACCTTGGATTCCATTCTTAGTGGTCATGTGAGTCCCGACTTCTGACTCGTCTAAATAGATTGCTCTTGCAATGGTTTGATCCTTTGGAATTTCTTCCAGTCCAGAAAAGGGAGCTTGGTCAGTGATGGGTAAATCAGTCAGGTGAGAGTACTCTTCTAGCGTTGGTGCTAGTTGATAATTCGGGAATACGAAGCAGTGATAAACCGGATCATAAAATGGAATTAGCGTAAACAGGATTCCTTCAACTATGTGGACCCTTAACAGAGACAGCAGCCCTCCGTACTTAGCTCTGAAAGCATCAGGGTTGGTGATCATCCTTGGCAGCCCTTTTAGATCCTCTATTTTCAGAGTCTTGAAGGTGTACTTGTGCGTCTTCCTTCTACTGAAATCCATAATGCAATCCTTCTCTCTGATATTTGCAATCATTGTTTTAGTTTAATTTGAAAAAGAAAGAAGAGAAAAGAAGATTTTTTTTGTTTAAGAGTTATTTAAATGAATGCATGAATGCAGCACACAAAAACATTGAAAAAACATGGGTTCAAGGGTTCAGGGTCACGAGCATGGAGTCATGGCTCTACCCATCCCCAAAGGTTGTATTCTGGTGAATATTTGTACCTGTAGAACGGGTTAAAAGTTCCCAAAATCATTGACCCCCCTAGGGATAACAACAGCAAACTGGTTCACCCGAGCGAGCTGTAGCATCCTAGGGTAATCTTAATCGAGTGTAGTATCACGTGTCAACTATTTCCGATAGCTACACTACAAAATGGCCATATGGTTAATGTCTACTAAATCCTCAGTTTCTCGGATACCGCATTGGGACAATCTGCTTTCACGACGAAGTCGTTAGACATTGAATCCGCAAAGGGTATCTCCACTGATTTGATGGTCTACCAGGACCGCTTATTCGGGAATCACTCCCTGTAAGACCGCCTGTCTAATGCCATCACCTATCTTAGGGTTCTCTCGAACTTTCCACATGCGACATCACTCGCATTCCCATTGACAGAAAAATAAACACGGATATCAAGTAGGAAAAGCAGTATATATATATATATATATATAATACCTAAAACTAACATCCTAGACCTCTTAGGAACTATAATCCTAATTTGGCTCCCCAGCAGAGTCGCCATTTTTACTGTTGGAAAATGGGGACGAATGATGACTAAGGTAAGACAAATCATAGTTAATGACTCCCCAGCAGAGTCGCCATTTTTACTGTAGCGTACGATTTTTGTCGGTGACGCGACCACCTTATCGCAAATGGGTTTCTCCTCACCACAATGGTAGGAGCCGACTGCTACTTTCTGATTTCTTATTTATCCCGTGAAGCTGGAAGGGAAAGGAAAGCTATCTAAAACTAACCTTGCACGCGAATGTTTAACTGAATAAATGCTAAGAGAGATTCGGGGAGTTCGGGGTCAGGTTATACAATGGGGAGTTGTCAGTTACCCATCCTATATGTGGCTATCCACAGGTTGTTAGCATTAGGCTTTGCTTTGTACTTGATGGTGTTTATCTGTAAATGGGAAAGTTTCTTCTTTGTGGGGATTTTTGTGAGAGAGAGTAAGTGTTTGAAGATTTTGGTGAGGTTCTGGACCTTAGTTTTGATTGGTATGAAGGTACTGGACCTAAAGTTTTTGATTGGTATGCTCTCTAAGATTTCGTAATCTTATGCCTACGTATTCCCGTTAAAGAAACAGGAAAATCAGAGCAATCGTAGTTCCTCATATTCTATGGGAGGAAAGGGATGTTTTGGTGTCTTGTTCAAAGCCCAAGATTGAAGATAAATGGTTGAGTATTTGTGTCTTGTTCAAAGCCCAAGATTGAAGCTAAGGGTTTGACTGAGAGAGAATTTGTCATCTCTAAAGGGAGACATCTCGTCTGTTTATCACAACGGTTGGGTGACTGATTGTAAAGGAGAATTACTTTAACTGGGATATATGAATCCAGAAATGCCATAATTTCCTTTATGAGGGATGTTATCCTGAAGGAGGGAACTTTAACTCAGTATAGAGCAATGCCATTTTTCCTTAAGAATCTTTCATGCTAAGAGAGGGACAGTGGCATGGATGTAAATAATCCAGAGGATTGCCACTTACAGCAATTAGATGAGAGAGGAAGTTTACCAGGATAAAAGATGGACTACAACTTGGATATTTGAATCAACAAGTGTGCCACTTACAACAGTTATCTGGGATGAGGGTTTGTTTTGATTTTCTGTTTTGTGTAGTGATATACAGAGAAATGCTTTCCAGCAGAGAGATTTTGATTTCCTCTGAGGGGATTTTGGTTTTGTGTGTGCCTTTATCAAAGCCCAAGGTTGAAGCTAAGAGATTGATTAACCCCACTGGGGAAGTCCTTATACAAAGCCTAAGAGGACACTGGAAAAGGCTGACTCAACAAGAGAGTGTTTATGTGTCTTGTATAAAGCCCAAGATTGAGGCTAAAAGAGAGTTGACTCTTTTGGGGATATCATTATATAAATCCTATGAGGAGGCTGGGAGGAATCGACTCCACTGGGGAGGTATTTATCTGTCTTGTACGAAGCCCAATATTGTGGCTAAAAGAAGATTTTTTGATTCCACTAGGGAATATTTGTAGGTGTCTTGTACAAAGCCCAAGATTGAGGCTGTAAAGGAGAAGATTGACTCTGCTGGAGAGTATGGTTTGTCTTGTATAAAGCCCAAGGTTGAGGCTGGAAAGAGGTTTGACTCTGTTTAGGGAAATTTATATGGTGTCTTGTACAAAGCCCAAGATTGAGGCTACAAAATATTTGACTGACTCAGCTGAAGATATTTATGGGTGTCTTGTACAAAGCCCAGGATTGAGGCTGACTTTTTGCCGAGGAAAAGAAGGATCATTATACAAAGCCTAAAAGGAAGCTGAGAGAGATGATTATAAAACAAGGGAGTGTTCTAAGGTGATTGACTCAACAAGAGAGTATCTTTGAGTGTCTTGTACAAAGCCCAAGATTGAGGCTAAAAAAGGGTTAACTCAACAAGAGAGTGCTTTTATCTGTCTTGTACAAACCCCAAGATTGTGGCTGAACAAGCCGGAGAAATATTATACAAAGCCAAAGAGGAGGCTACAAAGGGCCGACTCAACAAGAGAGTGCCTTAAGGCAATTAACTCAGCAAGAGAGTGTTTAAAAATCCTTATACAAATCCTAAGAGGAGGCTGACTTCTGCTAGGGGAAATCATTATACAAAGCCTAAGAGGAGGCTGGAAAAGATTGACTCAACAAGATAGTGCTTTTATCCGTCTTGTACAAAGCCTAAGATTGAGGCTAAAAAGGGTTGATTCAACAAGAGAGTGCTTTTTGAAGCTAGATCTACTGAGGAAAATCATTATATAAAGCCTAAGAGGAGGCTGGCTTCTGCTAAGGAATATTGTGATCCAGAGGCAGGTCCAAAACGGGGAATCAACTCTTGCTGAGGGTTCCAGAAGAGTTAAGGTATTAGATGCCTTGAGGTTCTGATGATAAGCTGACCCTAGCTGGGGAAATTTAGGATAAAGATTGAGTTTTAGATCCTGTGAGGATTTTAACTTTACTGGAGATTGATTGAATGACCAGGGTTTCTCCTGTATTCGTAGGGAACTTGAGAATGTCTTTGAGATCCAAGAGGAGATTAGACTGTCCAAGTCTATTGGTATGAAAGGGTTTATCTTTGTATGATGCCCAAGAGGAGGCTGGTATTTTAAGGGATGAGTATCAACCCTAAATTGTCCAAAGTTTTAACTCTTTAGAAAGACTGCTCTAACAAAGGATGACTAAGTTCTGTCTTATACCTTTAAAAGGTCTTCAGGGTCCTTATATTAAGCCCAAGAGAAGGCATGAGAACTTCTAAGAAGCCGGAGGGTCCTTGTACAAAGCCCAAGAGGAGGCGGGGATTCTTTTAGGAAGCCTGTAGGTCTAAACTTAAGAAAAGTTCAAGAAAAGTTTCACCAGGAATAATCTTTTCTTTAATGAACCATTCTAGGGTTTGAAGAAATTCAAGAGAGGTTTCACCGAGAATTAATCCTCTATGGGGAAATGAATTTCTTTGACCATTTCTAATAGTGACAGTCTGAGAAAAATTTTACCGGGAATAATGCCTTTCTCTTTGTTCCATATTATTTAAGCCAAAGAGAAGACAAGACTGTATCTGGAATTCCTATGGGAACTAGTTTTGATTGTGTTGAAAGAGTGACCACTGGCTCTATCTAGTTCTAGACCTAATTGTCGGGGAAAACTCTAAACAGATCTACAAGTATATATACGACTGATATATGACAAGTATTTAAAAGGATATGAAAGAAGGACTTACAGGTGAGCACGCTTCCAGCAATACAATTATATATATATGAAAGCATGTAAAGAAAGCTGATAAAACTTACAGGCGAGCAAGCTTCCATTGTAACAGCTGTATGGTTAGTTGTTCAAGAATTTAAAGAATGTTTTGATAACAACTGTGAGTTTGAACCTAAATCAAAAGGAATGTTATTTTTGAAAAGATTGTTGGGGCTTATACTCAAGGAGAGGCCCAAATGAAAAACAGTAATCGTACCGTTATTTTGTAAACTGTATCAGGACTTATACAATTACTGAGGCCCATAAAGGTGATATTTATAAAGAAGGTTGGGTCTTACATCTCAAGGAGAGGCCCTAGGGTTTGAAAACGAAAAGAAATGGGACTTACAACACAAGGGTATGCCCAATTGACTTTTGTTTAAAAGGTGACGATCGCGCCGAGATTTTTGAAAATGCAGTGGGACTTATACAATGACTGAGGCCCAATTTTATTTAATTACAAAGGATGGGACTTACACTCTATCAAGAGGCCCAAAGTTTTATTTTTGTACAAGTGATGGGGCTTACAACTCAAGGAGAGGCCCAGATGATTTATTTGAAAAGGCGACGATTACGTCGCGGTTTTGAAAACCACAGAGGGACTTATACAATGACTGAGGCCTAAAAAATTTGTGTATTTACAAAGGGGATGGGTCTTACACTCTAATAGAGGCCCAAAAGTGTTTTTAAGAAAAGGAATGGGACTTATAGCTCAAGGAGAGGCCCATGTGATTTTGAAATGAAATGGCGATCGAGATTTTTAAAAAGTATCGGGTCTTATACAATAACTGAGGCCCAAAAAGGTTTTGGTTTAAGAAAGGGTTGGGTCTTACATTCTATTAGAGGCCCAAAAGGTGTTTGAAAATTTAAAATCGAGAGGAAACCCTAATTTTAAATAAAAATGTCATTTTTCAAAGGAAATTTAAATAATAAATGATAAAATATCAAATATATTCAAAAAAAAGTTGTACACTTTGAAAAATATTTTGAAAAATCATGTTTAATCATATGAAAGCTTGAAATTCAATTAGTTTTGAAAGATCAAAGTGGGAATTTCATTTAAAAATGTTTAAAAATAATTAAAATGAAATTAATTACAAAAATTATAACTATATTAAATAAATAATATAAATTCGATTTTTTTGTAAAATAAAATATTTAAACATTTTTGTGAATTTTGAGAATAAGAATCAATAAAAAATGATAAATAATCAGAGAGAAATTAATTTTTGAATCAATTAAACAAAATAACTAAAATTCAAAATTTTGAATTATGGCGCCAAGAACACCTGGTTCTTGCCCGTGTCCTCTGTTTTTGCAGATTTACGTTTTCTCACTTTTCTCCATGATTTCTCAATGGTTTTGCACGATTCAAGAACCAATCTTGTTTGTTTTTGAACAAGGATCACAACCATATAGATTAATTGCATTTATATTAAGTATGGAGAAAGAAATCACCAGAAAATCCAAGAACCCTAATTTCAGCATGAACACAATGAAATTCCATACATGATGGATTCATGGCAATTGACTGAGGGTTATCACTCTACATACATGCATAAACAAGATGGTAACTCAAAAATTCATTCATGATGCATGGATCATAGAGTTTGAAGGGTTCAGGCTTACCTCTTGTAGCTGGTGATCGAGTTTGGTGATGGAGGTGTTATAGCTAGGTTCCAATGATCTGGACAGCTTCCTTAGGTGCCAAGGAGTGTGTTTGAATGCTTGGAGTGGATTGAAATAAGCTGGAACTAGTTGTGGTACCTCAACAGCAACTCTGTCAAGAACTTGAGCAATTGGCCGGTGATTTTGTGAATTTGATGTTCCAGATGTGATTTTGTGTTATTGATCACTCATACATTATGTTTATGAGGTGTGTGTGTGTGATTGGTTTGGTTGGAATCACTCTCAATCTCAAAATCCGATAGTGACTTGAGTTAGAAGGAAACAATTGGAGTGAAGGAGAGATTTTGAGGAAAGTATCAGTTTGGGTACTTTGGTATACTCAAACTGATCACAAATGAGCTCTATTTATAGTGTGTCAAGTTTGTTTTGGCAGCAATAGTGTGTGGCAACTGCAGTAGGTATGTGGCCAATGTGGATCAAATGGAATCTCAAGTCTCCTCTAGCCATTGAATTGAGGTTAGAGCACAGGCCTATGGTCTTTTGGTTCAGAGATAAAGCTTGACTCATTCAGTTAAGCTTGCCTCAGTTCACGCCACCTTGATGCATCCATTGAATGCATTGAAACAAAATTGGAGTCTTGGCACTTTTTAGCCTTTTTAGGTTTGTTAGGGCTATATGCATATTCTTGGACTTTGGAGGCTTGGGGATCAGATCATTCCCCTTGCATTTTGTCCTCAGATGTGTCCAAATGGATGACAAGGCTTGGAGTTATCCAATTTCTCCAAATCGAGCAAAACACCCAAGTTTGCCTTGCCTAGGACCATTGGAAATGGTGATTTTGAGGGATTCATATCTCCCTGCTTAGGTTGAGTTATGGGAGGCTCTTGTGCTTTTTAGAAAGCCCTCATATGATACAATACATGTGTGATCATAGTTTGTTTTGAAACTATTTGAATCCAACTGAAAAATCCTCATGAACATTGATGTCCAAAGCTGATAACTTAGGCAGATTTTCACTAATTGTTGAAAAAAGTGTCATTTTCACGTTTTTGTCATTTTGATCACTCCATAACTTAAAATCCATAAAGAATTGGAGTTGGAGGTAGTTGAAGCTTTTGTAGAGTGTAGCAAGACCTACAAATCCAGCTTTGGATCACCCAAAATGGTTGCTTGGATCAGAAGTTATGGTCCTTAGAAGTTGGTAGCAAAACCTTTTTTGTTCCATAACTTAGAAAAATGTTGGTTTCTCATGGTTGCCCCTTTTGAAAGAAACCTCACTTTTCTTGATTTTTCTTAATGTATGATGATCAATACCATACATTAACATTATTTTTGACTTAGGGGAACCATATTTGTGAAAAAATACAAAAAGTCAAACTTGATTTTGTGCACAGTTGACTTTTTATCGGATGAAATCCAAACTGTGCGATCCTTTGTGAAATCAAGTCCTTGACCTAAATAAAACATAATGGATGGATTCCATAGGTGTTATAGGGTGTATTGAATCATGTCCCAAGGTTTGGGAGCATGTCTTGGTCAAAAGTCAAAGATACAGTTGACTTTTTTCCTCAAAACCCTAATTGTGGTCCTGGTGAAATTGAAACTTGTGAATCAAGCTTCTTGGATGAATCCATTGTTGCAAATGGATCAATGTAGGGTATTTGAGGTCCTCAAATCATGTCTTGAGGTCTTGTCTCATATCTTGCCTCAAAAGTCAACTTAGGGGTGAATTAGGTCAAGAAACCCTAATTCTTGATTTTTGATGAATGCATCCCCTGAGGCAAATTTGACTTGATGATTGGGTCCATGAGGTCCCTTGGAGTATCGATCCAGAGAGCCCAAGGTTTCTTCCTATAGTTGTAAGGAAGAGAGTCTCTAGGAAAACCAGACTGTGTCTCGGTGGAACCTTATCTCCACTGGGTGCAAACTAGAGCTCTCAAACTGAGAATGCCTTACCTTCGTCAAAAAGTTCTTCCGTTAAAGGAATTTGTCACTTATTTTATGTCTGATACAGAAAAGCTTCAGGTTACTCTCAACAAAGTTTAACAGGAGAAGAAATCTTGGCAGAATAGGTACCGTATTCTCAGTGTGGAGTGTAACAAAATACAACAACTATTAAAAGAGAAAGATGCTCTGATCGAGATTTTAGAGCAACATGCTGTAGAAAATCAAGAAGACTAAAGGAATTTGCTCGCTCCTTTCACTTGGAAAAGGAATGACAACCCGACAACGGCTCGAGAGCCTCGGTCAAAGAAAAGGAAAGTATCAGAACCAGCACCTGAGCCCTCCTCAGAAAGGACTCAGGATCCATTAGCTTAGATATTTCCTTTTACAACACTTTGTAAATTACTGTATTTCCATTTCCGCAATCTTTCAATTCAATAAAACGAGGTTTCCACTGTATGATATTTGCAATCCAATTGTTGAAGTTTCTTTTGATTAAACAATTAATTATTAATATAATCATTGCATATCATTCATCGTTTTCACGTAACACATTCTTCTTACCTACAAATCTCACGTTTGTGTCTCGATTCTAGAGTCAAACTGTCTCATTCGTACAGTACTCGAGCCAGTCAATAGAAAAAGATGGATAATCTCGAGGAAGAGAACAGAGAGTTGAGAGAGGAACTCGACGCTCTAAAAGAAGATCTGAGGAAACTTCATAATGACATGCAAGCTCCGGCAGCAGCTCAGATACAAAGGACTGTGATCTCAGAGATCACCTCGACGCCCATAGTGGAGAAGTATGATCCTCGATATACCATGCCTAAAGATCGTCCCTGGGGCATGCCTATTAACTATATCCCGGAAGGATATATTACGCCGATCATGGAAGATCCAGAAACTGCAGCAGGAACCGCTGGGCCTGAAGGTTACAAACTTCTGGAAAGCGAAGATGTCAGGGGCATGACAACAACTCCTGAAGGTTGCAAACTTCGGGAAGCACCAAGAGTCACGGCCGTAATGACTATACCACCACTCGTGGTACACACTGTCCCAGAAGGACAGATTTCCCAGATACCGTCTGGTGGAAACGAAAGTATGGACGAGAGAATGAGGGAGTTCCAGGAACAGTTCCTAGAGATACAAAAGGAACTGCAAGCCATTCGCGGCCAGGATCTATTCGGAAAGGACGCCGCAGACCTTTGTCTGGTCCCCAATGTGAAAGTTCCGCACAAATTCAAAGTGCCCAAATTTGAAAAGTACAAGGGTATTGGTAATATCTCTCTCGGAAGGCAAAGGCGACGATACCAACCAGTAGCAGCTGTAACTCCTGCTATCAATCCTGTGCTTGTTCCTACATATCAACCTCAGGTTGCTCAGAGCCAACTGAATCAACAGCAATATCAGCAAAGGACACAACAGCCTCTTCAGCAGGCTCGTCCTCCGTACAACATTAACCGTACAACGCGACCACCAGGGTTTGGCCCTATACCCATGTTGTACGCATAACTATTTCCATTACTGCTGGTTAAAGGGTATGTCTAAACCAGGTCTCCTCTTACAGTACCAGAAAATCCGCCTTTTTGGTTCAAAGCGGATCAAACTTGCCCTTATCATCAAGGAGGACCGGGGCACAACATTAAAAATTGTCTCAGCTTCAAATCCGACGTACAGAAGCTTGTCAGGAGCGGGGTTCTATCCTTCAAGGATACAAATCCAAATGTTCAGACGAACCCGTTGCCTCAACACGAGAAAGCTGCAGTAAATTTGATAGAGGAAGAGTCTAACCATAGCTATCAAATTTATGATGTACTCTTATTTGGAACCAACCGGGTCAAGATACATTGCAGACAGAGCGGATATGGTCATGTACCATCTCATAACTATCATCAGTGTGATATCTGCTCTAAGAACAATCAAGGATGTTCTGTGGTGCAATCAGCTCTACAGGAACAGATGGATCTCGGATAGATCCAGGATCACCGAATTCGTGAAGTCAACATGACTTATACAAATTCCAACATCATTCAAAACCACAACATCCATGCAATGAATGTCAACTTGGTGGAAATGCACTCAAGGCAAAGCCAACATCATAATCTGCCACGACATGATTACGATTCCTGTCCTATCAGCTCAATAGACGATCAGGGCTGCTTTTTTGTACAAGAGGCCCTCCAGCATCAGATGGATCTTGGATGGATTCAGGATTACCGCGATAGAAATCATTATCAAGTGAATATGATTCAAATCTTTGATATTCACTTGATGAATACCAGCTTGGTGGAGTTACATGCTAAGCAAGTCCAGCTCAGTTTTCGACTTCGCATAATTATCAAAACTGTAAGGGATATCGTGAGAGCGACCAAGGATGCGCTCTCGTTCAAAGAACTTTGCATCACTTGTTAAACCACTGGTAGCTTCCGATCTATCTAGATGAAGACACACAACAAGTTAGTATGACTGACGGGAACCCTACTAGGCATCAATGTCAGGATGTTCGATCAATGGAAACAAATCTAGTGAGGTTACACTGCATATAGAGCAGACGTGGCCAGGTGCAACCACATAACTATGAACATTATAGAGTTTGCTCTGAAGATAATCAAGGATGTTACCTTGTGCGAGCAACCCTTCAGAGTCAGTTGGACCACAAAGAGATTCGACCGTGTCTAAATTCTGGGCCAATCAACTTGATGCCCGACTATTTCACTGATCAGATCAAGGACGTTGTCGTAATCTCTGATCATAAGAGGACCAAGGATGTTTGTACCATCATCCCTTTACTCGACGAATCAAAAGTTCCCAACCAGGAACTGATTGAAATTACTTACAATGGTCAGAAGAATCAGAAGGCTCCTATAGTTATCTATCTGCCGGGACTGCTACCGTATGAATCATCAAAGGCTATCCCTTACAAATACGATGCAACAACAATTGAGAATGGAAAGGAATTTCCATTACCCTCCGTCGTGAATATTGCAGACATCAGTCGAGTAACACGGAACGGTCGAATCTTCAACTGAGGAGTTGAAGAACCTACCAGAGAAAAGGAATCTCAAGCAGAAGTTCCTAATCAACCAGCCGGTCAATCTAGTGATCCCGGCCTTTCAAAGAACAACGATGAGATGCTGAAGCTCATCCAAAAGAGTGAATACAACATTGTCGATCAACTGTTGCAAAATACTTCAAAAATCTCAGTGCTATCTCTTTTACTCAGTTCCAAAGCTCACAGGGAAGCTCTACAGAAAGTCTTAGAGTAGGCCTTTGTGGAACGAGATGTGTCAATAAGACAATTTGACAACATCATCTCCAACATCACTTCCAGCAACAACTTGGGATTTAGTGATGAGGAACTGCCGGAAGAGGTCCCAAGTCATAACATGGCACTTAATATTACAGTCAACTTTCAGGACGATGCTTTAGCCGGCGTACTGGTAGACACCGGATCGGCTCTAAACGTGAAGCCAAAGTCCACTCTAATGCGACTATCATTCAAAGGATCTCCGATGAGAGGCAGTGAGGTCATCGTCAAAGCATTTGACGGGTCCCAAAAAATAGTTATTGGCGAAGTCGACCTTCCCATAACTATCGGTCCTCACACTTTCCAAGTCACTTTCCAGGTCATGGACATCCGGGCAGCATACAACTATTTGTTAGGAAGATCTTGGATACACGAGGCTGGGGCAGTCACTTCGACACTTCACTAGAAGCTAAAGTTCATTAAGAACGACCAACTCGTCACAGTCTGTGGAGAGCAAGCCTTGATCGTGAGTAACTTATCGTCATCCACTTGTGTAGAACCAGAGGAGGTTGTAGGAACCCAGTTCCAAGCACTTTCGATGAGCAATAACAATCAATCAGAAAGAGGAACGTCAATTTCCTCGTACAAAGATGCTCTCGAAGTAATCAAAAATAACAATGCAAAAGGATGGGGACAGCTTGTCATTCCTACTAACAATAAGAAAAAGAAAGGTCTTGGTTTTTCTTCAAACTGTACCCAGACAGCTACTAACGATGAAAGTCTTCCTCCCATTCAGAACTTCTTCCATAGTGGAGGTTTCCTTCATCCAGTGTCTCAAGTACATACCATCAACGAGGGAGATTCCTCTGATACAAATGAAGAATGGAAATCCTATCTTAACGAGGCCGGTTATATGTCTCAGGAAGAGGTGCCTACGCCATTTTGTTTTCCCGCACAAAGTCCAAGATTTATACCGAGATCGGATGTCAAGATGATGTACGGAGATTGTGATCCAGAAGGATGTCGTGCTCCACCCAACTTGTTAGAGCAAGACACTCTGATGAAAGACAACTTTGACCACGACTATTATGGCCCAATGGATGGCCTGCCTATGTGGTAGCCGTACCCAGGAGACTCGGGGCAAGAGAGTCAGCCGAACGATGCATATCAACTGAGCATCATTAAGAAGAATACTTGCATCCCCACCATGTCATGGGATCAACACTCAGGGCATTCAGAAAGTATTCAGCACGACGATGAATTTGCAAAGCTTGCCAGACTAGAGTTCATCAACTACGCTTTTCCCGAGGTCAACGTCATCGAGAGGGATGATTCCTCTAGTTCCAAAGAAGTGTGGGACACATTAGGACAATTGAGTGGTAAATTTGACTTCATGGTCAAGTACACCACTCCCGAAAGCTCTCGTATCAGGCTCGAAGACATCCAGCCAATTGGTTGGGGAGATTTACCTGAGAGTGCCAACACTGCGCAAAATACAACAGAAGAATCCTCCTACGACAACTCTGCCTGGGAGACAGATTCCAATGATCCTGCTCCACCAAAAAT
The DNA here is from genome assembly GCA_022829125.1 of Lathyrus tuberosus. Classification (NCBI taxonomy): domain Eukaryota; kingdom Viridiplantae; phylum Streptophyta; class Magnoliopsida; order Fabales; family Fabaceae; genus Lathyrus; species Lathyrus tuberosus. The sequence goes on from JALAZF010000016.1 coordinate 17,306,733, forward strand.
CAGCGTTGTCTCTGAAGACAAGCCGAGAAAGAAGGTACCAGACTTTGTGATTCGCTGAGGAGTTCGCCGCCAATGGGTTGCTGTCAACGTTCCGAAAGTTGTTCATGAGTCTAAGTAATTGTCGTCTTTATCTTAACCTTTCACCCTGCCCAGGTGAAACAGATGTTTTGATAGGGCTCACTTTCTGTAAATGTACCTCTTCGCTTCGCCCAAAGCTACAGAGTTTTGTTTTATATGGCTGTAATTTAAAGAATCGACAAAATCATAAATAAAATAACGTCGTTCTATAATTTCCGCATTTATTGCTGTTTTCTCTTTTCGCTTTTTCAGAAAATGGTAATCCTAAAAACAACCCAAATAATAAAAACAAGCATTTTTCAAAAATTGCACTGCACCACGCTCTTGCATTCTCTCTATCTCTTCTAAAAACAAATCATCACGTTATGCAGATTGCTTATTTTAAACTCTATTGAAACATACGATCCAATGCCTTCTCCCAACTTTGAATTCCCGGTATTTGAGGCTGAAGAAGAAAATGACAAAGAAATTCCAAAAGAGAATTCCCGATTACTCAGACAAGAGGAAAGGTCCATTAAACCTCACAAAGAGCCATTGGAAACTGTCAACTTGGGTTCAGAAGAAGAAAGAAAAGAAGTCAAGATTGGGGCACTACTCAGTCCGACTGTCAAAGAAAGTTTGACAAAGCTTCTCAAAGAGTTTCCCGATGTATTCGCTTGATCCTATCAGGATATGCCAGGGTTGGATACCAACATCGTGGAGCATCATCTACCGTTGAGATCAGAATGTCTGCTGGTAAAACAAAGGTTGAGACGGACACATCTAGACATGACCATCAAAATCAAAGAGGAAGTACAGAAACAGATTGACGCGGGTTTCCTCGCCACATCAGAATATCCTTAATGGCTAGCCAACATAGTGCCAGTTCCGAAAAAGGATGAAAAAGTTAGAATGTGTGTAGACTATAGGGATCTGAATAAAGCAAGTCCAAAGGACGACTTTCCCTTACCGCACATAGACATGCTGATAGACAGTACAACAAAGTTCAAAGTATTCTCCTTCATGGACGGATTCTCGGCCTATAATCAAATCAAAATTGCGCCGAAAGACATGGAGAAAACTTCGTTCATTACCCCATGGGGTACCTTTTATTACAAGGTAATGTCGTTCGGTTTGAAGAATGTCGGGGCAACCTATCAAAGGGCGATGACTACTCTGTTTCATAACATGATACACAACGATGATATGATTGCCAAATCTAAAATAGAAGAGGAGCATGTGGCCCACCTGTCAAAGTTATTCGAGCGGTTGAGAAAGTACAAACTCCGCTTGAATCCAAATAAGTGCACGTTCGGTGTCCGTTCAGGGAAACTTTTAGGGTTCATCGTCAGCCTGAAAGGAATTGAGGTTGATCCTGACAAGGTCAAGGCCATTCAAGAAATTCCTTCTCCAAAGACTGAGAAACAAGTCAGAGGATTCCTGGGACGTCTGAACTACATTTCCAGATTTATATCCCTCATGACCGCGACATGTGCGCCAATCTTCAAATTACTCAAAAAGAATCAGGAATGCGTTTGGACAGAAGACTGTCAAACCGCCTTCGACAGTATCAAGGAATACCTATTGAACCCACCAATTCTATCACCTCCAGTGGAAGGAAGACCACTGATCATATACCTAACAGTCTTGGGAGACTCAATGGGTTGTGTACTTGGCCAACAAGATGAAACCAAAAGGAAAGAGTCTGCCATTTACTATTTAAGCAAGAAATTCACCGACTGCGAGACTCGGTACACTGTGCTTGAGAAAACTTGATGTGCTTTGGCTTGGGCAGCCAAACGTCTTTGCCAGTATATGATTCGTCAACACTACTTGGTTAATCTCCGAAATGGATCCGATCAAGTACGTCTTTGAAAAGCCTGCTCTCACGGGAAGAATTGCCTGTTGGCAGATGTTGCTATCAGAATATGACATAGAATACCACGCTCAGAAAGCCGTTAAAGGAAGTGTTTTAGCCAATCATTTGGCTCATCAACCGATCGACGATCAAGAATTAGTCAGATTTGAGTTCCCAGACGAAGATGTCATGTACTTGAAAATGAAAGATTGCGATGAACCGCTACCCAATGAAGGGCCAGAACCAGGTTCCCAGTGGGGACTTATTTTTGTCGGAGCTGTTAATCATTATGGAAATGGAATTGGGGCAATCATTATAACACCTCAAGGTACCCACATTCCTTTCACCGCCCGAATGACATTCAAGTGTACAAACAACGAGGCCAAATACGAAGCTTGTATCATGGGTCTTGAAGAAGCGATCAACTTAAGGATCAAGAACTTGGATGTATATGGCGACTCAGCCCTAGTTATCAATCAGATCAAAGGAGATTGGAACACATATCAATCAAGACTGATTCCTTACAAAGACTATGCGAGAAGGTTGTTACCATTCTTCAACAGAATCGAGTTTCATCACATCCCTCGTGAATAGAATCACATGGCTGATGCATTAACTACTCTCTCTTCCATGATTAGTGTAGGTCAATGGAATGACATACCTAAGATCAACATAATGTACCTTGAAAGGCCCGCTTACATCTTCATGATAGAAGCAGTCATAGACGATAAACCTTGGTATCACGATATCAAATGCTTTATTCAGAAATGAGAGTACCCACCTGGGGCATCAAGAAAAGATAGAAAGACTCTCAGGAGACTGGCTGGAAACTTCTTCCTGAGCGGTGATACACTCTATAAGAGAAATTTTGACATGGTTTTGCTTTGATGTGTAGACAGACCAGAAGCAAACATGCTGATAAAAGAAGTTCACGAAGGATCCTTTGGCACTCATACCAACGGGCACGCAATGGCGAGAAAAATTCTGAGAGCAGGGTACTACTGGTTGACCATGGAATCCGAGTGCTACAAGTACATGAGGAGATGTCACAAGTGTCAAATATACTCAGACAAAATCCATGTACCGCCAACACATCTCAAAGTTCTCTCTTCCCCATAGCCTTTTTCCATATGGGGAATCAACATGATTGGCAAGATTAAACCCAAGGCTTCAAAAGGACATTGGTTCATCATGGTAGCCATTATTTACTTCACTAAGTGGGTCGAAGCAGCGTCATACGCTAATGTAACTCGACAAGTCGTGGTCCACTTTATCGAAAATAATCTCATCTGCCGTTATGGTGTTCCAAGCCAGATCATTACTGATAATGGATCCAACTTGAACAACAAGATAATGAAAGAGTTGTGCGCTGAGTTCAAGATCAAACACCATAACTCGTCTCCCTACCGACCTTAAATGAACGGGGCGGTAAAAGCGGCTAACAAGAACATCAAGAAGATCGTTCAAAAGATGGTTGTAACCTACAAAGACTGGCACGAGACGCTACCCTTTGCTCTTCACGGTTATCGCACATCTGTCCGCACTTCAACAGGGGAAACCCCTTTCACTCTAGTATATGGCATGGAAGCAGTGCTCCCCATAGAAGTAGAGATCCCATCAATCCGGGTATTGATGGAAGCTAAGTTAACAGAAGCTGAATGGTGTTAAAGTCGACAGGACGAACTGAATCTGATCGAAGAAAAATGAATAACGGCTATATGCCATGGTCAGTTGTATCAGCAAAGGATGAAGAAGGCGTTTGACAAAAAGGTCCGACCTCACGTCTTCAGGAAAGGAGACCTCGTGCTCAAGCAGATACAATTATTCCTCACTGATTCCCGGGGCAAATGGACTCCGAATTATGACGGCCCCTATGTGGTCAAGAAAGCTTTCTCAGGCGGCGCCTAGAGACTCGCAACCATGGATGGAGAGGAATTTGCCTACCCCACGAATGTTGATGTAGTCAAGAAATACTTCGTCTAAATATAAAAAAAACCGTCTCGGTGGATTGAAAACCTGAAAGGGCGGTCCAGGTAAAAATTAGAGACATAATAAAAAATCATCCCGATGGATTGGAAATCTCAAAAGTACAATCTAGGCAAAAGTTAGGGATAATGGCAAGTAACTACGTCCAACAAAGGGGAAAATCCCTCAGCAGTAGTAATGCCATCAGTCAGGAAAACTCCAGCCAAGGTCATCTTCGACGGAAGCTCAGGATGTCCAGAATTCAAAGTTGGTAGAAGGATAGCGGTCGTTATGTTTCAATATAGCCCTTTTCCTTTAAATTACCATTTTCTAAACTTTGTAAATACTCCATGGAATCATGCGTTTGGCTGATTTCTATCCTATCAATAAAATTTGAGCCCTAGTGCTTTTGTTTATAATTCTTATTTGTTTTAGCTTTACAGAACGACATTTTAACATGATCAACGATTCTTGAAATAAAACAAAATGAATTTACTTGTCAAACTTTTTCCGCTTTTTAAATAAAGATGGCAATTTCCTTTGACTGTTGAACATCGAAAGAACATCGATCGCTTCTCCAAAGGCGATTAAACTTCAAAGTGCAGAATCAAAGTACTCCTTCTAAGCCAGTACGCCTGAATGAAGGATCAACTATGTTAGATGCGAATATTTCGTCTGACATCCCCGATAGAGTTCTTATCTCCTGAGCCCGACCAACGGTTTTCCCCCACAGGGATTATTTCTCCTAAGTAAGGAAGAATTGCTATCTTGAACAAATGGTATTTTTTCATCCCCCGCAGTGGCCGAGTATCCAGCCGTGTTCATCCGCTAGTCTGTATGTCACGTCAGTTTTGTCAGCATAAACATACATACATTGTGCATTATTGATTCACATTTATATTCATATTGCATCACTATCACGCTAGTCAGTCTTATCCCCTAGTGATACAAGTCCTTTTGTCAATTGAGTTGTGAGTTCTTTCCTCGTTCGAAAGTGAATCATCTAAGCAATCTCTCTCCGATTTGTCTCTGGATTAGAGATGGTCCTCGACCACTTTGATAACTTGAACCTCTGAAAGGCAAGAAGACCTTCGATAAACATCACTCTTCGCCCTTAAAGATGATATCTTCACTTTCCCGGATTAAGGAAAATCCCCAGAGAAAGCCTCTTAATCAAAGCTTCGATAATTCTGCAGTTTTTCTCCGGAAAATTCGCTGACAAAAAGGTCATCAGCACCTCACAAATGGATTACATCACATGGTATTTCTTCGAGAAGATCTCGAGGAAAAGTATAATGTAATATCCCCAAGCAGAAAGCAGTCTCTTAAGAGACTCGTTTTCCCCAGTATAGTCAACAAATGGCGTCTCCAATAGAGAAGTTTGTACACCTCTACAGCTCAAACGAATGGGTTCCCCAGCAAGTCTGACATCAAAACCTTCTCCATCAAATGACATCTCCTCAGGAAAATTCGGCGAGAAGTTTGAGGAAGCCGCTACAAATAGCGTCCCTTGTCAAGAAATTTTATTGACAAAAGAAACTGAGACCAGATCCTTGGTAGGAAACCAGGATCGAGGGGAAGTTTATATCAAAAACTGAGACAAGTTCCATGGTTGAAGACCAGGATCGAGGGGAGGTTTAGTCCAAAAAGAAACTGAGACAAGAGCCTTGGTAGGAAACCAGGATCGAGGGGAAGTTTATATCAGAAACTGAGACCAGTCCCATGGCTGAAGACTAGGATCGAGGGGAGGTTTAGTCCAAATGGAAACTGAGACCAGATCCTTGGAAGGAAGCCTGGATCGAGGGGGAGTTTGTATCAGAAACTGAGACCAGTTCCTTGGTAGGAAACTAGGATCGAGGGGAAGTTTTACCTTTTCTAAATATCAACGCTTAGCAAAAGAAGATGAATACGTAAACTACCATTCATAACCACTGTCAAAATTTCGGGTATTCCGATATTTAATCCTCTTGCACCCCGAATGCCCGAATACCTTCGCCATTCTCACCTTCGGGTCCAAAAATATTAAATAGGGGCATCTGTCATACCCCAAATTTTTACCACCAAGATTCCCCATCATTGTGAAAATCATCATCACAATATGGATGTACCTATATGTCTCCTCAATCTCCTCAGGAATTGTTAGACATTCTATACCACCAGGCATTAGGGTTTTAAGCCCTCTCAGAGCACTTAGACAAAGGATCAATCAAGAAATGACATGATCTTCAACTTGTCTAGTCTTTCAACCCCTATAAAGGATCAAGAGGACTCCCACATCAAGAATCAAGCACAAGGTTGCAACATTCCAAGTGGATTAAGCCTCAAGATTGCCAGTGTCACCAAATTAGGGTTTTGGTCGACCAGGGCCTCCAGATGAAAATATTCATCTGTGCATGAGCCAATACTTCAAAGCACAACCCAGGATACTCCAAGGGACCTCATGGACCCAATCATCAAGTTAATTTAACCTCAGGGGATGCATTTACCAAAAATCAGGAATTAGGGTTTCTTGACCTAATTCACCCCTAAGTTGACTTTTGGGACAAAACATGAACTAAGACCTCAAGACATGATTTAAGGGTCTCTAATAAACCACATTGATCCATTTTCAATAATGGATTGATCCAAGAAGCTTGATCCACAAGTTTCAATTGCCTCAGGACCACAATTAGGGTTTCGGGAAAAAAATCAACTGAACCTTTGACTTTTGACCTGGACATACTCCCAAACCCTGGGACATGATTCAATACACCCTATAACACCTATGGAACATATCCATCAAGTTTGATTTAGATCAAGGATTTGATTTCACAAAGGATCGCACAGTTTGGAATTCATCTGATAAAAAGTCAATTGTGCACAAAAGTCAAGTTTGAATTTTTGAGATTTTTCACAATTATGGTTCCTTGACCCTAAAAAAATGTTAATATGTGATTTGAATCATCATTCATCAAGAAAAATCAAAGAAAGTGAGTTAACTTGTAAAAGGGGTAACCATAAAAACTTAGAATTTTTCAAAGTTATGGAACAAAGTGGCTAGGGTACCAACTTCCAAGGACCATAACTTGAGATCCAAGCAACCATTTTGGATGGTCCAAAGAGGGATTTGTAGATCTCATGGCATACTTTAAAAGTGTCAACTACAGCTCATTCCAATTCCTCATGGATTTTTGGTTATTGAGTGATCAAAATGGTTGAAAACACAAAAGTGACATTTTTCCAACACTTAGTGAAATTTTCAATAAGTCAGAATCTGCCTTATTTTTTCCCAAACGTAGAGGTATTTTTCATTATAATTCAGGTTGACTAAAAACCAAAGTTGGACATCATGTTGAAATAGGATATATCAGCTTTCCAAAATGTCCAAGAACTCCCTCAAACTCCATCTGAGCTAGGAGTTATGACAGCTGCAACATGCCTTGCTGCAAACTGTTTTGCAAGGCAGATTTGTGCATTAGGGCTCGATTTGATCAATTTATGCAAATGACAAACAAGTTTATCCATCTGCACACCTCAGGGGGAGACCAAGGAGGAACAAACACTGATCCTAAGCCTCCCAAGTCTTTGGAACTACAAGTAGGTATGCCACCCCTAAAAAGCTAAAGATTCCTCAAGACTCCAATTTTGTTTTGGAACATTTAATGGATGCATAGAGGTGGCATGTATCAGAGCAAAGATGAACACTTCAGTCAAACCTTATCCTTGAATCAAAGAACCATAGGTATGTGCTCTAATCTCAAGTCAATGGCTAGAGGAGACTTGAGATTCCATTTGATCACAATTGGCCACAGACCTGTACCAGTTGCCATTCCCTATTCCTTGCAAAACAAACTTGACACACTATAAATAGACCTCATTTCTGATCAGTTTGAGTACACCAAAGCACCCAAACTGATGCTTTCCTCAAAATCACCTCTTTCACTCCAATTTTTCCTTCTAACTCAAGTCACTGTCGGGTTTTGAGTTTGAGAGCAATTCCAACCAAACCAATCACACACACACACCTCAAAATCACCAGCCATGTGCACAAGCCTTTGACAGATTTGCAATTGGGGTGCCAAATCAAGTTCCAGCTTAATTCAATCTACTCCAAGCATTCAGACACACTCCATAGCACCTAGGGAAGCTGTCCACATCATTGGAACCAAGCTGTAACACCCCTAACTCAAAACACGATCACCAGCTGCAAGAGGTAAGCCTCAACTTGGTAATCTCATGATTCATGCATATTTCCTCGCACAATAATTTTGCCATATGTTCATAATCATGTATGGAATGTTTCCCCTTAATTAATTGCCTTGTATGAATCGTGTGTGGAATTTCTGAGCCTTCATGCAGAATTTAGGATTCTTGAGGTTTCTCTTTGATTTCTTATTCCATGCTTAAAATAAATGAAATTAAAGACCATAGGCATGATCGTGACGTGAAAACGAGTAGATTGATATGTGGATTGTGTGATTTCATCAAGTATTCAGTGAGATTGGTGAGAAAATGCAAATCTAGGCAAAACTCAGAACACGCGCGTGTTCTTGGGGCCCTTTTTCAAAAATTCAAATATTTGAATTTTGTGATTTTAGTTAATTGATTCAAAAATTACTTTCTCTCTGAATTTTAATGATTTTGAGTTGATTCTTTTTTTAATAATTCACAAAAATGTTAAAATATTTTATTTTACAAAAATTTCCCAAAAATATTATTTATTTCATATACTTGATATTTTTGCAAAGAATTAATTTTTATTTGTTTTTTAACATTTAAAATATTTTTTCCTTCTTGATTTTCCAAACTTAAATGGTTTTAAATCATTTTGTGGATAAAAAAAATGATTTTTGAAACATTGATCCAAGATCACCACTCATTTTTCACATGTTTTCAATAATTTTTATTAATTTTAAAACAAAATTAATTCCATTTTTAGACAAAATTAGGGTTTTGATTAATTCCACCCTCATCAATCTTTTTCAAACACTAATGGGCCTCTTGATATAGTGTAAGTCCCATCCCTTTGTAAATAAACAATTTTGGGCCTCACACATTGTATAAGTCCCTCTGTATATTTTCAAAAGTTCGGCGCGATCGTCGCCTTTTTAACAAAATCAACTGGGCTTCTCCTTGAGCTATAAGACCCATCTTTATTCATTTCCAAACTCTTTGGGCCTCTCATAGAGTGTAAGACCCAATCCCTTTTTTAACCAAAACCTTTTTGGGCCTCAGTAATTGTATAAGTCCCTCTGTGTTAAAAAATCTCGGCGCGATCGCCATTTTCAAACAAGAAAATCATCTGGTCCTACCCTCGTGTTGTAATTCCTATTTCTTTTCTTTTAAAACACCTTTTGGGCTTCTCCTTGAGTTATAATACCCAACCCTTGTTGTACATAAACCTTTTTGGGCCTCAGTCGTTGTATAAGTCCCGGTACGATAATCAAAACAATGGTGCAATCACTGTTAAACCTTGGGGCCTATCTTTGAGTATAAGCCCCACCAATATTTTCAAAACAATTCCCTTTTGATTTAGATTCAAATATATGTATTGTTATCAAAACTTTCTTTAATTTCTTTGAACAACTAACAAAACAGCATGGAAGCTGGTTCGCCTGTAAGTTTTTATCGGCTTTCATTTACTCGTTTTCATATATATAACTGTATTGTGGGAAGCTGCGCATGGTTAGTCTTCTTTCATACCCTTTTAAAATACTCGTCATATATCAACTGTATATATACTAGTATATTTATTTAGAGTTTTCCCCGACAACAAGGTCTAGAACTAGGTAAAGTCCTGTTGGTCACTCTTAAAATACAAACAAAACTAGATCCCCATAGGATCTCCAGATACAGTCTTGCCTTCTCTTGGGCTTAAACAATATGGAACAAAGAGAAAGGCAGTATTCTCGGTGAACCTTTTCTCAGACTGTCACCCCTAGAAATTGTCAAAGAAATTCTACTCCTCGGAGTTGATCTATTCTCTGTGAATGGCATCTCTTGAATTTCTTCAAATCACAGAACTTTCACTAAATGATCTATTCTCGATGAATAGCATTTCTTAAACTTTTCTTGGTTTGGGACCCACAGGCTTCCTAAAAGCATCCCCGCCTCCTCTTGGGCTTTGTACAGGACCCTTCGGCTTCTTAGAAGTTTTCATGCCTTCTCTTGGGCTTAATACAAGGACCCTGACAACCTCTTAAAGGTATAAGACAAAACTTAGTCATCCTTTGCTAGAGCAGTCTTCCCAGTGTCAAATCTTAGACCAATTTAGGGTTGATTCTCATCCCTTAAAACACCCGCCTACTCTTGGGCATCATACAAAAGATAAAACTCTTCCACACCCGTAAATTTGGACAGTCTAATCCCCTTGAGTCTCAAAGACATTCTCAAGTTCCTTACAACTATAGGAAGAAACCCCGAGCTCTCTGGATCGATCTCCAGCAGAAACCCAGTCTCTCTTATGAGAGTTCCCCAACCAGGGTCAGCTTATCTCAAATCAGAACCTCAAGGCATCTGATACTCAACTCTTCTGCAATCCTCAGCAAGAGTTGATTCCCCACTTGGACCTGCCCCGAGATCTCAATTATCCCTGGCAAAAGACAACCTCCTCTTAGGCTTTGTATAATGACCTTTCCTCAGCAGAAAGCTAGCCTCCTCTTGGGCTTTGTACAATGATCCTCCCCAGCAGAGTTAACCTTTTCAGACTCTCTTGTTGAGTCCATCACTTTTGTAGACTCTCTTGTTGAGTCACTCACTTTTCAGACTCTCTTGTTGAGTCAATCACCTTTTCAGACTCTCTTGTTGAGTCAACTTTTCAGCCTCCATCCCGGGCTTGGTATAGGACAGATAAAAACACTCTCTTGTTGAGTCAAAATCCTTTAGCCTCAATCTTGGGCTTTGTAAAAGACATAAATCTCCCTCTCTTAAACTGGGGACAGATATCTTCCCCAGCCGAGTCATTTCCTACCAGCCTTCTTGTAGGCTTCGAGGAATGATTTCCTAAATAGAGTCAAACTCATTTCAGCCTCAATCTTGGGCTTTGGTATAAGGCACATAAAATATCCTCACCAGAGTCAGTTAAATTTCCCATTTCAGCCTCAATCTTAGGCCTTGTACAAGACATATACAAACCTCCCTGGCGGAGTCAAAATCCTTTTAGCCTCAATCTTGGGCTTTGTACAAGACAGATAGAACATTTTTCCCTAAAAGTCAAACTCCTAGCCTCCTCTTAGGCTTGGTATAATGATATCCCCAAAGAGTCAGTCTCTTTTTTGCCTCATTCTTGGGCCTTGTACAAGATACCAATATATACACTCTCTTGTTGAGTCGGTCACTTCCAGCCTCCTCTTAGGCTTTGTATAAATAAATCCCCTAGCCGAGTCAATTAACCTTTTAGCTTCAACCTTGGGCTTCGATCAAGGTACACAAAAATCAACAATCCCTCTTTGGAGATAACAAATTCTCTCTCAGACAAAACCTGTTAGCTTCAATCTTGGGCTTTGAACAAGACACCAAACATCTTTTCCTCCCTTAGAATAGGAGGAACTATGATTACGTGCAAGGTTAGTTTTAGATAGCTTCCCTTTCCCTTTTAGCTTCACGGGATAAATAAGAAATTAGAAAGTAGCACCCCCTCCTCATTGCGGTGAGGAAAAACCCAGCGATAAGGTGGTGTCTGGGGTCAGGTTATACAATGGGGAGTTGTCAATTACCCATCCTATATGTGGTTATCCATAGGATATTAGCTTTAGGTCTCGCTTTGTAATTGATAGTGTTTATCTGTTAATGGGTTGGGAAAGTTTCTTGGGAAGTATGAGTGAGTGAGTGAGTTTTTGTTGATGTTCGGGTGTTTTCGATGTTTTTGGTAAGGTACTAGACCTATGTTTTGATTGATGTGTGAAGGTACTGGACCTAGGGTTTTTGATTGGTATGCTCGCTAAGATTTCATAATTTATGCCTACGTATTCCCGTTTAAACGAAATAGGGAAATCAAAGCAACCGTAGTTCCCCTTATTCTAAGGAGGAAAAGATGTCTGGTGTCTTGTTCAAAGCCCAAGATTTCAACAGGTTTTGTCTGAGAGAGAATTTGTCATCTCTAAATAGGGATTGTTGATTTTTGTGTGCCTTGATTGAAGCCCAAGGTTGAAGCTAAAAGGTTAATTGACTCCGCTAGGGGATTTCTTTATACAAAGCCTAAGAGGAGGCTGGAAGTGAGCGACTCAACAAGAGAGTGTATATATTGGTGTCTTGTACAAGGCCCAAGAATGAGGCAAAAAAGAGACTGAATCTTTGGGGATATCATTATACCAAGCCTAAGAGGAGGCTATGAGTTTGACTTTTCCGGGGAAAAATGTTCTATCTGTCTTGTACAAAGCCCAAGATTGAGGCTAAAAGGATTTTGACTCCGCCAGGGGGGTTTGTATATGTCTTGTACAAGGCCTAAGATTGAGGCTGAAATGGGAAATTTAACTGACTCTGGTGAGGATACTTTATGTGTCTTGTACAAAGCCCAAGATTGAGGCTGAAATGAGTTTGACTCTATTTGGGAAATCATTCCTCAAAGCCTACTAGAAGGCTGGGAAGAAATGACTCGGCTGGGGAAGATATATGTCCCCAGTTTAAGAGAGGGAGATTTGAGTCTTGTACAAAGCCCAAGATTGAGGCTAAAGGGTTTTGACTCAACAAGAGAGTGTTTTTATATGTCCTGTACCAAGCCCAGGATGGAGGCTGAAATGTTGACTCAACAAGAGAGTCTGAAAAGGTGATTGACTCAACAAGAGAGTCTAAAAAGTGAGTGACTCAACAAGAGAGTCAGGAAAAGTGATGGACTCAACAAGAGAGTCTGAAAAGGTTAACTCCGCTGGGGAGGATCATTGTACAACGTCCAAGAGGAGGTTAAATTTCTGCTGAGGAAAGGTCATTATACAAAGCCTAAGAGGAGGTTGTCTTTTGCCGGGGATAATTGAGATCCCGAGGCAGGTCCAAGTGGGGAATCAACTCTTGCTGAGGATTGCAGAAGAGTTGAGATATCAGATGCCTTGAGGTTCTGATTTGAGATAAGCTGACCCTGGTTGGGGAACTCTCATGAGAGAGACTGGGTTTCTGCTAGAGATCGATCTAGAGAGCCCGGGGTTTCTTCCTTTAGTTGTAAGGAACTTAAGAATATCTTTGAGACTCAAGGGGATTAGATTGTCCCAATCTACAGGTGTGGAAGAGTTTTATCTTTTGTATGATGCCCAAGAGGAGGCGGGTGTTTTAAGGGATGAGAAACATCCCTAAATTGGTCTGAGATTTGACACTAGAAAGACTGCTCTAGCAAATGATGACTAAGTTTTGTCTTATACCTTTAAGAGGTCGTCAGGGTCCTTGTATTAAGCCCAAGAGAAGGCACGAGAACTTCTAAGAAGTCGAAGGGTCCTTGTACAAAGCCCAAGAGGAGGCGGGGATGCTTGTAGGAAGCCCGTGGGTCCCGAACTAAGAAAAGTTCAAGAAATTCTATTCACCGAGAATAGATCATTTAGTGAAAGTTCTGTGATTCGAAGAAATTCAAGAGAAGCCATTCACAGAGAATAGATCAACTCCGGGGAGTAGAATTTCTTTGACAATTTCTAGGGGTGACAGTCTGAGAAAAGGTTCACCGAGAATACTGCCTTTCTCTTTGTTCCATATTGTTTAAGCCCAAGAGAAGGCAAAACTGTATCTGGAGATCCTATGGGGATCTAGTTTTGTTTGTATTTTAAGAGTGACCAACAGGGCTTTACCTAGCTCTAGACCTAGTTGTCGGGGAAAACTCTAAACAACTATACTAGTATATATACAGTTGATATATGACGAGTATTTAAAAAGGGTATGAAAGAAGACTAACCATGCGCGGTGTCGCTCCCGGGATTTTCATCCAAGTACAAATGCGAAAGTGGCACGGAACAGAGTCGCCAACAATGTCTATTTATCACATGAGGGAAAGGAAACACCGCATAAACCTGAGGGAAAGGAAAAGCATGGTCTTGCAACCAAGAGATATGGGTTCGGGAGTCGGTTACGCAAAGGGAAGGTGTTAACACCCAACACGTCCATCGTACCCGATGGAATCCACGCTTGTTGTCTCGATCAAAGGGTGTCGTCGTCTGGAGCTCCGCTGCTACTGGAAAAGATATGGAACGGGAATGGAAGAGAACCGAAACAAATGTAGGGAAAATAAAAGAAGTGCTCGAATGGGCCCTACCCCACTGCCTACGTATCTCATCGGGAACATGAGAATCAGAGCGACGTATTCCCCTCAGCCAAGGGAAAGTTGTATGTGTTTTTTAGGGAACGACTAATGTTCTAGCTCAGGTGTTGCAGGCTCACTGAATCGAGTGCGTTACCGTCTTGCAAGAGAACGAGGAGAAGCACGTTCGTACATTAAGAATGAGTGAGATGAGAAAAGAATTCTTGAAGGAAAGACGTTATTGTTTTTTTTGTCTTTTAAGCAAGAAGTGTTTTGATTATTTTGTGTTTTGTAACACACATTGTATTTAAGTCCTTCATGTAGGATCGAATGCCTCGCATATCGACCCAAGACGGGACATATGCTAAACATTCTAAGAAAGTGAGAGCTCACTATCTTATTCTCACATGAAAGGCTCAAACACAATACATGATATGCCTTTTATTAAGTGTTTTTGCTTTTTTGTTTGAAGATGAGAAAGATAGACTCAAAAGGAAGCAAAAGGTGAAAACTAAAGGGGACTAAGACTCAAACCTTAAAGTTATCATACATGGATGTTCCTATGGTTAATGTGGTTTAAGAAACCTAATCCTAGAGAAAGAGAAGAAGAATGAATTAAACAACTCACTTCTAAAGTAGAAAATGAGTTATAACTCAAAAGGGAGGAGAAAGAAGTTATTCAAGGGAAGCATGTAAATGCTTATCATGATCACAAGTTGAATGATTAAAAGAGATAAGAGAGAATTAAAGAAAGAAGTCTATGTGGAAGCATATCCTCACACTTACTTACCATTTGCACCTACATGAAAAGGTTAGTTCAAAAACTATCCACAAGTAGTAAAATAAGGAAAGAATACTACATAAGGATCAAACAAATTAAGAACCAAGGAATAAAGAATCCTAACAGATGAAAATCAATCAAGGTCAGAACCTACATCCAAAGGATGCTCTCTAAGGTTAAGAGCTGCAACACACACCAACTATGCACCCTCAAATGTCCTAAACATCAAAGAAGTGCACTATGGAAGGAAAAGATGAAAGATGAGTGGACTTGCAAAGTGATCATGCAATAATGCTTCACAAAAGATCAAAGTCAGAATCATATATCATTTACAAATGGCTTAACATGCTTATGAATCATCATACCAATCATGGATGTAATGATACAAATAAAAGGAATAAGATGAAGAAAAAGTAAGTATAAGAGAGACATGTTCAATTAGATGCACAAAGTGACATATTAGAGATGCATAACATGTGAAATGATTAATGAATGCATATGGGCAGTGGCATACCATTGATGAGATGCAAATGGAATGACGGAAATTTCATACAAAATGCACACATGCAACATGTAGGGCTTAAGAAGAGAAGATGTAAGTTTAATTCAATCAAGTTCATGTAATGGAACAAATTGCAACAAGCATATTTAAGTGGCAAGAAATGAAAGAAAATGACCTATAGTCATGGTTTAAGATAACCTATAATATCATACAAATGACCTATAAAATATGCACAAACAATCATAACATGGTGGCATAAATGCCTCATCAAAACATGTTGACATGACATAGAAGAAAGTGCACACAAGTGAACTGAATCACAAGGCATCAAACAAATATCAAAGTACATGAGAAAAATTATGTAATTAGGTCATATACATCACTAATCAGAAGCAAAACATACCACAAAACCTCATATCAAAGCTCAAAATAAAAATGCCTCAAAAGGCCTCTTGAAAGCACATGGAAACACACCACAAAAACATTTAAAGATACACATCCAAACACATGATAGAAGGACTTTAAAAATAAAATGAAAATTAGTTTAGATGCTTTAACGTGTTATCTAACCAATGCAAAAAGAATGAGTAAAAAATGTTGTATGAGTTGGGAGAAATAAAATGCACAAGTTCAAGTGTCAAAGAGAAGTTTAAATGAAAAGGAAATTGATAAGAAATTGTGGATTTATGTGCAAAAATTAATAAAGTCAGAATTAAAAATTGTAGAAAATTATCTAAATGTGTCAAGATGTCACATGAATTTATTTAGAATTTTTCAATGTGTTTTACTATTTTTAAAAATAGAAAATGGAAACAATATAAAAAGGAAAATAAAATGAAAAAAAATAAAGCAAGGGGGTGCAGCGTGAGTAATTTGTAGTTCAAAAATAGTTTGGGCTCAAACATGGGGGTGTGAACATCAATTAATGTCCCAGTCCATTAAACACGTGTTTGTGTGTGATAGAGTGCACATGCATTTAACATGAGGATTCAATCAAAGCCATTGGATGCAGTCAAAGTAATCAATCAAGATACGTATGCAAGATGAGTGGTCCAGATAAAATGCACATGTTAACAAACATACACACGCATACGTGGAATCATCAGAACTCAAAAATGAAGCACGTGAGAGTCACATGTTATTTTAATGTGTTGGCAAGGTTATGAGTGTTGGATCAAGTCAATGTAAGATCATCAAGGAAAGTAAAGGAATCTAACAATCCACAATGCAAGCACACCAAAGCAATCATGCACGCATACACACAAGATCAATCTGAAGTCAAAATAGAGCATGTACAAGTCACATGGCTTTTTAATGCGTTGGCACCTTAAAACCGTTGGATGAGAATGATCAGATGGCCACGGTATAAAGCTAGAAACCCTAGCTGATAAATGTCACCGGCCGGAGAAGGACCTTCGGTCGTCTTCTCCGGCGATACGCCACCACCTGCAACCTTCCAATCTTCCAGAAACTTGCAAAAATGGTACCAATCGAAAGATCAAATCACGCACATCATAAATCCACACTTAGAAGTACCAAACAATGCACACACAGCTAGAACAGCATCCAAATATTTTTGCCCTAATTTTTGAAACTATGCATCTAGCATGCCTATCAACTAGCCAGATTCAACATAGCTTCTAGTAAGCTTCAATCAACAAAAACAAGTTAAAATGAAGTGGATTCGAAGTAATAAAAGTTGAGGAAATTGAACCTGGAACTTGGAGAAGTCTTGGATCAACAGAAAACCAGAGATGCTCTTTAAGTTCTTGAGCTTGGAATGAGCAAAATAAATGCTATTCAATCGCTTGAATCTTGAAAACAGAGAGAAACTCGAAACTGTGATGAAGCTAAACTTAAAAAATGGTGTTGATTCGGTTGGTTCTTGATGCGTACTATCTGCAAGTATACAAATTACGTCAGAGTAGTATAAAAGATTTATCGTTCCCATAGAGACCAATGTCAATCTATCGATTACTATTGTTACGGTGTTTATCTAAGGCTAATGAATATCAGAGTAAAAGTTTTCTATAGAACGAAATTAGAAATAAATCAGATAAATACTATACTAGAATGTAATTCACATCAATCAAACAATACTCCTATTATCTAAATAGTAACACTTACGGGGCAATATTTTCTTCTTTGAAAAAGAGTTAATTAAAAAGGCTTCGCCGCGTTAGCGTGATCGAAACCAGACCTAACCTTTAATCTATACCAGCCGCTCATGCTGCACCGGTCGCTCCTTGCGTTAAAGTGATAAAGTCCTTTTTTATGTAATTACCTCTAAGACTTAGTTAAAAAGTGCTTTTGATTGAAAATATTTTATACCAAAGGGTTTCCAGCATATGCTCGGCCAACCGGATCCTAAATCTATAAACGCGTCCGAAAATATTTTTAAAACCTCTTTCTAATAATATAAAACTTTCCTAGTTAATCAATAAAGTGCTTCCGCTGTATTTATCAATTAACAACTAACAAACTCTTTTCTAAAGTGTCGGACGACTTTCGATCTTATCCGGTCTAGTCACAGTCATTACGCAAACAAAAAAACACGGTCTCATTTACGTAATGACCAATCAATTGAGGTTCAGAAGAGTTTAATTAAAATCAAAAACAGCCCCTAAAGTATTTCTAAAGAGATGTCGTGTGGAGCACCGTCAGAACGACGATCCTCACATCCCAGCACAAGGGATTTAGCTAGACATAGTAATAGAGAACATAAAAATAAATCGATTTGCAAAGTAAGACATATTTAAAATAAAAACGTGCGAAGTGTGAGAGTGTATTTTGAGAGAGTGAACACAAGTGTCACGCTTAAGTTCAGTTCCAAGAGACACATATCACACAGATAAATAAAATAATAAGGTAATGGCAAAGACGGAAAAATAAACGAATATAAAGCAGTGCAGGAAAATAAATAATATAAAAGCGATGCGGATAAAATAAATTATATTTTATAAAAGAAACCTACTCCAAAGCGGAGACTGAATCTGGTACAGATGCTGGAAAATAAATTGCGGGAAAGTAAATAGCTCCTAATATCTTTGCTCCAATCCAACTAACAACTATAATGCAACAACCCCTCGATATGACGGTTATTGCTTTACAAAGCGAACTCTATGCCTATGTTGAAAACTAAGATTGGATATCTAGAAAGTGAAAATACAAGTCCTTATATAGGAAACTCGAAGTTGTAACTGCCTCTAATCATAATGAAAAAACGTTTTAGAAACTAATTTCTTCAGGTGTAACTGCCTTAAACGTTTCAGACCGTTTCCTCTTTATAACTGTCGGTGCCCGCCGACCCCTGCTCCGCGTCCGCCGAGTGTGGTTTGGAAGATGAAACGTCTTTTGTGACCGTTGGCGTGTGAGTGAAGTCATTATGCAAACGGCGTCCTCCTTGGCGTCCGCTGAGTGAAACGGCTAGTGTACAGTTTACACAAGAAATCTTCATTTTAGCTCTGTTTTGCTTTGTTTTCTTACTGTAAGCTCGAATCAGGAAATGTATCTGCAAGTAAAACAAAATACCATAATAGCAAAGGAAAATAACAAATAAACAACTAAAATCATGTAAAATCGGAGCCAAATATACAGTGTATTTTAGCGTTATCAAATTCTCCCACACTTAAACCTTTGCTTGTCCTCAAGCAAACTCTGATAAGTAAACAAAAGAAAAGTAGCAAACATGCAAGTATCCGATCTGGGCTAAGAACTTAAGTTTGATCAATAATACATCAGTAGGTACTAACTCATGAACCAAGGGTATCGTAATGACACTTTCCGCGATTTGCGGGCATAAGTTTCTCTCCTATACAAACCAATCCAAACTATGATATTATACTTAGGCCTATCTTACTCATTCCTTTCTTACCCCTTTTCATTCAAGCGCAGTCACATTAAGCCCGTTGTCTTTCACTCGCATGGTGAACATAACCTGTGGTAATCCTGATCCTTTTTATCAATGATTTGATACTTTTTGCCAATTCTTTTCCTTTTTTATGTACTTTTCCTTGCAAAATTTTTTTCTGAAGATACTTGAACATCTTCTTGAATTTTTTTTCTTTTTCTTTGGTAGGACCTTACCTATTTGCATCGGTTTGTCACTTAGCGGTGGTTAAGATGGTGTTGACTGCTAAAATAAACTACTTAAGGGTTAGTGATGAAGGGTGAGATTTTAAGGCCACTGTATAATAAAAATCTAGATAAGCTCATATAATTGAGAAACTTACGGTGTAAAAACGATATCGATTTTTCAAATAGTTTTCCCAAGCCTTTGCAATTGATCTTACTTGTCCTAATAGCCCAAATTATCAAAATTAATGCTGTTTCTTTGTTAAAATTTTTTTTGTTAAGGCTTAAGAATTGGAAGAATAGATAAACTACACAAAATGACTCGTAAAGCACATTTTTAAAACAAACTAAACTATACTAGAAAACATTAAATAAAACAACTAAAAATAGTAAATATCTTCTCCCACACTTAAACCGAACATTGTCCTCAATGCTTCGATAAAAGTGAGAAAGGGATAGGTGAAACCTGGTACTCAATCATGTCGGCCACTGGGGCCATCTCTACCATGCTCTGGACGTCTGGGACGACGGCTCCTACTGCGGTGTCGGGTAGTAGGTGACAGCTCCATCTGCTCAATCCTCTCGATTAGAGAGGCATTTTGATCTCTAAGTGCTTGGAAACCCTCAAGAGTTGTGAGTCCCACATAAAATCCATCATCTCTTGCTGTTGTTGGTACATGGCATAGAATAGGCTATCACGCTCTTCTTCTCTGGCTTGTTGTGCTTGCCACATTTCTTGAGTGATATAAAATCCGAAAGAAGTACCTGCAGGATGATCAGTAACAGGTGGGGTGTGTGCAGGTGATACACGAATTAGGGACTGCTCCATATGGTCATATTCATCATCTGTCTCATTTCCTTCATCCTCGGGGACGTTTGGAAGTAATGGGCCTAAAATAGGAGCAACCTTCAAATCATAGAGCCAGTTTTCTCTTTTGCGCACATCAGTGCGTGTTGAACAAGGTAAGGCGACACTCGGGATGGCAGCATTGCGAACCATGAGGATATAGCCTCCTTCCGGCCTCGTTTTGCATAAACGCATATCTCACAGAAATTTTAAATCAATGGTGCGAGGAGGAAGTGGTTCCAATGTGGCAAACTCAGCGTCCAGGTGGAGGGCTCGTGCAATGAAGGTAATCAACCCTCCAAATGACACGGTGTTGCCCTTTTTCGCAATTGCCCTCATATGTGATATCATAAATGGTACAAGATTTAATCTTCTTCTAAGTAAAGCAGCCTGTAAAAATATAAATTCTTTGGAATTCATCTTGTTAGAGTTTTCACGAGCAAAAATAGTATCAACTATTAAAAGGCAGAATACCCGTATAGTCAAGTTATGAATGTCAGAAGCCAAATTTCCATCAAAGGAGCAAGTGGTTTGGCCTGAGATGTTTTTCCACAGTTGAAAGGCTTCAGTTGACCAATTTGTGTCTATGGGTGCCTCACAGGCTGCACCATTCCCAAAATGGAATCCTAATAACTCAGCAATTGCATCAGTGGTATAAATGTATTCAACATTGAACATCCTAAATCTCACTGTGCCTACTGTGCTGGCAGTGTTTTCTCTGAGAGTGTACTCCAAAGAACTCAAAAATTCGTGGGTTAGCCTTTCGTAGGTAGGCTCCTTGTGAATAAAAATATTCTCTAATTTCAAATTTTGTAACAGATAAAATACGCTAAATCTTATACCAAGGTTATACAGACAAATATCATTAATGTACCTCGTTGCAAGAATGTTGCGTGTCCGCAATTTCTCCCATTTTCCCCATTGCTTGACTCCGTCATTTCCATCTCGAAAAATGATGTTTTCTTGGTTCTCTGCTGCCATTGTTGAAGTGAAATGAAGGTTTGGTGATGGAGAATGGGTAATTTTTTTTTTTGTAGATTTTGGTGAAATCTATGGTTTTATAGAGATAATGTGTAATGGAAGGTGTAATGGTAGTGGGGAAGTTATGAAATGGGGGATTTTAATGGTTTAATGGGGTTTTATGGTGATTGAAATCGGAATTTATGGAGGTAGAAGATGAAGAGAGTGGCAAAAATGGGGGTTTTCTTATTCTGGTTCGTTTAAAACCCAGAACGCCTCCGCGTTCGCCGAGAGGGGGTCCGCGTCCGCGGACTGTGAAAATTGGACTGGCACGGATTTGGGCTTTGGTTGGTTCATGAATCTCTCCTTGGGGTGTTTATAGCATATTGGTACATGAAACAAACATAGAGAATATTTTGTTTATTTATTATTTTATATATTTGTAAATGTAGGATTTAAATAACAGTTTTTATTTTTTTTATTTTTTTATTTTTTTTATTTTTTTTTATTTTTTTTTAATTTTATTTTTTATAAAAAATGAATGAATGAAAAAAAAAATTAAATATAACCAATAGATTGTAATGATGTAGATATTTATTATAACTTGGAATAATATAACACTCGCAAAAAGCATACGGTTGCCATGATTCTAGTAACCATGGAAAATAAAATCTACTAATAGTCTGATAATAAAGATAATAACAATAAAGATAGAAATGAGGTAAAGGTAAAAATAAACGATCATAACAAGCATGTGGTAAGTCTCCTCCACACAAAGTGCGAGCTTTGCCCCAGAGCTCCTGAATATCTTCTAGGAAGACTGACGACGGACACCCTGAGTCATGTGAGGACAAGGTGCCCGTGCCTCTGCAAGCTGGCATTTGAGATCGCAAATCTCCTGCTCCAAAAGATCATATGATGAAGCGTTTGTTGCGTCTGAGATCTCTCTCTGTAAGGTAAGTTCGGCGCATTCTTCGCGAAGAGAAATGATCTCCTTGCGCATAGTGTCAAATTCAGAATATATATTCCTGCGTTGCAGATTAACGTTCGAGGAATAAACGGTAGTCCTTTCAGGATAGGGTGTAGGGTGGTACTCAGGCACAGGGTGGTTCCTTAGTCTGACGGGTGTCTCGTCTTGGCCTTCCAAAGCGTATGACCAGTTAGCTCTATCATGGACACTTGTTCGGGTATGGTTTGGAAAACCAAAGTAGTGAATGACTTCGTTGTCTATTAGGAGCTTAAAGTTATCTGCACTAAAGAATGCTCTCCTGATAAGACCACGGTCAAGGCAATGATGAATGTCAATTAAGGTGTAGCCACAATGGGAGGTAAGATGAGTTAGCTTGTTGGCTAGACCTAGGGCATAAGCTATGTGTGTAATAGTACCGCCTACATGGATGGGTCCTCTGGAAGATGCAGCATTCAAATATAGGTTATACATCAGAAAATTACCACTGGCTAATGGTCGTGACTCAGCAGTACAAAAGAGCATCAGAATCTCTTCTGCAGTAACTTGGTTCTCAGTTTCACTTCTACCAAAGAAAGTCTCGGCTAGGATCATTTGGAAATAACGGAAAGCTGGGTTGTGGATTTTATTTGCTAATTGGGTGGAAGGATCAGGTCCTCCTCCACCGGTGATTTTGCTCCAGAATAGGTCAAGCTCATCTTGCATAACATTGGTTTCATGCATAAAATGGATTGCATCCAAGCCACATTGAAAACCAAGTATTCTAGCAAAATCTCTGTGGTTAAGGGCATACTCATTTCCAAATAGTCTGAATCTTATGCTTCCACTGTTGTAACCCCTTCCACTATAAGGGTTGGGGAACTCTAAGGTTAGATGCTTATAGGTTACATTCATAGCTTCAGAATACTCATCCCACTGGAGCTGGTGACAAAGGTACCTCACACTGGCCTCAATACCTAAAGTTGTTAGACAGTTTGGGTCAGGGTACCTAGTGGGTAGGATTTGTCTCTCAAAAAGGACTACATATTTCTTCCTCTATTCGTCATCTTTGAACACAATGTGCATGTCATCATAGCTCTGCATCCTGCAAAGAAAGTTAGTGTGGAATGTCTGAGATGATGTGATCTGTAACCTGTAAACATAGACATTGCATAAGTCAATCACGTTAGAAAAAAATAATATAAATAATAAATCTTTTTCTTTTTCTAAAATAAATTCTATGCATAAATAAGAAAGATAACGAAAAGAAAATCGTGGGTTGCCTCCCACGCAGCGCTTGTTTAACGTCGTTAGCTTGACGACTGAAGAACTTACGTTGTGGATGTTGCTATAGGTGGGTTTATCAGAGTGTGACCAGAGTAGTAAGTAGGGATGTCACCTCCATAGTAGGGTTTCAATCTTTGTCCATTCACTAGAAAGGGACTACATGAATGATTTGCAATTTCAAATGCTCCAGATTTCAGGACTTTGGTGACCTCATGGGGTCCAATCCATCTTGAGCATAACTTTCCTGGAAACAATCGTAACCTAGAGTTGAAAAGAAGTACAGGATCGCCTACGTTGAACTCTTTTTTGATAATCCTTTTGTCATGCTATGCTTTGGTTCTCTATTTATATATTACGGTATTTTCATAAGCATTTCGGCGTAATTCTTCTAATTTATGAATATCTAGAATTCGTTATCTCCAGCTGTTAAGTAATCCATATTAAGGGGTTTTATGGCCCAGTAGGCCTTATGTTCAAGCTCAAAGGGTAAATGGCAAGATTTTCCGTAGACTAATTGATATGGGGTTGTTCCTATAAGGGTTTTGAAAGCGGTCCTATAAGCCCACAAGGCTTCTTGTAATTTTAAGGACCAATCTTTTCTAGAGATTGATACGGTTTTCTCTAAGATTTGTATTATTTCCCTATTAGAGACTTCAACTTGTCCACTAGTCTGTGGGTGGTAAGGTGTGGCTACTCGGTGTTTCACTCCGTATTTCTTTAATAGGTTCTCAAATATCCTAGATATGAAATGCGATCCTCCATCGCTTATAACCAATCGAGGTACTCCAAACCTAGGGAAAATATAATTTTTAAATAGTTTAATGACTACACGAGTATCGTTGGTGGGTGCAGCTATGGCCTAAATCCATTTGGATACATAATCAACGGCTACTAAGATATACTTGTTTCCCATCGAAGATGGAAAAGGTCCCATAAAATCTATACCCCAAACATCGAAGATTTCTACCTCCTGAATATTTTTCAAAGGCATTTCGTCTCTTCTTGAGACGTTCCCAGTGCGTTGGCATCTGTCACATCTTACAATGTAGGCATGAACATCGCGCCATAACGTTGGCCAGAAAAGACCTGCTTGAAGTATTTTAGCGCATGTTTTGGACGAGCCTAGATGTCCACCATATGGTGAAGAGTGACAATGTTTAATTATATTTTCAACTTCTTCTTCAGGGACACAGCGACGGAAAATGCCATCTGCGCCTCTCTTGAATAGAAGGGGTTCGTCCCAATAAAAGTGTTTTACGTCATGAAAGAACTTCTTCTTCTGTTGGTAATTTAGGTCAGGGGGTATGATATCAGCTGCTAGATAATTAACAAAATCTGCATACCAAGGTACGGTTGTCATTGCGAATGATTTTTCAATGTCTACTTCTAAATAAGGGTCAGGATCATCATCATGGATGGTTCTAACTGCTCCTACTAATCTATCGTATGCAAAATCATCATTGATAGGAACAAGATCTGGTTTTAGATATTCAAGCCTTGAGAGGTGGCCAGTGACCACATTTTCAGTGCCTTTCTTGTCTCGGATTTCCAAATCGAATTCTTGAAGTAAAAGGATGCAGCGTAGTAATCTAGGCTTAGCGTCCTTTTTGCTTAATAGATATCTTATCGCAGCATGATCAGTGTAGACTATGATTTTTGCTCCTACTAAATAGGATCGGAATTTGTCGATTGCAAAGACTACTGCCAAGAGTTCCTTCTCAGTTGTGGCATAATTCAGCTGAGCCGCATCCAAAGTTCTACTGGCGTAGTAAATTACATGGAGTTTCTTATCCTTCTTTTGTCCCAAAACAGCGCCTATAGCGTAATCGCTAGCATCACACATAATTTCAAAAGGTTGATTCCAATCAGGTGGTTGAATTATAGGTGCGGAAATTAGTGCTTGTTTTAGGTATTTAAAGGCTTCAAGACATTTATCATCGAATTTGAATTCAGCGTCTTTCATAAGTAAGTTGGTTAATGGTTTAGTTATTTTGGAGAAGTCTTTAATGAAGCGTCGGTAGAAACCGGCGTGTCCAAGAAAACTTCGTATTTCTCTAATGGTTTTGGGTGGTTGAAGGTTTTCTATTACTTCTATTTTAGCTTTATCAACCTCAATGCCTCTTTCGGACACTATGTGTCCCAGTACTATGCCTTCAGTCACCATAAAATGGCATTTTTCCCAGTTTAGAACAAGGTTGACTTCTACGCATCTTTCCAGGATTTTCTCGAGGTTTGTTAAACAGTTTTTAAAACTGGATCCACATACCGAGAAATCGTCCATAAATACTTCCATGATCTCATCAAGGAAATCTACGAAGATTGACATCATACAGCGTTGGAAGGTAGCTGGGGCATTGCATAGTCCAAATGGCATTCGTCTGTAAGCAAATGTTCCATAGGGGCATGTAAAGGTTGTTTTCTCCTAATCGTCAGGGTGAATGGGTATTTGGAAAAATCCTGAGTATCCGTCTAAATAACAAAAGTAAGAATGCCTAGCTAAACGTTCGAGCATTTGATCAATGAATGGAAGCGAGAAGTGATCTTTCCTAGTTACCTTATTGAGTTTTCTGTAATCGATACACATCCGCTAACCATTTTCTACACGTTTGGATATTTGTTCTCCTTTTTCGTTTTGTACAACGGTGACACCTCCTTTCTTAGGTACCACATGTACGGGGCTTACCCATTTACTATCAGATATTTAGTATATTATTCCAGCCTCTAAAAACTTTAACACTTCCTTTTTTACAACGTCGCTTATTATAGGATTTATCCTTCGTTGATGTTCTCAGGAGGGTTTAGTGTCTTCCTCCAGCATAATTCGGTGCATACACACAGAAGGACTTATTCCTTTGAGATCGAAAATTTTATAACCAGAGCTGAGGGATATTTTCTTAAAACATCTAAGAGTTGATTGGTTTCAGGACCATCTAACGTGGCACTGACTATGACTGGGCGATTTAATTCTTCATCTAAGAACTCATATCTTAAATTCTTAGGTAGCTCCTTAAGCTCTATTAATGGTTTTTTCGGACATGGCATATGATCTGGGGTAAGTGCCAAGCATTCGTAAAGACTGTTATCAATGTAAGGTTTAGATAATCGTTCAAATCCGTCGTCCTCCATAATGGGGATCGAAGGTAGTTTGATGATTTCCACAGGATCTTCTTTATCTAATTCTCTTATGCATTCATCAATTATATCAATGACATAACATGAGGCATCTATGGCTGGTGCATTTAAGAATTGGGATAGTATGAATTCTACTTTCTCATTACCTACCTCGAATGTCATTTTTCCTTTTTTGACATCAATTATAGCTCCAGCTGTTGATAAGAAGGGTCTACCTAAAAGGATTGGGATCTCATCGTCTTCTTTAATGTCCATTACTACGAAATCTGTTGGAATATAAAGTTGACCAAGTCTAATTGGGACGTCTTCTAAAATGCCAATTGGATATTTAACTGATCTGTCGGCTAATTGGAGAGACATCCTAGTTGGTTGTATTTCTCCTAGGTTTAACCTTTTACAAACGGCTAAAGGCATTAAGCTTACACTTGCTCCTAAGTCCAGAAGTGCTTTATCTATAACTTGGTTTCCCAAAACACAAGGTATAGAAAAACTTCCTGGGTCTTTCTCTTTCTTAGCAAGCTTATTCTCAGCGATTGAATTACATTCTATATAGGTTTAGGATCTTCTAATCTTCGTTTATTGGTTAGAATGTCTTTAAGGAATTTGGAATAAGATGGTATTTGGGTAATAGCTTCGGTTCATGGAATCTCTAGATGGAGTTTCTCAATCACTTTTATGAATTTCTTATATTGGTTATCCAAATTGGTTTGTTTAAGTCTTTGTGGGAATGGAATCGGAGGTTTGTAAGGAGGAGGTGGTACATAAACTTTTTCATTTTCTTCCTTCTCCTTAACTTCCGTATCTTTAGATTTCTCAGGTTCCACTAATTTCTCATCTCCTTTCTCAGGTGTGGTCACAACTTTTTTCTAGGAGGTTCTGGATTATTCAACCTAGGGTTTATAGGCCCATCGTAAGTGGTCCTGCTCCTTAGGGCTATAGCATTAGCATGCCCTTTAGGGTTAGGTTGAGGTTGTCCAGGGAATTGCCCTCCAGGTGTAACATGAGTAGATTGCTGTTGTGCTACTTGAGAGATTTGGGTTTCAAGCATTTTGTTATGAGTAATTACAGAATCGAGTTTAGTACCCAACTGAGTAATTAGTCCATTTATGTGAATGTTTTGGTTCATGAACTCCTTGTTCTGTTGTAATTGAGCTGAGATGAATTCGTCCATCTTTTTCTCAAGATTTGACTTCTGAGGAGCATATGTTGCAGATTGGTTGGGTCTTTGAGTTTGGAAACCGGGTGGTCTTTGAGGTGTTGAATTCTGAGTGGGGTTATTATTCTTATAGGAAAGATTTGGGTGATTCCTCCATCTAGGGTTATATGTGTTTGAATAAGGGTTTCCTTGGGCGTAATTAACCTGATCTGTGGTACTCTCGGTTAGCAGGTTGTATTCAGCCATGGTATGTCCTAGGGTTCCACAGATTTCACATCTGGGTTGTATTGCTGCTACAGTTGCTGTGGGGTTGATAGTTAGGTTTTCTACTTTTTGGGCTATAGCGTCCATTTTTACGTTCATATGGTCAAAACAACTTACCTCATACACACCTCCTTTGGTCTCTTTCTTCTCTACTTGTGCTCGTTCGGTCCCCCATTGGTAATGGTTTTGTGTCATATCCTCAATGAGAGCGCTAGCTTCGGCGTAGGGTTTCTTCATTAAAGCACCACTAGCGGCAGCGTCTATGGTCATCTTGGTGTTGTACATGAGTCCATTATAAAAGGTATGGATTATGAGCCATTGTTCTAAGCCATGATGTGGACATGCTCTTAATAGCTCCTTATATCTTTCCCAAGCGTCGAAAAGTGATTCTCCCTCGCTTTGGGTGAATCGGGTTATTTGGTTTTGTAAGACAGCAGTTTTACTCTGTGGGAAGTATCTAGCAAGGAATACTTTCTTTAGGTCATTCCAAGTGGTTATAGAGTTGGCTGGAAGGGAATCTAACCATGACCGGGCTCTATCTCTGAGAGAAAATGGAAATAGTCTTAGACGTATTTCCTCAGGAGGAGCTCCGTTCGCTTTTAAGGTATCGGCTAGTTGAATAAAGACTTTAAGATGTTGGTTCGGGTTTTCTGTAGGAAGACCTACGAACTGGTTCTGTTGTACTAATTGTAACAGAGATGGTTTTAATTCGAAATTATTGGCTGGTATAGTTGGGTTAACTATACTAGAATGAGGTTCTTCGTTAGAGGGTAAGCCGAAATCCTTAAGAGGTTTAGCGTTTTCTTCTTCTGCCATTGCTCTTTTAAGTTTTCGAAGTAAAAGACGAGCTCGGGCGTAACGTTCAGGTTCTTCTAATGGATCAACTAAGTTTTCGGTACTGCGAGTTCTTTGCATTTACCGGCTAAGGGATGCCTTAGTCTAGACGGTGTAACAATAGGGTACGAAATTTTGACGTAATTGGTCCCCGGTAACGGCGCCAAAAACTTGATGCGTACTATCCGCAAGTATACGGATTACGTCAGAGTAGTATAAAAGATTTATCATTCCCACAGAGACCAATGTCAATCTATCAATTACTATTGTTACAGTGTTTATCTAAGGCTAATGAATATCAGAGTAAAAGTTTTCTATAGAACGAAATTAGAAATAAATCAGATAAATACTATACTGGAATGTAATTCACATCAATCAAACAATACTCCTATTATCTAAATAGTAACACTTACGGGGCAATATTTTCTTCTTTGAAAAAGAGTTAATTAAAAAGGCTCCGCCGCGTTAGCATGATCAGAACCAGACCTAACCTTTAATCTATACCAGCCGCTCACGCTGCACCGGTCGCTCCTTGTGTTAAAGTGATAAAGTCCTTTTTTATGTAATTACCTCTAAGACTTAGTTAAAAAGTGCTTTTGATTGAAAATATTTTATACCAAAGGGTTTCCGGCATATGCTCGGCCAACCGGATCCTAAATCTATAAACGCGTTCGAAAATAGTTTTAAAACCTCTTTCTAATAATATAAAACATTCCTAGTTAATCAATAAAGTGCTTCCGCTGTATTTATCAATTAACAACTAACAAACTCTTTTCTAAAGTGTCGGACGGCTTTCGATCTTACCCGATCTAGTCATAGTCATTACGCAAACAAAAAAACACGGTCTCATTTATGTAATGACCGATCAATTGAAGTTCAGAAGAGTTTAATTAAAATCAAAAACAGCCCCTAAAGTATTTCTAAAGAGATGTCGTGTGGAGCACCGTCAGAAGGATGATCCTCACATCCCAGCACAAGGGATTTAACTAGACATAGTAATAGAGAACATAAAAATAAATCGATTTGCAAAGTAAGACATATTTAAAATAAAAAAGTGCGAAGTGTGAGAGTGTATTTTGAGAGAGTGAACACAAGTGTCACGCTTAAGTTCAGTTCCAAGAGACACAGATCACACAGATAAATAAAATAATAAGGTAATGGCAGAGACGAAAAAATAAACGAATATAAAGCAGTGCAGGAAAATAAATAATATAAAAGCGATGCAGATAAAATAAATTGTATTTTATAAAAGAAACCTGCTCCAAAGCGGAGACTGAATCTGGTACAGATGCTGGAAAATAAATTGCGGGAAAGTAAATAGCTCCTAATATCTTTGCTCCAATCCAACTAACAACTATAGTGCAACAACCCCTCGATATGACGGATTATTGCTTTACAAAGCGAACTCTATGCCTATGTTGAAAACTAAGATTGGATATCTAGAAAGTGAAAATACAAGTTCTTATATAGGAAACTCGAAGTTGTAACTGCCTCTAATCATAATGAAAAAACGTTTTCGAAACTAATTTCTTCAGGTGTAACTGCCTTAAACATTTCAGACCGTTTCCTCTTTATAACTGTCGGCGCCCGCCGACCCCTGCTCTGCGTCCGCCGAGTGTAGTTTGGAAGATGAAACGTCTTTTATGACCTTTGGCGTGTGAGTGAAGTCATTATGCAAACGGCGTCCTCCTTGGCGTCCGCTGAGTGAAATGGCTAGTGTACAGTTTACACAAGAAATCTTCATTTTAGCTCTGTTTTGCTTTGTTTTCTTACTGTAAGCTCGAATCAGGCAATGTATCTGCAAGTAAAACAAAATACCATAATAGCAAAGGAAAATAACAAATAAACAACTAAAATCATGTAAAATCGGAGCCAAATATACAGTGTATTTTAGTGTTATCAGTTCTTGATCCAGAAATGCACTATTGATGATGATAGAGATGAAGTAGATGAAGGACACTGGTGAATTCGTGTAGAGAGAAAGAGAGAGTTCAGAGAGAAGAGTGAGAATGATTTCTGAGAATGTGAAAAATGAGAGAGAGTCCTTGAAATTGTGTGTGAGTTTGAATTCTATATGTTGAGTTTAGAAGTTAACTACAATGGTTAAGTGAGTTGGTGAGTGAGGTTAACTGAGTTCACCCTAACTAACTGAGTTAAGTTAGTTAGGGGCGAGTAAGGGAGGTTTGCTATGGTGTGGAGTGTTTATGACAGCTTATGGTGATGCTAGAAATGAATGGTGATGATAGTGTTACTGAAGTAGCAGCATGCTTACAAGACAAGTTTTCTGTTTTTCCTCTTTAGTGTATGGCAAGGCATGTATAGCATGGTAAGTACATAGTGTGTAGGAGAATGTTGGTTCAAATGTAGTAAAGAGTGATGATGTGAAACATGCGTGCGAGATGATGAAACAACAATAACAATGTCAACACTTCATTTTAGACAACATGATTTCAATGCAAGCAAGGGACTTTGAGGGTGAATATCTTTGTGTATAGTGGATGGAATGATGAGATATTGGTGGCACATGAAAGAATAGACATAGGAGAATAAGTTTGATGTTGAAAAGAGATCAAATAGAGGTTGGTAAGATGGTGTAAAATGACTTAGAACATCAAGGTACCAAAACTGGTTTAAGGGCATGTGACCTGGTAGACTGGCATGGCATCATGTCTTGTGAATTTCAGCATGAACACCTCAACTTTGGACCCCTATAACCCCATCATAACTTGCTCAAATGGAAAAATGTCCAACATCAAAGTTGAAGAGGACATTGAGATGAACAACTTTGATGTTCAACATTTTTTCATTTAAGGCTTCCTTCAATGCGAAAAGTAGCTTGACATTTTGCCCACCACATGTTTGATGAAATTATGGCCTATGGGCCTGCGCTTGCCTTGCCATGACTTGGTTTTTGACCTAGTTTTGTCAAACTTTGATCAATCATAACTCTCTCAATATTGATCCAATGGAAGAGTTCTTTATATGGATTTGAAGCTTGGAATGTGATCTTCAATTGGCTCAACTTAGGCCTGAAGTTTGGAGCTTGCCTCTTGAAGAAAGAAAGCCTTGAAGTGAGGTGCAAGATGATGCAAAAGTTTCCATTTTTAGAAACCCTAATTTCCAAATTTGGTAACTTTATACAACTCTTGATGTTTCATGATTCCTCCATCATTTCTTGATCAAATCTTGTCCAATGAACATATGTAACTTAATTTCATGATTTTGACCTCAGAAAGTCAGGAGTTGACTTTTTCCTCTGCACAGTTGACTTTTCCCCAAATTGTCTGATTCTCAATCAATTGGTCAATTGAACCTCTTCTAAAATGAATCAATGGTCAATCTTCCATCCTTAAACCTTTGAGGACATGTAAAATACCATGAGATCAAGTCTTGCCCAAGAAATCAGAAATAAACTGATTTCATGGCAAACGCTAGTTTTAAACCCTCAGTCTAGGAGAAAATAACACATCCTCCAAATCCAAATTCCTCTGAATATGATGTATATCCTGTCTAACAAAGATGAGATATGACATTTGGAGATGATAAAAGCTCAAAGATCTTGCCCATTGGGGCATTCTACTCAAGAATTCCAAAACCCTGGTTTTGCACTGATTAGAATGATGTGATTCCCTGCATTTTCTTGTCAAGCTTGATCATATGATAAGGTGATGACTCAATTAAGACCTCTTGAGGCTCAAGGCTCCATGGATTTGGTTTAGACACCCTGATCCCATGCCAAAGAACCAATGAAATGCAAATGATGATTATGCCAAAATGCAATGCAGCATAAGCCAGTAAAAGCTAAAAGCAAGAGGGCAAATTTTGAGGTGCTACAGCTGCCCCTATTAAACTTCTTAGATCCGAGGGTATGATAGCGATGGCTTTCAGACAATCGGGATACACGGGGTTTGAATACTAGAATAACCTGAAATTTGCAAAAGGTGGGGATAACAAAATAAAGTTGTTTATGAGTACGACCGAAGACGAACTCGAAAAGGTAGACTGACCGAAGGCAGACTACGCTGGGGAGAAACAAAATAATACGACTACGACCAAGAGCGGACTCGAAAAGAAATACCGACCGAAAGCGGAATTTCGCCAATGAATGAGTACGACCGAAAGCGGACTCGAAAAGAAATACCGATCGAAAGCAGAATTTCAACAACAAACGAGTATGACCGAAAGCGGACTCGAAAAGAAAGACCGACCAAAAGCGAAATTTCAACAACAAACAAGTACGACCGAAAGCGGACTCGAAAAGAAAGACCGACCGAAAGCAGAATTTCAACAACCAACGAGTACGACCGAAAGTGGACTCGAACAGAAAGACCGACCGAAAGCGGAATTTCAACAACAAACGAGTACGACTGAAAGCGGACTCGAAAAGAAAGACCAACCGAAATCGGAATCTCAACAACAAATGAGTACGATCGAAAGCAGACTCGAAAAGAAAGACCGACCGAAAGCGGAATTTCAACAGCAAACGAGTACGACCGAAAGCGGACTAAAAAAGAAAGACCGATCGAAAGCGGAAT
The DNA here is from genome assembly GCA_022829125.1 of Lathyrus tuberosus. Taxonomy (NCBI): domain Eukaryota; kingdom Viridiplantae; phylum Streptophyta; class Magnoliopsida; order Fabales; family Fabaceae; genus Lathyrus; species Lathyrus tuberosus. Next base: position 17,340,120 of record JALAZF010000016.1, read on the forward strand.
TTCAACCCAAGATAAGTAGAATCAACGGATCTACAAAGATAACTCCGCTGGGGAAGAGAGAAATCTAAACAGACAACTCTGCGGGGGAGTGCAGGAAGGACCGACAAGAAGGACGAATCCACTGGTTGCGGTGTAATGTTAAACAACATTTCCTGAGTCATGTTACTTTTTGCTGGGGAAAGAAACTGGCAAGAGAAATCAAACCTGGCTTATGCTTCGAATGCATATGTTTGAATTTTTTTAGCGTAAAGCTACATGCGAAATGGAAATGCTACACGTTTGGGAGGATGCCATGCAAAGATGCTTATGCAATGCAAAAGAGGCACTCCAGCAAAATAAATGCTGAAGACGAAGGCAACTCCACCGGGGACGAAAAACTAAGTTGTCCACTGAATTAAGAGATTCTGCTGAGAAAGACTTCACTCTACTGAGGCAGACATTGATCATAAACTCTGCTGGAGATGAAAACTCTGATAGACCACCACTCTGTTACGAATATTGAAGATGGGACCCAAAGAGAAATTCTCTCCGCTGGGGTTACCAATGACTTCTACCAGAATCTGAAAGAATGCCAATAACGACTGGACTTAAGGCCTGCTGGGGAATATCAACTGCTGTTGAACAAACCACTTGTGAGGATCACCACCAAACTATGCTTTGGGAAACAAGTCAATAACACCAACCCTGCTTGGGGGTATCATTGAACTTACCCTGCTGCTGGGAGATACTCTTACCTCTATCCTGCTGAGAATATCAGCCGCTACAGCAAATTTGCTGGGAAAATGGTGATTGACAACACTAGCTCTACTAGGGGATACCACCAAGATTAATCCTCCGCTGGGGATCAGACCAAACCATTGTTGGGGTGAAAACATTTCTTGATTAGCTGAGGGCGATATGTATTCAGACTCTGTGGGGGAATAAAATCTTTTTCCAAACAAGATACTCCACCAGTCTCTTGCTGGGGCCACAGACGTATCAACTTCTGGCTTTTTGCTAAGAGAGTAATGAACCAACCACCACTCTAGCTGGGGATACCATCCTCTGTACTCTGGTTGGGGAGAGTAATAACCTGCTGAGGAAAAGATTCACTTTACCCTGCTGGGGATTAGAGCACTTAGTTGCTAGTGAAACATACATTTCCTGTCCTTGTAACAACCCACTTCTGACTACCTGCTGGGTAGTAATAGATCAACCCTGACTTCAGTTAGGGACACAATACCCGGTACACTTAGAGGGAAGAGTAAGCTCTACTGAGGATGATGATCTTTCAGATGCTGAAGAGAGTAACTCTACTGGGGAGAGATCCTGCTACCCTGCAAGAAAAATAATGCAAAATGGCTATCTAGACTATCATCTTAATGACTATTTCATGAGCAAATTCCACTGTTTTCCGATATGCTTCGCAAAGCTTAACATTTTGCATGCAATGTCTTATCAAAATATCGGACTTTTCACAAACAAAACAGTAAAAAATAAAACATAAATGGAAAGCTCTTTGACTGAAGTGAAAATTTTATTGAATGAATTGGCCTGTAAATATGCATTTTCATTCGGAGGCAATTCCTGAAAAGAGGTAATTGCACAAAAAGTAAAAGAAAATTTACATGTCGGCAATGTGGGGAACAAATATCCACCATGATTCGATTCAGCTATGACCCGTATGTCTCGCTTATCCGCATATGTTTTGACTTTCAAAGAGACTGACTGGGCTGATTCCTTTCTTTCGAAATTCCCGTGCATCAAAAGTGTTCACAGATCGAACGCAAATCGTAGCCTCTTGCTTTCAAATCCCTAACTTTTGCCTGGATCGCCCTTTACGGGTTTTCAATCCACCGGGATACCCATTTTTGCCAAAGTTGCCTTGTCAGGTTTTCAACTTTGCGGGTTTATTCTTTTTTATTTTTATCCCTAATTTTTGCCCGAACCTTTCCATTTTATGGTTCGTCGGGATGCCCCTTTTTTGCCTGGATCTTCTTTTTATGTCCAGCGGGTCTCTTTTATGCAAAGTATTTTTTGACTACGTCTGCGTTCACAGGGGACGTAAAATCTTCGCCATCCATAGTTGAGAGTAATAAGGCTCCACCAGAGAAAACCTGTCTTACGACATATGGACCTTCGTAATTTGGAGTCCATTTACCCCTGTGATCTGTTTGAGGAGGAAGGATCCTTTTCAAAACCAATTCACCAGCCTGAAAACACCGAGGAGATCAAAGGCTTTCTTCATCCTGCTCTGGTACAACCGGCCATGTGCAACGACTGCCAATCTCTTTTCCTCGATCAGGTTTAACTGATTCAATCAGGAACGCACCCATTCAGCTTCGTCAAGCTTCACGTCTGCCAGAATTCTCAAAGAAGGAATCTCAACCTCTACTGGTAGAACTGCTTCCACACCATATACAAGCGAGAAAGGTGTTGCCCCAGTCGATGTACGCACCGAAGTACGATAACCATGTAAAGCATAAGGCAACATCTCATGCCAGTCTTTATACGTCACTACCATCTTCTGCACAATCTTCTTGATATTCTTATTTGCCGCTTTAACAACCCTATTCATCTTCGGACGATAGGGAGAAGAATTGTGATGTTCAATCTTAAAGCTCTGACACAGTTCCTTCATCATCTTGTTATTCAAATTTGAACCATTATCAGTAATGATTCTCCCCGGGACTCCATACCAGCAGATGATATCCTTCTTGATAAATCGAGCCACTACTTGTTTGGTAACATTGGCATATGAGGCTGCTTCTACCCACTTAGTGAAATAATCAATGGCAACCAAAATGAAACGATGTCCATTGGAAGCAGTCGGCTCAATCTTCCCGATCATATCAATGCCCCACATGGCAAAGGGCCAAGGTGATGACAACACATTCAGAGGAGTAGGCGGTACGTGTACCTTATCTGCATAGATCTGGCACTTATGACATTTCCGAGCGTATTTGAAACAATCCGACTCCATAGTCATCCAATAATAACCCGCTCTCAACAGTTTTCTGGCCATAGCGTGCCCATTGGCATGAGTACCGAAAGAACCTTCATGAACCTCCTCCATTAACAAGCCTGCCTCGTGTTCATCAACACAACGTAGCAAGACCATGTCAAAGTTCCTCTTGTACAGCACATCATCCTTGTTCAAAAAGAAATTTCCTGCCAGCCTCCTTAGAGTTTTCTTATCTTTGGTGGACGCGTCAACCGGATACTCTTGACTCTTCAGAAAAACCTTAATATCATGATACCAAGGTTTGCCATCTGATACCCCTTCGACTGCAAACACAAAAGCGGGTCTATCCAGACGCATGATTCTGATCGAGGGAGTCTCATTCCAACGGTTCACCTGATACATTGAAGATAACGTTGCCAACGCATCTGCCATCTGATTCTCCAATCGGGGTATGTGATGGAAATCAACTCTGTCAAAGAAAGGTAACAACCTTCTGGCATAGTTGTTATAAGGCACCAAATTCGCTTGACGAGTTTCCCATTCACCTGTGATCTGATTAACCACCAACGCGGAATCACCATAAACATCAAGGTTTTTAATTCTCAAATCAATTGCTTCTTCTAACCTCGTGATGCATGCTTCATACTCCGCCTCATTGTTGGTGCATATGAACGCTAACCGGGCAGTAAAGGGTATATGAGAGCCCTGTGGAGTCGTAATGACTGCCCCGATTCCATTACCATATGAGTTGACAGCCCCATCAAGCTAGCTTCCACTGGGATCCAATTTCAGGTCCTTCATCATGTAGAGGCTCTTCACAGTCTTTCATCTTCAGATACATAATATGCTCATCAGGAAATTCAAACTTCATCGGTTGATAATCCTCAATCGGTTGTTCAGCAAGATATTATGACAAAACACTTCCCTTAATGGCTTTTTGGGAAACATATTGAATATCGTACTTGTAACGCTCGTATTTAATTAAATATTTTAATTAAATAGTATTGAGTGTTTCCGTATATTTTGTTGATTATGTTGAATATGTTGTTTGATGCTAATGAGTATTAATCGGGTAATTAGTCAGTTTAGTAGGGAGAAATTAATTTAAGAAATAATATTTATTTATGTGGAATATTAATTAATTTAGTTGGGTTAAGTTGTGTGTGAGAAATAGCAAAGTGGGGGTATCATGTAGTAGGCCCATTAAGTTAATTAACAAACCCATTATTATATTAGGTTTATAATTAAGAGAAAGAAAATAAAGGAGAAAAACAAGGGCTTTGAGAGAAGAACGTGGAGGTTACAGAAAGTGGGAACTAGGGTTGGAAGCACGACGGTTTGAGAAGAGAGAATTCGAGAGGTTGCCGTCAAAGTTCCAGTTTTCGACCGGAAATTCGAGCTGCCTTCAATCTAAGGTAAGGGTGGGGTTCAAATTTTATAACCGGGTATATGATAATTGATACGTTGGATTGGGATTTATATAATTTTCTACTAAATGTGTTGAAGTGTATTGATGAATTGGTTTTGTTTTTGTGGAATTTGATGTTTGCTAGATTGTTTGGTTGTTGTTCTATAGTGTTAAACTTAGGTTGGAATTTGGTTAAATCGATAGAAACCGATGTTTTCGCGGACGAAAGTCGGAATAGATTGCTTAGTTGTGTCGAGAAATGTTAGGCCGTGATCGAGTATGCTTGTTTTATCGAATTTGGTTGATTTTGTATATTTTTGCATTTTTGGAGATTTGGGGGTTTAAGATTCGGATTGAAATCGAAAGTCGTAGAATTCACGTTTGATGGTTCCAAATCACTACTATATGTTTGGTATGAATGAGTATGTGTTTGTTTCGAAGAAAATAATTAAATCGGTCAGATTTTTGGACGGAAATGCAAAATCCCGTAGGGCTGTTATGCAGAAAAATTCTGGTTTCGGAAAGTTTGGAAAATTCATATCTTTTGATCCGTAAGTCGGTTTTGACCCCCGTTCGAAGCGTTGGAAAGCTAACGAGATGTTCTTTCTAGGAAAAATGGTTTTGAGGTCTGTATCTGGTTCAATTATAGCAGAAAATTGAAACCGTATCATTGTGTTAATTTTTACCGTCGTGAATGTGTGCGATTGAGGTGTTATCGTGCAATATGCCTCAACAATGTTAACCGATTAATAATGCAGAAGAATAGCAATAATGTGGGGACTTAGAAATGACAGTAGCAGGTTTTGTATCAGAGTTGAATTTAATGGCAGTATAGTTTGGTAGCAAAAGTATGTTTGTATCCGTAAGTTAAAACTTAACCGTATCAGTAAATTAACTAGTAGTAATTACAGTGTGCAAAACAGTACCGATCTAGCCGAATAAGTATAATTAAGCTGAAAAATTAGTTGTCCGGTATTAGTTGAAAATTGTCGGAGTAAGTCGTGTATACGGGATAGGTATTCTTGGTTGGATTATTTTGTTGAAATTATGTCGAATAAGTTGATTTGCAGGTGAAGTTGAATTGTGTTGAATTGTCCCGATTTATGGACATTATTAAGTTGCAGGTCTTATGACCAACGTTGTTAAGTCTTTTTGCAGTTGCAGGTCTTATGACCAACGTTGTTAAGCTGTCTTGCTGTTGCAGGTCTTGTGACCAATGTGGATTAAGTTGTTTGCGGTTGTTGCATTTTTGTCGTTGTTGTGTTGTGTTGAATAAGTTGATGTTATGGTTGTTGTCGCATGCATAGCATAGCATTATTAAGTTGGCCTGGATTGGCAAAATTATTAAGTTGGCCTGGATTGGCAAAAAGTTGAAGTTGAAGGCTTATGCCTTGTTGATGCCCGATAAACTGGCAATTTCTAAGTTGGGAGTTTTGCTCCAATGGTACCACATGCATACGCATTGTTGAGTCGCATTTTGTGTTGCATTCTTATGTTGACAAAGTTGATGTTGTATTATGCTGATAAAGTTGTTGTTGAGTTGTTTGTTGATTGTTGTTTGTTGTTGTTGTAAAGTAGTGAAATTGTATGATTCTAGTCTAATGTATTGATTATCATACTCTTGTTTATATTATTTGATATCTCACCCCTTCTGTTTGAATGTTACCCCTATGTTGGTAACGTGCAGGTTAGCAAAGATGACGGTCGTTTATCTTCACTAGTTTGAGTCGGTGATGTCGCTCTAGTACGTAGCACTTGGGGGATGGACGCTTGTTGTTTATTGTTGAATATGTTTTATGTTGCTGAATTTTTAAGTTGAATTTATTAAGTATTATGTTGTTTTGAAGTTGTTTTAGTCGAACAAAAATGTTAAGTGAATCAAAGTTGAATATTCATATCTTGAAGTTGTTTTGCTTTGAAAAGAAGATATATATGAATTTTGTTGTTATCGGTTCGTCCGATCAAAGTGTTATGTATCTGTTCATATGAAATTAATCGAAGTTGTTTTTAAGATGAAAGTGTAGCCTCCTATTGTTTTTTGAAATTTTATAACTCTGATTTTACTATTATCCGCCGGGTAGAAATGGGGTGTTACATTAGTGGTATCAGAGCAGGTCTGTCTGTCCGGCCAAGTTGTCTAATGTCGTTTATCCCTTAGTACACGACAAGTGTGTGGAACACTGTCGGTACTTGTTTGTTTTCCTAATCGATGGTATGCAGGAGTTGGTTTGAAACTAGTAGGGGAGAAGTTTACTTCTCAGAGATGTTTGTAGTATGTGAAGTTGAATCAAGGTGATATTGATTGCAAGAGTGCAAATGTCGTTAGAACTGTGTTGCGAATCGACGAAAGTATGGACTCATGATTTTATCTGTCGGTCCAGTTGAGACATTTGAAGGAGGACGAGTCAGTATGATTGATGTTTGCTTCTCGGAGAAGAGAGGGCAATGTGACGAATAGTGATATGCAAGTGGAGTATATCTGGAGCGAAGTTGGATGATTTTCAGAGTTAGGTGAAAACCAAGGGTAGTTGGAAGAGTTTGGAAGCAAGAGAAAGAGGTAGAACTCATGTTCACCAATTTCGGATTTTATTTTCGTATTTATGGAACAACCTTCAGTATAAGAGGCATAACTTTCTACTCGTAACTCCGATGAAAGCGATTCTGGACTTTTCGGAAAGTTTATGAAATTCCCTACAGTTTCCATATAAATTTTGTCTTCGGTATGTTTTTGAGGAGAGAGAAAGATGCATTTGAATAGTTGGGTCTGATGCTGATTTTGTTTGGTGGAAGTTTGTATACGGGATTTCTTGACCAGTCCCATTGCAAGGACAATAACTTTTTACTCGTAATTCAGATTTGAGCGATTCTTGAAGTTCTGGAATCTACACAAAATTCCCTTCATTTTGGAATATAATTTTGTGTCCAAGGGGTCTGTATTGAAGAAGATAATCGTGTTTGAAGTTGGACAATTCTTGCTGGAAATAGTAAGATGAAGTCAAGTATGAAATGTTTAGTAATAAGAAGAAGAGTATCGGAGAAGCACATGGAAGTGCGGCGTATGATAGTTGAGAATGATTAAAGTATAGAAATCTTTGAGGAATGTTAAATAGTAAAGTGGATTGTGTGTTATTGGCGAGATGTGTCGGCATGAGTCAGAAATTTTTGGAAGTTATATCACCAACCAGATGATGAGAGGGTATTGTTGAGATTGTGATTGGAATGAGAATCGAGTGTGAAACTATACAGATCATCGAAGTTGTGAGATTAAAAAGAAAGATGAAGGATTGGTTTGGGTGTCAAAAGTTTTGGACTTGGATAAATGTTTCGATTGAAGTGGGCCGATTTGGATTATACTTGATGTATCAGAAGGATATTCGATAATTATGTTGTGCAACAAGTGTGTATAAGAATATATGTGTTGGATTTTGTGCGTTCTTGGAAATAAGGAAATTAAGAAAAACGTTTGTGAGCCTTAGAGAAATGGTAGAACAGTATGCTTAGATAACGTTGAGCATGAGGAGGAAGACGCTATTTTAATTGGATAATGATGATTTATGCCACCATTATGGTTGCCGGCTGTCTATTGACAAATTGAGGAACTGATCACCCTTAATCTCTTGTTGATAGTCGACGGAATCATGTGGATGGAGTAGATGTGTCTTGCCAACTAGAATAGTATGCCCAATGAATTGTTTGGAGTTGAGCCAAGTGCTTAGGAATTGTTTGAGTTGTCGATGCAGATTCCTATATAGGGAAATGAGGCGGAATTGAGGATGTTAGTATGAGGTTGCAGATTGATCAATGAGTAGTATTGAAACTCACAGTTGTATTCAGATGACTTGGATTTTGATTTGTGATGAATCGAGAATCCGATTGACATGAGACTTGAAACATTATAAAGATGACTCAAGGAGGAAGTAAATGGTAATGTAAGACTGTGATTTGACCAAGGAAGTCGGATCGAGAAGGGTAGTGGCTGGTATGCCTTAACGTGTATATCAGAAACACGAATTGTGTTTTCCATACTTGTTCAGATAATGTTATACCTGGTGTTCGTTATGGATGTTCTGATCTGCTATGAAATCAGAAGGAAGGCGCGTAGGATATTTGAGAGTTGAGTTACAAGTATTGAAAGAAGTGAAGCTATATGTTGAGTTAGCAAGGTGTGAATTATGATTTGTAAGATGAGGTTGCCTTGTTGTGTTAATTCAGATGAAGTTGTATGGAGAATTGTGCTAGTATGAGTAGGACTTGATGAATTAGTTTGTTTGATTGGTTTGGTTAATATGCCATGTTAAGTGTAGGTTATTGAGGCTAAATCTATGGCTATTGGGTGTTAAGCTCTGTTTGGAAGATGATTTTTTTTCTTGTTGAGATTAATTGGACACATGTATCCTTATGCTGTGGTAATGTTGTTATGCGTTGAGATGAATTTTGATGATGTGTTAATACAAGGTGGTGAAGTTGTAGCTTATGTTGACGATAATTGGGAATTCTTGAAAGCATCTACCCTATTCAAGATTTGGAATTGGCTGCAGTTGTAGTTGTGTTGGATATTCGGAGGTATTATTTACGGATCTAAGTTCGAAGTGGTCAGTCATCAAAGTGTAGAAGCCTGTTTGGTTTGAATTTCCGATGAGTTAAGTCGAAAGCCTTTTCTTATGTCTGCTTTGATGGTCGGAAGCTGATGTGAACTTGGTAGATTTGATGGCTGCAATTAATCAGAGTGCGCAGCGAAAGCGCAGTGCAGAGCGGTTGGTTCTTATGTGGGTAACCACGATGTCGGTAGTTTGATTATGTTGATGTTGTGCTTTGGGCTTTTGTGCTCTTATCCTTGTTGTTGCCTCGTTGCCTAGGGTGATGGTTCGAGTGCGAGTAGCTAATTCCTATGATGGAGGATTAAGGAAGTGTTTCCTACGGTGATGGTAACAATCGTGTTGTGTTCTGACCCGTAGTGAACTTGTGTGTTCTTAACTTGGTTATTCTTTGTGTCTTGAGTTAGTCGTTGGGTGCGTTGCGTAAGCATTGTTTCATGTTGTTGTCGTTGATGTGACGTATTGTTGTTTGGTGTTAGATGCGGGGTTGCCTTCTTAGGGTAGGGAAGTTGATTTGTTAGCTGAGATAACGTAATTGGAGTGTGGTGCATCGAGTGAATTTTCGAGGACGAAAATATTCTAAGTGGGGGAGAGTTGTAACGCCCGTATTTAATTAAATATTTTAATTAAATAGTATTGAGTGTTTCCGTATATTTTGTTGATTATGTTGAATATGTTGTTTGATGCTAATGAGTATTAATCGGGTAATTAGACGGTTTAGTAGGGAGAAATTAATATTAGAAATAATAATTATTTATGTGGAATATTAATTAATTTAGTTGGGTTAAGTTGTGTGTGAGAAATAGCAAAGTGGGGGTATCATGTAGTAGGCCCATTAAGTTAATTAACAAACCCATTATTATATTAGGTTTATAATTAAGAGAAAGAAAATAAAGGAGAAAAACAAGGGCTTTGAGAGAAGAACGTGGAGGTTACAGAAAGTGGGAACTAGGGTTGGAAGCACGACGGTTTGAAAAGAGAGAATTCGAGAGGTTGCCGTCAAAGTTCCAGTTTTCGACCAGAAATTCGAGCTGCCTTCAATCTAAGGTAAGGGTGGGGTTCGAATTTTATAACCAGGTATATGATAATTGATACGTTGGATTGGGATTTATATAATTTTCTACTGAATGTGTTGAAGTGTATTGATGAATTGGTTTTGTTTTTGTGGAATTTGATGTTTGCTAGATTGTTTGGTTGTTGTTCTATAGTGTTAAACTTAGGTTGAAATTTGGTTAAATCGATAGAAACCGATGTTTTCGCGGACGAAAGTCGGAATAGATTGCGTAGTTGTATCGAGAAATGTTAGGTCGTGATCGAGTATGCTTGTTTTATCGAATTTGGTTGATTTTGTAAGTTTTTGCATTTTTGGAGATTTGGGGGTTTAAGATTCGGATTGAAATCGAAAGTCGTAGAATTCACGTTTGATGGTTCCAAATCACTACTATATGTTTGGTATGAATGAGTATGTGTTTGTTTCGAAGAAATTAATTGAATCGGTCGGATTTTTGGACGAAAATGCAAAATCCCGTAGGGCTGTTATGCAGAAAAATTCTGGTTTCGAAAAGTTTGGAAAATTCATATCTTTTGATCCGTAAGTCGGTTTTGACCCCCGTTCGAAGCGTTGGAAAGCTAACGAGATGCTCTTTCTAGAAAAAATGGTTTTGAGGTCTGTATCTGGTTCAATTATAGCATAAAATTCAAACCGTATCGTTGTGTTGATTTTTACCGTCGTGAATGTGTGCGATTGAGGTGTTATTGTGCAATATGCCTCAACAATATTAACCGATTAATAATGTAGAGGAATAGCAATAATGTGGGGACTTAGAAATGACAGTAGCAGGTTTTGTATCAGAGTTGAATTTAATGGCAGTATAGTTTGGTAGCAAAAGTATGTTTGTATCCGTAAGTTAAAAATTAATCGTATCAGTAAATTAACTAGTAGTAATTACAATGTGCAAAATAGTACCGATCTAGCCGAATAAGTAGAATTAAGCGAAAAAATTAGTTGTCCAGTATTAGTTGAAAATTGTCGGAGTAAGTCGTGTATACGGGTAGGTATTCTTGGTTGGATTATTTTGTTGAAATTATGTCGAATAAGTTAATTTGCAGGTGAAGTTGAATTGTGTTGAATTGTCCCGATTTATGGACATTATTAAGTTGCAGGTCTTATGACCAATGTTGTTAAGTTGTTTTGCAGTTGTAGGTCTTATGACCAACGTTGTTAAGTTGTCTTGCTGTTGCAGGTCTTGTGACCAATGTGGATTAAGTTGTTTGCTGTTGTTGCATTTTTGTCGTTGTTGTGTTGTGTTGAATAAGTTGATGTTATGGTTGTTGTCGCATGCATAGCATAACATTATTAAGTTGGCCTGGATTGGCAAAATTATTAAGTTGGCCTGGATTGGCAAAAAGTTGAAGTTGAAGGCTTATGTCTTGTTGATGCCCGACAAACTGGCAATTTCTAAGTTGGGAGTTTTGCTCCAATGGTACCACATGCATATGCATAGTTAAGTCGCATTTTGTGTTGCATTCTTATATTGACAAAGTTGATGTTGTATTATGCTGATAAAGTTGTTGTTGAGTTGTTTGTTGATTGTTGTTTGTTGTTGTTGTAAAGTAGTGAAATTGTATGATTCTTGTCTAATGTATTGATTATCATACTCTTGTTTATATTATTCGATATCTCACCCCTTCTGTTTGAATGTTACCCCTATGTTGGTAACGTGCAGGTTAGCAAAGCTGAAGGTCATTTATCTTCACTAGTTTGAGTCGGTGATGTCGCTCTGATACGTAGCACTCGGGGGATGGACGCTTGTTATTTATTGTTGAATATGTTTTATGTTGCTGAATTTTTAAGTTGAATTTATTAAGTATTATGTTGCTTTGAAGTTGTTTTAGTCGAACAAAAATGTTAAGTGAATCAAAGTTGAATATTCATATCTTGAAGTTGTTTTGCTTTGAAAAGAAGATATATATGAATTTTGTTGTTATCGGTTCGTCCGATCAAAGTGTTATGTATCTGTTCATATGAAATTAATCGAAGTTGTTTTTAAGATGAAAGTGTAGCATCCTATTGTTTGTTGAAATTTTATAACTCTGATTTTACTATTATCCGCCGGGTAGAAATATGGTGTTACAGTACTCTGTCAGAACCATCTGCCAACAGGCTATTCTACCAGAAAGCGCATGCTTTTCAAACACATACTTGATCGGATCCATCTTCTAAATCAAGAGGGTTGTGTGGTTTAACATATACTGCCTCAAACGCTTAGCTGCCCAAGCGAGTGCACAACATGTCTTTTCCAGCATTGAGTACCTCGACTCATAATCGGTGAACTTTTTACTCAGGTAGTATATGGCATGCTCTTTTCTACCTGACTCATCTTGTTGACCGAGCACACACCCCATTGAGTTCTCAAGAACCGTAAGATACATAATCAATGGCCTTCCTGGCACTGGCGGCATAAGGACCGGAGGTTCCTGCAAAAATTCTTTTATTTTTTCGAACGCCTTTTGACAGTTTTCATTCCACCTGACCGCTTGATCTTTTCTTAGCAATTTGAATATTGGTTCACAAGTGGCTGTAAGATGAGATATGAACCTAGCAATGTAGTTCAACCTCCCCAGAAAACCACGAACCTCTTTTTCTGTTCTCGGCTCAGGCATTTCTTGTATGGCTTTTAATTTAGCAGGATCAACCTCGATACCTCTTTCGCTGACAATAAACCCTAGTAGTTTTCCCAATCTCACCCCGAAGGTGCACTTGTTCGGATTCAACCTTAGTCTGAACTTTATCAACCTATCAAAAAGCTTCTGCAGATTTACCATATGCTCCTCCTCCGTTTGTGACTTCGCGATCATGTCATCAACATATACTTCGATCTCTTTGTGAATCATATCATGAAAGAGGGTCACCATTGCCCGCTGATAAGTTGCCCCAGCATTTTTCAATCCAAAGGGCATCACTTTATAATAGAATATCCCCCACGGTGTTATGAACATTGTTTTCTCCATGTCCTCTAGGGCCATTTTGATTTGGTTATACCCAGAGAAGCCATCCATGAAGGAAAACACAGAGTATTGAGCAGTGTTGTCTACTAACATGTCGATGTGAGGGAGCGAGAAATCATCTTTTGGGCTTGCTCTATTCAGATCTCTATAATCAACACACATCCTGACCTTTCCGTCCTTCTTAGGTACAGGCACAATGTTAGCAACCCACGGAGGATAACTTGTCACAGCCAGAAATCCAACATCTATCTGCTTCTGAACCTCCTCTTTGATCTTGACAGACATCTCAGGTTTCGTTCTCCTCAACTTCTGCTTAACCGAAGTACATCCCTCTTTGAGTGGCAACCGGTGTACCACGATGTCAATGTCAAGCCCAGGCATGTCTTGGTAAGACCAGGCGAAGATATCCACATACTTTCGAAGCATTTCAATCAATCTTCCTTTTACACTGTCTTCCAAAGCAGCCCCAATATTTACCTCTTTTTTTGCATCCTCGGCTCCCAAATTAACATCTCAATCTCCTCCTGATGAGGCACAATGACCCTTTCCTCCTGTTTCAGCAATCTGCCCAATTCCTCAGGAAGTTCACAACCAATTCCTCAGGAAGTTCACAACCTTCCTCAACCTCTTCTTCAGCCTGATATATGGGATTATCGAAATCATACTGAGCCATAGCCGAATCATTTGGGATGGGATCTGAACAAGGTAACCTACATGATAGATGATTCATGTTTTATTATGTATGCAATAAATAAAACACATTGCCATTTTGATGTGATTTTATGCACAAAGAAAAATAGAAAAACAGGGATCAGAAATATTTGAATGCGAAAAGTCCTTTATTATTGATAAAGAAAAGCGTACGAAATGTTCAAGCCCTACAAACAAGAGTCACTACACCTTGGGCAGAGCGTAGGATCAAACATAACAGAAAAAACAGAGACAATTACTCTGGTCCAGTCACTTGGATGATCCTCTCCGACGACCAGTTGCATGGACTTTGACCCGGCAGGAAGGGGCGGATCCAATTATCCATGTCGCAATCACTGTCCCCATCCTCTTCAATAGCGTTGACTCTATCAAAGAATACCCCAGCGTTGACTCTAATTTCGGAGGCTCTTCAGGACGCCTGGGTGGCTTATAACCCAGCCCATAAGTATCTTGCTTATTCTGAACCTCAATAATCTGACCCCATTTTTGTGAGCTTCCAGCTTCAACTACAGCTCGTGCATCTTTGAGGGATGACATAGAAATCTCCGGCTGATCAACCACTGTAAGCTGCCTAACCGCCTCAGATGGGCTAACCTCCTTAGGGGTTTTCTCATGAACTTTTACCGCTTCAAAAGCCTGGCATAATGTTTCCTGTATTTCGCCATCTACCTCCACATATTTGAAATTAGATAGATGGCTTATCATAATGTCCTCCTCTCTGCAAATTGTCACCACATGTCCATCCACCATATATTTCAGCTTCTGATGGAGTGTAGACGTTACAGCCCCAACATTGTGAATCCACGGCCGACCAAGTAGACAGCTGTAAGCGGGCTGAATATCCATTATATAGAATGTGGCGTCAAAGACCTCCGGGCCAACCTTAATCGGCAGCACCACCTCTCCAAAAACAGCCCTTTTAGAACCATCAAATGCGCGCACCACCAAATCATTGGGCGTGCATATCAACCCTCGGGTATCCAACTTCATCAATGCCTTCTTAGGCAAAACATTTAAAGATGACCCTGTATCCACAAGCACATGAGACATCAATGACCCACGACACTCAACAGAAATATGCAAGGCATTGTTATAGTTTCTCCCAGCTGGAGTCAAGTCAGCATCAGTAAACCCCAAACTGTTGCCTGCATTAACATGGGTTATCACCCCCTCAAGCTGATTAACCGAAATCTCTTGGGGCACATAAGCGGAATTCAGTACTTTCAACAATGCATTTCGGTGAGCTTCCGAACACAACAACAAGGATAATATGGATATCTGGATGGCGTCTGATGCAAATGATCCATAATTTTATAGTCACTTCTTCGAATTAATCTCATGAATTCCTCTACATTCTCGAAGAAGGGACTATCAGCTGGCCTTACAACGGAGTCAGTCACTGCCGGGGTCTGCATAGAATTATCTACGGCCTGTTTACCCTTGTTCTGTCTAGAATTATCAGCCTGTTCATCGGAATGAGTGAAGATTCTGCCGCTTCGGGTAATAGCTCCTGCTTCCTCAAGACTAGAACTTGCTACCGACGTTCCCATTAACTCTTGTTTCTGCCCATTAACAAAAACTTCTGCCCCATAGTTCCAAGGGATGGCCTTGGTACTATCATAAGGAATGGGTCCAGGGCCTGTAATTATCACTGGCGCTGGTCTTGCCGCCACTGAAATTGTGATTGTCTTGAATGGAATGGTGATGGTAGCCACATCGTTGTCGGTAACCTCTTTTCGTTGATCACACCTGTCAAACTACAACATACCTTCATCGATCAACTTTTGAACTCCTGACTTCAACAATCCACAACCATTCATCTGTATCAGACACTCTGAACAATTCTTGTCACAACCGGGGTCCACTCCACCCATCAATAATTTCTCCTTTACCACCATCAAAGGAGTTTTTAATTCTTTCACATCCATAACCAGATTCAAAGATTCGTTCTCTTTTAACACAACACTAACCCTTGGCCCGCCATGATCAGGCATTGGGTTCTGCATAACATTCGGCGCATCATTTGAAAAGTTTATAGCCTTAGAATCCACCAAGTCTTGGACTTTGTGCTTAAAAGCCTTGCAGTCCTCGATATGATGTCCGGGTGCCCCAGAATGGAAGTCGCAATGGGCGTTAGGATTATAACCCGGAGGTTGATTACCAGTGATAGGAGCTAGAGTCCTCTTTTGAATTAGCTGCAGCTGAAGCAAATGCTGGAACAACTGGGAATACGGCATGAGAGGTGTTTCAAAATGTCGGTTCTGTTTAGGCGTAAAATGTTAGTGTTGTGTTATGCCGAAATTGTAACTCTGGCGTTGTCACTGATGCTACCTGCTGATTATAACTCTGGCGTTGCTTCCCTTTGCCTCGGTAAGAAGAGACATAATTGGTTTCCTCTTTCTTTTTGTAATTCGCATATGGTTTCTTCCCCTGACTAGAAGACGACCCATCATTACCCGAAACCTTCCCAACTTTGATTCCACCCTCTAGCATCTCCCCAACCATGATCAAGTCAGCAAACTTGCCCGACATGCAAGGTAACAGTTTTTCATAATACTGTCCCGGCAAAGTATCCATAAACAGATTCAGCATTTCCTTTTCTAGCATGGGTGGTTGTACCCTCGCTGCCAACTCGCGCCATCTCTGCGCTTATTCTTTAAAGCTTTCACCACTCTTTTGGGACATATTTTGTAACTGTGTACGATTGGGAGCCAAGTCAGTATTATATTGAAAGTGTTTCATAAATGCTACCACCATCTCTCTCCAGTTTCGTATATGGCCCCTCTCGAGCTGCATATACCATTCCAGGGACGCTCTAGACAATTTGTCCTGGAAGAAGTGCATCAGCAATTTTTCATCACGGGAGTACGTAGCCATCTTCCTTGCGTACGCTCGAACATGTGTCCTGGGGCAAGTAGTGTCGTTGTACTTCTCAAAAGTAGGAACTTGAAACTTATGAGGAATTCTTACATCAGGAACCAACCCTAGGTCATCCAGATCCATTCCCACAGAATTTTGATTTACAACCCCTCTTAGCTGCTCTTCAATCATTCTAATCCTTTGGTCATCAACAACCGGGAGACCAACATCTCCACCTGGTACAGAGAAAACATCGTCTTGTTGGTCATCAAAGTGATGGCCATGAACTGCATGAATACTATTTCCTCCTCCAACCACAGAAGGAATCACCATATTCTCTCCTCCACCTGGAGGGATAATAACAGTGGGAACTAGAACTCCGCCCGAAGGTCCATTCTGAATATTGTGTCCATTAGCACCTCCGCCCGGAGGAATAACATTGTTCTGGAGACCACCATGTAGTACACCATTGTCATCTACTCTTGCCACGAGAGGTTGGACGAGAGTTCTGAGTTGCTCTTGTCCCTGTACGACTCCTTGCATCATTTCCATGAATTGGGTCATACGGGCTTGCATGGCGGCCATTTCTGCTTGCATTTGCTCCATTACTCTTTTCTGGTTGAGTTGAGTAGAATATTGATGAATCGGTTGGTCAGCTATCCTGCCTAAAACCAAACAAAGGTTAGGAAAAACCAGAACAAACACCTGTTATGCAAAAATGCTTATGATTATGCAAATGTCATGTTTATTCATTTTGAGGCATTCCTTCCTTCGATTCCAGTTTTGACCAAAATGGAATAATGCATACACCTGCAATTGATATCATGGATATAACATCAGAGGTGCACAGTAATGAATCAGAACATCCATCATATACAGCCCAGTGAGTGTGTGAACCATTGTATAATTTGACGAAGAACCCACTTAATAGAATCAAGAATACCATAACGAAATACCCATAGCATAAATGAAAACCCACAACCAGGTGCGGAACTGTCAACTACAAATTTGTTCTGAACAAATACAACTGAAAGCATAAATACAAACAAAAGAAAACCCATCAACAATTCTGATGGTGAGTTCTTGGCATAACAACGAAAATACTTCAAACACTAAGCCCATAGATGTCTTCCCGAACCTCCTTGAGAAGTGCTTCGGTAACGGGATCATTAGGACGTTCTGTAAGACTCCTGATCAGTTGACTCCTTATCTTGACAGCTTCCTCCAGCTTTTTGATTTGATCTTTAACAGCTATATCTTTTACTTTCTTCACTCCAGCGCGGACTTTCAGCTCTTCAATCTCTCGATTGGCTGAACTAAGTTGCTCGAGAAATTCACTTTCTTTACCCTTCAAATTCTTTCTCAACTCATCATTTTCAGCCCTGATTCTCGCTTCAATCTCCCTTCAGCATTCCGAGAACTCATCCCATCTCTGATGCCCTTTGGAAAGTGCATTTTTAGACTTTGCCAACTGCTCGTTGATACGCTTGCACGCCTCTTTTAATGCCATCTCATTTTGTTTAACTTTGCGAATATAGACAGTGTCCTCAGCAATTCTTTTCTCATTTGCCTCGTGACGCTCAGTTAGCCTTTGAAGTTCATACTCAACATTACGTTTTTCACAAAGCGTCTTTCGGAGTCCTTCGCTTAGCTTCTCATTCATCTTGACTTCCTTGTTCTTTTCGGCCTTAAGCTTGTTATATTCAATAACACTTATCATGGTCGCAGGTTCAACAGCAACTGGACCTGACGAACCTTCCATAGAGAACGGCAAAAGAGTGATCTGAACTCTTCTTTTCAACCATGCATCATACTGAGGAGAAGACACGTTATTGCACTTGCCGAAGACAACTTTACCTTTTGTTTGCAAATTACCCCAAGCTCCGGCCGCCTGCCTTACCAACAAGAGATTATCTTTCACAGGGAAAAAGAAGGATTCTTCCAATTCGCTATCCCTCGGAGGATCTATTAAAGCAAATCCCAACTGTCTCCTCAGAATAACAGGATTTTAGTTGATGCAACCCTTTATTCCCAAGAGTGGCACATTTGGATGTCTTCCACAACTACTGATAAAATCCCCACCCATCGTTCTTTGATTAAACCAACGAATATCTTTTGCCGTCAACTGAATCATCCTTTTATCCTAATTCTTTGCAGGATGAGGATCCAGGAAAGCCTTAGAATTCGGTAAGTGACTCATGAGCCATTTATGAAACAGAGGTGTACAACATCGAACTAGTCCCCCTCATTTCTTCTCATTCCTATAATGCACAGAGTAATACAAGTCACCCAAGAGCGTAGGTATAGGATTCCTCAACACAAAGATATGGATGGCTCTCATGTCCACAAACTTGGGCTCATCAGCAAACAACATAATCCCGTAAATGCTCAAGGCCAGAATAGCACAAACTATTTCCCATTGAGCTCTAGCAGCGCACTCTTCAGCTTTGGCTACCAAGAAATCCAAATGAAAACCGGATAAACCTCCTTTGGTGGCGAGGTTATCTGTTACCACAGGTACACTCAGATGGAGAGCCTTAGCTACTTCCTCAGGCTTTGGAGGACGCATGTCAGAGTTGAAAGGAATCTGGTGTTTGAGAGACACACCTAGCAGAAGGGCATAGTCTTCTAGCATCGGAGCCAACTGAAAGTCCAAAAAAGTGAAGCACCTCAACTGTGGGTCATAAAACTGCAAGCAAGTATGAATAACACTCCTCTCTAAAGCATTCAAATCATCAACCATAGTCAGAATCTCTCCATGAGCCTTTCTGTATATACCCACATAATCTGGAGTAATAAGAGACACCATCTTCTGTAACTAACCCACCTTGGTGTCAAAGAATGTGTAATGCACATTGTGCTTTCTTGGAATATCCATATCTGAAAGGGGATGGTCAACCGGAATCAAAAGGAAGTATACCCTACAAATGAATAAACATGAAGGTTAAATGCAAAAATGCGAATGATGATATGTATGCAAGGGCATGGGATCAATGTGCCAAGTGTCTGTGCTGAACTGTGAATGGTGTCAGTGTAGCTCTGAGAACAATATAGGACCATAGATAGGAACCATCTGAATACAATAGGATGAATTCTCCTTTTGTGTAATGACAACAGAAAACCGGGTATGTAGGAGGTTATGGTTACCTACACACCTGTAAACAATCCCCCCAATCTCACATGTATGTACTAGAAAGTGAGGATTATCAAATTCGGATCTCGGAATGAGAGGTAATAGCACATTCAGCCCGCAGGATACAATGCTATCGCCATACAAAGAGATCGTCCTTTGATTCACCTCAAAATAAAGAGGGGTCATCCTAAGAGGTCATCCAGACTTAACAACTCTTCCAGATAGCTCTACCATTGTGGGAGATCCACAACGCATAATTCTCTAGAGAGAACCACATCCAGATTGTGTTTTATATTCCCTTCTCGCACCGAAATGGAGCGTGAGAGGACATGAAACACGCTAAACATAAGTGCACTCAGGCCTGTGTATTGGGCCTATCTCTCAGAATTCCCCATCCCGCCAAACAGACAAAGCAGAACAACACAGTATAGTATAATACAGTATATGAAATGAAATGCTAAAATGCGATAAATACAGTAATGTACATTAAAGCAGTAATACAGTAAACAGCAATATAGTAAAAACAGTAAATACAGCACAACACAGCTCCACAATAAACACCCAATGAAAGAAAACAAACAAGCGCTAGGATTGACTAGCTTAGGAAACCAGAGATTCTGGGTTCGATCCCCAGCAGAGCCGCCAGCTGTCGCTCCCGGGATTTTCATCCAGGTACAAACGCGAAAGTGGCACGGAACAGAGTCGCCAGCAATGCGTATTTATCCCATGAGGGAAAGGAAACACCGCATAAACTTGAGGGAAAGGAAAAGCATGGTCTTGCGACCAAGAGATCTGGGTTCGGGAGTCGGTTACGCGAAGGGAAGGTGTTAGCACCCAACACGTCCATCGTACCCGATGGGATCCACGCTTGCTGTCTCGATCAAAGGGTGTCATTATCTGGAGCTCCGCTGCTACTGGAAAAGATAAGGAACGGGAACGGAAGAGAACGGAAACAAATGTAGGGAAAATAAAAGAAGTGCTCGAATGGGCCCTACCCCACTGCCTACGTATCTCATCGGGAACATGAGAATCAGAGCGACGTAGTTCCCCTCAGCCAAGGGAAAGTTGTTAAGTTTTTTAGCGAAAGGCTAATGTTCTAGCTCAGGTGTTGCAGGCTCACTAAATCGAGTGCGTTACCGTCTTGCAAGAGAACGAGGAGAAGCACGTTCATACGTTGAGAATGAGTGAGATGAGAAAATAATTCCTGAAGGAAAGACATTATTGTTTGTTTTTGTCTTTTAAGCAAGAAGTGGTATGATTATTTTGTGTTTTGTAACACACATTGTATTTAAGTCCTTCATGTAGGATCGAATGCCTCGCATATCGACCCAAGACGGGACGTATGCAAAACATTCTAAGAAAGTGAGAGAAGACCCCTCACTATCTTATTCTCAAATGAAAGGCTCAAATACAATACATGATATGCCTTTTATTAAGTGTTTTTGATTTTTTGTTTGAAGATGAGAAAGATAGACTCAAAAGGAAGCAAAAGGTGAAAACTAAAGGGGACTAAGACTCTAACCTTAAAGTTATCATACATGGATGTTCCTATGGTTAATGTGGTTTAAGAAACCTAATCCTAGAGAAAGGAGAAGAAGAATGAATTAAACAACTCACTTCTAAAGTAGAAAATGAGTTATAACTCAAAAGAGAGGAGAAAGAAGTTATTCAAGGGAAGCATGTAAATGCTTATCATGATCACAAGTTGAATGATTAAAAGAGATAAGAGAGAATGAAAGAAAGAAGTGTATGTGGAAGCATATCCACACACTTACTTACCATTTGCACCTACATGAAAAGGTTAGTTCAAAAACTATCCACAAGTAGTAAAATAAGGAAAGAATACTACATAAGGATCAAACAAATTAAGAACCAAGGAATAAAGAATCCTAAGAGATGAAAATCAATCAAGGTCAGAACCTACATCGAAAGGATGCTCTCTAAGGTTAAGAGCTCTAACACACACCAACTATGCACCCTCAAATGTCCTAAACATAAAAGAAGTGCACTATGGAAGGAAAAGATGAAAGATGAGTGGACTTGCAAAGTGATCATGCAATAATGCTTCACAAAAGATCAAAGTCAGAATCATATATCATTTACAAATCATGGATGTAATGATACAAATAAAAGGAATAAGATGAAGAATAAGTAAGTATAAGAGAGACATGTTCAATTAGATGCACAAAGTCACATATTAGAGATGAATAACATGTGAAATGATTAATGATTGCATATGGGCAGTGGCATACCATTGATGAGATGCAAATGGAATGAGGGAAATGTCATACAAAATGTACACATGCAACATGTAGGGCTTAAGAAGAGAGCAAATGACCTATAATCATGTAATGGAACAAATTGCAAAAAGCATATTTAAGTGGCAAGAAATGAAAGCAAATGACCTATAATCATGGTTTAAGATAACCTATAATATCATACAAATGACCTATAAAAGATGTACAAACAATCATAACATGGTGGCATAAATGCCTCATCAAAACATGTTGACATGAAGTAGAAGAAAGTGCACACAAGTGAATTCAATCACAAGGCATCAAACAAATATCAAAGTACATGAGAAAAATTATGTAATTAGGTCATATACATCACTGATCAGAAGAAAAATATGCCACAAAACCTCATATCAAAGCTCAAAATAAAAATGCCTCAAAAGGCCTCATGAAAGCACATGGAAACACACCACAAAAACATTTAAAGATACACATCCAAACACATGATAGAAGTACTTTAAAAATCAAATGAAAATTATTTTAGATGATTTAAAGTGTTATCTATCCAATTAAAAAAGAATGAGTCAAAAATGTTGTATGAGTTGGGAGAAATAAAATGCACAAGTTCAAGTGTCAAAGAGAAGTTCAAATAAAAAGGAAATTGAAAAGAAATTGTGGATTTATGTGCAAAAATTAATAAAGTCAGAATTAAAAATTGTAGAAAATTATATAAATGTGTCAAGTTATTACATGAATTTATTTAGAATTTTTCAACGTGTTTTGGTATTTTTAAAAATAGAAAATGGAAACAATATAAAAAGGAAAATAAAATGAAAAGAAAATAAAGCAAGGGGGTGCAACGTGAGTAATTTGTAGTTCAAAAATAGTTTGGGCTCAAACATGGGGGTGTGAACATCAATTAATGTCCCAGTCCATTAAACACGTGTTTGTGTGTGATAGAGTGCACATGCAGTTAACATGAGGATTCAATCAAAGCCATTGGATGCAGTCAAAGTAATCAATTAAGATACGTATGCAAGATGAGTGGTCCAGATAAAATGCACATGTTAACAAACATACACACGCATACGTGGAATCATCAGAACTCAAAAATGAAGCACGTGAGAGTCACATGTTATTTTAATGTGTTGGCAAGGTTATGAGCGTTGGATCAAGTCAATGTAAGATCATCAAGGAAAGTAAAGGAATCTAACAATCCACAATGCAAGCACACAAAGCAATTATGCACGCATACACACAAGATCAATCTGAAGTCAAAATAGAGCATGTGCAAGTCATATGTCTTTTTAATGCATTGGCACCTTAATAACCGTTGGATGAGAATGATCAGACGACCACGATATAAAGCTAGAAACTCTAGCTGATAAATGTCACCGGCCGGAGAAGGACCTCCGGTCGTCTTCTCCGGCGATACGCCACCACCTGCAACCTTCCAATATTCCAAAAACGTGGAAAAATGGTACCAATCGAAAGATCAAATCACGCACATCATGAATCCACACTTAGAAGTACCAAACAATGCACACACAGCTAGAACAACATCCAAACATTTTTGCCCTAATTTCTGAAACTATGCATCTAGCATGCCTATCAACTAGCCGGATTCAACATAGCTTCTAATAAGCTTCAATCAAGAAAAACAAGTTAAAATGAAGTGGATTCGAAGCAATAAAAGTTGAGGAAATTGAACCTGGAACTTGGAGAACTCTTGGATCAACAGAAAACCAGAGATGCTCTTTAAGTTCTTGAGCTTGGAATGAGCAAAATAAATGCTATTCAATATCTTGAATCTTGAAAACAGAGAGAAACTCGAAACTGTGATGAAGCTACACTTGAAAAATGGTGTTGATTCGGTTGGTTATTGATCCAAAAATGCACTATTGATGATGATAGAGATGAAGTAGATGAAGGACACTGGTGAATTCGTGTAGAGAGAAAGAGAGAGTTCAGAGAGAAGAGTGAGAATGATTTCTGAGAATGTGAAAAATGAGAGAGAGTCCTTAAAATTGTGTGTGAGTTTGAATTACATATGTTGAGTTTAGAAGTTAACTACAATGGTTAAGTGAGTTGGTGAGTGTGGTTAAATGAGTTCACCCTAACTAACTGAGTTAAGTTAGTTAGGGGCGAGTTAGGGAGGTTTGCTATGGAGTGGAGTGTTTATGACAGCTTATGGTGATGCTAGAAATGAATGGTGATGATAGTGTTACTGAAGTAACAGCATGCTTGCAAGACAAGTTTTCTGTTTTTCCTCTTTAGTGTATGGCAAGGCATGTATAGCATGGTAAGTACATAGTGTGTAGGAGAATGTTGGTTCAAATGTAGTAAAGAGTGATGATGTGAAGCATGCGTGCAAGCTGGTGAGACAACAACAACAATGTCAACACTTCAATTTGGACAACATGATTTCAATGCAAGCAAGGGACTTTGAGGGTGAATATCTTTGTGTATAGTGGATGGAATGATGAGATATTGGTGGCACATGAAAGAATAGACATAGGAGAATAAGTTTGATGTTGAAAATAGATCAAATGGAGGTTGGTAAGATGGTGTAAAATGACTTAGAACATCAAGGTACCAAAACTGGTTTAAGGGCATGTGACCTGGTAGACTGGCATGGCATCATGTCTTGTGAATTTTAGCATGAACACCTCAACTTTGAACCCCTATAACCCCATCATAACTTGCTCAAATGGAAAAATTTCCAACATTAAAGTTGAAGAGGACATTGAGCTGAACAACTTTGATGTTCAACATATTTTCATTTGAGGCTTCCTTCAATGATAAAAGTAGCTTGACATTTTGCCCACTACATGTTTGATGAAATTATGGCCTATGGGCCTGCGCTTGCCTTGCCATGACTTGGTTTTTGACCTAGTTTTGTCAAACTTTGATCAATCATAACTCTCTCATTATTGATCAAATGGAAGAGTTCTATATATGGATTTGAAGCTTGGAATGTGATCTTCAATTGGCTCAACTTAGGCCTGAAGTTTGGAGCTTTCCTCTTGAAGAAAGAAAGCCTTGAAGTGAGGTGCAAGATGATGCAAAAGTTTCCATTTTTAGAA
Source organism: Lathyrus tuberosus (assembly GCA_022829125.1). Lineage (NCBI taxonomy): Eukaryota > Viridiplantae > Streptophyta > Magnoliopsida > Fabales > Fabaceae > Lathyrus > Lathyrus tuberosus. Next base: position 17,365,098 of record JALAZF010000016.1, read on the forward strand.
ACCCTAATTTCCAAATTTGGTAACTTTATACAACTCTTGATTTTTCATGATTCCTCCATCATTTCTAGATCAAATCTTGTCCAATGAACATATGTAACTTGAATTTCATGATTTTGACCTCAGAAAGTCAGGAGTTGACTTTTTCCTCTGCACAGTTGACTTTTCCCCAAATTGCCTGATTCTCAATCAATTAGTCAGTTGAACCTCTTCTGAAATGAATCAATGGGCAATCTTCCATCCTTAAACCTTTGAGGACATGTAAAATACCATGAGATCAAGTCTTGCCCAAGAAATCAGAAATAAACTGATTTCATGGCAAACCCTAGTTTTAAACCCTCAGTCTAGGAGAAAATAACACATCCTCCAAATCCAAATTCCTCTGAATATGATGTATATCCTATCTAACAAAGATGAGATATGACATTTGGAGATGATAAAAGCTCAAATATCTTGCCCATTGGGGAATTCTACTCAAGAATTCCAAAACCCTGGTTTTGCCCTGATTAGGATGATGTGATTCCCTGCATTTTCTTGTCAAGCTTGATCATATGATAAGGTGATTACTCAATTAAGACCTCTTGAGGCTCAAGGCTCCATGGATTTGGTTTAGACACCCTGATCCCATGCCAAAGAACCAATGAAATGAAAATGATGATTATGCCAAAATGCAATGCAGCATAAGCCAGTAAAAGCTAAAAGCAAGAGGGCAAATTTTGAGGTGCTACACGCGGCTTCCCGCAATACAGTTATATATATATATAACTGTATTGCATATATATATATATATGCAATACAGTTATATATATATATATATATATATATATATATATATATATATATATATATGAAAGCGAGTAAAAGAAAGCCGATAAAAACTTACAGGAGAACCAACTTCCATGCAATTTTGTTATTTGTTCAAAGAAATTAAAGAAAGTTTTGATAACAATACATATATTTGAATCTAAATCAAAAGGGAATTGTTTTGAAAAGATTGGTGGGGCTTATACTCAAGGAGAGGCCCAAGGTTTAACAGTGATCGCACCATTGTTTTGATTATCGTATTGGGACTTATACAACGACTGAGGCCCAAAAAGGTTTCTTTACAACAGGGTGGGGTCTTACAACTCAAGGAGAAGCCTAAAAGGTGTTTTAAAAGAAAATAAATGGGACTTAAAACACGAGGGTACGCCCAGATGATTTTCTTGTTTGAAAATGGCGATCGCGCCGAGATTTTTTAACGCAGAGGGACTTATACAATGTCTGAGGCCCAAAACGATTTTGGTTAAAAAGGGATTGGGTCTTACACTCTATTAGAGGCCCATGAGTGATTTTTTAAGAAAAAGAATGGGGCTTACAACTCAAGGAAAGGCCCAAGTGGTTTTATTTTAAACTGGCGATCACGCCGAGATTTTTGAAAACACTGTGGGTCTTATACAATGACTGAGGCCCAAACTATTTTGGTTTCAAAGAGGGATTGGGTCTTACACTCTATTAGAGGCCCAAAGAGTTTGAAAATAAATAAATATGGGTCTTATAACTCAAAGAGAAGCCCAGTTGATTTTATTAAAAAAGGCGACGATCGCGCCAAACTTTTGAAAATATACAATGGGACTTATACAATGTGTGAGGACCAAAATTGTTTATTTACAAAGGGATGGGACTTACACTTTATCAAGAGGCCCATAAGTGTTTGAAAAAGATTGATGAGGGTGGAATTAATCAAAACCTTAATATTGTCTAAAAATGGAATTAATTTTGTTTAAAAATTATTGAAAACATGTGAAAAATGAGTGGTGATCTTGGATCAATGTTTCAAAAATCATGTTTTTATCCACTAAATGATTGAAAACCATTTAAGTTTAGAAAATCAAGAAGGAAAAAACATTTTAAATGTTAAAAAACAAATAAAAATTAATTCTTTGCAAAAATATCAAGTATATGAAATAAATAATATTTTTGGGAAATTTTTGTAAAATAAAATATTTTAACATTTTTGTGAATTATTAAAAAAAATCAACTCAAAATCATTAAAATTCAGAGAGAAATTAATTTTTGAATCAATTAAATAAAATCACAAAATTCAAATATTTGAATTTTTGAAAAAGGGCGCCAAGAACACCCAAAACACGCGCGTGTTCTGAGTTTTGCCCAGATTTGCATTTTCTCACCAATCTCACTGAATACTTGATGAAATCACACAATCCACATATCAATCTACTCGTTTTCACCTCACGATCATGTCTATGGTCTTTAATTTCATTTATTTTAAGCATGGAATAAGAAATCAAAGAGAAACCTCAAGAACCCTAAATTATGCATGAAGGCTCAGAAATTCCACACACGATTCATACAAAGCAATTAATTGAGGGGAAACATTCCATACATGATTATGGACATATGGCAAAATTATTGTGCGAGGAAAAATGCATGAATCATGAGATGACCAAGTTAAGGCTTACCTCTTGTAGCTGGTGATCGTGTTTTGAGTTAGAGGTGTTACAGCTTAGTTCAAATAATGTGGACAACTTCCCTAGGTGCTATGGAGTGTGTCTGAATGCTTGGAGTGGATTGAATTGAGCTGGAACTTGATTTGGCACCTCAACTGCAAATCTGTCAAAGGCTTGTGCAGATGGCTGGTGATTTTGAGAATCTGGTGTTCTAGATGTTCTTTAAGTGTTTGGATCACTTCTATATGATATTTATGAGGTGTGTGTGTCATTGGTTTGGTTGGAATTGTTCTCAAACTCAAAACCCGATAGTGACTTGCTTTAGAAGGCAAATTTGGAGTGAAAGTTTGATTTTGAGAAAGGCAAGTGTTATAGGCCTTTGGTGTACTTAAACTGATCAGAAATGAGGTCTATTTATAGTGTGTCAAGTTTGTTTTGCAAGGAATAGGGAATGGCAACTGCGCCAGGCCTTTGGCCAATGTGGATCAATTGGAATCTCAAGTCTCCTCTAGCCATTGACTTGAGATTAGAGCACAGGCCGATGGTTCTTTGATTCAAGGATAAGGCTTGACTGAAGTGTTCATCTTTGTTTGATACATGCCACCTCTAGGCATCCATTAAATGTTTCAAAACAAAATTGGAGTCTTAGCCTCCTTTAGGCTTTTTAGGTTTGGCATGGCTATTGTAGATTTGGGGACTTTGGAGGCTGGTAGATCAGTGCTTATCCCTTGTTTGTTCCCCCTTGAGGTGTGCAGATGGATAACCATGCTTGGGTCAAGGAACATATTAACATTGTTTTAGGGTCAAGGAACCATAATTGTGAAAAATCTCAAAAAGTCAAACTTGACTTTTATGCACAGTTGACTTTTTAGCAGATGAATTCCAAACTGTGCGATCCTTGGTGAAATCAAGTCCTTGACCTAAATCAAACCTAATGGATGTGTTCCATAGGTGTTATAGGGTGCATTGAATCATGTCCCATGGTTTGGTAGCATGCCTTGGTCAAAAGTCAAAGGTACAATTGACTTTTACCCTTGAAACCCTAGTTGTGGTCCTGATGAAATTAAAACTTGTGGATCAAGCTTCTTGGATCAATTCATTGTTGCAAATGGATCAATATAGGGTATTAGGGATCCTCAAATCATGTTTTGAGGTTTTGGCTCATGTTTTGTCCCAAAAGTCAACTTAGGGGTTAATTAGGTCAAGAAACCCTAATTCGTGATTTTTATTGTATGCATCCCCTAAGGCAAAATTGACTTGAGGATTGGGTCCAAGAGGTCCCTTGGAGTATCTTGAGTTATTTTTTAAAGCACTGGCTCATGCCTAGAGGAAAATTTCCACCTGTAGGCCCTGGTCGACCAAAACCCTAATTTGGTGACACTGGCAATCTTGAGGCTTGATCCACTTGGAATGTTGCAACCTTGTGCTTGGTTCTTGATGTGGGAGTCATCTTGATCCTCTATAGGGGTTGAGAGACTAAACAAGTTTAAGTTCATGTCATTTCTTGATTGATCATTTGTCTAAGTGCTCTGAGAGGGCTCAAAACCCTAATGCTTGGTGGTATAGAATGTCTAACAATTCCTGAGGAGATTGAGGAGACATATAGGTACATCCATATCGTGATGATGATTTGCACAATGATGGGGAATTTTGGTGGTCAAAATTTGGGGTATGACAAATGCCCCTATTTAATTTTCTTGGACCCGAAGGTGTGAATGGCGAAGGTATTCGGGCATTCGAGGTGCAAGAGGATTAAATATCGGAATACCCAAAATTTTGACAGTGGTTATGAATGGTAGTTTACGCATTAATCTTCTTTTACTAAGCATTGATATTTAGAAAAGGTAAAACTTCCCCTCAATCCTGGTTTCTTACCAAGGAACTGGTCTCAGTTTCTGATACAAACTTCCCCTCGATCCTGGCTTCCTTCCAAGGATCTGGTCTCAGTTTCCTTTTGGACTAAACCTCCCCTCGATCCTGGTCTTCGGCCATGGAACTGGTCTCAGTTTCTGATATAAACTTCCCCTCGATCCTTGTTTCCTACCAAGGATCTGGTCTCAGTTTCTTTTTGGACTAAACCTCCCCTCGATCCAGGTCTTAAGCCATAGAATTGGTCTCAGTTTCTGATATAAACTTCCCCTCGATCCTGGTTTCCTACCAAGGATCTGGTCTCAGTTTCTTTTGTCAATAAAGTTTCTTGACAAGGGACGCTATTCGTAGCGGTTTTCCTCAAACTTCTCGCCGAATTTTCCTGGGGAGATACCATTTGATGGAGAAATTTTGATGTCAGACTTGCTGGGGAACCCATTCGTCTGAGCTGTAGAGGTGTACAAACTTCTCTATTGGAGACGCCATTTATTGACTCTACTGGGGAAAACAATTCTCTTGAGAGATGGCTTTCTGCTTAGAGATATTACATTATACTTTTCCTTGAGATCTTCTCGAAGAAATGCCATGTGATGTAATCCATTTGTGAGGTGCTGATGACCTTTTCGTCAGTGAATTTTCTGGAGAAAAACTGTTGCATTTCCGAAGCTTTGATTAAGAGGCTTTCTATGGGGATTTTCCTTAATCAGGGAAAGCGAAGATATCATCTTCAATGGTAAAGAGTGACATTTGTCGAGGGTCTTCTTGCCTTTCCGAGGTTCAAGTTATCAAAGTGGTCGAGAACCGCCTCTAATCCAGAGACAAACCGGAGAGAGATTACTTAGATGATTCACTTCCGGATGAGGAAAGAACTGACAACTCAATTGACAAGAGGACTTTTATCACTAGGGGATAAGACTGACTAGCGTGATAGTGATGCAATATGAATATGAATGTGAATCAATAATGCATAATGTATGTATGTTTATGCTGACAAAACTGACATGACATACAGACTAGTGGATGAACACGACTGGATACTCGGCCACTGTGGGGGATGAAAAAATACCATTTGTTCAAGATAGCAATTCTGCCTTGCTTAGGAGAAATAGTCCATGTGGGGGAAAATCGTTGGTCGGACTCAGGAGATAAGAACTCTACCGGGGATGTCGGACGGAATATTTGCATCTGACATAGTTGATCCTTCATTCAGGCATACTGGCTTAGAAGGAGTACTTTGATTCTGCACTTTGAAGCTTAATCGCCTTTGGAGAAGCGATCGATGTTCTTTCGATGTTCAACAGTCAAAAGAAATTGCCACCTTTATTTAAAAAGCAGAAAAAGTTTGACAAGTAAATTCATTTTTGTTTTATTTCAAGAATCGTTGATCATGTTAAAATGTCGTTCTGTAAACCTAAAACAAATAAGAATTATAAACAAAAGCACTAGGGCTCAAATTTTATTGATATGATGGAAATCAGCCAAACATGTGATTCCATGGAGTATTTACAAAGTTTATAAAATGGTAATTTAAAGGAAAAGGGCTACATTGAAACATAACGACCGCTATCCTTCTACCAACTTTGAATTCTAGACATCTTGAGCTTCCGTCGAAGATGACCTTGGATGGAGTGTTCCTGATAGATGGCATTACTGATGCTGAGGGATTCGCCCCTTTTTTGGACGTAGTTACTTGCCATTATCCCTAACTTTTGTCTGGATTGTACTTTTGAGATTTCTAATCCATCGGGATGATTTTTGATTATGTCTCTAATTTTTGCCTGGACCGCCCTTTCGGGTTTTCAATCCTCCGAGACGTTTTTTTTATTTTTATATTTAGGCGAAGTATTTCTTGACTACATCAACATTCATGGGGTAAGCAAATCCCTTTCCATCCATGGTTGCGAGTCTCAAGGCGCCGCCTGAGAAAGCTTTCTTGACCACATAGGGGCCGTCATAATTCGGAGTCCATTTGCCCCGAAAATCAGAGAGGAATGATTGTATCTGCTTGAGCATGAGGTCTCCTTTCCTGAAGATGCGAGGTCGGACCTTTTTGTCAAACGCCTTCTTCATCCTTTACTGATACAACTGACCATGGCATAGAGCCGTTATTCATTTTTCTTCTATCAGATTCAGTTTGTCCTGCCGACTTTGACACCATTCAGCTTCTGTTAACTTAGCTTCCATCAATACCTGGATTGATGGGATCTCTACTTCTATGGGGAGCACTGCTTCCATGCCATATACTAGAGGGAAAGGGGTTACCACTGTTGAAGTGCGGACAGATGTGTGATAACCGTGAAGAGCAAAGGGTAGCATCTCGTGCCAGTCTTTGTAGGTTACAACCATCTTTTGAACGATCTTCTTGATGTTCTTGTTAGCCACTTCTACCACTATGTTTATCTTAGGTCGGTAGGGAGACGAGTTATGTAGTTCGATCTTGGACTCAGCGCACAACTCTTTCATCATCTTGTCATTCACGTTGGATCCATTATCAGTAATGATTTGGCTTGGAACACCATAACGGCAGATGAGATTATTTTTTATAAAGCGGACCATGACTTCTCAAGTTACATTAGCGTATGACGCTGCTTCGATCCACTTGGTCAAGTAATCAATGGCTACCAGGATGAACCGATGTCCGTTCGAAGCCTTGGGTTCAATCATGCCAATCCTGTCGATTCCCCATATGGAAAAAGGCCATGGGGAAGAGAGAACTTTGAGATGTGTTGAAGGTACATGGATTTTGTCTGAGTATATCTGACACTTGTGACATCTCCTCATGTACTTGTAGCAGTCGGATTCCATGGTCAACCAGTAGTACCCTGCACTCAGAATATTTCTCGCCATTGCGTGCCCGTTGGCATGAGTGCCAAAGGATCCTTCGTGAACTTCTTTTATCAGCATGTTTGCTTCTGGCCTGTCTACACATCGAAGCAAAACCATGTTGAAATTTCTCTTATAGAGTGTATCACCGCTTAGGAAGAAGTTTCCAGCCAGTCTCCTGAGAGTCTTTCTATCTTTTCTTGATGCCCCAGGTGGGTACTCTCGTTTCTGAAGGAAGCATTTGATATCGTGATACCAAGGTTTATTGTTTATGACTGCTTCGATCATGAAGATGTAAGCGGGCCTTTCAAGGCGCATTATATCAATCTTAGGTATGTCATTCCATTGACCTACACTAATCATGGAAGAGAGAGTAGCTAGTGCTCCAGCCATGTGATTCTCTTCACGAGGGATGTGATGAAACTCGATTCTGTTGAAGAATGGTAACAACTTTCTCGCATAGTCTTTGTAAGGAATCAGTCCTGATTGATATGTGTTCCAATCTCCTTTGATCTGATTGATAACCAGGTCTGAGTCGCCATATACATCCAAGTTCTTGATCCTTAAGTCGATCGCTTCTTCGAGACCCATGATACAAGCTTCGTATTCGGCCTCGTTGTTTGTACACTTGAATGTCATTCGGGCGGTGAAAGGAATGTGGGTACCCTGAGGTGTTATAATGATTGCCCCAATTCCATTTCCGTAATGATTGACAGCTCCGACATAAATAAGTCCCCATTGGGAACCTGGTTCTGGCCCTTCATTGGGTAGCGGTTCATCGCAATCTTTCATTTTCAAGTACATGACATCTTCGTCTGGGAAGTCAAATCCAACTGATTCTTGATCGTCTATTGGTTGATGAGCCAAATGACCGGCTAAACCACTTCCTTTAACGGCTTTCTGAGCGTGGTATTCTATGTCATATTCTGATAGCAACATCTGCCAACAGGCAATTCTTCCCGGGAGAGCAGGCTTTTCAAAGACGTACTTGATCGGATCCATTTTGGAGATTAACCAAGTAGTGTCACAAATCATATACTGCAAAGACGTTTGGCTGCCCAAGCCAAAGCACATCAAGTTTTCTCAAGCATAATGTACCGAGTCTCGCAGTCGGTGAATTTCTTGCTTAAATAGTAAATGACAGACTCTTTCCTTTTGGTTTCGTCTTGTTGGCCAAGTACACAACCCATTGAGTCTTCCAAGACTGTTAGGTATATGATCAGTGGTCTTCCTTCCACTGGAGGTGATAGAATCGGTGGATTCAACAAGTATTCCTTGATACTGTTAAAGGCGGTTTGACAGTCTTCTGTTCAAACGCAATCCTGATTCTTTTTGAGTAATTTGAAGATTGGCGCACATGTCGCGGTCATTAGGAATATAAATCGGAAAATGTAGTTCAGACGTCCCAAAAATCCTCGGACTTGTTTCTCAGTCTTTGGAGAAGGCATTTCTTGAATGGCCTTGACCTTGTCATGATCAACCTCAATTCCTTTCTGGCTGACGATGAACCCTAAAAGTTTCCCTAATTGGACACCGAATATGCATTTATTGGGATTCAAGCGGAGTTTGTACTTTCTCAACCACTCGAATAGCTTTGATAGGTGGGCCACATGCTCCTCTTCTGTTTTAGATTTGGAAATCATATCATCGACATATACCCCGATTTCTTTGTGTATCATGTCATGAAACAGAGTAGTCATGGCCCTTTGATAGGTTGCCCCGGCGTTCTTAAAACTGAACGGCATTACCTTGTAACAAAAGGTACCCCATGGGGTAATGAACGAAGTTTTCTCCATGTCTTTCGGTGCCATTTTGATTTGATTATAGCCCGAGAATCCGTCCATGAAGGAGAATACTTTGAACTTTGATATACTGTCTATCAGCATGTCTATGTGCGGTAAGGGAAAGTCGTCCTTTGGACTTGCTTTGTTTAGATCCCTGTAGTCTACACACATTCTAACTTTTCCGTCCTTTTTCGAAACTGGCACTATGTTGGCTAGCCATTGAGGATATTCTGATGTGGTGAGGAAACCCGCGTCAATCTGTTTCTGTACTTCCTCTTTGATTTTGATGGCCATGTCTGGATGAGTCCGTCTCAACCTTTGTTTTACCGGCGGACATTCTGATCTCAATGATAGATGATGCTCCACGATGCTGGTATCCAACCCTGGCATATCCTGATAGGACTAAGCGAATACATCGGGAAACTCTTTGAGAAGCTTTGTCAAACTTTCTTTGACAGTCGGACTGAGTAGTGCCCCAATCGTGACTTCTTTTCTTTCTTCTTCTGAACCCAAGTTGACCGTTTCCAACAGCTCTTTATGAGGTTTAATGGACCTTTCCTCTTGTCTGAGTAATCAGGAGATCTCTTCTGGAATTTCTTCGTCATTTTCTTCTTCAGCCTCAAATACTGGGAATTCATAGTTGGGAGAAGGCATTGGACCGTATGTTTCAATGGGGTTTAAAACAAGAAATCTGCATAACGTGATGATTTGTTTTTAGAAGAGATAGTGAGAATGCAAGAGTGTGGTGCAGTGAAATTTTTGAAAAATGCTTGTTTTTATTATTTGAGTTGTTTTTTAGGATTACCATTTTCTGAAAAAGCGAAAAGAGAAAACAGCAATAAATGCAGAAATTACAGAACGACGTTATTTCATTTATGATTTGGTTGATTCTTGAAACTACTGCCCTATAAAACAAAACTCTGTCGCTTTGGGCAAAGCGAAGAGGTACATTTACAGAAAGTGAGCCCTATCAAAACATCTGTTTCCCCTGGGCAGGGTGAAAGGTTAAGATAAAGACGGCAATTACTTAGACTCATGAACAACTTTCGGAACGTTGACAGCAACCCATTGGCGGCGAACTCCTCGTTGAATCACAAAGTCTGGTACCTTCTTTCTCGGCTTGTCTTCAGAAATAACGCTAATTTCTGGTGGAGCAGGATCATTGGAATCTGTCTCCAAGGTATAGTTGTCATAGGAGAGCTCTTCTGTTGTATTTTGCGCGGTGTTTGAACTCTCAGGTAAATCTCCCATCCAGTTGGCTGGATGTCTTCGAGCCTGATACGAGAGCTTTCGGGAGCGGTGTACTTGACCATGAAGTCGTACCTGCCACTTGGTTGTCCTAATGTGTCCCACACTTCCTTGGAACTAGAGGAATCATCCCTCTCGATGACATTGACCTCGGGAAAAGCGTAGTTGATGAACTCTAGTCCGGAAAGCTTTGAAAATTCATCGTCGTGCTGGATATTTTCTGAATGCCCTGAGTGTTGATCCCATGATATGGTTGGGACGTAGGTATTCTTTTCAATGATGCATAGGTGATATGCATCGTTCGGCTGATTCTTTTGCCCCGAGTCTCCTGGGTACGTCTGCCACATAGGCAGACCATCCATTGGGCCATAATAGTCGTGGTCAAAGTTGTCTTTCATCAGAGTGTCTTCCTTTAACGAGTTTGGTGGAGCACGGCATCCCTTCGAATCACAATCTCTGTATATCATCTTGACATCTGACCTCGGTATATATCTCGGACTTTGTGCGGGAAAGCAAAATGGTGTAGGCACCTCTTCCTGAGACATATAACCGTCCTCGTTAAGATAGGACTTCCATTCTTCATCTGTATTGGAGGAGTCACCCTCGTTGATGGTATGTACTTCTTGAGACACTGGGTGAAGGAAACCTCCACTATGGAAGAAGTTCTGAATGGGATGAAAACTTTCATCTTTAGTAGCAGTTTGGGTACAGGTTGAGGAAAAACCAAGACCTTTCTTCGCCTTGTTATCAGTAGGAATGATATGTTGTCCCCATCCCTTTTGCATTGTTATTTTTTATTACTTTGAGAGCGTCTTTGTATGAAGAAATTAACGTTCCTCTTTCTGATTGGTTGTCATTGCTCACTGAAAGTGCTTGGAACTGGGTTCCTACAACCTCCTCTGGTTCTACATAAGTGGACGATGATAAGTTACTTACGATTAAGGCTTGCTCTCTGCAGACTGTGACGAGTTGGTCGTTTTTGACGAACTTCAGCTTCTGGTGAAGTGTCGAAGTGACTGCCCCAGCCTCGTGTATCCAAGGTCTTCCTAAAAAATAGTTGTATGCTTCCGGGATGTCCATGACCTAGAAAGTGATTTGGAAAGTGTGAGGACTAATAATTATGGGAAGGTCGACTTCACCAATAAACATTTTTCGGGACCCGTCAAATGCTTTGACGATGACCTCACTGCCTCTCATCGGAGATCCTTTGAATGATAGTCGCATTAGAGTGGACTTTGGCATCACGTTTAGATCCAATCCAGTGTCTACCAGTACGTCGGCTAAAGCATCGCCCTGGCAGTTGACTGTAATATTGAGTGCCATGTTATGACTTGGGCCCTCTTCCAGCAGTTCCTCATCACTAAATCCCAAGTTGCTGCAGGAAGTGATGTTGGAGATGATGCTGTCAAATTGTCTTATTGACACATCTCGTTCCACAAAGGCCTGCTCTAAGAATTTCTGTAGAGCTTCCCTATGAGCTTCGAAACTAAGTAAAAGAGATAGAACTGAGATTTTTGAAGGAGTTTGCAACAGTTGATCCACAATGTTGTATTCACTCTTTTGTATGAGCTTCAGCATCTCATAGCTGTTCTTTGAAAGGTCGGGATCACTAGATTGACCAACTGGTTGATTAGGAACTTCTTCTTGAGGTTCCTTTTCTCTGGTAGGTTCTCCAACTCCTCGGTTAAAGATTCGACCCCTCCGTGTTATTCGACTGATGTCTGCAATATTCACGACAGGGGGTAATGGAATTTACTTTCCATTCTCAATTGTTGTTGCACCGTATTTGTAAGGGATAACCTTAGTTGATTCATATGGTAACGGTCCCGGTAGATAGATAACTATAGGAGCCTTCTGATTCTTCTAACCATTGTAAGTAATTTCAATCAGTTCCTGGTTGGGCACTTTCGATTCGTCAAGTAAAGGGATGATGGTACAAACATCCTTGGTCCTCTTATGATCAGAGATTACGACAACGTCCTTGATTCGATCAGCAAAATAGTCGGGCATCAAGTTGATTGACCTAGAACTTAGACACGGTCGAATCTCTTTGTGGTCCAACTAACTCTGAAGGGCTGCTCGCACGAGGTAACTTCCTTGATTATCTTCAGAGAAAACTCTACAGCGTTCATAGTTGTGTGGTGGCACCCGGCCACGTCCGCTCTGTATGCAGTGTAACCTCACTAGATCTGTTTCCATTGATGGAAGGAATCCTGTCCACGCTCATTCAGTTTTATGATCCGGTCTATCACTGATTCACAATCCCAGATTATCAACTAGCACCAACACTGGAGGAGTACTCTCACCTGATTGATTTACCCATCACTGATCAAGCTCCCTTTTCTGGACTGGAAGAAATTCCAAAGGATCAAACCATTGCAAGAGAAATCTATTTGGACGAGTCAGAAATCAGGACTCACATGACCACTAAGGGTGAATTCCAAGGTTTGCCAGCCAAGTTTTTGATAAAGAAGGCTTTGTACTTTGCTAGTATAGGGAACGCGACTGCTTTTGAGAGCATCTTTGTCTTACTCCCCTATGAGTTATTTCTGTTTCCCAACATTGATGACTTTGTTGATATCAATGCCATTATTATTTTTCTAATTGGAAACCCTGTACCGACCTTGCTCGTAGATGCTTATCATTCTGTACACTTAAGGAATTTGTATAGCAGAGGAATGATCACATGTTGTGTACCCCTGCTATACAATTGGTTCACTTCCCATTTTCCCAAGTATGCTGAATTTGGGGATCATAAGAGTACTTTACGTTGGTCGCAGAGAATCATATCTCTTACCAACTCTGACATCGATTGGTACAATCGAATCTATGATGGGATCAGAATCGTTGACCGTTTTGGAAACTACCCTAATGTACCCCTCATAGGAGTTAAAGGAGGAATCAATTATCATCCAGTTTTAGTTCGTCATCAATTCGGATACCCGATGAGACATGTCCCGCGTAATGTTCATCTGGAAGGTCTTTTCTTCAAGGAAGGAGAAAATGACAGAGCACTAAAGACATAAATAGTGCATGCCTGGAAACATGTTCACAGGAAAGGAAGAGAGTCTCTAGGAAAACCGGACTGTGTCTCCGTGGAACCTTATCTCCACTGGGTACAAACTAGAGCTCTCAAACTGAGAATGCCTTACCCTCGTCAAGAAGTTCTTCCGTTAAAGTCTGTCACTTATTTTATGTCTGATACGGAAAAGCTTCAGGTTACTCTCAACAAAGTTCAACAGGAGAAGAAATCTTGGAATAATAAGTACCGCATTCTCAGTGTGGAGTGTAAAAAAATACAGCAACTATTAAAAGAGAAAGATGCTCTGATCGAGATTTTAGAGTGACATACTATAGAAAATCAAGAAGACCAAAGGAATTTGCTCGCTCCTTTCACTTGGAAAAGGAATGACAACCCGACAACGGCTCAAGAACCCCGCTCAAAGAAAAGGAAAGTACCATAACCAGTACCTGAGCCCTCCTCAGAAAGAACTCAGGATCCATTAGCTTAGATATTTCCTTTTACAGCACTTTGTAAATTACTGTATTTCCATTTCTGCAATCTTTGAATTCAATAAAATGAGGTTTCCACGGTATGATATTTACAATCCAATTGTCAGATTTTCTTTTGATTAAAAAAATTATTTATATAATCATTGCATATCATTCATCACTCTCACATAACGCATTATTCTTCCCTACAAATCTCACGTTTGTGTCTCGATTCTAGAGTCAAACTGTCTCATTCGTACAATACTCGGGCCAGTTAACAGAAAAAGATGGATAATCTCGAGGAAGAGAATAGAGAGTTGAGAGAAGAACTCGACACTCTGAAAGAAGATCTGAGGAAACTTCATAATGACATGCAAGCTCTGGCAGCAACTCTGATACAAAGGATTGTGATCTCAGAGATCACCTCGATGCCCATAGTGGAGAAGTATGATCCTCGATATACCATGCCTAAAGATCGTCCCTGGGGCATGCCTATTAACTATATCCCGAAAGGATATATTCCGCCGATCACGAAAGATCTGGAAACTGCAGCAGGAACCGCTGGGCCTGAAGGTTACAAACTTCGGGAAAGCGAAGATGTCAGGGGCATGACAATAACTCCTGAAGGTTACAAACTTCGGGAAGCACCAAGAGTCACGACCGTAATGACTATACCACCACCCGTGGTACACACTGTCCCGGAAGGTCAAATTTCCCAGATACCGTCTGGTGGAAACGAAAGTATGGACGAGAGAATGAGGGAGTTCCAGGAACAGTTCCTGGAGATGCAGAAGGAACTGCAAGCCATTCGGGGTCAAGATCTATTCGGAAAGGACGCCGCAGACCTTTGTCTGGTCCTTAATGTGAAAGTTCCACACAAATTCAAAGTGCCCAAATTTGAAAAGTACAAGGGTAACTCTTGCCCTTAAAGCCATTTGGTGATGTACGCTTGGAGAATGTCAACTCAGACAGAGAACCAACCACTACTGATCCACTATTTCCAGGATAGTTTAACCGGTACCGCACTCAAGTGGTACATGGGATTAAACCACACTAAGATTGTCACTTTCTGAGATCTTGGCGCTGCCTTCGTTCAACAATATAAGTATAACCTGGACATGGCACCAGATAGAGATCAACTCAGAGCCATGTCGCAGAAGGATAAGGAAACCTTCAAGGAGTATGCTCAGAGATGGCGTGAAATTTCCGCCCAGATTTGTCCAACTCTTGAGGAAAAAGAGATGACAAAGATCTTCTTGAAAACCTTGAGCTCATTTTACTACGACTGAATGGTCGCCAGTGCGCCCAGCGACTTCACTGAGACGGTGGGCATGGGAGTTCGTCTGGAGGAAGCAGTCTGAGAAGGACGTTTAATTAAAGATGTTGAACCATCAAGCAGTACCAAAAGATACGGTAGTGCTCTCCCTAAGAAAAAAGAGCAAGATATTGGTAATATCTCTCTCGGAAAGCAAAGGCGACGATACCAACCAGTAGCAGTTGTAACTCCTGCTATCAATCCTATGCCAGTTCCTACGTATCAACCTCAGGTTGCTCAGAGCCAACCGAATCAACAGCAATATCAGCAAAGGACATAACAACCTCTTCAGCAGGCTCGTCCTCCGTATAACAACAACCGTACAACGTGACCACCAGGGTTCGACCCTATACCCATGTTGTACGCAGAACTATTTCTATTACGACTAGTCAAAGGGCACGTCCAAACCAGGTCTCCTCTTACAGTACCAGAAAATCCTCCTTTTTGGTTCAAAGCGGATCAAACTTGCCCTTACCATCAAGGAGGACCGGGGCACAACATTGAAAACCGGCTCAGCTTCAAATCTGACGTATAGAAGCTTGTCAGGAGCGGGGTCCTATCCTTCAAGGATACAAATCCAAATGTTTAGACGAACCCGTTGCCTCAACACGAGAAAGTTGCGGTAAATTTGATAGAGGAAGAGTCTAACCATAACTATCAAATTCATGATGTACTCTTATTGGGAACCAACCTAGTCAAGATGCATTGCAGACAGAGCGGATATGGTCATATACCATCTCTTAACTATCATCAGTGTGATATTTGCACTAAGAACAATCAAGGATGTTCTGTGGTGCAATCAGCTCTACAGGAACAGATGGATCTCGGATGGATCCAGGATCACCGAATTCGTGAAGTCAAAATGACTTATACAAATTCCAACATCATTCAAAACCACGACATCCGTGCAATGAATGTCAACTAGGTGGAAATGCACTCAAGGCAAAGCCAACTTCATAATCTGCCACGGCATGATTACGATTCCTGTCCTATCTGCTCAATAAACGATCAGGGATGCTCTTTTGTACAAGAGGCCCTCCAGCGTCAGATGGATCTTGGATGGATTCAGGATTATCGTGATAGAAATCAGTATCAAGTGAATATGATTCAAATCTTTGATATTCACTTGATGAATACCAGCTTGGTGGAGTTACATGCTAAGCAAGTCCAGTTCGGTTTTCTAACTTCGTATAATTATCAAAACTGTAAGGGATGTTATGAGAGTGACCAAGGATGCGCTCTCGTTCAAAGAACTTTGCAACACTTGTTAAACTACTAGTGGCTTCCGATCTATCTAGATGAAGACACACAACAAGTCAGTATGACTGACGAGAACCCTACTAGGCATCAAAGTCAGGATGTTCGATCAATAGAAACAGATCTAGTGAGGTTACACTGCATACAGAGCGGACGTGGCCGGGTGCCACCACACAACTATGAACTCTGTAGAGTTTGCTCTGAAGATAATCAAGGATGTTACCTCGTGCGAGCAACCCTTCAGGGTCTGTTGGACCATAAAGAGATTCGACCGTGTCCAAGTTCTGGGTCAATCAACTTGATGCCTGACTATTTTGCTGATCGAATCAAGGACATTGTCATAATCTCTGATTATAAGAGGACTAATGAAGTTTGTACCATCAACCCTTTACTTGACGAATCGAAAGTTCCCAACCAGGAACTGATTGAAATTAATTACAATGGTCAGAAAAATCAGAAGGCTCCTGTAGTTATCTATCTACTGGGACCATTACCGTATGAATCAACTAAGGCCATCCCTTACAAATATGGTGCAACAACAATTGAGAATGGAAAGGAAATTCCATTACCCTCCGTCGTGAATAGTGCAGACATCAGTCGAGTAACACGGAGCGGTCGAATCTTCAACCGAGGAGTTGGAGAACCTACCAAAGAAAAGGAACCTCAAACGAAAGATCCTGATCAACTAGTCGGTCAGTCTAATGATCCCGACCTTTCAAAGAACAACGATGAGATGTTGAAGCTCATCTAGAAGAGTCAATACAACATTATTGATCAGCTGTTGCAAACTCCTTCAAAAATCTCCGTGCTATCTCTTTTACTCAGTTCCGAAGCTCACAGGGAAGGTCTACAGAAAGTCTTAGAGCAGGCCTTTGTGGAACAAGATATGTCAATAAGACAATTTAACAGCATCTTCTCCAACATCACTTCCTGCAGCAACTTGGGATTTAGTGATGAGGAACTGCCAGAAGAGGGCCCAAGTCATAACATGGCACTCAATATTACAGTCAACTGCTAGGACGACGCTTTAATCGACATACTGGTAGACACCAGATTGGCTCTAAATGTGATGCCAAAGTCCACTCTAATGCGACTATCATTCAAAGGATCTCCGATGAGAGGCAGTGAGGTCATCGTCAAAGCATTTGACGACTCCCGAAAAACGGTTATTGGCGAAGTCAACCTTCCTATAACTATCGGTTCTCACACTTTCCAAGTCACTTTCCAGGTCATGGACATCTGGGCAGCATACAGCTGTTAGTTAGGAAGACCTTGGATACACGAGTCTGGGGCAGTCACTTTGACACTTCACCATAAGCTAAAGTTCGTCAAAAACGACTAACTCGTCACAGTCTATGGAGAGCAAGCCTTAATCGTGAGTAAATTATCATTGTCCACTTATGTATAACCATAGGAGGTTGTAGGAACCCAGTTCCAAGCACTTTCGGTGAGCAATGACAACCAATCAGAAGGAGGAACGGCAATTTCCTCATACAAAGACGCTCTCGAAGTAATAAAAAATAACAATGCAAAAAGGATAGGGACAACTTATCATTCCTACTAATAACAAGGCGAATAAAGGTCTTGGTTTTTCCTCAACCTGTACCCAGACTGCTACTAACGATGAAAGTTTTCATCCCATTCAGGACTTCTTCCATAGTGGAGGTTTCCTTCACCCAGTGTCTCAAGAAGTACATACCATCAACGAGGGTGACTCCTCCGATATAGATGAAGAATGGAAGTCATATCTTAACGAGGACGGTTATATGTCTCAGGAAGAGGTGCCTACGCTATTTTGTTTTCCCGCACTAAGTCCGAGATTTATTTCGAGATCGGATGTCAAGATGATGTACGGAGATTGTGATCCAGAAGGATGTTGTGCTCCACCCAACTCGTTAGAGGAAAACACTATGATGAAAGACAACTTTGACCACGACTATTATGACCCAATGGATGGTTTGCCTATGTGGCAGTCGTACCCAGGAGACTCGGGGAAAGAGAGTCAGGAGAATGATGCATATCAAGTGAGCATCATTGAGAAGAATACCTGCGTCCCCACCATGTCATGGGATCAACACTCATGGCATTCAGAAAATATCCAGCACGACTGTAGCGAGCGATTTTGGACGTGGTTCTTAAGCACTGCCGCTCTTTGGGGTTACTACAGGTCGATTCATTTTTTATCCTATTAAGCTGACTAAGGAAGGGAAATAGATGTCTCCAATTAACCATGCTTGCATACTGAGTTTAAACAGCGGTCTGTTAGGTTACGGATGCTATATGGTAATGGGGCCTCTTTCTTCTTACTTTGTTTAGAACGAAACACTGGGAATGTTCATGGGTAGGACGTTAGGACTGATGCTTTTCGATTGATGTATGAAGGTACGGGATTTGGGTTTTGGATTAGTGTGCTCGCTAAGATTTTTCTTTCAATCTTATGCCTACGTATTCTCGTTTACCAAAACAGGGAAATCAGAGCGATCATAGTTCCTCCTATTCTATGGGAGGAAATGGTGTTTTGGTGTCTTGTTCAAAGCCCAAGACGTGAAGCTAAAAGTGGTTTGTATCTTGCTCAAAGCCCAAGATGTGAAGCTAAAAAGGTGTTTGTATCTTGTTCAAAGCCCAAGATGTGAAGCTGAAGGGTCTATTTGTATCTTGTTCGAAGCCCAAGATGTGAAGCTAAAAAGGTATTGTCTTTAGTGAGAATTTGTCATCTCTAAAGAAGGTCTGTTTGTCATAACTGTTGGATGACTGATTATAAAGGAGAATTACTTTAACCGGGATATGTGAATCCGACAATGCCATAATTTCCTTTATAGGGGATTTGTAACCTGAAGGATAACACTTTAACTCAGTGTAGAGCAATGCTATCTTTCCTTAGGAATTTCGCATGTTAAAGAGGGACAGTGGTGTGGATGTAAATAATCCAGAGGCTTGCCGCTTACAGCAATTAGACGAAGAGGAGTTGTTGATGTTTGTATACTGTGAACGAGGCACAGATTGATGCTAAAAGGTTGATTGACTCAACCGGGGATTTCCTTATACGAAGCCTAAGAGGAGGCTATTGACCCAACAAGAGGGTGTTTTTATGTGTCTCGTACGAAGCCCAAGAGAGAGGCTAAAAGGTGATCGACTCAACAAGAGAGTCTTTTTATACTCAACAAGAGAGTGATTTGGTATCTCGTACGAAGCCCGAAATGGAGGCTAAAGGGGATCGACTCAACAAGAGAGTCTTTTTATACTCAACAAGAGAGTGCTTTTCTATCTCGTACGAAGACCGAGATGGAGGCGAAAGGAGGTTGACTCAACAAGAGAGTCTTTTATACTCAACAAGAGAGTATTTTTGTATCTCGTACAAAGCCCGAGATGGAGGCTGAAAGTGGTGACTCAACAAGAGAGTCTCTTTGTATCCCGTACAAAGCCTGATATGGAGGCTAAAGGATGGATGTTTCAGTTGAGTGACAGGTCCAGTATGTTGGTTAAAAGAGAAAATCAGTTCTTATAAACAGACTGATTAAAAGTAAGGCTATGCTTTGGGATTTGATCAGAGTATCAGGGTTATTTCCTGTTCTTTAAGGAAATGGGAAATCCACAGGGGTGTTGAGACTGTCCAAGTCTGCGGGTACTTTCCCTATTTTTGAAAGGGACTTGAGAATGCCTTCGAGACTCAAGGAAGTTAGACTGTCCAAGTCTAGAGTTTTATCTTTTGTACTATGCTTAGAGAAATAGTAGTAGTAGGATCTAGACTCTTTGAAAGACTATTCTATTAAGATGACTAATTTATGTTCCTATACCTCTAGGAGGTCGTCGGGATAATTTGTATGAAGCCCAAGAGGAGGCTGGAAACTTTTAAGAAGCCGAGGGACAATTTGTACGAAGCCCAAGAGAAGGCTCTCTTCCCGAAGGAAGAATCCTTATACGAAGCCTAAGAGGAGGTTGTGAATACTTCTAAGAAGCCGTAGGGTCCTTGTACAACACCCAAGAGGAGGCGGGGATGCTTTTAGGAAGCACGTGGGTCCCTAAAGCCCGAGAAGTTCAAGACATGCCATTCACCGAGAATGGATCAAGCCAGGAAAGTCCGAGAATTTGGAAGAAACTCAAGAGATGTCATTCACGGAGAAAAGATCATCTATGGGGAGTAGAGTTTATTTGACAACTTCTAAAGGTGACAGTCTGAGAAAGGGTTCAAAAAGAATCTGCCTTTCACATCTCCATATTGTTTAACCCCAAGAGTAGGGAAGACTGTATCTGGTAATCCTATGGGGATCTAGTTTTGACTATTTTTAAGAGTGATCAACAGGGCTTAGTGCTAGACGTAGTTGTCGGGGAAACTCTAAATAGCTATACTAGTATTATACAGTTGATATGAGTTTATGAAAGAAGACTTACAGTGAAACATCCCCATAATACAGTTATATATATATGAAAGCGGGTAAAGAAAGCATATAAACACTTACTCGGTTGTAGAGCTTCCATGTTGATAGGTTACTTGTTCAACAAAGAAAGATTGAAAACAACAGTATATTCAAAATCAAAGGAGAAAGTGCTTTGAAAAGATGTTGGGGCTTACAGCTCAAGGAGAGGCCCAAGGTTTATCAGTGATCACACTGTCGTTTTGTACAGAGGGACTTATACAAGTGACTGAGGCCCAAGAAAGGTTTCCTGTACAAGGGGATGGGTTTTACACTCTCTCAAGAGGTCCAAGTGTTTAAAGAAAAAGAATGGAGCTTATAACACGAGGGTAGGCCCATATTATTTATTTTTGAATTGGTGATCGCGCCGAGGTTTTCTTTTAACGCAGAGGGATTTATACAATGTCTGAGGCCCAAAATTGTTTTGGTTAAAAGGGGATTGGGTCTTACACTCTATTAGAGGCCCAATGATTTTTGAATGGGTCTTATAGCTCGAGGAGAGGCCCAGGGTTTGTTTTTCAACAGACGATGATCGCGTCGAACTTTTTGAAATACAACGGGACTTATAAAATAAGTGAGGCCCAACAATAGGTTTTCAAAAGGGGGTTGGGTCTTACACTCTAATAGAGGCCCAAGTGTTTGAAAATGTTTTGCGAGGGTGAAAACCAAAGAAACCCTAATTTATTATTCTTTAAAAGTAAATATTTAAAGAAAATCAAATAAAATGCCAAATAAGTTTGAATAAACCATTTGTGATTTTTTTTAAGGTTTGAAAAATGAGGGATTAACCACAAGGGATATTAAAACTCACTTGGTTTTGATTTTCAAAGTAAATATTCACTTTTAAAATGTTTAAAAAACATTAAAAAGGAATTTATTCACAAAAATACTAATTATATTAAATAGATAATATAAACTTAATTTTTTTGTGGAATAAAATATTTCATCATTTTTGTGATTTTTTGCAAAAAGAACCAATCATAAATAATTAAAATTGAAAGAGTTATTAATTTTCCAATTAATTAATAAAACATAAAAATATTGGAAAAAATAGCAAAAATGTGAGAAAACACAAAATGGCATGGGTGTGGTTTGAACCCATGACCTCAAGGTTATAAGGCACGTGCCTTACCACTAGGGTGGTGATACATCCATTGCTTGAAGTGAAACCACAAATATACAAGGCTTGCCTTGTTTTTAGCCTGGCCCAAGGCAAGGCAAGGCAAGTTTTGGGTCAGAAACGTGAAGGTCATAACTTTCTCATTTCTCCATGTTTGGGGACAAAATTTATATACATCTGGCCTATAATTTCACAAGAAATCCAATGGTGGTGGTATTTTTTTCAGATCATACTCCCTCCTCAAAATCCGATAGTGGTTTTGAAAAAGGCTTATAATTGCATTTTCTATGCTACACTTTGATACAGGCATGAATTACATGATGAATTGGTTCAAACACAACAAATATAACATGTATGAGGTGTGTATGATCAGTGGACTTCAAAGCAATGCATATTTTGGAAAGTTCAAGTCATGAGGCTTACCTCTTTTTGAGCCTTTGGAGTTTTCTGTGCAATCTGCCAAGTTCTTTGTTCTAGAAATGGTTTGATGCTTTGGACACTCTCAAATGATCCCTTGGAAGCTTTTAGGATGATTGGAATCAGCTGGAACCTGCAAAAACACAAACTGGCCCTTTCTTGCAAAAGGGGTTAAAATGGCCAAAATAGCAACTCCCTCAAATGGTGTTCCAAATGGGGGGAACCATTTGGGACAGTTCAAGGATGTTATTTGGAGTGTGTTTGAGGTTTTATCTGGTTTGGAAAGTGACTGATTCAAGACATGGCTTGAAAAATGCACAAAAAGCCTTTTTGAGGTTTTGAGAGGTGACTTTGTGATTTAAGGATTACAGGTCACTTGTGTGAGTTTGGATCACCTACATATGATGTTTGTGAGGTGTTAGTATCATGAGCTGTGATGGAAATGCTCTCTAACTCAAAAACTCAGAGTTACCTTGCTAAAGAAGGCATTCTGGCCTAAAGAGAGGGATTTTGAGGAAAACATCTGTTTGATGGCTTTGGTGTACTCAAGTTGAGCACAAATGAGCTCTATTTATAGTAGAGCAAGTTTGTTTTGGGATCAATAGTGAATGGCAACTGCAGCAGAGGTTTGGCCAATGGTTGCACTTTGGAATCCAAGTCTCCTCTAGCCATTGACTAGAGGTTAGGGCATAGGGATGTGGTTCCCTTGGTCTTGGATAAGTCTTTACTGAATTCAGTTGGAAATGGCTCAGTCCATGCCACCTTGGTGTATGCATTGAATGCTCCAATCCAAAATTGGAGTCTTGTCCCTCTTTTAGGCAATTCTAGGTTTGGCATGCTACTTATTGTTCCAAGGACTTTGGAGGCTTGGCTCAGTGTTTGTCCCCTTTAAATTTGATCCTCAAATGTGTCCAAAGTGATGAAAAGGTTTGGAATTATCTGATTTTTCCAAATCGAGCAAAAGTGCAAAATTCTGCCTAGCCTTGGCAGTTTTCAGCAAGGCATATTGCCATTGTCATATCTCATGGCTCAAGTGGAATTTGGTGATGTTCTTGGCCATTTTGGAAAGCCCTCATATGATACAACAACTGTTTGATCATATTTGGTTTTGATACCTTTTGGATCCAAGTGAAAAATCCCCCTACATTTGGAAAAAAGTGAAGGCAGATTCAGACATAGTGAAAATTTCACTAAGTATTGGAAAAAAGTGACATTTTCACTTTTTGTGATTTTGATCATTCCATAACTCAAAACCGTAATGAATTTGGAAGGAGGTCAGTTCTAAGCTTTTGTAGAGGGTAATGAGATCTACAAATCAAGCTTTGGATGGGGAAAAATGGCTTTATGGTCTAGGAGTTATGATCCTCCAAAGTTGGTACCCTTGCCACTTTGTTCATAACTTAGAAAATTTTCTAAGTTTTTATGGTTACCCTTTTTACAAGTTATCCAACTTTTCTTGATTTTTCTTGATGAATGATGATTCAAATCATACATTAACATCATTTTAGGGTCAAAAAACCATTTTTGTGAAAAATCTCAAAAAGTCAAAGTTTGACTTTTGTGCATAGTTGCCTTTTTATCAGATGAATTCCAAATTGTGCGATCCTCCATGAAATCAAGTCCTTGACCTAAATCCAACTTAATGGATTGATTTCATAGGTGTTATAGGGTGTATTGAATCATGTCCTAGGGTTTGGGAGCATGTCCTGGTCAAAAGTCAAAGCTACAGTTGACTTTTCTCGCGAAACCCTAATTGTGGCTCTGATGAAATTGAGACTTGTTGCTCAAGCTTCTTGGATCAATCCCTTGTTGTAAATGGATTAATGTGGTTTATTAGAGACCCTCAAATCATGGCTTGAGGTCTTGTCTCATGATTTGTCCCAAAAATCAACTTAGGGGTGAATTAGGTCAAGAAACCCTAATTCCAGAATTTTGATGTATGCATCGCCTGAGGATAAATTGACTTGGTGATTAGGTTTATGATGTCCCTTGAAGCATCATAGGTTATGCCTTGAAGCATTGGCTCATGCCCAGAGGATAATTTCCATCTGGAGGCCCTGGTCGACCAAAACCCTAATTTGGTGACACTGGCGATCTTGAGGCTTGATCCACCTAGAAGGGAGCAACCTTGTGCTTAATCCTTGAAGTGGGAGTCCTCTTGATCCTTTATGGACGTTTGAGAGGTTAGAAAAGTTGAAGATCATGTCATTCCTTAATTGATCCTTTGTCTAAGAACTCATAGAGGACTTGAAACCTTAATTTTGACTGTAGTAAGTGTTCACCCATCTTTGGGGATACTGATGAGGCATGATGGTACATCCATATTGTGGTGATAATTTTCACAATGATGGGAAATCTTAGTGGTCAAAATTTGGGGTATGACAGATGCCCCTATTTAATCTTCTTGGACCCGAAGGTGTGAATGGCGAAGGTATTCGGGCATTCGGGGTGCAAGAGGATTAAATATCGGAATACCCAAAATTTTGATGGCAATTATGAATGGTAGCTTACGTATTCATCCTCTTTTGCTAAGCAATGATGCTTAGAAAAGGTAAAAACTTCCCCTCGATCCTGGTCTTCAGCCAAGGAACTGGTCTCAGTTTTCTAATATAAACTTCCCCTCGATCCTGGTTTCCTATGAAGGATCT
This sequence comes from Lathyrus tuberosus, assembly GCA_022829125.1. Taxonomy (NCBI): domain Eukaryota; kingdom Viridiplantae; phylum Streptophyta; class Magnoliopsida; order Fabales; family Fabaceae; genus Lathyrus; species Lathyrus tuberosus. Next base: position 17,389,930 of record JALAZF010000016.1, read on the forward strand.
GGTCTTAGTTTCTGATGTAAACTTCCCCTTGATCCTGGTTTCCTACCAAGGATCTGGTCTTAGTTTCTGATGTAAACTTCCCCTCGATCCTGGTTTCCTACCAAGGATCTGGTCTTAGTTTCTTTTGTCAATAAACTTTATTGTCAAAGAACGCTATGCGTAGCGCTTTTCCTCAAACTTCTCGCCGAATTTTCCTGGGGAGATGCCATTTGATAGAAAAAATTTGATGTCAGACTTGCTAGGGAACCCATCTGTCCGAATTGTAGAGGTGTACAAACTTCTCTGGTGGAGACACCATTTGTTTCTACTGGGGGAAAACGAGTCTCTTGAGAGACTGCTTTCAGCTTGGGGTTATTACATCATACTTTTCTCGAGATATTCTCGGAGAAACGCCATATGATGTGATCCAATTTTGAGGTGCCGATGACCTTTTCATCCACGGTCTTTTCAGAGAAAAACTGCTGTAGTACCAGATCTCTGCTTAAGAGGCTTCCTCTGGGAATTTTTCCTTAATCCGGGAAAGCGAAGATATCATCTTCAATGGCGAAGAGTGACATTGGTTGAAGGTTCTCTGGTTTTTCAGAGGTTCAAGTAATCAAAGTGGTTAAGGGCCAACTCTGATCCAGAAATAAACTGGAGGAGAGAGATAATTCCGAAGCGACATTTCCTGACGAGGAAAGAACTTGACAACTCGATTGAGAAGACTGTTATCACTATGGGACAAGACCGACTAGAGTGATAGTGATGCAATATGAATGTGAATGCAAATCAATAATGCATGATGTATGTATGTATATGCTGACAAAACTGACGCGACATACAAACTAACGGATGAACACGACCGGATACTCGGCCACAGTGGGAGATAAAAAGTATCGCTGGTTCAAGATAGCAATTCTTCCTTGCTTAGGAGAAGTAGTCCTCATGGGGAGCTACGTTGGTCGGGCTTAGGAGATAAGGACTCTGCCAGGGGGTGTCAGACAGAATAATTGCATCCGACACAATTGATCCTTCATTCAGGCGTACTGGTTGAGAAGGATTACTTTGATTTTGCACTTTGAGGCTCAAACACCTTTGGAGACGCAATTGATGTTCTTTCGATGTTCAACAGTCAAAAGAAATTGCCATCTTTATTTTAAAAGCAGAAAAGTTTTAACAAGTAAAATCGTTTTTGTTTTATTTCAAGAATCGTTAATCATGTTAAAATGTCATTCTGTAAAGCTAAAACAAATAAGAATTGCAAACAAAAGCACAAGGGCTCAAATTTTATTGATAGGATGGAAATCGGCCAAACGCGTGATTCCATAGAGTATTTACAAAGTTAGAAAATGGTAATTTACAGGGAAAAGGGCTACGTTGAAACATAACGACCACTATCCTTCTACCAACTTTGAATTCTGGATATCCTGAGCTTCCGTCGTAGATGACCTTGACTGAAGTTTCTGATGGATGGCATGACTGCTGAGGAGTTGAACTGATCAGACGTAGTTACTTGCCATTATCCCTAACTTTTGCCTAGATTGTACTTGGCGATTTCCAATCCACCGGGATGATTTTTGATCATGTCTCTAATTTTTGCCTGGACCACCCTTTCGGGTTTTCAATCCACCGAGACGTTTTTTTTTTTTAGTTTAGGCGAAGTATTTCTTGACTACATCAACATTTGTGGGGTAGGAAAATTCCTCTCCGTCTATGGTTGCAAGTCTCAAGGCACCGACTGAGAAAGCTTTCTTGACCACATAGGGGCCGTCATAATTCAGAGTCCATTTGCCCCGCGAATCAGTGAGAAATGATTGTATCTTTTTGAGCACAAGGTCTCCTTTCCTGAAGACGCGAGGTCGAACCTTTTTGTCGAACGCCTTCTTCATTCTTTGCTGATACAACTGACCATGGCATAGTGTCGTGATTCGCTTCTCTTCGATCAGATTGAGTTCGTCATGTCGACTTTGACACCATTCAGCTTCTATAAGATTAGCTTCCATCAATACCCAGATTGATGGAATCTCTACCTCTATGGGGAGTACTGCTTCCATGCCATATACTAGAGAGAAAGGGGTTACCCATGTTGAAGTGCGGACAGATGTTCGATAATCGTGAAGAGCAAAGGGTAACATATCATGCCAATCTTTATAGGTTACAACCATCTTCTGAACAATCCTCTTGATGTTCTTGTTAGCTGCTTCTACCGCTCCATTCATCTTAGGTCGGTAGGGAGATGAGTTATGGTGTTCGATCTTGAACTTTGTGCACAACTCTTTCGTCATCTTATTGTTCAAGTTAGATCCATTATCAGTAATGATCTGACTTGAAACACCATAACGGCAGATGAGATTGTTTTTGATAAATCGGACCACCACTTGTCGGGTTACATTGCCGTATGACGCTGCTTCGACCCACTTGGTGAAGTAATCAATGGCTACCAGGATGAACCGATGTCCATTTGAAGCCTTAGGTTCAATCAAGCCAATCATGTTGATCCCCCATATGGAAAAAGGCCAAGGGGAAGAGAGAACTTTGAGATGCGTTGGCGGTACACGGATTTTGTCGGAGTATATCTGACACTTGTGACACCTCCTCATGTACTTGTAGCAGTCAGATTCCGTGGTCAACCAATAGTACCCTGCTCTCAGAATTTTTCTCGCCATTGTGTGTCCGTTGGCATGAGTGCCAAAGGATCCTTCGTGAATTTCTTTTATCAGCATGTCTGCTTCTGGTATGTCTACGCATCAGAGCAAGACCATGTCAAAGTTTCTCTTATAGAGAGTATCGCCGCTTAGAAAGAAGCTTGCAGCCAACCTTCTGAGGGTTTTCCTATCTTTTCTTAGTGCCCCAAGTGGGTACTCTTGTTTCTGAAGGAAGCATTTGATATCGTGATACCAAGGTTTGTCATCTATGACTGCTTCGATCGTGAAGATGTAAGTGGGCCGTTCAAGGCACATTATGTAACACCCCACTTTCCCATTTTGTAAAATATAACAACATTACAGATAAAATCAGAGTTTTCAACTTTTACAAGTAGGGTGTTACACCAATTGAATCAACATTAAAACTCTTTTCATTAAATGAAATAAAACAGCGGAATTAATCATTTTATAAATTCACGGCACACTTGCCAAAATACTCCAAAACTCCACATAAACTCGTGGTCCTCAAAACATTGAATTTAAAAGAGATACGTAACAAAATTCAATACAAATTAACTACTAATAAAATCCCCAGAATTCCCGTGTTACGTATCAGAGCGACTCCTACGACTCGAACAGGAAACACGCACTCCAAGCAACTCAAGTACCTGGATTATCTGTACTTCCGAAGAAGCACAGACACAACAACAACAGAGGGGTGAGAACTACATTCAATAATAAACGGCAATTAATACATGATAAGAGTAGTTACTCACGCACAACCATACAATCACATAATTACGACCTACTTGTCACTTTCAATCATAATTCAATCAACATATAATGATGTAATGCGACTCAACAACAGACACTATGCATGTGGTACCAAAATCACCATGGTTCGTTCAATCGAACCCGGATAAATCACATACACCTCTACTTGGCAATGATTTATCCCACCACACTGCACATTGGAGTTCAGATGAATCACATACACTCCTCTTGAGCAATGATCCATCACCACCGACACACCATGAATGCATGACATCAATATGCATATAGTCCATGTATAATCATAATCATACAATCCCACGATCCTCCTAATCACAATCAATTCGAAAACACCATAGAAAACGCTTCACACGACGTTAATTAGCTAATTACTAATTAATTCACCAAAATTATTAATTTAATTATTTTTATCACCAATCCTACATTTCTCAAGGTCTGGCATTTATCCCCAACCTCTCAAACCAAAAGAAACAACTTCGGACGCGAAAACAGGAAAGGAATCGTGAAACGGCAACATTCTGCACACTCACTGGCCATAAGCGTATTACCCTAGGCCATACGCGTATTGCCCATCTCGCTCGCCCATCCATACGCGTATTGCCCCACTTGATACGCGTATGGGAAGAGACCTGTTTTTCCATCAAAATTTCACTCCAGATCTCGTTACACGTAACGCCCCCCTTACGCGTAATGCCAAGCACCCATATGCGTACTGTTATGCGTACGGGCAGAGGGTCGTGCCAAGCCTCCTTTTGACCCTCCCATACGCGTATTGACTATATCCATACGCGTATTGCCCTACCTGATACGCGTATGGCAAGATCTATTACGCAAATGCAATTTCCCCACACCAGTCTGGTTTCTGCTATGGGATCCTCACTTTTTCACTCTAATTCAGTCCTAAACTTGTTTCTACACTAGTTTTAGGTCCTCTATTTCGTCTAATTTCTTTTACCTATCAATAGTATAACAATCATAGGTCTTAGGTCTAATTATCCGTCACATTCACTTGCACAAAACCAGTCCAGCAACACGTGTAATTTATACAGCAGCAACAACAGAATTATTCACCAAGAACCATACAAATTCTATATCTAACATGGCATTATAACAAGGATTTCACAGCAATCATACACCCAAACACGGATAATTCAAACAGAATTGTACATACGAATTCTTACGGGGTTAAGGACTCCCCACTACCCTCTCATGATTACATTGCCAATATTAAACTCATTCTCCCCCCTTACCTCGAATTCTTGATTAAATCCTGCAAAAATCGATGGAGAGTCTAGCCCTAGCACCCTTGTTCTTCCCTTGTTCTTCTTTCTCTAAACTTTTCTCCTTTTTACGTGAAAACTGATTTTTGTCTCACTAAACTCCCCCTAATTCTAATTAATCATATTTTATTTAATTAATAAAAATAATAATAATAATAATAAGAATAATAACAACAATAACATTATTAACCATATTACTATTATTATTTTCACTGCTATATCATTATTATTAAGCTAAGGTCTCTAATCCCCACTAATTAGATAAGGCACTACCCTTCACTCACCCTTAACAAGGCCAAAACAATACAAATTAACACACGACGATTAAATAATTAAAATGGGGTGTTACACATTACGTCAATCTTAGGTAGGTCATTCCATTGACCTACACTAATCATGGAAGAGAGAGTGCTAATGCATCAGCCATGTGATTCTCCTCACGAGGGATGTGATGAAACTCGATTCAGTTGAAGAATGGTAGCAACCTTCTTGCATAATCTTTGTAAGGAATCAACCCTGATTGGCATGTATTCCAATATTCTTTAATCTAATTGATAACCAGGGCTGAGTCGCCATATACATACAAGTTCTTGATCCTTAAATCAATCGCTTCCTCGAGACCCATAATACAAGCTTCGTATTTGGCCTCGTTGTTTGTGCACTTGAACGTAAGTCTGGCGGTGAAAGGAATGTAGGTACCCTGAGGGGTAATAATGATTGCCCCAATTCTGTTTCCGTAATGATTGGCAGCTCCGTCAAAGATTAGTTCCCATTGGGAACCTGGTTCTGGCCCTTCACTGGGTAGCAGTTCATCGCAATCTTTCATTTTTAGATACATGACATCTTCGTCTGGGAATTCAAATCTGACCGATTCTTGATCGTCAATCGGGTGATGAGCCAAATGATCGGCTAAAATACTCCCCTTAATGGCTTTTTGAGCATGGTACTCTATGTCATATTCTGATAACAACATCTGCCAACGGGCGATCCTTCCCGTGAGAGCAGGCTTTTCTAAAAATACTTGATAGGATCCATTTCGGAGACCAACCAAGTAGTGTGACGAATCATGTACTGGCGAAGACGTTTGGCTTCCCAAGCCAAAGCACAGCAAGTTTTCTAAAGCATAGTGTACCGAGTCTCGCAGTCAGTGAACTTCTTGCTCAGATAGTAGATGGCAGACTCTTTCCTTTTGGTTTTGTCTTGTTGGCCAAGTACACAGCCCATGGAGTCTTCCAAGACTGTTAAATAGATGATTAGCGGTCTTCCCTCCACTGGAAGTGACAGAATCGGCGGATTCAACATGTATTCCTTAATACTTTAGAAGGTGGTTTGACAATCTTTTGTCCAAACGCAATCCTGATTCTTTTTGAGTAACTTGAAGATTGGCGCACATGTCACGGTCATGAGGAATATGAATCTGGAGATGTAGTTCAAACGTCCCAGGAATCCTCTGACTTGTTTTTTAGTTTTCGGAGAAGGCAATTCTTGAATGGCCTTGACCTTGTCAGGATCAACCTCAATTCCTTTCTGGCTAACGATGATCCCTAAGTGTTTCCCTGAACGGACACCGAAGGTGCACTTATTAGGATTCAAGCGGAGTTTGTACTTTCTCAAACGCTCGAATAATTTTGACAGGTGGGTCACATGCTCCTCTTCTGTCTTAGATTTTGTAATCATATCATCGACATATACCTCGATTTCTTTGTGTATCATGTCATGAAACAGAGTAGTCATGGCCCTTTGATAGGTTGCCCCGACGTTCTTCAAACCAAACGAATTACCTTATAGCAAAAGGTACCCCATGGGGTGATGAACAGAGTTTTCTCCATGTCTTTTGGCACCATTTTGATCTGGTTATAGCCCGAGATTCCATCCATGAAGGAGAAAAATTTGAACTTTGATGTACTGTCTACCAGCATGTCAATGTGTGGCAAAGGAAAGTCATCCTTTGGACTAGCCTTGTTCAGATCTCTGTAATCGACACACATTCTGACTTTTCTGTCCTTTTTTGGAACGGGAACGATGTTGGCTAACCATTGAGGATATTCAGATGTGGAGAGGAAACCCGCGTCAATCTGCTTTTATACCTCCTCTTTGATTTTGATGGCCATGTCCGGATGAGTTCGTCTCAACCTCTGTTTTACTGGCGGACATTCCGATCTTAACGGTAAGTGATGTTACACGATGCTGGTATCCAACCCTGGCATATCCTGATAGGACCAAGCAAATACATTGGGGAATTCTTTGAGAAGCTTTATCAAACCCTCTTTGGCAGTTGGACTGAGCAGTTCCCCAATCCTGATTTATTTTCTCTCTTTTTCTGAACCCAAGTTTACCGTTTCCAACGGCTCTTTGTGAGGTTCGATGGACCTTTCCTCTTGCCTGAGTAATCGGGAGATCTCTTCTGGAATTTCGCCGTCAACTTCTTCTTCAGCCCCAAATACCGGGATCTCAAAGTCGGGAGAAGGCATCTGATCGTATGTTTCAACGGGGTTTAAAACAAGCAGTCTGCAAGACGTGATGATTTGTTTTAGAAGAGATAGAGAGAATGCAAGAGTGTGTGAAGTGTATTTTTTTTGAAAAATGCTCATTTATTATTTTTGAGTTGTTTTTTAGGATTACCATTTTCTGAAAAAAGCGAAAATAGAAAACAACAATTAATGCGGAAATTACAGAACGACGTTATTTTATTAATGAACAAGTCGATTCTTGAAACTACAGCCCTATAAAACAAAACTCTGTCGCTTTGGGCGAAGCGAAGAGGGAAATTTACAGAAAGCGAGCCCTATCAAAACATCCGTTTCACCTGGGCAGGGTGAAAGGTTAAAGATGGCAATTACTTTGACTGATGAACGATCTTCGGAACATTGATAGAAACCCATTGGCGGCAAACTCCTCGGTGAATCACAAAGTCTGGCACCTTCTTTCTTGGTTTGTCCTCAGAAATGATGCTGATTTCTGGCAGAGCATGATCGTTGGAATCTATCTCCCAGGCAAAGTTGTCGTAGGAGGATTCCTCTGTTGTATTTTGCATAGTATTTGTGCTCTCAGGTAGATATCCCTATCCAGTTGGCTGGATGTCTTCGAGCCTGATACGAGAGCTTTCGGGAGCAGTGTACTTGACCATATAGTAGTATTTTCCACTTGGTTGTCCCAGGGTGTCCCACACTTCTTCGAAACTGGAGGAGTCATCTCTCTCGATGACGTTGACCTCGGGAAAAGCATAGTTGATGAATTCTAGTCCTGCAAACATTGCGAATTCATCGTCGTGCTGGGTATTCTCAGGAAAACCTGGGTGTTGATCCCACAGCATGGCGGGGACACGGATATTCTGTTCAATGATGCTCAGCTGATTTTCATTGTTCGGCTGATTTCGTTGCCCCAAGTCTTCGGGATACGGCGGCCAGATATGCAGGCCATCCATTGGGCCATAATAGTCATGGTCAAAGTTGTCTTTCATTAGAGTGTCCTCCTCTAATGAGTTTGGTGGAGCCCGACATCCTTTCGGATCACAATCTCCGTATATCATTTCGACGTTTGACCTGGGTATAAACCTCGGGCTCTGTGTAGGAAAGAAAAAGGGAATTTGCGTTTCCTCCTGAGACATATAACCGTCCTCATTGAGATAGGATTCCTATTCTTTCTCTATATCAGAAGAATTGTCTTTATTGATGGTATGCACTTCTTGAGGCACTGGGTGAAGGAAACCTCAATTGTGGAAGAAGTCCTGAATGGGATGAAGACTTTCATTGCTGGTAGTAGCTGTCTTGGTACAGGTTGCAGAAAAACCAAGACCCTTCTTTGTTTTATTGTCAGTAGGAATGACAAGCTATCCCCATCCTGTTGTATTGGTACTCTCGACCGCTTTGATAGCATCTTTGTATGAGGAAATGGAAGTTCCCTCTTCGGATTAATTGTCCTTGCTCACCGACATTGCTTAGAACTGAGTTCCAATAACCTCCTCGGGTTCTACACCAGTAGATGATGATAAGTTGCTTACGAGCAAGGCTTGTTCTCCACCGACCGTGATGAGCTGGTTGTTCTGGACGAACTTTAACTTTTGGTGGAGGGTCGAGGTGACCGCCCCAGCCTGATGTATCCAAGGTCTTCCTAATAAACAACTGTACATTGGCCGGATGTCCATGACCTGGAAAGTGACTTGGAAAGTGTGAGGACCAATAGTTATGGGAAGGTCGACTTCGCCGATAACTGCTTTTCTGGATCCGTCAAATGCTTTGACGACGACCTCGCTAGTTCTCATCGGAGGTCCTTTGAAGGATAATTGCATCAAAGTGGACTTTGACATAACATTTAGGGCCGACCCTGTGTCTACCAGTACGCTGGCTAAAGCATCGCCCTGGCAGCTGACTGTGATATTGAGCGCCATGTTGTGACAGCGACCCTCTTCAAATAATTCCTCATCACTAAATCCCAAGTTATTGCAGGAAGTGATGTTAGAGACAATGCTATCGAACTGTCTGATTGTTACATCCTGTTCCAAAAAGGCTTGCTCTAAGACTTTCTGTAGAGCCTCCCTGTGCGCTTCTGAACTGAGTAAAAGTGATATCACTGAGATCTTTGAAGGAGTTTCTAGCAGTTGATCAACAATGTTGTATTCACTCCTTTGGATGAGCTTTAGCATCTTATCATCATTTTTTGAAAGGTCGGGATTACTGGATTGACCGACCGGTGGATTGTGAACTTCTATCTGAGGTTCCTTTTCTCTGCTGGGTTCTCCAACTCCTCCGTTGAAGATTCTACCACTTCGTGTTACTCGACTGATGTCTGCAATATTCACGACGGAGGGTAACGAAATTTCCTTCCCGTTCTCAGTTGATTCATACGGTAGCGGTCTCGATATATAGATGACTATGGAAGCCTTCTGATTTTTCCGACCATTGTAAGTAATTTCGATCCGTTCCCGGTTGGGAACTCTCGATTTGTCAAGTAGAGGGATGATGGTACAAATATCCCTAGCCCTCTAATGATCAGAGATTACGACAACGTCCTCAATTTGATCAGCGAGGTAGTCCGGCGCCCAGTTGATTGGCCCGGAACCCGGATATGGACGAATCTCTCTACGATCCACTTGACCCTGAAGAGCTGCTCGCACAAGGTAACATCCTTGGTTACTTTTTGAACAGAATCTACAACGTTCATAGTTGTGTGGTGGTACCTGGCCACGCCCGCTTTGAATACAACGTAACCTCACTAGGTTAGTTTCCACAGATCGAACATCCCGATTTTGATGCCGAGTGGGGTTTCCGTTGGTAATACTAAGTTGCTGGGCGTCTTCATCCATATAGATTAGAAGCCACCAATGATTCAACAAGTGCTGAAGTGTTTCCTGGACAAGGGCACAACCTTGATCATTTTCACAGCCCGCCTTACAGCTCTGATAATCATGTGATACCAGGAACCCGAGCCGAACCTATTTAGCATGTAACTCCACTAGGCTGGTATTCATCAAGCGAATGTCGAAGATTTGGATCATGTTGATCTGATAGGGATTCTTATCATGGTAGTCCTGGATCCACCAAGATCAATCTGACGCTGGAGGGCCTCTTATACAAAAGAGCATCCCTGTTTATTTACCGAGCAAGTCAAACAGGAACTATAATCATGTCGCGACAGATTATGATACTCGCTTTTCCTAGAGTGCATCGCCACCAAATTGACATTCATTGTACGGATGTCGTGGTTTTGAATGATGTTGGAATTCGTGTAGACCATGTTAACTCCTCGAACTCGGTGCTCTTGGATCCATCAGAGATCCATCTATTCTTGTAGAGCTGATTGCACCACAGAACATCCTTGATTGCTTTTAGAGCAGATATCACACTGGTGATAATTATGAGGTGGCACATGACCATATCCACTCTGTCTACAATGTATCTTGACCAAGTTGACCCTTAATAAGAGTACATCGTGAATTTGATAAATGTTGTTAGTCTCTCCCTCTATCAAATTGATCGTAGCCTTCTCGTGTTGAGGCAGCGGGTTCGTGAGAACATTAGGATTCGTATCCTTGAAAGATAAGACCCCGCTCCTAACAAGCTTTTGCACGCCAGATTTGAATTGAGACAGTTCTCTATGTTATGCCCTGGTCCTCCTTGATGGTAAGGGCGAGTCTGATCCACCTTAAACCAAAAAGGTAGATTTTCGGTACTGTAAGAGGAGACTTAGTCTGGACATGCCCCTTAGCCAGTAGTAACGGAAATAGTTATGCGTACGATACGAGTATAGGATCAAATCCTGGTGGCCGCATTGTACGGTTGTTATTGTATGGAGGACGAGTCTGCTGAAGAGACTGTTGTGTCCTTTGCTGAAGTTGTTGTTGATTAGGTTGGCTCTGCGTAACCTAACGTTGATACGTAAGAATAGGCGCGGGGTTGATAGCAGGAGTTACAGTTGTTACTGGTTGATATCGTCGCCTTTGCTTTCCGAGAGAGATATTCCCAATATCCTGCTCTTTTTTCTTAGGGAGAGCACTACCGTATCGTTTTGCACTACTTGATGATCCAGCGTCTTTTACTAAATGTCCTCCTCGGACGGCTCCCTCAAGACGAACTCCCATGCCCACTATCTCGGTGAAGTCGCTAGGCGGACTGGAAACCATTCTGTCGTAGTAAAATGAGCTCAAGGTCTTTAAGAAAATCTTTGTCATCTCTTTTTCCTCAAGAGGTGGACAAATTTGAGCGGCAATTTCACGCCATCTCTGAGCGTATTCCTTAATGGTTTCCTTGTCCTTTTGTGACATTGATCGAAGTTAATCTCTGTCTGGTGCCATGTCCAGATTGTATTTATATTGTTGGACGAAAGAAGTGCCAAGATCTCTGAAAGTTCTAATCGTAGCACGGTTTAAACCCATGTACCACTTTAGTACGACACCGGTTAAACTATCCTGAAAGTAGTGAATCAGTAGGTCCTGATTTTCTGTCTGAGCCGACATCCGCCGAGCGTACATCACCAAGTGACTCTGAGGGCAAGAGTTACCCTTGTACTTTTCAAAGTCGGGCACTTGAAACTTGTGCGGGACTTTCACGTTTGGGACCAAGCCGAGATCCGCGGCGTCCTTTCCAAATAGATCCTGACTGCAAAGGGCCTGCAGTTCTTTCTGCATTTCCAGGAACTGTTCCTGGAACTCATTCATTCTTTCAAACATGTTGTCGTTTCCACCAGAAGGTATCTGGGGAATCTGTCCTTCCGGGACAGTGTGTACCACGGGCGGTGGTATAGTCATTATGGTCGAGACTCTCGGTGTCTCCCGAAGTTTATAACCTTCAGGAGTTGCTGTCATGCCCCTGGCATCTTCGCTTTCCTGAAGTTTCTAACCTTCAGGCCCAGCGGTTCCTACTGCAGTCCCTTGATCCTCATTGATCAACGGGATATATCCTTCCGGGATATAATTAAGTGGCATGCCCTTGGGACGATCTTTCAGAATTTTGTACATAGGATCGGACTTTTCCACTATGAGTGTTGAGGTGATCTCCGAGATCACAGTCCTTTGTTGCTGCATTTGAGCCTCTACTTGAGCTTGCATGTCGTTATGAAGCTTTCTCAGATCCTCTTTCAGAGTGTCGATCTCTTCTCTCAACTCTCTGTTCTCTTCCTTGAGATCATCCATCTTTTTCTGAAGATTGGTCCGAGTATTATATGAATGAGACAGTTTGACTCTAGAACCGAGACACAACGTGAGATTCATAGGTAAGAAGAATGCGTGACGTGAGAATGATGAATGCAATGATTATTAATTATTTTTTGTTTATTCAAAGTAAACTTCGACAATTAGATTGCAAATATCAAATAGTGGGGAAACCCCGTTTTATTGCATTCAAAGGATTGCGACAATAGAAATACAGTGGATTACAAGGTGCGGAAACAAAAACCTAAGCTAATGGGTCCCGAGTCCTCCCTGAGGAGAACCTGGGTGCTGATTCTGGTACTTTCCTTTTCTTTGACCGGGGCTCTTGAGCCATTGTCGTGTTGTCATTCTTTTGCCAAGTGAAAGGAACGAGCAAATTCCTTTGGTCATCCTGATTATCCACAGCATGTTGCTCCAAAATCTCAATCAGAGCATCCTTGTCTTTCAGCAATTGCTGTATTTTGGTACACTCCACATTGAGGGTGCGGTATTTGTTCTTCCAAGACCTCCTCTCCTGTTGAACTTTGTTGAGAGTAACCTGAAGTTTTTCCGTTTCAGTCATGAAGTACATGACAAATTCCCTTGGCGGAAGAACTCTGTGACAAGGATAAGGCATCTTTAGCTTGAGAGCTCTAGTTTGTACCTAGTGGAGATAAGGCTCCACCGAGACACAGTCCGATTTTCCTAGAGACTCCAGTCCTTTCTTATGAACATGTTTCCAAGCGTGCACTATTTTTGTCTTTTGTGCCCTGTCACTTTCTCCTTCCTTGAAGAAAAGACCTTCCAGATGAGCATTACACGGGATATGCCTCATCGGGTATCCGAATTGACGATGAAATAAAACTGGATGGTAATTGATTCCTCCCTTAGTTCCTATGAGGGTTACGTTGGGGAAATTTCCACAACGGTCAATGATCCTGATCCCGTCATAAACCCTATTACACCAATCTATGTCAGAGTTGGTGAGGGACATGATTTTCTGCGACCAACGTAAGGCACCCCTATGATCCCAAAAAGCAGCAGACTTAGGCAAATGGGAGATAAACCATTTATACAACAGGGGCACACAGCACGTGATTATTCCTCCGCTGTACAAATTCCCTAAGTGTACAGAATGATACGCGTCCGCGAGCAAAGTTGGCACAGGGTTTTCAATGAGAAAAAACCTTAATGGCATTGATATCGACGAAGTTATTAATGTTGGGAAACAGAAATAACCCGTAGGTGAGTAAGACAAAGATGCTTTCAAAAGCAGTCATGTTCCCTATACTAGCAAAGTACAGAGCCTTCTTTGTTAGGAACTGGGCTGGTAAACCCGGGAGCCATCCCTTAGTGGTCATGTGAGTCTTGACCTCCGACTCATCCAAATAAATTGCTCTTGCAATGGCCTGATCCTTTGGAATTTCTTCCAGTCCAGAAAATGGAGCTCGATCAGTAATGTGTAAATTGGTCAGGTGAGAGTACTCCTCCAGTGTTGGTGAGAGCTGGTAATCCGGGAATGTGAAACAGTGATAGACCGGATCGTAAAACTGAATGAGTGCCTCCATGATTCCTTCAATCACATGGATTCTTAATAGAGGTAGCAGACCTCCGTATTTGGCTCTGAAAGCTTCAGGGTTAGTGATCATCCTTGCTAGTCCTCTCAAATCCTCTAGCTTTAGAACCCTGAAGGTGTACCTATGATTCTCCTTCTACCGAAGTCCATGAGCGCAATCTTTTTCTCTGACATTTGCAATCATTGTCTTAGTTTAATTTGAAAAAGAGAGACTAGAAGAGAAGTTTTTCTTTGATGTAATGTTTTTTAGATGAATGCATCAATGCAGCACACAAAAACATAGAAAAAACATGGGGTCAAAGGGTTGTTGTCATGGAGTCAAGGCTCTACCCATCCCAAAGGTTTATACTAGTGATTTTTGTACTTGTCTCTCAAAATCATCAGTTCTTATCGAGAAAACACCAGCGGGCCGGGAACCGTGCTAGGTGATGTTTTTCGAAGAACCATCAGAAGAGGGTAGTATCGCGTGACAACCATTTCCAATAGTTTCCGCACTACTATAAGAGGTTTTTCCTAGGTGTATACTCAATCTTTCCACATGCGGCATCACACGCATTCCCATTAGCAGAAAAATAAACACAGATATCAATTAGGAAAAGCAGTATATATATTTGTCCTAAAGTCCTAGACTTTAAAGAGCTATGAATCCTATGTTCTTGACAGAAAATGGCTCCCCGGCGGAGTCGCCATCCTGTGGTACCTTCCCAACTTTAAAGGTTTTGACCTAAGATCCTAGTGGAGTCAATGAAAAGTCTTATCCCAGTGAAATTTCCAGTGAAGTTTAAATTGTAAGAAAGAAATGTTCCGCCCCACGGTGGGCGCCACTTTTTTGTAGCGAGCGATTTTGGACATGGTTCTTAAGCATTGTTGCTCTTTGGGGTTACTATAGGTCGATTCATTTTTTATCCTATTAAGCTGACTAAGGAAGGGAAATAGATGTCTCCAATTAACCCTGCTTGCATACTGAGTTTAAACAACGGTCTGTTAGATTACGGATGCTATATGGTAATGGGGCCTCTTTCTTCTTACTTTGTTTAGAACGAAACACCAGGAATGTTCATGGGTAGGACGCTAGGACTGATGCTTTTCGATTGATGTATAAAGGTACAGGATTTGGGTTTTGGATTAGTGTGCTCGCTAAGATTTTTCTTTCAATCTTATGCCTACGTATTCCCGTTTACCGAAACAGGGAAATCAGAGCGATCGTAGTTCCTCCTATTCTATGGGAGGAAATGGTGTTTTGGTGTCTTGTTCAAAGCCCAAGACGTGAAGCTAAAAGTGGTTTGTATCTTGTTCAAGGCCCAAGATGTGAAGCTAAAAAGGTGTTTGTATCTTGTTCAAAGCCCAAGATGTGAAGCTGAAGGGTCTATTTGTATCTTGTTCGAAGCCCAAGATGTGAAGCTAAAAAGGTATTGTCTTTAGTGAGAATTTGTCATCTCTAAAGAAGGTCTATTTGTCACAACTGTTGGATGACTAGTTATAAAGGAGAATTACTTTAACCGGGATATGTGAATCCGGCAATGCCATAATTTCCTTTATAGGGGATTTATAACTTGAAGGAGAAGACTTTAACTCAGTGTAGAGCAATGCTATCTTTCCTTTGGAATTTCTCATGCTAAAAGAGGGACAGTGGCGTGGATGTAAATAATCCAGAGGCTTGCCACTTACAGCAATTAGAGGAAGAGGAGTTGTTGATGTTTGTATACTGCGAACGAGGCACATATTGATGCTAAAAGGTTGATTGACTCAACTGGGGTTTTCCTTATACGAAGCCTAAGAGGAGGCTATTGACCCAACAAGAGGGTGTTTTTATGTGTCTCATACGAAGCCTGAGAGAGAGGCTAAAAGGTGATCGACTTAACAGGAGAGTCTTTTTATACTCAACAAGAGAGTGATTTGGTATCTCGTACGAAGCTCGAGATTGAGGCTAAAGGGGATCGACTCAACAAGAGAGCCTTTTTATACTCAACAAGAGAGTGTTTTTCTATCTCGTACGAAGCCCGAGATGGAGGCGAAAGGAGGTTGACTCAACAAGAGAGTCTTTTATACTCAACAAGAGAGTGTTTTTGTATCTCGTACGAAGCCCGAGATGGAGGCTGAAAGTGGTGACTCAACAAGAGAGCCTCTTTGTATCTCATACAAAGCCCGAGATGGAGGCTAAAGGATGGTTGTTTTAGTTGAGTGACAGGTCCAGTATGTTGGTTAAAAGAGAAAATCAATTTTTATAAATAGACTGATTAAAAGTAAGGCTATGCTTTGGGATTTGATCAGAGGATCAGGGTTATTTCCTTTTCTTTAAGGAAATGGGAAATCCAGAGGGGTGTTGAGACTGTCCAAGTCTGCGGGTGCTTTCCCTATTTTTGAAAGGGACTTGAGAATGCCTTCGAGACTCAAGGAAGTTAGACTGTCCAAGTCTAGAGTTTTATCTTTTGTACTATGCTTAGAGAAATAGTAGTAGTAGGATCTAGACTCTTTGAAAGACTGTTCTATTAAGATGACTAATTTCTGTTCCTATACCTCTAGGAGGTCGTCGGGACAATTTGTACGAAGCCCAAGAGGAGGCTGGAAACTTTTAAGAAGCCGAGGGACAATTTGTACGAAGTCCAAGAGGAGGCTCTCTTCCCGAAGGAAGAATCCTTATACGAAGCCTAAGAGGAGGCTGTGAATACTTCTAAGAAGCCGTAGGGTCTTTGTACAACACCCAAGAGGAGGCGGGGATGCTTTTAGCAAGCCTGTGGGTCCCTAAACCCTGAGAAGTTCAAGACATGCCATTCACTGAGAATGGATCAAGCCAGGAAAGTCCGAGAATTTGGAAGGAACTCAAGAGATGCCATTCACGGAGAAAATATCATCTCTGGGGAGTAGAGTTTCTTTGACAACTTCTAAAGGTGACATTCTGAGAAACGGTTCAAAAAGAATCTGCCTTTCACATCTCCATATTGTTTAACCCCAAGAGGAGGGAAGACTGTATCTGGTAATCCTATGGGGATCTAGTTTTGACTATTTTTAAGAGTGATCAACAGGGCTTAGTGCTAGACGTAGTTGCTAGGGAAACTCTAAATAGCAATACTAGTATTATACAGTTGATAGGAGTTTATGAAAGAAGACTTACAGTGAAACAGCCTCACAATACAGTTATATGTATATGAAAGCGGGTAAAGAAAGCATATAAACACTTACTCGGTTGTAGAGCTTCCATGCTATTAGGTTAGTTGTTTAACAAAGAAAGATTAAAAACAACAGTATATTCAAAATCAAAGGAGAAAGTGCTTTGGGGCTTACAGCTCAAGGAGAGGCCCAAGGTTTATCAGTGATCGCACTGTCGTTTTGTACAGAGGGACTTATACAAGTGACTGAGGCCCAAGAAAGGTTTCTTGTACAAGGGGATGGGTCTTACACTCTCTCAAGAGGCCCAAGTTTTTAAAGAAAAAGAATGGGGCTTATAACACGAGGGTAGGCCCAGATGATTTATTTTTGAATTGGAGATCGCACCGAGGTTTTCTTTTAACGCAGAGGGACTTATACAATGTCTGAGGCCCAAAATTGTTTTGGTTAAAAGGGGATTGGGTCTTACACTCTATTAGAGGCCCATATATTTTTGAATGGGTCTTATAGCTCGAGGAGAGGCCCAGGGTTTGTTTTTCAACGGACGATGATCGCGTCGAACTTTTTGAAATACAACGGGACTTATACAATAAGTGAGGCCCAACAATAGGTTTTCAAAAGGGGGTTGGGTCTCACACTCTAATAGAGGCCCAAGTGTTTGAAAATGTTTTGCGAAGGTGAAAACCAAAGAAACCCTAATTTGTTATTCTTTAAAAGTAAATATTTAAAGAAAATCAAATAAAACACCAAATAAGTTTGAATAAACCATTTGTGATTTTTGTTTAAGGTTTGAAAAATAAGGGATTAATCACAAGGGATATTAAAACTCACTTGGTTTTGATTTTCAAAGTAAATATTCACTTTTAAAATGTTTAAAAAACATTAAAAAGGAATTTATTCACAAAAATACTAATTATATTAAATAAATAATATAAACTTAATTTTTTTGTGGAATAAAATATTTCATCATTTTTGTGATTTTTTTCAAAAAGAACCAATCAAAAATAATTAAAATTGAAAAAGTTATTAATTTTCCAATTAATTAATAAAACATGAAAATATTGGAAAAAATAGCAAAAAAGTGAGAAAACACAAAATGGCATGGGTGGGGTTTGAACCCATGACCTCAAGGTTATAGGGCGCGTGCCTTACCACTGGGGTGGTGATACATCCATTGCTTGAAGTGAAACCACAAATATACAAGGCTTGCCTTGTTTTTGGCTTGGCCCAAGGCAAGGCAAGGCAAATTTTGGGTCAGAAACGTGAAGGTCATAACTTTCTCATTTCTCCATGTTTGGGGACAAAATTTATATGAATCTGGCCTAGAATTTCACAAGGAATCCAATGGTGGTGGTATTTTTTTCATACCATACTCCCTCCTCAAAATCCGATAGTGGTTTTGAAAAAGGCTTATAATTGCATTTTCTATGCTACACTTTGATACAGGCATGAATTACATGATGAATTGGTTCAAACACAACATATATAACATGTATGAGGTGTGTATAATCAGTGGGCTTCAAAGCAATGCATATTTTGGAAAGTTCAAGTCATGAGGCTTACCTCTTTTTGAGCCTTTGGAGTTTTCTATGCAATCTGCCAAGTTCTTTGTTCCAGAAATGGTTTGATGCTTTAGACACTCTCAAATGATCCCTTGGAGGCTTTTAGGATGATTGGAATCAGCTGGAACCTGCAAAAACACAAACTGGCCCTTTCTTGCAAAAGGGGTTAAAATGGCCAAAATAGCAACTCCCTCAAATGGTGTTCCAGATAGGGGGAACCATTTGGGACAGTTCAAGGATGTTATTTGGAGCGTGTTTGAGGTTTTATCTGGTTTGGAAAGTGAGTGATTCAATACATGGCTTGAAAAATGCACAAAAAGCCTATTTTGAGGTTTTGAGAGGTGACTTTGTGATTTAAGGATTACAGGTCACTTGTGTGAGTTTGGATCACCTACATATCATGTTTGTGAGGTGTTAGGATCATGAGCTATGATGGAAATGCTCTCTAACTCAAAAACTCAGAGTTACCTTGCTAAAGAAGGCATTTTGGCCTAAAGAGAGGGATTTTGAGGAAAGCATCTGTTTGATGGCTTTGGTGTACTCAAACTGAGCACAAATGAGCTCTATTTATAGTGGAGCAAGTTTGTTTTGGGATCAATAGTGAATGGCAACTACAACAGAGGTTTGGCCAATGGTTGCACTTTGGAATCCAAGTCTCCTCTAGCCATTGACTAGAGGTTAGGGCACAGGGTTGTGGTTCCCTTGGTCTTAGATAAGTCTTTACTGAATTCAGTTGGAAATGGCTCAGTCCATGCCACCTTGGTGTATGCATTGAATGCCCCATTCCAAAATTGGAGTCTTGTCCCTCTTTTAGGCAATTCTAGGTTTGGCATGCTACCTCTTGTTCCAAGGACTTTGGAGGCTTGGCTCAGTGTTTGTCCCCTTTAGATTTGATCCTCAGATGTGTCCAAAGTGATGACAAGGCTTGAAATTATCTGATTTTGCCAAATCGAGCAAAAGTACAAAATTCTTCCTAGCCTTGGCAGTTTTCAACAAGGCATATTGCCATTGTCATATCTCATGGCTCAAGTGGAATTTGGTGATGTTCTTGGCCATTTTGGAAAGCCCCCATATGATACAACAACTGTTTGATCATATTTGGTTTTGATACCTTTTGAATCCAAGTGAAAAATCCCCCTACATTTGGAAAAAAGTGAAGGCAGATTCTGACTTAGTGAAAATTTCACTGTGTTGGAAAAAAGTGACATTTTCACTTTTTGTGATTTTGATCATTCCATAACTCAAAATTCATAATGAATTTGGAAGAAGGCCAATTCTAAGCTTTTGTAGAGCGTAATGAGATCTACAAATCAAGTTTTGGATGGGGAAAAATGGTTTTATGGTCTAGGAGTTATGATCCTCCAAAGTTGGTACCCTTGCCACTTTGTTCATAACTTAGAAAATTTTCTAAGTTTTTATGGTTACCCTTTTTACAAGTTATCCAACTTTTCTTGATATTTCTTGATGAATGATGATTCAAATCATACATTAACATCATTTTAGGGTTAAAAAAACCTTTTTTGTGAAAAATCTCAAAAAGTCAAAGTTTGACTTTTGTGCATAGTTGACTTTTTATCAGATGAATTCCAAACTGTGCGATCCTCCATGAAATCAAGTCCTTGACCTAAATCCAACTTGATGGATTGATTTCATAGGTGTTATAGGGTGTATTGAATCATGTCCTAGGGTTTGAGAGCATGTCCTGGTCAAAAGTCAAAGCTACAGTTGACTTTTCTCGCGAAACCCTAATTGTGGCTCTGATGAAATTGAGACTTGTTGCTCAAGCTTCTTGGATCAATACCTTGTTGTAAATGGATCAATGTGGTTTATTAGAGACCCTCAAATAATGGGTTGAGGTCTTGGCTCATGATTTGTCCCAAAAGTCAACTTAGGGGTAATTAGGTCAATAAACCCTAATTCCTGATTTTTGATGTATGCATCGCCTGAGGATAAATTGACTTGGTGATTGGGTTTATGATGTCCCTTGGAGCATCATAGGTTATGCCTTGAAGCATTGGCTCATGCCCAGAGGAGAATTTCCATCTGGAGGCCCTGGTCGACCAAAACCCTAATTTGGTGACACTGGCGATCTTGAGGCTTGATCCACCTAGAAGGGAGCAACCTTGTGCTTAATCCTTGAAGTGGGAGTCCTCTTGATCCTTTGTGGATGTTTGAGAGGTTAGACAAGTTGAAGATCATGTCATTCCTTGATTGATCCTTTGTCTAAGAACTCAGAGAGGGCTTGAAACCCTAATTTTGACTGTAGTAAGTGTTCACCCATCTTTGGGGATACTGATGAGGCATGATGGTACATCCATATTGTGGTAATAATTTGCACAATGATGGGAAATCTTAGTGGTCAAAATTTGGGGTATGACAACGGCGATGAATTTGCAGAGCTTCCCGAACTAGAGTTCATTAACTACGCTTTTCTCGAGGTCAACGTCATCGAGAGGGATGATTCCTCTAGTTCCAAAGAAGTGTGGGACACATTAGGACAACCGAGTGGGAAATTTGACTTCATGGTCAAGTACACCGCTCCCGAAAGCTCTCGTATCAGGCTCGAAGACATCCAGCCAACTGGATGGGGAGATTTACCTAAGAGTGCCAACACTGCATAAAATACAATAGAAGAATCCTCCTACGACAACTCTGCCTGGGAAACAAATTCCAATGATCCTGCTCCGCCAAAAATCAGCGTTAATTTTGAAGACAGACCGAGAAAGAAGGTACCAGACTTTGTGATTCATCGAGGAGTTCACCGCCAATGGGTTTCTGTCAACGTTCTAAAAGTTGTTCATGAGTCTAAGTAATTGCCGTCTTTATCTTAACCTTTCACCCTGCCCAGGTGAAACGGATATTTTGATAGGGCTCACTTTCTGTAAATGTAACTCTTCGCTTCACCCAATGTTGCAGAGTTTTGTTTTATAGGGCTGCAGTTTCAAGAATCGACAAAATCATAAATAAAATAACGTCGTTCTGTAATTTCCGTAATTATTGTTGTTTTCTCTTTTCGCTTTTTCAGAAAATGGTAATCCTAAAAAACAACTCAAATAATAAAAACAAGCATTTTTAAAAAATTGCACTGCACCACACTCTTGCATTCTCTCTATCTCTTCTAAAAATAAATCATCACGTCATGCAGATTGCTTTTTTTAAACCCCATTGAAACATACGATCCAATGCCTTCTCCCAACTTTGAATTCCCGGTATTTGAGGCTGAAGAAGAAAATGACAAAGAAATTCCAGAGGAGATCTCCCAATTACTCGGACAAGAGGAAAGGTCCATTAAACCTCATAAAGAGTCGTTGGAAACGGTCAACTTGGGTTCAGAAGAAGAAAGAAAAGAAGTCAAGATTGGGGCACTACTCATTCCTACTGTCAAAGAAAGTTTAACAAAGCTTCTCAAAGAGTTTCCCGATGTATTCGCTTGGTCCTATCAGGATATGCCAGGGTTGGATACCAGCATCGTGGAGCATCATCTACCGTTGAGATCAGAATGTCCTCCGGTAAAACAAAGGTTGAGACGAACTCATCCAGACATGGCCATCAAAATCAAAGAGGAAGTACAGAAACAGATTGACGCAGGTTTCCTCGCCACATTAGAATATCCTCAATGGCTAGCCAACATAGTGCCAGTTCCGAAAAATAACGGAAAAGTTAGAATGTGTGTAGACTACAGGGATCTGAACAAAGCAAGTCCAAAGGACGACTTTCCCTTACCGCACATAGGCATGCTGATAGACAGTACAACAAAGTTCAAAGTATTCTCCTTCATGGATGGATTCTCGGGCTATAATCAAATCAAAATGGCGCCGAAAAACATGGAGAAAACTTTGTTTATTACCCCATGGGGTACCTTTTGTTACAAGGTAATGTCATTCGTTTGAAGAATGTCGGGGCAACCTATCAAAGGGCCATTACTACTCTGTTTCATGACATGATACACAAAGAAATCGAGGTATATGTCGATGATATGATTACCAAATCTAAAACAGAAGAGGAGCATGTGGCCCACCTGTCAAAGCTATTCGAGAGGTTGAGAAAGTACAAACTCCGCTTGAATCCCAACAAATGTACATTCGGTGTCTGATCAGGGAAACGTTTAGGGTTCATCGTCAGCCAGAAAGGAATTGAGGTTGATCCTGACAAGGTCAAGGCCATTCAAGAAATTCCTTCTCCAAAGACTGAGAAACAAGACCGAGGATTTTTGGGACGTCTGAACTACATTTCCAGATTTATATTCCTCATGACCGCGACATGTGCACCGATCTTCAAATTACTCAAAAAGAATCAGGATTGCATTTGGATAGAAGACTGTCAAACCGCCTTCGACAGTATCAAGGAATACCTGTTGAATCCACCGATTCTATCACCTCCAGTGGAAGGACGACCACTGATCATATACCTAACAGTCTTGTAAGACTCAATGGGTTGTGTACTTGGCCAACAAGACAAAACCAAAAGGAAAGAGTCTGCCATTTACTATTTAAGCAAGAAATTCACCGACTGCTTGACTCGGTACACTATGCTTGAGAAAACTTGTTGTGCTTTGGCTTGGGCAGCCAAACGTCTTTGCCAGTATATGATTCCTCACACTACTTGGTTAATCTCCGAAATGGATCCGATCAAGTACGTCTTTGAAAAGCCTTCTCTCACGGGAAGAATTGCCCATTGGCAGATGTTGCTATTAGAATATGACATAGAATACCACACTCAGAAAGCCGTTAAAGGAAGTGTTTTAGCCGATCATTTGGCTCATCAACCGATCAACGATCAAGAATCAGTCAGATTTGACTTCCCAGACGAAGTGTCATGTACTTGAAAATGAAAGATTGCGATGAACCGCTACCCAGTGAAGGGCCAGAACCAGGTTCCCAGTGAGGACTTATTTTTGACGGAGTTGTCATTCATTACGGAAAAGAAATTGGGGTAATCATTATAACGCCTCAGGGTACCCACATTCCTTTCACCGCCCGACTGACATTCAAGTGTACAAACAACAAGGCCGAATACGAAGCTTGTATCATGGGTCTTAAAGAAGCGATCGACTTAAGGATCAAGAACTTAGATGTATATGGTGACTCAGCCCTGGTTATCAATCACATCAAAGGATATTGGAACACATATCAATCAGGACTAATTCCTTACAAAGACTATGCGAGAAGGTTGTTACCATTCTTTAACAGAATCGAGTTTCAGCACATCCCTCGTGAAGAAAATCACATGGCTGATGCACTAGCTACTCTCTCTTCCATGATTAGTGTAGGTCAATGGGATGACATACCTAAGATCGACATAATGCGCCTTGAAAGGCCCGCTTACATATTCACGATCGAAGCAGTCATAGACGATAAACCTTGGTATCACGATATCAAATGTTTCCTTAAAAAATGAGAGTACTTATCTGGGGCATCAAGAAAAGATAGAAAGACTCTCAGGAGACTGGCTGGAAACTTCTTCCTGAGCGGTGATACACTCTATAAGAGAAATTTCGACATGGTTTTGTTTTAATATGTAGACAGACTAGAAGCAAACATGCTGATAAAAGAAGTTCACGAAGGATCCTTTGGCACTCATGCCAACGGGCACACAATGGCGAGAAAAATTCTGAGAGTAGGGTACTACTGGTTGACCATGGAATCCGACTGCTACAAGTACATGAGGAGATGTCACAAGTGTCAGATATACTCAAACAAAATCCATGTACCGCCAACACATCTCAAAGTTCTCTCTTCCCCATGGCCTTTTTCCATATGGGGAATCGACATGATTGGCATGATTGAACCCAAGGCTTCGAATGGACATCGGTTCATCCTGGTAGCCATTGATTACTTCACCAAGTGGGTCGAAGCAGCGTCATACGCTAATGTAACCCGACAAGTCGTGGTCCTCTTTATTAAAAATAATCTCATCTGCCGTTATGGTGTTCCAAGCCAGATCATTACTGATAATGGATCCAAGTTAAACAACAAGATGATGAAAGAGTTATGCACTGAGTTCAAGATCGAACACCATAACTTGTCTCCCTACCGACCTAAGATGAACGGAGCGGTAGAAGCGGCTAACAAGAACATCAAGAAGATTGTTCAAAAGATGGTTGTAACCTATAAATACTGGCACGAGATGCTACCCTTTGCTCTTCACGGTTATCGCACATCTGTCTGCACTTCAACAGGGGCAACCCCTTTCTCTCTAGTATATGGCATGGAAGCAGTGCTCCCCATAGAAGTAGAGATCCCATCAATCTGGGTATTGATGGAAGCTAAGTTAACAGAAGCTGAATGGTGTTAAAGTCGGCAGGACGAACTGAATCTGATCGAAGAAAAATGAATAACAGCTCTATGCCATGGTCAGCTGTATCAGCAAAGGATGAAGAAGGCGTTTGACAAAAAGGTTTGACCTTGCATCTTCAGGAAAGGAGACCTCGTGCTCAAGCAGATACAATGATTCCTCACTGATTCCCGAGGCAAATGGACTCCAAATTATGACGGCCCATATGTGGTCAAGAAAGCTTTCTTAGGCAGCGCCTTGAGACTCGCAACCATGGATGGAGAGGAATTTGCCTACCCCACAAATGTTGACGTAGTCAAGAAATACTTCGCCTAAATAAAAAAAAAAAAAAAAAAAAAAACGTCTCGGCAGATTGAAAACCCAAAAGGGCGGTCCAAACAAAAATTAGAGACATGATCAAAAATCATCTCGATGGATTGGAAATTTCAAAGTACAATCTAGGCAAAAGTTAGGGATAATGGCAAGTAACTACGTCCGGCAAAGGGGCAAACCCTCAGGAGCAGTCATGTCATCCATCAAGAAAACTCCAGTCAAGGTCATTTTCGACAGAAGCTCAGGATGTCCAGAATTCAAAGTTGGTAGAAGGATAGCGGTAATTATGTTTCAATGTAGCCATTTTCCTTTAAATTACCATTTTCTAACTTTGTAAATACTCCATGGAATCACACGTTTAACTGATTTCCATCCTATAAATAAAATTTGAGCACTAGTGCTTTTGTTTGCAATTCTTATTTGTTTTACCTTTACAGAATGACATTTTTAACATGATTAACGATTCTTGAAATAAAACAAAAATGAATTTACTTGTCAAACTTTTTCTGCTTTTAAATAAATATGGCAATTTCTTTTGACTGTTGAACATCGAAAGAACATCGATCGCTTCTCCAGAAGTAATCGAACCCCAAAGTGCATAATCAAAGTACTCCTTCCAAGCCAGCACGCCCAAATGAAGGATCAGCTATGTCAGATGTGAATATTCCGTCCGACATCCCCGACAGAGTTCTTATCTCCTGAGCCCGACCAACGGTTTCCCCCACAGGGACTATTTCTCCTAAGCAAGGCAGAACTGCTATCTTGAACAAATGGTATTTTTTCGTCCCCGCAGTGACCGAGTATCCAATCGTGTTCATCCACTAGTATGTATGTCGTGTCAGTTTTGTCAGCATAAACATACATACATTATGCATTATTGATTCACATTCATATTCATATTGCATCACTATCACACTAGTCGATCTTATCCCCTAGTGATAAAAGTTCTCTTGTCAATTGAGTTATCAGTTCTTTCCTCATCTGGAAGTGAATCATCTAAGCAATCTCTCTCCAGTTTGTCTCTGTATTAGAGACGGTCCTCGACCACTTTGATAACTTGAACCTCAGAAAGGCAAGAAGACCCTCGACAAATGTCACTCTTCGCCATTGAAGATGATATCTTCGCTTTCCCGGAATAAGGAAAATCCCCAGAGAAAGCCTCTTAATCAAAGCTTCGGCAATACAACCGTTTTTCTCCGGAAAATTCGCTGACGAAAAGGTCATCAGCACCTCACAAATGGATTACATCACATGGCATTTCTTCGAGAAGATCTCAAGGAAAAGTATGATGTAATATCCCCAAGCAGAAAGCAGTCTCTCAAGAGACTCGATTTCCCTAGTAGAGTCAACAAATGGCGTCTTCAATAGAGAAGTTTGTACACCTCTACAGCTCAGACGAATGGGTTCCCCAGTAAGTCTGACATCAAAACTTTCTCCATCAAATGGCATCTCCCCAGGAAAATTCGGCGAGAAGTTTGAGGAAAACCGCTATGAATAGCGTCCCTTGTCAAGAAAGTTTATTGACAAAAGAAACTGAGACCAGATCCTTGGTAGGAAACCAGGATCGAGGGGAAGTTTATATCAGAAACTGAGACCAGTTCCATGGCTGAAGACCAGGATTGAGGGGAGGTTTAGTCTAAAAAGAAACTGAGACCAGATCCTTGGTAGGAAACCAGGATCTAGGGGAGTTTATATCAGAAACTGAGACCAGTTCCATGGCTGAAGACCAGGAACGAGGGGAGGTTTAGTCCAAAAAGAAACTGAGACCAGATCCTTGGTAAGAAACCAGGATCGAGGGGAAGTTTATATCAGAAACTGAGACCAGTTCCATGGATGAAGACCATGAACGAGGGGAGGTTTAGTCCAAAAGGAAACTGAGACCAGGTCCTTGGAAGGAAGCCAGGATCAAGGGGAAGTTTGTATCAAAAACTGAGACCAGTTCCTTGGTAGGAAACCAGGATTGAGGGGAAGTTTTACCTTTTCTAAATATCAACGCTTAGCAAAAGAAGATGAATGCATAAACTACTATTCATAACCACTGTCAAAATTTCAGGTATTCCGATATTTAATCCTCTTGCACCAAGAATGCCCGAATAACTTCGCCATTCACACCTTCGGGTCCAAGAAAATTAAATAGGGGCATCTGTCATACCCCAAATTTTGACCACCAAGATTCCCCATCATTGTGTAAATCATCATCATAATATAGATGTACCTATATGTCTCCTCATTCTCCTCAGGAATTGTTAGACATTCTATACCACCAGGCATTAGGGTTTTGAGCCCTCTCAGAGCACTTAGACAAAGAATCAATCAATAAATGAAATGATCTTCAACTTGTCTAGTTTCTCAACCCCTATAAAGGATCAAGAGGACTCCCACATAAAGAATCAAGCACAAGGTTGCAACATTCCAAGTGGATTAAGCCTCAAGATCGCCAGTGTCACCAAATTAGGGTTTTGGTCGACCAGGGCCTCCAGATGAAAATCTTTATCTGGGCATGAGCCAATACTTCAAAGCACAACCCAGGATACTCCAAGGGACCTCATGGATCCAATCATCAAGTCAATTTAACCTCAGGGGATGCATTTACCAAAAATCGGGAATTAGGGTTTCTTGACCTAATTCACCCCTAAGTTGACTTTGGGGACAAAACATGAAACAATACCTCAAGACATGATTTGAGAGTCTCTGATTAACCACATTGATCCATTTGCAACAATGGATTGATCCAAGAAGCTTGATCCACAAGTTTCAATTGCCTCAGGACCACAATTAGGGTTTCGGGAAAAAACTCAACTGAACCTTTGACTTTTGACCTAGACATACTCCCAAACCCTGGGACATGATTCAATACACCCTATAACACCTATGGAACATATCCATCAAGTTTGATTTAGATCAAGGAATTGATTTCACAAAGGATCGCACAGTTTGGAATTCATCTGATAAAAAAAAAGCCAACTGTGCACAAAAGTCAAGTTTGACTTTTTGAGATTTTTCACAATTATGGTTCCTTGACCCTAAAACAATGTTAATATGTAATTTGAATCATCATTCATCAAGAAAAACCAAAGAAAGTGAGTTAACTTGCAAAAGGGGTAACCATAAAAACTTAGAATTTTTCTAAGTTATGGAACAAAGTGGCTAGGGTACCAACTTCCAAGGATCATAACTTGAGATCCAAGCAACCATTTTGGATGGTCCAAAGATGGATTTTTAGCTCTCATGGCATACTTTAAACGTGTCACCTACGCCTCATTCCAATTCCTCATGGATTTTAAATTATGGAATGATCAAAATGGCTGAAAACACAAAAGTGACATTTTTCCAACACTTAGTGAAATTTTCACTAAGTCAGAATCTGCCTTATTTTTTCCCAAATGTAGACGCATTTTTCATTGTAATTCAAGTTGTATCAAAACCAAAGTTGGACATCATGTTGAAATAGGATATATCAGCTTTCCAAAATGTCCAATAACTCCATCAAATTCCATCGGAGCTAGAAGATATGATGGCTGCAATATGCCTTGATGCAAACTGTCTTGCAAGACAGATTTGTACATTATGGCTCGATTTGATCAAATTGTGCAACTCCAAGCATGGTTATCCATCTGCACACCTCAGGGGGGAACAAACAAGGGACAAGCACTGATCTTCCAGCCTCCAAAGTCCCCAAATCTATAATAGCCATGCCAAACCTAAAAAGCCTAAAGGAGGCCAAGACTCCAATTTTTTTTTGGAAAATTTAATGGATGCTTAGAGGTGGCATGTATCAGAGCAAAGATGAACACTTCAGTCAAGCCTTATCCTTGAATCAAAGAACCATAAGCCTGTGCTCTAATCTCAAGTCAATGGCTAGAGGAGACTTGAGATTCCATTTGATCCACATTGGCCAAAGGCCTGCTGTAGTTGCCATTCCCTATTCCTTGCAAAACAAACTTGACACACTATAAATAGACCTCATTTCTGATCAGTTTGAGTACACCAGAGGCCTATAACACTTGCCTTTCTCAAAATCACACTTTTACTCCAAATTTGCCTTCTAAAGTAAGTCACTATCGGGTTTTGAGTTTGAGAACAATTCCAACCAAACCAATCACACACACACCTCATAAACATCATATAGAAGTGATCCAAACACTTAAACAACATCTGGAACACCAGATACTCAAAATCACCAGCCATCTGCACAAGCCTTTGACAGATTTGCAGTTGAGGTGCCAAATCAAGTTCCAGCTCAATTCAATCCACTCCAATCATTCAGACACACTCCATAGCACCTAGGGAAGTTGTCCACATCATTGGAACCAAGCTGTAACACCTCTAACTCAAAACACGATCACCAGCTGCAAGAGGTAAGCCTCAACTTGGTCATCTCATGATTCATGCATATTTCCTCGCACAATAATTTTGCCATATGTTAATAATCATGTATGGAATGTTTCCCATCAATTAATTGCTTTGTATGATCGTGTGTGGAATTTCTGAGCCTTCATGCAGAATTTAGGGTTCTTGAGGTTTCTCTTTGATTTCTTATTCCATGCTTAAAATAAATGAAATTAAAGACCATAGACATGATCGTGAGGTGAAAACGAGTAGATTGATATGTGGATTGTGTGATTTCATCAAGTATTCAGTGAGAATGGTGAGAAAATGCAAATCTGGGCAAAACTCAGAACACGCGCGTGTTCTTGGGTGTTCTTGGCGCCCTTTTTCAAAAATTCAAATATTTGAATTTTGTGATTTTATTTAATTGATTCAAAAATTAATTTCTCTCTGAATTTTAATGATTTTGAGTTGATTCTTTTTTTAATAATTCACAAAAATGTTAAAATAATTTATTTTACAAAAATTTCCTAAAAATATTATTAATTTAATATACTTGATATTTTTTCAAAGAATTAATTTTTATTTGTTTTTTAACATTTAAAATATTTTTTTCCTTCTTGATTTTCCAAACTTAAATGGTTTTCAATCATTTTTTGGATAAAAAAATGATTTTTGAAACATTGATCCAAGATCACCACTCATTTTTCACATGCTTTCAATAATTTTTATTAATTTTTAAACAAAATTAATTCCATTTTTAGACAAAATTAGGGTTTTGATTAATGCCACCCTCATCAATATTTTTCAAACACTCATGGGCCTCTTGATAGAGTGTAAGTCTCATCCCTTTGTAAATAAACAATTTTGGGCCTCACACATTGTATAGGTCCCTCTGTATATTTTCAAAAGTTCGGCGCGATCGTTGCCTTTTTAACAAAATCAACTGGGCTTCTCCTTGAGCTATAAGACCCATCTTTATTCATTTTCAAACTCTTTGGGCCTCTAATAGAGTGTAAGACCCAATCCGTTTTTTAACCAAAACCTTTTTGGGCCTCAAACATTGTATAAGTCCCACTGCGTTAAAAAATCTCGGCGCGATCGCCATTTTCAAACAAGAAAGTCATCCGGGCCTATCCTCGTGTTGTAAGTCCCATTTCTTTTCTTTCAAAACACCTTTTGGGCTTCTCCTTGAGTTGTAAGACCCAACCCTTGTTGTACATAAACCTTTTTGGGCCTCAGTGGTTGTATAACTCCCGAGATGATATTCAAAACAACGGTACGATCACTGTTAAACCTTGGGTCTCTCTTGGAGTATAAGACCCACCAATCTTTTCAAAACAATTCCCTTTTGATTTAGATTCAAATATATGTATTGTTATCAAAACTTTCTTTAATTTCTTTGAACAACTAACAAAACAGCATGGAAGCTGGTTCGCCTGTAAGTTTTTATCGGCTTTCATTTACTCGCTTTCATATATATAACTGTATTGTGGGAAGCTGCGCATGGTTAGTCTTCTTTCATACCTTTTTTAAATACTTGTCATATATCAACTGTATATATACTAGTATAGTTGTTTAGAGTTTTCCCCGACAACTAGGTCTAGAACTAGGTAAAGCCCTGTTGGTCACTCTTAAAATACAAACAAAACTAGATCCCCATAGGATCTCCAGATACAGTCTTGCCTTCTCTTGGGCTTAAATAATATGGAACAAAGAGAAAGGCAGTATTCTCGGTGAACCTTTTCTCAAACTGTCACCCCTAGAAATTGTCAAAGAAATTCTACTCCCCGGAGTTGATCTATTCTCCGTGAATGTCATCTCTTGAATTTCTTCAAATCACAGAACTTTCACTAAATGATCTATTCTCTGTGAATAGTATTTCTTGAACTTTTCTTGGTTTGGGACCCACGGGCTTCCTACAAGTATCCCCGCCTCCTCTTGGGCTTTGTACAAGGACCCTCCGGCTTCTTAGAAGTTCTCATGCCTTCTCTTGGGTTTAATACAAGGACCCTGACGACCTCTTAAAGGTATAAGACATAACTTAGTCATTCCTTGCTAGAGAAGTCTTTCCATTGTCAAACCTCAGGCCACTTTAGGGTGGATTCTCATCCCTTAAATGCCCGTGCCTCCTCTTGGGCATCATACAAAAGATAAAACTCTTCCACACCCGTAGACTTAGACAGTCTACTCCCCTCGAGTCTCAAAGACATTCTCAAGTTCCTTACAACTATAGG
This sequence comes from Lathyrus tuberosus, assembly GCA_022829125.1. NCBI lineage: Eukaryota > Viridiplantae > Streptophyta > Magnoliopsida > Fabales > Fabaceae > Lathyrus > Lathyrus tuberosus. The sequence continues at coordinate 17,421,665 of JALAZF010000016.1, forward strand.
AAGAAACCCCGGGCTCTCTGGATCAATCTCCAGCAGAAACCCAGCCTCTCTCTTGAGAGTTCCCCAACCAGGGTCAACTTATCTCAAATTAGAACCTCAAGGCATCTGATATCTCAACTCTTCTGCAATACTCAGCAAGAGTTGATTCCCCACTTGGACCTGCCTATAAAACAATGTTATGTGATTTGAATCATCATTCATCAAGAAAATTCAAAGAAAGTGGGTTAACTTGCAAAAGGGGTAACCATAAAAACTTAGAATTTTTCTAAGTTATGGAACAAAATGGCTAGGGTATCAACTTCCAAGGACCATAACTTGAGATCCAAGCAACCATTTTGGATGGTCCAAAGCTGGATTTGTAGATCTCATGGCATACTTTAAAAGTGTCAACTACAACTCATTCCAATTCCTCATGGATTTTTGGTTATGGGGTGATCAAAATGGCTGAAAACACAAAAGTGACATTTTTCCAACACTTAGTGAAATTTTCACTAAGTCTGAATCTGCCTTATTTTTTCCCAAATGTAGAGGCATTTTTTATTGTAATTCAAGTTGTATCAAAATCAAAGTTGGACATCATGTTGAAATAGGATATATCAGCTTTCCAAAATGTCCAAGAACTCCATTAAATTCCATCTGAGCTAGAAGATATGATGGCTGCAATATGCCTTCATGCAAACTGTCTTGCAAGACAGATTTATGCATTATGGCTCGATTTGATCAAATTGTGAAACTCCAAGCATGGTTATCCATCTGCACATCTCAAGGGGGAACAAACAAGGGACAAGTACTGATCTACCAGCCTCCAAAGTCCCCAAATCTACAATAGCCATGCCAAACCTAAAAACCCTAAAGGAGGCAAAGACTCCAATTTTTTTTTGGAAAATTTAGTGGATGCTTAGAGGTGGCATGTGTAGCGAGCGGTTTTGGACGCGGTTCTTAAGCGTTGGTCGCTCTCTGCGGTTTGAGCTTAAACTATAGGTCGATTCATTTTTTATCCTATTAAAGCGGATGAAGGAAGGGAAATAGATGTCTCTAATTAACCCTGCTTTGCATACAGAGTTTAAATAGCAGTCTGTTAGGTTACGAATGCTATCAATGTGGGGGGCCTTTGTACTGGTTATTTGTATTTTCGCCAATACTGGTTTTTATCTAGACAGAAGGTTTCTGGCGGGGAACAAGGATTAGGATGTTAGGACTGGCGTTTTTGAATTACTGTTTTTGATTGATGGAGATATGGGATTTGGGTTTTTTGTTTAGTGTGCTCGCTAAGATCTTTTCTTTCGATCTTATGCCTACGTATTCCCGTTTACCGAAACAGGGAAATCAGAGCGTTCGTAGTTCCTCCTATTTTATGGGAGGAAATGGTTGTTTTTGGTGTCTTGTTCAAAGCCCAAGACGTGAAGCGAAAAAGGTGGTTTGTATCTTGTTCAAAGCCCAAGATGTGAAGCTGAAGGGTCTATTTGTGTCTTGTTCAAAGCCCAAGTGTGAAGCTAAAAGGTCTCAACTTTAGAGAGAACTTGTCATCTCTAAAGAGGGGGTTGTATGTCACAACGGTTTATAAAGGAGAATTACTTTAACCGGGATACGCGGATCCTAGTAATGCCATAATTTCCTTTATAGGGGGTTTTAACCTAAAGGAGAAGACTTTAACTCAGTGTAGAGCAATGCTATCTTTCCTTAGGAATTTCTCATGCTAAAAGAAGGACAGTGGCATGGATTTAGATGATCCAGGGGCTTGCCGCTTACAGGGATTAGATTAAGGGAGGTGTTTGATGTTTATTTACTGTGAACGAGGCACAGTTTTGATGCTAAAAGGTTAATTGGATTAACTAATGGTTTTCTTATACAAAGCCTAAGAGGAGGCTATTATGTGTCTCGTACAAAGCTCGAGAGAGAGGCTTAAAAGGTTTTTGACTCGATGATGGAGTCTTTTGGTATCTCGTATAAAGCCAGAGATAGCGGCAAAGGATGGTGACTCACCAAGCGAATCTTTTTGTATCTCGTACGAAGCCCGAGATGGAGGCAAAAGGGGTAATTGACTCAATGAGGGAGTCTCTTATGTTTGACTCCACTGGGGAGAATCATTGTATAAAGCCCAAGAGGAGGCTATGGTGACTGTTTTAGTTAAGTGACAGATCCAATATACCGATTTTAAAGAGAAAATCAGTTCTTATATGAGCAACACTGTACTCAGGGATTTGATTCAAGGATCCAGGTTATTCCTGTTCTTTAAGGAAGCGGGAAATCTGAAGGGTATTGAGACTGTCCGAGTCTACGGGCTTCCTTCCTATTCTTGAAGGGTGCTTGAGAATGTCTTTGAGACTCAAGGAGATTAGACCGTCCAAGTCTAGAGTTTCATCTTTTGTACTATGCTTTTAAGAAATAGTAGTAGACTCTATGAAAGGACGGTTCTATGAAGATGACTAAGTTCTGTTCCTATACCTCTAGGAGGTCGTCGGGACAATTTGTACGAAGCCCAAGAGGAGGCTGAAATCTTTTAAGAAGCCGAGTGGTCCTTGTACTAAGCCCAAGAGGAGGCTATCATTCCCGGAGGAAGAGATCATTATATGAAGCCTAAGAGGAGGCTGTGAATACTTCTAAGAAGCCGTAGGGTCCTTGTACTAAGCCCAAGAGGAGGCGGGGTTGCTTTTAGGAAGCCTGCAGGTCCTTGTACGATGCCCAAGAGGAGGCCGATGCTTTTAAGAAGCCCGTGGGTCCCCAAACCCCGAGAAATTCAAGGCAATGCTATTCACCGAGAATAGATCAAAGTCAGGAAAGTTCGAGAATTTGGAAGAAACTCAAAGATGCCATTCACGGAGAAGACATTCATCTTTGGGAGTAGAGTTTCTTGACAATTCCTAATGAGGACAGCCGAAGAGAAGACTGTATCTGGTGATCCTATTGGGGATCTAGTTGTCTATTTCTATGAATAAATGAAACGGCGTCACCTAGTTCTAGACGTAGTTGCTGGGGAAACTCTAAATATCTATACTATTATTACACAATTGATATGAGTTTATGAAAGAAGACTTACAGTGAAACAGCCCCACAATACAGTTATATCTATATGAAAGCAATAAATGAAAGCAATAACCACTTACTCGGTTGTAGAGCTTCCATGCTGTTTGGTTAGTTATTCAACAAAGAAAGATTGAAAATAACAGTATATTCAAAATCAAAGGAGAAAGTGCTTTGAAAAAGAAAGATTTGGGGCTTATAGCTCAAGGAGAGGCCCAGGGTTTTATCAGTGAGCGCACTGTTTGAATTTGTACAGAGGGACTTATACAAGTGACTGAGGCCCAAAAAGGTTTTCTGTACAAAGGGATGGGTCTTACACTCTCTCAAGAGGCCCAAAAAGTTTAAGGGAAAAGAGTGGGGCTTATAACACGAGGGTAGGCCCAGATGATTTTTCGTTTAAAATGGCGATCGCGCCGAGGTTTTCTTTTAACGCAGAGGGACTTATACAATAAGTGAGGCCCAAAAGGTTTTTGGTTAAAAGGGGATTGGGTCTTACACTCTATTAGAGGCCCAAAGTGTTTTGAATGGGTCTTATAGCTCGAGGAGAGGCCCAAGGTTATTTTGAAAGGCGACGATCGCGCCGTTTGTTTTTGACTGTATCGGGACTTATACAATACACTGAGGCCCAAAATGTTTTGGTCAAAAAAAAGGATTGGGTCTTACACTCTATTAGAGGCCCAAAGTGTTTTGAAAATGATTTATGAGGGTTGAATTGATTCAAAACTCTAATTTGTTTTCAAAATGTATTTTTAATTGAATAAAAATTCAATTAAAAGGATCAATGTTTGTTAAATATGTGAAAACAAATTATGATCTTGGATCAATGTTCCAAAAAATCATGTTTCTTCCTACAAAATGATTGAAATCAAATTAGGGTTAGAAAACAAAGGGAGAAAAAATATTTTAAATGCTAAAAACACATAAAACATTAATTCTTTGCAAAAATATCAAATATATGAAATAAATAATATTTTTGGGATTTTTTGGGAAAATAAAATATTTTAACATTTTTGTGAATTATTAAAAAAAGAATCAACTCAAAATCATTAAAACTCAGAGAGAAATTAATTTTTGAATCAATTAAACAAAATCACAAAATTCAAATATTTGAATTATTCAAAAATGGCGCCAAGAACAAGGGCAAGAACACGCGCGTTTTTCAGTTTGCCCAGATTTGCATTTTCCATCCAATCTCACTGAATACGTGCTCATATCATGCAATCCACATATCATTATGCTCGTCTCAACCTCACGGTCATGTCTATAACACTTAATTTCATTTAAATTAAACATAAAACATGAAATCATGAAGAAACCTCAAGAACCCTAATTTCTGCATGAAGGCTAGGATTTTTGATACACGATTCAAACAATGCAATTAATTGAGGGAAAACATTCCATGCATGATTATGAACATATGGCCAAATTATTGTGCGAGGAAATATGCATAGATTGAGAGATGACCAAGTATATGCTTACCTCTAAGCCGTGACAGCAAGTGCAATGTGATTTTTGATTTGGAGGTGTTACAGATGAGTGGTGATGATCTGAACAGCTTCCCTACACCCTATGGAGTGTGTTTGAATGGTTGGACTTGATTGAAATTGGCTGGATCAATTTGTGGCACCTCAGCTGCAACTTGATTGAAAATTTGAGCAACCAGCTGGTGATTTTGTGAAATTGGTGTTTCAGAAGTGATTTAAGTGTTTGATCAGCTCATATGTGATGTATGTGAGGTGTGTGAGTGATTGGTTTGATTGGAAAAGCTCTTAAACTCAAAACCCGATAGTGACTTGCCTTAGAAGGCAAAATTGAAGTGAAAGAAGAGATTTTGAGGAAAGCATCTGTTTGATGGCTTTGGTGTACTCAAACTGATCACAATTGAGCTCTATTTATAGTAGAGCAAGTTTGTTTTGCAAGGAATAGTGAATGGCAGCTGGTAAGTAGGTTTGGCCAATGTTGTCCAATGGAAATGCAAGTCTTCTCTAGCCATTGACTAGAGGTTAGGGCACAGAGCTTTGGTTCCCTTGGTCTTGGATAAGTCTTGACTGATTTCAGATGAGAATTTCTCAGTCCATGCCACCTTGATGCTTCCATTGAATGCTTCAATCCAAATTTGGAGTCTTGTCCCTATTTTGGCCATTCTAGGTTCAACATGCTATTTCTTGTTCCATGGACTTTGGAGGCTTGGCTCAGTGATTGTCCCCTTTAGATTCAATCCTCAGATGTGTCCAAGTGGATAGGAGAATTTGAATTTGGCTGATTTTGGCAAATCGAGCCAAAATGCAAAATCTGCCTTGCCTTTGACAGATTTCAGCAAGGCAACTTGACAATGTCATATCTCATGGGGTAAGTTGAATTTGTCAATGTTCTTGGCCATTTTGGAAAGCCCTTACATGATACAACAACTGTTTGAACATATTTGGTTTTGATCTCTTTTGATTCCAAGTGAAAAATCCCTCTACATTTGGCAAAAAGTGAAGCAAAATCTGACGTAGTGAAATTTTCACTAAGTGTTGGAACAAAGTGTGATTTCTTGATTTTGATCACTCCATAACTCAAAATCCTTAATGAATTGGACTTAGGTCTAGTTGAAGTTTTTGTAGAGGGTAATGAGGGCTACAAATCCATCTTTGGATGAGAAAAAATGGCCATGTGGTTTAGGAGTTATGATCCTCCAAAGTTGGTACCCTTGCCACTTTATTTTTAACTTAGAAAATTTTCTAAGTTTTTATGGTTACCCCTTTTACAAGTTATCCAACTTTTCTTGATTTTTATTGATGAATGATGATTCAAATCATACATAAACATCATTTTAGGGTTAAAAAACCATTTTGGTGAAAAAATCTCAAAAAGTCAAAGTTGACTTTTGTGCACAGTTGACTTTTTATCAGATGAATTCCAAACTGTGCAATTCTTCAGGAAATCATGTCCTTGACCTAAATCAAACTTGATGGACATGTTCCAAGGGTGTCATAGGGTATATTGAGGCATGTCCTGGTCACAAGTCAAAGTTACAGTTGACTTTTTCCTTAAAACCCTAATTGTGGTGCAGATGAAATTGAGACTTGTTGCTCAAGCTTCTTGGATTAATCCATTGTTCCAAATGGATCAATATGGTTCATTAGAGACCCTCAAACCCTCTCTTGAGGTCTTGGCTCATGATTTGTCCCAAAAGTCAACTTAGGGGTGAATTAGGTCAAGAAACCCTAATTCCTGCTTTTTGATGTATGCATCCCCTGAGGTCAAATTGACTTGATGCTTGGGTCCATGAGGTTCCATGGAGCACATTAGGTTGTGTTTTGGATCTTTGGCTTGTGTCCAGATGAAATTTTTCATCTGGAGGCCCTGGTCGACCAAAACCCTAATTTGGTGACACTAGCGATCCTAAGACTTGATCCACCTAGAAGGGAGCAACCTTGTGCTTAATACTTGAAGTGGGAGTCCTTTTGATCCATTGTGGATGTTTTAGAGGTTAGACAAGTTGAAGATCATGTCATTCCTTGATTGATCCTTTGTCTAAGGCTCTGAGAGGCCCTAAAACCCTAATTTTGATTGTAGTGAATGCTCAACAACCCTTGAGGCATTTGGTGATGCATGATGGTTCATCCATATTGTGATGATGATTGACACAATGATGGGAATCTTAGTGGTCAAAATTTGGGGTATGACAGATGCCCCTATTTAATCTTATTGGACCCGAAGGTGCGAATGACGAAGGTGTTCGGGAATTCGGGGTGCAAGAGGATTAAATATCGGAATACCCGAAATTTTGATGGTGGTTATGAATAGCGGATCGTATCCATCTTCTTTTGCTAAGCGATGATACTTAGAAAAGGTAAACTTCCCCTCGATCCTGGTCTTCAGCCAAGGAACTGGTCTCAGTTTCTGAAATAAACTTCCCCTCGATCCTGGTTTCCTACCAAGGAACTGGTCTTAGTTTCTGGTTTAAACTTCCCCTCGATCCTGGTTTCCTACCAAGGAACTGGTCTTAGTTTCTGTTGTAAACTCCCCCTCGATCCTGGTTTCCTACCAAGGAACTGGTCTTAGTTTCTTTTGTCAATAAACTTTATTGACAAGGGACGCTATGCGTAGCGGCTTTCCTTCAAACTTCTCGCCGAATTTTCCTGGGGAGATGCCATTTGACAAAAAAATGTCTGAGGTTAGACTTGCTGGGGGTACCCAGTCGTCTGAGTTGTAGAGGTGCACAAACTTCTCTGTTGGAGACGCCATTTGTCGATTCTACTAGGGGAAAGCGAGTATCTTGAGAGACTGTTTCCACTTGGGGATCTTACATCATACTTTCCTCGGGATCTTCCCAGAGAAATGCCATATGATGGGTTCCAATTTTGAGGTGCCGATGACCTTTTTATCAGTGATTTTCGTAGAAATACTGATGTACTGCCGAATCTCTGATTATGAGGCTTTCTCTGGGGATTTTCTTTAATCCGGGAAAGCAAGGATATCATCTTCAATGGCAAAGAGTGACATCTGTTGAAGGTTCTCTGGCCTATCAGAGGTTCAAGTTATCAAAGTGGTCGAGTGCCGACTCTGATCTAAAGATACACTGGTGGCGAGATTGTTCAGACACAACGTTTCCTGACGAGGAAAGAACTGACAACTCGATTGAGAGAACTCCTATCACTAGGGGATAAGACCGACTAGAGTGATAGCGATGCAATATGAAATGTAAATGCAAATCAATAATGCATGATGTATGTATGTATATGCTGACAAAACTGACGCGACACACAAACTAAAAGATGAACATGACTGGATACTCGACCATCGCGGGGCGTATAGAGATATCGTTGGTTCAAGATAGCAATTCCACCTTGCTTAGGAGAGATAGTCCCTGCGGGGAATACCGTTGATCGGGCTTAGGAGGTAAGAACTCTGTCGTGGTGTGTCAGACGAAACAAGGTCTCTGACCCAGTTGATTCCTTCATTCAGGCGTACTGGGTTAGAATGAGTACTTTGATTCTGCCCTTTGAAGTTCGCTTACTTCTGGAGAAGCGGTTGATGTTCCTTTGATGTTCAACAGTCAAAAGAAATTGGCATCTTTATTTTAAAAGCAGAAAAAGTTTTAACAAGTGAATTCATTTTTGTTTTATTTCAAGAGTCGTTAATCATGTTAGCAACGTCGTTCTGTAAAGCTAAAACAAGCAAGAATTACAAACAAAAGCACAAGGCTCAAATTTTATTGATAAGATGGAGATCAGCCAAACGCGTGATTCCAAAGAGTATTTACAAAGTTTAAAAAATGGTAATTTACAGGGAAAACGGCTACGTTGAAACATAACGACCACTATCCTTCTACCAACTTTGAATTCGGGGCATCCTGAGCTTCTGTCGAAGATGACCTTGACTGGAGTTTTCCTGGTGGATGATGTAACTGCTGCTGCTGAAGGACTTGCCTCTGTTGAACATAGTTACTTGCCATTATCCCTAATTTTTTCCTGGATTGTACTATGATGTTTCCAATCCATCGGGGTGATTTTTTTTATATGTCTCTAACTTTTGCCTGGACCGCCCTTTCGGGTTTTCAATACACTGAGACGTTTTTTTTTTTTTAGTTTAGGCGAAGTATTTTTTGACTACATCAACATTCGTGGGGCAGGCAAATTCCTCTCCGTCCATGGTTGCAAGTCTCAAGGCGCCGCCTGAGAAAGCTTTTGGGACCACATAGGGGCCATCATAATTCGGAGTCCACTTGCCCCGGGAATCCGTGAGAAAAGATTGTATCTTCTTGAGCACGAGGTCTCCTTTTCTAAAGACACGAGGTCGGACCTTTTTGTCGAACACCTTCTTCATTCTTTGTTGATACAACTGACCGTGGCATAGTGCCGTTATTCTCTTTTCTTCGATCAGATTCAGTTCGTCATATCGACTTTGGCACCATTCAGCTTCGGTGAGCTTGGCTTCCATCAATACCCTGATTGACGGGATCTCTACTTCTATGGGGAGAACTGCCTCCATGCCATAAACTAGAGAGAAAGGGGTTGCCCCTGTGGAAGTGCGGACAGATGTGCGATAACCGTGAAGAGCAAATGGTAGCATCTCGTGCCAGTCTTTGTAAGTTATAACCATCTTTTGAACGATCTTCTTGATGTTCTTGTTAGCCGCTTCTACCGCTCCGTTCATCTTGGGTCGGTAGGGAGACGAGTTATGATGTTCGATCTTGAATTCTGCGCACAACTCCTTCATAATCTTATTGTTCAAGTTAGATCCATTATCAGTAATGATCTCGCTTGGAACACCATAACGGCAGATGATATTGTTTTTGATAAATCGGACCACCACTTGTCGGTTTACATTGGCGTATGACGCTGCTTCGACCCACTTGGTGAAGTAGTCAATGGCTACTAGGATAAACCGGTGTCCGTTTGAAGCCTTGGGCTCAATCATGCCAATCATGTCGATTCCCCATATGGAAAAAGGCCATGGGGAAGAAAGAACTTTGAGATGTGATGGCGGTACATGAATTTTGTCGGAGTATATCTGACACTTGTGACACCTCCTCATGTACTTGTAGCAGTCGGATTCCATGGTCAACCAGTAGTACCCTGCTCTAAAAAATTTTTCTCGCCATTGTGTGTCCATTGGCATGAGTGCCAAAGGACCCTTCATGAATTTCCTTCATAAGCATGTCTGATTCTGGTCTGTCGACGCATCGGAGCAAGACCATGTCAAAATTTCTCTTATAGAGAGTGCCACCGCTCAGGAAGAAATTTCCAGCCAATCTTCTGAGGGTTTTTCTGTCTTTTCTTAGTGCCCCAGATGGGTACTCTTGTTTCTGAAGGAAGCATTTGATATCATGATACCAAGGTTTGTCATCTATGACTGCTTCGATCGCGAAGATGTAAGCGGGCCGTTCAAGGCGCATTATGTCGATCTTAGGTATGTCATTCCATTGACCTACACTAATCATGGAAGAGATAGTGGCTAATGCATCAACCATGTGATTCTCTTCACGAGGGATGTGATGAAACTCAACTCTGTTGAAGAAGGGTAACAACCTTCTTGCATAGTCTTTGTAAGGAATCAATCCTGATTGGTATGTGTTCCAATCTCCTTTTATCTGGTTAATGACCAAGGCTGAGTCGCCATATACGTCCAAGTTTTTGATCCTTAAATCAATCGCTTCTTCGAGACCCATAATACAAGCTTCGTATCCGGCCTCGTTGTTCGTACATTTGAACGTAAGTCTAGCGGTGAAAGGAATGTGGGTACCCTGAGGGGTAACAATGATTGCCCCAATTCTGTTTCTGTAATGATTAACTGCTCCGTCAAAGATAAGTCCCCATTGGGAACCTGGTTCTGGCCCTTCACTGGGTAGTGGTTCATCGCAGTCTTTCATTTTTAAATACATGACATCTTCGTCTGGGAAGTCAAACCCGATTGATTCTCGATCGTCAATCGGTTGATGAGCCAAATGATCAGCTAAAATACTTCCCTTAACGGCTTTCTGAGCGTGGTACTCTATGTCATATTCTGATAACAGCATCTGCCAACGGGCAATTCTTCCCGTAAGAGCAGGTTTTTCAAATACATACTTGATTGGATCCATTTCTGAGATTAACTAAGTAGTATAACGAATCATGTATTGGTGAAGACGTTTGGTTGCCCAAGCCAAAGCGCAACAAGTTTTCTCAAGCATCGTGTACCGAGTCTCGCAGTCGGTGAATTTCTTGCTCAAATAGTAAATGGCAGACTCTTTCCTTTTGGTTTCGTCTTGTTGGTCAAGTACACATCCCATCGAGTCCTCTAGGACTGTGAGGTAAATGATCAGTGGTCTTCCTTCCACTGGAGGTGATAGAATCGGAGGATTCAACAGGTATTCCTTAATACTGTCGAAGGCAGTTTGGCAATCTTCTGACCAAACGCAATCCTGGTTCTTTTTGAGTAACTTGAAAACCGGCGCACATGTGGCGGTCATAAGGAATATGAATCTGGAGATGTAGTTCAAACGTCCCAAGAATCCTCTGACTTGTTTTTCAGTTTTCGGCGAAGGCATTTCTTGAATGACCTTGACCTTGTCAGGATCAACCTCAATTCCTTTCTGGCTGACGATGAACCCTAGTAGTTTCCCTGAACGGACACCGAAGGTGCACTTGTTGGGATTCAAGCGGAGCTTGAATTTTCTTAAACGTTCGAACAATTTTGACAGATGTTCAACGTGCTCACTCTCTGTTTTTGATTTTGCAATCATATCATCGACATATACCTCGATTTCCTTATGTATCATGTCATGAAACAGAGTAGTCATGGCCCTTTGATAGGTTGCCCCGGCGTTCTTCAAACAGATCGACATTACCTTGTAACAAAAGGTACCCCATGGGGTAATGAACGAAGTTTTCTCCATGTCTTTCGGCACCATTTTGATCTGGTTATAGTCCGAGAATCCATCCATGAAGGAGAAAATTTTGAACTTTGTTGTGCTGTCTACCAGCATGTCAATGTGTGGTAAAGGAAAGTCGTCCTTTGGACTTGCCTTGTTCAAATCCCTGTAATCGACACACATTCTGACCTTTCCGTCCTTTTTGGGAACGGGTACGATGTTGGCTAACCATTGAGGATATTCAGACGTGGCGAGGAAACCCGCATCAATCTGTTTCTGCACCTCCTCTTTGATTTTGATGGCCATGTCCGGGTGAGTGCGTCTCAACCTTTGCTTTACTGGAGGACATTCCGATCTCAACGGTAAGTGATGTTCCACGATGCTGGTATCCAACCCTGGCATATCCTGATAGGTCCAAGTGAATACATCGGGAAATTCTTTGAGAAGCTTTATCAAACTCTCTCTGGCAGTTGGACTGAGCAGTGCCCCAATCATGATTTCTTTTCTCTCTTGCTCTGAACCCAAGTGTACTGTTTCCAACGGCTCTTTGTGAGGTTCAATGGACCTCTCCTCCTGTCTGAGTAGTCGGGAGATCTCTTCTGGAATTTTGTCGTCATTTTCTTCTTTAGCCTCAAATACCGGGACCTCAAAGTCGGGAGAAGGCGTCGGATCGTATGTTTCAACTGGGTTTAAAACAAGCAATCTGCATGACGTGATGATTCTTGTTTAGAAGAGATAGATAAAATGCAAGTGTGTGCAGTGTTTTATTTTTATTACTGCTTATTTTTATTTGAATTGTTTTTTAGGATTACCATTTTCTGAAAAAGCAAAAAGAGAAAACAGCAATAAATGCGGAAATTAAAGAACGACGTTATTTTATTAATGAACAAGTCGAATCTTGAAACCACATCCCTATAAAACAAAACTCTGTCGCTTTGGGCAAAGCGAAGAGGGATATTTATAGAAAGCGAGCCCTATCAAAACATCCGTTTCACCTGGGCAGGGTGAAAGGTTAAAGATGGCAATTACTTTGACTGATGAACGACCTTCGAAACATCAACAGCAACCCATTGGCGGCGAACTCCTTGGTGAATCACAAAGTCTGGCACCTTCCTTGATTTGTCTTCAGAAATGACGCTGATTTCTGGTGGAGCGGGATCATTGGAATCTGTCTCCCAGGCAGAATTGTCGTAGGAGAATTCCTCTGTTGCATTCTGCAGAGTATTGGTGGTCTCAGGTACATCTCCCCATCCAGTTGGCTGGATATCTTCGAGCCTGATACGAGAGCTTTCGGGAGTGGTGTACTTGACCATAAAGTCGAATTTTCCACTCGGTTGTCCCAAGGTGTCCCACACTTCTTTGGAACTAGAGGAGTCATCCCTCTCGATGACGTTGACCTCGGGAAAAGCATAGTTGATGAACTCAAGTCCTGCAAACGTTGCGAATTCATCTTCGTGTTGAGTAGCTTCTGAATGACCTGAGTGTTCATCCCGTGACATGGTGGGGACACAGGTATTCTGTTCAATGATGCTCAGCTGAGTTTCATTACTCGGCTGACTTTCTTGCCCCACGTTTCCTGGGTAAGGTTGCCACATTGGCAGACCATCCATTGGGCCATAGTAGGTGTAGTCAAAATTATCTTTCATCAGAGTGTCTTCCTCTAATGAATTTGGCGGAGCACGGCATCCTTCCAGATCACAACCTCCGTATATCATTTCGACGTCTGACCTTGGTATAAATCTCGGACTCTGTGCGGGATAGCAAAATGGTATAGGCACCTCTTCCTGAGACATATAACCGTCCTCATTGAGGTAGGACTTCCACTCTTCATCCGTGTCAGAGGGATCTTCCTCATTGATAGCATGTACTGCTTGAGACACCGGGTGAAGAAAACCTCCACTGTGGAAGAAGTTTTGAAGGGGATGAAGACTTTCGCCGTTGGCAGCTGTCTGGGTACAGGTTGCAGAAAAACCAAGACCCTTCTTTGTTTTATTGTCAGTGGGAATGACAAGCTGTCCCCATCCTGTCGTATCGGTACTCTCGACCGCTTTGATAGCATCGTTGTATAAGGAAATTGAGGTTCCTCCTTTGAAATGATTGTCCTTTCTCACCGACAGTGCTTGGAACTGAGTTCCAATAACCTCCTCGGGTTCTATACCAGTAGACGATGACAAGTTACTCACAAGCAAGGCTTGTTCCCCACAAACCGTGACAAGCTGATCGTTCTGAACGAATTTTAGCTTTTGGTGGAGGGTCGAAGTGACCGCTCCAGTCTGATGTATCCAAGGTCTTCCTAATAAACAACTATATGTTGCCCGGATGTCCATGACCTGGAAAGTGACTTGGAAAGTGTGAGGACCAATAGTTATGGGAAGATCAACTTCGCCGATAACGGTTTTTCTGGATCCGTCGAATGCTTTGACGACAACCTCGCTGACTCTCATCGGAGGGCCCTTGAATGATAATTGCATCAAAGTGGACTTCGGCATAACATTCAGGGCTGACCCTGTGTCTACCAGTACGCTGGCTAAAGCATCGTCCTGGCAGTTAACTGTAATGTTGAGCGCCATGTTATGACGGCGACCCTCTTCGGGTAATTCCTCATCACTAAATCCCAAGTTGTTGCAGGAAGTGATGTTAGAGACAATGCTATTGAACTGTCTGATTGTTACATCCTGTTCCATAAAGGCTTGCTCCAAGACTTTCTGTAGAGCCTCCCTGTGGGCTTCTGAACTGAGTAACAGTGATAATACCGAGATCTTTGAAGGAGTCTGTAACAGCTGATCCACAATGTTATATTCACTCCTTTGGATGAGCTTCAACATCTCATCATCATTTTTTGAAAGGTCGGGATTACTGGATTGACCGACTGGGGGATCGGGAGCTTCTGTCTAAAGTTCCTTTTCCTTGTTAAGTTCCCCAACCCCTCGGTTGAAGATTCTACCACTCCGTGTTACACGACTGATGTCTGCAATATTCACAACGGAGGGTAATGGAATTTCCTTTCCATTTTCAATTGTTGTTGCACCGTATTTGTAAGGGATCGCCTTAGCTTATTCATACGGTAATGGTCCCGGCAGATAGATGACTACGGGAGCTTTCTAATTTTTCTGACCATTATAAGTAATCTCGATTCGTTCCCGGTTGGGAACCTTAGATTCTTCAAGTAGAGGGATAATGGCAAAAACATCCCTGGTATGGTGACGACCAGAGATGGGTCCAGAACCCGAATAGGGACGAATTTCTCCACGATCGACCTGACCTTGAAGAGCTGCTCTCACAAGGTAACACCCTTGGTTACTTTCCGAACAGACGCTACAACTATCATAGTTGTGTGGTGGCACCTGGCCACGCCCACTTTGAATACAATGCAACCTCACTAGGTTAGCTTCCACAGATCGGACATCCTGACTCTGATGTCGAGTAGGATTCCTGTTATTGATACTAATTTGCTGAGTATCCTCATCCATGTAAATTGGCATCCACCAGTGATTTAAAAAGTGCTGAAGTGCCTCCTGGACAAGGGTGCAACCCTGATCGTTTTCGCAACCTGCTTTACAGCTTTGATAGTCATGTGATATTAAGAATCCGAGTCAAACCTGCTCAGCATGTAACTCTACCAGGTTGGTATTCATCACGCGAATATCGAAGATTTGAACCATGTTGATCTGATAAGGGTTCCTATCATGGTAGTCTTGGATCCATCCAAGATCCATCTGACGCTGGAGGGCCTCCTGTATGAAAGAGCATCCCTGTTTGTTTACCGAGCAAATCAGACAAGAATTGTAATCGTGCCACGGCAAATTATGATACTTGCTTTGCCTTGAGTGCATTGCCACCAAGTTGGCATTCATTGCACGGATGTCGTGGTTCTGAATGACATTGGAATTCGTGTAGACCATGTTAACTCCACGAACTCGGTGCTCTTGGATCCATCCGAGATCCATTTGTTCCTGTAGAGCCGCTTGCACTACAGAACATCCTTGATTGTTTTTAGAGCAGATATCACATTGATGATAATTATGAGGTAGCACATGGCCATATCCACTCTGTCTACAATGCATCTTGACCAAATTGGTTTTCAACAAGAGTACATCGTGAATCTGATAGACATCGTTAGTCTCTCCTTCTATCAAATTGACTGCAGTCTTCTCATGTTGAGGCAGCGGGTTCGTGAGAACATTTGGATTCGTATCCTTGAACGATAAGACTCTGCTCCTAACAAGTTTTTGCACGTCGGACTTGAAATTGAGACAAGTCTCTATGTTATGCCCTGAACCTCCTTGATGATAAGGGCAAGTTTGATCCATCACTGGGCGCACTGGCAACCATTCGGTCATAGTAAAATGAGCTTAAGGTCTTTAAGAAGATCTTTGTCATCTCTTTTTCCTCAAGAGGTGGACAAATTTGAGCGGCGATCTCACGCCACCTTTGAGCGTACTCCTTAAAGGTTTCCTTGTCCTTTTGCGACATTAATCTGAGTTGATCTCTGTCGGGTGCCATGTCCAAATTGTATTTGTATTGTTGGACAAAGGCAGTACCAAGGTCTCTGAAAGTGCTGATCGTAGTACGGTTTAAACCCATGTACCATTTGAGTGCGGCACCGGTTAAACTATCCTGAAAGTAGTGAATCAGTAGATCCTGATTCTCCGTCTGAGCTGACATCCGCCGAGCGTACATCACCAGATGGCTTTGAGGGCAAGAGTTACCCTTGTACTTTTCAAAGTCGGGTACTTGGAATTTGTGCGGAACTTTCACATTTGGGACCAAGCAGAGGTCTGCGGCGTCCTTTCCAAATAGATCCTGACCGCGAATGGCTTGCAGTTCCTTCTGCATTTCCAGGAACTGTTCCTGGAATTCATCCATTCTATCAAACATAGTTTCCTTCTTACCAGAAGATGTTTGTGGAATCTGTCCTTCCGGGACAGTGTGCACCACAGGGGGTGGTACCGTGACTACGGCAGTGAGTCTTGGCGTCTCCCGAAGTTTGTAACCTTCAGGAGTCTTCAGTATGCCCCTGGCATCTTCGCTTTCCCGAAGTTTGTAACCTTCAGGCCCAGCGGCTTCTGTTGTGATTCCCTGATCCTCAGTGATCGGCGGAACATATCCTTCCAGGATATAGTTAACAGGCATACCCCAAGGACGATCTTTCGGTATCTGATACTTAGGATCATACCTCTCCACTATGGGCATTGAGGTGATCTCTGAGATCACAGTCCTTTGTAGCTGAGCTTCTGCCATGGCTTGCATGTCGTTACGAAGCTTTCTCATATCCTCTCTTAGAGTGTCGATCTCTTCTTTCAACTCTCTGTTTTCTTCCTCAAGATCATTCATCTTTTTCTGACGATTGGCCCGAGTATTGTACGAATGAGACAGTTTGACTCTAGAATCGAGACATAAACGTGAGATTCGTAGGGAAGAAGAATACGCGATGTGAGAATGATGAATGCAATGATTATATTAATTGTTTAAGGTTTAATCAAAATAAACTTTGACAATTAGATTGCAAATATCAAACGGTGGGGAAACCCCTTTTTATTGAAATTCAAAAGATTACAGGAATGGAAATACAGTAGATTACAAAGTGCAGAAACAGAAACCTAAACTAATGGGTCCTGAGTTCTCTCTGGAGAGAAATCAGGTGCTGATTCTGGGACTTTCCTTTTCTTTGACCGGGGCTCTTGGGCCGTTGTCGGGTTGTCATTCCTTTGCCAGGTGAAAGGAGTGAGCAAATTCCTTTGGTCATCTTGGTTCTCTACAGCATATTGCTCCAAAATTTCAATCAGGGCATCTTTATCTTTCAGTAATTGCTGTATTTTGATGCACTCTATGTCGAGAGTGCGATACTTGTTCTTCCAAGACCTTCTCTCCTTTTGAATTTTGTTGAGAGTAACCTGAAGCTTTTCAGTTTCTGTCATGAAGTACATGACCAATTCCCTCGGCGGAAGAATTCCGTAATGAGGATAAGGCATTTTTAGCTTGAGAGCTCTAGTTTGTACCCAATGGAGATAAGGCTCCACCGAGATACAGTCCGGTTTTCCTAGAGACTCTCGTCCTTTCTTATGAACATGCTTCCAAGCGTGCACTATTTCCATCTTTAGTGCTCTGTCATTTTCTCCTTCTTTGAAGAAAAGACCTTCCAGATGAACACCCAGTGGGATGTGTCTCATCGGGTATCCAAATTGACGGCGAACCAATACCGGATGGTAGTCGATTCCTCCTTTAGTTCCTATGAGGGGTACGTTGGGGAAGTTTCCACAACGATCAATGATCCTGATTCCCTCATAAATCTTATTACACCAGTCTACATCAGAGTTGATAAGAGACATTATCTTCTGCGACCAACGTAAGGTACTCTTGCAATCCTAAAAAGCAGCAGACTTGGGCAAGTGAGAGATAAACCATTTGTAAAGCCAAAGGTACACAGCATGTGATCTCCCCTCCGCTGTACAAATTCCCCAAGTGTACAGAATGATACGCATCTGCGAGCAAAGTCGGCACAGGATTTCCAATGAGAAAAACCTTAATAGAGTTAATATCGACGAAGTTATTAATGTTAGGAAACAAAAAAACTCGTAGGTGAGCAAGACAAAGATGCTTTCAAAAGCAGTCACGTTTCCTATACTGGTGAAGTACAGGGCTTTCTTTGTCAAGAACTGGGCTGGCAAACCTTGGATGCCACCCTTAGCGGTCATGTGAGTCCTGACCTCAGACTCGTCCAAATGAATTGCTCTTGCAATGGTCTGATTCTTTGGAATTTCTTCCAGTCCAGAAAATGGAGCTCGATCCGTAATGTGTAGATCGATCAGGTGAGAACAGTGATAAACCGGATCATAAAACTGAATGAGCGCATCCATGATTCCCTCAATCACATGGACTCTTAATAGTGGCAGTAAACCTCCGTGCTTGGCTCTGAAAGCCTCTGGGTTAGTGATCATCCTCGCTAACCTTCTCAAATCCTCTAGTTTTGGAACCTTGAAGGTATACGTATGAGTTCTCCTTTTACCGAAATCCATTAGTGCAATCCTTTTCTCTGATATTTGCAAAAACAGTCTTAGTTTAATTTGAAAAACAGAGAGACTAGGAGAGAAGTTTTTTTTCGTTTTAATGCTTTTTAGATGAATGCATGAATGCAGCACACAAAAACATAGGAAAAACATGGGGTCAAAGGGTCGTTGTCATGAAGTCAAGGCTCTACACATCCCCAAAGGTTTATACTAGGGTGATTTTTGTACCTGTACTCATTATCATCAGCTCCTCCCAGGAAAGAAAAACAACAAGCGGATCGCCAGCGAGTTGTAGAGCAATCTTAGAGTAAGTGCCATTCACCGAGAATAGATCACCAGCCTCAAATGAGGGTAGTATCGCGTAACAACTATTTCCGATAGTTTCCGCACTACGAAAGGGTTTGGCTCCTCAACTTCCCAGACTTAACAGCCGGCCCATTGGCTAAGAGAGTGAATGGGTTGCGTTGGTCAGCCTCCACTGAGGTTGATGGTCGACCCCGTCGCCATCACTTATCTTAAGTGTATACTCAGTCTTTCCAAATACGGCATCACCCGCATTCCCATTAGCAGAAAATAAACATGTATAGCAATTAGGAAAAGCAGTATATATATTTGTCCTAAACATCCTAGACCTTTAAAGCTATGAATCTTAAGTTCCTGACAGAAAATGGGTTCCCCGGTGGAAGCCCCCAATCTGTGGTATGCACACAAGTGAAGAGAAGGAAGACCGTGCCTAGATCTAACTTTTACAGGGCCCCACAGTGGGCGCCATTTTTTCTGTTGGCGGCCACCGCCATGAAAATGACTTACCCAAGGTTTAAATTGTAAGAAAGAAAGAACCGGCCCCACGGTGGGCGCCATTTTTCTGTAGCGAGCGATTTTGGACGCGGTTCTTAAGCGCTGGTCGCTCTCTGCGGTTTTGAGCTTAAACTACAGGTCGATTCATTTTTTATCCTATTAAAGCTGATGAAGGAAGGGAAATAGATGTCTCTAATTAACCCTGCTTTGCATACTGAGTTTAAACAGCGGTATGTTAGGTTACGAATGCTATCAATGTGGGGGGCCTTTGTACTGGTTATTTATATTTTCACCAATACTGGTTTTTATCTAGACAGAAGGTTTCTGGCGGGGAACAAGGATTAGGATGATAAGACTGGCATTTTTGAATTACTGCTTTTGATTGATGGAGATATGGGAATTGGGTTTTTTATTTAGTGTGCTCGCTAAGATCTTTTCTTTCGATCTTATGCCTACGTATTCCCGTTTACCGAAACAGGGAAATCAGAGCGTTCGTAGTTCCTCCTATTCTATGGGAGGAAATGGTTGTTTTTAGTGTCTTGTTCAAAGCCCAAGACGTGAAGCGAAAAATATGGTTTGTATCTTGTTCAAAGCCCAAGATGTGAAGCTGAAGGGTCTATTTGTGTCTTGTTCAAAGCCCAAGACGTGAAGCTAAAAGGTCTCAACTTTGGAGAGAACTTGTCATCTCTAAAGAGGGGGTTGTATGTCACAACGGTTTATAAAGGAGAATTACTTTAACCGGGATACGCGGATACTAGTAATGCCATAATTTCCTTTATAGGGGGTTTTAACCTAAAGGAGAAGACTTTTACTCAGTGTAGAGCAATGCTATCTTTCCTTAGGAATTTCTCATGCTAAAAGAGGGACAGTGGCATGGATGTAGATGATCCAGGGGCTTGCAGCTTACAGTGATTAGATGAAGGGAGTTGTTTGATGTTTATTTACTGTGAACGAGGCACAGTTTTGATGCTAAAAGGTTAATTGGATTAACCAATGGTTTTCTTATACAAAGCCTAAGAGGAGGCTATGATGTGTCTCGTACAAAGCCCGAGAGAGAGGCTTAAAATGTTTTTGACTCGATGATGGAGTCTTTTGGTATCTCGTATAAAGCCAGAGATGGAGGCAAAGGATGGTGACTCACCAAGAGAATCTTTTTGTATCTCATACGAAGCCCGAGATGGAGGCAAAAGGGGTAATTGACTCAATGAGGGAGTCTCTTATGTTTGACTCCACTGGGGAGAATCATTGTACAAAGCCCAAGAGGAGGCTATGGTGACTGTTTCAGTTAAGTGACAGATCCAATATACCGATTTTGAAGAGAAAATCAGTTCTTATATGAGCAACACTGTACTCAGGGATTTGATTCAAGGATCCGGGTTATTCCTATTCTTTAAGGAAGCGGGAAATTCGAAGGGTATTGAGACTGTCCGAGTCTACGGGTTTCCTTCTTATTCTTGAAGGGTGCTTGAGAATGTCTTTGAGACTCAAGGAGATTAGACCGTCCAAGTCTAGAGTTTCATCTTTTGTACTATGCTTTTGAGAAACAGTAGTAGACTCTATGAAAGGACGGTTCTATGAAGATGACTAAGTTCTATTCCTATACCTCTAGGAGGTCGTCGGGACAATTTGTACGAAGCCCAAGAGGAGGTGGAATCTTTTAAGAAGCCGAGTGGTCCTTGTACTAAGCCCAAGAGGAGGCTATCATTCCCGGAGGAAGAGATCATTATACGAAGCCTAAGAGGAGGCTGTGAATACTTCTAAGAAGCCGTAGGGTCCTTGTACTAAGCCCAAGAGGAGGCGGGGTTGCTTTTAGGAAGCCTGCAGGTCCTTGTACGATGTCCAAGAGGAGGCCGATACTTTTAAGAAGCCCGTGGGTCCCCAAACCCCGAGAAATTCAAGGCAATGCTATTCACCGAGAATAGATCAAAGTCAGGAAAGTTCGAGAATTTGGAAGAAACTCAAAGATGCCATTCACGGAGAAGACATTCATCTTTGGGAGTAGAGTTTCTTGACAATTCCTAATGAGGACAGCCGAAGAGAAGACTGTATCTGGTGATCCTATTGGGGATCTAGTTGTCTATTTCTACGAATAAATGAAACGGCGTCACCTAGTTCTAGACGTAGTTGCTGGGGAAACTCTAAATATCTATACTATTATTACACAGTTGATATGAGTTTATGAAAGAAGACTTACAGTGAAACAGCCCCACAATACAGTTATATGTATATGAAAGCAATAAATGAAAGCAATAACCACTTACTCGGTTGTAGAGCTTCCATGCTGTTTGGTTAGTTATTCAACAAAGAAAGATTGAAAATAACAGTATATTCAAAATCAAAGGAGAAAGTGCTTTGAAAAAGAAAGATTTGGGGCTTATAGCTCAAGGAGAGGCCCAGGGTTTTATCAGTGAGCGCACTGTTTGAATTTGTACAGAGGGACTTATACAAGTGACTGAGGCCCAAAAAGGTTTTCTGTACAAAGGGATGGGTCTTACACTCTCTCAAGAGGCCCAAAAAGTTTAAGGAAAAAGAGTGGGGCTTATAACACGAGGGTAGGCCCTATTGATTTTTCGTTTAAAATGGCGATCGCGCCGAGGTTTTCTTTTAACGCAGAGGGACTTATACAATAAGTGATGCCCAAAAGGTTTTTGGTTAAAAGGGGATTGGGTCTTACACTCTATTAGAGGCCCAAAGTGTTTTGAATGGGTCTTATAGCTCGAGGAGAGGCCCAAGGTTATTTTGAAAGGCGACGATCGCGCCGTTTGTTTTTTACGGTATCGGGACTTATACAATACACTGAGGCCCAAAATGTTTTGGTCAAAAAAAAGGATTGGGTCTTACACTCTATTAGAGGCCCAAAGTGTTTTGAAAATGATTTATGAGGGTTGAATTAATTCAAAACCCTAATTTGTTTTCAAAATGTATTTTTAATTGAATAAAAATTCAATTAAAAGGATCAATGTTTGTTAAATATGTGAAAACAAATTATGATCTTGGATCAATGTTCCAAAAAATCATGTTTCTTCCTACAAAATGATTGAAATCAAATTAGGGTTAGAAAACAAAGGGAGAAAAAATATTTTAAATGCTAAAAACACATAAAACATTAATTCTTTGCAAAAATATCAAATATATGAAATAAATAATATTTTTGGGATTTTTTGGGAAAATAAAATATTTTAACATTTTTGTGAATTATTAAAAAAAGAATCAACTCAAAATCATTAAAACTCAGAGAGAAATTAATTTTTGAATCAATTAAACAAAATCACAAAATTCAAATATTTGAATTATTCAAAAATGGCGCCAAGAACAAGGGCAAGAACGCGCGCGTTTTTCAGTTTGCCCAGATTTGCATTTTCCATCCAATCTCACTGAATACGTACTCATATCATGCAATCCACATATCATTATGCTCGTCTCAACCTCACGATCATGTCTATAACACTTAATTTCATTTAAATTAAACATAAAACACGAAATCACGAAGAAACCTCAAGAACCCTAATTTCTGCATGAAGGCTAGGATTTTTTATACACGATTCAAACAATGCAATTAATTGAGGGAAAACATTCCATGCATGATTATGAACATATGGCCAAATTATTGTGCGAGGAAATATGCATAGATTGAGAGATGACCAAGTATATGCTTACCTCTAAGCCGTGACAGCAAGTGCAATGTGATTTTTGATTTGGAGGTGTTACAGATGAGTGGTGATGATCTGAACAGCTTCCCTACACCCTATGGAGTGTGTTTGAATGGTTGGACTTGATTGAAATTGCCTGGATCAATTTGTGGCACCTCAGCTGCAACTTGATTGAAAATTTGAGCAACCAGCTGGTGATTTTGTGAAATTGGTGTTTCAGAAGTGATTTAAGTGTTTGATCAGCTCATATGTGATGTATGTGAGGTGTGTGAGTGATTGGTTTGATTGGAAAAGCTCTCAAACTCAAAACCCGATAGTGACTTGCCTTAGAAGGCAAAATTGAAGTGAAAGAAGAGATTTTGAGGAAAGCATCTGTTTGATGGCTTTGGTGTACTAAAACTGATCACAATTGAGCTCTATTTATAGTAGAGCAAGTTTGTTTTGCAAGGAATAGTGAATGGCAGCTGGTAAGTAGGTTTGGCCAATGTTGTCCAATGGAAATGCAAGTCTTCTCTAGCCATTGACTAGAGGTTAGGGCACAGAGCTTTGGTTCCCTTGGTCTTGGATAAGTCTTGACTGATTTCAGATGAGAATGGCTCAGTCCATACCACCTTGATGCTTCCATTGAATGCTTCAATCCAAATTTGAAGTCTTGTCCCTATTTTGGCCATTCTAGGTTCAACATGCTATTTCTTGTTCCATGGACTTTGGAGGCCTGGCTCAGTGATTGTCCCCTTTAGATTCAATCCTCAGATGTGTCCAAGTGGATAGGAGAATTTGAATTTGGCTGATTTTGGCAAATCGAGCCAAAATGCAAAATCTGCCTTGCCTTTGACAGATTTCAGCAAGGCAACTTGACAATGTCATATCTCATGGGGTAAGTTGAATTTGTCAATGTTCTTGGCCATTTTGGAAAGCCCTTACATGATACAACAACTGTTTGAACATATTTGGTTTTGATCTCTTTTGATTCCAAGTGAAAAATCCCTCTACATTTGGCAAAAAGTGAAGCAAAATCTGACTTAGTGAAATTTTCACTAAGTGTTGGAACAAAGTGTGATTTCTTGATTTTGATCACTCCATAACTCAAAATCCTTAATGAATTGGACTTAGGTCTAGTTGAAGTTTTTGTAGAGGGTAATGAGGGCTACAAATCCATCTTTGGATGAGAAAAAATGGCCATGTGGTTTAGGAGTTATGATCCTCCAAAGTTGGTACCCTTGCCACTTTATTTTTAACTTAGAAAATTTTCTAAGTTTTTATGGTTACCCCTTTTACAAGTTATCCAACTTTTCTTGATTTTTATTGATGAATGATGATTCAAATCATACATAAACATCATTTTAGGGTTAAAAAACCATTTTGAGGAAAAAATCTCAAAAAGTCAAAGTTGACTTTTGTGCACAGTTGACTTTTTATCAGATGAATTCCAAACTGTGCAATTCTTTAGGAAATCATGTCCTTAACCTAAATCAAACTTGATGGACATGTTCCAAGGGTGTCATTGGGTATATTGAGGCATGTCCTAGGGTTTGGGAGCATGTCCTGGTCACAAGTCAAAGTTACAGTTGACTTTTTCCTTAAAACCCTAATTGTGGTGCAGATGAAATTGAGACTTGTTGCTCAAGCTTCTTGGATTAATCAATTGTTCCAAATGGATCAATATGGTTCATTAGAGACCCTCAAACCCTCTCTTGAGGTCTTGGCTCATGATTTGTCCCAAAAGTCAACTTAGGGGTGAATTAGGTCAAGAAACCCAAATTCCTGATTTTTGATGTATGCATCCCCTGAGGTCAAATTGACTTGATGCTTGGGTCCATGAGGTTCCATGGAGCACATTAGGTTGTGTTTTGGATCTTTGGCTTGTTTCCAGATGAAATTTTTCATTTGGAGGCCCTGGTCGACCAAAACCCTAATTTGGTGACACTGGCGATCCTGAGACTTGATCCACCTAGAAGGGAGCAGCCTTGTGCTTAATCCTTGAAGTGGGAGTCCTTTTGATCCATTGTGGATGTTTTAGAGGTTAGACAAGTTGAAGATCATGTCATTCCTTGATTGATCCTTTGTCTAAGGCTCTAAGAGGGCTTAAAACCCTAATTTTGATTGTAGTGAATGCTCAACAACCCTTGAGGCATTTGGTGATGCATGATGGTTCATCCATATTGTGATGATGATTGACACAATGATGGGAATCTTAGTGGTCAAAATTTAGGGTATGACAGCATGTATCAGAGCAAAGATGAACACTTCAGTCAAGCCTTATCCTTGAATCAAAGAACCATAAGCCCGTGCTCTAATCTCAAGTCAATGGCTAGAGGAGACTTGAGATTCCATTTGATCCACATTGGCCAAAGGCCTGCTGTAGTTGCCATTCCCTATTCCTTGCAAAACAAACTTGACACACTATAAATAGACCTCATTTCTGATTAGTTTGAGTACACCAAAGGCCTATAACACTTGCCTTTCTCAAAATCACACTTTCACTCCAAATTTGCCTTCTAAAGCAAGTCACTATCGGGTTTTGAGTTTGAGAACAATTCCAACCAAACCAATCACACACACACCTCATAAACATCATATAGAAGTGGTCCAAACACTTAAACAACATCTGGAACACCAGATACTCAAAATCACCAGCCATCTGCACAAGCCTTTGACAGATTTGCATATGAGGGGCCAAATCAAGTTCCAGCTCAATTTAATCCACTCCAATCATTCAGACACACTCCATAGCACCTAGGGAAGTTGTCCACATCATTGGAACCAAGCTGTAACACCTCTAACTCAAAACACGATCTCCAGCTGCAAGAGGTAAGCCTCAACTTGGTCATCTCATGATTCATGCATATTTCCTCGCACAATAATTTTGCCATATGTTAATAATCATGTATGGAATGTTTCCCCTCAATTAATTGCTTTGTATGAATCGTGTGTGGAATTTCTGAGCCTTCATGCATAATTTAGGGTTCTTGAGGTTTCTCTTTGATTTCTTATTCCTTGCTTAAAATAAATGAAATTAAAGACCATCGACATGATCGTGAGGTGAAAACGAGTAGATTGATATGTGGATTGTGTGATTTCATCAAGTATTCAGTGAGATTGGTGAGAAAATCAAATCTGGGCAAAACTCAGAACACGCGCGTGTTCTTGGGTGTTCTTGGCGCCCTTTTTCAAAAATTCAAATATTTGAATTTTGTGATTTTATTTAATTGATTCAAAAATTAATTTCTCTCTGAATTTTAATGATTTTGAGTTGATTCTTTTTTTAATAATTCACAAAAATGTTAAAATAATTTATTTTACAAAAATTTCCTAAAAATATTATTAATTTAATATACTTGATATTTTTTCAAAGAATTAATTTTTATTTGTTTTTTAACATATAAAATATTTTTTTTCTTTTTGATTTTCCAAACTTAAATGGTTTTCAATCATTTTGTGGATAAAAACATGATTTTTGAAACATTGATCCAAGATCACCACTCATTTTTCACATGTTTTCAATAATTTTTATTAATTTTTAAACAAAATTAATTCCATTTTTAGACAAAATTAGGGTTTTGATTAATTCCACCCTCATCAATATTTTTCAAACACTCATGGGCCTCTTGATAGAGTGTAAGTCTCATCCCTTTGTAAATAAACAATTTTGGGCCTCACACATTGTATAGGTCCCTCTGTATATTTTCAAAAGTTCGGCGCGATCGTCGCCTTTTTAACAAAATCAACTGGGCTTCTCCTTGAGCTATAAGACCCATATTTATTCATTTTCAAACTCTTTGGGCCTCTAATAGAGTGTAAGACCTAATCCATTTTTTAACCAAAACCTTTTTGGGCCTCAGACATTGTATAAGTCCCTCTGCGTTAAAAAATCTCGGTGCGATCGCCATTTTCAAACAAGAAGGTCATTCGGGCCTACCCTCGTGTTGTAAGTCCCATTTCTTTTCTTTCAAAACACCTTTTGGGCTTCTCCTTGAGTTGTAAGACCCAACCCTTGTTGTACATAAACCTTTTTGGGCCTCAGTCGTTGTATAACTCCCGAGATGATATTCAAAACAACGGTGCGATCACTATTAAACCTTGGGTCTCTCTTGGAGTATAAGACCCACCAATCTTTTTAAAACAATTCCCTTTTGATTTAGATTCAAATATATGTATTGTTATCAAAACTTTCTTTAATTTCTTTGAACAACTAACAAAACAGCATGGAAGCTGGTTCACCTATAAGTTTTTATCGGCTTTCATTTACTCGCTTTCATATATATAACTGTATTGTGAGAAGCTGCGCATGGTTAGTCTTCTTTCATACCTTTTTTAAATACTTGTCATATATCAACTGTATATATACTAGTATAGTTGTTTAGAGTTTTCCCCGACAACTAGGTCTAGAACTAGGTAAAGCCCTGTTGGTCACTCTTAAAATACAAACAAAACTAGATCCCCATAGGATCTCCAGATACAGTCTTGCCTTCTCTTGGGCTTAAACAATATAGAACAAAGAGAAAGGCAGTATTCTCGGTGAACCTTTTCTCAGACTGTCACCCCTAGAAATTGTCAAAGAAATTCTACTCCCCGGAGTTGATCTATTCTCCGTGAATGGCATCTCTTGAATTTCTTCAAATCACAGAACTTTCACTAAATGATCTATTCTCTGTGAATAGTATTTCTTGAACTTTTCTTGGTTTGGGACCCACGGGCTTCCTACAAGCATCCCCGCCTCCTCTTGGGCTTTGTACAAGGACCCTCCGGCTTCTTAGAAGTTCTCATGCCTTCTCTTGGGTTTAATACAAGGACCCTGACGACCTCTTAAAGGTATAAGACATAACTTAGTCATCCCTTGCTAGAGCAGTCTTTCCATTGTCAAACCTCAGGCCACTTTAGGGTGGATTCTCATCCCTTAAATGCCCGTGCCTCCTCTTGGGCATCATACAAAAGATAAAACTCTTCCACACCCATAGACTTAGACAGTCTACTCCCCTCGAGCCTCAAAGACATTCTCAAGTTCCTTACAACTATAGGAAGAAACCCCGGGCTCTCTGGATCAATCTCCAGCAAAAACCCAGCCTCTCTCTTGAGAGTTCCCCAACCAGGGTCAACTTATCTCAAATTAGAACCTCAAGGCATCTGATATCTCAACTCTTCTGCAATACTCAACAAGAGTTGATTCCCCACTTGGACCTGCCTATAAAACAATGTTATGTGATTTGAATCATCATTCATCAAGAAAATTCAAAGAAAGTGGGTTAACTTGCAAAAGGGGTAACCATAAAAACTTAGAATTTTTCTAAGTTATGGAACAAAATGGCTAGGGTACCATCTTCCAAGGACCATAACTTGAGATCCAAGCAACCATTTTGGATGGTCCAAAGCTGGATTTGTAGATCTCATGGCATACTTTAAAAGTGTCAACTACAACTCATTCCAATTCCTCATGGATTTTTGGTTATGGGGTGATCAAAATGGCTGAAAACACAAAAGTGACATTTTTCCAACACTTAGTGAAATTTTCACTAAGTCAGAATCTGCCTTATTTTTTCCCAAATGTAGAGGAATTTTTTATTGTAATTCAAGTTGTATCAAAACCAAAGTTGGACATCATGTTGAAATAGGATATATCAGCTTTCCAAAATGTCCAAGAACTCCATCAAATTCCATCTGAGCTAGAAGATATGATGGCTGCAATATGCCTTCATGCAAACTGTCTTGCAAGACAGATTTGTGCATTATGGCTTAATTTGATCAAATTGTGCAACTCCAAGCATGGTTATCCATCTGCACACCTCAGGGGGGAACAAACAAGGGATAAGCACTGATCTACAAGCCTCCAAAGTCCCCAAATCTACAATAGCCATGCCAAACCTAAAAAGCCTAAAGGAGGCAAAGACTCCAATTTTTTTTTTGGAAAATTTAGTGGATGCTTAGAGGTGGCATGTAACAGAGCAAAGATGAACACTTCAGTCAAGCCTTATCCTTGAATCAAAGAACCATAAGCCCGTGCTCTAATCTCAAGTCAATGGCTAGAGGAGACTTGAGATTCCATTTGATCCACATTGGCCAAAGGCCTGTTGTAGTTGCCATTCCCTATTCCTTGCAAAACAAACTTGACACACTATAAATAGACCTCATTTCTGATTAGTTTGAGTACACCAAAGGCCTATAACACTTGCCTTTCTCAAAATCACACTTTCACTCCAAATTTGCCTTCTAAAGCAAGTCACTATCGGGTTTTGAGTTTGAGAACAATTCCAACCAAACCAATCACACACACACCTCATAAACATCATATAGGAGTGATCTAAACACTTAAACAACATCTGGAACACCAGATGCTCAAAATCACCAGCCATCTGCACAAGCCTTTGACAGATTTGCATATGAGAGGCCAAATCAAGTTCCAGCTCAATTCAATCTACTCCAATCATTCAGACACACTACATAGCACCTAGGGAAGTTGTCCACATCATTGGAACCAAGCTGTAACACCTCTAACTCAAAACACGATCACCAGCTGCAAGAGGTAAGCCTCAACTTGGTCATCTCATGATTCATGCATATTTCCTCGCACAATAATTTTGCCATATGTTAATAATCATGTATGGAATGTTTCCCCTCAATTAATTGCTTTGTATGAATCGTATGTGGAATTTCTGAGCCTTCATGCAGAATTTAGGGTTCTTGAGGTTTCTCTTTGATTTCTTATTCCATGCTTAAAATAAACGAAATTAAAGACCATAGACATGACCGTGAGGTGAAAACGAGTAGATTGATATGTGGATTGTGTGATTTCATCAAGTATTCAGTGAGATTGGTGAGAAAATGCAAATCTGGGCAAAACTCAGAACACGCGCGTGTTCTTGGGTGTTCTTGGCGCCCTTTTTCAAAAATTCAAATATTTGAATTTTGTGATTTTATTTAATTGATTCAAAAATTAATTTCTCTCTGAATTTTAATGATTTTGAGTTGATTCTTTTTTTAATAATTCACAAAAATGTTAAAATAATTTATTTTACAAAAATTTCCTAAAAATATTATTAATTTAATATACTTGATATTTTTTCAAAGAATTAATTTTTATTTGTTTTTCAACATTTAAAATATTTTTTTCCTTCTTGATTTTCCAAACTTAAATGGTTTTCAATCATTTTGTGGATAAAAACATGATTTTTGAAACATTGATCCAAGATCACCACTCATTTTTCACATGTTTTCAATAATTTTTATTAATTTTTAAACAAAATTAATTCCATTTTTAGACAAAATTAGGGTTTTGATTAATTCCACCCTCATCAATATTTTTCAAACACTCATGGGCCTCTTGATAGAGTGTAAGTCTCATCCCTTTGTAAATAAACAATTTTGGGCCTCACACATTGTATAGGTCCCTCTGTATATTTTCAAAAGTTCGGCGCGATCGTCGCCTTTTTAACAAAATCAACTGGGCTTCTCCTTGAGCTATAAGACCCATCTTTATTCATTTTCAAACTCTTTGGGCCTCTAATAGAGTGTAAGACCCAATTTGTTTTTTAACCAAAACCTTTTTGGGCCTCAGACATTGTATAAGTCCCTCTGCGTTAAAAAATCTCGGCGCGATCGCCATTTTCAAACAAGAAAGTCATTCGGGCCTACCCTCGTGTTGTAAGTCCCATTTCTTTTCTTTCAAAACACCTTTTGGGCTTCTCCTTGAGTTGTAAGACCCAACCCTTGTTGTACATAGAAATTGGTAACGACCGCGATCCTTAAAGGAAAAGGAAAAGGGTAATTTAAAGGAAAAGGGCTACATTGAAACATAACGACCGCGATCCTTCTACCAACTTTGAATTCTGGACATCCTGAGCTTCCGTCGAAGATGACCTTGGCTGGAGTTTTCTTGACTGATGGCATTACTGCTGCTGAGGCATTTGCCCCTTTGTTGGACGTAGTTACTTGCCATTATCCCTAACTTTTGCCTGGATTGTACTTTTGAGATTTCCAATCCATCGGGATTATTTTTTATTATGTCTCTAATTTTTGCCTGGACCGCCCTTTCGGGTTTTCAATCCACCGAGACGTTTTTTTTTATATTTAGGCGAAGTATTTCTTGACTACATCAACATTCGTGGGGTAGGCAAATTCCTCTCCATCCATGGTTGCGAGTCTTAAGGCGCCGCCTGAGAAAGCTTTCTTGACCACATAGGGGCCGTCCTAATTCAGAGTCCATTTGCCTCGGGAATCAGTGAGGAATGATTGTATCTGCTTGAGCACGAGGTCTCCTTTCCTGAAGACGCGAGGTCGAACCTTTTTGTCAAACGCCTTCTTCATCCTTTGCTGATACAACTGACCATGGCATAAAGCCGTTATTCATTTTTCTTCGATCAGATTCAGTTCGTCCTGCCGATTTTGACACCATTCAGCTTCTGTTAACTTAGCTTCCATCAATACCCGAATTGATGGGATCTCTACTTCTATGGGGAGCACTGCTTCCATGCCATATACTAGAGAGAAAGGGGTTGCCCCTGTTGAAGTACGGACAAATGTGCGATAACCGTGAAGAGCAAAGGGTAGCATTTTGTGCCAGTCTTTGTAGGTTACAACCATCTTCTGAACAATCTTCTTGATGTTCTTGTTAGTCGCTTCTACCGCTCTGTTCATCTTGGTTTGGTGGGAAGACGAGTTATGGTGTTTGATCTTGAACTCGGCGCACAACTCCTTCATCATTTTATTGTTCAAGTTGGATCCATTATCTGTAATGATCTGGCTAGGAACACCATAACGGCAGATGAGATTATTTTTGATAAAGCGGACCATGACTTGTCGGGTTACATTAGCGTATGACACTGCTTCGACCCACTTGGTGAAGTAATCAATGGCTACCAGGATGAACCGATGTCCGTTTGAAGCTTTGGGTTTAATCATGCCAATCATGTCGATTCCCCATATGGAAAAAGGCCATAGGGAAGAGAGAACTTTGAGATGTGTTGGCGGTACATGGATTTTGTTTGAGTATATCTAACACTTGTGACATCTCCTCATGTACTTGTAGCAGTCGGATTCCATGGTCAACCAGTAGTACCCTGCTCTTAGAATTTTTCTCGCCATTGTGTGTCTGTTGGCATGAGTGCCAAAGGATCCTTCGTGAACTTATTTTATCAGCATGTTTGCTTCTGGTCTGTCTACACATCGAAGCAAAACCATGTCGAAATTTCTCTTATAGAGTGTATCACCGCTCAGGAAGAAGTTGCCAGCCAGGCTTCTGAGGGTCTTTCTGTCTTTTTTGGATGCCCCAGGTGGGTACTCTCGTTTCTGAACGAAGCATTTGATATCGTGATACCAAGGTTTATCGTCTGTGACTGCTTCGATCGTGAAGATGTAAGCGGGCCTTTCAAGGCGCATTATGTAAATCTTAGGTATGTCATTCCATTGACCTACACTAATCATGGAGGAGAGTGTGGTTAGTGCATCAGCCATGTGATTCTCTTCACGAGGGATATGATGAAACTCGATTCTGTTGAAGAATGGTAACAACCTTCTCGCATAGTCTTTGTAAGGAATCAGTCCTGATTGGTATGTATTCCAATCTCCTTTGATCTGATTGATAACCAGGGCTGAGTCGCCATATACATCCAAGTTCTTGATTCTCAAGTCGATCGCTTCTTCGAGACCCATGATACAAGCTTCGTATTCAGCCTCGTTGTTTGTACACTTGAATGTCAGTCGGGCAGTGAAAGGAATGTGGGTACCCTGAGGTGTTATGATGATTTCCCCAATTCTGTTTCCATA
The DNA here is from genome assembly GCA_022829125.1 of Lathyrus tuberosus. Taxonomy (NCBI): domain Eukaryota; kingdom Viridiplantae; phylum Streptophyta; class Magnoliopsida; order Fabales; family Fabaceae; genus Lathyrus; species Lathyrus tuberosus. Next base: position 17,454,238 of record JALAZF010000016.1, read on the forward strand.
AGTGTTGACAGCTCCGTCAAAGATAAATCCCCATTGGGAACCTGGTTTTGGCCCTTCACTAGGTTGCGGTTCATCAAAATCTTTCATCTTTAAGTACATGACATCTTCGTCTAGGAAGTCAAATTCGACTGATTCTTGATCGTCAATCGGTTGATGAGCCAAATGATCGGCTAAAACACTTCCTTTAACGGCTTTCTGAGCATGGTATTCTATGTCATATTCTGATAGCAACATCTGCCAACGGGCAATTCTTCCCGTGAGAGCAGGCTTTTCAAAGACGTACTTGATTGGATCCATTTCGGAGATTAACCAAGTAGTGTGACGAATCATATACTAGCGAAGACGTTTGGCTGCCCAAGCCAAAGCACAAAAATTTTTCTCAAGCATGGTGTCCCGAGTCTCGCAGTCGGTGAATTTCTTGCTCAAATAGTAGATGGCAGACTCTTTCCTTTTGGTTTCGTCTTGTTGTCCAAGTACACACCCATTGAGTCTTCCAAGACTGTTAGGTATATAACCAGTGGTCTTCCTTCCACTAGAGGTGATAGAATCGGTGGGTTCAACAGGTATTCCTTGATACTGTCAAAGGCGGTTTGACAGTCTTCTATCCAAACGCAGTCCTGATTCTTTTTGAGTAATTTGAAGATCGACGCACATGTCGCGGTCATGAGGAATATAAATCTGGAAATGTAGTTCAGACGTCCCGAAAATCCTCGGACTTGTTTCTCAGTCTTTGGAGAAGGCATTTCTTGAATGGCCTTGACCTTGTCAGGACCAACCTTAATTCCTTTCTGGCTGACGATGAACCCTAAAAGTTTCCTTGATCGGACACCGAATGTGCATTTGTTGGGATTCAAGCGGAGTTTGTACTTTCTCAACCGCTCGAATATCTTTGACAGGTGGGCCACGTGCTCCTCCTCTGTTTTAGATTTGGCAATCATATCATCGACATATACCTCAATTTCTTTGTGTATCATGTCATGAAACAGAGTAGTCATGGCCCTTTTATAGGTTGCCCCGGCGTTCTTCAAACCGAACGGCATCACCTTGTAACAAACGGTGCCCCATGGGGTGATGAATGGAGTTTTCTCCATATCTTCCGGCGCCATTTTGATTTGATTATAGCCTGAGAATCCATCCATGAAGGAGAAGACTTTGAACTTTGTTGTACTGTCTACCAGCATGTCTATGTGTGAAGGGAAAATCGTCCTTTGGACTGGCCTTGGTCAGATCCCTGTAGTCTACACACATTCTAACTTTTCCGTCCTTTTTCGAAACTGGCACTGTGTTGGCTAGCCATTGAGGATATTCTGATGTAGCGAGGAAACCCGCGTCAATCTGTTTCTGCACTTCCTCTTTAATTTTGATGGCCATGTCTGGATGAGTCCGTCTCAACCTTTTCTTTACTGGCGGATATTCTGACCTTAACGGTAGATGATATTCCACGATGCTGGTATCCAACCCTGGCATATCCTGATAGGACCAAGCGAATACATCGGGAAATTCTTTGAGAAGCTTTATCAAACTTTCTTTGGCGGTCGGACTGAGTAGTGCCCTAATCTTGACTTCTTTTCTCTCTTCTTCTGAAACCAAGTTGACCGTTTCCAACGGCTCTTTGTGAGGTTCAATGGACCTTTCCTCTTGTCTGAGTAATCGGCAGATCTCCTCTGGAATTTCTTCATCATTTTCTTCTTCAGCCTCAAATACCGGGAATTCAATGTTGGGAGAAGGCATTGGATCGTATGTTTCAATGGGGTTTAAAACAAGCAATCTGCATGATGTGATGATTTATTTTTAGAAGAGATAGAGAGAATGCAAGAGTGTGTGCAGTGTAATTTCTTAAAACTTCTTATTTTTATTATTTGAGTTGTTTTTAGGATTACCATTTTCTGAAAAAGCGAAAAGAGAAAACAGCAATAAATGCGGAAATTATAGAAGGACGTTATTTTATTTATGATTTTGTCGATTCTTGAAATTACAGCCCTATAAAACAAAGCTCTGTCTCTTTGGACGAAGCGAAGAGGTACATTTATAGAAAGTGAGCCCTATCAAAACATCTGTTTCACCTGTGCAGGGTGAAAGGTTAAGATAAAGACGACAATTACTTAGACTCATGAATAACTTTCGGAATGTTGACAGCAACCCATTGGCGGCGAACTCCTCGGTGAATCACAAATTCTGGTACCTTCTTTCTCGGCTTGTCTTCAAAAATAACGCTGATTTCTGGTGGAGCAGGATCATTGGAATCTGTCTCCCAAGCAGAGTTGTCGTAGGAGGATTCTTCTGTTGTATTTTGCACAGTGTTGGCACTCTCAGGTAAATCTCCCCATCCAGTTGGTTGGATGTCTTCGAGCCTGATATGAGAGCTTTCGGGAGCGGTGTACTTGACCATGAAGTCGAATTTGGCACTCGGTTATCCTAATGTGTCCCACATTTCTTTGGGAATAGAGGAATTATCCCTCTCGTTAACGTTGACCTCGGGAAAGGCGTAGTTGATGAACTCTAGTCCGACAAGCTTTGCAAATTCATCGTCGTGCTGGATATTTTCTGAATGCCCTGAGTGTTGATCCCATGACATGGTGGGGACGCAGGTATTCTTCTCAATGATGCTCAGTTGATATGCATCGTTTGGCTGACTCTCTTGCCTCGAGTCTCCTGGGTACGGCTGCCACATAGGCAGGCCATCCATTAGGCCATAATAGTCATGGTCAAAGTTGTCTTTCATCAGAGTGTCTTCCTCTAACGAGTTGGGTAGAGCACGGCATCCTTCCAGATCACAATCTCTGTACATCATCTTGACATCCGATCTTGGTATAAATCTCGGACTTTGTGCGGGAAAACAAAATGGCGTAGGCACCTCTTCCTGAGACATATAACCATCCTCGTTAAGATAGGACTTCCATTCTTCATCTGTATCGGAGGAATCTCCCTCGTTGATGGTATGTACTTCTTGAGACACTAGGTGAAGGAAACCTCCACTAGGGAAGAAATTCTGAATGGGAGGAAGACTTTCATCGTTAGTAGCTGTCTAAGTACAGTTTTAAGAAAAACCAAGACCTTTCTCGCCTTGTTATCAGTAGGAATGATAAGCTGTCCCCATCCCTTTTGTATTATTATTTTTTATTACTTCGAGAGCGTCTTTGTATGAGGAAATCGACGATCCTCTTTCTGATTGGTTGTCATTGCTCACCGGAAGTGCTTGGAACTGGGTTCCTACAACCTCCTATGGTTCTACATAAGTGGACGATGATAAGTTACTCATGATTAAGGCTTGCTCTCCGCATACTGTGACGAGTTGGTCATTTTTGTCGAACTTCAGCTTCTGGTGAAGTGTCGAAGTGACTGCCTCAGCCTCGTGTATCCAAGGTCTTCCTAACAAATAGTTGTATGCTGCCCGGATATCCATGAACTGGAAAGTGACTTGGAAAGTGTGAGGACCGATAGTTATGGGAAGGCCGACTTCGCCAATAACCGTTTTTCAGGACCCGTCAAATGCTTTGATGATGACCTCACTGCCTCTCATAGGAGATCCTTAGAATGATAGTTGAATTAGAGTGGAATTTGGCATCACTTTTACATCTGATCTGGTGTCTACCAGTACGCCGGCTAAAGCATCGTCCTGTCAGTTGACTATAATATTGAGTGCCATGTTATGACTTGGGCCCTCTTCCGGCAGTTCCTCATCACTAAATACCAAGTTGCTGTAGGAAGTGATGTTGGAGATAATGTTGTCAAATTATCTTATTGACACATCTCGTTCCACAAAGGCCTGCTCTAAGACTTTCTATAGAGCTTCCATGTGAGCTTCGGAACTGAGTAAAACAGATAGCACTGAGATTTTTAAAGGAGTTTGCAACAGTTGATCCACAATGTTGTATTCACTCTTTTGGATGAGCTTCAGCATCTCATCGTTGTTCTTTGAAAGGTCGAGATCACTAGATTGACCAACTGGTTGATTAGGAACTTCTGCTTGAGGTTCCTTTTCTCTGGTAGGTTCTCCAACTCCTCGGTTGAAGATTCGACCGCTCCGTGTTACTCGACTGATGTCTGCAATATTCACGACGGAGGGTAATGGAATTTCCTTTCCATTCTCAATTTTTGTTGCACCATATTTCTAAGGGATGGCCTTAGTTGATTCATACGGTAGCGGTCCCGGCAGATAGATAACTACAGGAGCCTTCTGATTCTTCTGACCATTGTAAGTAATTTCAATCAGTTCTGGTTGGGAACATTCGATTCGTCAAGTAAAGGGATGATGGTACAAACATCCTTGGTCCTCTTATGATCAGAGATTATGACAACGTCCTTGATTTGATCAGCAAAATAGTCGGGCATCAAGTTGATTAACCCAAAATTTGGACACGGTCGAATCTCTTTGTGGTCCAACTGACTCTGAAGGGTTGCTCACACGAGGTAACATCCTTGATTATCTTCAGAGCAAACTCTACAGCGTTCATAGCTATGTGGTGACACCTGGCTACGTCTGCTCTGTATGTAGTGTAACCTCACTAGATCTGTTTCCATTGATCGAACATCCTGACTTTGATGCCTAGTAGGGTTCCCGTCACTCATACTGACTTGTTGTGTGTCTTCATCTAGATAGATCGGAAGCCATCAGTGGTTTAACAAGTGTTGCGAAGTTCTTTGAACGAGAGCGCATCCTTGGTCGCTCTCACGACATCCCTTACAGTTTTGATAATTATGCGAAGTCAGAAAATCGAGCTGGACTTGCTTAGCATGTAACTCCACCAAGCTAGTATTCATCAAGCGATTATCAAAGATTTGAATCATATTCACTTGACACTGATTTCTATCGCGGTAATCCTGAATCCATCCAAGATCCATCTGATGCTGGAGGGCCTCTTGTACAAAAGAGCATCCTTGATCGTTTATTGAGCAGATTGAACAGGAATCGTAATCATGTCGTGGGATATTATGATGTTGGCTTTGCCTTGAGTGCATTTCCACCAAGTTGACATTCATTGCACGGATGTCATGGTTTTGAATGATGTTGGAATTTGTATAAGTCATGTTGACTTCACAAATTCGGTGATCTTGGATCCATCCGAGATCCATCTGTTCCTGTAGAGCTGATTGCACCACAGAACATCCTTGATTGTTCTTAGAGCATATATTACACTGATGATAGTTATGAGATGGTACATGACCATATCTGCTCTGTCTGCAATGCATCTTGACTAGGTTGGTTCCCAATAAGAGTACATCATGAATTTGATAGTTATGGTTAGACTCTTCCTCTATCAAATTTATCGCAGCTTTCTCGTGTTGAGGCAACGGGTTCGTCTGAACATTTGGATTTGTATCCTTGAAGGATAGGACCCCGCTCCTGACAAGCTTCTGTACGTCGGATTTGAAGCTAAGATAGTTTTCAATGTTGTGCCCCGGTCCTCCTTGATTGTAAGGGCAAGTTTGATCCGCTTTGAGGAGGGGGTGCTACTTTCTGATTTCTTATTTATCCCGTGAAGCTGAAAGGGAAAGGGAAGCTATCTAAAACTAACCTTGCACGCGATTGTTTAACAAACGCTTAAAAGAGATTGGGGGGTCCGGGGTCAGGTTATACAATGGGGAGTTGTCAATTACCCATCCTATATGTGGTTATCCACGGGATATTAGCTTTAGGTCTCGCTTTGTAATTGATATTGTTTATCTGTTAATAGGTTGGGAAAGTTTCTTGGGAAGTATGAGTGAGTGAGTGAGTTTTTGTTGATGTTCGGGTGTTTCCGATGTTTTTGGTAAGGTACTAAACCTATGTTTTGATTGATGTGTGAAGGTACTGGACCTAGGGTTTTTGATTGGTATGCTCGCTAAGATTTCGCAATCTTATGCCTACGTATTCCTGTTTAAACGAAACAGGGAAATCAGAGCAATCGTAGTTCCTTCTATTCTAAGGGAGGAAAAGATGTTTTGTGTCTTGTTCAAAGCCCAAGATTGAAGCTAACAGGTTTTGTCTGAGAGAGAATTTGTCATCTCTAAAGAAGGATTGTTGATTTTTTTGTGCCTTAATCGAAGCCCAAGGTTGAAGCTAAAAGGTTAATTGACTCCGCTAGGGGATTTCTTTATACAAAGCCTAAGAGGAGGCTGGAAGTGACCGACTCAACAAGAGAGTGTATATATTGGTGTCTTGTACAAGGCCCAAAAATGAGGCAAAAAAGAGACTGACTCTTTGGGGATATCATTATACCAAGCCTAAGAGGAGGCTAGGAGTTTGACTTTTCCGGGGAAAAATGTTCTATTTGTCTTGTACAAAGCCCAAGATTGAGGCTAAAAGGATTTTGACTCCGCCAGGGAGGTTTGTATATGTCTTGTACAAGGCCAAGATTGAGGCTGAAATGGGAAATTTAATTGACTCTGGTGAGGAAGTTTTATGTGTCTTGTACAAAGCCCAAGTTTGAGGTTGAAATGAGTTTGACTCTGTTTGGGAAATCATTCCTCGAAGCCTACAAGAAGGCTGGGAGGAAATGACTCGGCTGGGGAAGATATTTTTCCCTAGTTTAAGAGAGGGAGATTTGTGTATTGTACAAAGCCCAAGATTGAGGCTAAAGGGTTTTGACTCAACAAGAGAGTGTTTTTATCTGTCCTGTACCAAGCCTAGGATGAAGGCTTAAAAGCTGACTCAACAAGAGAGTCTAAAAAGGTGATTGACTCAACAAAAGAGTCTGAAAAGTGAGTGACTCAACAAGAGAGTCTGGAAAAGTGATGGACCCAACAAGAGAGTCTGAAAAGTGATTGACTTAACAAGAGATTCTAAAAAGGGATTAACTCAACAAGAGAGTCTGATAAGGTTAGCTTCGCTGGGGAGAATCTTTGTACAAAGCCCAAGAGGAGGCTAGCTTTCTGCTGAGGAAAGGTCATTATACAAAGCCTAAGAGGAGGCTGTCTTTTGCCGGGGATAATTGAGATCCCGAGGCAGGTCCAAGTGGGGAATAATCTCTTGCTGAGGATTTCTGATTTGAGATAAGCTGACCCTGGTTGGGGAACTCTCATGAGAGAGACTGGGTTTCTGCTGGAGATCGATCCAGAGAGCCCGGGATTTCTTCCTATAGTTGTAAGGAACTTGAGAATGTCTTTGAGACTCAAGGGGATTAGACTGTCCAAATCTACGAGTGTGGAAGAGTTTTATCTTTTGTATGATGCCCAAGAGGAGGCACGGGCATTTAAGGGATGAGAATCAACCCTAAAGTGGCCTGAGGTTTGACACTGGAAAGACTGCTCTAGCAAAGGATGACTAAGTTCTGTCTTATACCTTTAAGAGGTCGTCAGGGTCCTTGTATTAAGCCCAAGAGAAAGCATGAGAACTTCTAAGAAGCCAAAGGGTCCTTGTACAAAGCCCAAGAGGAGACGGGGATGCTTTTAGGAAGCCTGTGGGTCCCAAACCAAGAAAAGTTCAAGAAATGCTAATCACTGAGAATAGATCATTTAGTGAAAGTTCTGTGATTTGAAGAAATTTAAGAGATGCCATTCATAGAGAATAGATGAACTCCGTAGAATTTCTTTGACAATTTCTAGGGGTGACACCCTGAGAAAAGGTTCACTAAGAATACTGCCTTTCTCTTTGTTCCATATTGTTTAAGCCCAAGAGAAGGCAAGACTGTATCTGGAGATCCTATGGGGATCTAGTTTTGTTTGTATTTTAAGAGTGACCAACAGGGCTTTACCTAGTTCTAGACCTAGTTGCCGGGGCAAACTCTAATTAACTATACTAGTATATATACAGTTGATATATGACGAGTATTTTAAAAGGGTATGAAAGAAGACTAACCATGTGCAGCTTACCACAATACAGTTATATATATATATATATATATGAAAGCAGATAAAAACTTACAGGAGAACCAGCTTCCATGCTGTTTTGTTAGTTGTTCAAAGAAATTAAAGAAAATTTTGATAACAACATGTATATTTGAATCTAAATCAAAGGAGAAATTGCTTTGAAAAGATTGTTGGGGCTTATACTCAAGGAGAGTCCCAAGGTTTAGCAGTGATTGCACCGTTGTTTTGATTATCGTACCGGGACTTATACAACGACTGAGGCCCAAAAAGGTTTCTTTACAATAGGGTGGGGTATTACAACTAAAGGAGAAGCCCAAAAGGTGTTTTAAAAGAAAAGAAATGGGACTTACAACACGAGGGTAGGCCCGGATGACTTTCTTGTTTGAAAATGGCGATCGCGTCGAGATTTTTTAACGCAGAGGGACTTATACAATGTCTGAGGCCCAAAAAGGTTTTGGTTAAAAAAGGGATTGGGTCCTACACTCTATTAGAGGCCCAAAGAGTTTGGAAATGAATAAAGATGGGTCTTATAGCTCAAGGAGAAGCCTAGTTGATTTTGTTTAAAAGGCGACGATCGCGCCGAACTTTTGAAAATATACAGAAGGACTTATACAATGTGTGAGGCCCAAAATTGTTTATTTACAAAGGTATGGGACTTACACTCTATCAAGAGGCCCATGAGTGTTTGAAAAATATTGATGAGGGTGGAATTAATCAAAACCCTAATTTTGTCTAAAAACAAAATTAATTTTGTTTAAAAATTAATAAAAATTATTGAAAACATGTGAAAAATGAGTGGTGATCTTGGAACAATGTTTCAAAAATCATGTTTTTATCCACAAAATGATTGAAAACCATTTAAGTTTGGAAAATCAAGAAGGAAAAAATATTTTAAATGTTAAAAAACAAATAAAAATTAATTCTTTGCAAAAATATTAAGTATATGAAATAAAAAATATTTTTGGGAAATTTTTGTAAAATATGATCATTTAACATTTTTTATGAATTATTAAAAAAAGAATCAACTCAAAATCATTAAAATTCAGAGAGAAATTAATTTTTGAATCAATTAAATAAAATCACAAAATTAAAATATTTGAATTTTTGAAAAAGGGCGCCAAGAACACCCAAGAACACGCGCGTGTTCTGAGTTTTGCCCAGATTTGCATTTTCTCACCAATCTCACTGAATACTTGATGAAATCACACAATCCATATATCAATCTACTCGTTTTCACCTCACGATCATGTATATGGTCTTTAATTTCATTTATTTTAAGCATGGAATAAGAAATCAAAGAGAAACCCCAAGAACCCTAAATTCTGCATGAAGGCTCAGAAATTCCACACACGATTCATACAAAGCAATTAATTGAGGGGAAACATTCCATACATGATTATGAACATATGGCAAAATTATTGTGCGAGGAAATATGCATGAATCATTAGATAACCAAGTTGAGGTTTACCTCTTGCACCTGGTGATCGTGTTTTGAGTTAGAGGTGTTACGGCTTGGTTCCAATGATGTGGACAACTTCCCTAGGTGTTGTGGAGTGTGTCTGAATGCTTGGAGCGGATTGAATTGAGCTGGAACTTGATTTGGCACCTCAACTGCAAATCTGTCAAAGGCTTGTGCAGATGGCTGGTGATTTTGAGAATCTGGTGTTCCAGATGTTGTTTAAGTGTTTAGATCACTTCTATATGATGTTTATGAGGTGTGTGTGTGTGTGTGTGTGTGTGTGTGTGTGTGTGTGTGTGATTGGTTTGGTTGGAATTGTTCTCAAACTCAAAACCCGATAGTGACTTGCTTTAGAAGGCTAATTTGGAGTGAAAGTGTGATTTTGAGAAAGGCAAGTGTTATAAGCCTTTGGTGTACTCAAACTGATCAGAAATGAGGTCTATTTATAGTGTGTCAAGTTTGTTTTGCAAGGAATAGGGAATGGCAACTGCAACAGGCCTTTGGACAATGTGGATCAAATGGAATCTCAAGTCTCCTCTAGCCATTGACTTGAGATTAGAGCACAGGCCTATGGTTCTTTGATTCAAGGATAAGGCTTGACTGAAGTGTTCATCTTTGCTCTGATACATGCCACCTCTAAGCATCCATTAAATGTTCCAAAACAAAATTGGAGTCTTGGCCTCCTTTAGGCTTTTTAGGTTTGGCATGGCTATTGTAGACTTGGGGTCTTTGGAGGCTGGTAGATCAGTACTTGTCCCTTGTTTGTGAAGAAACGAAAAAACACAAGAAGGGGGTTGAATTGGGGTTTTTAAAAATTAAATCAAAAAGAGACACGTTGGTTATCCTGGTTCGTTTGAACTCAAACTACTCCAGTCCACCCGCCAAGGTGATTTCGCCTCTCTCTCTTGAGGACTTAATCCACTAATCAATTAAGATTACACAGACACAGGGACAACCGTCACTGTCTTCTTGAGTTTTAACCACAACTCGGTTTTCTCAAGGAATTTCAACTTAAAATAATATGCTTCTAATAAGCTTTATCACAACCGTGAGTTTTTACAATATTTTTATCAAATAATGAAAACAGATGAGGAACTTGATGAATTGTGAAAAGTATGCGTGCAAGTGTGTGTTTGGTCATCTGCAGGTGCTCCCTTAAATAGATGAAAATAATTGATCCGTTGGAGACGTGAGAGTTATTTTTGGAGATTGACAATAATGCCTTTGAATGCTCTTTCCAAAAATACAGATTTTGTCTGTTTCAATCCGTTGCTTTGTGATACTCATAAATGTGGAGGATATCGTATCAGAGTCCACGTTGATTTGATGCATTATCAGAGTTTCTGGCTTGATGCAGCTTTGGTGCTGAAGCGTGAGACATCCTTCATCAGAACTTAGCTAGTTTAGATCTGTGATTCTTCCATATCAGAGCTTCGCTTGATTAGAACTTCGTTTTGCTTAGATCTTGTGAGCTTCGCTTGATTAGAACTTCGCTTTGAACTCGCTTTTCTTAGATCTTGTGAGCTTCGCTTGATTAGAACTTCGCTCAGATTGAATCTTGTGATACTTCTATATCAGAACTTCTTTACATTAGAACTTCCCTACATATCACAAAAAATGAATTAAGGAGCATCAAGTTCTAAATAATATAGTGTTTGTTATCATCAAAACTATTAGGAATGTAGAATCAATTCTTGTTCTAACAATCTCCCCCTTTTTAATGATGACAAAAACTTATATTTTGATGATTAATTAATAGAGTATGGAGTAGAGAATACTCCCCCTGAGTTGAAGATTTCCTTGAAAATGTTGTGATTTAAGACTTCCAAGAAGTTCTGATTGCCATTTTCCTGCTTTCTTAACAAAAATATGGAAGCAGAGGTTAAAATGTTCGAGATATAGTCATGGTGCACTGTTATATTTCAAAATATTCTACGTTCTCCCCCTTTGTCATTAATCAAAAAGTGAAAAGATGCATGAGAACAGAATCAAAAAGAGCAAGATAAAATACAAATTAAGCAAGGAAAAAGAAACACAATAGAAACATAAAAGAATCTAAGGTTGAGGAGCAGGAGGAAGTCTTGTGAACAATGCTTCCAGAAGGCCTTTGATCTGATTAGCGGATTCTTCTTGCTTGCCAAGCATCCCTTTAATTTCTGCGTTTGTTTCATCCTGTTTGTCCAATCTCTTTCTAACTGCCTCATTCTCTTTCTTCAACTCATCCAGAGTTTTCAGCACTAGAACAGATGAAGTAGGTTCTTCAGAAGTTACCAAATCCTCAGAGCTTTTTGTAGACACTTCCTTTGGAGAGGCTTCAGGTGATTTATCTTCCACTTCAGCGATAACCAGAGTTTGATGCTCAGAGTTTTGTGCATGAGGTTCTGAAACCATAGGAGCTTTCCAGCCTAGAGGAATAATGGGTTTCTTTTCCCAGAATCTTAGAACTTGCTCATTGAAGATCTTCATATGGTCACAGAAGTTCTGTTGGGCTATGTCATAGCTTAGTTCCTTCATTTTCTGAGATTCAGAATTAAACCACTTTCTGAATTTGGTCCAAAGATAGTCAGAGGCAGCTGGATTCAGATTCTCCAAACAACCCTGCTTCAGAAAGTTAATCCATTCCTGCATTTTTACCTCGAAAGCCAATAAAGAGTTACCAACATCTGATTTGGATACAAATGGTTTTGGTTTGGGAATGGCTATTTTGTGAGAGGTTGAGGTAAGCTTGTCTAGAGCTTCTAGGTCAATTATAGTTCTGAGGGGATCATCTGAGAGATGTGTTGGAGGGGAGTTAGAAATGAGAATAGGAGAGGTAGGTGATGTAATTTCTGAAGAGATTTGAGGGTGACTGGTGAAATTAGGTGATGGTTGAAAGAAGTTGAGAGGACAGTTGATACCAGGTGTAGAAGTGTCAGGGTTTTGAGTTTGATGTTCTGGTTGGGAAGATGTGAAGAGAGGTTCATGAACAATGTCCGACAGAACTTGTGCAAGTTCTGGTTGTGGTTCAATAAAATCAGAAGGAGTGGGGTCAATGTCAATGTCAAAATCATCAAGAGTTTGTGGTGAAGGTGGTTGATTTTCAGAAGGTTTAGGAGAAGATGGGGTTTCAGATGTTGATACCATTATGGATTCGATGATAGAAATGAAAGAAGAGTTGCCTTTCTGCTTGGCAGCTTTAGCAACTTTTGGAGTTTTCTGAGGAGTTCCTTCAGAGGCTTTTCTTTTTCTTGAAGTTCTGGGGGAAACTTCTAGAGGTGCTTGCCTAAGCTGTTGCATAGAAACTTCTGGAAGGGTTCCATCAGCTTTACATGCATCCAAATATCTGAGGATAATTTCTGGATGAGTATCTGATGAGAAGAGAGGAAAATCTTTCAGAGGAATTTTCCTGGTGGTGATGACTTCCTTAGAGATAAGGGTTGGATCCTTCTTGATGGTCTCAATAATTTTCATCTTCTTGAGGTTCTTTGCATTGAGAGGTCTTCCAGCAATAGTTTCCAGATCAGAGATTTCCTGAGCTTCAGTTAGGTGTTCTATCAGCTTATTCTCTGTAAGAATATCTGATATTAGTCTACCTAGAGGAATCCAATCTCTCTTGGTTCTTTCATCTTCTCTTGTTTCTTTCACACTGTTCTTCAGATGATTAAATAGACAGTGAGGAAGATTCGCTTTGGTAAAGGTGGAGATGAGGTACAGAAGATATTGTTGATCGTTGTTGATGTAGTCAGACGAGCTTGAAGGTTTCCTGTGATAGATACACCCAAGAATGATTCTGGCCCAAATTCTGTGTCGATCCTTTAGGTCTTTGATTTTGTTGGAGTGTTGTCCGGTGGTGAAGATTTCCTTTGAGATAGTATTTAGATCAGTGCCCTTTTCCATCTCACTGCATCTAATTCCTGATCCATCATGATCAATCAGCTTACCAATAAGATCTTCAGTGATGATAACCTTCTTCCCCATAACATACGAAGTTACTTGATGTTTTGAGACCGATGCAAAAATCCAGAATTCCTTAACGAGTTGGGGAAAAACTGGACCCATTAAGCGATTAAAGTATTTGCTCCATCCTTGAAACTCAACCTCAGGAGTAAGGTCATACCCATTGTCTTTCATGCTTTCAAAATCAACAATGAGTTCACAGAGAACTTCAAGAGAGGCAAAGGGGGTGACGAGAGTTCTTGAGGGCTCAACGTACCTTTCTTCAATGACTTGGTCAGCTGATTCTTGAGACATTGCTTGTTGAGAGCTTTGTTGAGAGCAGGAGGCCATTGTTCATAGACATAGGGTTTTGAGAACTTAGGGTTTTGGGAACACACAGAGAAACAAGAAATGTAGGCAGCAAAACAAGAAATGCAAATAATACGGAGAAGGCGATAGAGAGCTAAGTGAGTGATAGTGAACGTGTGAGGGTGTTAGAAGTGACATTTATATAAGAGTGACCAAGAATTAAATAGCAATTAAAAATAATAAACATAATGATTAATAGCCGTAATGATTTCTGACAAGGGAGATAGCGTGAGAAATTTTGGGAACAGTTACCGATGTGACTTGGCGCCTCGATATGTCAACACAGACGTTTCAGTCTTCCAGAGTTTGACACGCGTTCATCATCAGAGAAAATCTGGAGCGTAGGTTGACAAGTGTTTGCTAGAGTGAACTTAATGATCTATCCTTGAAATGAAAAGTTCAGATCTTCTGAATAGATTCTGATGCAATCTTTCTTCTCACTTCTGAAGAAATATTGGTCAGATGTTCACAAAAAAAAATTCTGAGAGTTAAAAATATAGAAATTACATTTTTCATTCTGGACAAACTTTCATACTGAGATTTTTCAGAATTAAATTAAATCTATCTTCAGCAAGGGGTTTGGTGAAAACATCAGCCCATTGATGGTCTGTGTCTATAAATTTTAAACAAAGAATTCCCTTCTGAGTATAGTCCCTAATGAAATGATGTTTAATTTCTATATGTTTAGCCCTAGAATGCAGAATAGGATTTTTAGAAAGACAGATGGCAGAAGTATTGTCACAGAGGATAGGGATGTTACTCTCGTAAATGTGAAAGTCTTCAAGCTGATTCTTCATCCAGAGCATCTGAGTACTACATCCAGCTGCAGCTATGTATTCAGCTTCAGCAGTTGATAGTGCAATGGTGGATTGTCTTTTGCTGGACCAAGAGACTAAGTTGTCTCCCAGAAACTGGCAGCTTCCAGAGGTACTTTTTCTTTCTATTCTATCTCCAGCAAAGTCAGCGTCACAGTATCCTACCAATTTGTATTCTCTGGACTTTCTATAGCAAAGACCAAGATTAGTAGTACCTTTCAGATATCTGAAAATCCGCTTAACAGCTGTTAAGTGGGATTCTCTAGGATCTGATTGGAATCTAGCACAAAGACAAACGCTATAGAGAATATCAGGTCTTGAAACAGTTAAATAAAGGAGGGAACCAATCATACCTCTGTAGAGCTTCTGTTCTACTTTCTTACTTACCTCATCTTTTTCCAGAATGCATGTGGGATGCATAGGAGTTTTGGAAGGCTTACTTTCTGACATTTCAAATTTCTTCAGAAGATCTCTGACATACTTGCTTTGATGTATCTAAGTTCCTTCTGGAGTTTGATTGATTTGAATTCCCAAGAAAAACTTGAGTTCTCCCATTAAGCTCATTTCAAACTCTGCCTGCATAGTCTTAGCAAATTCTTTGCCCAAAGAGCTTTTAGTGGATCCAAAAATTATATCATCTACGTAAATTTGACAGATCAGGATGTGATTTTTAAATGACTTACAGAATAAAGTTGTGTCCACCTTCCCTTTGGTAAAATCATTTTTTAAGAGAAAGTTACTTAGTCTCTCATACCAAGCATTGGGAGCTTGTTTTAGACCATATAACGATTTCTTAAGTTTATAAACATATTCTGGATGTTTTGTATTTTCAAAACCAGGTGGTTGATGCACATAAACTTCTTCATTAATGTAACCATTTAAAAACGCACTCTTGACATCCATCTGATAAAGAGTGATGTCATTATTTACGGCATATGAAATTAAAAGTCTGATAGACTCTAACCTTGCGACTAGAGCAAAGGTTTCTGTATAGTCTATCCCTTCTTGCTGACTATAACCTTGTGCAACCAGTCGTGCTTTGTTTCTGACAACTTCTCCCTGTTCATTTAGTTTGTTTCTGAAGACCCATTTGGTTCCAATGATGTTGAAGCCTTTGGGTTTAGGAACTAGATCCCATACATCGTTTCTGGTGAACTGATTCAATTCTTCCTGCATTGCGAGGATCCAATCATTGTCTGAGAGTGCTTCGTCAATAGTAGTGGGTTCGACCATAGAGACTAATCCCATTAGAGATTCTTCAGTCTTTTTGAATGAGGATCTTGTTCTGATTGGGTCATCCTTCTTTCCCAGAATTTTGTCTTCGGGATGTATTAGAGAACTTCTGTATTGTCTTTTCTGGATGGGTTCTTCAGAATTAGAGTTTCCTTCTGTTGTGTTCGCCTGTTTTTCTGATGATCTGGTTTCAGTGCCTGTTATTTGAACTTCTATTTCTGCAAGAGATTCATCATGCTTTGGCTTTTGAAGGCCAAGCTTATCATCAAATCTGACACAAATGGATTCTACCACACTTCGTGTTTCTGTGTTATATACTCTGTATCCTTTTGAACGTTCAGAGTATCCTAACATGAAACATTTTTGTGCCTTAGAATCAAACTTGTTCAGAGGATCATTAGTGTTTAAGATAAAGCATGTACATCAAAAAGGATGAAAGTAAGAAATGTTGGGCTTTCTGTTCTTCCACAATTCATATGGAGTCTTTTCCAGAATAGGTCTTATAGAGATTCTATTCTGAATGTAACACGCTGTATTAACTGCTTCTGCCCAAAAGTGTTTAGCCATGTTAGTCTCATTGATCATGGTTCTGGCCATTTCTTGTAAAGTTCTATTCTTGCGCTCTACAACTCCATTTTGTTGTGGAGTTCTAGGACAAGAGAAATCATGAGAAATGCCATTTTCATTAAAAAATGTTTCTAGATTTTTGTTTTCAAATTCCCCACCATGATCACTTCTGACTTTTACAATTCTAAACTCTTTTTCATTTTGAATTTGGTTACAGAAAGTAGAGAATACAGAGAGTGACTCGTCCTTGTGTTTTAAGAACTTTACCCATGTCCATCTGCTATAGTCATCTACGATCACTAATCCATACTTCTTGCCACTGATGGATGCAGTTTTCACTGGTCCAAACAGATCTATATGAAGAAGTTCTAATGGTCTGGAGGTAGAAACAACATTTTTTGGTTTAAAAGAGGGTTTGGAAAAATTGCCTTTTTGACATGCTTCACACAGAACATCTGAGCTGAACTTCAGATTAGGAAGTCCTCTGACCAGATTGAGTTTGTTAATCTGAGATATTCTTCTCATACTAACATGCCCCAATCTTCTGTGCCAGACCCATTGCTCGTCGTCAGCAGACAAAAGACATTTTACATTCTAACTTTTTAGTTCAGAAAGTTTTATTTTGTAAATGTTGTTCTTTCTCTTTCCATTAAAGAGGATTGTTCCATCTTTCTGACTAACTGCCTTGCAGGACTTTTGATTGAAGATTATATCATAACCGTTATCACTTAATGGACTTATGGATAACAAGTTATGCATTAATCCTTCTACTAATAAGACATTAGATATAGAGGGTAGAGTACCGTTACCTATGGTTCCAGAGCCAATGATTTTACCTTTCTGATTGCCTCCGAAACCTACATACCCTCCAGCTTTAAGTTTCAGACTTTGGAACATATGCTTTCTTCCCGTCATGTGACGCGAGCATCCAGAGTCCAGGTACCATGATTGGTGTTTCAATCTTGCTGTTAAAGACATCTGCAACATATAGGATTTTATCCTTAGGTACCCACAATTCTTTGGGTCCTTGTTTGTTAGTGTTCCCAGAATTCTGATTGAGTTTAGGTTTCTCAATAGAATTTGAAGAGTATGATTCACTGGTATATTTTATGTCATGTTTGTGTCCATATGTGAAGTGAGAGTTTAAAGGAGCATATTTTATGATCATATCATCAACTGGTTTAGGTTTATATGGAGCTTCTCCTTTAGGATTGACATATCCTATGCCTTTTCTCCCATTTCTACTAACTCCATAGATCATTGAAGCCATTTTGCTTCTGTCTATGTTTTTAGCTAGAAATTTTTGAAAACTATAGTCGTAATTTTTTAAGACGTTATCAGAACTAGTGGAAACTACTGAGTCAGATTGTTTCTGAGATTTTTGAGATTCAAAAGAGTTGAGTTTTGAAATGGTTTCTTTTAACTCAGAATTTTCTGCTTTCAGCTTTCTGTTCTCTTCAGACTCAGATACCAGATAGTGTTTCTGATTCTTATATTTGAGCTGAAGTTTCTAATAGTTTTCAAGAATTTCTGACAGACTTTCTTCTAATTGAGATCTAGAAAATTTAGAGAATACCTCTTTAGTTTCTGAGTCAGAGTCTGATTCTGATGAGTTTGAATCATCTGATATGTTGGCCATTAGGGCAATGTTGGCGTGTTCATTTTCTGATACGGATTCTGCTTCAGAAGATTCTGAGTCATCCCAGGTAGCCATAAGGCTTTTCTTTCTTTCCTTGTTAAACTTCTTATTTGGCTTTTCTTTCTGTAGTTTAGGACAATCACTTTTGTAGTGTCCAGGTTCCTTGCATTCGTAACACACCACTTCTTTGTTCTTTGACTTTTTGTGTCCAGAAGATGGTTCAGAATGACTGCTTGATCTTCGAGAGTTTCTGAACTTTCTTTGCCTATTTTTCCATAGTTGTTGGATTCTTCTGGAAAGGAGCGATAGTTCATCTGAGAAGCCGCCAGAGCTTTCTTCTTCTGCCTGAAAAGCTTTAGTTTCATATTTATATTTAGATTTAAGAGCAACAGACTTACCTTTCTTCTGAGGCTCATCTTCTTCTAGTTCTATTTCGTGACTTCTCAGAGAGCTGATCAGTTCTTCAAGAGATATTTCGTTGAGGTTCTTGGAGAGCTTTAGTGCTGTGACCATGGGTCTCCATACTTTAGGTAAGCTTCTGATGATCTTCTTGACATGATTTGATGTGGAGTACCCTTTATTCAGAACCTTCAGTCCAGCAACCAGAATTTGAAACCTTGAGAACATTTTCTCAATTGTTTCATCATCTTCCATTTTGAAGGCTTCATACTTCTGGATGAGTGCCAGAGCTTTAGTCTCTTTTACTTGAGTGTTGCCTTCATGCGTCATTCTCAGCGAATCAAATATGTGTTTGGCTGATTCTCTGTTAGTGATCTTCTCATATTCTGTGTGGGAGATTGCACTAAGGAGGATAGTTCTGGCCTTGTGATGATTTCTAAAATCTTTCTTCTGTTGATCTGTCATATTTTTCCTTTCAATCTTCTGACCGTCTTTTCCAACAGGGTGAGTGTAACCATCAGTCAACATATCCCAGAGATCGTCGTCGTGAGCCAGAAAGAAACTTTCGATTAGGTCTTTCCAGTAATCAAAGTTTTCTCCGTCAAACACTGGTGGTTTGCCACTGATTTTGTCATTGTAGTTCTGAACGGGTTCCGCCATAGTGTTTTTCGTGAAGGATCTTTTATCTGACACGGTTAAGTGTTAGCACCCAGAACCAGGTGCTCTGATGCCAATTGAAGAAACGAAAAAACACAAGAAGGGGGTTGAATTGGGGTTTTTAAAAATTAAAGCAAAAAGAGACACGTTGGTTATCCTGGTTCATTTGAACTCAAACTACTCCAGTCCACCCGCCAAGGTGATTTTGCCTCTCTCTCTCTTGAGGACTTAATCCACTAATCAATTAAGATTACACAGACACAGGGACAACCGTCACTGTCTTCTTGAGTTTTTACCACAACTCGGTTTTCTCAAGGAATTTCAACTTAAAATAATATGCTTCTAATAAGCTTTATCACAACCGTGAGTTTTTACAATATTTTTATCAAATAATGAAAACAGATGAGGAACTTGATGAATTGTGAAAAGTATGCGCGCAAGTGTGTGTTTGGTCATATGCAGGTGCTCCCTTAAATAGATGAAAATAATTGATCCGTTGGAGACGTGAGAGTTATTTTTGGAGATTGACAATAATGCCTTTGAATGCTCTTTCCAAAAATACAGATTTTGTCTGTTTCAATCCGTTGCTTTGTGATACTCATAAATGTGGAGGATAGCGTATCAGAGTCCACATTGATTTGATGCATTATCAGAGTTTCTGGCTTGATGCAGCTTTGGTGCTGAAGCGTGAGACATCCTTCATCAGAACTTAGCTAGTTTAGATCTGTGATTCTTCCATATCAGAGCTTCGCTTGATTAGAACTTCGCTTTGCTTAGATCTTGTGAGCTTCGCTTGATTAGAACTTCGCTCAAATTGAATCTTGTGATACTTCTATATCAGAACTTCTTTACATTAGAACTTCCCTACATATCACAAAAAATGAATTAAGGAGCATCAAGTTCTAAATAATATAGTGTTTGTTATCATCAAAACTATTAGGAATGTAGAATCAATTCTTGTTCTAACAGTTTGTTCCCCCTTGAGGTGTGAAGATGGATAACCATGCTTGGAGTTGCACAATTTGATCAAATCGAGCCATAATACACAACTCTGTCTTGCAAGACAGTTTGCATCAAGGCATATTGCAGGCATCATATCTTCTAGCTCAGATGGAATTTGATGGAGTTCTTGGACATTTTGGAAAGCTGATATATCCTATTTCAACATGATTTCCAACTTTTGTTTTGATCCAACCTGAATTATAATGAAAAATGCCTCTACATTTGGGAAAAAATAAGGCAGATTCAGACTTAGTGAAAATTTCACTAAGTGTTGGAAAAATGTCACTTTTGTGTTTTCAGCCATTTTGATCCCTCCATAACCAAAAATCCATGAGGAATTGGAATGAGCTGTAGTTGACACTTTTATAGTATGCCATGAGATCTACAAATCCAGCTTTGGACCATCCAAAATGGTTGCTTGGATCTCAAGTTATGGTCCTTGGAAGTTGGTACCCTAGCCACTTTGTTCCATAACTTAGAAAAATTCTAAGTTTTTATGGTTACCCCTTTTACAAGTTAACTCACTTTCTTTGAATTTTCTTGATGAATGATGATTCAAATCACATATTAACATTGTTTTATGGTCAAGGAACCATAATTGTGAAAAATCTCAAAAAGTCAAACTTGACTTTTGTGCACAGTTGACTTTTTATCAGATGAATTCCAAATTGTGCGATCCTTTGTGAAATCAAATCCTTGATCTAAATCAAACTTGATGGATATGTTCCATAGGTGTTATAGGGTGTATTGAATCATGTCCCAGGGTTTGGGAGTATGTCCAGGTCAAAAGTCAAAGGTACAGTTGACTTTTTCCCTTGAAACCCTAGTTGTGGTCCTCATGAAATTGAAACTTGTGGATCAAGGTTCTTGGATCAATCCATTATTTCAAATGGATCAATATAGGGTATTAGGGATCCTCAAATCATGTCTTGAGTTTTTGGCTCATGTTTTGTCCCAAAAGTCAACTTAGGGGTGAATTAGGTCAAGAAACCCTAAGTCCTGATTTTTATTGCATGCATCCCCTTAGGCACAATTGACTTGAGGATTGGGTCCAAGAGGTCCCTTGGAGTATCTTGAGTTATGTTTTAAAGCATTGGCTCATGTCCAGAGGAAAATTTCCACCTGGAGGCCCTAGTCGACCAAAACCCTAATTTGGTGGCACTGGCAATCTTGAGGCTTGATCCACTTGGAATGTTGCAACCTTGTGCTTGATTCCTGATGTGGGAGTCCTCTTGATCCTCTATAGGGGTTGAGAGACTAGAAAAGTTAAAGATCATGTCATTTCTTAATTGATCCTTTGTCTAAGTGCTCTGAGAGGGCTCAAAACCCTAATGCTTGGTGGTATAGAATGTCTAACAATTCCTGAGGAGATTGAGGAGACATACAGGTATATCCATATTGTGATGATGATTTGAACAATGATGGGGAATCTTGGTGGTCAAAATTTGGGGTATAACAGATGCCCCTATTTAATTTTCTTGGACCCGAAGGTGTGAATGGCGAAGGTATTCGGGCATTTCGGGTGCAAGAGGATTAAATATCGGAATACCCGAAATTTTGACAGTGGTTATGAATGATAGTTTACGCAGTCATCTTCTTTTGCTAAGAGTTGATATTTAGAAAAGGTAAAACTTCCTCTCGATCCTGGTTTCCTACCAAGGAACTGGTCTCAGTTTCTGATACAAACTTCCCCTCGATCCTGGCTTCCTTCCAAGGATCTGGTCTCAGTTTCCTTTTGGACTAAACCTCCCCTCGATCCTGGTCTTCAGCCATGGAACTGGTCTCAGTTTTTGATATAAACTTCCCCTCGATCCTGGTTTCCTACCAAGGATTTGGTCTCAGTTTCTTTTATTAATAAACTTTCTTGACAAGGGACGCTATTCGTAGCAGCTTTCCTCAAACTTCTCGCCGAATTTTCCTGGGGAGATGCCATTTGATGGAAAAAATTTTGATGTCACACTTGCTGGGGAACCCATTCGTCTGAGCTATAGAGGAGTACATCATACTTTTCCTCGAGATCTTCTCGAAGAAATGCCATGTGATGTAATCCATTTGTGAGGCGCTGATGACCTTTTCGTCAACGAATTTTCCAGAGAAAAACTGTTGTATTGCCGAAGCTTTGGTTAAGAGGCTTTCTCTGGGGATTTTCCTTAATCCGGGAAAGCGAAGATATCATCTTCAATGGCGAAGAGTGACATTTGTTGAGGGTCTTCTTACCTTTCCGAAGTTCAAGTTATCAAAGTGGTCGAGGACCGTCTCTAATCCGGAGACAAACTGGAGAGAGATTGCTTAGATGATTCACTTCTGGACGAGGAAAGAACTGGCAACTCAATTGACAAGAGGACTTTTATCACTAGGGGATAAGACCGACTAGAGTGATAGTGATGCAATATGAATATGAATGTAAATCAATAATGTATGATGTATGCATGTTTATGCTGACAAAACTGACACGACATACACGACTGGATACTCGGCCACTGCGGGGAACGAGGAAGTACCATTTGGTCCAAAATAGCAATTCTGCCTTGCTTAGGAGAGATAGTCCCTGTGGGGAAAACCGTTGGTCGGGCATAGGAGATAAGGACTCTGTCGGGGATGTCGGACAGGATAGTCGCATCTGACATAGTTGATCCTTCATTCAAGCGTACTGGCTTAAAAGGAGTACTTTGATTCTGCACTTTAGGGTTCGATTACTCCTGGAGAAGTGATCGAAGTTCTTTCGATGTTCAACAGTCAAAAGAAATTGCCATCTTTATTTAAAAGCAGAAAAAGTTTGACAAGTAAATTCATTTTTGTTTTATTTTAAGAATCGTTAATCATGTTAAAAATGTCATTCTGTAAAGCTAAAACAAATAAGAATTGCAAACAAAAGCACTAGGGCTCAAATTTTATTGATAGGATGGAAATCAGCTAAACGCGTGATTCCATGGAGTATTTACAAAGTTATAAAATGGTATTTTAAAGGAAAAGAGCTACATTGAAACATAACGACTGCTATCCTTCTACCAACTTTGAATTCTGGACATCCTGAGCTTCAGTCGAAGATGACCTTGACTGAAGTTTTCCTGATGGATGACATGACTCCTGCTGAGGGATTTGCCCCTTTGCTAGACGTAGTTATTTGCCATTAATCTCTAACTTTTGTCTGGATTGTACTTTGAGATTTCCAATCCATCGGGATGATTTTTTATCACGACTCTAATTTTTGCCTCGACCGCCCTATCGGGTTTTCAATCCACCGAGACGTTTATTTATTTATTTAGGTGAAGTATTTCTTGACTACGTCAACATTTATAGGGTAGGAAAATTCCTCTCCATCCATGGTTGCGAGTCTCAAGGCGCCGCCTGAGAAAGATTTCTTGACCACATAGGGGCCGTCATAATTCGGAGTCCATTTGCCCCGGGAATCAGTGAGGAATGATTGTATCTGCTTGAGCACGAGGTCTCCTTTCCTAAAGATGCGAGGTCGGACCTTTTTGTCAAACGCCTTCTTCATCCTTTGCTGATACAACTGACCTTGGCATAGAGCCGTTATTTATTTTTCTTCGATCAGATTTAGTTCGTCCTGCCGACTTTGACACCATTCAGCTTCTGTTAACTTAGCTTCCATCAATACCCAGATTGATGGAATCTCTACTTCTATGGGGAGCACTACTTCCATGCCATATACTAGAGAGATAGGGGTTGCCCCCGTTGAAGTACGGACAGATGTGCGATAACCGTGAAGAGCAAAGGGTAGCATCTCGTGCCAGTCTTTGTAGGTTACAACCATCTTTTGAACGATCTTTTTGATGTTCTTGTTAGCCGCTTCTACTGCTTTGTTCATCTTAGGTCGGTAGGGAGAAGAGTTATGGTGTTTGATCTTGAACTCAGCGCACAACTCTTTCATCATCTTGTTGTTCAAGTTGGATCCATTATCAGTAATGATCTGGCTTGGAACACCATAATGGCAGATGATATTATTTTTGATAAAGCGTACCACGACTTGTCGGGTTACATTAGCATATGACACTGCTTCGACCCACTTGGTGAAATAACCAACGGCTACCAGGATGAATCAATGTTCGTTCGAAGCCTTGGGTTCAATCATGCCAATCATGTCGATTCCCCATATAGAAAAAGGCCATGGGGAAGAGACAACTTTGAGATGTATTGGCGGTACATGGATTTTGTCTGAGTATATCTGACACTGTGACATCTCCTCATGTACTTGTAGCAGTCGGATTCCATGGTCAACCAGTAGTACCCTGCTCTCAGAATTTTTCTCGCCATTGCGTGCCCGTTGGCATGAGTGCCAAAGGATCCTTCGTGAACTTCTTTTATCAGCATGTTTGCTTCTGGTCTGTCTACACGTCGAAGTAAAACCATGTCAAAATTTCTCTTATAGAGTGTATCACTGCTCAGGAAGAAGTTTCCAGCCAGTCTCCTGAGAGTCTTTCTATCTTTTCTTGATGCCCCAGGTGGGTACTCTCGCTTCTGAAGGAAGCATTTGATATCGTGATACCAAGGTTTATCGTCTATGACTGCTTCGATCGTGAAGATGTAAGTGGGCCTTTCAAGGAGCATTATGTCGATCTTAGGTATGTCATTTCATTGACCTACACTAATCATGAAAGAGAGAGTAGCTAGTGCATCAGCCATGTGATTCTCTTCACGAGGGATGTGATGAAACTTGATTCTGTTGAAGAATGGTAACAACCTTCTCGCATAGTCTTTGTAAGGAATCAGTCCTGATTGATATGTGTTCCAATCTCCTTTGATCTGATTGATAACCAGGACTGAGTCGCCATATACATCCAAGTTCTTGATCCTTAAGTCGATCGCTTCTTCGAGACCCATGATACAAGCTTCATATTCGGCCTCGTTGTTTGTACACTTGAATGTCAGTCGGGCGGTGAAAGGAATATGGGTACCCTGAGGTTTATAATGATTGCCCCAATTCCGTTTCCATAATGATTAACAGCTCAGTCAAAAATAAGTCCCCACTGGGAACCTGGTTCTGGCCCTTCACTGGGTAGCGGTTCATCGCAATCTTTCATTTTCAATTACATGACATCTTCATCTGGGAAGTCAAATCCCATTGATCCTTGATCGTCAATCGGTTGATGAGCCAAATGATCGGCTAAAACACTTCCTTTTACGGCTTTCTGAGCATGGAACTCAATGTCGTATTCTAATAACAACATCTGCCAACGGGAAATTCTTCCCGTGAGAGCAGGATTTTCAAAGATATACTTGATCGGATCCATTTCGGAGATTAACCAAGTAGTGTGACGAATCATATACTGGCGAAGATGTTTGGCTGCCCAAGCCAAAGCACAGCAAGTTTTCTGAAGCATGGTGTACCGAGTCTCGCAATCGGTGAACTTCTTGCTCAAATAGTAGATGGCAGACTCTTTCCTTTTGGTTTCGTCTTGTTGGCCAAGTACACAACCCATTGAGTCTTCCAAGACTGTTCGGTATATGATCTGTGGTCTTCCTTCCACTGGAGGTGATAGAATTAGTGGATTCAACAAATATTCCTTGATACTGTCGAAGGCGGTTTAGCAGTCTACTGTCCAAACGCAGTCCTGATTCTTTTTTAGTAATTTGAAAATTGGTGCACATGTCACGGTCATGAGGAATATGAATCTGTAAATGTAGTTCAGACGTCCCAAAAATCCTCGGACTTGTTTCTCAGTCTTTGGAGAAGGCATTTCTTGAATGGCCTTGACCTTGTCAAAATCAACCTCAATTCCTTTCTGGCTGACAATGAACCCTAAAAGTTTCCCTGAACGGACACCGAATGCGCATTTGTTAGGATTCAAATGGAGTTTGTACTTTCTCAACCGCTCAAATAGCTTTGACAGGTGGGCCACATGCTCCTCTTCTGTTTTAGATTTGGCAATCATATCATCGACATATACCCAGATTTCTTTGTGTATCATGTCATGAAACAGAGTAGTCATGGCCCTTTGATAGGTTTCCTCGGCGTTCTTCAAACCGAACGGCATTACCTTGTAACAAAAGGTACCCCATAGGGTAATGAACGAAATTTTCTCCATATCTTTCGGCGCCATTTTGATTTTATTATAGCCCGAGAATCCATCCATGAAGGAGAAGACTTTGAACTTTGTTGTACTGTCTACCAGCATGTCAATGTGCGCTAAGGGGAATTCATCCTTTGGACTGGCCTTGTTCAGATCCCTGTAGTCTACACACATTCTAACTTTTTCATCCTTTTTCGAAACTGGAACTATGTTGGCTAGCCATTGAGGATATTCGGATGTAGCGAGGAAACCCGCGTTAATCTGTTTCGGCACTTCCTCTTTGATTTTGATGGCCATGTCTGGGTGAGTCCGTCTTAGTATTTGTTTTACTGGCAGACATTCTGATCTTAACGGTAGTTGATGTTCCACGATGCTGGTATCCAACCCTGGCATGTCCTGATAGGACCAAGCGAACACATCAGGAAACTCTTTGAGAAGCTTTATCAAACTTTCTTTGACGGTCGGACTGAGTAGTGCCCCAATCTTGACTTCTTTTCTCTCTTCTTCTGAACCCAAGTTGACCGTTTCCAACGGCTCTTTGTGAGGTTCAATGGACCTTTCCTCTTGTCTGAGTAATCGGGAGATCTCCTCTGGAATTTCTGCGTCATTTTCTTCTTCAGCCTCAAATACCAGGAATTCAAAGTTGGGAGAAGGCATTGGATCGTATGTTTCAATGGGGTTTAAAATAAGCAATCTACATGACGTGATGATTTGTTTTTAGAAGAGATAGAGAGAATGCAAGAGTGTGTGCAGTGTAATTTCTTAAAACTGCTTGTTTTTATTATTTGAGTTATTTTTAGGATTACCATTTTTTGAAAAAGCAAAAAGAGAAAACAGTAATAAATGCGGAAATTACAGAACGACGTTATTTTATTTATGATTTTGTTTATTCTTGACATTACAGCCCTATAAAACAAAACTCTATCACTTTGGGCGAAGCGAAGAGGTACATTTACAAGTGGGTGCACGTGTGTTTAGTAAGATTGACTTGAGGTCGGGTTATCATCAGATACGGGTAAAAGACGGCTTTCAGAACTCGATATGGACATTATGAGTATGTGGTGATGCCATTCGGAGTTACTAGTGCACCTGGTGTATTCATGGAATATATGAATCATATCTTTCATGAGTACTTGGATCAATTTGTGGTTGTCTTTATCGACGATATTCTGATCTATTCCAAGTCAGAAGAAGAACACGCTGAACATTTGCGGATTGTGTTGCAAGTGTTGAAAGAAAAGAAACTCTATGCCAAGTTGTCTAAGTGTGAATTCTGGTTAAGAGAGGTAAGTTTTCTTGGTCATGTTATTTCTGGTGATGGTATTACTGTAGATCCATCCAAGGTAGACACGGTTCTACAATGGGAGACCCCGAAGTCGGTAACTGAGATTAGAAGTTTCTTGGCTTTAGCTGGTTATTACCGAAGATTTATTGAAGGGTTTTCGAAGTTGGCACTTCCGTTGACTCAATTGACGTGCAAAGGTAAACCATTTGTGTGGGATGTACAGTGTGTGAAGAGTTTCGTTGAGCTGAAGAAGAAGTTGACTACAGCTCCTGTGTTGGTTCTACCTGAACCAAATGAACCGTTTGTAGTGTATTGCGATGCTTATTTGTTGGGTTTGGGAGGTGTGCTAATGCAGGATAGTAAGTGTGGCTTATGCTTCACGATAGTTGAGAGTACATGAGAGGAATTATCCGACTCATGATTTGGAGTTAGCCGCAGTGGTCTTTGTATTGAAAATTTGGAGGCACTATCTCTATGGTTCCAGATTTGAGGTGTATAGTGATCATAAGAGCTTGAGGTATCTGTTTGATCAGAAGGAATTGAATATGAGGCAGAGAAGATGGTTAGAATTCTTGAAGGATTATGATTTTGGCTTGAACTATCATCCCGACAAAGTTAATGTCGTGGCTGATGCTCTGAGTCAAAAATCGTTGCATATGTCTGCTATGATTGTTAAAGAGTTTGAATTGATTGAACAGTTTAAAGATATGAGTTTGGTTTACGATCAGACACTGCATAGTGTTATGTTGGGTATGTTGACAATCAACAATGAATTTCTTGATAATATCAGAGACAAACAGAAGTTGGATGTGAAGCTGGTGGATTTGATAATTGGAGATAACCAAGTAGAAGGTAATGAGTACAGGGTGGACGAGCAGGGTGTGTTGAGATTCCGTGATAGGATTTGCATTCCTGATAATCCTGAGTTGAAGAGAATGATTTTAGAGGAAGGTCATCGGAGTAGTTTGAGTATCCATCCCGGAGCTACGAAGATGTATCAAGACTTGAAGAAGATATTTTGGTGGCCTGGATTGAAACGTGATGTGGCGCAGTTTGTGTATGCTTGTTTGACTTGCCAGAAGTTGAAAATCGAACATTAGAAACCTGCTGGTATGATGCAGCCGTTAGACATTCCAGAGTGGAAATGGGACAGTATTTCTATGGATTTTGTGATAGGGTTGCCTAATACGCCGAGAGGGAATGATTCTATTTAGGTAGTGGTGGATAGACTGACGAAGTCGGCATATTTCATTCTGATTAATATCAGTTTTCCTTTGCAGAAGTTGGCAGAGATTTATATTCAGGTGATTGTGAAGTTGCATGGAATCCCATTGAGTATTGTGTTGGATCGAGATCCAAGGTTCACTTCCAGATTTTGGGAGAGTTTGCAGGAAACTTTGGGATCGAAGTTGAGGTTGAGTTCGGCTTATCATCCGCAGACGGATGGTCAGACGGAAAGAACTATCCAGTCTTTGGAAGATCTATTGAGGGCTTGTGTACTTGAACAAGGAGGTGCTTGGGATAGTCATTTTCCGTTGATTGAGTTCACTTATAACAACAGTTATCATTCCAGTATCGAAATGGCACCTTTTGAAGCGTTGTATGGTCGTAGGTGCCGGACGCCTTTGTGTTGGCACGAATCTGGTGAGAGTATAGTGCTTGGACCTGAGATTGTTCAGTAAACTACTGAAACGGTGAAGTTGATTCGGGAAAAGATGAAACCTTAGCAGAGCAGGAAGAAGAGCTACCATGATAAGAGGAGGAAGGATCTTGAATTCCAAGAAGGAGACCATGTGTTCTTGAGAGTCACTCTAGTGACTGGGGTTGGTCGTGCATTGGAGTCGAAGAAGCTTACTCCTTGGTTTATTGGACTGTATCAGATATCTGCAAGAGTTGGACCTGTTGCCTATAGAGTGGCGTTGCCACCCAATCTGTCGAATTTGCATGATGTGTTTCATGTGTCGCAGCTTCGAAAGTATGTTCTGGATCCGTCGCATGTGGTTTCGATGGATAATGTGGAAGTAAGGGATAACCTTACAGTTGAAGCCTTACCAGTACGGATTGAAGACCGCGAGGTAAAGCAACGAAGGGGAAAGTAGATCGCTCTTGTGAAGGTAATATGGGGAGGAGCTGCTGGTGGAAATATGACGTGGGAGTTGGAGAGCAGGATGCGAGAGTCGTATCCAGAGTTGTTCGGATGAGGTAAATTTTCGAGGACGAAAATATTTCAAGTGGGGGAGAGTTGTAACACCCGGATTTAAATTAATTATTTTCATGAATAAATTGAATATTGTTGTATGTAGTGTGTGTGGGTGTACTTTGGTCAAGTAAGGTTACCCTTAGGATGGGGTAGTGTCCTTAGATTTGTGAAGATTAAGGTGCCGGAGGAAGAGTTAGTTGGTTAATATTATTATTTGAATTATGGAGGATATTATTTTATTATTATTGGGTTTGGTGAAATAATAATAGTAATATATAAATAATAATAATGATAATATTAGATAACAATAATATTATTGGAATAATAAGGAAAATATAAGAGAAAAGGGGTTAGGGAGGAGAAACTTTCAGTACGTGTTTTGGGGAAAAGAGAAAGGAAGAACAGAGGAAGCTAGGTCAGAGAAGGAGAAGAGTGTGAAGAAGAAGTCAAGAAACCTAAGGTAAGGGTGAGATTTCTTTCATCTCTCAGGGGTTAGATGATGTAAGTATTGAAGTAGAAATCCTTAAGTTAGAATCCATCGGGTCGAATGTAGGTTTTAGGAATTTTGTGATAAACTTATTGGAATTGATGAATTATTCCTGGTTGATTTGTTTGATTGAATTGCAGATGTTAGATGTATGTTATGTGTACCAAATCTAGGAATTTTTTCTATTAAAAATCGAGTTTAGGGCAGAAAAACACAGGTGATTTGCTGCTGTCATCGCGGGGTTCAGACTGCAGAAATCCCAGTGCGTGCTTAGCGCGATCTAGCGCATTTAGCGCGGTCTGAAGGATTTTCTCCCCTTCGGGGCAGTGAGTAGCACGCTTAGCGCGGGAGGGTCGCACTTAGCGTGACCAGGAACTAAAAACATTATTTTTATTCACTTAAAATTCATAGAAATTATCTGTGTTATATTCTATGAATGCTATGTCGTTACTGGTGAGCATGTATGGATGTGTTATGTGCTTGTTGGGTGATGTTGATGTGAAATGCATGATCGAATAATGCAAAGGTGTGTAGTTATGTATTGATGTAATGATATATGATTATATGAATGCATGTCGACTGTTAAATTATGTTAGTATGAAGATGAGCATGCTATATATATGTATAAGTCGTTGTTGCATGTTGTCATTGTTGGTGCATAGCATGTGCATAGTCGTGGGATGGCGTGCCCGGGTGGGGTGTTATCGTCTATCCGGATTCCTTTATGGAATCATTGTGGTTGGCGTGATTGCATGCCCTGGTGAGGTGTGAGCAATCATAGTTGTTGGTGCGATCATGAAATAGGGGTCGTACATGACCATGAAACAGGGGTCGTGGTGTGATCATGAAATAGGGATCATACTTGACCATGAAACAGGGGTCGAGAGTTCCAACAGGAACTGTGATCATGAAACAGGGATCGTATTGGTACCACATGCATTGAGTCTAGTTGAGTCTCTCTTGCATTCTCTTGATGGTTGTGTTGCATGATAGTTGGTGTGGTTGTATATGTTTGTCTGTGCATAAGTTGATGTGTGTGATTCTTATTTGGATATATGCTATGGTGAACAACTTGATGATGTATTCTTTTCTATTTATATCACCTCTCTCTCTCTTGTTGATTTAAGAATCTCACCCCTTCTGTTTGAATGTTGCCTCCACGTGGGTAACGTGCAGATAAGCAGGAGTAGTTGGCAGTTGAAGTGGAGAAGTCGAGATCTTCTGGTGTGAGTTATCGAGTCGCGTCTGCTCTGAGTTTGTAACACCGGGGGTGTGGGAACGCTAGAATCTTCTAATTCTTGTTATATATTACCACTGTTTTCTTTAAGGATTTTATGTGTGACCAAACATGTGTTCTTATGTTGGATTTCCTTGTGCATACTAAGTTGAAATACTATGTCTAATTTTGATATAATAATAATAGTAGTGTGTACATGTTAACTTCAGTAGTAGACGTAGCATCCTAAATCCAAAAATTCTATTTTACTCTGATAAATTACTATAAATTAAGCGTGGGGGATTTGGGGTGTTGCAAAGTGGTATCAGAGCAGGTCGGTCCGTCCGACCAAGTTGTCGAGTCGTTGTCGTGTGTTAGTTGTTTAGTGTCGGTGTCGGTTCCTTAACCATTGGGTTTTGTTGTTGGTGTGTGACAGATTTTGGAATGGCTGGAAGGAACGATGTTGTTCGTGCTGCTGCCTTGCAAGCTATGGATCAAGCGGTACAGAATCCGCCACGTGCTAGCTAGAATGATGAGTTTCGAAAGAACTACCCGCCTACTTTCAAGGGAAGGTATGATTCGGATGGAGCACAGACTTGGCTCAAGGAGATTGAGAGAATCTTCCGAGTTATGACGTGTCCTGAAGCACAGAAGGTGCGGTTAGGCGCTCATATGTTGGCTGAGGAGGCTGATGACTGGTGGGTCAGTACTCGTCAAGTGTTCGGTGCAGCAGGCGAGGCTATTACTTGGGCTGTGTTCAGTAGGGAATTCTTAAGGAAGTATTTTCCTGAAGATGTCGGAGGGAAGAAGGAGATAGAGTTCTTGGAGCTGAAGCAGGGTAGCATGTCAATGACTGGATATGCTGCTAAGTTTTCAGATTTGGCAAAGTTTTATCCTCATTACAGTGAGGCGGCAGCTGAGTTCTCGAAATGTGTCAAGTTCGAGAATGGTTTGAGGCCTGAGATCAAGCAGGAAATTGGTTATCAGAGGATTAGATGGTTTCCAGACTTGGTTGATTGCTGTAGGATCTTTGAGGAGGATAGCCAAGCTTGATCGGCTCACTATAAGGGGTTGGCCGAGAGAAGAGGAAAACAACCGGTGAATCGTGGGAAGCCTTATGCAGCTCCAGCTGAGATAGGTAAACAAAAACATTCTGATGGCAATAAACCAAGTGGGGGAGGTGCTTCTGCTCCTCTGAAGTGTTTCAGATGTGGCGAGTTGGGACATCGTGTCAGTGAGTGCACGAGCGATGTGAAGAAGTGCTTCAAGTGTGGTCAGGCAGGACATATGATTGCTGACTACAAAGTTAATGTGGTTACTTGTTACAATTGTGGGGAACAGGGCCATATTAGTACTCATTGTCAGAAACCAAAGCAAGCTTCGATTGGAGGAAAAGTGTTCATTTTGGCAGGGACTCAGACTTCCAGCGAGGACAGATTGGTCAGAGGTACATGTTATATTAATAATACACCTTTGATTGCTATTATTGATACTGGTGCTACGCACTCCATTATTGTTGATGATTGTGTAAGAAGACTAGGCCTTGTTGTTTCTCCTATGAAGGGAGAGATGGTTATCGAAACTCCTGCTAAGGGATCGGTGACTACTTCTTTAGTCTGTTCAAATTGTCTGTTATCCATCTATGGTGATGACTTTGGTGTGGACCTGATTTGTTTACAGTTGGGAGGTCTCGACGTAATCTTGGGTATGAACTGGTTGGAGTTCAACCATGTTCATATTAACTGTTTCAACAAGTCAGTTCAATTTCTTGCTCCTGAGGAAGAGGGAGAAGATGGTTTTCTATCTGCTAGAGAGTTGAAGGAGCTCTTGGAAGAAGAAGCTCAGGTGCTTGTATTGTTTGCATCTTTATCAGTAGAGAGTCATTCAGTGATTAATGAACTACAAGTGGTGCGTGAATTTCCTGAAGTGTTTCCAGATGACATTGCCGATGTACCACCAGAGAGGGAAGTAGAATTTGCTATTGATATTGTCCCTAGTACCAGACCTATTTTTATGGCACCATATAGGATGTCGGCATCAGAGTTGTCAGAACTGAAGAAGCAACTGGAGGACTTGTTAGAGAAGAAATTTGTGAGACCAAGTGTATCACCTTGGGGAGCCCCAGTGTTGTTGGTGAAGAAAAAGGATGGTAGTATGAGGTTGTGTATCGATTACAGACAGTTGAATAAGGTGAAGATTAAAAATAAGTATCCACTTCCGAGAATAGTCGACTTGATGGACAGTTAGTGGGTGCCCGTGTGTTTAGTAAGATTGACTTAAGGTCGGGTTATCATCAGATACGGGTAAAAGACGAAGACATTCAGAAGACGACTTTCAGAACTCGATATGGACATTATGAGTATGTGGTGATGCCATTCGGAGTTACTAATGCACCTGGTGTATTCATGGAATATATGAATCATATCTTTCATGAGTACTTGGATCAATTTGTGGTTGTCTTTATCGACGATATTCTGATCTATTCCAAGTCAGAAGAAGAACACGCTGAACATTTGCAGATTATGTTGCAAGTGTTGAAAGAAAAGAAACTCTATGCCAAGTTGTCTAAGTGTGAATTCTGGTTGAGAGAGGTAAGTTTTCTTGGTCATGTTATTTCTGGTGATGGTATTGCTATAGATCCATCCAAGGTAGACGCGGTTCTACAATGGGAGACTCCGAAGTCGGTAACTGAGATTAGAAGTTTCTTGGGTTTAGCTGGTTATTACCGAAGATTTATTGAAGGGATTTCGAAGTTGGCACTTCCGTTGACTCAGTTGACGTGCAAAGGTAAAGCATTTGTGTGGGATGTACAGTGTGAGAAGATTTTCGTTGAGCTGAAGAAGAGGTTGACTATCGCTCCTGTGTGTTGTTCTACCTGAACCAAATAAACCATTTTTACTATATTTCGATGCTTCTTTGTTGGGTTTGGGAGGTGTGCTAATGCAGGATAGTAAGGTTGTGGCTTATGCTTCACGATAGTTGAGAGTACATGAGAGGAATTATCCGAATCATGATTTGGAGTTAGCCGCAGTGGTCTTTGTATTAAAAAGTTTGGAGGCACTATCTCTATGGTTCCAGATTTGAGGTGTATAGTGATTATAAGAGCTTGAGGTATCTGTTTGATCAGAAGGAATTGAATATGAGGCAGAGAAGATGGTTAGAATTCTTGAAGGATTATGATTTTGGCTTGAACTATCATCCCGGCAACGCTAATGTCGTGGCTGATGCTCTAAGTCAAAAATCGTTGCATATGTCTGCTATGATTGTTAAAGAGTTTGAATTGATTGAACAGTTCAGAGATATGAGTTTGGTTTGCGATCAGACACCGCATGGTGTTATGTTGGGTTTGCTGACAATCAACAATGAATTTCTTGATAATATCAGAGACAAACAGAAGTTGGATGTGAAGCTGGTGGATTTGATAATAGGAGATAACCAAGTAGAAGGTAATGAGTACAGGGTGGACGAGCAGGGTGTGTTGAGATTTCGTGACAGGATTTACATTCCTGATAATCCTGAGTTGAAGAGAATGACTTTAGAGGAAGGTCATCGGAGTAGTTTGTGTATCCATCCAGGAGCTACGAAGATGTATCAAGACTTGAAGAAGATATTTTGGTGGCCTGGATTGAAACGTGATGTGGCGTAGTTTGTGTATGCTTGTTTGACTGGCCAGAAGTCGAAAGTGGAACATCAGAAACCTGCTGGTATGATGCAGCCGTTAGACATTCCAGAGTGGAAATGGGACAGTATTTCTATGGATTTTGTGATAGGGTTGCCTAATACGCCGAGAGGGCATGATTCTATTTGGGTAGTGGTGGATAGACTGACGAATTCGGCATATTTCATTCCGATTAATATCAGTTTTCCTTTGCAGAAGTTGGCAGAGATTTATATTCAGGTGATTGTGAAGTTGCATGGAATCCCATTGAGTATTGTGTCGGATCGAGATCCAAGGTTCACTTCCAGATTTTGGGAGAGTTTGCAGGAAGCTTTGGGATCGAAGTTGAGGTTGATTTCGGCTTATCATCTGCAGACGGATGGTCAGACGGAAAGAATTATCCAGTCTTTGGAAGATCTGTTGAGGGCTTGTGTTCTTGAACAAGGAGGTGCTTGGGATAGTCATTTTCCGCTGATTGAGTTCACTTATAACAACAGTTATCATTCCAGTATCGGAATGGCACCTTTTGAAGTGTTGTATGGTCGTAGGTGCCGGACGCCTTTGTGTTGGCACGAATCTGGTGAGTGTGTAGTGCTTGGACCTGAGATTGTTCAGCAAACTACTGAAACGGTGAAGTTGATTCGAGAAAAGATGAAAGCTTCGCAGAGCAGTCAGAAGAGCTACCATGATAAGAGGAGAAAGGATATTGAATTCCAAGAAGGAGACCACGTGTTCTTGAGAGTCACTCCAGTGA
The DNA here is from genome assembly GCA_022829125.1 of Lathyrus tuberosus. NCBI lineage: Eukaryota > Viridiplantae > Streptophyta > Magnoliopsida > Fabales > Fabaceae > Lathyrus > Lathyrus tuberosus. The sequence continues at coordinate 17,489,713 of JALAZF010000016.1, forward strand.
CTGGGGTTGGTCGTGTGTTGAAGTCGAATAAGCTTACACCTCGGTTTTTTGGACCGTATCAGATATCTTCAAGAGTTGGACCTGTTGCCTATAGAGTGGCGTAGCCACCCAATCTGTCGAATTTGCATGATGTGTTTCATGTGTCGCAGCTTTGAAAGTATGTTCCAGATTCGTCGCATGTGGTTCCGATGGATAATGTGGAAGTAAGGGATAACCTTACAGTTGAAGCCTTACCAGTACGAATTGAAGACCGCGAGGTAAAGCAACTAAGGTGCAAGGATATCGCTCTTGTGAAGGTAATATGGGGCGTTGCTGCTGGTGGAAATATGACGTGGGAGTTGGAGAGCAGGATGCGAGAGTCGTATCCAGAGTTGTTCGGATGAGGTAAATTTTCGAGGACGAAAATATTTAAAGTGGGGGAGAGTTGTAACATCCCGATTTAATTTAATTATTTTCGTGAATAAATTGAATATTGTTGTATGTAGTGTGTGTGGGTGTACTTTGGTCAAGTAAGGTTACCCTTAGGATGGTGTAGTGTCCTTAGATTTAGGAAGATTAAGGTGTCGGAGGAAGAGTTAGTTGGTTAATATTATTATTTGAATTATGGAGGATATTATTTTATTATTATTGGGTTTGGTGAAATAATAATAGTAATATATAAATAATAATAATGTTAATATTAGATAACAATAATATTATTGGAATAATAAGGAAAATATAAGAGAAAAGGGGTTAGGGAGGAGAAACTTTCAGTACGTGTTTTGGGGAAAAGGGAAAGGAAGAACAGAGGAAGCTAGGTCAGAGAATGAGAAGAGTGTGAAGAAGAAATCAAGAAACCTAAGGTAAGGGTGGGATTTCTTTCATCTCTTAAGGGTTAGATGATGTAAGTATTGTAGTAGAAATCCTTAAGTTAGAATCCATGGGGTCGAATGTAGGTTTTAGGAATTTTGTGATAAACTGATTGGAATTGATGAATTATTCCTGGTTGATTTGTTTGATTGAATTGCAGATGTTAGATGTAGGTTCTGTGTGCCAAATCTAGGAATATTTTCTGTGGAAAATCTAGTTTAGGGCAGAAAAACACAGGTGATTTGCTGCTGTCATCGCAGGGTTTGGACTGCAGAAATCGCAGTGCGCGCTTAGCGCGGTCTAGCGCGCTTAGCGCGGTCTGAAGGATTTTCGCCCCTTCCGGGCAGTGAGCTGCGCGCTTAGCGCGGGAGGGTCGCGCTTAGCGTGGCCTGGAACTAAAAACATTTTTTTTATTCACTTAAAATTCATAGAAATTATCTGTGTTATATTCTATGAATGTTGTGTTGTTACTGTTGTGTGGTGAGTATGTATGGATGTGTTATGTGCTTGTTGGGTGATGTTGATGTGAAATGCATGATCGAATAATGCAAAGGTGTGTAGTTGTGTATTGATGTAATGATATATGATTATATGAATGCATGTCGACTGTTAAATGATGTTAGTATGAAGATGAGCATGCTATGTATATATGTATGAGTCGTTGTTACATGTTGTCATTGTTGGTGCATGGCATGTGCATAGTCGTGGGATGGCGTGCCCGGGTGGGGTGTTATCGTCTATCCGGATTCCTTTATGGAATCATTGTGGTTGGCATGATTGCGTGCCCTAGTGAGGTGTGAGCAATCAAAGTTGTTGGTTCGATCATGAAATAGGGGTCGTACGTGACCATGAAACAGGGGTCATGGTGTGATCATGAAATAGGGATCATACTTGACCATGAAACAGGGGTCGAGAGTTCCGACGGGAACTGTGATCATGAAACAGGGATCGTTTTGGTGCCACATGCATTGAGTCTAGTTGAGTCTGTCTTGGATTCTCTTGTTGGTTGTGTTGCATGATAGTTGGTGTGGTTGTATATGTTTGTCTGTGCATAAGTTGATGTGTGTGATTCTTATTTGGATATATGCTATGGTGAACAACTTGATGATGTATTCTTTTCTATTTATATCACCTCTCTCTCTCTCTTGTTGATTTAAGAATCTCACCCCTTCTGTTTGAATGTTGCCTCCACGTGGGTAACGTGCAGATAAGCAGGAGTAGTTAGCAGTTGAAGTGGAGAAGACGAGATCTTCTGGTGTGAGTTATCGAGTCACGTCTGCTCTGAGTTTGTAACACCGGGGGTGTGGGAACGCTAGAATCTTCTAATTCTTGTTATATATTACCACTGTTTTCTTTAAGGATTTTATGTGTGACCAAACATGTGTTCTTATGTTGGATTTCCTTGTGCATACTAAGTTGAAATACTATGTCTAATTTTGATATAATAATAATAGTAGTGTGTACATGTTAACTTCAGTAGTAGAAGTAGCATCCTAAATCCAAAAATTCTATTTTACTCTGATAAATTACTATTAATTAAGCGTGGGGGATTTGGGGTGCTGCAAAGTGGTATCAGAGCAGGTCGGTCCGTCCGACCAAGTTGTCGAGTCGTTGTCGTGTGTTAGTTGTTTAGTGTCGGTGTCGGTTCCTTAACCATTGGGTTTTGTTGTTGGTGTGTGACAGATTTTGGAATGGCTGGAAGGAACGATGTTGTTCTTGCTACTGCCTTGCAAGCTATGGATCAAGCAGTACAGAATCCGCCACGTGCTAGCTAGAATGATGAGTCTCAGAAGAACTACCCGCCTACTTTCAAGGGAAGCTATGATTCGGATGGAGCGCAGACTTGGCTCAAGGAGATTGAGAGAATCTTCCGAGTTATGGAGTGTCCTGAAGCACAAAAGGTGCGGTTAGGCGCTCATATATTGGCTGAGGAGGCTAATGACTGGTGGGTCAGTACTCGTCAAGTGTTGGGTACAGCAGGCGAGGCTATTACTTGGCCTGTGTTAAGTAGGGAATTCTTAAGGAAGTATTTTCCTAAAGATGTCCGAGGGAAGAAGGAGATAGAGTTCTTGGAGTTGAAGTAGGGTAGCATGTCAATGACTGAATATGCTGTTAAGTTTTCAGATTTGGCAAAGTTTTATCCTCATTACAGTGAGGCGACAGCTGAGTTCTCGAAATGTGTCAAGTTCGAGAATGGTTTGAGGCCTGAGATCAAGCAGGAAATTGGTTATCACAGATTAGACGGTTTCTATACTTGGTTGATTGCTGCAGGATCTTTGAGGAGGATAGCCAAGCTTGATCGGCTCACTATAAGGGGCTGGCCGAGAGAAGAGGAAAACAACCGGTGAATCGTGGGAAGCCTTATGCAGCTCCAGCTGAGATAGGTAAACAAAAACATGCTGATGGCAATAAGCCAAGTGGGGGAGGTGCTTCTGCTCCTCTGAAGTGTTTCAGATGTGGCGATTTGGGACATCGTGTCAGTGAGTGCACGAGCGATGTGAAGAAGTGCTTCAAGTGTGGTCAGGCAGGACATATGATTGTTGACTGCAAAGCTAATGTGGTTACTTGTTACAATTGTGGGGAACAGGGCCATATTAGTACTCGTTGTCAGAAACCAAAGCAAGCTTCGACTGGAGGAAAAGTGTTCGTTTTGGCAGGGACTCAGACTTCCAGCGAGGACAGATTGATCAGAGGTACATGTTATATTAATAATACACCTTTGATTGCTATTATTGATACTGGTGCTACGCACTCCATTATTGCTGATGATTGTGTATGAAGACTAGGCCTTGTTGTTTCTCCTATGAAGGGAGAGATGGTTATCGAAACTCCTGCTAAGGGATCGATGACTACTTCTTTAGTCTGTTCGAATTGTCCGTTATCCATCTATGGTGAGGACTTTGGTGTGGACCTGATTTTTTTACCGTTGGGAGGTCTCGACGTGATCTTGGGTATGAACTGGTTGGAGTTCAACCATGTTCATATTAACTGTTTCAACAAGTCAGTTCAATTTCTTGCTCCTGAGGAAGAGGGAAAATATGGTTTTCTATCTGCTAAAGAGTTGAAGGAGCTCTTGGAAGAAGAAGCTCAGGTGCTTGTATTGTTTGCATCTTTATCAGTAGAGAGTCATTCAGTGATTAATGAACTACAAGTGGTGCGTGAATTTCCTGAAGTGTTTCCAGATGACATTGCCGATGTACCACCAGAGAGGGAAGTAAAATTTGCTATTGATATTGTCCCTGGTACCAGACCTATTTTTATGGCACCATACAGGATGTCGGCATCAGAGTTGTCAGAACTGAAGAAGCAACTGGAGGACTTGTTAGAGAAGAAATTTGTGAGACCAAGTGTATCACCTTGGGAAGCTCCAGTGTTGTTGGTGAAGAAAAAGGATGGTAGTATGAGGTTGTGTATCGATTACAGACAGTTGAATAAGGTGAAGATTAAAAATAAGTATCCACTTCCGAGAATAGTCGACTTGATGGACCAGTTAGTGGGTGCCCGTGTGTTTAGTAAGATTGACTTGAGGTCGGGTTATCATCAGATACGGGTAAAAGACGAAGACATTTAGACGACGACTTTCAGAACTCGATATGGACATTATGAGTATGTGGTGATGCCATTCGGAGTTACTAATGCACCTGGTGTATTCATGGAATATATGAATCGTATCTTTCATGAGTACTTGGATCAATTTGTGGTTGTCTTTATCGACGATATTCTGATCTATTCCAAGTTAGAAGAAGAACACGCTGAACATTTGTAGATTGTGTTGCAAGTGTTGAAAGAAAAGAAACTTTATGCCAAGTTGTCTAAGTGTGAATTCTGGTTGAGAGATGTAAGTTTTCTTGGTCATGTTATTTCTAGTGATGGTATTACTATAGATCCATCCAAGGTAGACGCGGTTCTACAATGGGAGACTCCGAAGTCGGTAACTGAGATTAGAAGTTTCTTGGGTTTAGCTGGTTATTACCAAAGATTTATTGAAGGGTTTTCGAAGTTGGCACTTCCGTTGACTCAGTTGATGTGCAAAGGTAAAGCATTTGTGTGGGATGTACAGTGTGAGAAGAGTTTCGTTGAGCTGAAGAAGAGGTTGACTACCGCTCCTGTGTTGGTTCTACATGAACCAAATGAACCATTTGTAGTGTATTGCGATGCTTCTTTGTTGGGTTTGGGAGGTGTGCTAATGCAGGATAGTAAGGTTGTGGCTTATGCTTCACGACAGTTGAGAGTACATGAGAGGAATTATCCGAATCGTGATTTGGAGTTAGCCGCAGTGGTCTTTGTATTAAAAATTTGGAGGCATTATCTCTATGGTTCCATATTTAAGGTGTATAGTGATTATAAGAGCTTGAGGTATCTGTTTGATCAGAAGAAATTGAATATGAGGCAGAGAATATGGTTAGAATTCTTGAAGGATTGTGATTTTGGCTTGAATTATCATCCCGGCAAAGCTAATGTCGTGGCTGATGCTCTAAGTCGAAAATCGTTGCATATGTCTGCTATGAATGTTAAAGAGTTTGAATTAATTGAACAGTTCTGAGATATGAGTTTGGTTTGCGATCAGACACCGCATGGTGTTATGTTGGGTATGCTAAATATCAACAATGAATTTCTTGATAATATCAGAGACAAACAGAAGTTGGATGTGAAGCTGGTGGATTTGGTAATTGGAGATAACCAAGTAGAAGGTAATGAGTACAGGGTGGACGAGCAGGGTGTGTTGAGATTCCGTGACAGGATTTACATTCCTGATAATCCTGAGTTGAAGAGAATGATTTTAGAGGAAGGTCATCGGAGTAGTTTGAGTATCCATCCAGGAGCTACGAAGATGTATCAAGACTTGAAGAAGATATTTTGGTGGCCTGGATTGAAAGTTGATGTGGCGTAGTTTGTGTATGCTTGTTTGACTGGCCAGAAGTCGAAAATGGAACATCAGAAACCTGCTGGTATGATGCAGCCGTTAGACATTCCAGAGTGGAAATGGGACAGTATTTCTATGGATTTTGTGATAGGGTTGCCTAATACGCCGAGAGGGCATGATTCTATTTGGGTAGTGGTGCATAGACTGGCGAATTCGGCATATTTCATTCCGATTAATATCAGTTTTCCTTTGCAGAAGTTGGCAGAGATTTATATTCAGGTGATTGTGAAGTTGCATGGAATCCCATTGAGTATTGTGTCGGATCGAGATCCAAGGTTCACTTCCAGATTTTGGGAGAGTTTGCAGGAAGCTTTGGGATCGAAGTTGAGGTTGAGTTCGGCTTATCATCCGCAGATGGATGGTCAGATGGAAAGAACTATCCAGTCTTTGGAAGATCTGTTGAGGGCTTGTGTTCTTGAACAAGGAGGTGCTTGGGATAGTTATTTGCCGCTGATTGAGTTCACTTATAACAACAGTTATCATTCCAGTATCGGAATGGCACCTTTTGAAGCGTTGTATGGTCGTAGGTGCCGGACGCCTTTGTGTTGGCACGAATCTGGTGAGAGTGTAGTGCTTGGACCTGAGATTGTTCAGCAAACTACTGAAACGGTGAAGTTGATTTGGGAAAAGATGAAAGCTTCGTAGAGCAGGCAGAAGAGCTACCATGATAAGAGAAGGAAGGATCTTGAATTCCAAGAAGGAGACCGTATGTTCTTGAGAGTCACTCCAGTGACTGGGGTTGGTCGTGCATTGAAGTCGAAGAAGCTTACTCCTCGGTTTATTGGACCGTATCAGATATCTGCAAGAGTTGGAATGTTGCCTATAGAGTGGCGTTGCCACCCAATCTGTCGAATTTGCATGATGTGTTTCATGTGTCGCAGCTTCGAAAGTATGTTTCGGATCCGTCGCATGTGGTTCCGATGGATAATTTGGAAGTAAGGGATAACCTTACGGTTGAAGCCTTACCAGTACGGATTGAAGACCACGAGGTAAAGCAACTAAGGGGCAAGGAGATCGCTCTTGTAAAGGTAATATGGGGAGGATCTGCTGGTGGAAATATGACGTGGGAGTTGGAGAGCAGGATGCGAGAGTCGTATCCAGAGTTGTTCGGGTGAGGTAAATTTTCGAGGACGAAAATATTTCAAGTGGGGGAGAGTTGTAACACCCCGATTTAATTTAATTATTTTCATGAATAAATTGAATATTGTTGTATGTAGTGTGTGTGGGTGTACTTTGGTCACATAAGGTTACCCTTAGGATGTGGTAGTGTCCTTAGATTTGTGAAGATTAAGGTGTCGGAGGAAGAGTTAGTTGCTTAATATTATTATTTGAATTATGGAGGATATTATTTTATTATTATTGGGTTTGGTGAAATAATAATAGTAATATATAAATAATAATAATGATAATATTAGATAACAATAATATTATTGGAATAATAAGGAAAATATAAGAGAAAAGGGGTTAGGGAGAAGAAACTTTCAGTACGTGTTTTGGGGAAAAGAGAAAGGAAGAACAGAGGAAGCTAGGTCAGAGAAGGAGAAGAGTGTGAAGAAGAAATCAAGAAACCTAAGGTAAGGGTGGGATTTATTTCATCTCTCAAGGGTTAGATGATGTAAGTATTGAAGTAGAAATCCTTAAGTTAGACTCCATGGGGTCGAATGTAGGTTTTAGGAATTTTGTGATACACTGATTGTAATTGATGAATTATTCCTGGTTAATTTGTTTGATTGAATTGCAGATGTTAGATGTAGGTTATGTGTACCAAATCTAGGAATATTTTCTGTTGAAAATCGAGTTTAGGGCAGAAAAACACAGGTAATTTGCTGTTGTCATCGCAGGGTTCGGACTGCAGAAATTGCAGTGCGCGCTTAACGCGGTCTAGCGCGCTTAGCGCGGTCTGAAGGATTTTTTCCCCTTCGGGGCAGTGAGTAGCGCGGGAGGGTCACGCTTAGCGTGACCTGGAACTAAAAAAATTATTTTTATTCACTTACAATTCATAGAAATTATCTGTGTTATATTCTATGAATGTTGTGTTGTTACTGTTGTGTGGTGAGCATGTATGGATGTGTTATGTGCTTGTTGGGTGATGTTGATGTGAAATGCATGATCGAATAATGCAAAGATGTGTAGTTGTGTATTGATGTAATGATATATGATTATATGAATGCATGTCGACTGTTAAATGATGTTAGTGTGAAGATGAGCATGCTATATATATGTATGAGTCGTTGTTGCATGTTGTCATTATTGGTGCATGGCATGTGCATAGTCGTGGGATGGCGTGCCCGGGTGGGGTGTTATCGTCTATCCGGATTCCTTTATGGAATCTTTGTGGTTAGCGTGATTGTGTGCCCTGGTGAGGTGTGAGCAATCACAGTTGTTGGTGCGATCATGAAATAGGGGTCGTACGTGACCATGAAACAGGGGTCGTGGTGTGATCATGAAATAGGGATCATACTTAACCATGAAACAGGGGTCGAGAATTTCGACAGGAACTGTGATCATGAAACAGGGATCGTTTTGGTACCACATGCATTTAGTCTAGTTGAGTCTCTCTTGCATTCTCTTGTTGGTTGTGTTGCATGATAGTTGGTGTGGTTGTATATGTTTGTCTGTGCATAAATTGATGTGTGTGATTCTTATTTGGATATATACTATGGTGAACAACTTGATGATGTATGCTTTTCTATTTATATCACCTCTCTCTATTGTTGATTTAAGAATCTCACCCCTTCTGTTTGAATGTTTCCTCCACGTGGGTAACGTGCAGATAAGCAGGAGTAGTTAGCAGTTGAAGTGGAGAAGACGAGATCTCCTGGTGTGAGTTATCGAGTCGCGTCTGCTCTGAGTTTGTACCACCGGGGGTGTCGGAACGCTAGAATCTTCTAATTCTTGTTATATATTACCACTGTTTTCATTAAGGATTTTATGTGTGACCAGACATGTTTTCTTATGTTGGATTTCCGTTGTGCATACTAAGTTGAAATACTATGTCTAATTTTGATATAATAATAATAATAGTGTTTACATGTTAACTTTAGTAGTAGAAGTGGCATCCTAAATCCAAAAATTCTATTTTACTCTGATAAATTACTATAAATTAAGAGTGGGGGATTTGGGGTGTTACACACAGGCTTCCTAAAAGCATCCCCGCCTCCTCTTGGGCGTTGTACAAGGACCCTTCAGCTTCTTAGAAGTTCTCATGCCTTCTCTTAGGCTTAATACAAGGACCCTGGTGACCTCTTAAAGGTATAAGACAGAACTTAGTCATCCTTTGCTAGAGCAGTCTTTCCAGCGTCAAAACTCCGGCCATTTTAGGGTTGATACTCATCCCTTAATGCCCGTGCCTCCTCTTGGGCATTGTACAAAAGATAAAACTCTAGACTTGGACAGTCTAAGCCTCTTGAGTCTTAAAGACATTCTCAAGTTCCTTTCAAACATAGGAAGAAACACCGATCACTCTGGATCAATCTCCATCAGAAACCCGGTCTCTCTCATGAGAGTTCCCCACCCTTGGGCCTGCCTATGGATCTAATCCTCAGCAGTAAGACAGCCTCCTCTTGGGCTTTATACAAATGATTCTCCCTAGCGGAGTTAACCTTTTAAGACTCTCTTGTTGAGTCAACCACTTTTAGCCTTCGTCTTGGGCTTTGTACAAGTCATATAGAAAACACTCTCTTGTTGAGTATAAAAGACTCTCTTGTTGAGTCAATCAACTTCAGACTCTCTTGTTGAGTCCATCACCTGTTCAAGTACTCTCTTGTTGGGTCAACCCTTTTAGCCTCTGTCTTAGGCTTTGTACAAGACACATACGAGAACTCTCTTGTTGAGTCAAACTCACTTCAGCCTCCATCTTGGGCTTTGTACAAGATACATATAAACCTCCCCAGCGGAGTCAAAAATCCCTTTTAGCCTCAATCTTGGGCTTTGTACAAGACAGAAAGAACATTTTCCCTGGAAAAGTCAAACTTCCAGCCTCCTCTTAGGCTTTGTATAAAGAAATCCCCGATTTAGTCAATCAACCTCTTAGCATCAAACTTGTGCCTTGATCAGGGCACACAAAAATCAACAATCCTTCTTTAGAGATGATAAATTCTCTCTCAGTCAAAACCCTTTAGCTTCACATCTTGGGTTTTGAACAAGATACAAATCACCTTTAGCTTCAATCTTGGGCTTTGAACATGACACCAAAACACCTTTTTCCTCTCATAGAATAGGAGGAACTACGATCGCTCTGATTTCCCTGTTTCGTTAAACGGGAATACGTAGGCATAAGATTGCGAGATCTTAGCCAACATATCAACAAAAAAATATCCGATCCAGCACAAGCCTCATAAATTATCCAGACACTTGCGTTCTTAAACGAAATAACCTAAGACAGACCCCCCTATTTTGATAGCATCTGTAAACCAACAGTTTTGACTGTTTAACCTCAGTATGCAAGCAAGGTTAATTGGTGACATCTATTTCCCTTCCTTAATCAGCTTAACAGGATAAAAAATGAATCGAACTGTAGTACCAAAGCGATAGTGATTCGAAACCACAAAAATCGCGCTACACATCTGTATCGGAGGAATCTCCCTCGTTGATGGTATGTACTTCTTGAGACACTGGGTGAAGGAAACCTCCACTATGGAAGAAGTTCTGATTGGGAGGAAGACTTTCATCGTTAGTAGCTGTCGGGGTACAGTTTGAAGAAAAACCAAGACCTTTCCTTTTCTTATTGTTAGTAGGAAAGACAAGCTGTCCCCCATCCTTTTGCATTGTTATTTTTGATTACTTCGAGAGCATCTTTGTACAAGGAAATCGACATTCCTCTTTCTGATTGATTGTCATTGCTCACCAAAAGTGCTTGGATTTGGGTTCCTATAACCTCCTCTGGTTCTACACGATGACGATAAGTTACTCATGATCAGGGCTTGCTCTCCACAGACTGTGACGAGTTTGTCATTCTTGACGAACTTCAGCTTCTGGTGAAGTGTCGAAGTGACTGCCCCAGCCTCGTGTATCCAAGGTCTTCCTAACAAACAGTTGTATGCTGCCCGAATGTCCATGGCCTTGAAAGTGACTTGGAAAGTGTGAGGACTAATAGTTATGGGAAGGTCGACTTCGCCAATAACTGTTTTTTGGGACCCGTCAAATGCTTTAACGATGACCTCACTGCCTCTCATCGGAGATCCTTTGAATGATAGTCTCATTAGAGTGGACTTTGGCATCACGTTTAGAGCCGATCTGGTGTCTACCAGTACGCCGGCTAAAGCATCGCCCTGTAAGTTGACTGTAATATTGAGTGTCATGTTATGACTTGGGCCCTCTTCCGGCAGTTCCTCATCACTAAATCCCAAGTTGTTGCAGGAAGTGATATTGGAGATGATGCTGTCAAATTGTCTTATTGACACATCTTGTTCCACAAAGGCTTGCTCTAAGACTTTCTGTAAAGCTTCCCTGTGAGCTTTGGAACTGAGTAAAAGTGATAACACTGAGACTTTTGAAGGACTTTGCAACAGTTGATCAACAATGTTGTACTCTCTCTTCTGGATGAGCTTCAGCATCTCATCGCGGTCCTTTGAAAGGTCGGGATCACTAGATTGATCGACTGGTTGATTAGGAACTTCTGCTTGAGGTTCCTTTTCTCTGGTAGGTTCTCTAACTCCTCGGTTGAAGATTTGACCGCTCCGTGTTACTCGACTGATGTCTGCAATATTCACGACGGAGGGTAATGGAATTTCCTTTCCATTCTCAATTGTTGTTGCACCATATTTGTAAGGGATAGCCTTAGTTGATTCATACAATAGCGGTCCCGGCAGATAGATAACTACAGGAGCCTTCTGATTTTTCTGACCATTGTAAGTAATTTCAATCAGTTCCTGGTTGGAAACTTTTGATTTGTCAAGTAAAGGGATGATGGTACAAACATCCTTGGTCCTCTTATGATCAGATATTACAACAACTTCCTTGATCTGATCAGTGAAATAGTCGGGCATCAAGTTGATTGACGCAGAATTTGGACATGGTCGAATCTCTTTGTGGTCCAACTGACTCTGAAGGGCTACTCGCATGAGGTAACATCCTTGATTATCTTCAGAGCAAACTTTACAGCGTTCATAGTTGTGTGGTGGCACCCAGCCACGTCCGCTCTGTATGTAGTGTAACCTCACTAGATCTGTTTCCATTGATCGAACATCCTAACTTTGATGCCTAGTAGGGTTCCAATTAATCATACTGACTTGTTGTGTGTCTTCATCTAGATAGATCAGAAGCCACCAGTGGTTTAACAAGTGTGCAAAGTTCTTTGAACGAGAGCGCATCCTTGGTCGCTCTCACGACATCCCTTACAGTTCTGATACTCATGTGAAGTCAGAAAACCGAGCTGGACTTGCTTAGCATGTAACTCCACCAAGATGGTATTCATCAAGCGAACATCAAAGATTTGAATCATATTCACTTGATACTGATTTTTATCGCGGTAATCCTGAATCCATCCAAGATCCATCTGACGCTGGAGGGCCTCTTGTACAAAAGATCATCCCTGGTCATTTATTGAGCAGATAGGACAGGAATCGTAATCATGCCGTGGCAGATTATGATGTTGGCTTTGCCTTGAGTGCATTGCCACCAAGTTGACATCCATTGCACGGATGTTGTGTTTTTGAATGATGTTGGAATTTGTATAAGTCATGTTGACTTCACGAATTTGGTGATCCTGGATCCATCAGAGATCCATCTGTTCCTGTAGAGCTGATTGCACCACAAAACATCCTTGATTGTTCTTAGAGCAGATATCACACTGATGATAGTTATGAGATGGTGCATGACCATATCCGCTCTGTCTGCAATGCATCTTGACCGGGTTGGTTCCCAATAAGAGTACATCATGAATTTGATAGCTATGGTTAGACTCTTCCTCTATCAAATTTACCGCAGCTTTCTCATGTTGAGGCAACGGGTCTCATTACATGATTGAAGCTTTGAACATCACCTACTCTTGTTATCGAGTCGGTCAAGTGGAATGAGGGTTTAGCAATCAAACCCCCACGCCTTGTCAATAGCTCGCATTGACCAATGCTGATGCTTATGTGATCTGATTCACATCTTCCTTTCTTACTCTGCTCTTCATGGTTCTCGATACCATTGGATGAGCACCCCTATTTCTCACAGCTAGCTTGTTTGCCTCGGTTGATATGACCCCTTGGCTAAAGGTCCCCTTTTACATTGATTGTGTAACATTATTGTTGATTGACACTGTTTACTCTTTCATTGCTTTTAGTCCATTTTGTGATTGATTTATCCTGTGTTTACTTGTCTGATGACATGATCCCCTTAGGATTCCTAACTCCACTTAATTTTTGATTAATTCGGAGGTAGGAGAGACATTAGGATAGCAATCCATGCATGAAAACATTAGGTAGACTTCCCTCTTGATCCTGACCTTAGGGCTATCTTTTGCATGATAACTCTAGGATAGAAATCCCCTTAGTGTTTTCTTTTCCTTGAGTCTTCTCTTCTCATCTCATAACCACTTCAATACACTTAATAAAGTTAACATGTATTGCGCATGAGCCTTGTACATGGGAAATGGAGAGTGGGGGGGGCTTCCTTTCACTTTCCTAGAGTGTTTAGCGCGCGTCCCGTCTTGGGTCGATGTGCGTGCATTCGATCCTATGTTGTAGACTTGGGTGCAATGCAAGTTATGAATTAACTTCAATCCACTTCTGTCTAAAAAACATAAAACAAACTCAAACCTTTTTACCGTATCGACAAATAATCTCTTTCTTGATAAACCGGGCAACCACCTGCCTGGTGACCTTTGTAAACGAAGCAGCTTCCACCCACTTGGTGAAGTAATCAATGGCCACCAGGATAAACCGATGCCCATTAGAGGCAGTGGGCTCAATCTTCCCAATCATATTAATTCCCCACATGGCAAAGGGACAAGGGGAACTCATCAGGTTTAAAGGATTCGGTGGCACATGTACTCTATCAGCATAAATCTGGAACTTGTGGCATTTTTTAGCATATTTGAAACAATCAGCCTCCATTGTCATCCAGTAATAACAGGCTCACAATAATTTCTTTGTCATGGCATGTCCACCAGCATGGGTACCAAAAGAACCTTCGTGCACTTCTTGCATCAACATGTCCGCTTCGTGTCTATCCACGCATCTGAGCAAGACCATGTCAAAATTTCTTTTGTACAATACTCCATCTTCATTCAGGAAAAAGCTACCCGCCAACCTTCTCAAAGTCTTTTTATCATTGGTGGATGCCCCAGCCGGATACTCTTAAATTTTCAAGAAATGCTTGATATCATAATACCAAGGTTTATCATCGGTCTCTGTATCGGCTGCAAACACATGAGCAGGTCTATCAAGTCGCATCACATCAATTTTGGGTATATGATTCCACCAATTCACTTTAATCATAGAAGATAATGTTGCCAAAGCGTCTGCCATTTGATTCTTATCACGAGGTACATGGTACAACTTCACTGTCTTGAAGAAAGTCAACAGTCTTCTCGTATAAGCTTTGTAAGGGATCAAGTTAGGTTGATGGGTATGCCAATATCTGGTGACCTGATTGATCACTAGAGCAGAATCCCCAAATACATCAAGAGTCTTGACCCTTAAATCGATGGCTTCTTCAATACCCATGATGCAAGCTTCATATTCAGCTTCATTGTTGGTGACATCAAAAGTCAGCCTGGCAGTGAAAGGTATATGGGAACCTTTCGGAGTTATGAGAACTGCCCCAACGCCGCTAGCACTCACATTAACAGCCCCGTTAAACATCAATTTCCACTTGTCATCAGGATCGGGTCCTTCATCAACTGGTGGCTCGTCACAATCTTTCATTTTCAAGTACATGATGTCTTCATCAGGGAACTCAAACTTCATTGGCTGATAATCATCAATTGGTTGCTCAGCGAGATAGTCAGGCAGAATACTACCCTTTATGGCTTTCTGGGAAGTATATTGTATGTCATACTCTGTCAACTCCATCTGCCAACGGGCAACCCTTCCAGTGAGAGCTGGCTTTTCAAAAATGTATTGGACTGGATCCATCTTTGATATCAATAGAGTTGTATGAGTCAGCATATATTGTCTCAAACGCTTAGCAGCCCATGCAAGTGCACAACATGTCTTCTCAAGCATTGAGTATCTAGACTCACAATCTGTGAATTTCTTGCTCAGGTAGTATATGGCATGTTCTTTCCTACCTATCTCGTCTTGTTGACCGAGAACACAACCCATTGAATTTTCACGTACCGACAAATACATTATCAGTGGTCTCCCTGGAACTGGAGGCATAAGAATCGGAGGCTTTTGGAAATACTCTTTTATTTTGTCAAATGCCCTTTGACAATCATTATTCCAACGAATTGATTGATCTTTTCTCAACAATTTGAAAATTGGTTCACAAGTGGCCATAAGATGAGATATGAATCTAGCAATGTAGTTCAATCTCCCTAAGAAGCCACGAACCTGCTTTTCCGTTCTTGGCTCGGGCATATCTTGTATTGCTTTTACTTTTGCTCGATCAACCTCGATTCCCCTTTAACTAACAATAAAGCCCAACAGCTTACCAGATCTCACCCCGAAAGTACACTTATTCGGGTTCAGCCTCAGTCTGAATTGTCTCAACCGTTCAAAAAGCTTTTTCAGATTCTCCAAGTGCTCTTCCTCAGTCTGTGACTTAGCAATCATATCATCAACATAAACCTCTATCTCTTTATTAATCATGTCATGAAAGAGCATCACCATAGCACGCTGATACGTTGCCCCTGCATTTTTCAGACCAAAAGGCATCACCTTATAGCAGAATGTGCCCCACGGGGTAATAAACGTTGTTTTCTCCATATCCTCCGGTGCCATTATAATCTAATTGTAACCGGAAAAGCCATCCATGAAGGAAAATACCGAGAATTGAGTTGTATTATCTACCAACACATCAATGTAAGGTAGTGGAAAATCATCTTTCGGACTTGCTCGATTTAAATCACGGTAGTCAACGCACATCCGGACCTTACCATCTTTCTTAGGTACCGGGACAATATTCACAACCCATGGTGGGTAGCTGGTGACGACCAAGAAACCTGCATCCAACTGTTTCTGCACCTCCTCTTTGATCTTAATGGCCATTTCTGGTTTAGTTCTTCTGGGCTTCTGTTTGATGGGGGAACAACCTTCTTTGAGGGGCAACCTGTGCACATCAATAGTAGTATCTAATCCTGGCATGTCTTGATAGGACCAGGCAAAGATATCAACATATTCAAGTAGCATCTCGATCAGTTCTTTCTTCACATTCTCTGCTAGGCTTGCCCCTATTTTAACCACTTTCTTCACGTCCTCGGTTCCCAGGTTGACGACTTCTAATGACTCTTGATGAGGCTGAATAGTTCTTTCCTCCTGTTTCAATAATCTGGCCAATTCTTCGGGAAGTTCACAGTCTTCCTCATCCCTTTCTTCAGCTTGGTAAATTGGATTATCAAAGTCATATCGAGCCATAGCAGAATCGTTATCAACAGAATCCGGAGGATTGTTTATGCATGAATGATGGTTCATGCTTTATTTTAGAAAGAGCTTTTCGAAAAGAAAGAAAACAAACTATTGAGAAAAACATTGCCATTTTATTTGAAATAAAAATGAAAAATGAAAGACAGGGGGAACAAAATTTTTGAATACAAAAAACGTCCTTTTATTGATGATAAACTTGCATACGAAACAAATGTGGCCCTACAATGAAATCACTAGGCCTTGGGTAGAGCCTAGGATTTTACATGCAACATGAAAAAAACAAAGAAAATTATTCTTTCTGCAGGGTGACTTGGATGAGGTCTTCAGAGAACCAGTTGTTCAGCTTCTGCCCCGGGACACATGGGCGCACCCAGTTGTCCATGTCACAGTCGCTATCCCCATCGTCTTCATTTGCAGCAAAGACTTGACCAGGGTTGATGATCCCCCCACTGGAAAAAGTAACAGGTCCCTAACGCTTTTGGCCCCCTGGCTGCGAATCTTGAGTAGGCTGGTAACCAATTCCACACTTGTCTTCTTTGAAAGGCAACTCAATCAACTGGCCCCAACCTTCAGCATGGCCTGACTGTACCACTTCGAGAGCCTGTTTTTAAGAAACCATAGAAGTCCCTACCCTTGTTTCATTGGAAGGAGAGTCATTCTCAATATTCACTGTTTCGAATGCTTGACAAAGAGTTTCATCGATCTCGCCGTCCATTTCCGCATATTTGAACGATGACATATGACTAACAAACATATCCTCCTTTCCACATACCGTGACAACCTGACCATCCATGACAAAATTTATCTTCTGGTGGAGTGTTAACGAAACGGCCCCTACAGCATGTATCCACGGGCATCCTAGCAAGCAGCTATAAGCCGGCTGGATTTCCATCACATAGAAAACTGTATTAAACACTTGGGGTCCAATCTTCACAGGCAACTCTACCTCCCCAAAAACTGATCTTTTAGAGCCATCAAAGGCACGCACAACTAAATCACATGGCCGAAGTACAACCCCTTCAACATCCAACTTCGCCAAAGCCTTCTTTGGCAGCACATTCAGGGACGAACATGTATCCACCAACACATGGGACAAGACTGCCCCTTTGTATTCCATGGAGATGTGGAGAGCTCTGTTATGGTTTCTCCCCTCTGGCGTCAAATCAAAATCAGTAAACCCCAACCCGTTGCTGGCGTTGACATTGGCAATAACACCTTCGAGTTGGTTCACCGATATCTCCTGCGGAACATACGCCATATTTAAAATCTTCAACAAGGCGTTGCGATGTGCCTCGGAGCATAATAGTAATGACAAGATTTAAATCTTGGAGGGAGTTTGATGCAAGTGATCCACTATCTTGTAATCGCTCTTTCGGATAATCCTCATAAACTCTTCAACGTCCTTTTCAAAGGAATTTCCGGGTTCCGCTCTTGGCACGGGCTCTTCACTTACTACTTGCTTGGCTTTATCTTTCGCTGAAGTTTCAGCATCATCATTTCGGAGTGTCTGTGGAGCAAAGAGTCTTCCGTTACGGCTAAAACCACCCATTCCTCCTACATTTCCCACACTTGAACCAGTTTCCTTGGGAACCTCCACTTCCTGTTTCTGCCCCTGATAATAAACATCAGCACCATAATGCCAAGGGATCGCTTTTGTACTTTCAAATGGCATAGGACCTGGAACAGTTATAGTTACAGGGGCTAACTGCTCAGACACGGGGACCTGGACTGGCGTATGCACAGGAATCTCTGCCGGAGTAAAGTAAATGGTAATTGTCGAGACTGTATCATCCTTTTTTCTCATTTGATCAAACTGTAAACAACCATCGTCTATCAGCTTCTAAAGGGCCTTCCTCAATTCACCACAACCATTCATCATAGTCAAACATTCTAAGCAATTTTCCAGACAACCGGGGAACACGCCCCCTTTCAACAAACGTTCCTTAAAGGAGGCTCTGATTGTGTTTGTTTACTATCGTGTCTAAGACCTCCAAAGAGGCATCCCATTCCCATAACCCCTTGTAAGACCTCCAAGAAGGCAATTGACGGAAGTTAAGGTTTGCAACCAACCCCCGTTATTCTAGTTGAGTCGTTCTTAGCTCTCATTACATGATTGAAGCTTTGAACATCACCTACTCTTGTTATCGAGTCGGTCAAGTGGAATGAGGGTTTAGCAATGAAACCCCCACGCCTTGTCTATAGCTCGCATTGACCAATATTGATGCTTATGTGATCTGATTCACATCTTCCTTTCTTACTCTGCTCTCCATGGTTCTCGATACCATTGGATGAGCACCCCTATTTCTCACAGCTAGCTTGTTTGCCTCGGTTGATATGACCCCTTGGCTAAAGCTCCCCTTTTACTTTAATTGTGTGACATTATTGTTGACTGACACTGTTTACTCTTTCATTGCTTTTAGTCCATTTTGTGATTGAATTATCATGTGTTTACTTGTCTGATGACATGATCCCCTTAGGATTCCTAGCTCTACTTAATTTTTGATTAAGTCGGAGGTAGGAGAGACATTAGGATAACAATCCATGCATGACAACATTAGGTAGACTTCCCTCTTGATCCTGACCTTAGGGCCATCTTTTGCATGATAACTCTATGATAGAATTCCCCTTAGTGTTTTCTTTTACTTGAGTCTTCTCTTCTTATCTCATAACCACTTTAATACACTTAATAAATTAACAAGTATTGCGAATGAGCCTTGTACATGGGAAATGGAGATTGGGGGGCTTCCTTTCACTTTCCTAGAGTGTTTAGCGCGCGTCCCATCTTGGGTCGATGTGTGTGTATTCGATCCTATGTTGTAGACTTGGGTGCAATGCAAGTTATGAATTAACTTCAATCCACTTCTGTCTAAAAAACATAAAACAAACTCAAACCTTTTTACCCTTCGGGATTGTTAAGTTTCAAACCATTTTCGAAAAAGGGCACGTTACTTCCGTCTCGTCGCAAACAGGCATCGACCCTAACTGCCGGACGCGAACTTAACGTCGCTCATAAAAAATACAGACTTGGTTAAGTCGAACTACGACTGCTCTGATTTCCTCCTTCTAGTTAGATTGAGGATACGTAGGCACAAGACGGCGATGTCTTGGCGAGCAACCTCCCCCTAGTTCGTGTCCGAACTACGTTGACTCTGACTTTCCCCCTTCCGAGGGAATACGTAAGCCATAGGTTTTCAACTTTAGCCGTTCCCGACAAGCGACCTTTGAGTTTTAAACCTAGCCGTTCCCGACAGGCCCATTTACCGTTCCCGACAGGTAAGCCATAGGTTTTCAACTTTAGTCGTTCCCGACAGGCACCCTTTGAGTTTTAAACCTAGTCGTTCCCGACAGGCCCATTTACCGTTCCCGACAGGTAAGCCATAGATTTTCAACTTTAGCCGTTCCCGACAGGCGACCTTTGAGTTTTAAACCTAGCCGTTTCCGACATACCCATTTACCGTTCCCGACAGGTAAGCCATAGGTTTTCAACTTTAGTCGTTCCCGACAGGTAACCTTTGAGTTTTAAACCTAGCCGTTCCCGACAGGCCCATTTACCGTTCTCGACAGGTAAGCCATAGGTTTTCAACTTTAGCCGTTCCCGACAGGTACCCTTTGAGTTTTAAACCTAGTCGTTCCCGACAGGCCCGTTTACCATTCCCGACAAGTAAGCCATAGGTTTTCAACTTTAGCCGTTCCCGACAGGCACCCTCTGAGTTTTAAACCTAGCCATTCCCAACAGGCCCATTTGCCGTTCCCGACGGGTAAGCCATAGGTTTTCAACTTTAGGCGTTCCCGACAGGCGACCTTTGAGTTTTAAACCTAGCCGTTCCCGACAGGCCCATTTACCGTTCTCGACAGGTAAGCCATAGGTTTTCAACTTTAGCCGTTCCCGACAGGCACCCTTTGAGTTTTAAACCTAGTCGTTTCCGACAGGACCGTTTACCGTTCCCGACTGGTAAGCCATAGGTTTTCAACTTTAGCCGTTCCCGACAGGCACCCTCTGAGTTTTAAACCTAGCTATTCCCGACAGGCCCATTTGCCTTTCCCGACAGGTAAGCCATAGGTTTTCAACTTTAGCCGTTCCCGACAAGCGACCTTTGAGTTTTAAACCTAGCCTTTCCCAACAGGCCCATTTACCGTTCCTGACAGGTAAGCCATAGGTTTTCAACTTTAGCCGTTCCCGACAGGCATACTATAAGCTTTAGACCTAGTCGTTCCTGACAGGCGAACTTTGAATTTCATTTGTTCCGGATTCTTTTCCACTAACATCCATCACCACAACTGATGTGTTTGTCATATATCCATTCTTTTTACCCACAGAGTGCAAATTTCAGGGTTCTTTTGGTATTCAATCTCCGTGTATCCTTGAATGTCTGAAAGTCGTTGCTATCATACCTTCAGGACCAAGTATATTGAATAGGGGCAGCTGTAGCACCCAGAAATTTTCCCTTTTCTTTTTTTACCATTAACTGACTTATGCTTCATTCATTTGCATTTTAGCTAGTTCATGCATATCATTGGGTTCTTTGGTTATGGGGTCAAGGTTCTTTGATATTCGACAGTTAGAACTGCCTCGGTATTTTCTGTAACTTTTATGTTCGGCTCGGAAGCCAATTCATCAAGGGAAGTGGCGAAAATTAATTATTTCTGGAATTTCGGTTTTTGCTGGTTAACTATGTCGGTGGTGTTCAAAGTTCACAACTTCTGATTGGATCAACATTTTTGAGCGATTCCTATGCCAAAAGTTCCGTCTTGATATCCTCTCCAACTTTTGTGTTTTGGCCAAAAGCTAATTCTTTGAGGAAGATCTCCGTATACGCGAATTCTCTGAGGCGATACAACAGAAGAACAGTGAAAAATAGTGCTGAACCGGTGTATTTCGGACACTAAAAAAATTCATAACTCTCAGTTCGTTCGTCGGATTGATGCCATTCTGGTGCCTAAAATTCCTTTTCAATTCCATCTTCATGCCGAATGTTCATTAGGAAACAGTTCCAAGCAGAAAGACTCCGAAAGTGCGAATTACCAGTGGAATTTATTGATACGGTTCACTGTCTGTCAGATTTTGGAAAAATCATAACTCGGTCAATTTTTATCGGATTGTGTCCGTTCTTGAAGCGCCGGTTCACAAATTTTATCCTCTTAAAGTTCAAAGACAATCTTGAGTTTGAACGGGGCTCCGAAGAATTCCGTTTTGGTTTATTTCGCAAAATGGAAGTGCTGAACCAAAGAAAAAGGCTGAAAGTTGTTTCACGGTAAAATTCATATCTCACTAGTTGTTTGTCTGGTCGAGCTCA
The DNA here is from genome assembly GCA_022829125.1 of Lathyrus tuberosus. NCBI lineage: Eukaryota > Viridiplantae > Streptophyta > Magnoliopsida > Fabales > Fabaceae > Lathyrus > Lathyrus tuberosus. The sequence continues at coordinate 17,511,297 of JALAZF010000016.1, forward strand.
TATTTTGACACGACGTCATGGACTCGTAGATCTACAACTTTGCGGACAAAGTCGAGTCAATATTCTGCTCTGAAAGACATGAGCTTGTCACGTTTCCGAGTAGCAAATGGTAAATAAGCTGAAAAAGCGACTTTTGACAGTGACGTCTCGCCGCTTAAACGTATCGAACTCATTCAATTTGGATCGAATGACGTCCGTTCTTTTTGTGTTGCGTCCGTGACTCAGACGCGGACAATTTCGTAAGAGGCTCAGAGTCAAAATTTTGTACCGAGCAAGATGTTATTTCCACTTAAGCTGCCGATAAGCTAGAATTTTACCGTTATACCTCATTTTTCCACCACACTATATATTCAAAATGCTCTCTCATTTCTCTCCAACTTCATAATTCATTACAAACACTCTAAAATCAAACTCCAATTCTCTCCAAGATCAAAGTGAGGGTTTACAACTTATTCATCAAGAAATTCAAGAACATCATGAACAAGTTCAAGAACTCAACAACAACTTGATCAATTCTCCTTCTTCGATCAACTTCTGACCGAACTCCAACCTCCCACCGGCCAGCCACGCGGCCTTCTCTCCCTCTCCTCTTCACAATCGCGTGCTTCATTCTCCCTCCCTCCGTCTTTGCAATTTCTTCATCGATTCTTCATTCGGTTAGTTTCTTGAACTTTAATCCTTTAATTCTTGAATAATTGATTAATTGATTCTTGAACTTTGCATTGAATTGATTTTGTGAAGAATTGTTGAACATACTTGAATATTGTTTAGTTGATCTTGTTGATTATTAAAGTTGATATAACATTTGTTGTGATAAAGTGATTCTAATGATTGTTATGGTGCATTAAATTATGAATTCTTGTTGGAATTGTTTCATGATAATTGGTGCATGCTAAGTGTTTGACAAAAATCCTAGGAGAGTTAATTGTTGTGATTTGACATCCATTGAATTGCTCGACTCTTGAATTCATGCTTGTTACAATGTGCACATCCGGAATAGGATAGGTTGGTGATTAATTGTTGTTGTGAATTATGCTGCGTGTCGAGAACCTCACGTTGTGCTTAATTGTTGAATTGTTGTGTTCATGTGCCACGTGTCGAGATTATGTGTTTTGGTCATAACTTCCTAACCGTAGCGTGTTTTTGCGAATGTGAATAATGTAATTTGACTTTGTTGATGATTCCGGAGCTGTTGGTGGGATTTTTAGTCGATTTCGGACAACTTTTTTCTACGATTTCGCTATTGCCAGCCAACGAAATCGGCCTAAAAGTCCCACTTCTGAGCGGAATTAATTCAAACTGAGTTCGTTTTTTAGTCCGTTGGTAGGTTTGCGGTCAACCATTCGATTTTCGTTCAATTCTGAGTCGGTGATTTTTGACACGTTTTTTCCGTTTTGAGGCTTTTAAGCTCCGTTTTGTGCGGATTTTGTTTGTCGAATTGCATTTGATATGTGCTTATGCTTAATTGTTGATTTACTTCTCGCGTGTCGAAGCTTAATCTTGAATTGCTAATTGTTGAGTTGTTGTGCATGATTGAAGCATATTTTGACTCTTATTTGTTGCATCAACTCATGGAACTTTGTTGTATGCTTGACATAAACCATTTTTGTTGAGAATCCTTGCATTGTGATACATGTATATGTTGGTATTTCACTTGGTTGAGTTTGTATGATTATTTGATGACGTCCGTGCGAGTTTCATGCGATTTCGAGTGCATTTTTCATGTGGTTTAGGTTCTGCCCCGATTTTGAAAATCACACTTCCGCATTGATTGAATTCGAAGCAATTGCATATTTGAGTCCGTTGGCACGTTTGCAAGCTACCATACGATTTTTGTTCAATTCCGAGTCGGTGATTTTTGACACTTTTGCCGATTCGACGTTTTTAAGTGATATTTAGTGTGAAATTTGTGCGTTGACTTTGATTTGAAATGTGCATATGTTTGATAATCATTTGTGAACCTTTGTGCGCGAGTTTCCTTGATTTCGGCTTGAGTTTGCGCGTAATTTGTGATGTTGCAACGTTGCTGCCCTGTGTTTGAAATGTTTGTTCCGGTGCATGTTCATGACTCGTATGCTCATCACGGTGCTTGGTTTTGAGTTGTGATGCAAAGGTGCAACCTCCGGTTGCACCTCCTTGTGGTTTCTAATGCTTTTGTTGAGTTTATGCAAGGTTTTCATGGATATTCCGACGATGGTTATGCACTTGGTATTCCACTTTATTTGTGGGATACAGCCTCGCCTGTGACATAATTACTATGCTATATACCGTTTGTTTGTTTGGATTATACTTTGTCCAGGTTGTATTTGTGTAGTCGCATTCGACTTGCGCGCTACGTGTGATTTATTTTCACACCGATGTTTTGACGATTATGCTTGTACCGGATTTCTGACTCGCTTTTATTTGCCTGATGGTAACTTGCTCTCCGGGTTTCTTGTTCTGCTTGCGTTGCTATTTACGGATTGCTATCCGTTGGGTATAATTTCTTGAACCAATTTACTCTCTTTCCGCATTTTTTCTTTTGATGCCATGAGAAGTAGGATTGGGAGTCCGTGCCACTTGGTCGGCAATGCTGGAAAGTCCTCAAAGGAGGCTCTGATTGTGTTTGTTTATTATCGTACCTAAGACCTCCAAAGAGGCATCCCATTCCCATATCCCCTTGTAAGACCTCCAAGAAGGCAATTGACGGAAGTTAGGGTTCGCAACCGACCCCCGTTATTCTAGTTGAGTCGTTCTTAGCTCTCATTACATGATTGAAGCTTTGAACATCACCTACTCTTGTTATCGAGTCGGTCAAGTGGAATGAGGGTTTAGCAATCAAACCCCCACACCTTGTCTATAGCTCGCATTGACCAATACTGATGCTTATGTGATCTGATTCACATCTTCCTTTCTTACTCTGCTCTCCATGGTTCTCGATACCATTGGATGAGCACCCTTATTTCTCACAACTAGCTTGTTTGCCTCGGTTGATATGACCCCTTGGCTAAAGCTCCCCTTTTACTTTGATTATGTGACATTATTGTTGACTGACACTGTTTACTCTTTCATTGCTTTTAGTCCATTTTGTGATTGATTTATCCTGTGTTTACTTGTCTGATGACATGATCCCCTTAGGATTCCTAGCTCCACTTAATTTTTGATTAAGTCGGAGGTATGAGAGACATTAGGATAGCAATCCATGCATGACAACATTAGGTAGACTTCCCTCTTGATCCTGACCTTAGGGCCATCTTTTGCATGATAACTCTAGGATAGAATTCCCCTTAGTGTTTTCTTTTTCTTGATTCTTCTCTTCTCATCTCATAACCACTTCAATACACTTAATAAAGTTAACATGTATTGCACATGAGCCTTGTACATGGGAAATGGAGAGTGTGGGGCTTCCTTTCACTTTCCTAGAGTGTTTAGCGCGCGTCCCGTCTTGGGTCGATGTGCGATGCATTCGATCCTAGGTTGTAGACTTGGGTGCAATGCAAGTTATGAATTAACTTCAATCCACTTCTGTCTAAAAAACATAAAACAAACTCAAACCTTTTTACCCTTCGGGATTGTTAAGTTTCAAACCATTTTTGGAAAATGACACGTTACTTCCGTCTCGTCGCAAACAGGCATCTACCCTAACTGCCGAACGCGAACTTAATGTCGCTTATAAAAAATACAGACTTGGTTAAGTCGAACTCGACTGCTCTGATTTCCTCCTTCTGGTTAGATTGAGGATACATAGGCACAAGACGACGATGTCTTGGCGAGCAACCTCCCCCTAGTTCGTGTCCGAACTACGTTGACTCTAACTTTCCCGCTCCCGAGGGAATACGTAGGCCTAGGACTCCGAGGACGTCCTACCGAGTCACTTCTTTTCCTTTTCTTCCCCGTTTCCTCGTTCCTTCTTGTACCTGTTCTTTTCCTTTCCAGTAGAAGTGGAGCTCCAGATGATGATATCCTTTGATCAAGACAACAAGCGTGGATCCCATCGAGTACGATGGACGCGTGGGGGTGCTAATACCTTCCCCTCGCGTAACCGACTCCCTTACCTGTTTCTCTTGGTCGCAAGACCATGCTTTTCCCTTCCCTCAGGTTTACGCAGTGTTTCTTTTCCCTCTCTTGGGATAAATACACATTGCTGGCGACTCTGTTTCTGTGCCACTTTCGCGTTTGTACTTGGATGAAAATCCTGGGAGCGACAACGGGTTCGTCTGAACATTTGGATTTGTATCCTTGAAGGATAGGACCCCACTCCTGACAAGCTTCTGTACGTTGGATTTGAAGCTGAGACAGTTTTCTATGTTATGCCCTGGTCCTCCTTGATGGTAAGGACAAGTTTGATCCGCTTTGAACCAAAAGGGCGGATTCTTCGGTATTAGAAGAGGAGACCTGGTTTGGACGTGCCCTTTGACCAGTAGTAATGGAAACAGTTCTACGTATAACATGGGTATAGGATCGAACCCTGGCGGTCACGTTGTAAGGGTGTTGTTGTGCGGAGGACGAGCCTGCTGAAGAGGCTGTTGTGTCCTTTACTGATATTGTTGTTGATTCGGTTGGCTCTGAGCAACCTGAGATTGATACGTAGGAACAGGCGCAAGATTGATAGTAGGAGTTACAGCTGCTACTGGTTGGTACCGTCGCCTTTGCTTTCCGAGAGAGGTATTACCAATATCTTACTTTTTTTTCTTAGGGAGAGCACTACCGTGTCTTTTGGTACTGCTTGATGGTCCAGCGCCTTTAACTAAATGTCCTTCTCGGACTGCTTCCTCCAGACGAACTCCCATGCCCACCATCTCAGTGAAGTCACTGGGCGCACTGGCGACCATTCTGTCATAGTAAAATGAGCTCAAGGTTTTCAAGAAGATCTTTGTCATCTCTTTTTCCTCAAGAGGTGGATAAATCTGGGCGGCAATTTCAGGCCATCTCTGAGCATACTCCTTGAAGGTTTCCTTATCCTTCTGCGACATGGCTCTGAGTTGATCTCTGTCTGGTGCCATGTCCAGGTTATACTTATATTATTGAACAAAGGCAGCGCCAAGATCTCTGAAAGTGACGATCTTAGTGCGGTTTAATCCCATGTACCGTTTGAGTGCGGCACCGGCTAAACTATCTTGGAAATAGTGGATCAGTAGCTGTTGGTTCTCTGTCTGGGTTGACATTCTTCGAGCGTACATCACCAAATGGCTTTGAGGGCAAGAGTTACCCTTGTACTTTTCAAATTCGGGCACCTTGAATTTGTGCGGAACTTTCACATTGGGGACCAGACAAAGATCTGCGACGTCCTTTCCAAATAGATCCTGACCGCGAATAGCTTGCAGTTCCTTCTGCATCTCCAGGAAATGTTCCTAGAATTCCCTCATTCTCTCGTCCATACTTTCGTTTCCACCAGACGGTATCTGGGAAATCTGTCCTTCCGGGATAGTGTGTACGACGGGTGGTGGTATAGTCATTACGGCAGTGACTCTTGGTGCTTCCCGAAGTTTGTAACCTTCAGGAGTTGCTGTCATACCCCTAGCATCTTCGCTTTCCTGAAGTTTGTAACCTTCAGGCCCAGCGGTTCCTGCTGTAGTTTCCGAATCTTCCGTGATCGGCAGAACATATCCTTCCAGGATATAGTTAATAGGCATGCCCCAAGAACGATCTTTAGGCATGTTATACCGAGGATCATACTTCTCCACTATGGACGTCAATGTGATCTCTGAGATCACAGTCCTTTGAATCTGAGTTGCTGCCAGAGCTTGCATATCATTATGAAGTTTCCTCAGATCTTCTTTCAGAGCGTCGAGTTCTTCTCTCAACTCTTTGTTCTCTTCCTCGAGATTATCCATCGTTTTCTGTTGACAGGCCTGAGTATTGTACGAATGAGACAGTTTGACTCTAGAATCGAGTCACAAATGTGAGATTCGTAGGTAAGAAGAATGCGTTACGTGAGAATGATGAATGATATGCAATGATTATATTAATAATTAATTGTTTAATCAAAAGAAACTTCAACAATTGGATTGCAAATATCATACAGTGGAAACCTCGTTTTATTGAATTCATAGATTGTAGAAATGGAAATACAGTAATTTACAAAGTGCTGTTAAAGGAAATATCTAAGCTAATGGATCCTGAGTCCTTTCTGAGGAGGGCTCAGGTGCTGGTTCTGGTACTTTCCTTTTCTTTGATCGGGGCTCTCGAGCCATTGTCGGGTTGTCATTCCTTTGCCAAGTGAAAGGAGCGAGCAAATTCCTTTGGTCTTCTTGATTTTCTACAACATGTTGCTCTAAAATCTCGATCAGAGCATCTTTCTCTTTTAATAGTTGTTGTATTTTGTTACACTCCACATTGAGAATACGGTACTTGTTCTTCCAAGACTTCTTCTCCTGTTAAACTTTGTGGAGAGTAACCTGAAGCTTTTCCATATCAGACATAAAATAAGTGACAGAGCAAAGATGAACACTTCAGTCAAGTCTTATCCTTGAATCAAAGAACCATAGGCCTGTGCTCTAATCTCAAGTCAATGGCTAGAGGAGACTTGAGATTCCATTTGATCCACATTGGCCAAAGGCCTGCTGCAGTTGCCATTCCCTATTCCTTACAAAACAAACTTGACACACTATAAATAAACATCATTTCTGATCAGTTTGAGTACACCAAAAGCCTATAACACTTGCCTTTCTCAAAATCACACTTTCACTCCAAATTTGCCTTCTAAAGCAAGTCACTATCGGGTTTTGAGTTTGAGAACAATTCCAACCAAACCAATCACACACACACACCTCATAAACATCATATAGAAGTGATTCAAACACTTAAACAACATCTGGAACACCAGATTCTCAAAATCACCAACTATCTGCACAAGCCATTGACAGATTTGCAGTTGAGGTGCCAAATCAAGTTCCAGCTCAATTCAATCCACTCCAAGCATTCAGACACACTCCATAACACCTAGGGAAGCTGTTCACATCATTGGAACCAAGCTGTAACACCTCTAACTCAAAACACGATCACCAGCTGCAAGAGGTAAGCCTCAACTTGGTCATCTCATGATTCATGCATATTTCCTCACACAATAATTTTGCCATATGTTCATAATCATGTATGGAATGTTTCCCCTCAATTAATTGCTTTGTATGAATCGTGTGTGGAATTTCTGAGCCTTCATGCAGAATTTAGGGTTCTTGAGGTTTCTCTTTGATTTCTTATTCCATGCTTAAAATAAATGAAATTAAAGACCATAGACATGATCGTGAGGTGAAAACGAGTAGATTGATATGTGGATTGTGTGATTTCATCAAGTATTCAATGAGATTGGTGAGAAAATGCAAATCTGGGCAAAACTCAGAACATGCGCGTGTTCTTGGGTGTTCTTGGCGCCCTTTTTCAAAAATTCAAATATTTGAATTTTGTGATTTTATTTAATTGATTCAAAAATTAATTTCTCTCTGAATTTTAATGATTTTGAGTTGATTCTTTTTTTAATAATTCACAAAAATGTTAAAATATTTTATTTTACAAAAATTTCCCAAAAATATTATTTATTTCATATACTTGATATTTTTGCAAAGAATTAATTTTTATTTGTTTTTTAACATTTAAAATATTTTTTCCTTCTTGATTTTCCAAACTTAAATGGTTTTCAATCATTTTGTGGATAAAAACATGATTTTTGAAACATTGATCCAAGATCACCACTCATTTTTCACATGTTTTCAATAATTTTTATTAATTTTTAAACAAAATTAATTCTGTTTTTAGACAGAATTAGGGTTTTGATTAATTCCACCCTCATCAATCTTTTTCAAACACTCATGGGCTTCTTGATAGAGTGTAAGTCCCATCCCTTTGTAAATAAACAATTTTGGGCCTCACACATTGTATAAGTCCCTCTGTATATTTTCAAAAGTTCGGCGCGATCGTCGCCTTTTTAACAAAATCAACTGGGCTTCTCCTTGAGCTATAAGACCCATCTTTATTCATTTCCAAACTCTTTGGGCCTCTAATAGAGTATAAGATCCAATCCCCTTTTCTTAACCAAAACCTTTTATGGCCTCAGACATTGTATAAGTCCCTCTGCGTTAAAAAATCTCGGCGCGATCTCCATTTTCAAACAAGAAAATCATCTGGGCCTACCCTCGTGTTGTAAGTCCCATTTCTTTTCTTTTAAAACACCTTTTGGGCTTCTCCTTGAGTTGTAAGACCCCAACCTGTTGTAAAGAAACCTTTTTGGGCCTCAGTCGTTGTATAAGTCCCAGTACGATAATCAAAACAACGATGCGATCACTGTTAAACCTTGGGCCTCTATAAGCCCCACCAATCTTTTCAAAATAATTCCCTTTTGATTTAGATTCAAATATATGTATTGTTATCAAAACTTTCTTTAATTTCTTTGAACAACTAACAAAACAGCATGGAAGCTAGTTTGCCTATAAGTTTTTATTGGCTTTTATTTACTCGCTTTCATATATATAACTGCATTGTGGGAAGCTGCGCATGGTTAATCTTCTTTCATACCCTTTTAAAATACTTGTCATATATCAACTGTATATATACTAGTATAGTTATTTAGAGTTTTCCCCGACAACTAGGTCTAGAACTAGGTAAAGCCCTGTTGGTCACTCTTAAAATACAAACAAAACTAGATCCCCATAGGATCTTCAGATATAGTCTTGCCTTCTCTCGGGCTTAAACAATATGGAACAAAGAGAAAGGCAGTATTCTTGGTGAACCTTTTCTCAGACTGTCACCCCTAGAAATTGTCAAAGAAATTCTACTCCCCGGAGTTGATCTATTCTCTGTGAATGGCATCTCTTGAATTTCTTTAAATCACAGAACTTTCACTAAATGATCTACTCTCGGTGAATAGCATTTCTTGAACTTTTCTTGGTTTGGGGCCCACGGACTTCCTACAAGCATCCCCGCCTCCTCTTGGGCTTTGTACAGGGACCCTCCGGCTTCTTAGAAGTTCTCATGCCTTCTCTTGGGCTTAATACTAGGAACCTGACGACCTCTTAAAGGTATAAGACGGAACTTAGTCATCCTTTGCTAGAGCAGTCTTTCCAGTGTCAAACCTCAGGCTACTTTAGGGTTGATTCTCATCCCTTAAATGTCCGTGCCTCCTCTTGGGCATCATACAAGAGATAAAACTCTTCAACACCCGTAGACTTGGACAGTCTACTCCCCTCAAGTCTCAAAGACATTCTCAAGTTCCTTACAACTATAGGAAGAAACCCCGGGCTCTCTGGATCAATCTCCAACAGAAACCCAGCCTCTCTCTTGAGAGTTCCCCAACCAGGGTCAGCTTATCTCACATCAGAACCTCAAGGTATCTGATATCTCAACTCTTCTACAATCCTCAACAAGAGTTGATTCCCCACTTGGACCTGCCTCGGGATCTCAATTATCCCCGGCAAAAGACAACCTCCTCCTAGGCTTTGTATAATGACCTTTCCTCAGTTGAAAGCTAGCCTCCTCTTGGGCTTTGTACAAAGATTCTCCCCAGCGGAGCTACCCTTCTCAGACTCTCTTGTTGATTCAATCCCTTTTTAGACTCTCTTGTTGAGTAAATCACTTTTCAGACTCTCTTGTTGGGTCCATCACTTTTCCAGACTCTCTTGTTGAGTCACTCACTTTTCAGACTCTCTTGTTGAGTCAATCACCTTTTCAGACTCTCTTGTTGAGTCAACTTTTCAGCCTCCATCCTGGGCTTGGTACATGACAGATAAAAACACTCTCTTGTTGAGTCAAAACCCTTTAGCCTCAATATTGGGCTTTGTACAAGACACAAATCTCCCTTTCTTAAACTGAGGACAGATATCTTCCCCAGCCGAGTCATTTCCTCCCAGCCTTCTTGTAGGCTTCGAGGAATGATTTCCCAAACAGAGTCAAACTCATTTCAGCCTCAATCTTGGGCTTTGTACAAGACACATAAAATATCCTCACCAGAGTCAGTTAAATTTCCCATTTCAGTGTCAATCTTGGGCCTTGTACAAGACATATACAAACCTCCCTGGCGGAGTCAAAATCCTTTTAGCCTCAATCTTGGGCTTTGTACAAGACAGATAGAACATTTTTCCCTGGAAAAGTCAAACTCCTAGCCTCCTCTTAAGCTTGGTATATTGATATCCCCAAAGAGTCAGTCTCTTTTTTGCCTCATTCTTGGGCCTTGTACAAGACACCAATATATACACTCTCTTGTTGAGTCGGCCACTTCCAGCCTTCTCTTAGGCTTTGTATAAAGAAATCCCCTAGCGGAGTGAATTAACCTTTTAGCTTCAACCTTGGGCTTCGATCAAGGCACACAAAAATCAACAATTCCTCTTTAGAGATGACAAATTCTCTCTCAGTCAAAACCTTTTACCTTCAATCTTGGGCTTTGAACAAGACACCAAACATCTTTTCCTCCCTTAGAATAGGTGGAACTACGATTGTTCTGATTTCCCTGTTTCGTTTAAACGGGAATACGTAGGCATAAGATTGCGAAATCTTAGCGAGCATACCAATCAAAAACCCTAGGTCCAGTACCTTCACACATCAACCAAAACTTAGGTCTAGTACCTTACCAAAAACATCGAAAACACCCGAACATCAACAAAAACTCACTCACTCACTCATACTTCCCAAGAAACTTTCCCAACCCATTAACAGATAAACACTATTAATTACAAAGTGAGACCTAAAGCTAATATCCTGTGGATAACCACATATAGGATGGGTAATTGACAACTCCCCATTGTATAACCTGACCCCGGACCCCCCAATCTCTTTTAAGTGTTTATTAAACAATCGCGTGCAAAGTTAGTTTTAGATAGCTTCCCTTTCCCTTTCAGCTTCACGGGATAAATAAGAAATCAAAAAGTAGCACCCCCTCCTCATTGCGGTATGACACGTAGCTTTAGCAATATCCTTCTTACTTGGCATGTCTTCTACTTCAGAGAACGGAGGCTGAGAAGTGACATGAACTCCCATCAAGGCGGAGTACTCCTATAGAGTAGGCATCAATTGCTAATATGGAAACATGAAACAATGATACACGGGGTCGTAGAACTGGACGAGCGTACCTAGCAGACCATCAGCCATCTAGAGTCTCAACAGTGGAAAAATTCTCCCATACTTGTTCGAGAATGTCAAGGGGTCCTCTATTAGACCTCCTAGTTCCCTCAATCTCTCCAACTTCGGGCTCTTAAAGGTGTATTTCTGGGTTTCTTTCCTTCCAAAAACCATTTTATAATGTCTACAAAACAATTTTTAGTTCCTTGAAATGTTAGAAAAAATGCAAAAAAGATGCAATGCAAAAAGCTTCGTGGAACTTGAAAACATCAAGAAATACCAAAAAAACTCATTCTCATTAATTAACAAAGTGTATTATAACCATCAGCACTTCTTACAAGAGTTTTATCAGAAAGCTAAATAAAAGCTAACAAAACTCCTAAGGAGATTCTCCTAGCAGCCTCATGTTGAGCTTTTTGATCTCTTCTTCCATCTGAGCCTTCTGAAGAATAAGCTTATTTACATTCAGCTTCCACGGAGTTGACTGAGGGCTAGAGGAACATAGATCCTCTTGCACTTTCCTCTTTTTCTAAGAGAGTACTTCTTCATTCTTTATTTGTAGTTGTCTTTGGAGTTCTGCATTCTCCTCGACAACCACTTGATACTTATGCTTCCAAGCATCTCCTATTTACTGTGCTTTGCTCAAAGCAATTCTCAACTCCTCTGCTTCTGACATGAAGATTAGGGTGGGTTCCTCCTTTAGAACCATGGGCTCTTGTCGGGAATAGGGCATCTTCAGCTTGATAGCCTTTTCTCGGACCCATTGGAGATAGGGTTCCAAGGAAACACAATTGGGCTTTCCTATGTCCTTCTTCCCCTTTCTGTGCAAGTGGCTCCAAGCATTTAATATCTTCTCCTTTAGCTCCTTGTTATCTCCATCTTCCTAGAAGAAGATACCTTCCACGTGAACACCACTGGGTTTGTCCTTCAAAGGATATCCTAACTGTCGACGAGCTAGGACTGGGTTATAGCTAATCCCTCATTCGGTGCCAAGAAGAGGCACATTACAAAAATCTCCATAGCTGTCGATAATCATCACCCCATCATAGACACGATTATACCAATCAATGTCAGAGTGGGTAAGAGCCATGATCTTCTGTGACCACCAACCTTTCTTAGGATCCCAAAAAGCGTTAGCCTTAGGCAAGTGCGAAATAAACCACTTGTATAATAATGGAAAACAGCAAGTGATCATCCATCCCTTGTGGAAATTCCTTAGATGAACAGAATGGTAGGCATCCGCTAGCAAAGTAGGCACAGGGTTTTTCCTTAGGAAGATTTTGATAGCATTGAGGTCTACAAAGTCTTCAAAGCTAGGGAACAAGAAGATACCATAGATGAGCAAGGCAAGAATAGCCTCGAATGCATCCATGCTCAAATGATCAGGGGAGTACTGAGCTCTCCCAACCAAAAACTCTACAGTCAGCCCAAAAACTCCCCCTTTGGTAGTCATGTTAGCTTGAATATCAACCACTCCCAAATGTGTAGCCTTAGCAATATCTTGCTCCTCAGGGTCTTTCTTAAAGATAGGAAAAGGAGACTTGTCAAGAATAGGCAAACCAACTAGATGGGAGTATTCTTTTAGTGTAGGTATGAGCTGGTAGTCAGGGAAAGTAAAACAATGGTAGACTGGATCGTAGAACTAAAGAAGTATGGAAAGGAGTCCATTATCCATCTTCATCTTCAATAATGACAACAGTTTCCCATATTTGTTCTTAAACCCTTCTGGATCTGTCACCAAGGTCCCCAACCTCCTTAGGTCATCCAAGTTAGGACTCTTATAAGTATACTTCAAGGTTTTCTTCCTTTCGCTGTCCATGATAACCCTATGATGTTTACAAACAATAGTTCTAAGTTCCACGAAACTTTTATGAAATGATGCTCATGAATGCATGCATGCACGAACACAGGTATACACAAATTCACATATATGCACATATATACAAATAAACAGACAGAGGCCTAGGTTTGAAGAACACTAGCGTGGAGTCATGGTTTACCCATCCCAAAAGGTGTGTACTAAAGGTTCTCGATCTGCAAAACAGGGTTCTAAGAAGTTCCTATAGTCAACAACCCATCTTTCGGATATTATCAATTTTCCAAATACTGGGTAGTCGATAATATTCTCAAGAGAGTCTCGTCTGAGCGTAGTATCGCGTATCAACTATTCTGGGACTACTCCCTCAGAGTCACTGCACTACATCCTAACAAGGCCAAAGTGGGGTGAAAAGGTAACTAAAGGTTCTCAGTGTCACGGGCTCCTAGGTTGAAAGTAGTAATGTTTTCACGAATACTCGTTCAACAAAACTACTCTCAAGAGGGCCTCCACTGAGCGGTGGTTTCTCAAGGCAGCTTGGTCGGGAATCAACTCCCTATAAGCCTTCTTGAATATACCACCTCCCTATCATATGTGCACTCAAGTTCGGGTATAATACTTATCCTCTCCACTCACAGTAACCACCCTGCATACAGAAAATCCAAGCATAATCAGATATATATACAAATATTTACAAATATACAAATATACAATCAAGCAAACATATAGCAAACACAAATACAAACAAGGTGGGATTATCCCTCTTAGGGAGTCAGTTTTCCCAAGTGAAGTCGACATTTCTGTTGCAGTGAGAATCAGATATCAAGCTATTAATTTACTTGAATCACAAATCATGAAGTTCACCACCGAGCTTTAATTTATCCAAAGGAAAGGGTAAAGATCGAAGAAACCCCTAAGTGCGCTATGTAACAACAAAGCTAGAAATCTAAAGTTCGGGGGGTTGGTTATACCTAGGGAAGGTGCTAGCATCCTAAATATCTGTAGTACTCTACAGGAACCTCTTGTTAGTATTTGTGTTATGCTATAGTTTACTTTCTAAGGAAAATGTGCTAAGGTAAAGGTTCTAAGGTAAAGACCTAGGGTATGTACAGTAAGTATGCTCGTCAAAACGTTGCATCTTGTGCTTATGTATCCTAACTAGGATGGAATCAGAGCATTCGTAGTTCACCTAACTAGGGTTGAGGAACTCTTGACTATGGTCAAGGTTCCAAAGGGGAGTAAGTGTTCATAACCATGACACTTACATGGAGTACGGCGATTCCAAACCTAAGGTTATCCTAAGCAAGGAAAGTAAGTGTTCATCACCATGACACTTACATGGAGTGCAGCGACTCCAATACTAAGGCTAGATGAAAGGGAAGGTACACTAGTCTCGATCGCGCGACGGCGTGAGATAAGGGAGTTAGTTGTTAGTGGTTAGTGGGTTAGAGGGTTAGAGGGCTCGGCAAGATATCGCATTTTGTGCCTACGTATCCTCACTAGGAATGAGGAATCAGAGCCTCCGTAGTTCGCCTAACTAAGGGTGAGGAACTCTTGATCGTGGCTAAGGTTCCAAGGAGGAGTAAGTATTCATGACCATGATACTCACATAGAGTTAACAAACTCTCTAAGTCTAAGTTGACAAACTAGCTAGGATATTGACTTTTAGCAAATTCAAAGAGGGGAAGTGAGTACACATTACAATGGTACTCACATAGATTTTACAAAATCTAAACCTAATTCTAAGTTGTAAAGAAAACAATGGCTCTAACAAGGCCAAGAAGGGAAGAGTAAGTACTATAACAATATAGTACTTACATAGGGTTTACAAACCCTAACCTAAAGTTAGGTTGAAAAGGGAAAATGGCTCTAACAAGGCCAAGGAAATGATCCTAACAAGGTCATGAAGTGAGTAGGGAGTGGTCTAAACTATCCTAAAATATGACTTACAAGTCAACATGGGAACTTTCCTTTTGGAATAAGGGCCAAGCAACTTGTAACAACAAGTAAAGAAAGGATAAATCCTTAAAGTAAGAGTGAAGATAAACAAGAATGAGAAATGAAATCATGGATGAGATGACAAATCAAGAGGGGCAGTAGCTACACCAACTTATGTTAAACATGCTCAAATGATCAAGAAAAAGTCACAAACATGTCAAATATACACCAAAACACAAGCATACTTGCTACAAACTTAATCACACAAAGATAAGTGCAAAGAATGGTTCAACATGGAAGTTACAACTCAAGAACCAAATGGGAAGTAGCATACTCATCATATAAAACTCAAATTCAATATCATGATGTCAAGAGAAACACAAACAAGAATCAAATCAAGGCATGAACAAAGCCATATGCAAGAAATAAACCAAAGCATCATGAAAAGACTCAAACAAATCAAGACATGCATAGAGGATCAAATGGGCAAGCAAAAACACTTTGAACTCATGAAGTAAGAAGCTAAGACATACTTTTAAACCACACATAACCATACAATCATTAAGATAAACACTCAAAGAACAATGCCTAAAAACTAGGTCAAAACAAACACCAAGACATGCTCAAAATAAACCTAAGTTGATGCACTAACCAAAAATAACAAAATGGTCAAATAAAATCAAACTCATAGTTTTAAGTCATGTTCAATCATTCAAGAATACATGTTCAAAAGATCAATACGAGATTGACACCAAAATTCCCCCAAAACCCACTAACAAGCTCATAGGTGTCAAAAGAACTGAGGCCTTTAAAGCCACACCAAAAGTTAATCAAATAACATCATTTGAGGCCACAAAAAATACTAAAACCTCCCTCATTCATATGTCACAACTTACCAAAAAATCAAATTAAAATAACACATGTAAGGCACTCAAGTGAAAAACTCTAATTCAAGGGTGTTTTTGTCAACACATAAAACCAAATGAATTAAATAAAATAGTGAAGTAAATAATAAGAATAAATAAAAATCATAAAAAATAAGTTAAGACATCAAAGTGTCTAAAACTAATTTTTATAGGTTTTTTAGGTGTTAGGAAAAATATTAAATAAAATAAAAGTTTGAAGGAACAAAATAGAAAAGAAAAGGAAACCAAGATAAGCAGGGGGTGTTCAGTAATCTTCAGAAACAAAGAACTTAGTTAAAATACGCAACATGGGCCAAAAAAGAGGGGTGTGGTTAGTATTGCTGGCACGGCCCAAGTCCAAGGTTGAATCTCAAATCAGAAAAGTAAAAAAAAAATACATGCGGGGAGGCCATGTGGACATTTTAATTGACGTGGAACACATGTGGCAGTGACATGGCCGGTCAAGGAAGAAAAAAAGAAAAACCACATAGGAAGTCGGAGCCCTAGCTCCGGTCGTCTTCTCCGATAGGTCACCAGAGTTACAGAGGTGAGCCTTCACCAAAACACTACAAATCTTATACCAATTTGAAGGATTTTTCAAGCTGGTATCGTTTCCACCATTACTTTTACTATTTGAAGTCTCTATCAACAAGAAAACAAGCCACGGAAGTTGGGTACAAAAACTGGAAGTTCACTAAATGTCACAACAATAACCCAGAAACATCCTACTATCATTCATATGTACAAATACACATTAAATCTTAAAGAATGCACGTAAAAATTAAAAGAAAAGGTTGAAGAAACATTTACCAACTGTGGAGCTTTTTGCACTCGGTTTAGTGTTGAAATGAGACTCCAAAAGGTTCCAAGATCTTCCTTATGCTTGCAGGAGAATGATGGAGCCAAGAGAAACCAGAGAAAGCTCCAAAATATAGAGACTCGAAACCTTGAGTTTTTTGAGTAAAAAATGGAGTTTTTGGTTCTGATCTCTATCTCTCTCTCTCTTGCCCTCTCTTTCTATTCTATTGTGTGTGTGTGTTTCTGATGGATATTTGACTAGCCAAAGTCTCTTCTTTTTCAAAAAGTTTGAGTTGCTTTTTGTGGTCAAAATCAAAGAAGTGAGATATGGTCGAAGTTACACGCATGGCTTGCTATATTTCAGACCTTGAGCCAAGTGATTTACTTGGTTGCTTGTACTCGGAGCAAGGGGCCAAGAAGAGGATGAAAAACCAAAGGACCAATGGCATACGAGGGGTTTTGTAAAATGGTCCATAGTTGGCATCAAACTTGATTTTGTATGTCATAATACAAAGACCTAAAAATGGCAAGCTTGGAGATTACATTTGCAGGTTCTATGCTCTGGGAAATCAGGTCTTGGATGCTGAGAAAGATTCGCCTTGTTTGGCACAAAATATTGGTCATGGCTTGGCATGGCTTGGCATGGCTTGGCAAGGTAAAAACATGCTTGCAAGACCACTTTGGCATGAGATATCTCCATGGACATTGACTCAATGGAAGAGATCTTGGGTTCTTTGAAAAAGGGCATGGAGGTGAGCAACTTTGATGTTCAACATCTCTTGAAATAAGGCTTGGAACATAATGAAAAATAGGTATGAAAGTTGGTCCAACACACTGGCCTAGGGCTGGCACGCATGGCCTGGTCATGACTGGGGCAAGTCGTGTCAAGTCTTGACACCCATGTTCATCACACCATAACTTGAGTTGTAGAACTCCAATTGAAGACTTCTTTATATGCTTGGAAAGCTGAGATGGAGGAGAACAACTTTGATGTTCAACAATTTTGGATTTGAAACTTGGAACCATTAGAAAAATAGCTTGCAAGTTGAGAAAAAACATGACTTGTGGTGCCTTGGCAACTTGGGCAAGTTACCCAACTTGTGCCCAAAAACCTCCAACTTTGAGACATCATAACTTTTGACTCCTTGATACAATTGGAGAGTTCTACATATGCTTGGAAAGCTTGAAGAGCAAGGAATATCTTTCATGTTTAATGAATTTTGATTTGAGGTCAAGAAACCCATGAAGGCTTGGCTTGAAGTTGATGCAAAAAGTGAATTTTAGGACTTAGAAAATTTCTAAGTATAAATGCCAAATCATGTTTTCTTCCAACTTTAACCGTCCATAAGTTTAAATCCTTACATCTTTTGAACTTGATTCCTTCTTCAAACTTGTAGTGGGAAATGTCCTATTTAAAATGAGTACTAGTTTGCTCCATTTGGCTCAAAGATGAGTGAGATATGATCCTTGAAAGATGGCTAAAAATCATGATTTCCATACTTAGAAAAATTCATCAAAAACTCTAATTTTCCAAATCTCCTGATTTTATCGTTCCACCTTAATTTTTCTTGATCTAACCACATGAGATTATGGAATATGACTTGAAATGTTCATGGTTGACCAAAAAACTCAAAGTTTGACTTTTTGGAGCCTCAGTTGGCTTTTTAATCAGATGAATTCAAAACCTCTCCCATTCACTTAGGAAGTCCTTGAAATGACTTGTATTGAACCAAAAGGCATCTTAGGAACCCTTGGAGTGTATGAGGACTTGTTTGGTTGATCTCTTCTTCAAATCCTGATTAACCAGAGCTTTCCCTTTCTTGTACAAAACCATAATTCCACAAAAGACACAAAACCATAAAGCTTGATAGTTTAGTTAGCTATGCAAAGATGATTGACCTATAATGCTCATGCAAATGATGATGACATCTAAGGGGGTAAAATTTGGGGTATGACACCAAGCACAACAGATATATATACAAATACTTACAAATATACAAGTATACAAGTAAGCAAACATATAAAGTAACACAAATGCAAACAAGGTGGGCTTAACCCTCTTAGGAGAGATTGTCGTCCCCAGTGAAGTCGCCATTTCTATTGCGGTGATAATCGGATATCAAGCTATTAATTAACTTGAATCATAAATCATGAAGTTCACCTCCGAGCTTTGATTTATCCAAAGGAAAGGGTAAAGATTGAAGAAAACCCTAAGTTCGCTATGTAACAACAAAGCTAAGATAATCTAAGGATCGGGGGTTGGTTATACCTAGGGAATGTGCTAGCATCCTAAGTATCTGTAGTAATCTACATGAACTTCTTATTTGTATTTGTGTTATGCTAAAGTTTGCTTGCTAATGAAAGTGATAAGGTAAAGACCTAGGATATATACAAAGTATGCTCGCCAAGACATCGCATCTCGTGCCTACGTATCCTAACTAGGATGAAATCAGAGTATTCGTAGTTCACCTTATTAGGGGTGAGGAACTCTTGACTGTGGTCAAGGTTCCAAGGGAGAGTAAGTGTTCATGGAAAGACACCTACATAGAGTACGGCGACTCTAATCCTAAGGCTAGGATAAAAGGGAAAGGAAGTGTCCATGGCAAGACACTCACATAGAGTACGACGACTCTAAACCTAAGGCTAGGTTAAAACGGAGGTAAGTGTCCATGGAAAGACACTCACATAGAGTACGGTTACTCTAGTCCTAAGGCTAGGATAAAAGGGAAGGACCTAAAGTTAGGCTAAGCTATGACATGGCAGTCAACAGATAAATCCTTTCCTTTGGGACGGCGAGGTAAACAACATCAATGGAATAAGGGATAAAACTTTAAGCATACAAGATAACAATTATGAATGAATGGTGATGAGCACAAAATAATGAAGAAGAGATAGTCAATGCAAGAATCGAGATCGAAAACTCAAATAGAAATAGTCTAATCTCTAAAGGGAGAGACCAAGTCACATGTTAATAAATTAGTAGTTGAATCGGTAAAGAAATTAACTAAATAAAATCTAAAGACTAGTTAGAGAAACAACAACTAAATAAAGAAAATATTTTTTAGTTTTCATTATTTATCAAATAAATTAAATAGGAAAATATATTCTTAAAATAAAAAATACTAAATAAAACCAAATATTAACAAATTAAAAAAATAACTAATTAGTATAAATATTAGTAAAGATAAATAACAAAAATTATTAAAATTATTAACAAAAAATAATTAATAAAAAAAATATTATTAACAAAATAATAAAAATTTTAACAAGAATTTCAACAAAGTTTTTTTTTAATAAAATTTAACTAATAAGAAGGGGTGTGACATGAAAAATATGAGTATGAGTAAACAAAAAAAGAAGTCATATGGGCCTCCAAAGACCCAAGACTAAATTAACCTATTCTTTTTTTAAAAAAATAAAAATAAAATAGAAATTCAAAAAAGAAAATGGAGCAACGATTTACAAAACGTGTAGTTATCAGGAACAACACACCACATCAACTATCTACCATTTACAATAAAGTTCCCTGCTTTGCCAATTCTACCCTTTTCCAAAAAAAAATTTGCACTGCACAAGGGGTACATCCGTAACTAGAGAATTGACCACAAATTCAAGACACATTCATGCTTCCATTGCCTCACATCATGCCATGTGTCATGTTCTCTTTGGTCCGGAAGTCTACTATAGTTTTTCCCTCCATACATAGCTTCCTCACTTCCAAAGCGAGCTCATTCATCACCTTCATCAGATTTTGTATTCCCTCTCTCTCCTACAACCACCGCGCCTGCATTGAAGGTGAAGGTAAGCTCGCATTTTTTTTTTCAGTTTTTCGTCGAATGCTACAAACCGTCATGCGCTATTTATGAACTAAGTTTTCATTCCCTTCATGCAACATCAACCGTGTCTTGCTCTGTTTTCATCTTTTCCATTCTGTAGTTGATGTTAAATGCGTCTCAAAATATCATTTTGGTTGTTCACCATTAACCCTGTTTTGTCTTCATTTTGCTGCATTTCTTTTTTACAGACGTTTTGATAAATGACTTTTGATCAACATTTGTTTCATGTTATACATCCTTACATCGTTTATGCACATAACAATCTCTGCATCTTCATTTTGCTGCATTTATATTTTACATCGTTTATGCACATAACAAGCTCTGCATGATGTGTTCAATGTTCTCAATATTCAGTTATTGTTTTGTTGTGTAAAAGTTCTAATGCTTGGTTGTCTAGGAAAAAAACTATGTCAAGACCTCCAATACTGATCAAGGATCTGGTCAAGGGAAACACAGTGTGGAAGATGTATATTAGGGTTGTCGATTTGTGGGTTGTTAAGGAGATAAATGGCCAACAACATGTTGAAATGGTCATTCAGGATGGAAAGGTAAAACATTTTCACAGCTTTTTACATGCTTCTGTTTGTTTTAACATTTTTTGTTAAAAACTTTCACAGGCAGACCAGATACATGTGACCACTAGAAGCAGGGACTTCAAAGATTGGTTAGACCAACTCAAGGAGAATGAAACATATTTCCTCTACAATGGAGAGCCAGTTTTTAATGATGGCCCTTTCAAGGTCTGTTCTAACCCACTCAAATTGCTCTTCAATGGAGGGACTACCGTGACTAATGTGGCGACACCAGAAATACCTACTCACAAATTTAACTTCCACGCCATACAGAATTTTCTCAATGGAAAATTCAAACCTGATCTGTTGTATGGTGAGTTTACACCTGTGCTTATGTTCATTCGCCTGTGTATAGTTATATTACCATAAATATATCCTTGAATTTTACTCTCAAAATTGTTTAACTGTTACAGATGTTATTGGTGTTCTACAAGATGTATTAAGGACGCAAATGGGAGGTGGTGGCAAGAAGTCTTGCGCAAATATCACATTGCGTGATATTGAAGGCAACGTCATTGAAGTTGCGCTGTGGAATGATTATGGAAAGCAATTCATTAATTACAATAACCCTAACAAAGCCCCTGGTCCTACCATTATCATCTTGACACATGCTTGGTGCAAGACAAATACAGGTTTAAAAAATACCATTTGCTGCCATGTTTCTCAACTGCTGACATTCATACACTATTGTGCTTCCTAACTACCTTTTTGTATGCTATGTCACAATTTCTGGATTACCAAGTCTATCAAACGCATGGAACGGTTCTAAACTTCTCATAGACTTTGATCATCCACAAGTTGAAGAATTCAAGTCCAGGTAATATTCAATGCATTCACTTCTTACGTATTTATCATATCCCTTAACAAAGATACATGTCTAAAGGCTGAACTAATTATGTTATAGGTTTGGACCAAGTGACTTATCTACTGCAACTGCACTTTCTCAATCCGTGACATGTGATTCATCCATTCAATCCACTAACAAAAATTGGACTAGCCTCAACGAGGTCAAGAGTATCTGTGCTATATATGAAGCCAGCAAGGTATGTTTCTTATCCGACCTATATGAATGCTTATGAATTCATTCTGGACATGTGTTTTATGATTTTACCTTTATGAATGAATCTTGAACACAATAGGATTGTTTCGCAACAACTATTGGCACTACGAAACGGTTCAAAGCTTCGAAGTTTGGATGGTAGTTTGAGACTTGCCCTGGCTGTAAAGTTTCTAACAAGTCAGTTGGTGCAATATTTGTATGTTCTTGTGGACTTACTAATGTAGATCCTGTCACAAAGTAAGCCTATGTTGTTTCTTACACGTTACATTTCAACTAAAATTTTTGGTTAATTATTAATTGACTTCTCCTATTTTTTGTTGCG
Organism: Lathyrus tuberosus; assembly: GCA_022829125.1. NCBI lineage: Eukaryota > Viridiplantae > Streptophyta > Magnoliopsida > Fabales > Fabaceae > Lathyrus > Lathyrus tuberosus. The sequence goes on from JALAZF010000016.1 coordinate 17,533,566, forward strand.
GTAGATTCAAACTTGAAGTTGAAGTTGAGTATGATAACCACAAAGGAACATTTGTATTTTGGGATAAGGATTGTATTCCTTACACGAAGAAGTCTGCAAAGGAATTACGACAATTAATGAAGGAGGTTATTATTCTGCAACATTACGCGTACTATGAATTTTTGTGAAAGACTGTCATGATTTTTATAATCATTGCGATTGATGCATTTGTATTTGCGTAGACTGGAGAGGACAATCCAAAAATCTGGCCTGCTCATCTAGATGTTCTGTTGAATAGAGAGATGGTTTTCCGTATCAAGTATCAATCCTTTTACGAGCAATTCTCTGTGGTTACGATACTCAGCGAGGACAATCTCTACAATAAGTTTCACAACTTCCTCACTCCAAATGAGGTGCTTCATTTGTGTTTTTAAGACTCATTGTTCCATTAGTCATTGGTTCATTATTGTTTAATTATTGATGTTTAACTATTTCCAGCATAATTGTATTCTATCCTACCAAATTAGCAATCTGATTTAATAACTAGCAGATACTATTCTATCATGCAGCATGAAACAGTATGTGGCCAAATTTACTTTGTAGCATGTTGCGTAGTAATGCAGACTGGTGCTACCTTGCAGCCTTCTTTAAAAAACAGCTTCATAGAAACCTGAGCATTCCTTGCGGTCTGTTTTAAAAATAGAATTTAACTGACACCTGCGGCTGCCTTGCATAGACCTCTTAAAAAGAGTTTCATAATAACCTGGGGCTGCCATGCAGAAATTCAAAAAAACAGCTTTGGTTGCATTTTTGAATTCCGCTTTATATTTCAATTACTTTGCACAAAGTTCTTACATCACTTTCGTATCAGCTGTATTAATTCCTTATTTCACCATAGGTTTGACACTAACTGATGAGCAGCTCAGAGAACTTACACTGGTGGCAATTGAGAAACTGTTACAGAATAATAATAGAAGTTTGAATGACTACAAGACAATGCCATATCCAAGAGATTATGTGGTTGTGGATGTAGGAAATAGACTTCTTTATGAAGAGCGTCAATATGATCCTGTTGCTCAAGAACAAATTTATTTAAATTTGTCTTCTTCTCTTACAGGTAGGTACTTTCTTTGTCGTTTAAAATATTTAACCTTAAGAATTATGCATTGACATGTAAACGAATCTTCTCTTATTTGTAGATGAGCAAAGAGGCATTTTTAACGAAATCATGGATGCTGTAGAAAGGCAACAAGGTGGGGTGTTTTTCTTATATGGGTACGGTGGGACTGGTAAGACTTTTATGTGGAACACTTTATCAGCAGCACTTCGGTCTAACAAAAAAATTGTCTTGCCTGTTGCCTCAAGTGGGATTGCAAGTTTATTGTTACTAGGTGGAAGAACAACTCATTCTAGATTTAAGATCCCAGTCCCTACTTTAGAAACTTCTATTTGCAACATTAACAAAAAGGATGATCTTGCTGAGCTTCTAAAGATGACAGATCTTATCATATGGGATGAGGCTCCTATGGCTAACAGGTTTTGCTTTGAGTCTCTTGACAAATCCTTAAAAGATATTATGAGTGGATTGCCAGGTGCATCTAAAAAACTATTCGGAGGTAAAGTTGTTGTGTTCGGAGGTGACTTCAGACAAATTCTCCCCGTCATACCAAGAGGTACTAGATCTGATATCATCCATGCAACCATCAATGCATCTTATATTTGGGATGAATGTACAGTCTTAAAGCTTACAAAGAACATGCGCTTGGAAACTGGTGCAACTACTTCTACGGTTGAAGACATAAGGAATTTTTCAGAGTGGATTTTAAAAATCAGAGATGGGACCATGTGTGAACCAAATGAGGGTTATGCTGATATTGATATTCCACCAGAGTTTTTAATTTCAAAATTTTCTGATCCGATTCAGGCAATTGTTGAGGATACATACCCTAATCTGATTCATAATTATCTTGATGCTGACTATCTTCAAAGTCGTGCAATATTAGCTTCAACAATTGAAGTAGTAGATGATATTAACCAATATATCACAAACCTTCTTCCAGGTATGAAACTCGCATTTTTTTATCCATTCTTATGGTAATACTAAAAAGTAGCGTTATATGTCTTACATTGTCATTCATATAGTATTTTCTTCAAATATTGTAGGAGATGAGAAAGAATACTTCAGTAGTGATTCTATAGATAAATCTGATGCGACTACGTTTGATGCATATGAGCATGTCACACCCGAATTTTTGAATGCTCTTAAAACTTCTGGATTACCTAATCATTCAATCAGGTTGAAAGTTGGGGCAACAATAATGTTAATGCGCAATCTAGATCAGTCTGAAGGGTTGTGCAATGGTACACGCCTCACTGTAACCAGACTTGCCAATCATGTCATTGAAGCTAAGATAATTTCTGGAAAAAATATTGGTAACATCATTTACATTCCCAGGATTTCTTTGTCCCCCTCACAGTCACCATGGCCTTTTAAATTGGTGAGACGTCAGTTCCCAATTATTGTTTCCTTTGCCATGACGATTAACAAGTCTCAAGGAAAATCTCTTGACAATGTCGGTTTGTACTTGCCAAAAGATGTCTTTAGTCATGGCCAATTATATGTGGCTATCTCTAGGGTTAAATCCAAAAAGGGTCTCAAGATTCTTATTCATGACAAGGATAAAGAAGCATTGAGTACTACTACGAATGTCGTCTTCAAAGAAGTGTTCCAAAACATCTGAAAGGTTTGTTTTTATGAGATCTTTTTTTCCTTCGTACTAACAATGTTAAACATTTGTGAATTACATAACTAACAATGTGCATTGTTTCTTTATCCATTTTTCAGGTTCAAGGCTTGAAATTATTTGGAAGATGTTTGTAACTTTTTTGTTTCATAAGGCTTTGTAAAACATCTTGAAAAAGCTGTTTCTACATGAATGACATTTAATTTTTATGACAACTATATCAATTTTGAATGCAATTGTTTTCTGTTTATGTTTTTAATGTTTATAGTGTCTTAAGGGAGTGGATTTTTTCCTGCTATTGATGTAGACATTCATATACCATCAGACTTTTAAGGCTTGAAGAAATGAAGTTACCATCATAGTTTACCACTTTATGGAGAGAATGTGAAGGTGATGGCAGACAATTATAAACTAACTATACTGATACAGAAAGTTAACACTTTGGTTGTGACCAATTGCTGAGACCTTGTGATGATTTAACCTCAAAGTGCATTGCTCTTAATGGCTTAATTTTTTTAAACAGTAATGCTTAAGTTCTCAAAGATGTCACTTCATAATATGTTCACTTCTACAGCCAAATCAACATAGTTATTCCAAATTTTGTACAGCAAATTGAACATATATGTTCAAACTAAAATTTTCAGATCAACAATAGCAGTTTCTTTATATAGCAAATACAACATATATTGTCAAACATGCACAACCAATTCCTATAATTACATGCAGTCCTTCTAAAACACACATGAACCAAAATTAATATTTCCTAAACAAGTACCAAGCTCAACATATTACCATTTCTAAATATGCCATAGTCAGTGTAATGTACTATTCCACATTTCTAAATAAGCTCAACATCTGTTTTGGTATTCTGATTGTACATAATACCAGTGTTTAGAATGTACTATTCCACAGGCCCAGACATAATAATCAAGACCATCTGAAAAAAATGAACAGAATGAAACATATACACTACAATGCCAGTGTATTACATGCAGTCCTTCTAAAACACACATTAATCTACTTCATCCACTATGGAACTTGCTATTGGTGGTATTCTATAGGTGGTGGAGTAAGAAAACAGTTTTTCGTCACTTTTTACACTGAACTTCCACTAGTGGAAGTTATACTTAAAAACACTCCAATTTTACTGAAGGCACGTTTTACACTTAACTTCCACTGGTGGAAGTTACACTTAAAAACACTCCAAAATCTTTTATTTGCTTGGATATAATGCTTAATTTATGCAATTCCTGCGACTGAGATATGGAGCTATAAAACTTGGAATCATAATATTAATCTATTTCATCCACTATGGAACTTGTTGTTGGTGGTATTCTAGAGGTGGTGGAGTAAGAAAACAGTTTTTCGTCACTTTTTACACTGAATTTCCATTGGTGGAAGTTATACTTAAAAACACCCCAATTTTACTGAAGGCACGTTTTACACTTAACTTCCACTGGTGGAAGTTATACTTAAAAACACTCCAATTTTACTGAATTCACTACAAACTCTTTTTTTTCTGTTTTTTTTTTTTTTTATTTCTTCAACTTGCCTTTATATAGGCTTTAAGATGAAACTGATAGAGTATACAATAAGTTGGTAATTAAGATGAGGACTCTTTGGTTCTCTCAATCTTAATGACTCTACCATAGATCTAAATAAAGACAATCATAATAATATGCTAATTAGAATTCTCTCATAATACTTACTAATAACAGAAAAAATGATTATAAATATATAAAGTAAATGATTATAAATGATTCACAATTACTTGCTAATGACTATCCTATAATTACATGCAGTCCTTCTAAAACACACATTAATCTACTTCATCCACTATGGAACTTGCTGTTGGTGGTATTCTATAGGTGGTGGAGTAAGAAAACAGTTTTTCGTCACTTTTTACACTGAACTTCCACTGGTGGAAGTTATACTTAAAAACACTCCAATTTTACTGAAGGCACGTTTTACACTTAACTTCCACTAGTGGAAGTTATACTTAAAAACACTCCAAAATCTTTTATTTGCTTGGATATAATGCTTAATTTATGCAATTCCTGCGACTGAGCTATGGAGCTATAAAACTTGGAATCATAATATTAATCTACTTCATCCACTATGGAACTTGTTGTTGGTGGTATTCTAGAGGTGGTGGAGTAAGAAAACAGTTTTTCGTCACTTTTTACACTGCACTTCCACTAGTGGAAGTTATACTTAAAAACACTCCAATTTTCCTGAAGGCACGTTTTACACTTAACTTCCACTGGTGGAAGTTATACTTAAAAACACTCCCAAATCTTTTTGTTGCTTGGATATAATGCTTAATTTATGCAATTCCTGCTACTGAGCTATGGAGCTATAAAACTTGGAATCATAATATTAATCTACTTCATCCACTATGGAACTTGCTGTTGGTGGTTTTCTAGAGGTGGAGTAAGAAAACAGTTTTTCGTCACTTTTTACACTGAACTTCCATTGGTGGAAGTTATACTTAAAAACACCCCAATTTTACTGAAGGCACGTTTTACACTTAACTTCCACTGGTGGAAGTTATACTTAAAAACACTCCAATTTTACTGAATTCACTACAAACTCTTTTTTTCTGTTTTTCTTTTTTTTTTATTTCTTCAACTTGCCTTTATATAGGCTTTAAGATGAAACTGATAGAGTATACAATAAGTTGGTAATTAAGATGAGGACTCTTTGGTTCTCTCAATCTTAATGACTCTACCATAGATCTAAATAAAGACAATCATAATAATATGGTAATTAGAATTCTCTCATAATACTTACAAATAACAGAAAAAATGATTATAAATATATAAAGTAAATGATTATAAATGATTCACAATTACTTGCTAATGACTATGCTAATACATTATTTCTTTCTTAGCTTTATAATTATACAATTTTGTTATTGTTAATACATGTAGTAATGTATTAAAAAAGAGCCACAAACATTTAGATTTTTTATCGAATGATTTAATATAGGAATCAACTTACCCGTGCGGACGCACGGGTCTCCTACTAGTTGCATCATTAAAAAAAAGACAACCAGGAAACGTAAAGAAGGGAGACAAACGCTTCTTCTTCTTCACGGCGGCGCGCAAACCTCACCGTCAATTTCTCGTTTGCCTTCGTCCAATTTTCGTCCGTCTCAGATTCGCTTCACTCGATTCAGCTTCAATCTCAGGTTTGCGAGTTTGTTTTCATTCTCGTTTTCACGGTCCCATTTCAAACTCTTCTCCATCTATTATTTATTTGTTTAAATTCGATTTTGGGGTGTATTGATGAAGGAGATGAGGATAGGTGAAGGTTGGTGTTGATTGTGGGTGTGGTTGAAAAAGGTGCGATGGTTTTGTGGAAGTGATTTGAGATGCTAATTTGAAGGAATGGTTTGAAAATACACGTTGGGTGGAGGACAAAGGTTGAACCGATTGAAGGAAATGAGAAGGTTCAGAAGGTTATGGAGGGTGGATTCAAAATGAAGTTTGGTGACAGAAAACCCACGTGACCAATGGTACACAGTTGATGTTTTTGAAGGAAATCAGGTTTCATCTACAGAAAGTTCTCTTCAAAAATTTTCCCTTCCCCTTCTGATTGCCTCTTCTTCTTCCTTAATACCAATTCAAAACTTTTTTAAATTCTGAAAATCTTTTGTTGCTTGTGTTGTTGCTCTCACTGGCAGGTTATTGAGTTGTAATTTTCATGGTAGGTTATTGGTTTTGGATGCTGAATTGGTGTACATGTGCAGCAGAAATTTGGAAGGTTGTGTTGCAGTGAGATGGTAGCAGGAAATTGCAGCATAGGAGCAAGAGTAGCAGGATGCGGAGGAATCTATTTTGTGAAAAGTTTGGAGTATTGTGCCTTGGTCAAGGTTTTGGTTGAAGCTTGCAGTGCGCAGGAATTTTACAGAGTGTTGTAGGAATTTGTTTGTTTTGGTTTGATGTGTTGCAAGACCAATTGTAAAGGTTGTACGGTTCATTTTGAATCAAAGGTTTTTAGACTTTTCCTATTTATTTATTTTTTTTTATTTTTGATTGTGAAAAGGGAATAAGGGGTTTCAAAAAAGAAAAAATGAATTGTAATGGGCTTATGTGAATTGACTTTTATTGTAAAGATGGACTTGTATTTTTTATGCTTTTTTTGGTGATGATAAAATGAATAATTAAGTAAAAATAAAAATAATTTTTTTGTGAATAACTTGAATTGTAAAAAGAAATGAAAAATGGATTGAAATGGAATAGATAAATGGACGAAAAATGACAAATAGATAAAAAAATAATTAGGGATATAAAAAGTGGATACGAAAGTGTATAATGGATATTTGAATATGGATTGGTTTAGAAATGGATAGTTTGGAAAATGGGTTTGAGAAAATGTTTTGAGAATGGATATGGATAAAATTGGAATTGGATAATGGTGAATAATGAATAAGGAAATGGATTAGAAATTGGATATGATATTTAGAAAAATGGAAAAATAAATGGAAATGGATAAATTGAATTTGGAAAAGTGGAAATGGATTAATAAAATATGGATAATTGAATTTAAAATGAGATGGATTGGAAATGAAATGGGTAATTAGATTAAAATCGGAAATGAAATGGAATTTTGAGATGGATATTGAGATGGATTGGATTTAGAAAAATTGAAAATGGTTATGGGAATGGGTACAGGTAAAGGTAACACGCCTTCGCACATGAACGACATCTGAAACCTTGACAATTGAAACAGTTATGCCAAAATTATTGAATTAAACCAAAGAGGATCCAACTTAAATCAATCCTAGAATGATCTTGATGGAACAATAAATATGACAAATCCTCAGTTCAATGACGAAAAACCTGGACCACACAATCAGTACATGCACATAACTCAACTGCTTTGACCTTCAAAGGCTCTGCAACCTGACTTCAACAGACAACTTGAATTGACACGAAACCCTGATTTGATGATCTTCAGATATGAAAAACGAAACCATCTCCTCTTTCTTGACCAAGGCCGGGTCACGTCCAATTGACCTGAAACATTACTTGAGTGCACACTGATGAAACAATGACTTGATGAGAACTAAAACTCTGATTCGGAATCTTTCCAGTCAAGCTACTGATGAAACCTTAAACAAACGCACCCTTGTGACAATTCAGAGAAATTAATGTTGTGCCTTGATAAACCTATGATAGGAACTTCTCAAGACGATTGAAAACCCAACACTGCTGCCTTAAGCTTGAGTACAATAACCGAAAGAAACGACCTCTGAACCATGGAACTCTAACTCAACATAAAACCTCTGATCCCACGTCTTAAGAGCTTAAATGGTGGATGACCTAACCAAAACCCTAATTTACCAACCCTTGAAGTCTCTTGAAGAAATTCCATAGGTGAAACAAAACAAACAAAGTCTGATAATTTTGTTAGATATGCAATATGATTGACCTAGAATGTTATGCAAAAGATCAAGGAATCTAAGGGTAAAATTTGGGGTATGACAGTTATCAATGGTATTTTTGGAAATGAACAAACATGTATTTAATCATACATCAAATGTATCACATATTTGGAACATAAACATGCAATCAAATGCTAGAGACATGGATAAATAACACAAAATACAGAAATTTAAGAAAAAAAAGATAAAGGAAACGATATTACCTCATAGGATGAGAGACGAAGGATGCAACCACATGAAAATAAACTTTCGAACGAAAGTTGAAACAAATGTAACAAGTGCATTCAATCACAATATTTAGGTAGTACTTGAGATATCGAGAATACCTAATTCCCGCCGAATATTAAAAAATGGCCCAATCGCAAGAGGTTTTGTGAAAATATCCGCAAGTTGATTTTTGCTATCAATATGCTAAAAACGACGTCGCCTTTTTCAACATGTTTAGTATGAGAATGTAACACTGTATTTTTTATTAGGTTAATCACACTAATATTATCGCACATTATCGGAATATGTTGAAGTTTAATATCAAAGTCGAGTAGTTGTTATTTGATCCAAATAATTTGAGCACAAAAACTACCGGCTACGATGTATTCCGCCTCAGAAGTTGACAAGGCAACATAGATTTGCTTCTTGTTATACCAACTAACTAAGGGGTTTAAAAACAAGTGGCAAGTTCCACAAGTACTTTTCCTATCCGATTTGCAACTGGCAAAATTGGAATTGGAATAACAAACTAAACTACAATCACTACCTTTGGAAAATCAAAGCACATATTTAGATGTACCATGAAGGTATCTAAGAATGTGCTTTACAGCTTTTAAATGTGATTCCTTAGGATTGGATTGATACCGAGCTCACATGCACACACTAAACATTACGTCAAGTCTAGATGTAGTAAGATATAGAAGAGATCTGATCATACCTCTATACATTTTGACATCAAGATCCTTACCATTTTCATCTCTATCTAAGTTCCCGTTAGTGGGCATTGGAGTACCAATGGACTTTGCATTGGCCATTCCGAACCATTTAAGAAACTCGTGGAAGTATTTTGTTTGACACACAAATGTCCCTTCATTGAGCTGCTTGATTTGAAGTCTGAGGAAGTAATTCAACTCACCCATTAGAATCATCTCAAATTTGCCTTGCATTAGCTTTGAAACTCTTTGACTAATTACATGTTAGTAGAACAAAATGTTATATCATCAACATAAATTTGAACTAGAAGAAGATGTTTTCCTTGACGTTTAATTAAAAGTGTTGTATCAACATTCCCTCTAGAGAATCCTTGATCAAATAAGAACTTACTATGTCGCTCATACTAAGCCCTAGAGGTTTGTTCGAGACCATATAACGCTTGTTTTAGTTTAAAGACATGATTAGGATACTCTTGACTTTCGAAATTGGGAGGTTGTGAAACATACACTTCCTCATTTATATAACCATTAAAGAAAGCATGTTTCATGTCCATTTGAAATAATTTAAAATTTTTAGAGCATGCAAAAGCTAGTAAAAGGCGTATAGCATCAAGGCCAGTAACCTAAGCATAAGTTTCCTCATAATTTATGCCCTCCTCTTGGTTATATCTTTAAGGCACTAGTCGGGCCTTGTTTCTAGTTATCACTCTGTTTTTGTCTAATTTATTTCTAAAATCCCACTTGGTGGTAGTAACTTGATGATATCACGGAGGTGGGACAAGGTCCCACACATCATTTCTTTTAAATAGATTTAGCTCATCTTGCATGTCTATAAGTCAATGCTCATCAATTAAGGCATATTTTTTGTTTTTAGGTTCAACTTGTGACACGAATGCAAAGTGATAACAAAAATTACTTATCTTGGAGCGTATAGTTACGCCTTTGGTGATATCTCCAAGAATGTTGTCGATTGGATGGTCCTTGGAAGTTTTCCAAGCCAAGCGAAGATCATCTACTGTAGTTGGACTTAAAGGGGTGAGAAACACAAGAAAGGGGGGTTTGAATTGGGTTTCACCAACTATGATATTTTCTGCGGAATTAAAAATCAATGCTAACAAGAGAATAAAAATAAATAGACACGATTATTTTTATCCTGGTTCACTATTAATTAAGTTACTCCAGTCCACCCACCAAGGTGATTTTGCCTTAGACAAGAACTTAATCCAATAATCTAGAAATATTACAACCTCTAAGTTTTAGAAAACAACTTAGCCCTCTCAAGTATCTAGACTAACGACTTAGTCACTTAAGGAATCTACACTTTGAAAAGTGTTACAACGGTGTGTACAAGAATTGCTTCTAAACAAGCAGATGACACAATTGAAGTACAATAACACAAAAGTGTTTCTAGCAAGATATGAACAAAAGCTCCTTGCAAATTTACAAAACTATCTTAAGAATAATCTCCTAGAGATTTGCATCGTATCAACATGAGTTTTGTGAGCTTAAAAGCTTTTTTTAATGCTTCTCTCATTTCTTGTAGAGCAGCGCTCTATTTTGGTTGAGCATTGAGCATCTTCTTCTTGAGCTTACAACTTGGTGTTTTCTTCCGCCTTGCACACATACTCTTGTGCTTTCTTTAGCTCTTTCACTTCTTGTTCTAGTTACTCTCTCGTGATTTTGTTTTTGGCTCTTGCAGCATTTAGCATTTTCACTCGGCTCACAACAGCAGTTGTATCAGCATATCTTCAAGCATTCAGATCTTCAATATATAGAGCTTGAGAATAGATCTGTTGGAGGGTATAATAGGAAACATATTCCAACTGTAATATCCCAAAGTTCACTTACAGGAATGGTTACATCATAATACAACAGAGTTGTCCTTGCACCACCTATTCTAGGTAGAGGTCACAGACTACTTTGTACTTTTATATTCATTGAAACACGCAAACCATTCTTGATCTTCTGTCTTCTAATCTTTAGAGGCTTCAGATGTATATTTGATGAAGCATGTATAGAGAGATCAATACTTGTAACTTCAGAACCTAAGTCTTCAGAATCTCAGATCTTCGTTCAGCGGATCTATCTTAAGAGTCTTCAGAACTTGGTCTTTAGAAGTGATGTCTTCAGAGAATTCAGAGCTTGTTCAACAGAACCTCGTCTTTAGAATCTTCAGAACTTTGTTCAACACAACCTTGTCTTTCAAAAACTTCAGAACTTGTTTAGCACATATTTGTCTTCGGAGTCTTCAGAACTTCGTTCAACAAAACCTTGTCTTCAGAATCCTCAGAACTTGAACTTCAAAAATGATGTCTTTAGAATCTTCATAACTTCGTTCAACAGAACCTTGTCTTCATAAACTTCAGAACTAGAATAGATATTAGCACATCTCTTAGAAAGCCTTCAAGGGTTACTTACAAAGTCACAATTAGAAGCTTTAGTACCAACGTTCTTCAAAACCGTAGTAGTAAAAACGTTCCTAAATTTTGACTTAAATCTTGTACACAACATATGTTTTCTTCCAGAATGTTTATATTAGAGTCTGATGACGTCACACACCTTTCAATCAGATTCAGATCTTGTTTAGCAAAAGTTTCACGCTAGAGAGAACCCATAGAGTATTGAATTGTTCTCTAAGATAACATGTGTAGTTATCATCAAAACTTAAGGCCAAATGCAGAACCACTCTTGTTCTTACAATCTCCCCCTTTTTGATGATGACAAACCATGTATTTTGATAGAGCAATTCGTACAGGGTAATAACTTTAAAACCACATAATCTGAGTTAAGCTAACCAGCCCCCCCGGAATCTGTTACTCTCAAAATTCCTTTATGCTTGTTTAGAGTCTCCCCTGATCCCAAGGCTCACAAAATAATTTTGAAGTACAAAGCATACGAACAGAGAAGGAATACTTCTCAGAGATGTCACATCAGAGTCTGACTAGAATTGCCTGGTCTTCATCTCAGAACCTGGCTTGCTATCAGAGCATGATTGACGTAATCAGAACCTAACAAGTAATTTTCTTGATACTTCGCATCATGTATCAGAGCTAGGTTCTTTTAATATCTTAAGCATGGCACCAGAAGGTGCTGAAATCAACATGTCATCAAAAGGTTCAAAACTTGAACATTTCCTGAATGACCATTTCTTGATTTAATATCCATAAGGTCCACAATCTTTGAAGTACTAGAGTCTAGCTGCCATACTTTCAGAGAGTTCACAACTTTTGACAAGCCTGAGGTATCAGAGCACTCACAGACGTTCTTTCAGATTGTTCTTTTGCTTCTGATTAATGAGGGGTCAAGGCCAATTTTTCTTTGAATAATGTGTTGTATTAGAGCATTCTTCTTCTGATAACCTGTTCTGAAATATAGTGAACTTTTACTAAGTTCCTGATCAAATATTAAACAAAGGTTAGTGGTAAAAGCATATTGAAATATGTATTTGGGATCAAGATTCTTGGAATAGGTATATCAAAATCATTTCACTTTCTCCCCCTTTGTCATAAATAAAAAAGGTATATAAAAAATTGACAGAGATACTGATAAGGGATAAAAGATATTCAAGAGATAACAGAATAAAGAAAATAATTGAAAACATCATTAATATTATAGAAGGAGTACATGCCACACATTTTAAGGGAATAGCAAGGGAAAAAGGCAATACAACCAAAACCAAATAACAACAAGACCATATGAAACAAAACATCATAAAAACCAACTGACCACAGACACCCTACAGACACAGAAGCCACAAGACCCAGAAGCATCCAAAACACCTCATATCCATTCAGCAGAAGAGACTACCAATCCAGCAAGCTTGTAACAACTTCACATCTTTCTTCAATAGTCGCAACATCCGGTCCAAGCCTTTTATCCAAACCAATTATTTCAGCCTTATAAAACAGTTCAGATAAAATCCTTCCATAAGGTATGAAGGATTTATACTGACCTCTTGAGATAGTGACAGATTCTTTCAGATGATTAAAGGTGGTTTGAGGCAAGTTGACACAGACATTATTCATAACAAAGTAGATGAAAAGTCTGTCAACATGGGATAGAACATTTTTGTGCACACCCCGAGGACGGAAGTTAGTTAATAGGAGGTTAAACCAAGCTTTATTTATGGGAAGAAGCCTTTCAGGATTGGCAGGTTCAAATTTGAGGAAGGAGGTATCGTGAATGTTAATGAGCTTATCAACAAAGGTGTAGGTAAAACAAAACTCGTCCACGGTGATACTGGTTTGAGGACAGCTAATAGCTTTAGCAATGGAAGTAGGAGTGATAGTGGCAGAAGTGCCATAAACACGGGAACAGATGGAGTCACCATCCATACTTACTAAGGCATATTTCCAGAAGTCCTTCACAAGGTTAGGATAAATGGGTCCATGCAACAATGCATAATATTTGGACCAATCATGTACATGCATGCTCAAGACACTGTCGCGATCAGTTCCTATAAGACAAGGAAAGTTGGGTCATTTTTCACAAATAAATTCCAGTATGTCTTATTACCACAAATTTTTTTGACAAACATGGTTGGGAGAAAAGGAGAGAGATGGGAAAAAGATAGAGAATGTTTTTGTAAAGGTGGAAGAGTAAGGAATGACTGTTTGAAAAAGAACTGAAGAATATAAATAAAGTAATTTATGAGACGAAACAAGGCAATAAAGACAAAATAATTTAAGACATACAAATTCGAGACACGCAAAGAAATTAATGCTTAACTAAGAAAATGGACTGCCATCATTTCCAAAGAGAGTATCACATAGGAAATATAAACGCATGAAACAGAATTAGAAGGAATAGTAAAGATTGTATTAAATACTTTCGTTATTTCAATAAAGGAATAGATGAAAGGATACCTAAAAGGTATTAGGTAACTAACAAAGGTAGGAAACGATAACAGTAAAAGAATTAATTTGACAAGAAATAAAGTTATGATTTATCAGCCTAAATCCAAGAGTCTCGTCACCCAATGTGTCACTTTATGCACGAAGCGACGTTTATTAAAAGATAGGTGACTTATAATGATTCACAAAACGTGTTAATGATGTAAACTCTTCAATTTCCAACGGTAAAAAACAAACTCAATAGAGCATTCTGACCATGGATACTTCAGATACATGAGAACTTCACTTGTCATAAGCCTCACATCTCAGAAGTAAAACGCTATGACTCAAACATTATAAACATATTTTTCTATTCTAGAGGACATATATATTCTGAGATACTTCTTTTCATTCTGGACATAGAACAGAGTTCATATATAAGAATGAGAACAAGTTTATCTTCAACATGGAATTTGAAATAGATAACAGCCATAAGAAAAGAATGTATCAAAGGTTTCTAAAGAATAGTTCCTTTCTGAACATAATCTCAAAGTTTTAATGCTATAATATAAAAATAGATTCTTTAGATAATTAAGAAAAAAATAGTAAGAGTTAGAAAAAATGTTACTCAATTATCTGGTAGACTTCCTGCTTGCTTCTGTATCTTGAAGATGTATGTGCTTCTTCAGAATCATCACTCAATTTGCTTCTGCCGTTGAGGACGTTGTTGATGATTTCTCTAGATGGATTGCTAGATCATATTTTCCTTAGACATTGTCTTCACAAAATCTTCTTTCTTCCTTTAGATCTTGAATGAGATGCAGAGGATTCTTTGAATCTTGTGCAAATACAAGATCGTATTCATAGCTTCTTTGGTCTCCTCATTCTAATGGATGAAACATCTCTCTTGATGTTTGTTGAGATTATTTCATCAGAGGGAACTGATTTATCCCTTTAGTCTTCTGCTTGAGATCAATCGCTTCTGTCTTCACCATGACTTATTTACAGAAAGCCAATTGATTCAATCAACTAATCTTTAATTCTAGATTTAGAAAAACAGATGCCATATGCTGAGTGTCGTACCTAAAAAAAAAATCGCTTAATCGAAGACACGACCTTCGCGCGAAAGGCGCGGAAAACGGTTCGACAGAGTCGCCACTGAATTTTATTTATCCCAAAAATAGGGAAAGGAAAATATCGAGAAAACCTTTTAAGGAGAGGATAAGAACATGGTCGTCGCAACCACATTCCGGGTTCGGGAGTCGGTTACGTAAGGGGAGGTACGTGCACCCCCTCACGTCTGTTGTACTCAACGGGAACCTCTTAGTTCGAATTGTGAGGAATGTTATCTAAGCTTATTCGTTTTCTTCTCTAAAATAAATGCGGAAAGGTAAAGATAAAAGGAAAAGATGCTAAGGGAAAAAGGGGTGGTTTAAGGATAGGGTGCTCGGCAAGGTCATCGTGACCTCGGGCCTACGTATGCTCATTCGGACGAGAATGAGACATCAGAGCAATCGTAGTTCGACTATGGGAAGGGATAGAGGGAAGACGGAAGATGGAGGGAAGGTAGACGCAAACGAGGGAAAAAGAAAAAGTGTGCTCGCCAAGATCGTCGCAATCTTGTGCCTACGTATCTTTACTCGGACGAGAGTAAAGAATCAGAGCAGTCATAGTTCGTGGTACGACCACAAAACAAGGGGTTGGTTGATTTTAAGAGATGAGAGATCGAATGGCATACAACCCAAGGGCGTGCCTCGAGAGCAGTCACTCAAGAATCCAAGGAATGCTAGACTCCAAGAATTCAGTTCTTTTGTGATTGATTGCGAAAATGTTCGATAAAGATTAAATGTTTTAAGACGAAAGGTTGAATGAACAACAACCCAAGGGCGTGCCTCGAGAGCCATTCACTCGAAGATCCAAGGAATGCTAGATTCCAAGAATCTCCTCCTTTCCTAAGTTGATTAAGAAAAACGTTTTGAAAAAGATCGAATCAGATTGGTTGAGAAAAGAGGTGAGGATCGATACTAGTCCCTAGGGGTGCTCCTAGTAACGAAACCACGAGATGTGCAAGTGTGCGTTTGACGATGAGGCAAAAGGCACTCGACTTACGAGAGTGTTTTGAAGAGTGGCTCGACGACGAGTCGAGAATTGGTTTGGAAATGGTTTGATTTGTTGAGTGTTTTAGGGAGAATGACGATTATTCGATAAACGAGACGTCGGCCTCGCAACCAATTAATCGGGGCATTATTGGGATGCTAGATTCCAACGACACCTTTTTCATTCGATTAATTTATGAAATATTGTTTGATGAACAACGAAAGTACCACATGGAATGCTAGACTCCAATGGCATTCCTTTGTCCAAATAGTTAAGGAGAGTGTTTTAGGAGCAAAAGGTCGAATGATCACCACCTAAGGCGTGCGCCCTAATGGTGGTCACTCAAGAACCCAAGAGGTGTTAGACCTCAAGAATCCAGTTCTTTCGCAATTTAATTATGAAAACGATTTGAATAGTTGTTGAGTATTTTAATCGGGAAGTAGCGTTCGAGCAAATGAAAATGGTTAGATAAGCATGAATATGAATATGATATGGATATGAATAAGAATGAACGATAATATAATCGAGATAATATTAACAAGGTATAATATAACATAAAATTGGTCTCGTCTTAATCGGAATTAATCAATAAATTGATAATCGACGACTTTTGACTTTCATTGACCAAAAGAGAAATGAAAGAATATAAAGTGACAAATAAGAAATTAAATCGAAAATACGAATACAAATCATAAAGGTCTCACCTTTATCGAGATTTAATCGAGGAATCGACAAATCAATCGATATTTAGTTTTCATGGACCCAAAATGAATAAACATAATAAAAATGAATAGAAATGAAATAAAATCGAAATAAATAGGAAAACGAGCAAAGGTCTCACCTTTATCGAGATTTAATCGATAAATCGATCGATATTTGGTTTTCATTGACCCCAAAATAAATGTAAAAATAGTGAATAAATTGAAATAAAAATAAATAAATAGGTAGGCCTCAAATAAATCAAAATTTAATCGGTTTGATTAAATTATGAATTGAGTCATATCATTGGCCCAAAAAATCGAAAGAGAAAAGAAAAGGAAATTAAAAGAGGTGATAACTAATTGCAAATCATTACAAACAATTGGAATAAAACACTAAAGACAAAGTTATTAAAAGAAATAAAAAGAAATGGGGGTGCAGTGATTGAAAATGAAGCGTGAATCCTCATGGGCTTTTCGCCCATTCATCACCATAATAAAGGCAGAAAAAATTATTTTTTTTAAAAAAGAAGAATAGGCTCTTAAAAGCCCAACAACCACACGGTTCATTTAGTGAGTCCCCACCTTACCAACAGCATTTCCATTTTTTTAATTAAAAAGAACAAAAAAAAAAAAAAAGTCGAATGAAATCATTTACACGTTTTTATCTTTTTTTTTTTTAAACCAAAAAATAAATGGAAACATAACAACATCTTTTAACTTTAAAAAACAAAAACAAAGAAACTCAACGGGTCATATTAAGAGCCAATGGTCAAATAGAACATGCAGATGAGGGAGCCACGCATCCATCACAAGCTCAAAAAGCAAAAGAACACTTCATCCCTTCTTCGTTTTGTTTCCGATGCGCCCTCCTCCGTCTAGCCTTCTGTTTCGCTTCTCTTGCTCAATCACCCTGTCTCTTGGTTCGTTCCTCAATCGCTCAGGTTTGTATGTCTGGGTTTTGCGTTAATCTCTTCATCTCCGTTTCTGTTTTCTGGTATTGATTTTAAAAAGTGTTTGATTTGTGGTGCGGTTGGGTTTGAGGTTGAAGCGATGAAGGTTGGGTGAGTTGAAGGAGGATTTGCGGCCGTTGTTGCAGATGAAGGAGTTTGTTGTTGATTTAGGTTTGTGAAGGAAAAATGAAGGTTTAGTTGAAGGTTAGCGATTTGAAGAGGATGGTATTGAAAAGGTTTGTTTTTGGTTGAATGGAGAAGAAGGGCGTGAGGTTTATGTGGCGGCTTTGGGTGAGTTGTAGGTTGATGAAAATAAGGTTGAATGAGGTTGGGTTATGAAGAGGGTTGGAATGGTTTGAAAGCAGCAAGTTTGGTGAAGGTTGGGTGAGGAGGAAGAAGATGGTGGAATTTAGGTTTCGGCGCCGGTGAAGGAGGGTGGTGTTTATTATGAGAGCTGACGAAAAATGAGAGAAGATTATGGTGGTTGAAATTATATCAGCGGCGGCCTGAATTAGTTTTCACGGTAGTTGAAAGGTGAAATCGCAGTGATGTTGATAGGATGTGAATGAGTAAATTGTTGTCGGTTGGAGCTTGTTCACGTGGTGTAGGGGATGAACACTGTGAGGGAGAAAAGTTAACAGAGGGAGGAAACTTGAAGTGGTCGTGATGGTGGATAGGAAAAGGTTTATTGACAGGGTTGTATGGAGTTGCAACAGGGAGGGTTTGAACGGTGTTACATGTTTGATTTTTAGAGAGAGTTTTTCCAGAATTTTTTTCTTTTTTCTCTAATCGTTCTCTCTCCTTTTATATTGTTCTTTTTTCTTTTTTTTTTAAACAATTCAAACTTCTCTGTTTCTGTACAAAATTCTTGTCTTCTTCTTGATGATGTATCCTTTTCAATTGTTAATTTGTGACTTGTTCAGACTTGCCTTTGTGGATGCAAATTTTGGTTTGCCAAAATGGAGTAAAGTGTGGTGCAGCAGTGTATCAGTGTTGCAGGAATTGTTGGGGTGTGGTACGAATGGTCAACGCGAGGAATTGTGCTGGCTTGTAATTGATGTGTGTTGAATTTTTTTGTTTACTATTTTTTATAACTTGGAATTGCAATGGGCCTGGAAATGTTAATGGGCTTTGTGACTTGGTATGATTTTTTAGATTTTTTTGATAATTGTTTTTTGTAATGAGTGGGCTTAAGTGACAAAAATAATTTTAAAAAAATGGATTATAGACATGGAATTTTTATTGTTTGAAATGAATGGATCTAAAAAATGAAGTTAGATATGGATATTAAAGTGGAAAAGATAATAAAATAGGTTCATGAAAAAATGGATAACTTAAAAAAAAGGTCTTTGAAATTAATATTAAAAATGGATGTGGACATAAAATGGATAATGGATAAATAAATGGATATGGATGGATAATTGGTTTGAAATGGATTATGAATGGATTTTTTTGAAAATTGGTTTTGGATTAAGGATAAAAATGGTTAAAAGGTAGATATGTCTTAAAAATAAAAATGGATAAAAAAATAAAAGAGAGATGAAGTTGAAGACAACATATTTTTGGATTTTTTCTGAATAATTGCTAATGGATGGATACACAGAGGAAAAGCTATACACAGGTAGGACAAATTTGGGGTATGACAGATGACCCTATCTAATTGGCTTAAACCTGGTAAGATGAACTGCCACGGTGTTCGTTCTTTCAAGGTAGAAGACAATTAGATATGAAGAAGACCACAAATTTGTCTGAAAGAAAGAAAAGGATTGAGAAGTTGAAATACAAGAAATCTGACACCAAAAGGATGACAGACCTATCACCAAGAGGATGATAGTGAACACACACACACGGACCCTTCCACCAAACGGATGTAAATGAGGTCAAAACCTGCTATTACCGACGAGATAATAGGGCACACACGCACAGCCTGCTATTACCGACGAGATAATAGGGCACACACACACACAGACCCTTCCACCAAAAGGATGAAAATGAGGTCAAAGCCTGCTATTACCGACGAGATAATAGGGCACACACACACAACCTGCTATTACCAAAAGGATAATAGGGCACACACGCACAACCTGCTATTACCAAAAGGATAATAGGGCACACACGCACACAGACCCTTCCACCAAACGGATGGAAATGAGGTCAAAGCCTGCTATTACCGACGAGATAATAGGGCACACATGCACAGCCTGCTATTACCGACGAGATAATAGGGCACACACACACACATAGACCCTTCCACCAAAAGGATGGAAATGAGGTCAAAGCCTGCTATTACCGACGAGATAATAGGGCACACACACACGGACCCTTCCACCAAAAGGATGAAAAAGATGTCAAAGCCTGCTATTACCGACGAGATAATATGGCACACACGCACAGCCTGCTATTACCGACGAGATAATAGGGCATACACACACATAGACCCTTCCACCAAAAGGATGAAAATGAGGTCAAAGTCTGCTATTACCGACGAGATAATAGGGCACACACGCACAACCTACTATTACCAAAAGGATAATAGGGCACACACGCACACAGACCCTTCCACCAAAAGGATGAAAAAGAGGTCAAAGCCTGCTATTACCGACGAGATAATAGGGCACACACACACAGACCCTTCCACCAAAAGGATGGAAATGAGGTCAAAGCCTGCTATTACCGACGAGATAATAGGGCACACACGCACAGAGACCCTTCCACCAAAAGGATGGAAAATGAGGTCAACACCTGCTATTATCGACGAGATAATAGGGCACACACGTACAACCTGCTATTACCGACGAGATAATAGGGCACACACGCACACAGACCCTTCCACCAAAAGGATGGAAAATAAGGTCAACGCCTGCTATTACCGACAAGATAATAGGGCACACAGACACACAGACCCTTCCACCAAAAGGATGGAAATGAGGTCAACGCCTGCTATTACCGATGAGATAATAGGGCACACACACACACAGACCCTTCCACCAAAAGGATGGAAATGAGGTCACAGCCTGCTATTACCAAAAGGATAATAGGGCACACACACACAGACCCTTCCACCTAAAGGATGGAAATGAGGTCAACGCCTGCTATTACCGACGAGATAATAGGGCACATACGCACAGCCTGCTACTACCAAAAGGATAGTATGGCACACAACCAAGGGTTTATGGATCGGCGACACCAAAAGGATGACGGATCAAAACAAGCTATTACCACCAAAAGGGTGATAGGAAATTCTTATTTGTGAGGACCAACATCAAAAGGATGAAGGTTAAATTGAAATGACATGGTTTCGGCTATCACCAAAAGGATGATAGAAAAGTTTTTATTTGAGGGTTACCAACACCAAAAGGATGCAGGTTAAATTGAGTTGATTGGGTTTGGCTATCACCAAAAGGATGATAGAAAGGCAATTGACAAAAGGTCAAGTTTGCTGGGGATATAATGAGTGAGATTTATTTGGAGACATCAACAAAAGGTTGAAGTAAAGAAATAATGAGGAGAGCCCACGAAAAGGAAAGGGAAACAGTCAAAAATAGAGAAGGTAACCCGCCAAGATCTACGCAATCTTGTGCCTATGTATCTTTACTCAGACGAGAATAAAGAATCAGGGCAGTCGTAGTTCGACTACGGAAAAGATTCAATGAGGAACGCCCACTGACTCAGAGGAATGTTTATTGGTTGGGATGAGGATGACGACCTCAGTAACAAAAGGTTGAGGAACACAACTCAATGAGGAACACCCACTGACTTGCTTGGAGATCACAGCTTTGTCAACAAAAGGTTGAAGTACTTTCATGAGGAACGCCCATGAACTTGAAGAAGATACCCCTGACTGGGTTGGAGATTGCCTTGAAATAACTTTGTGAAGAACGTCCACGGATTTGATGAAGATGCCCCTGCCTGGGCTGAAGATCATCTTGCAGTCTTGAGATTGATCCTGGATCTTGACATGCACATGCTTGATTTTGTAATGATGTGCAATGCAAATGCTGGCGCACGGAGATGCAAATGCTGGGGAAGTATGATTGGTTTGGGTATGCATATGATGCTTATAATTGCAGACGGGTGATTGGGTAAGTTTGGACAGTGCCAGCATGGTGGACTTTGGGTAGTTGCCAATGAGGATTGGACTTTTGGACGGTGGGAGGGATTTGATTTCCTCGACACTCAGTTCATTGAAGACGCCAAGATTGAAGCAGATGACGATGCTCTTGAAGCTTTAAGCTTGATCACTTGATGAGAAGTCGTTTCTGAGAAGACCATGACTCTGTGCTTGAGGGTCAGGGTTGCTTGCTGCAATGGGTCTTGCCCCAGTCTGAGCATGGTAATGGTCTGCCCCTGATTAACTAGTTCTGAAATAGTCTGATCTTTGGAGGTTGAGCTTTGATGTGCTTTGAGATGACTTGCCCCTGATTAAGCTGTTGAAGGGTTTGCCCCAGCCTGAGGGTTTTGAGGGAGTCTTGCTTCGGGTCGGCACCATTGAAAGTTCAAGTTCCTTCTTTGATTACCCCTTGTTGGAATGTCTTTGAAGTCTGGCACTGGTTTGCAGTTAAAATTGCTCATTCACAAATGGTAATCTTAATACAATGCTCATGCAAGTTTTGAAAAAGAGTCGTTTATTGGAGTGTCGTGATAGTGAGACGAATGGACCGTTAGCCCAAATGTGTGCTGATTTTGATGGTGTGAAAGATATAGCAAGGAGAATGACACCAATGCTGAAGATTAGCAAATATGGGGAGTCAGTTTACGCAACCTTGTAATAGTATGCTTTCAGAATAAACCTCGCCTCAATTAGGTCTTTCGAGGGTTGTAACGTGGTCTGGTTTATGGTTTATGAAACAAAGGATATTAGGCTCAAAGTATAATTGGTTCTCACCCCTTCTTCTTGATGATCTCCAGTCCTACGTTCAGTTAAATCTGCACATGTTTGTATTCCAAAAGGGTTGACGGTGTAAGAGTGGTGAAATAGCAGTCACCTTATTTTTGTTTTTGATGGGTGTCAATGGCTCTTTGGTTTTAATATGGTGGTCACTGGCTATTATTTTGTTTTTGTTGAGGATTCGAGGGCCTCTTTTGATTTTTTTTTATCCCATCTTTTGCATGGACTGATTCTGCTTGTCGAGTCCATCGGGATTGCCTCGATTTTTTCCTAAGTCTCCTTTGAGGTGCTTGACTTAGCAGGCTTTTGATTTTTTTTTATTTTGTTGGAGGATTGTGACTGCCAAGTCATGGGTATTGATGAACAACCGACATGCCTTTTGGATTTTATCTTGTGGCTTGAGTGCGTAATTGGATTAACTGAACATTACCCTGCCCCAGGTTAAGTGTAAGGTTTTATAGATCCAAAGGAAACTACTACTTCTAGGCTCGAAGTGGTTTACTAGGGATTAACTCCTTGTCTCTCCAGTGTTTGGGGGTTTGAAACAATGCCTGAAGATCCTCGACGAGATTTTATCCGAAAGCATACATTTTGCAATTATGGGTATTTCGTTGTCATCATCCTCCCTCCAATCATTGCTAAGCGACAGTTGATAAAGAGAGTGAAGTGGGAAAATGTGTCGGTGTTTTGCAGTAAATGGAAGAAATGAGTGAATACGACATAACCGATTCAAAATATGCATAATCACTACATTAAGAAAACCAAATACAAACGGCAATGTTCAGAGCATACAGTACTTAAACAAAAAAAGACGAAAATACAAGAATGCAAATGATGGGATGGCAACATGACTGCCTTCTTCGGGGAATAAACTTGACTTGACTTGACTTGATGCAGGCACTAGTTTGGCGGCGGCATGGGGTTGTTGATGACGTTTGGATCCCTCCCATTAAACGTGAGAAACTTTGAGTCGATCATATCCTGAACCTTGTGTTTGAAAGCTCTGCAGTCCTCGATCGTATGCCCTGGAGCACCCTTATGAAACTCGCAATGAGCATTAACATCATAATCTAGGGGGATGACAGTTGGAGGAGCTAGGTCCCTCAGAGCGATTGCCTTTTTCTCCATCAATTGAGCAAAGATCTGAGCATATGTCATTGGAAGACGATCAAAGTCTCTATCAGACTTCCTTGTCCTTTATTGATTAGGCTGACGATGTTGAGCAGCTCTCTGTTGTTGATGTTGAGGAAGATACTGATACCCCTGCTGGTTATAGGATTGTTGCTGAGGAATCTGTTGTTGAGGCATTGAAGCTTGAACAGCTTGAACTGTTGGATGATAAGGCATTAGAGCGTATTGTGCAGCAGCAACATACGGATACTAGAAGTATGGCATTTGAAAAGGCATTGGAGGGGGAGCTTGTTGAGCTTGCCCTTTCTGAGCAGAGATGGCATTTGTTTCGCCCTCTTTCTTTTTGAATCCATTGAAGGGCTTCTTGACTTGAGACTGGCTGCTAGAACCTCCTTGGATCTTTCCGCTCTTCAGACCCTCTTCGATTCTCTCACCGACAATCACCAAATCAGAGAATCCGGCAGAAACATTACCAATCAACTTCTCATAGTATTGGCCTTGCAAAGTACCCATGAAGATGTCAATCAGTTCATGATCAACAAGAGGTGGATGCACCCTTGCAGCTAGCTCTCTCCAGCGTTACGCGTACTCCTTAAAGGATTCGTTGTCTTTTTGAGCCATACTCTGAAGTTGAGTACGATTTGGAGCAAGGTCAGTGTTGTACTTGTATTGCTTGACAAATGCATCAGCTAGATCATCCCAAGTGCACACATTGCTACGCTCCAGCTGCAAGTACCATTCGAGTGATGCCCCAGACAAGCTGTCTTGAAAGCAATGGATCATCAGCTTTTCATCTTTGGCATGGGCAGCCATCTTGCGACAGTGCATCCTTAGATGCATGTGGGGACAAATGAGGCCTTTGTACTTCGGGAATTCCTGTACCTTGAACTTGGGAGGAATGACAACATCTGGCACCAAGCACATATCCAGAGCATTCAAAGAAGTTGAGTTGCGTCCCTCCATGACTCGGAGTTTCTCAGCTAGATCACGACACATATTGATAACTTCAGAATCCTGAGCAGAGGTAGGATTGACAATTGGGATAGCAGCACAGTAATTCTATACCTCATCATACTGATCTACCAGGTTTTCTTCAGCATGAGGAATAGGAATCTGAGTGACAACAGGTTGGGCTTGCGGAATAGCTCCAACAGTAACTCCAGGGGTTGGAAGTGGTTGAGTGGTGGCTCCTTTAGCGGCAGGAGTGAAGTTCATTGGTATCCCATAAGTGATGGGATTGGGAACGGGAGCTGAGAGCCTTGAGGGTGACCCTTGAACCTGTGCATTGTTGTTGGCAGCAGCGGCTTCACGTAGTTCTTCTTCTCTTCTGGCCATCATGATGGCTTCAAGAATCTGATCAATCTTTCCCTTCATAGAGTCCATTTCTTCTCTGAAGGTAGCTTGCTCTTGCTGAATCTGCTCCATCGTCCTTCTTATGTTGGCTCGAGTTGCGTATTGGTGTCGAGGAATCAGCTTAATTTACTAGAGATGAAGGAAGTTGAAGTGAGATTCTGAGGTTGAAAATGCAATGCAAAATGTATAACTAAAGCAATGCAATGCAATGACATGAGATGCAATGCAAGATGCAAGATCCAAGATCGCAGATCACAGGTTCAAACAGTTCTGAGGTTGGCCGTTCACGGGTAAATGACCAAAGTCTATGATCAAAGAAACCCTATAGGTAGGCTCTATGAGGAAAGTTCTAGGTTCTTTTACCCACAAACTCACTCACATGATAGTTTCTACGTTGATGGATAAGGTTCCCAGGATTACGGACACTAATCGCATCAACGTCACGCAACAGGCTAGCTGCATTATGACGATAATGAGGACAAGGTCTCCCCTGAGTGGGGTCTTCATGCTAGGCGCACAAGGAGAGAGTCCTTGGAGACTAACACTACATGACCACCAATATATAACTTGGTTCTAAGAGTGGTTCATAGAGTCACGGACCCTTCATGAATCAAGTCGTGCAACAGGCTAGCTGTGTTACAACAGGATCTACGAAAAGGTCTACTCTAGGGCAGCTTTCATGCTAGGCACGCAAGGAGCAAGTCCTTGGGGACTAACACTAATCGACATCCAATTCTAAACTATGTGTTCTCTCTGCTTTTACCAAAGCTCGGGTATAGAGCTTTACTCATGATATCATCCCAAGATCCAACAACCAAAAACAATAGGAGAAAGCAATAAGAGAACAAATACGTAAACGAAAAAACATGCAAACAAAGATAACGCTCCTCACAAATCGCTCTAAGATAGGCTTGACTCTCTCTTGCATGGAGCAATTGATCCCCAGCAGAGTCGGCAGCTTTCGCACCTCGAAAAAAAATCGCTTAATCGAAGACACGACCTTCGCGCGAAAGGCGTGGAAAACGGTTCGACAGAGTCGACACCAAATTATATTTATCCCAAAAATAGGGAAAGGAAAATATCAAGAAAACCTTTTAAGGAAAGGATAAGAACATGGTCGTCGCAACCACATTTCGGGTTCGGGAGTCGATTACGTGAGGGGAAGGTACGCGCACCCCCTCACGTCCGTTGTACTCAACGGGAACCTCTTAGCTCGAATTGTGAGGAATGTTATCTAAGCTTATTCATTTTATTCTCTAAAATAAATGCGGAAAGGTAAAGATAAAAGGAAAAGATGTTAAGGGAAAAAGGGGTGGTTTAAGGATAGGGTGATCGGCAAGGTCATCGCGACCTCGGGCCTACGTATGCTCATTCGGACGAGAATGAGAAATCAGAGCAATCGTAGTTCGACTACGGGAAGGGATAGAGGAAAGACGAAAGATGGAGGGAAGGTAGACGCAAACGAGGGAAAAAGAAAAAGTGTGCTCGCCAAGATCGTCGCAATCTTGTGCCTACGTATCTTTACTCGGACGAGAGTAAAGAATCAGAGCAGTGGTAGTTCGTGGTACGACCACGAAACAAGGGGTTGGTTGATTTTAAGAGATGAGAGATCGAATGACATACAACCCAAGGGCGTGCCTCGAGAACAGACACTCAAGAATCCAAGGAATGCTAGACTCCAAGAATTCAGCTCTTTTGTGATTGATTGCGAAAATGTTCGATAAAGATTAAATGTTTTAAGACGAAAGGCTGAATGAACAACAACCCAAGGGCGTGCCTCGAGAGCCATTCACTCGAAGATCCAAGGAATGCAAGATTCCAAGAATCTCCTCTCGTAAGTTGATTAAGAAAAATGTTTTGAAAAAGATCGAATCGGATTGGTTGAGAAAAGAGGTGAGGATCGATACTAGTCCCTAGGGGTGCTCCTAGTAACGAAACCACGAGATGTGCAAGTGTGCGTTTGACGACGAGGCAAAAGACACTCGACTTACGAGAGTGTTTTGAAGAGTGGCTCGACGACGAGTCGAGAATTGGTTTGGAAATGGTTTGATTTGTTGAGTGTTTTAGGGAGAATGACGATTGTTCGATAAATGAGACGTCGGCCTCGCAACCAATTAATCGGGGCATTATTGGGATGCTAGATTCCAACGACACCTTTTTCATTCGATTAATTTATGAAATATTGTTTGATGAACAACGAAAGTACCACATGGAATGCTAGACTCCAATGGCATTCCTTTGTCCAAATAGTTAAGGAGAGTGTTTTAGGAGCAAAAGGTCGAATGATCACCACCTAAGGCGTGCGCCCCAATGGTGGTCACTCAAGAACCCAAGAGGTGCTAGACCTCAAGAATCCAGTTCTTTCGCGATTTAATTATGAAAACGATTTGAATAGGTGTTGAGTATTTTAATCGGGAAGTAGCGTTCGAGCAAATGAAAATGGTTAGATAAGCATAAATATGAATATGATATGGATATGAATAAGAATAAATGATAATATAATCGAGATAATATTAACAAGGTATAATATAACATAAAATTGGTCTCGTCTTAATCGGAATTAATCGATAAATTGATAATCGACGACTTTTGACTTTCATTGAGCAAAAGAGAAATGAAAGAATATAAAGTGACAAATAAGAAATTAAATCGAAAATACGAATACAAAGCATAAAGGTCTCACCTTTATCGAGATTTAATCGAGGAATCGACAAATCAATCGATATTTAGTTTTCATGGACCCAAAATAAATAAACATAATAAAAATGAATAGAAATGAAATAAAATCGAAATAAATAGGAAAACTGTAATACCCCAAAATTTGCTCTCCCCTTTTGGCATCATAGCATGGCATTATCATTTATCATATCATATCCATCTCATTAGCATTGCATTGCATTTAACATAGAAAAATGAAGCATGGCATCCTTCTTACCATCAGGGCATGTGATCAGGTGGGAGATGGACAATCAAGAGATCATTCAAAGCACAAAAAGGTCAGTCAAGTTGCCTCAAGGCAAGCCAAGAAGCCTTTCATGTCTCATACTATCTCAATTGATCATCCACAACCTCAAGGATAAGAGATACAATGGGAGATTGAAGCATTACATCTTTCACTATGCAAGAGGTTCAAAAACTGAAGAAAAACCCTCAAAAGAGATAGCATTGATCCAAAATCATCCTCAAATGGCATATATCATCATCCTTTAAGAGGATACACAACATACTCTGAGGAATTTGAAATTGAAGACTGCACTTTTTCCTCCTAACCAGAAGGGGCTGAAATTAGGGTTTCTAATTAAATCAGGGTATCTCTGATTTTTTGGACAAAACTTGATGTCATGGTATTCCATATGTCCCTAAGTATATGTATGTGGAAAATTACATCTCAATTGGTTTTAGAAGTGGTTCAATTGGAAGAAAGATCAAGAATCAGAGAAATTGGGGCAAAGTCAAATAATCAGAAGAAAAAGTCAACTCTTGACTTTTTGAGGCCAAATTCATAAAATTCATGTTATATGTGTCCAATGTGCAAAATTTGGTCAAGAAACTCCAAAGGAATCATGAAAAGATCAAGATGTGGAAAGTTGCCATTTTTGGGTGAAGTAGGGTTACTAAAAATAGTAAGTTTTGGCCATTTGGCATCAGAGTTTGAGCCAAGGCCATTTAAAATTGGGGCATCAAATGAAAATTCCACTCAGCCACAACAAAAGGTCTTGCTTTAAGCTTCAAATCCATGTGTAGAACATCTCCATTGGATAAATATTGAGGGAGATATGATGGATCAAAGTTGGAGGAAAGTAGGTCAAAACCATGTCATGACCAAGGATTTTCAAGGCACGCGCGTAGTCATTTCAACAAACAGTTGGTGGGCAAAATGTATGGATCAATTACTCATGGTTAGAGGCCTCAAATGGAAAATATTTCAACATCAAAGTTGTTCCTCTATGTGAGATCTTCAAAGTTGGTGTTTATCAATTTTTCATCTGATCAATGGATTAAGGAGTTATGATGGCTCAAAATATGGTCAATGTAACTGAAATTTGACCAGGTCACAACCAGGTCATGCCACACATGCGCGTGTTCTGCAGCATTTTTAAGCCAGTCTTGAGTTCCCATGTTTGAAGCACATTTCCAAGTTGTTGCAAGTCTCATTTTCATTTACTTTCAACATCAAAGCTGTTGTATCATGTACACACTTTGTAATGATACCAAGATCATTCATGTCCATGGCTTGAGGAGAGAGATATCCATGCGTAAACATCACCATTTCCAACTGATGAATCACATCAGAATTTGCAGTTTGGTTTAGACATCCATCAAACAACCCTTGCACTTTATTTCCACATTAAGCCAAGCACATATCACCTCCACCTTGCACATTAGCACGTGCCTTGCATGAAAGTGGAAAGAATAAACTTGCTAAACAAGTTTCTGATACATTCAGCCGTGCCATTGCAAGCTCATTTTCAGCTCCACCATAACCCACCATGAACTATCACCACCATATCCTCGCTCTCCCTAACTAACTTGACTCAGTTAGTTAGGGATGACTCACTTAAACCACTTCAACTCAGTTAATTCACCCAGTTAACCATGGTTAGCTCACACTATAAATCAAATCCTCACTTTAATTTCATTTCCAACTTCATTTTTCTCACTTTCAACTCTCATTCTCTTATTCTCCCTCTGAAACACTCTCTATGCTCTCTCTGATCTCTCACGAAACCAACACTTTCTTCATTCATCTTCTTCAATCATCATCTTGAGTGTGGTCTTTGAGCAAGTGAAGCTTCATCAGCATTTTGATTCTCTCTCTGCTCTCAATACCTCAAGACTCAACTGCATTTATTTTGCACGAATCAAACTCAAGATCAAGAGTGGATCTCTGGTTTTCTTTTGCTTCAAGGTTCTGCAAACTTCAGGTTCCAATTACTCAAATTCTATGGCATAAACTCTTTTTGTTTTAGTTCGTTTTTTTGGTTTAGAGCTTATTAGAAGCTATGCGTGCGTCCTGTTTAGTTGATATGCTCTTTAGGAGTTTAGGTGTGATGTTAGGGCAAATTGTTTTGGCTCGGTTTGTGTTATGCATGCATGATCTATGAAAATTAATTGCATATTCATGATGTACGTGAGCTCAGCTTCATTTTGGTATATCGTTTGTGGAATTCTGGCAAAGTCAAAGTTGCAGACGGTGGCGGTGTGACCGGAGAAGGTGACCGGAGGTCATCTCCGGCCGGTGACTGTTATGCTAGGGTTTATGTGTGTTTTAATCATGTCCGTTGATTTTTCATCATCGTGTGGCTCGTGTGATGACAACACATAAAAACGCACATGCCTCTCACGTGCTCTTTCTGATTTTATTTTTAAACTTTGTGTAACGCAGTACACTGTAGGTAACGTGTTCCCTCACACGTGTGTGTTTATTGCATATACTTTGACTGCTTGTTTGACTTGACTTGATCCAATGGCTATTGATGAGTCAATTTTGTTGACTGAGGTGCATGGTTACTAATTTGTACTGGCGAGTAATTGGACCTATGACAGATTGCTTTCCACACCCCACGCTTTCAAAGCCCAATAATGTTGAACTGAAATTTACTATGTCTGCACCCCACACTTGCTTTTCATTTCATTTTAATTTTTCTATTTTTATACACGTTTACTTTTTAATTTTTAAAAATATCAAACATCATCATAAAATTCCACAAAAATTCATGAGCATCATTAAAACATTTAGAAAATTTTTCATGATTTTATTTTCTGATTTTATGACCTTTTTGCCCCTGCTCCATAATTTTCTTTGAATTTCTTTGATGTGCATTCTTAATATGGTACATGATCTTGTTCAATTTTGTTCTTGATCATTAAAAATTGTTTTGATGCTCTTCTTTTTGCATTGAGTCATTATCATCTTGAGGTATGTTAAGTGATTTTTATTTGATTTTTTAGGTCAGTTTTATGGCATGTTTGGTGTTCACTTTTGTGCTACTTTGTATGATATGTCTATGTGACCTAAGTGCATTGTTTGACATCATTTTGCCTTGGTTCCTTGCATGCTACTTTGATATGTGATTCATCTCTGATTAGTGAACTTCAATACCATGTTTTCATAATTTTCATGAGGCCATTTGATTTTTTTTTGATGCATTTCATTTAAAGCATTATAACATGTCATATCATTGTAATCTTTTGTGCATGTTTACATGTTTTTTTGTGTATACTTGCATGATCATTTGCCTATTTGGTGAGCTACACTCTTGACATTATAGGACATAGATACATATCATATGTCATCTTTGCTTGTTGATTATCATTTGAACCTTGTGCACCTTTAACATGTTGTGTTTGCACTTTCCTTTGTTTGGAACTTCCATTTCAATCCTACTTCTTCTATCACTTCTTAAATGCCTTGATGTGCTTCATGAATACTTGTGAGATGTTTGTGAATAATTTTTCATTTCATTTCAATTCTGATCCATGGATTACATGTTCCATTTGTGCATATTTCTTCTTTTCTCTTTCATCTTTCATTCTTCCTTTTCTTATGATATCATGTTCTAATGTCATGGAGGATGTTTGTTGCCTATCCACTTGAGTTTGATTGATAATGATCATTTGTTTTCCATATGATGTACATTCTGGTTGTGGTTATAGGATTTGATTTCTCATTTAATTCTTTTGAGTTTTTATGGTGCATTACATGTTCTTTTACTTCTTATACTTCTTATACATGTTTACTAACCATGTAGGGGCTTTGGTAAGTTGCAATTGAGTGTGGATAAGGAATCCATATTCAACTTCTATCCTTTCTCTTTTACAATTCCATCTTGTTTTTTTTGTTAAGCACTTATGTTTTTTTTTAATAACTCATCACTTTCCCTTTGTGAATTACAATTCATCTTCTACTTTAGAAGTGAATTGTTTAATTCATTCTTTCTTTAGACTTTAGGTTGAAACCTCACAAACCTTTAGGACCACTCCCTTTAATCTCCAATTAGGATTGAGTCTTAGTCCACATAGGTTTTACCTTTTCTCCTCTCTTGAGTCTCTTTTCTCATCTCTTAAAGAAAATTCAAAATATCTAATAAAGGTAGGCATTTATTGCATTTAGGCCTTTCACATAAAGAAAAGATTATAAGGGGTCTTCTCTTATAATCTTAAAATGTATAGCATATAACCCATCTTGGGTCAATGTGTTAAACATTTGATCTTGTGTGAGGGACTTAAATGCAATACTTGTTGAAGGTACAAATAAAAAACACTTCTTCATTTCTTAATCAACAAAAATACTTAATAAACACAAGTATGCTAGTGTGTTTGAACCTTGATAATTGGAACTAAGTGTGAGGGTCTTCTTCACTCTTAGTGTGCCTTCTTACTCATTCCATCTTGGAATGTGGGAATGTACACATTACAATGACTAAGATTTGGATACACTATCATATGCAAACAAATAATAAAAAAACAACTCTTAAAAGACAAAAACAAACAACAACGTCTTTCCTTCGGGAATTCTTTTTCTCACCTCATTCACTCTTAGCGTATGAACGCGCTCATTCTCGTTCTCTTGCAAGATGGTAACGCACTCGGACCAGCGAGCCTGCAACACCTGAGCTAGAACGTAAGTCGTTCTCTAAAAAATACAAACAATTCATCCCTAGTGAGGGGAACTACGTCGCTCTGATTCTCATGCTCCCGATGAGATACGTAGGCAGTGGGGTAGGGCCCATGCGAGCACTTCTTTTATTTTCCCTACATTTGTCCCTATTTCTCTTTCAGTTCCTTTTCCAGTATCCTTTCCTTACACCCTTTGATCGAAGCAAGCAAGCGTGGATCCCATCGGGTACGATGGACGTGAGGGGGTGCTAATACCTTCCTCTCGCGTAACCGACTCCCGAACTCAATTCTCTTGGTCGCAAGACCATGCTCTATCCTTTCCTTCAGGTTTATGCGGTGTTTCCTTTCCATCTCTTGGGATAAATACACATTGCTGGCGACTCTGTTCGGTGCCACTTTCGCGTTTGTACTAGGATGAAAATCCCGGGAGCGACAGCTGGCGACTCTGCTGGGGAACGAACCCATAATCTCTGGTTTCCTTAGCGAGTCAATCCTAGCGCTTGTTTGTTTTTTCATTGGGTGTTTACTGTTGTGCTATATGTTGCTGTTTATTTATTTTACTGCATTTACTGCATTTTAGCATTACATATCATATATTATATTGTGTTGCACTGCTTTGTCTGTTTGGCGGGATGGGATTTCTGAGAGATAAGCCCATTACACAGGCTTGAGTATACACTTAGAATTAGAGTGGAGAGTAGTGGGACCTACGTGCCGTTTGGAGTGCGTTGGGTGTTCACGAAATTCACAGCTAGACGAGGCTATCTTGGGACACGTCGTGGCATGCGCATCTTGCGTATTCCAGGATGTAGATCTAGAGAGCTGTCTACTCTAGTGACCGATCATGAGGACCTTAGTGGAAACATCCCTCTTTAGCGGTGACAATGGCAGACCACGTTCTGTGGCAAACCCATTCGCACCCGAGGACCCACTTTGGAACTTGCATAGGATGACTTTTATTTTCTAAGGGGAGTCAGTGGACGACCTCTTTGATTGGCATAGCATTGTATCCTACGGGCTGAATGTGCTATGGCTTCTCAAACCTCCGAAGCTGACAAGCCTTATTTTCTAAGAACCACATGTGAGTATGGGCGGGATGTTTACAGGTTTGCAGGAAACCCAGCCTCCTACCTACCTTACTTGTGATTCTATGATGATTTCAGACATTGTATCCTATGACAGTGATTTAAGTGTTCATCTCAGATATTGCCAGATTCAGTACAGAGACACAGTGCACACAGTTCAATACAGACACCGACACTTGATGACCTGATCACATGCCCTTTTGCATTGCATTATCATATCATAACAGTTATGTTTGTCATTTTCAGGTGCATAATACATTTCTGATTCCAATCCATGGGTTCAACAGAGATCGTTACCGAGAGAAAGAACAATGTGTCTTACAAGTTTCCAGATCCTGTCTTGGATTCATTGCTCAAAGTTATAGATATGGCTGGTCCGGGTATTCTTGATAGGTTTCAGAAGAGCTACGGGAACTTGGTTGGGATGGTCCGTACAATCACCAAGTATGAACATGATGCTTTGCACACTCTGCTGCAGTTCTACGAGCCTTCGTTGAGGTGCTTTCTTTTTTCATATTACATTTTGATGCCAACACTGGAAGAATTCTCATTTATTTTGGGAATTCCGATCACGTCGGCAATACCATTCTTCTCTGGTAGTTCTCCCAGCGTAAAAGAAATTGCTGCTGCTTTACAAATGGATCAGGCAGTGATAAAGAGTGGTGTGAGCAGTAAAAATGGAGTTAGCGGATTTCATTTAGAATTTCTGTCTGGACAGGCCCAAGAGGCTGCAAGTGCTAAAAATTGGACGGTTTACAATTCCATTCTGGCTCTCTGCATATATGGCCTAGTTTTCTTTCCCAATCAGCAAGACTTTGTGGATATGCAAGCAACGAGAGTTTTCGTCCTTAAAAATCCAGTCCCTACTTTGTTAGGAGATTTTTATCATTCCGTGCATTACAAGAATGAGAAAAGGAGGGGAGGATCTGTTAGTTGTTGTACTCCACTGCTGAGTCATTGGTTTTTCAAACATTTGCCTCAGACAGGTGCCTTTGTGGAAACCAAAGATGTGGCGAAATGGTCTAAACGATTGATGAGTTTAACTGCTGATAACATTGTATGGTTTGACCACCGGTTATTGAGAACAGAGCTTGTCACAAGATGCGGAAATTTTCCAAATGTGCCTTTGATTGGCAGAAAAGGAGGGATCAATTATAATCCAGTTTTGGCCATCCGACAGTTTGGGTATGCTTCCAGGGATCCTCCTACAGAGCAAGATGTGGAAGAATCTTTATTTTTTACAGGAACTAAAGATGCGAAGGTGGTAGAAGTAGTGAATGCTTGGAAAGATAAGCACAAAATTGGAAAAGCAATTTTTGGAAAAGGAGATTGTAGATCTTATCCTGAATATGACAGGTGGATTGAGACGAAAGTAAAGGAATTGCTTTTACCCTTTTCAAGGGGACCTCTTTTATGTTCAGTACAGCCAGAACAACCCACTATGGTGGCTATTGAAGAATGTGAGAAGTGGAAGAAAATGGTCAGAGAGTTGCAGATAGAGAATTCTGGAATGAGCAGATGTCTTCAGAAAGCTCTAGCTGACAACAAAGAGTTGGAAAAGAGAGCCTTGAAAGCGGAAAAAACCTTGGCTGACAAAGAGGAAGATTTTGATGACCGAGCTCGGTACTTTCGGAAACTTACTTTGGGAGCCGATGACACTAGTCAGGCTCACAAGATTACAAAACAGGCTTTAGCCCGAAGCAAGGATTCATTAGCTCAACTTCGTCAAGCTTGGGATGAAGTCAGAATTGAAAATGCCGAGTTAAAGGATCAGTCGAAGACTAAAGACGAGGAGCTTAAAAAGGCACATGAGCAGAGGAGAAAGTATCGGGAAAGTCTCGATAAAAGTCAAGAACAGTTAGAAGAAGTTAGAAGCCAGTTGAAGAATACCAAGAAAGAGCTTGAAGAAGCCATGATAGAAAGAGAGATACTCAAGACGCAAGCTGGCATAAAGAGACACAAAGGAGTGCATGATGACGAAGCTCTTATGCTGCATATGGGTTCTTTAACTGAAGCTCTTGAGAAAAGGGATGTCTTGATCAAAGAAATGATTGAAAAGCCGAATCACCAGCGTACCCGGATGCTTTTTGAGGAGATCAAATACTCAAGTGATAAGCTGAAGGATGTGGAATTGTCAGATTGATGTTCTTTTCCCTGTTTTTTGTTGTTAATGGCTACCATCAGGCTTGTTGATGGATCCATTTTTCCTTGTGTCGCATTTGCGGTTGAACCTTTCTTAAATGTACTTGAATACTTCGTTGAATGAGTATGAGCAGTTTTATTCAGAATTATTCCTTATCAGATAGTTGCACACAAGCACATGACCACGACACGTCTCTTTATATCACGATTTCTGGTCTTCAGATTTCTGTGGTTGGATTGGAATCAGGGTGTAAAGCACTTTGGAAATGATAAGCATAACATTGCATGGCATTGCATAACATTCTGCATTTATGTTACTTGCTTTTCAGGTACTCGTTGCAGGGACTCTAACCTTTATTTGGTTTCAGGCAGTATAGCGGAGAGTCATATTCACCGATATTCGACGCGAAGAAATCAAGTAAGAATCATGGATCAAGTGCAAAGTGATTTGGCCGAAATGAGGGCGCGTATGGACCAGTTCATGACCCTCATGACTGGCATGGCGCAAAATCAGGAGAGATTGAGGCTTCTGGTCGAGCGTCCAGACAATGGGCCCGAAGGTGATCAGCATGACAATTCACAGGGACATGGCATCCCTCCTCCCGGTGGCAACCCTCCTCCTGGTGGTAACAATCGGGGTAATGGAAATGGTAGGCATGCTGGTGTTACTCTTGAAGATACTCTGGAAGACCAATTTACTCTATTAGATGCTGATGTGGGTAATCAAGGTGATCGAAGGTATGAGGAGTTAGCAGAAAAGATCAGGGCCATAGAATGCAAGAACTCTATGGGTATTGATGTTACCAGCTTGGGGCTGGTCTCAGGAGTCAGAATTCCCCCTAAATTCAAGCCTCCCACTTTTGATAAGTATCACGGCAATGCGTGTCCCCAAACGCATCTTCAAGCTTACTTCGGGAAGATTTCAGCCCATACGGATGACGAGAAGCTATGGATGCACTATTTTCAGGACAGTCTGGCTGGGGCGTCCTTGACCTGGTATATGAAGTTGAATAGAGCTGCTGTGAAGAATTGGAAAGATCTGGCAGAAGCGTTCCTGAAGCAATACCAGTATAATATTGACATGGCGCCCAACCGCACTCAATTGCAGGGGTTGTCACAAAATGCCAAGGAGAGTTTCAAAGAATATGCACAGAGGTGGAGGGAAATGGCTGCCCAGGTTCAACCTCCCTTGTCAGACAGAGAAATGGCAGATATGTTCATGGGCACCTTGCAAGGGGCCTATCTTGATAGATTAGCTGCTTGTCCGTCAACTGGATTTGCTGATATTGTGATTGCGGGAGAAAGAATAGAAAGTCTGTTAAAGCTTGGAAAGATCCAGGATGTGAGTGGGGCTGGCTCTTCGGGGACGAAGAAACCGTTTGCTAGTAACCAGAAAAGAAGAGAAGGTGATACGAATGCTGTGTTTAGAGGACGAGGCAGAGGGCGTTCTCAAGCTTATTATCAGGTAGATGCTGTAATAATCCCCACACCGTCTGTTTAGAAACAACAACCCCAACAACAAGTTCAACAGCAACAACCTTTTTTTCAGCAAAGATCTAGGCAGAGGGATCGTAAGATGGATCCTCTCCCTATGACTTATGCCGCGCTGTTGCCCCGGCTACTCGAGTTAAAGTTGGTAGAACTCCGTACTATGAAAGCTCCGGTTGCTGGAAACCTGCCACCTAACTTCGATGCTAATGCTCGTTGTGAGTTCCACTCAGGTGCTCAGGGGCACTCCATTGAAAAATGCTGGGCTTTCCATCATAAAGTACAAGATTTGATTGATGCTAAAGCCATCAATTTCTCTCCCGCTCCTAATATTACTCAGCATCCCATGCCTGATCATAGTGCAGCAAATGTGTACGCTATTGAAGATGGGAGGAGATTGAATTTGGTGTTAGACGTTCATCAAGTGAAAACTTCTTTGTTGGTTGTAAAAGATCGTTTATTGAAGGGACAGGTGTTCCCGGGCTGTAATCAAGATTGCTCTGAGTGTATGAATCAGGAGAACGGCTGTGATAAGTTGAAGATGGGTTTACAGAATCTGATCGATGAAGGATGTCTACAGTTCGACAGAGTCGTGAAAGACACTGATGAGATATCAACCGTGACCATCTATTACACTCCCGCTGAGATTCAAATGCCGGTCAATGCAGTTCCCGTGGCGAGTGTTGCGCCAGAAAGACCCAGTCCTGTCACTATCACGGTGCCAGGACCAATTCCGTTCACGTCTACGAAGGCTATCCCATGGCACTATGGGGCAGATGTATATTACGAAGGTAAAAAGCAGGAAGTTGAGTCGTCAGTCAGCCCAAGTATTGATAACGTAGGGGGTGTAGGGGGCTTTACAAGGAGTGGAAGGTTGTTCGCTCCCCAAACCTTGAGAAGTGATAAAGAGGCAGAAGCTGCAGCAAAGGCTAAAGGTAAACAGGTGGTTGAAAATGCGCCTACACCTGAAGCAGAGACAAAGATTACTTTTGATAAGGAAATGGAAGAATTTATGAAGATAATCAAGAAAAGCGATTATAAGATTGTGGACCAACTGAATCATACCCCTTCAAAGATTTCAATCTTGTCACTATTGATGTGCTCTGATGCGCACCGGCAGGCGTTGTTGAAAGTATTGAAGAGTGCATACGTGCCACAAGAAATTACTGTTAATCAGCTCGAGGGCGTAATCTCCAATGTTAATGTTAGCCATGGCTTGGGCTTTACAAGTAGAGATTTGACTGTTGAAGGAAGAAACCATAATAAGGCTTTGCATATCACGATGGAGTGTAAGGGCGCAGTGTTATCTCATGTACTGGTAGACACTGGTTCATCACTCAATGTCTTGCCCAAGAAGGCATTAATGAAGCTGGAAGTTGACGGTTTGATCTTAAGGCCTAGTGAATTGGTGGTCAGAGCGTTCGATGGAACTAGACGATCTGTGTTTGGTGAGGTGGAATTGCCCGTACAAATTGGACCACAGGTATTCAAATCCACGTTCCATGTAATGGACATACAACCTGCATATAGCTGCATATTAGGGCGCCCTTGGATTCACGGAGCCGGGGCTGTTACCTCTACTCTACATCAAAAGCTGAAGTATGAGTTTGAAGGGCAGGTTGTGACGGTGTGTGGGGAAGAAGACATCTTTGTGAGTCACTTGTCCACGTTCAAGTACATTGAAATGGATGGGGAAATTCATGAGATGTTGTGCCAATCATTCGAAGCAGTCAATATTGACGATGCACCTGAGTCTTCTTCTGTACCAGTCGGGGCCGGTACCTCCATTTCATCTTACAAACAAGCTGTCGAAGTCGTCAGGGCAGGCAACGCCCAAGGTTGGGGCAGGTTGATAGAGACCCCAATAAAGGAAGACAAATTTGGTATTGGTTATCATCCCTCTACAACTTCAGATGCGGGGAGCAGGGGACCCATTACTTTCAATAGTGGAGGAATTATCTACACGGACCAGTCTTGTGCAGCCACAGAGGATAGTGTTGACAGTAATTGTGACCTGGACAACTGGGTACGCCCTCATGCTCCGGGACAACAAGTGCAAAACTGGTCCGTTGAAGAAGTCATCCGGGTTACTCTTCAAACAGAGTAATTTTTCTTTGTTTTTTCTAACCATAATGCATGTCAAAATCTTGCGCTCTGCCCAAGGCGTATAGATTCATTTGTAGGGCCACCATGGTTGCATTTGCAATGTTTAATCATTAATAAAGGACGTTTTGCAATCAAATTTTGTTCTCTGTCTTTCAGTTGTTATTTTTGCACAAAAAAAAAATAAAATGGCAATGTTTCATTTTCTTTTGTTTTGCTTAAAAATAAAATTCTAAAATAAGGCATGAACCCGTTCATGCAGACTTGATCCTCCGGATACCACTGATAACGATTTTGATATGACTATGTATGACTTTGACAATCCGATTTATCAAGCCGAAGAAGGGGATGAGAAAGATTGTGAACTCCCTGAAGAACTGGCCAGATTGTTGAAACAAGAGGAAAGGGTCATCCAGCCTCATCAGGAGACTGTAGACATCATCAATATTGGTACCAAGGACGCCAAAAAAGAGATCAGGATTGGTGCCAGCTTGCAAGCAGATGTGAAGCAAACTTTGACGGAAATGTTGCGCGAGTATGTTGACATCTTCGCCTGGTCGTATCAAGACATGCCGGGGTTGGATACGGATATTGTCGTGCACAGGCTGCCATTAAGAGAAGAATGTCCGCCAGTCAAGCAGAAACTTCGTCGGACTCATCCCGACATGGCTTTAAAGATTAAGGAGGAAGTCCAGAAGCAGTGGGATGCTGGGTTTCTTGCTGTGACAAAGTATCCTCCGTGGGTAGCCAACATCGTGCCAGTACCGAAGAAAGATGGAAAAGTGAGAATGTGTGTGGATTATCGAGATCTTAATAAAGCTAGCCCGAAAGATGATTTTCCACTACCTCATATTGATGTGCTGGTCGATAATACAGCTCAGTTTTCAGGGTTCTCATTTATGGACGGTTTCTTCGGGTACAACCAGATCAAGATGGCACCTGAAGATATGGAGAAGACCACGTTCATTACTCCGTGGGGTACATATTGTTATAAAGTAATGCCTTTTGGGTTGAAAAACGCAGGGGCAACGTACCAGCGGGCGATGGTGACATTGTTTCATGACTTGATTCATAAGGAGATCGAATGTTATGTAGATGATATGATTGCCAAGTCGAGAACAGAAGAGGAACATCTGATTAACCTGAAAAAGCTGTTTGAAAGGTTGAGAAAGTTCCGTCTGAGATTAAATCCAAACAAGTGCACGTTTGGGGTACGTTCTGGAAAGTTACTGGGTTTCATTGTGAGCGAAAGAGGAATCGAGGTTGATCCTGCCAAGGTGAAAGCAATACAAGAAATGCCTGAACCGAGAACAGAAAAAGAGGTTCGTGGTTTCTTGGGTAGATTGAACTACATTGCAAGGTTCATATCTCACCTAACAGCCACGTGTGAGCCAATATTTAAATTGTTAAGGAAAGATCAAATGGTCAGGTGGAATGACGATTGCCAATTGGCATTCGATAAGATAAAAGAATACTTGCAGGAACCTCCGATTCTAATGCCTCCAGTTGAAGGGAGACCGCTGATAATGTATCTGACAGTGCTTGAAGGTTCCATGGGTTCTGTTCTCGGTCAACATGACGAGACAGGTAGGAAGGAGCATGCTATTTACTACCTGAGCAAAAAGTTCAATGATTGTGAGTCCCGATACTCAATGCTTGAAAAGACATGCTGTGCGCTTGCATGGGCCGCTAAGCGATTGAGGCAATATATGGTTAGGCAAACAACCTTGTTGATTTCAAAAATGGATCCTATCAAGTACATTTTCGAGAAACCAGCATTGACAGGCAGAGTTGCACGGTGGCAAATGGTCTTGACAGAGTATGACATTCAGTACACTTCACAAAAGGCCATCAAAGGAAGTATCTTGTCCGACTATCTTGCGCAACAGCCGATTGATGATTACCAACCCATGAAATTTGACTTCCCTGATGAGGACATCATGTTTCTCAAAGCTAAAGACTGCGAGGAACCACTTCCGGAGGAGGGGCCAGACCCTGAATCCAAATGGAGTCTGATGTTTGATGGGGCTGTCAATATGAATGGGTGCGGAGTTGGAGCAGTTCTTATCACGCCGGAAGGTGTTCATCTGCCTTTCACTGCCCGAATAACTTTCGGATGCACCAACAATGAAGCAGAGTACGAAGCTTGTATAATGGGGATCGAGGAGGCGGTTAATCTACGGATTAAGACCCTTGATATATTTGGTGATTCAGCTTTGGTAATCAATCAAGTGAAGGGAAATTGGTACACGCACCAAGCAAATCTAGTGCCGTATAGAGATTATACAAGGAGATTGCTGACGTTTTTCACAACAGTGAAACTGTACCACATTCCTCGAGATGAGAATAGGTTCGCTGATGCCTTGGCCACTTTGTCTTCCATGATCAAAGTGCAAGGATGGAACCATGTACCTAAGATTGAGGTATCCAGCCTTGACAGACCAGCATTTGTGTTTGCGGTCGATGCAACGTCTGATGACAAGCCATGGTTTCATGACATTAAGTGTTTCTTGAAAAGTCAAGAGTACCCGTCCGGGGCATCGTCCAAAGACAGGAAGACGTTGAGAAGGTTAGCTGGTAGTTTCTTCTTGAATAAAGATGGCGTGCTGTATAAAAGAAATTTTGACACGGTCCTGCTTAGATGTGTGGATAGACATGAAGCAGACTTGTTGATGATTGAAGTGCACGAAGGCTCTTTCGGTACCCATGCTGGAGGGCATGCAATGGCTAAAAAGTTGTTAAGGTCGGGATATTATTGGTTGACTATGGAGTCAGATTGTTGCAAAT
The DNA here is from genome assembly GCA_022829125.1 of Lathyrus tuberosus. Classification (NCBI taxonomy): domain Eukaryota; kingdom Viridiplantae; phylum Streptophyta; class Magnoliopsida; order Fabales; family Fabaceae; genus Lathyrus; species Lathyrus tuberosus. The sequence goes on from JALAZF010000016.1 coordinate 17,575,838, forward strand.
ATGCCCGCAAATGCCATAAATGCCAGATCTATGCAGATAAAGTGCATGTACCTCCAAATCCGTTGAGTATCATGTCGTCGCCTTGGCCGTTTTCCATGTGGGGCATTGATATGATTGGAAATATTGAGCCTACAGCTTCTAATGGTCATCGTTTCATCTTGGTGGCGATTGATTATTTCACCAAATGGGTTGAAGCTGCATCCTATGCCAATGTTACAAAACAAGTGGTCGCTCGCTTCTTAAAACGGGATATCATTTGCCGATATGGAGTTCCCGAAAGAATCATTACTGATAATGGTTCTAATTTGAATAATAAGATGATGGCTGAGTTATGTCGGGACTTCAAAATCGAACATCACAATTCTTCTCCGTACCGCCCAAAGATGAATGGCGCGGTCGAAGCGGCCAACAAAAATATCAAGAAGATTGTGCAGAAGATGGTTGTCACGTACAAAGATTGGCATGAGATGTTACCATTTGCTTTGCATGGGTATCGAACGTCGGTACGCACGTCCACTGGGGCAACCCCATTCTCACTTGTATATGGTATGGAGGCAGTGCTACCGGTTGAAGCAGAGATTCCGTCCCTCAGAGTTATGATGGATGTTAAGCTAGATGAAGCTGAGTAGGTACGAGCCAGATTTGATCAGCTGAGCCTTATTGAGGAAAAGCGATTGGCGGCTGTATGCCATGGGCAACTATATCAGCGCAGAATGAAGTAGGCATTTGACCAAAAGGTGCGTCCTCGGGTTTACAAAGTCGGAGATGTGGTACTCAAAAGGATCCTTCCTCCCAATACAGATTACAGGGGCAAATGGACTCCTAACTATGAAGGTCCATTCGTGGTTAAAAAGGTCTTTTCGGGCGGAGCTTTATTGCTTACAACCATGGATGGCGAAGACTTTTCATCCCCTGTCAACTCGGACGTAGTCAAAAAATACTTCGCATGAATAGACCCGCTGGATAATAAAAATAAAAAATCCAGGCAAGAAAGGGCATCCCGGCGAACCAAAAACAGAATAAGGTTCGGGCAAAAATTAGGGATATAATTGAAAAATTGTACACCCGGTAAGTTGAAAACCCGAAAGGGCAACTTAGGCAAAAAAAGGGTATCCTGGTGGATCGAAAACCTGAAAGGGCGGTCCACGCAAAAGAAGGATTTAAGCGAATGACTATGGTCTGAGTTATCTGTACCCAATTACCGTTTGAACAACTGACGTTCTGAAAGATAGGAATCGGTCTGATCATTCCTCAGAAGGCAAGGTCGGGGAGTTTTGAAGACATACTGGTCATAGCAGAATGGAAACTCAGTGGAATGCCGTTTTCACATTGCCATTAGGATAGTTTCTTTTCTCAATTTTAAGCGATCACCTCTTTCCAGGGATTGCTTCCTAATGTAATTGCCTATTCTGGGCTCTCAGTCAATAAATTGAATTTCAGTAAAAGCTTTCTATTTTTGTTTTATTGCTTTGTTTGCAAAAACGTCCTAATTTTTGATAAAACATTGCATTTGAAAACGTGGCGGCCTTGCAATAACATGTGCAGAAAAAACATTTGAAATTACTTTGAATGTTGAATACTCCTGGATGATGGATTCTAGCCACGCAATATTCGGGGCATGTGTGCATATTCTTTTGTTGCAGGTAGCAGGTGCAGATGATTTTAAGCACAAGACCAGTAATCAATTACCCCACGCAAAAGACTGGGGCAATTACGGGTAAGGAGATCGGCGTTCATCGTTCGGTCGACGGTCGTTCATAACGGTTCGGTGTCATTGAATTAAGTTCAACTGGGTACCGTTGTATCTTATTAAGTCGATTCTCTCATACAGTACTTCCAACAGCTGCAAGCTTTTCTGTGTCGATAATGGTCACAAATTCCCCAAAAGAGTGGTCTCGTCGATACCGAAACTGATGGTCATTATCCCCAGCGAAGTCACAAGAGTTTGAAGAGGCTAAATCTTCTGTAAAATCCTCTTATGACATCCTCTTCGGGGACGAATTGTTGTTTTGTCCAAGCATGGGGCATGATTGTTTCCCCAGCATGAAGTGTTGATCATCCCCAGTAGAGTTTGAGGACAGTTGGTCTTCTGTAAAATCCTCTCAAAAGGCATTCCCCAACACGAGACGCTTTAAAGCAGTTTTCTCCAGCAGAGTTTGTTATAAACTCGTCATCCCCAACGGAATTGTCTAAAGGAAAGCTCGCCTAACATGGGGCATTGTAGTACTTATCCTAAGCTCGACAGTCATATTCCTTAGCAGACTACCGTGGATTTGCTTTGGGTTTCCCCAGCAGATCTCTAAGGACTCTTTCCCAACAAGTTGCAGTGGAATGGTATAACCAGGTTTTGTATGTCCCCGGCAGAGTAACCCTGATTCCCCGGCAAGATCGTACCTCTGGTCATTGTATTCCCCACAGAGGTCAGCATCGAATCTTGTCAGCAATACTCCCCAGCTGAGTTGTTGTTCTCCCCGCAGAGGTTTATAAGATCGGCAGAATCTATTCCTCAACAAGGATGGCACAGTCTTTCCCCAGCCGGGTCAGAAGGTTGATAACCCCTACAAAGGGTCTTGGATTGGATAGATCCTCACGCAGAGTTTTTATGACTCTTCCTCCCTAGCAATACGCCATGCAAAGAAATTCTCATCCCCAGCGGAATCACTGTGACCAGAATTCATTCCCCCAGCAGATGAAGTGATTCCTGGTAGATTTATTATTCTTCAAGTCCAATTTATTTTTGGCGAACTTGACAATTCGAAGCAGACGGATTGTTCATTTATTCTCCCACAGAGATACTATCCTCTCAGGAACCTCTAAAGTCAAGTCATTGATCATTGTTCCTCAGCAAAGCCGGCAGAGATATCTGACACGGATGCAGAGTGTAATCCGTTATTGGAATATTCTAAAAGTCCAACAGTGGATTGGCAAAGGTCCATCTAAGGGTGGCATATTCCAAAAGTCCAACAGTGGATTGGCAAAAGTCCATCTTCGGGTGGCAAAGCAGCTAAAAGTCCAACAGTGGATTGGCAAAGGTCCATCTAAGGGTGGCATATTCCAAAAGTCCAACAGTGGATTGGCAAAAGTCCATCTTCGGGTGGCAAAGCAGCTAAAAGTCCAACAGTGGATTGGCAAAAGTCCGTCTTCGGGTGGTAAAAGTCCAACAGTGGATTGGCGAAAGGTCCATCTAAGGGTGGCATATTCCAAAAGTCCAACAGTGGATTGGCAAAAGTCCGTCTTCGGGTGGCACGAAGCTGCAAAGTCCACCAGTAGCGTGGCAGGCCAGTAGTCGTCTGGAATTGCATAAAAGACATTATTAAAGTCCACCAGTAGCGTGGCAAGCCAGTAGTCGTCTGGCGTCGTTCAAAAGACGTTATCAAAGTCCACCAGTAGTGTGGCAGACCAGTAGTCGTCTGGAATTGCATAAAAGACATTATTAAAGTCCACCAGCAGCGTGGCAAGCCAGTAGTCGTCTGGCGTCGTTCAAAAGACAAATCTCTCCGACGTTTCATTGAAGATTCAATCCAGCAGTCTCGTTGGGTTTATATCCCTTTTATTCTTCATCATCCAGAGCAAATTTTTGGTTATATTTGGTATTCAATCACTATATACCTTGAAAGTCCGAAAGCAATTGCTTTCAGGCATTCAGGTCTACAGCGCTTGAATAGGGGCAGCTGTAATACCCCAAAATTTGCTCTCCCCTTTTGGCATCATAGCATGGCATTATCATTTATCATATCATATCCATCTCATTAGCATTGCATTGCATTTAACATAGAAAAATGAAGCATGGCATCCTTCTTACCATCAGGGCATGTGATCAGGTGGGAGATGGACAATCAAGAGATCATTCAAAGCACAAAAAGGTCAGTCAAGTTGCCTCAAGGCAAGCCAAGAAGCCTTTCATGTCTCATACTATCTCAATTGATCATCCACAACCTCAAGGATAAGAGATACAATGGGAGATTGAAGCATTACATCTTTCACTATGCAAGAGGTTCAAAAACTGAAGAAAAACCCTCAAAAGAGATAGCATTGATCCAAAATCATCCTCAAATGGCATATATCATCATCCTTTAAGAGGATACACAACATACTCTGAGGAATTTGAAATTGAAGACTGCACTTTTTCCTCCTAACCAGAAGGGGCTGAAATTAGGGTTTCCAATTAAATCAGGGTATCTCTGATTTTTTGGACAAAACTTGATGTCATGGTATTCCATATGTCCCTAAGTGTATGTATGTGGAAAATTACATCTCAATTGGTTTTAGAAGTGGTTCAATTGGAAGAAAGATCAAGAATCAGAGAAATTGGGGCAAAGTCAAATAATCAGAGGAAAAAGTCAACTCTTGACTTTTTGAGGCCAAATTCATAAAATTCATGTTATATGTGTCCAATGTGCAAAATTTGGTCAAGAAACTCCAAAGGAATCATGAAAAGATCAAGATGTGGAAAGTTGCCATTTTTGGGTGAAGTAGGGTTACTAAAAATAGTAAGTTTTGGCCATTTGGCATCAGAGTTTGAGCCAAGGCCATTTAAAATTGGGGCATCAAATGAAAATTCCACTCAGCCACAACAAAAGGTCTTGCTTTAAGCTTCAAATCCATGTGTAGAACATCTCCATTGGATAAATATTGAGGGAGATATGATGGATCAAAGTTGGAGGAAAGTAGGTCAAAACCATGTCATGACCAAGGATTTTCAAGGCACGCGCGTAGTCATTTCAACAAACAGTTGGTGGGCAAAATGTATGGATCAATTACTCATGGTTAGAGGCCTCAAATGGAAAATATTTCAACATCAAAGTTGTTCCTCTATGTGAGATCTTCAAAATTGGTGTTTATCAATTTTTCATCTGATCAATGGATTAAGGAGTTATGATGGCTCAAAGTATGGTCAATGTAACTGAAATTTGACCAGGTCACAACCAGGTCATGCCACACATGCGCGTGTTCTGCAGCATTTTTAAGCCAGTCTTGAGTTCCCATGTTTGAAGCACATTTCCAAGTTGTTGCAAGTCTCATTTTCATTTACTTTCAACATCAAAGCTGTTGTATCATGTACACACTTTGTAATGATACCAAGATCATTCATGTCCATGGCTTGAGGAGAGAGATATCCATGCGTAAACATCACCATTTCCAACTGATGAATCACATCAGAATTTGCAGTTTGGTTTAGACATCCATCAAACAACCCTTGCACTTTATTTCCACATTAAGCCAAGCACATATCACCTCCACCTTGCACATTAGCACGTGCCTTGCATGAAAGTGGAAAGAATAAACTTGCTGAACAAGTTTCTGATACATTCAGTCGTGCCATTGCAAGCTCATTTTCAGCTCCACCATAACCCACCATGAACTATCACCACCATATCCTCGCTCTCCCTAACTAACTTGACTCAGTTAGTTAGGGATGACTCACTTAAACCACTTCAACTCAGTTAATTCACCCAGTTAACCATGGTTAGCTCACACTATAAATCAAATCCTCACTCTAATTTCATTTCCAACTTCATTTTTCTCACTTTCAACTCTCATTCTCTTATTCTCCCTCTGAAACACTCTCTATGCTCTCTCTGATCTCTCACGAAACCAACACTTTCTTCATTCATCTTCTTCAATCATCATCTTGAGTGTGGTCTTTGAGCAAGTGAAGCTTCATCAGCATTTTGATTCTCTCTCTGCTCTCAATACCTCAAGACTCAACTGCATTTATTTTGCACGAATCAAACTCAAGATCAAGAGTGGATCTCTGGTTTTCTTTTGCTTCAAGGTTCTGCAAACTTCAGGTTCCAATTACTCAAATTCTATGGCATAAACTCTTTTTGTTTTAGTTCGTTTTTTTGGTTTAGAGCTTATTAGAAGCTATGCGTGCGTCCTGTTTAGTTGATATGCTCTTTAGGAGTTTAGGTGTGATGTTAGGGCAAATTGTTTTGGCTCGGTTTGTGTTATGCGTGCATGATCTATGAAAATTAATTGCATATTCATGATGTACGTGAGCTCAGCTTCATTTTGGTATATCGTTTGTGGAATTCTGGCAAAGTCAAAGTTGCAGACGGTGGCGGTGTGACCGGAGAAGGTGACCGGAGGTCATCTCCGGCCGGTGACTGTTATGCTAGGGTTTGTGTGTGTTTTAATCATGTCCGTTGATTTTTCATCATCGTGTGGCTCGTGTGATGACAACACATAAAAACGCACATGCCTCTCACGTGCTCTTTCTGATTTTATTTTTAAACTTTGTGTAACGCAGTACACTGTAGGTAACGTGTTCCCTCACACGTGTGTGTTTATTGCATATACTTTGACTGCTTGTTTGACTTGACTTGATCCAATGGCTATTGATGAGTCAATTTTGTTGACTGAGGTGCATGGTTACTAATTTGTACTGGCGAGTAATTGGACCTATGACAGATTGCTTTTCACACCCCACGCTTTCAAAGCCCAATAATGTTGAACTGAAATTTACTATGTCTGCACCCCACACTTGCTTTTCATTTCATTTTAATTTTTCTATTTTTATACACGTTTACTTTTTAATTTTTAAAAATATCAAACATCATCATAAAATTCCACAAAAATTCATGAGCATCATTAAAACATTTATAAAATTTTTCATGATTTTATTTTCTGATTTTATGACTTTTTGCCCCTGCTCCATAATTTTCTTTGAATTTCTTTGATGTGCATTCTTAATATGGTACATGATCTTGTTCAATTTTGTTCTTGATCATTAAAAATTGTTTTGATGCTCTTCTTTTTGCATTGAGTCATTATCATCTTGAGGTATGTTAAGTGATTTTTATTTGATTTTTTAGGTCAGTTTTATGGCATGTTTGGTGTTCACTTTTGTGCTACTTTGTATGATATGTCTATGTGACCTAAGTGCATTGTTTGACATCATTTTGCCTTGGTTCCTTGCATGCTACTTTGATATGTGATTCATCTCTGATTAGTGAACTTCAATACCATGTTTTCATAATTTTCATGAGGCCATTTGATTTTTTTTTTATGCATTTCATTTAAAGCATTATAACATGTCATATCATTGTAATCTTTTGTGCATGTTTACATGTTTTTTTGTGTATACTTGCATGATCATTTGCCTATTTGGTGAGCTACACTCTTGACATTATAGGACATAGATACATATCATATGTCATCTTTGCTTGTTGATTATCATTTGAACCTTGTGCACCTTTAACATGTTGTGTTTGCACTTTCCTTTGTTTGGAACTTCCATTTCAATCCTACTTCTTCTATCACTTCTTAAATGCCTTGATGTGCTTCATGAATACTTGTGAGATGTTTGTGAATAATTTTTCATTTCATTTCAATTCTGATCCATGGATTACATGTTCCATTTGTGCATATTTCTTCTTTTCTCTTTCATCTTTCATTCTTCCTTTTCTTATGATATCATGTTCTAATGTCATGGAGGATGTTTGTTGCCTATCCACTTGAGTTTGATTGATAATGATCATTTGTTTTCCATATGATGTACATTCTGGTTGTGGTTATAGGATTTGATTTCTCATTTAATTCTTTTGAGTTTTTATGGTGCATTACATGTTCTTTTACTTCTTATACTTCTTATACATGTTTACTAACCATGTAGGGGCTTTGGTAAGTTGCAATTGAGTGTGGATAAGGAATCCATATTCAACTTCTATCCTTTCTCTTTTACAATTCCATCTTGTTTTTTTTGTTAAGCACTTATGTGTTTTTTTAATAACTCATCACTTTCCCTTTGTGAATTACAATTCATCTTCTACTTTAGAAGTGAATTGTTTAATTCATTCTTTCTTTAGACTTTAGGTTGAAACCTCACAAACCTTTAGGATCACTCCCTTTAATCTCCAATTAGGATTGAGTCTTAGTCCACATAGGTTTTACCTTTTCTCCTCTCTTGAGTCTCTTTTCTCATCTCTTAAAGAAAATTCAAAATATCTAATAAAGGTAGGCATTTATTGCATTTAGGCCTTTCACATAAAGAAAAGATTATAAGGGGTCTTCTCTTATAATCTTAAAATGTATAGCATATAACCCATCTTGGGTCAATGTGTTAAACATTTGATCTTGTGTGAGGGACTTAAATGCAATACTTGTTGAAGGTACAAATAAAAAACACTTCTTCATTTCTTAATCAACAAAAATACTTAATAAACACAAGTATGCTAGTGTGTTTGAACCTTGATAATTGGAACTAAGTGTGAGGGTCTTCTTCACTCTTAGTGTGCCTTCTTACTCATTCCATCTTGGAATGTGGGAATGTACACATTACAATGACTAAGATTTGGATACACTATCATATGCAAACAAATAATAAAAAAACAACTCTTAAAAGACAAAAACAAACAACAACGTCTTTCCTTCGGGAATTCTTTTTCTCACCTCATTCACTCTTAGCGTACGAACGCGCTCATTCTCGTTCTCTTGCAAGATGGTAACGCACTCGGACCAGCGAGTCTGCAACACCTGAGCTAGAACGTAAGCCGTTCTCTAAAAAATACAAACAATTCATCCCTAGTGAGGGGAACTACGTCGCTCTGATTCTCATGCTGCCGATGAGATACGTAGGCAGTGGGGTAGGGCCCATGCGAGCACTTCTTTTATTTTCCCTACATTTGTCCCTATTTCTCTTTCAGTTCCTTTTCCAGTATCCTTTCCTTACACCCTTTGATCGAAGCAAGCAAGCGTGGATCCCATCGGGTACGATGGACGTGAGGGGGTGCTAATACCTTCCTCTCGCGTAACCGACTCCCGAACTCAATTCTCTTGGTCGCAAGACCATGCTCTATCCTTTCCTTCAGGTTTATGCGGTGTTTCCTTTCCCTCTCTTGGGATAAATACACATTGCTGGCGACTCTGTTCGGTGCCACTTTCGCGTTTGTACTAGGATGAAAATCCCGGGAGCGACAAAAACGAGCAAAGGTCTCACCTTTATCGAGACTTAATCGATAAATCGATCGATATTTGGTTTTCATTGACCCCAAAATAAATGTAAAAATAGTGAATAAATTGAAATAAAAATAAATAAATAGGTAGGCCTCAAATAAATCAAAATTTAATCGGTTTAATTAAATTATGAATTGAGTCATATCATTGGCCCAAAAAATCGAAAGAGAAAAGAAAAGGAAATTAAAAGAGGTGATAACTAATTGCAAATCATTACAAACAATTGGAATAAAACACTAAAGACAAAGTTATTAAAAGAAATAAAAAGAAATGGGGGTGCAGTGATTGAAAATGAAGCGTGAATCCTCATGGGCTTTTCGCCCATTCATCACCCTAATCAAGGCAGAAAAAATTATTTTTTTAAAAAAAGAAGAATAGGCTCTTAAAAGCCCAACAACCACACGGTTCATTTAGTGAGTCCCCACCTTACCAACAGCATTTCCATTTTTTTAATTAAAAAGAACAAAAAAAAAAAAAAGTCGAATGAAATCATTTACACGTTTTTATCTTTTTTTTTTTAAAACCAAAAAATAAATGGAAACATAACAACATCTTTTAACTTTAAAAAACAAAAACAAAGAAACTCAACGGGTCATATTAAGAGCCAATGGTCAAATAGAACATGCAGATGAGGGAGCCACGCATCCATCACAAGCTCAAAAAGCAAAAGAACACTTCGTCCCTTCTTCGTTTTGTTTCCGATGCGCCCTCCTCCGTCTAGCCTTCTGTTTTGCTTCTCTTGCTCAATCACCCTGTCTCTTGGTTTGTTCCTCAATCGCTCAGGTTTGTATGTTTAGGTTTTGTGTTAATCTCTTCATCTCCGTTTCTGTTTTCTGGTTTTGATTTTAAAAAGGGTTTGATTTGTGGTGCGGTTGGGTTTGAGGTTGAAGCGATGAAGGTTGGGTGAGTTGAAGGAGGATTTGCGGTCGTTGTTGCAGATGAAGGAGTTTGTTGTTGATTTAGGTTTGTGAAGGAAAAATGATGGTTCGGTTGAAGGTTAGTGATTTGAAGAGGATGGTATTGAAAAGGTTTGTTTTTGGTTGAATGGAGAAGAAGGGCGTGAGGTTTATGTGGCGGCTTTAGGTGAGTTGTAGGTTGATGAAATTAAGGTTGAAGTAGGTTGGGTTATGAAGAGGGTTGGAATGGTTTGAAAGTAGCAAGTTTGATGAAGGTTGGGTGAGGAGGAAGAAGATGGTGGAATTTAGGTTTCGGCGCCGGTGAAGGAGGGTGGTGTTTATTATGAGAGCTGACGAAAAATGAGAGAAGGTTATGGTGGTTGAAATTATATCAGCGGCGGCCTAAATTAGTTTTCACGGTAGTTGAAAGGTGAAACCGTAGTGATGTTGATAGGATGTGAATGAGTAAATTGTTGTCGGTTGGAGCTTGTTCACGTGGTGTAGGGGATAAACACTGTGAGGGAGAAAAGTTAACAGAGGGAGGAAACTTGAAGTGGTCGTGATGGTGGATAGGAAAAGGTTTGTGGACAAGGTTGTATGGAGTTGCAACAGGGAGGGTTTGAATGGTGTTACATGTTTGTTTTTTAGAGAGAGTTTTTCCAGAAATTTTTTCTTTTTCTCTAATCGTTCTCTCTCCTTTTATATTGTTCTTTTTTATTTTTTTTTAAACAATTCAAACTTCTCTGTTTCTGTACAAAATTATTGTCTTCTTCTTGATGATGTATCCTTTTCAATTGTTAATTTGTGACTTGTTCAGACTTGCCTTTGTGGATGCAAATTTTGGTTTGCCAAAATGGAGTAAAGTGTGGTGCAGCAGTGTATCAGTGTTGCAGGAATTGTTGGGGTGTGGTACGAATGGTCAACGCGAGGAATTGTGCTGGCTTGTAATTGATGTGTGTTGAATTTTTTTGTTTACTATTTTTTATAACTTGGAATTGCAATGGGCCTGGAAATGTTAATGGGCTTTGTGACTTGGTATGATTTTTTAGATTTTTTTTATAATTGTTTTTTGTAATGAGTGGGCTTAAGTGACAAAAATAATTTTAAAAAAATGGATTATAGACATGGAATTTTTATTGTTTGAAATGAATGGATCTAAAAAATGAAGTTAGATATGGATATTAAAGTGGAAAAGATAATAAAATAGGTTCATGAAAAAATGGATAACTTAAAAAAAAAGGTCTTTGAAATTAATATTAAAAATGGATGTGGACATAAAATGGATAATGGATAAATAAATGGATATGGATGGATAATTGGTTTGAAATGGATTATGAATGGATTTTTTTGAAAATTGGTTTTGGATTAAGGATAAAAATGGTTAAAAGGTAGATATGTCTTAAAAATAAAAATAGATAAAAAAATAAAAGAGAGAAGAAGTTGAAGACAATATATTTTTGGATTTTTTCTGAATAATTGCTAATGGATGGATACGCAGATGAAAAGCTATACACAGGTAGGACAAATTTGGGGTATGACACTGAGAGAACTAGTTGAGTTCTTCTTGCGTCATTGGAGTACAATCTTTGACCAGACGCTCTTCTTCAATAGATGCAGATATCATCATGAACATCAAACCATAAAAAACATTTCTTCAGAGGGTTTGAATGTTGATCTTGTTCTTACTGGCTTAGTCTTATCACCCAGAATCAGTACTTCAGAAAGTAAGGACTTTTGTCTAAGCTTTCTCAGGGCAGTAAGAACTGCGACACCTTTTGATTGAGCATCTTCTGATTTCTTCATCTTGTACTTCTTTAGCTGCTCTATTACCTTCAGCATCTGAAAATTTAATCTCCATATTTGTAAACTTCCAATAAGATTCGGCTTTTAAGTACCAAGCTTATCATCAAATCTGACATCAAATAGATTTATCTGCAGAAGTACTTCAACTCCAAGTACTTTGTAGACTTTGAGCATTTTAATTATGATGCATCAGAATAGATCTGAAAAGAGTTATGTTCTGAAGGGCATGCTGCAACTTCCTTAGAAATGCTTTGTCATGATAATTTCAAATATCATGATTTTAGCCATTTCTTTTCAAGATCATGTTCTCCCTTTTACATCTGTATCTGGTTGTAAAGAACTAGGACATGAAGAACTCATTTTCATCAAATAGCTTCTCAAGCTATTTGTCCTTAGTCTGTTGACCAAGATTATTTCTAACCTTAAACATTCTCAGACAATCACTTTGCACTTAGAGAGAAGAGAACACAGAAGGATTCATCCTGGTGTCAAGATCCTTTACTAAAGTTTATTCTGTAGAAACTGAAAGTAACTGGATCAATACTTCATACTGTGGTATTTCATTGGTTCAGATATGTCAGTATACATAAAATTATGCAAGCAGTCAGAATCTTGGTAACAATGACAGAGCTTTAACTGAGCTACTGAGAACTTCTGCAACAGAGATAGTTTCTATTGAATCAGAAACATAACCTACTTCATCTTCTGGAGGGATCTTCTTCATCATAGATTCCAGCATCAGCCAACAATGCTGAGTTAGCTTATTCTTCATCTCCGCCATCTTCTGAGAACTCATAATCATTCAAATTTGTCAATCGATTGTCTAAGCATTTTAGATCTGTTTCCATGAGATCTTCTTCCATGGTGATTAACTCATCTGAGTAGAAGTGACAATACATTTTCTTCTGTATTGCTTGATCACTTAGACTTGAAGCCGCCATGATCTACTTCGGACAGAGATGCTGTTCAGATCTTTCGCAAGCTTGAGAGTAGTTACAACAAGTCTTCATCTAGACAGCGAGCTTCTGACAACTTTCTTCAAGTGATCTGGCAAAGAGTAGCTTTAATTCAGAATCCAGAGTTCTGCAATCAAAGTCTTAAAAATTTGAGAACAACATCTCAACAGTTTCAACGTTCTTCGTCTTTGAAGTCTTCATGCTTCATAATCAAAACAAGAGCAATTGTTTTCTTGATTTAAAAGAGTTCTTAATGAGTTATTCTGAGAAAGTCAAATTGACATAGCAGTCCAGTTTTGAAAACATCTCATACTCTGTAAGAATTAACTTTCAGCAATAAAGGAACTTCTTGCTTTCTGGTGATTTGTGTCATCCTTTTCCAACTGATCATTCAGATTTACTTTCAGCCTTTTACCAGCTTCATCTGAGGGAGATATGTAGTTATCAACTACCATATTCAGATGATCAGTATCACATTTTAGAAATAGCTTTCTATTATAGCTTTCCAGTACTCAACCTTTTTACCAACAATGGTGGAAGATAAAACTAAGAACATTTGAGACTGGAATAGCAGGTGGTGGAGTGGAAACCAACAAGGTGTTTCTCAAAGCTCATATGTGTGAGGGCAAGGTTTCTTAATGCTCAGTCTTTATTTTAATGATGTCAAAATAAATACTAGCTCGTAGTGTGTAATTTGGACGGTATCATCGCATCATAGTCGGCATCTGCTTTTCACAATGCATAAATAGCCCATAATCATGTGTCCATACATATTGGTAGAGTCTTAGATATCTCTAGTATATGTTTGATCATGTTGTGAGTCATAGGAATGCATAAACATAGCCTAGGTAGAAGAAAATATGGTCAAAAAGTGATTTTTTTTAAGTTTTCGTGGTTTGAGTCGACTCAAACTATGTTTTGGTCGACTCATGAAAATTGATTTTTAGTGTATGTCTCACGGGTCAGCTCACGTCGACCCTCCGGTTGACCCATACTGAAGGCAATTTATATTTGTAGTGTTTCACAAGGCTTGCGTCGACGCATGGCCCTGTGGCGGTCGGCACAAAGCTTCCAAATTTGCATAGTCCTGCTCACGGGTCAGCGCAGGCCGACCCTCATGAGTCTTTGGTCGACTCTTCGCTAGAATCCTGCTATTTTTTCTGATTTCTCTAAGTTTCAAAATGCTGTTATTTTTGGTAGTTGGTCATAGGATCATATATATACATTGCACCTCATTTTTACACAAGAACAAGAAAAAGTGAAAGATATACACTGAAATTTTTCTCTCATTATCTTCATCTTCATTCTTGCATTTTCTCAACAATTACACATAACAATTTTTGTTGATCTCTTGCATCATTGAGGTGATAACGTCTAAACATAGGAGTGTGTATCTTGATTGGGGTGAGTTTTTCAGTGGGTTTTTTCTTGAATAAAACCACTAGGGTTTTGTCCTCCAAGATCAATTGGATTTGGGGGTTTTTGGGACAAATCTTTGCTTCATTGAATTCAGTCGAGCGAAGCTGATTAAAGAATGGTGGGTTCTCTCAATCTAGTAGCGTTAATCAGAGGATTGTGCAAGAAAGGTTTGGGATCGAACTGTGTGTGATTGAAATCAGCCGAGCGAAGGTAATTGAAGACCGGTGTGTTCACTCAATCTAGTAGCGGTAAACGGAGGTTTATTCAAGACGTTCGAGGCACTTGATTCGACTCGAATCAAGGGGAGAGAAGACATAGTATCAACATCAATGAGGTTTCTTGAGTGTGTGATAGCTAAGGCTTCTCTTGTAAAAACAATTTGCAATAAGATTATAGATATCTCAATTCTAGATTTAGAATCGGGGGCAAACGTACTCGAAGCGAGGACGAAAGGGGAACTGGCTAAACAAATTCAGTGTTGTTCTCTCTTTCCCTATCTCTTTACTTTTTAAACTGTTTACATTTTTGAATAATCAATTGATCGATAAAGTTCTGTTATAGTGTAGTGCTGAAAATCTGGTTTGAAAACACTCAACAATCACTTTGATTGTAGTTGGAAAAATTCTGCACTACATTTACATAGAAGTTATCATTTGGGGTGTTTCTCACACCAAGTGTTCGATAAATTGAACGCTTACAAAGTGTTTATGAATTTGTCAATTTGGTTTACTTTTTTATTAGTCATTGGAAATTGCACAACATTAAGTGCAGTCAAGTATATTGATTAATAGTAAAGTTTGTGATTCGAATTTCTCATTGAGCCTATCACTCCATTTGGCTTACACATATCCGGTCCTTTCGGTAACCGGTTTGTTTAGACGATATAGTTCCTCGGCCGCTTCCGCAAACATTTTTAAAATCAAATTTAAGCGTCGAATCTCCTTTAAAAAGCAGTGATCTATTCAACCCCCCTTGTATATCAATTGTCGTCGTCTAACAAGTGGTATCACGCGCACCAGTTCATCTAGTGCTTCAAGTATAACTTTTTAGAAAATGGCAAATGAACCGAAATGGGCTTACAATAGAGCACTGGTTTTTAATGGTGACAACTATAGTTACTGGAAGGATTGTATGCGTGTGCATATCAATTCTATTGATAGGAAGGTATGGAGCGTTATACAAAATGGACCCATGGAAATTACCATGACCAATGCGAATAATGTGGTAGTACCTAACCCGGAAGCACAATGGAATGAAGAAGATGAGAAAAAGTATAACTACGATTGGAAAGCTAGAAATATTCTGATCTCCTCTTTGGGTGTTGATGAGTATTATAGAGTTTCACATTGTACGAGTGCTAAAGTTATGTGGGACGCATTACAAGTTTCCCATGAGGGAACTAATGACATCAAACTAGCTCGAATCAATACTTTGACTCGAGAGTTTGACCTCTTTCACATGAAGCAAGGGGAAACCATTATCGACATGCAAAAGAGGTTCACTTATTTAATCAATAGACTAAACTCACTTGGTAGACCGGCTTCCAATGACGTTGCTACTAATAAAATCTTGAGGTGTCTTACTAGGGAATGGCAACCAAAGGTCACCGCCATAAAGGAAGCAAATGACCTCACGAAGTTAGACATCACAACTTTATTTGGGAAGCTCAAGGAACATGAGCAAGTGCTGATTAGTCTTGACTAATTTGAGAAAAGAGAGAAGAAGGAAAAGACCAAGACCAAAGATGCGGAAAAGAAGTCAATAGCTCTAAAGGCTTCTAGTTCAAAGTCCTCCGTAAATTAGCTAAGCGAGAGTGAATCTAGCGACGACGAGGAAGAAGATTCGAATAAGGATATGGGATTATTTGTGAGGCGATACAATCGCTATATAAAGAAAAATGGTATTCAACATTCGGAAAAGAACCTCGTCAACTTTAGAAAACAAACAAGGTCTTCCAAGAATGAAGGTAAAAAGAGTGGAAAAACTAAAGGGTCTTGCTATAATTGCGGAAAAGTCGGCAATATAAGTCGGATCTCCATTGCTGAAGAAGGACAAAGGAAAGGATAAATGTCGTTCACAAAAGAAACAAGGTAAACCTAGAAGAGCCTATATCGCTTGGGAAAGCGATAGTGAATCATCTAGTGAAGAGAGTTCGAGTGAGGAAGAAGAGTCCGTTAACCTTTGTCTCTCCGCTCATCAAAGGAAAAATAATAAAAAGGTAAGACATGCTAAATATGATAACTCTAACAAAATGTCTTATTCTGAATTACAGCATGCTTTTGATACTCTACACAATGAGGCTAAGGAAGCCTTTAAACGTTTAGCTTCAATTTGGAGCAAAATATCTCAGATTCCAAAAAGGAATTAGAGGCTCTCAAAAAGTCTATGGTGGAAGTAACAAAGGTAGATGTTGAGGAAGACAAGAGTAGATGGTTAAATTTTGGTTGTGATACTTGTCACATTTGGCAAAAAGAGGTTAGAACTCTTAAGGCCAAACTTGACAAGGCTCTAGAACCAAAGGTCACTTTTGCTATTGATAGATCACATTTTAAGAAAAGCATGATTAATCCATATAAAAAATATACTTATATGATTAGAGATCAACCTAACAAAAGTGATTCTCATGTTAACCTTACTTGCTTGTATTGTTGCAAAAGGGGTCATACCATTGCAAAATGTCGTTTAGGAGGTTTTTAGTTCCTAAAGGCATTTATCAATGGTTGCCCAAATACAATCCTATTTTCACTCACAACCAAGGACCCAATAAGGATTGGGTAGCTATTTCCCTTGATTGATTGTGTAGGTACAACATCTTGAGACCACGGAAAGAAGATGGGTTCTTGATAGTGGATGCTCAAGACACGTGACGGAAGACATTTCTCTTTTCGTTGACTTTGTGGCAAAGAAAAAGGGATTTGTGACCTACGGAGACAACAATAAAGGGGCAATACTCGGAAAAGGTAGTGTAGGTAATCCCTTTTCTACTACTATCTCAGACGTGCTTCTAGTTGAGGGTCTTAAACATAACCTAATAAGCATTAGTCAATTATGTGACAACGATTATAAAGTCTCATTTTCAAAAGATTGCTGCATAAATGAGAATGATGATAAAAAGGATGTGTTTAAAGGCCTCAGGGTTAATAACATCTATATGCTAGACTTGAATGAGGTATCGTTGAGTAGCGATAAGTGTCTAGTCACCATGATTGAAGATTCATGGTTATGGCATAGGCGTTTGGCGCATGTCAATTTTGATTTGCTTAATAAAATAGTTTCTAAAGACCTAGTAGTCGGCTTACCCAAAATCAAGTTCACAAAGGATCACTTATGTGATGCGTGCCAAATGGGGAAGCAAACAAGGATCTCGTTTAAGTCTAAAAATATTGTTTCAACCACGAGACCCTTTGAACTCCTCCATATGGACCTCTTTGGACCATCTAGGATTAAGAGCTTAAGTGGTAACTACTATGGTTTTGTGATTGTCGATGATTATTCTAGGTTTTGCTGGACTATTTTCTTAGCAAGTAAGAGCGATACTTTTTCGGCTTTTGAGAAGTTTGCCAAGCTATCTCAAAACAAATTGAACACAAACATTATATAAATTAGAAGTGATCATGGAGGTGAGTTTGAAAATCATCTTTTTGAAGAATTTTGTGATAGCCATGGGATTGATCATAATTTTTCTGCACCACGTACCCCTCAACAAAACGGGGTTGTGGAACGTAAAAATAGAATTTTGGAAGAATTGGGAAGGACTATGATCAATGAGAGTGGCCTTCCAAAATACTTCTAGGCCGATGCCATTAGTATGGCTTGTTACGTTTTGAATAAGGTGCTCATCCATCCTATTCTAAATAAAACACCGTATGAGCTTTTGAAAGGGAGGAAGCCCAACGTATCTCACCTTCACGTTTTTGGTTGTAAGTGTTTTGTGTTGAATAATGGTAAAGAGACACTTGGTAAGTTTGATTCTAAGGCCGACGAAGGTATATTTCTTGGATACTCTCAGTCTAGTAAGGCATATAGGGTTTACAATAAGAGGTTACTTACTGTTGAGGAGTCTGTACACGTTACTTTTGATGAGTCTTATCCGAAAAATGTCAGAAAAGGTACTTCTTTTCATGGTGCAGGTGTATCTTCAGAAGACATACTCAAGGACACTAATAAAGGCACTGATCAACCTGAAGCAGTGCATGTTGAGGAGGAAAAAGATCACCATCCTGAGAAGATTGAGGAGGATCATCCAACTAACAACGATGACCTTCCTCCAGCTTGGAAGTCTTCTAAAGACCATCCCATCAACAACATACTCGGTGATATCTCAAAGGGAGTAACCACTCGATCCAAGCTAAGTAACTTCTGTTATCACTTCGCTTTCGTCTCACAAGTTGAGCCTAAAAACTCAAGAGGCCTTACTCGATGAACATTGGTTTTTATCAATGCAAGAGGAGTTAAAGCAATTTAAAAGAAATGAGGTTTGGGACCTTGTCCCCCCTCCGCGAGGCCATCGAGTAATCGGCACCAGATGGGTGTTTAGGAACAAACTCGACGAAAATGGAGTTATAACTAGAAATAAAGCGCGCTTAGTTACGCAAGGGTATAACCAAGAGGAAGGCATAGACTATGAGGAAACTTATGCGCCTGTTGCCCGACTCAAGGCTATACGCCTGTTGCTTGCCTACGCATGTGCAAAAAATTTCAAATTATTTCAAATGGATGTCAAAAGTGTTTTTCTGAACAGTTATATTAATGAAGAGGTTTATGTAGCCCAACCTCCTGGTTTTGAATCCCATGAGTATCCTAATCATGTTTATAAGCTCAAACGTGCTTTGTACGGTCTCAAGCAAGCCCCTAGGGCTTGGTATGAGCGTCTTAGCAAATTTCTACTAGATCAAGGATACTCTAGAGGGAAGGTTGACACAACCCTCTTCATTAAACGTCAAGGAAAACACTCAATTTTAGTACAAGTATATGTAGACTATATTATATTTGGTTCTACTAACATGAATATGGTCAAGGAGTTTTCAAAGTTGATGCATGGAGAGTTTGAGATGAGCATGACGGGGGAGCTAAACTATTTCCTCGGATTGCAAATCAAGCAACTTGAAGAAGGGACATTCGTGAGCCAGACAAAGTATTATCTTGAGCTAATCAAGCACTTCGACATGGCTAGCTCGAAAGTAATCAACACTCCGATGCCTACTTGTGTTAACTTGAGTCGAGATGAGAATGGTAAGGATGTAGAAGTGAAGAAATATAGAAGTGTGATTGGTTCACTCCTCTATCTTACCGCATCCCGACCAGATATCATGTTTAGTGTATGTATGTGTGCTAGGTACCAATCATGTCCCAAGGAATCTCATTTAAAAGCCGTGAAGCGCATACTTAGATACCTATGTGGTACTCCAAAGTATGGGCTTTGGTATTCCAAGGGAAGTGATCACTCTTTGGTTGCTTATTCCGATTTTGACTTTGCCGATTGCAAATCGGATAGGAAAAGCACGAGTAGCACTTGTCATTTTTTATCAAATTCCTTAGTGAGTTAGCATAGAAAAAAGCAAGTTTCCGTTGCTTTGTCAATAGCCGAGGCGGAATACGTTGTAGTCGGTAGTTGTTGTGCTCAAGTCTTGTGGCTTAAGCAACAATTACTCGACTTCAATGTTAAACTTAAACGTATTCCCATTTTGTGTGACAATACAAGTGCCATTAACTTAACCAAAAACCTCGTACTACATTCACGCACGAAACATATTTAAATACACCATCATTTCCTTAGGGATCATGTAGAGAAAGGTGATGTGGTATTTAAGCATGTTGATTCTAAGAATCAACTTGCGGATATTTTCACTAAACCACTTGCGACAGAGCCTTTCTTTAACATCCGTAGGGAACTTGGTGTTCTCGATATCTTGGATCGCGTTTAAATATATATATGATTGTATACTTTATATCTATGCTTGTCTATATTTTTCTTTGACTAACAATATTGAAAAGATCAAGCTATATGTGAGGGCATCTATCATCAATCGTCGTCGGAGGTAATATCGTTCCTCTTTAGATAACTAACCTTGATCAATTATATATGTAAGATATTGTGCCAAAATGTAGGTTGTATTGATGCTTATTCCATGGTTTGGATGTAATTTTAATCCATTTTAAGTTTGGTATATGTGTGGCTTGGTATTTATCTCTAATTGATGCATACATAACTCAAAAAGTGCATTTTTACATGTTTTAACTGCTTGAGTCGACCAAAACAGAGCATGGGTCGACTCATGATTGTCAAAATATCTTGCATTGTGACACAGGTGTGCGCAGGTCGACCCTTTGGTCGACTCAAATATTAAAATCTTTGAATTTATGATTTTTTGCTCAGTATGCGTCGACGCATAGAAGTTTTGGTCGACGCGTCGCTGACAAATTCTGAAAAAAATTTCTTGAAAACGTGCGCGCCTCTTCATGTGCCTAGAAATCTTTGACCTATTAATTTTTCAGTTACATTTTCAAAGCATAATCATCATCATCATTTGCATCTAGACCCAATTCCTCATTCTTCTCCTCTCCTTCAAATTTCTACAAACCCTACAAAACCCACTTCAATAGTTCATAAAAAATCAAAGCTTTCAACAGTTACAAGGATTTCAAGGATTCTTTCATCATCAAATCCTATTCGTGTACTGTTCATCATCATCAAATCAAGTTCGTACACTGTTCATCTGCTTCAAAAAGTGTGTTCTCATGGCTTCCACAAGAATCACTGGAAAAAGAACTTCAAGGGCTTCAACTTCTAGAGCTGGTACTTCTCAACCCAGGTCCAATATTCTGGTAACCGCTCTTTCTATGTTATCTGATAATTTGGCTGATACTTACAATAAGAATTTTGGTAACCGATCGGTTGTTAAGCAATTTTCTTATTATCCGTTAAGAGCTGAGCGCTTGCACCTTGGTGAGGTTATTGAATTACTGAATGTTCAAGAGTTTGATACATTTTTGGAATGTGACACAAAGTACAATGAGGACTTGGTTAAGCTGTTTTATGTAGGTATTCATGGTAAGTTTGACAGTTTTGATTTCAAATATGAGATAGGTGGTAAAACTTACTCAATCAATACCAATGTCTGGAAAGATGTGGTAAAGATGGATCCACAGTCGTCTCCTCATCCTAAGGTTACTGATACAAACTGTGTTGAAGGATACGAGTTCAAAACTGCTCTAAACTCGATGCTGAAAAATACCTATCCTGACAGCATTTTGAATAGCGATTTATTTCCCAAAACGGTTACAATTGGATATTTGAAGGCTGTTGATAGGATCCTACAATGGATCGTAGCCCACATTCTCTGTCCTAGGAAGGGAGGATATTCTGGGGTTGATCGGACTGAAGGTCATCTGATGTATCTGCTGAAGAACAAGAAACAGATTAATTGGCCTCACTATATTACAATTCGGATTTTTACTCTCCGTGACTCAAGTTGAGGTACATCCTTGTGCTATGCATCGTTTATTCAAAGCATTCTGAATAAGGCTGAAGTGGTAGTTCAAGGTATTCCATACACTTCTGTGACTTTCGATCAAGAATTCAGTCAGAAAACACTAACAATGATGGGGTACTTTTGGGATAATCAAGAGCAACGGTATAGGTTTGGGGGTAGAGGTACGCGTTCAGGTGTTCAATATGTTAATGCGGATGAAGACGAAGATGAAGAAAAAGAAGCAGTGAATGAAATCCAAACTGATGACCATGATGCGGAACAGGATAACACTGAGTGGTTGGGTCACTCTCCTACTCAAGATCCCTATGCAAATCAGGGATGGGGTGAGTGGTAACACACTAGATAAACATCTCTCGGTTCATCCTATATGCCTCCAACAAATGATTGGCACCAACAAGATTTGTATTACATTCCTCCTTCTCCACCGCAGCCTCAACACAATAATGATGACATTCTAGAAATGCTAAGAACAATGCAGCTCCAACAACAAAACTTTGTGACCGCTCAAGAAGAAAGGCACACTGCTCTCACGAATCAGCTACAAACTCAAAGTGAGAACTTTAACCGGTTTGCCTCTTCAGTGATGATAAGGTTTGACAATCTGGCTACAACTACTGAGAGTCGGAATCATTCTCTGACTAACAATTCTAATACACTCAACCGGGGTATATTGAGCTTACGGAACACTTGGATGAGCAACCACCTCACCCACCTTCAAATTACTACTTCAGAGGAAGGGGCCACCAATTTAGGGGGAGGAGACTTTGAGGATTAGGATGTTTAGTGTAGTGCATGACATATTTTGTTTTGTTTGCATATCATTATATGTTTTGGTTTGCTTTTGTATTTTCTATGACTTGAAGTTTATTGGAATTTTCTAGTTATGTAATGCACTTTAAGTTTCTATCTATGCTTCTTGTCTTATTTATCCATAAAATTTCTGAATTAACATAATTTTATGTGGATGCGTGTTAATGTGTCTTGGTCGCAAATTATATGAGTGTGTTCATATGTATGTATTATGCTATTCTTTGACTGTGTATTTCTCTCTTTTTGATGTTGTCAAGGGGGAGAATGGTATATGCTCTACAAAAAGCAAAAGCAACAATTTATGTCATAAATATTGATCAGATTGTATTTCGGGAGAATGAACAAAGTTAGGGGGAGGATGAGTCTCAAATTACTCGACAAGCTAAAGAAGTTTTGCCATAATAAAAAAGGAGGAGTATGTGAGGGCAAGGTGTCTTAACGCTCAGTCTTAATTTTAATGATGTCAAAACATGTACTAGCTCGTAGTGTGTCATTTAGACGATATCATCGCATCATAGTCGACATCTGTATTTCACAATGCATAAATAGCCCATAATCATGTGTCCATACATATAGGTAGAGTCTTAGATATCTCTTGTATGTGTTTGATCATGTTGTGAGTTATAGGAATGCATAAACATAGCCTAGGTAGAAGAAAATATAGTCAAAAAGTTATTTTTGTAAGTTTTTGTGGTTTGAGTCGACTCAAACTATGTTTTGGTCGACTCATGAAAATTGATTTTCAGTCTATGTCTCACGGGTCAGCTCACGTACCCATACTGAAGACATTTATATTTTTAGTGTTTCACAAGGCTTGCGTCGACGCATGGCCCTGTGGCGGTCGACTCAAAGCTTCCAAATTTGCATAGTCCTAATCGCGGGTCAGCGCAGGCCGACCCTCATGAATCTTTGGTCGACTCTCGCTAGAATCCTGCTATTTTTATGATTTCTCTAAGTTTCAAAATGCTGTTATTTTTTGTAGTTGGTCATAAGATCATATATATATACATTGTACCTCATTTTTACACAAGAACAAGAAAAAGTGAAAGATATACACTGAAATGTTTCTCTCATCATCTTCATCCTCATTCTTGCATTTTCTCAACAATTACAGATAACAATTTTTGTTGATCTCTTACATCATTGAGGTGATAACGTTCAAACATAGGAGTGTGTATCTTATTTGGGGTGAGTTTTTCAGTGGGTTTTTTCTTGAATTAAACCACTAGGGTTTTGTCCTCCAAGATCAATTGGATTTGGGGGGTTTTGGGGACAAATCTTTGCTTCATTGAATTCAGCCGAGCGAAGGTGATTGAAGAACGATGGGTTCTCTCAATCTAGTAGCGTTAATTGGAGGATTGTGCAAGAAAGGTTTGGGATTGAACTGTGTGTGATTAAAATCATTTGAGCGATGGTGATTGAAGACCGGTGTGTTTACTCAATCTAGTAGCGGTAAACGGGGGTTTATTCAACACGTTAGAGGCACTTGATTCGACTCAAATCAAGGGGAGAGAAGACATAGTATCAACATCAACGAGGTTTCTTGAGTGTGTGATAGCTAAGGCTTCTCTTGTAAAAACAATTTGCAACAATATTATAGATATCTTAATTCTAGATTTAGAATTGGGGGCAGACGTACCCGAAGCGAGGATGAAAGGGGAACTGCCTAAACAAATTCGGTGTTGTTCTCTTTTTCCCTATCTCTTTACTTTTCGAACTGTTTACGTTTGTGAATAATCAATTGATCGATAAAGTTCTGTTATAGTGTAGTTCTAAAAATCTGGTTTGAAAACACTCTACAATCACTTTGATTACAGTTGGAAAAATTCTGCACTACATTTACATAGAAGTTATCACTTGGGGTGTTTCGCACACCAAGTGTTCGATAAATTGAACGCTCACAAAGTGTTTGTGAAATTGTCAATTTGGTTTACTTTTTGATTAGTTATTGGAAATTGCACAACATTAAGTGCAGTCAAGTATATTGATTAATAATAAAGTTTGTGATTCGAATTTCTCATTGAGCCTATCACTCCATTTGGCTTACGCATATCGGGTCCTTTCGGTAACCGGTTAGTTAGACGATATAGTTCCTCGGCCGCTTTCGCAAACATTTTTAAAATCAAATTTAAGCGCCGACTCTCTTTTAAAAAGCAATGATCTATTCAACCCCCTTCTAGATCAATTGTCGTCGTCTACCAGTATGGATCTTTATACAATAGAGTTGTCCTTGCGCCACCTATTCTAGGTAGAGGTCACAGACTGCTTTGTACTTTTATATTCATTGAAACACACAAACCATTCTTGATTCTATCTTCTAGTCTTCAAAGGCTTCTGATGTATATTTGATGAAGCAGGTATAGAGAGATCAATACTTGTAACTTCAGAACCTATGTCTTCAGAATCTCAGATATTCGTTCAACAGAACTATCTTAAGAGTCTCCAGCACTTGGTCTTTAGAAGGGATGTCTTCAGAGACTTCAGAGCTTGTTCAGCAGAACCTCATCTTTAGAATCTTCAGAACTTGTTCAGCACATATTTGTCTTCAGAGTCTTCAGAGCTTCGTTCAACAGAACCTTGTCTTCAGAGTCTTCGTAACTTGAACTTCAGAAATGATGTCTTTAGAATCTTCAAAACTTCGTTCAACGGAACCTTGTCTTTCAGAAACTTCAGAACTTATTTAACACATATTTGTCTTCATAGTCTTCAGAACCTTGTCTTTAGAATCCTCAAAACTTGAACTTCAGAAATGATGTCTTTAGAATCTTCTGAACTTTGTTCAACAGAACCTTGTCTTCAGAAACTTCAGAACTAGAATAGATAGAAGCACATCTCTTAGAAAGCCTTCAAGGCTTACTTACAAAGTCACAATTAGAAGCTTTAGTACCAACGTTCTTCAGAACTGTTGTAGTAAAAACATTCTTGAATTTTGACTTAAATCTTATACACAACATATGTTTTCTTCCAGATTGTTTAGATTAGAGTCTGATGATGTCATGCGCCTTTCAATCAGATTTAGATATTGTTAGCAAAAGCTACACACTAGAGAGAAACCATAGAGTACTGAATTGTTCTCTATGATAACATGTGCAGTTATCATCAAAACTTAAGGCCATATGCATAACCACTCTTGTTCTTACAGGACTCTCATCCTTCTTCTTTTCAGGATCATCACATTCCTCCTCCTCGGGTTTCACAGCTTCAGATTGATCAATTTCTTTTTCGGTGTCTTTGAGCATGTCTTTTGAAGATACACCTGCATCATGAAAAGAAATACCTTTCCTGACATTTCTAGGATAAGATTCATCAAAAGTAATGTGCACAGACTCCTCAACAATAAGTAATCTCCTATTGTTCACTCTATAAACTTTGCTTGACTAAAAGGATCCAAGAAAGATAGCTTCGTCGGCTTTTGCATCAAACTTTCCAAGGTTGTCCTTACCATTATTTAATACAAAGCATTTGCATCCAAATACACGAAGATGTGATAAATTTGGTTTTCTACTTTTTAAAAGATCATAAGGTGTTTTGTTTAAAATACGATGAATAAGTATCCTATTTAAAACATAACATGTCGTTCTAATAGCATCGTCCCAAAAATATTTTTGTAGACTGCTCTCATTGATCATAGTTATTGCCAACTCCTCTAAAATTCTGCTTTTGCGCTCCACAACACCATTTTTGTTGTGGAGTTCAAATGAAGAGTTAAGCAAAAATATGCAGAAGACAACTGGGATGCAACATATTATTCCTTTAGTAGCAAAGGGATTTCAAATGATCTTTCAATGGTGTCAAACATATGAAGAAAAATCTCAATGTCTTTGAATCAAGCTTCTCAAAGACTCTCTTATGCAAACTCTTCAATGACTCTTTTCTTTATCTCTACATAAGGAGTTGAAGACTTGAAGAAACAAACCGAGCTATTGACATTCAAAGAGATGTTACACTGTCAAATAAAAAGCACAAGTTCAACTTATAATTTCTTAGCACTTGTATATTCTAGAAATTCCTAAGTCTTACAGAGTATTTTTGTGTTGTATTTTGTCTACACCTTTGATTGTATATCAAGTGTAGTTTTTGACAATCTCTTAACTGTGGGACATTCTTGAAAATGGAATTGAAATTCCAGTTAATGGAGTAGGAATGGTAAAGTATCACACCTGCTCAAAAGAATACTTATAGGAAACAACATAGAGTTAGAGGCATTTTATTATAAGCTCTACCTCACTCTGAGTACATCAAGGTTATTAACAAATATACTGCTAAAACCATCTTTGAATCCTTAGTTGCTACCTATAGAGGAAATCGACAATTAAAAGACGCAAAGGTTAACCTTCTGGTTCAACACTATGAACTATGTTGAGAAAAATTTGGTTCATACCATGTATCCTCTAAAGTTTTGATGATAACAAAGTATTTGAAAAACAATTAGGATTTCTAACTAGCTGGTTAGTGTGTGCAGAGTTATATTTATTTAATGTAACTGGTTCTAACACAGAAGTAGCTTTCGTTCGGTTCTGATTATACACTCGTGAGAGAGTCTGATCAGAAAGTTACTGCTAGTGCATTTCAGAATCAGAAACTTAATGTGGCTGCCTCTGAAACTGAGTAGAGTCAACTCAAGGTTTGCTAACACGAGACTCGAGATATGTTGACATTACCTTCAAAATATTGTGTTGTACTTGTTTTTATAGAAGTTTTCTCCGGACAAAGGCCTTGTTTTGTGGATAATTCCTTGACTACAGTTCCAACATCTACTTTCTTGGAAAAGAAGATGTATTAGAAGATTTGATCTGATTATAGCCGTTGTGAATACTTCAACTACAATATTTCTTCAGCTATAAAAGGAGCAGAAGATTGGAAGATCAACTCAAGAAATAACGTTGCACCTACAACTGAGATATACAGGCACTACATTCATATCAGCTCAAGAGAGGCAAATATGTTAAAGTGTTCTTATTCTTGTATATCTTAAGAATCCTATGTGTAAAAGTGTGTTGTATTGTATTTAAACACCTCTGATTGTTAATCAAGTGTTGTTGTAAGTTATTCTTTCTCTAAATAGTCATATTAGATAAAAGTCTCTTGCCTTGGGCTCGAGCAGTGAAGTCTTGAATTAAAAATCTGAGCAAAGGAGTCTTAGATGGTGCGTCTGAGCAGAGAAGTCTTAGGCAGAGTGTCTAAGTAGTGAAGTCTTGAACCAGGAGGATTTAAGCAAGGAAAGTCTTAGGATTTTGGGATCTAAGAAGAGAAGTCTTAATCAGGTACTGATTAAGCAAGAAAGTCTTAGACTGTAGGTCTGAGCAGGGAAAGTCTTATACTGGTGAGTATAAGCAGTTGTAATCAGGTTCATTATAGTGGAAATCACTTGCGTGGCAAGGGGAGTACTCTCAGTTGGAGAGGAACCAGGATAACTGTTGCGTGTTCTTTGCTGTTTTTATTTACTTTTGTTACATTTTACACTGCATTCATTATCAGTTTCTGAACTCTGGTTCAGAAGTAAAAAGAATTTTGCAAACACAATTCAACCCCCTTTCTTGTGTATTTTTCTCACCTTCAATTGGCATCTGAGAAAGATCTGTACGTAACACTTAACAGTGGTACAATCAAAGATCCAATGAGAAAAATATGACTACTAAGGATACTAATGCTAGTTCCCTAGCAAGGGGATTTCCCTATGATTACAGTAGCTCTGAGAGAAATCATTACTTTGCAAAACCTCATGTATTCAGTGGTGACTCCATATAGTTGGAATGGTGGAAAAGCAAGATGTACACGTATATCATTGGACTCGATGATGAGTTATGGGACGTACTTGAAGATGGCATTGAAATAGTTGTCGACAGCGTTGGTATGGTATCAAAAAGGAAAACTCTGACTCCATCTCAAAAGAAAATCTATAGAAAACATCATAGAGTCAGAGGTATTCAGGTTAATGCTCTACCACATGTTGAGTACTTGAAAATCATTGATAAGTCTTCTACAAAGACTACCTTTGAATATTTGTGCTCTACATATGAAGGGAATCAACAAGTTAGAGAAGCAAAAGCTCACTTGCTGATACAGAAATACGAGTTGTTCAAAATAAAGGTTGACGAGGATATCGAAATTGTTGCGGTGAGAATCGGATATCAAGCTATTATATTAACTTGAATCGCAAATCTTTAAATGTTCACCACCGTCTTTGATTTATCCAAAGGAAAGGTTCAAGAACGAAAAAAAACCTAAGAGATCTAAGGTTCGGGGGTTGGTTACGCCTAGGAAAGGTATTAGCATCCTAAATGTCTATAGTAATCTACAAGAACCTCTTGTTAGTATTTATGTTATCTATTACTCGCTTTCTAAGGATGCTATGCTAAGGAGGAACCATGGTTAGTATCTAAGTATACTCGTCAAGATATCGCATCTTGTGCCTATGTATCCTGACGGGAGTGGAATCAGAGTATCCGTAGTTCTCCTCAAAGAGGATGAGGAACTTCTTGACTGTGGTCAAGGTTCCAGGGGGAGGTAGTGTCTATGGCAAGATGCTACGTAGAGTACGGCGACTCTAAAGTTGAAGTTGAGTTGTAAAGGGAAGTAAGTGTTCGTGGCGGAACAAATACGTGGAGTGCGGCGACTTCGATCCTAAGGCTATGATAAAGGGAACTAAAATGTCTGTGGCGAGACGTGGAGCACAGCAGCTCCAAACCTAAAGCCAAGCTTAAGGGAAGGTTCTAAAGGTTAGTCCTATGACATGGCAGTCAATATAGGTGACATTTCCTTTGGAATTGATTAAAGGGGAAACTAACCTATAAGTTAGTTAAGTATGCATGCAGTTATATTATAAGAGTAAAGCAATAAGCATAAAGTCATGGTCAGATATATAAAGTACACAGTTATAACGTATAAATAATTTATGGATCAAGGTATCATGTCATAAATTAAATATGTATCATGTTAAGTGAATATGAAAACTAAGAAGGCTTAAGCATGTAAAGGAGTGAAGAAGGCCTAAAATGAGTTAAGGCTAAGACTTATTACTTGTCATTACACAAATACCAACTTAACCAACACGAAAATTCGATTAAATAAACAACAAAATTCTCCATAAAATTGAAGGAAGAGACGAATAGAAGTGAATTCTAAGATTGTTAAAATATTAAAGAGGTACATAAGTTTAAGAACTAATTTTAGTTATAAATTAGATAAGTTAAATTATATTTTTAATAAAATTAAAAGAAGTCTTAAAAAAAAAGGTTTTATTAATACTTTAGAAAGAAAAAAAAAAGTTTATTAAATCGTTAAAGTTTACTAATTTTAAAAGTTAAATAAATTAGAAAAAAAAAGGTTAGAATTAAATAAATAAAAGAAAAAAGTTAGACGTAAATTTAAATAAAAAAGGAAAAGAGGAAAACGGATTAGAAAGGGGCAGCGAAACGGAGGGTCTATCGTGGATCTCAGGTCAGGAATTGCTTCATCCATCTGATCGAGAGTAGACTTAGATCTACGGCTCACAATCAAAGGTGCATAGTAAGATACGTGGGTGGACATGCATGGGATCATGACGTAAATAAAAACAAAAATGGAATTAGGTTCCTAAACCCTGATCCTCTCATTCTCTCACTCGTTCAACTTCTACCATCATTTCTCCTGATGCCAAACACTCTCCATTAAACCCTCTCTCTCACACGCCTTCCCAATCGCTGCGCTTTCAACCCTCGGCCTCCTTCCGACTCGCATGGCAAATGAAGAAGCTCGTCGCGCCATGGCCCATGGCCGGCGACGACGAGTGCAAGGTCACACACTCCTCGCTCGCACGGCGCTACTTTCTCTCACGCAATTTCCGGCGAATCAAGCAAATTAACAGCGGCAAATAACAATTGAACACTCAAATATGAAGTGAAAGGGAAAGATTGACCGAGCTTACCTGTCGGAGTCCATCCGACGCGTCTTCGGAGGCGACGTTGATGCGAGAAAACCAGAGAATGCTACAGGTATGCTTCGAACTCTCTCCTTCTTCTACTCGTCTACGAATTTGTTGTCACCCTGAGCTCTGCCAATGTGTGTGTGCATCGGGTTTTCTGTGGTTTTACTTTTCTTTCTCAAATTACCTTCCCCTGCTGCGTGTATGTAAATGAATGTTGTGGCGTGGAAAGTTTCTTAGTGTGGATGATGATTTCTGAACTGGTGTATGTGAATTTTGATGATATTATGGTAACTGGTGTATTGTTCTTCTGAGAGTTTTCTTCTGCTATGTGGTGATGTGAATCTTTCGTATTGTGGTGATTTGATGTTCGACCCCCCGAAATGGCTGTGATTTCCAATTTATAGGCTTAGTGCTCTCAATTTTGTAATCAATGTGTAACTAATGTTGTTGATTATGTGTTGCTCATATGATAAAAGACTTTCCATTTGATTTGGAACATGTTTGGTTTGCTGCTGAAACTAAATGAATAAGTTTCCGTTTTCGTTCAAACATGTTGGAACAACCTTCTTATTTAGTTTAAATTCTCCTTGAACGCTTTGAATGTTCTTTCAATTTGGACTGATTGTGTCTGGATGGTGTTTGAAGCTTGCTTGTGACGGTTTTGGAAACGGATTTGATTTGTCTTAAACACACTTGAAGTCGTTTGGGAAAGCAATTGAAATGTGTAGGAACATGTCTGATGTTATCTTAGAAGGTTTTTGAATTGTCTGAATATGTTTATGAGCATTGATGACGAGTGTTTAATTATGTTGGATTTTTTTTAGGAGTTTGGTGGCTGCGATTCTTTTGTGCCCTGAGCGTGACTTTGTGATGAAGGTTTTTGATGACAGTTGTCTGAGCGTGTAAGTGTGAATCTTTGCCTTTCCCTTTGTGTTTTCATTGATTGAATCCTTGCTAGAAATGGTATCAATTATTACTGTTGCTGTCATTTGATTTCTCCTTCAATTCTAAATCAATTGGATGATGTTAATTGGAATGTTACATGTAGTTCTTTCCTAAGCATGTTGTGATTCAGTTTTGGGAATGGTTTATAGAAATCTTTTATGGCTGTTGGAACGTATCTTGCGTTCCCTATTAAATCAAATGAACCTGGCCGTGCTTTGGCTGATAACTGTGTCTTATTGAATCTTAAATTTTGTTTTTCTGACAGCAGCGTGTATAAGAGTACCGTGGCCGCGAACACTTCAAAAGTGCCTACGACTCAACGTTTCTTTGTTCATCGTACAACTGCATCTAGCATTTGGAATAATCACTTTTTTTTTAATGAAGACCGTGCCAGTTTTACGTCTGCTGAACTCTTCTTGCATTCCTACTGCCAAGTACTTACTGGTGTGGTTCTTTTGAACTGTTAACCCTTGCTTCTTTAGTATATTACTTTGTGACATAGCGTGGATTGATTCTAATCTTTGTGTCGTGGACAGGTTTGTGTGTTCGACGGCAAAAAGCTTCATATAACTTTGGAAAACCTGGATCTCAAGGTTTAACATGGAATTGATTTCATGAAGTTCGGTATTGTTGCAGCTGGTATCAATTGTGTGGCTTAGAGATCAGTCTTGGACGTGAAGATGGTTAGGAGTTTACATTTGGAGTTGATTTAAAGGCCTAGTTTGATATGTATATTGATGAGAATGAATGAGTTTATGAATGGCCCCCTTTTTCTTTTAGAAAGATGCCTTGTAATATGCGTTGGTAGTCTTGAAATTTGAATAGCAAATGTTGTAATTGGAACTTGCAGTATCATGAGTTTTTTCTCTTCTATATTTTTCAATCAGCGAGCAATTGCCAAGAGAGAAACAACATCTCTCTAGTTATCTAATATACATAGGGAGTTTTCAGGGCACGTAACTGTAACAGTTTATTCATTAATAATAACAAGAATAGTTTTTTTTCAAGTTGGTTTTCACAACAACAACGAGAACTCGAGGCAACTCTCGAAGTCATTTGCTCATGCTTTTGCTTAGCCCTTGACCGAACTTCATGAGAGGAAACATACCTTTGATACTTAAACTTTGAAGTCATGTAATAACTTAATTTGTAGCAATTGAACAATGCTTTTAAAAAGAATTCGATTGGACTTGCAATTCTTGGACTATGTTAAAACTACTCCACCTAAACTTGAATTTAGACTTTGTACCCTTGGAAAATTTTCTAAGAATGAAAATGCTAGCTCAAAGAGAACATCTTACGTCTTGCATCTTGAAATGGAGACTTGTAGCATGTGAACTTGTGTACTTTAATTCTTGCGTTTATAAGTTTTGGACTTCAAGTTCTCTTGTCACAAGCTACGCCTTAATGATCCTTGGCTTGAAACAAATTTTAGAAATGACCATCATGTCTTGAGACTTTTGGATTTGGATGAATAAACCCAAAACCTCAAGTCCTGTCTACCACTTGAATGATGAGGGACGAGGTACACTTGTTTTTAAAACTGCCTTGAGCGAATAACGATGTATGCCTTTACATCGTAAATGACTTGAAATATGTCTTGAGGCCTAGCCTAAACCTTGATCATCTTAGACAACTTGGCCATCTTAAAGCATCTTGAAATCACGGATAGCCCACATATGACCCAAAACCAACGGAAGAAAAACTTAATGAAGCCTCTGGAGGACCTTGCATTAACTACATGACCATGAGAATGAGGGCACATCCTTCCTTCATCTCCCCAAGAATTCAACACAGTTTGCGAAACAAACAGCTTCTATGATCTTTTGAATCTTCCACGACTACACCTAATGAAACGAAACAAACAAACAAAGTCTAATAAAGTGGTTAGCTATGCATGCATGACTTAGGAATGATATGCGAAAGATCAATGAATCTAAGGGTAAAATTTGGGGTATAACAGTTGTCCCTATTTAAGTATCTTCACCGGATGACATGAACGATGAAAATCTTCATTAGGTAATGGTGAAAGGTATTTAAATACAGATAACCGAAAATTTTGCCCTTAGATACAATGACATGCGATGCTATGGGAAAAAACTATCCTACAAATGCTGACATGCCATGAACTCTAGCATGATGAAAATGATGGGATGATAATGCAAAATGCAGACGAAAACAAAAGCAAACCGGAGATAAAGCCAACATAACTAGTAACAAACTCACTAGGGATGACCAAATGCACCGGGAAAAAGAAACAAACTGGGGAAAACTAAAGCGACGACCCAACAGGTTCAAGCGTGACCGACTGACACTCTAGGAAAACAATAAAGCAGGTAAAAGCAACAGAAAAGAAAATCCTCACTAAAGTCGGTCACCGAAAAAACGGCCTCCACTGGGGATCATCTAGAGTGGCAACCCAACAGGTTCAAGCGTGACCGGCTGGCACTCTAGGAAAGCAAGTGAAACAGGATCCACATGGCAGTAGGATCATGCACACAAATGCTGGAGTTTTCAACAAGAAATAACATCCAAGCTTCTAGAAATTCCTTAAACGAAGAGATCAAACGGGATCTTCACGAACCATCAGGCAATATGCTTCTGGAAATTCCTTAAACGAAAAGATCAAACGGGATCTTCAGGAACCATCAGGAAATATACAGGGTAATTAAACTCTGCTGTATGCCAACATAATTGGTCTTCATGGGGAAAATGCCAAGAGATTGTAACTAACAGAAAGAAAAAACAATGCCCACGACGAGACATAGAGCACGGCGTCTCAAAAGAAAAAACAAGGAGCACGGCGTCTCAAAAAGAAAAAACATGGAGCACGGCATCTCAAAAAGAAAAAACATGGAGCACCGCGTCTCAAAAAGAAAAAACATGGAGCACGACGTCTCAAACAGAAAAACAATGCCCATGGCGTGGCATAGAGAAATATAAATGCACGCTTAAACCAGGTTACCTAAAAGATAAAGGTAAATTTGCCAAATACCAAAGTTCAATCTAGGGTCAAGCTAGAAAGAAACGATCAAACGAGACCTGCCATTGAAGAATGAGCTTGAATGGGGATTTATCTTATCCAAGCATGGAAAAAGATAACTGAAGTAACCATAATCCACGAGGGTCAAACTCTGTGGGGAACTTAGAAAAAATTAGCACTTTCTGCCTAAGGTTGACGATTCTACTTGGAGAGAACAGACAAACCCAAAACTTGGTGTAAACACAACCAAAGTAAACGAAAAATAAACCGATAGCGGATACACACAGATGCTATGCATATGTATGTCATGCCATGATTATGCTTATGCTAACGAGACAAACAAAAGAAAACTGGAGATGAAATAAACATCTCGACGAGGATACCCATCCATCCTCTGTACCAAGAATACATCTATCAAGAGCTAGATAGAAAGCCATAGGTCGAACCATAGTCATACTTCAAAGTTTCAATCTTCTCTGGGGAAATAGTATTCCACTTGGGAATATAATATCATAACTTCACTCAGGAGATTGTCAAGATGAATCTGGTTACTCTGAGTGAGAAAGATCCAATGGGAACAGACCAAACTCGTAATCGGAGGGACTTTGATGGGGCTAAAATAAATATCCACTGTAATCTGAAAGGCAGTTGTAATTGGAGGTGCCATAGTTGAAGTCTCACGAGGATAAAATAAATATCCACTTCATTGGGGAAGCTTGTATCAATATCATAGTTGTAGACGTCAGGATCTAAACTTCAATGGGATGAAATAAACATCCACTGCTGAGGAAGATTGAAGTCTTGAGAAATTCACTGAGGAGTGAAATAAACACTCACTTTATTCGGGAAAGGTAGAAGCCAAGGAAATTCACTGGGAATTCTTAGGTCACCAACGTGGAATTCTTGCATTAATCCTGTCATAACTGCTCGAAGTAGAGATTCACCGGGGAATAGTCGTGACTTTCTGAAGTAGAGACTTGTTGGGGAACAAAAATTTCCTTCAGATCCTTCCACAGGTCAAAGCAATTTTATGTTCTTTTATCGAGTTTTCAGAAAAAGTTTTTTTTAATTTTTTTCAAAATTTTTCACTTTCAAAATTATTATTAATGAATAACATTTGAAAAGCATAGAAAACGTAAAATGACATAAATGTAAAGCAAAAGTCTGATTTCATTCACAAATGGAGGCTTGCAAACGGCAAAGCGCCATAGAGTATTACATTTGAAATTGGCAATAGGGAAAGGTTACATTGAATCCAACGACCCTACTAACCCTAAAAACTAAGACTCAAAACTATGCTCTTGTCATAACGGGTTCTACATGCATAATATTTCCGGACTGCATCGGAATTCACTTGATGTGCAAGTTCGTCTCCATCCATTGTTGTGAGTATCATCGATCCTCCTGAAAATATTGTCTTCACAACAAATGGGCCTTCGTAGTTGGGAGTCCATTTCCCACGCATGTCTTTATTGACTGGTGAGATTTTATTGAGTACAAGCTCTCCTTCTCAGAATTCTTGGATTCGAACTTTCTTGTCAAATGCCCTCTTCATCCGTTTCTGGTATAACTGACCATGGCACATTGCAGTTAATCGTTTTTCGTCTACGAGGTTCAAATGGTCAAATATTTCTTGGACCCATTCTGCTTCATCAAGCTTGGTCTCCATCATTACCCTCAAAGATGGTAACTCTACTTCAAAAGGGAGGACTGCATCCATTCCATATACTAGTGAAAAAGGGGTTGCCCCTGTTGAAGTTCGCACTGAGGTTCTGTATCCGTGCAGATCAAATGGTAGTATTTCATGCTAGTCTTTGTATGTCTTCACCATCTTCTGCAAAATCTTCTTGATATTTTTATTCGCAGCTTCAACAGCTCCGTTCATCTTGGGACTATAAGGAGAAGAATTGTGGTGCATGATTTTGAAATTTTCACACAACTCCTTCATCGTTTTATTGTTCAGATTAGTTCCATTGTCTGTTATGATTCGGCTGGGAATCCCATAACGACAGATAATGTTGTTCTTGATAAAGCAGGCAACCACTTGCTTGGTTACATTGGCATAAGAAGCAACTTCTTCCCATTTAGTGAAATAGTCGATAGCAACCAGAATGAATCGGTGACCGTTGGAAGCTTTTGGTTCGATTTCCCCAATCATGTTAATGCCCCACATTGAGAAAGGCCATGGCGATGATAAAACATTCAACTACGTTGGAGGCATGTGCACCTTATTCGCATAAATTTGGCACTTATGGCATTTTCTGGCATACTGTATATAATCAAATTCCATAGTTAACCAATAATAACCATCTCTCAGAAGTTTCTTTGACATAGCATAACCATTGGCGTGAGTTCCAAACGATCCTTCATGAATTTCTTGAAGTAACATGTCTGCTTCACGTCTGTCAACACATCTAAGCAGAACCATATCATAGTTTCTCTTATACAACACGTCATTGCTGATGAAGAATTTGGATGCTAATCTTCTCAAATTATTCTTATCAAGATATGTAGCATCATCCGGATATTCTTGATTTAGCAAATAATTCTTAATGTCATGGAACCAGGGTTTTTCATTAATTTCCTCTTCAACTAGCTGATAGTAAGCGGGCTCGGTCTTGCGCTCAATTCAAATGAGAGTAGCTTCATTAACAAATCTAACTTTCCACATTGAGGCTAACATGGCTAAAGCATCGGCCACATGGTTTTCAGATCTCGAGACATGTCGGAAGGTGACCTCATCAAAGTATTGGATCATTTCCACAATATAAGCACGGTACGAGATTAACTTTTCATCTCGGGTTTCCCATTCACCTTTGACTTGGTAGATCACCAAAGCTGAATCTCCACTTACTTCAAGAATTTTGATTCAGAGGTCGATAGCTGCTTCAAGACCTAGAATACATGCTTCATACTCAGTGACGTTGTTTGTACATTCAAAATCTAATCTTGCTGTGAATGGGGTATGCCCACCATCTAGATTCTCCAAAACAGCGCCTATGCCATGTCCATTGTAATTAGAAGAACCATCAAACATCATCTTCCAACGGGAACCTGGCTCGGGACTTTCATCAGGACTTGGCTCTTTGTAGTCTTTTACCAACATGATATCTTCATTAGG
The DNA here is from genome assembly GCA_022829125.1 of Lathyrus tuberosus. Lineage (NCBI taxonomy): Eukaryota > Viridiplantae > Streptophyta > Magnoliopsida > Fabales > Fabaceae > Lathyrus > Lathyrus tuberosus. The sequence goes on from JALAZF010000016.1 coordinate 17,613,128, forward strand.
AAAGTCGAATTTCAAAGGCTCATAGTCTTCAACCGGTTGGTCTGCAAGATAATCTGATAAAATACTTCCCTTAATAGCCTTTTAAGTCACGTATTGGATGTCGTACTTGGATAACAACATATGCCAACGTGCCAGTCTTCCAGTCTGCACAGGCTTCTCAAAAATATACTTTATTGGATCCATTTTCGAGATCAACAAAGTCATGTGACAGATCGTGTATTGCCTGAGATGCTTAGCAGCCCATGCTAAAGTGCAACAAGTTTTTCCAATAGGGAATACTGGCTTTCACAATCCGTAAACTTCTTGCTCAAATAGTAGATAGCGTGTTCTTTCCGTCCAGTCTCATCATGTTGCCCCAGTACGCTACCCATAGACTTCTCTAGAACAGTTAGATACATGAATAAAGGTCTGCCAGGAATAGGCGAAATCAGGATAGGAGGCTCTTGCAAATAACTCTTGATCTTCTCAAATGCTTGCTGACAATCAGAATTCCATTCAATAGTTTGATCCTTGCTGAGTAACTTGAATATTGGCTCACAGGTAGCAGTCATATTGGAAATGAATCTGGAAATATAGTTCAGGCGTCCAAGAAAACCTCTGACTTGTGATTCAGTTTGTGGAGCAGGCATTTCCTGAATAGCTTAGACTTTATCAGGATCCACTTTAATTCCTCGTTGGCTAACGATAAATCCAAGTAACTTTTCGAATCTGACACCAAAATTACACTTAGCAGGATTCAATTTCAACTGATATTTACTGAGTCATTCAATCAGCTTCAACAAGTGATCCAAATGGTCTTCCTCATTTTGGGATTTGGCAATCATATCGTCTACATATACCTCAATCTCTTTATGCATCATGTCGTGGAAGAGAGCGACCATCGCTCTTTGATATGTTTCCCCTGCGTTCTTCAGACCGAAAGGCATAACTTTGTAACAATAGGTTCCCCAAGGAGTAATGAATTCAGTCTTTTCTCTATCTGCAATGTCCATCTTGATCTGATTGTAACCGGAAAAACCATCCATAAAAGAGAAAACTCCAAAGCGGGTTGTATTATCCACAAGTGTATCAATATGCGACAAAGGGAAATCGTCCTTCGGGCTTGCTTTGTTCAAATCCCTATAATCCACACACATTCTGACTTTACAGTCCTTTTTGGGTACTGGCACGACGTTGGCTAACCATTCAGGATACTTTGATACTGTCAGGAAATCTGCGTCCAGTTGCTTCTTAACCTCACCTCGAATCTTCAGAGCCATGTCAAGTCTAGATTTTCAAAGTTTCTGCTTTATTGGTGGGCAATCTGGTTTAAGTGGCAACTTGTGAACAAAAATGTATGTGTCTAGACCGGGCATATCTTGATATGACCATGCAAACACATCAACATACTCTTTTAGAAGTTTGACTAATCTCTGTTTGACATCTGGCCCGAGTGTTGTACCAATCATGACCTCTTTCTTTTCCTCATTAGTACCAAGATTAATCAAATCTACTTGCTCTTTGTGCGGTTGAATCTCAGTGTACTCATACTCAACCAATCTTGTCAGTTCATCGGGAATTTCAAAATCTTCTTCACCTTCATCCTCGGCTTGATAAATGGGTGAGTCAAAGTTAGGCGTGAAAGTAGAGTCATCTGATTCAACGTGGTTTAAGTTCATTCTGCATGTTTTAAAATGACTTATCTTATTAAAGGCACAAAGAACAATCCAGAAGGATAAAATTCTTTTTAATTTAGTTATATTGCCAATTTCTTAAGGTAATAACTCATGAATAAAATAACAAGAAATGATGAAATGCAATCATTGATAATTATTCGAAAGTGAAAATGGTGACCCTACAAAATAATCCGATAGCCTTGGGCATAGCTATGGAATTTTTGAGATTAACAAATAAAAAAAAACAAATTACTTTGACATAGGAATGATCACTGGGATCTCTACTGCTTCCCAGTTGTTAAGATCAGCGTCACTCTTGAACACAAGATCACTTGAGTCTTCGTTCTCATTATTATCTTCAACGACATTAACTTGATAACCTCCGCTGGCAAACACTTCTTGAATTGTCTTCAGATGACCAGTGGCAGATGTTGATCCTTTACCCTTAGTTGGTTTGTAACCCAACCCTTGGTGATCCGGATTTGCTTTGGCTTCTATGATCTTTCCCCAACCTTTGGGTACACCTTTTTTAATTGTTGATTTGATACTTTTGAAAGACGCGAAAGATGGATTACCTTTACCCACTGTTTCCTCGACTTCCAACATAACAGCATTGGCTATCTCAAGTGCTTGGAAAGAAGTTTCCAAAGCGTCCTCATCGGCCTCTATGTAATGAAATGAAGTTAGGTTGCTGACCATCAAGTCTTCTTCACCATGAACAATTATCAGTTTATCGTCAATCACAAATTTCATCTTCTGATGTAGAGTTGAAGTTACGGTACCAGCAGCATGGATCCATGGTCTTCCAAGTAGACAGCTATAACCGGGGTTAATATCCAACACTTGGAACGTAATATCGAAAACATGTGGACCAACTAAAATTGGTAGTTCAACTTCTCCCATTACAGTTCTTCGGGAACCATCAAAAGCTTTAACTACTAGAGAGGTGGGTCTCAATTCCATCTATTTGTAAGCCAACTTGTTAAGAGTCCTCTTAGGTATCACATTTAAGGAGGAACCGGTATCCACAAGCACTCTTGCCAAAGTATCTTCCTGACATTTCACAGATACATGCAAAGCTCGGTTGTGATTCTGACCTTCTTTTGGTAACTCCTCATTACTGAAGTTGAGGGTGTTACAAGCAGTAATGTTGGCAATCACACTATCAAATTGACCAGTGGCAATATCCTGTGCAACATGAGCTTGAGCTAACAATTTCTGCAATGCAGCTCGGTGAGCAGGTGAATGCATCAACAAAGACAAAATAGAGATCTTTGAAGGAGTCTGGTGAAGCTAGTCAACGACCTTATAATCACTCTTCCTGATGATACTTAAGAATTCAACATCTTCATCATTAGCAACTGCTTCTTTTTCTTTTTCTTTGTTGTTGGTAGGAATAGTGGTAACAGTTTCTTTTGGTGGAGCTTCACTGAAACAGGGAGTATAAATACGACCACTTCGGGTCATCTTGCTTGCCCCGTCTATATTAGTTACATCTCCATTAACACTCTTCACTTCTTCTCTTGGAATAACCTTCCTATATTCTTTACCGTATTTCCAAGGTACTGTTGTAGAGTCTCTGAAAGGGAAAAGACTAGGCCTTTGAATAATTAATGGCTTCAGTGAATTGACTGTAGGAGTAACAGCAATTCTGGTATGTTGAAAATTGGCTTTGGTGCACTGGAAACAGGCACTGTAGGACTTGATTCAGGTAAATTGAAAATGGGAACCTTACCACCTGGTTCTGGCAATTTGAATATAGGCTCAATCACAGCAATCTCATTCTTCTTCAGTCTGTTACTTGTAAAAAAAACATCGTTGATCAAATTTTGAACATCATCTTGAACCATCTGACATCCTCTATACTGACATTACAATCTTCACAATCTTTATGGCAGACCTTCACAAAACCAGCCTCAAATAACTTCGAATGAAAGACCTGGAAAGGGGTTTTAATCTTTGACACATCAAGAATTAAACTTTCTTCAGACGCTTCATCAATAGCGTTAACAATCCCGTGAGTAGGCAAAGGATTGTTATTAACATTTGGCTGAGAGTCACCAAAAGACAGAATCTTCTTTTCCATTAACTCTCTTACAAGATTTTTAAGAGCATAACAACTTTCCAAATCATGGCCACGTGCCCCTTCATGGAATAAACAAGGAACATCGGGATTATAGTTGGGTGGAAGTGGATTGGGAGGTGGACCCAAAGCCCTTGTAGTTATCAAACCTTGTTGCACCAATGAAGGGTACAACCCGGTATAGGTCATTGGAATGGGAGGGACAGGTTTATACAGTCTTCTGTTAGGAGCATTCTGGCGAGGTGTTGGACCCTCTGTTGTTGATAATTAGGAGCGTTGGGCGCTCATTGATAATTTGGCGGAGTTTGGGCTGGCTGATAAATAGGAACTGGTGGATATACAGGAGGTGGTTGATTAACAATTGGTTGGTAGACAGGAGCCGGCTGAAGAGGATGATAGGTAGGAGCTTGTTGATTAAAGGCAGGTGTGACGGTAGCCACATATGGTTGTTGAGCAAAATGAATGGGTAACTTTATTGTTGAGCAAAGTTTGATTGATGATTCCAGAGTTGACTTCTTCTTCTGTCGGTCATTACACCATTAGCCTCACCTTCTTTCTTTTTGTGAAGACTATTAAAAGATTTCTTACCATGATCCTTATTGGCACTTGGACTGCTAGCAGGACTTAACATCTTTCCGCTTTTCAAACCAGCTTCTACTTTTAGACCCACAACAACGATATCAGAAAAATTTGATGTTACACTTCTGACCATTCTTTCATAAAGTTCTGGACAAACCGTGTCAATAAACCAGTCGGCTAACTCTTTCTCTGACAAGGGAGGTTCCACCTGTGAAGCAATTTCTCTCCACCTCTGAGCATATTCCTTGAATGACTCAGTGTTTTTCTGTGACATGCTTAGAAGTTGCCTTCAGTCAGGAGCCAAATCCATATTATACTTGTAATGTTTGATGAAGGCGTCAGACAAATCCTAGAAATTCTTCACACGAGACTGATCTAAACTCAGATACCACTTCGATGACACACCCTTCAGACTGTCCTGGAAATAATGGATCATTAGTTTATCATTATCAACGTGAGCTGCCATTTTCCGATAATACATGATTAAATGGCTCTTAGGGCATGTGGTTCCCTCATATTGCTCAAAGCTCGGAGTCTTGAATTTGGAGGAATGACTAAACAAGATACCAGACATGCTTCCCTAGCAACAACGCCAAATACTTGATCACCTTTCATTGCCCTTAATCTATTATCAATGGTTTCTACATTCTCCCTGAGTTTTTCATGGGCGTTCGTCCCCATCTTCCGACATGTCAGGGACATCATAGACTTGTTGATTCTCATTGAAATATGGTTGTACACGAGTGCGCACAGCAGCTGGAGTGAATGTAGGGATCACTTGAAAAGCTTCAGTGATTAAAGGAACAACTTGTTGCACTTGTTGAACAATAGGAATTGCAGCAGGTGCAAGTACGAAACCAGGTGGCAAGCCATACGGAGGCACACTTGCAGTAGTAACAACAGCGGGTTGAGTATCCACAACTGTGTTGGTAATCTCGGAAACAACTGTGGTTTGGGTATCCATCTTTGCACGTATGACATTCAGTATCTCCATGATTTGTCCTACATTCCCGCGTAGGTCCTCTAACTCATTACTGACGCGATCAAGCTCTTGATTTTGTTCGGCCATTCTTCTTTGAGCTTGAGCTCTAGTGTTGTATCGGCGCAGGGGATTCAGGGTGACGAAACTGAAGATGAGACAACAGGAATAAGCAAAAGAACAGAAAATGCACATGCAATGATATGAGATGCAAATGCGAGAATGATGCACAATCAAGGAACTCAAAATTGTATTTGCAGTTATTGTAGAAATAAAAACATTTTATTAATCCATTGGAAAAATTTTCAAAAAGGCCAGTACACCTCCAAAGTTTATTACAATAAGCAACAGAATACAAAAGGAACTAGGAATCTAATTCACTATACGATGACCCTTCTCTTTCACGGAGTTCTTTCGTCAGCTTGTCGATTTGCTCTTGCATCCTTGCCTTGTCAAGAGTAAGCTTCTCTATTTCCGCCTTCAACTTCAAAACTTCACTTGAATCAGTCACAGGAGGCTTGGGACGAGGATATGGCATCCTCAGGGTGAGAGCCCTTTCACGTGCCCACATTAGGCAAGCTTCGGTGACTGTACAATAAGGGTTCGTTGTCACAGTCATTCTTTGCCTATTTATGCGACGCCACGCATATACAATTCTGGTTTTCAATTCAGGGTTTTCTCCTTTATAGAGGAAAAGTCTGGTTAGGTTGTCTGGATCAGGTACTTCGTCCATTGGATGTCCGAGTTGTCGACGAGCGAGCACAGGGTTATAACTGATGCATCCCTTTGTGCCAAGAAGAGGCACATTGGGAAAGTCCCCCAACTATGAATCATGATAATTCCTCCATACATCGTATGGTGCTACTCAATGTCCGAGTGAGTGAGAGCCATCAGTTTCATGGGCCATTCTGAACCGTCTTTCACATCCCAAAAAGCTGTAGACCTCGGTAGGTGCGAGATAAACCACCTATAGAGTATAGCAGTGCAACATGTAATCTGTCTTTCTCCTCGCAGAACCTTCGAGTGAATGGCACGATAGGCGTCGACCAACAGAGTAGAAGCTAGATTCTTGAGCATGAAGATCTTTATGGCATTGATGTCGACAAAATCTTCAATGTTGGGAAATAGGAATAAGCCATAAGCCAGCAGTGAGAAAATGTTCTCGAAAACCTCGGTATTCCCCACATTAGTAAAGTGTTGAGCCTTCTCAAACAAGAACTGAGCAGGCAAACCAGGGATTCCTCCTTTAACTGTCATGTAGTCTCTGATATCTAACAACTTTATGCGTGATGCTCTTGCAATATCTTCCTTGCTGGGTCTCCTTTCTGCGCCGGAGAATGGAGGCAAATCATTGACAGGGATTCCCATCAAAGCGGAATACTCCTCCAACGTAGGCATCAACTGGAAATCAGTGAAAATAAAGCAATGGTAGATTGGATTGTATAGTTGAACAAGTGTCTCCAACAGACCAGTAGCTACTCGAATCTGCAACAGCGGGAGGATCCTTCCATACTTCTCAGTGAAAGCCTCAGGATCTATAATCTGATTTCCTAGTTCCCTTAACTGCTCAACATCAGGAACCTTGAAGGTGTACGGTGTAACACCCTTCTAACCCAACAATTATTTCACATAAGTGTGGAAATTTAAATAAAATAAAATCACCGCTCAAGGGTGTCACACTTCACCAAGGCATCATAATTATTTTCCTACTCCGTAACACGAGTTACAACATATAGGAATAACAACTTATTTTGGATCAACACCTCCTTTAAAACAAAAATGTCGCACCGGAATTATCATCATAAAATAAAATCTCCTTTATAAAACAACTCATAATAATTTAATCTCATCAAAATTGGAATTTAAAACAACTCAACATCTTCAAAATCCTCATGAAACATGTTAATCAAAGTAACACAATATTTCAAACAAAAGCGTTCCCAACCCCGATGTTACATAATCAGAGCAAGACACACCCTCTACTCAACTGAAAAGAAAACTGACTCCAAAGCTAACTCTTCACGCACCATGAACTAATCTTGGTTATCTGCACGTTACCCACGTAGAGGCAACATTCAAACAGGCAGGGTGAGTCATCACAATTCAATATAAATCATATAAAGAAAAGACATTAACAGGGTAGCAGTTGTTTGTATCAAATACTACAACGACTCACCCAAAACATCATATAAAACATCACATCACCAATATCACTCATATGCAATCATGCAATGCCACCAACAATGAAATGCAACATCATAAAAATGCATGTGGTACCAAATCGTCATAATAATATACACTAGGCCATCAACCCTCCAAAGATCCACGTCAATAGGATCGATTCCGCATTTGGAACCGGAGCACGTCATAATTACCTCATATCGGCACAATGGGAATGAAGCGTCGTCACAGAGTATGCATATGAATGTGTGATACACAACATCACTAATCATCATCATCATCATCAATTAAACATCATAATATGCATCATCATTCATCAATCCTCATATACGTCATATCATCACATATTCGTCAAACAATCATCAAAACATCATCGTATACTCATCAGTAACATCATGAAAAATCATCATATAACACGTCAACAAAAAGCAACAATTTACAGCAACATCACAACATTAATATAATATAAAACAGATATTTTCCATGAATTTTAAGTCAATAAAATAATATTTTTCAGCCCCAGGTCGCGCTAAGCGAGCCCCACCCGCGCTAAGCGCGCTACTCACTGCCTCGAGGAGGCGAAATTCTTCCAGACCGTGCTAAGCGCGCTAGGCCGCGCTAAGCGCCCTCTGCGATAACAGCACTTCTCCATCTTCGATTCAACACCCCTAAATCAGATTTTATCCTTAAATCATCACAGATTATGTTATTATAACCTATATCTATCACATATACATCAATAACAACAATCATCCCATAGTAAATCATCAAAATCCATCATCCCTAACCTCCAATTCCTAGGTTTTTCCCCAAAACCCCAATCACCCACCAACACCTAATCTTTATATCAAAATATTGCAAAGTGATACTCCCCATACCTTAGAAAATTGTCTCTTTCGACCTCTATTGAAGTTTCGCCGGAATTCTTCTATGCCCTAGCCTCCTTCTCACTTGTTCTTCAGAGCACCTTGGCCTCTTCCTAAAAAATAATACGAATAATGAGTTCCTTTCATTATTTTCTCTTAAAATATCCCTAAATGTGCTCTTCCCATTATACCCTCACTTATCCATCCCTAATGACCAACATACCCTCAATACTCCCACTTCTATTATTTTAAATGATAAACAATAATCTGAATAATACTATATGATTATTCTTACTATTAATATTATTAAAATAATTTCACCACAATGCATCGTGCCACATAACCACATATCGTCAAAAATCACCTTATATCCTAAAATAAGCAACAATTAATCATAATCGAATTTGGGGTGTTACAACTCTCCCCCACTTAAGGAATTTTCGTCCTCGAAAATTTACCTGAAGCAAATAGAGTCGGATATGACTCCTTCATCTGATCCTCGCGCTCCCAAGTCCAACTTTCACCAGCTGATCCTCCCCACAGAACTTTCACCAAAGCAATCTCTTTACCTCGCAGTTGTTTCATTTCTCGACCATCAACACGCACCGACAATACTTTCACAGTCAGGTTATCCCTCACTTGCACATCATCCATCTGAATCACATGCGACGGATCCAGAATGTACTTTCTCAATTGAGACACATGGAACACGTCATGCAAATTCGCAAGTAACGGCGGTAAAGCAATTTAATAGGCTATCTCTCCTATCCTCTGCGATATCTGATATGGACCAATAAAATGTGGAGTGAGCTTCCTAGACTTTAAAGCTCGACCCACACCCGTCACTGGCGTCACTCTTAAAAACACGTGATCTCCCTCTTGGAATTCAAGTGCTTTCCTCCTCTTATCATGGTAACTCTTCTGACGACTCTTCGAAGCTTTCATCCTTTCTTGTATCTTCTTAATCCTCTCAGTCATCTCTTGCACAATTTTAAGTCCGAGTACCGCACTCTCGCCCGATTCATACTAACACAATGGAGTCCTACACCTTCTCCCATACAAAGCTTCATAAGGCGCCATTCCAATACTAGCATGAAAACTATTAGTGTACGTGAACTTAATCAACGACAAATGGCTATCCCACAACCCTCCATGATCCAACACACAAGCCCTCAAGAAATCCTCCAAAGATTGGATAGTCCTTTATGTCTGACCGTCCGTCTGCGGATGATAGGTAGAACTCATCCTCAACTTAGTACCCAAAGCATCTTGCAAACTCTTCCAAAACCTCGATGCAAACCACGGATCTCTATCCGACAAAATACTCGAAGGTACCCCATGTAACTTCACAATTCCATCGATGTACAATTCCGCTAATTTCTGCATGGAATGATTAATCTTCATCGGTAAGAAATGAGCCGACTTAGTTAATCTATCTACAATCACCCAAATTGAATCATTTCCCTTAGCAGTCTTCGGCAATCCCACCACAAAATCCATGGAAATACTATCCCATTTCCACTCCGGAATCCTCAATGGCTGCATCATACCTAAAGGCTTCTGATGCTCAACCTTCGACTTCTGACAAGTCAAACACGCATAAACAAACTCCGCAACATCCTTCTTCATACCTAGCCACCAAAACAACTTCTTCAGATCCTGGTACATCTTCGTAGTACCGGGATGAATACTCAGTCTACTTCGATGTTCTTCTTCTAGAATACTCTTCTTGATTTCTGGAACATCTGGAACACATACTCTATCTCGAAACCTCATCACACCATTCTCATCAATCCGGAAGTCACCTTCGTTACCTTGGTTAATCAAAGTCAATTGGTCAACCAACTTTAAATCGGATTGTTGTCCCACTCTGATTTCTTCCAGAATACTACTAGTCAACCTCAACATTCCCAACTTCACACTGTCAGGAGTTGCTTCACATACCAAACTCAAATCTCTGAATTATTTAATTAATTCCAATTCTTTCGCCATGAGCATTGACATATGTAATGACTTTCTGCTCAATGCATCGGCCACTACATTTGCTTTGCCCGGATGATAACTCAAATCAAAATCGAAATCCTTCAACAACTCTAACCACCTTCTCTGCCTCATATTCAATTCCTTCTGACAAATAAGTACTTCAGACTCTTATGATCACTGAACACCTCAAATTTAGAGCCAAACAGATAATGTCTCCAAATTTTCAACACAAACACCACCGCGGCTAATTCCAAGTCATGTGTAGGATAATTCCTCTCATGAACTCGCAATTGTCTCGAAGCATAGGAAATAACTTTTCCATTCTGCATCAATACTCCACCAAGACCCATCTTCGACGCATCACAATACACTACCAAAGACTCACTCGGATTAGGCAAAATTAACACTGGAGCAGTAGTCAATCTCTTCTTCAATTCTACAAAACTCTCTTCGTAAGCTACATCCCACACAAAAGTTTGACCCTTTAGAGTCAACTGAGTCAACGGTAGTGCCAACTTAGAAAAGCCTTCGATAAACTTGCGTTAATAACCCGCTAATCCCAGAAAACTTCGTATCTCAGTAGCAGACTTCGGAGTCTCCCATTGTAATACAACATTAATCTTAGAAGGACCAATAACAATACCACCACTTGAAATCACATGGCCAAGAAAGCTTAATTCCTTCAACCAGAACTCACACTTCGACAACTTTGCATACAACTTCTTCTCTTTCAACACTTGCAACACAGTCCTCAAATGCTCGGCATGTTCTTCTTCAGATCTAGAATATATCAAGATGTCATCGATAAACACTACCACAAACTTATCCAAATACTCATGAAAAATCCGATTCATGTACTCCATGAACACACCTGGTGCATTAGATGCACCAAACGGCATCACAGTGTATTCATAGTGTCCATACCTCGTCCTGAAAGCCGTCTTCGGAATATCATCAGGCTTAACTCGGATCTGATGATAACCCGACCTCAAATCAATCTTGCTGAACACACATGCACCTACTAGTTGATCCATCAAATCGTCGATTCTCGGTAGCGGATACTTATTCTTGATAGTCACTTTATTCAGCTGCCGATAATCAACACACAACCTCATACTCCTGTCTTTCTTCTTCACTAACAACACAGGAGCACCCCACAGAGAAACACTTGGTCGAACAAACCTCTTCTCAAGTAACTCTTCCAATTGTTTCTTCAATTCACTTAGCTCAGAAGCTGACATCCGATAAGGAGCCATCGACACTGGACTCGTACCTGGTATTAAGTCCACTGCAAACTCTGCCTCACGCTCTGGAGGAAAATCACTGATGTCATCTGGAAACACCTCTGGGAATTCATAGACAACCGGCAACTCCACACTCGCAGCTTCACGATCAATTTGCAACGATGCAAACATTGCAAACACCAAAGCTTCGTCTTCTAGAATTTCGTCTACTTGCTTAGCAGACAAGAACATCAACTCCCCACTATTATCAATATCAGGAAACTCTACAGTCTTGTTATAACAATTGATGTGAACACGGTTGAAATCCAACCAGTTCATTCCAAAGATCACGTCAATTTGGTGCAAGGGTAGGCACACCAAATCCCTCACAAAACTCTTCTAAAAAATCGTCACAGAACATCTCAAACACACAAGGGTAGTAGTAACAGAACCATTAGCTGGAGTTTCTATTACCATATTCCCATTCATATAAGATAACTTCAAACTCAATCTATTAGCACATTCAAGCGAGATAAAGGAATGAGTAGCACCATTATCAATAATAGCAACCAACTCGATATTATTAATAAAACAAGTACCTCTAATCAGGTTGTCCTTCTCTGGAACTTCTGCACCACTCAAAGCAAACACACGGCCATTGGTCTGGGCAGAAGTAGCAGACTTCTTCGGCTTTTGACATTGAGTACTGATATGACCTTTCTCACCACAATTGAAATAGGCTGGACCTTCGTCTTTGTAGTCAATAGCTCTATGCCCCTTCTTACCACATTGATAGCACCTCACCACATTATTAGTGCACGCATCAGCACGGTGACCTTTCTCACCACACTTTTGACACTTTCCAGAAGCGGGAGTTGCTCCCCCACTTGTCTTCTTCCCATATGAAGCCTTCTGCTTCTCTTTGTCAGCTGAAGTTGTATAAGGCTTACCCATATACTGCCCTTTCTTCTCACTCAACTGTTTGTAGTGAGCAGATCGAGCTCGGCTGTCCTCATCGTAGATTCTGCTCTTGTTAACCAACTCAGCATACCTGCGGATCTGTTGATACCCAATACCCTGCTTAATCTCTGGTCTCAGCCCATTCTCAAACTTGAGACATTTGGATATCTCAGCATCAGCACGATTGTAGTACGGACAAAACTTCACCAACTTCTTAAACTTCGCGGCATACTCTGCCACAATCATATATCCTTGCTTCAGCTCAAGGAATTCCACTTCTCTCTTGCCACGAGCATCCTCTGGAAAATACTTCCCCAGAAACTCTTGCTTGAACACATCCCAAGTTATCACAGTGCCAACATCCGCGAGTCTCTGACGGGTGTTATCCCACCAGTCCTCAGCTTCCTCTTCCAGCATATGCATTCTGAACTGAACCTGTTGCTCATCAGAACACCCCATCACCCGGAAGATCTTCTCGATCGCCTTCAGCCACTTGTGTGCACTTGTTGGATCATGCGCGCCCACAAAAGTCGGCGGATTGTTCCTTTGAAACTTCCCCAAAGCACGAAACTCATCAGGAGCTCCACCATTTGGATTCAGCTGCGCCACCACATTAGTAACCGATTCCAACGCATCAGCAATTACACGATCATTTCTTCCAGCCATCCTGCATACCACCAACAAGATTTGAAGAACTAAAATATCGATAGTGTACACACACTCGTCGACTGACAGGGGCAGACATCAAGTAAAAACCTGGCCGGACGGACCGACCTGCTCTGATACCACTAATGTAACACCCTTCTAACCCAACAGTTATTTCACATACGTGTGGAAATTTAAATCAAATAAAATCACCGCTCAAGGGTGTCACACTTCACCAAGGCATCATAATTATTTTCCTGCTCCGTAACACGGGTTACAACATATAGGAATAACAACTTGTTTTGGATCAACACCTCCTTTAAAACAAAAACGTCGCAGCAGAATTATCGTCATAAAATAAAATCTCCTTTATAAAACAACTCATAATAATTTAATCTCATCAAAATTGGAATTTAAAACAACTCAACATCTTCAAAATCCTCATGAAACATGTTAATCAAAGTAACACAATATTTCAAACAAAAGCGTTCCCAACCCCGATGTTACATAATCAGAGCAAGACACACCCCCTACTCAACTGAAAAGAAAACTGACTCCAAAGCTAACTCTTCACGCACCACGAACTAATCTTGGTTATCTGCACGTTACCCACGTAGAGGCAACATTCAAACAAGCAGGGTGAGTAATCACAATTCAATATAAATCATATAAAGAAAAGACATTAACAGAGCAGCAGTTGTTTGTATCAAATACTACAGCGACTCACCTAAAACATCATATAAAACATCACATCACTAATATCACTCATATGCAATCATGTAATGCCACCAAGAATGAAATGCAACATCATAAAAATGCATGTGGTACCAAATCGTCATAATAATGGACATTAGGCCATCAACCCTCCAAAGATCCCCGTCAATAAGATCGATTCCGCATTTAGAACCGGAGCACGTCATAATTACCTCATATCCACACAATGGGAATGAAGCGTCGTCACAGAATATGCATATGAATATATGATACACAACATCACTAATCATCATCATCAATTAAACATCATAATGTGAATCATCATTCATCAATCCTCATATAGGTTATATCATCACATATTCGTCAAACAATCATCAAAACATCATCGTATACTCATCAGTAACATTATGAAAAATCATCATATAACACGTCAACACATAGCAGCAATTTACAGCAACATCACAACATTAATATAATATAAAACAGATATTTTCCATGAATTTTAAGTCAATAAAATAATCTTTTTCAGCCCTAGGTCGTGCTAAGCGAGCCCCACCCGTGCTAAGTGCGCTACTCACTGCCTCGAGGAGGCGAAATTCTTCCAGACCATGCTAAGCGCCCTCTGCGATTTTGGCAGAAAAACCCTACGATAACAACACTTCTCCATCTGCGATTCAACACCCCTAAACCAGATTTTATCCTTAAATCATCACAGATTATGTTATTATAACATATATCTATCACATATACATCAATAACAACAATCATCCCATAGTAAATTATCAAAATCCATCATCCCTAACCTCCAATTCCTAGGTTTTTCCCCAAAACCCCAATCACCCACCAACACCTAATCTTTATATCAAAATATTGCAAAGTGATACTCCCTATACCTTAGAATATTGTCTCCTTCGACCCCTCATGAAGTTTCGCTGGAATTCTTCTATGCCCTAGCCTCCTTCTCACTTGTTCTTCAGAGCACCTTTGCCTCTTCCTAAAAAATAATACGAATAATGAGTCCCTTTCACTATTTTCTCTTAAAATACCCCTAAATGTGCTCTTCCCATTATACCCTCACTTATCCATCCTTAATGACCAACATACCCTCAATACTCCCACTTCTATTATTTTAAATAATAAACAATAATCTGAATAATACTATATGATTATTCTTACTATTAATATTATTAAAATAATTTCACCACAATGCATCGTGCCACATAACCACATATCGTCAAAAATCACCTTATATCGTCAAATAAGCAACAATTAATCATAATCGAATTTGGGGTGTTACATACGGCAAAACTCTTTTCTTTCCTTAATCCATCACACAAAATATGCAAGACAACTTTTAAGTTCCTTGATAGGGGTTAGAATGACAATGCAAATGCGATGCAACAAGATTCATGGAACTCACTATTTATAATAATCAAGGAATATCAAAAGACTCGTTTGATTAATCATAAAAAACAGTTACAACCATCAATATCCGGAATACCAAAAGACGGATTCATTAATAATCATAAAAATGATTACAACGCGTTGGTACACTTTTCAAGAGTCACAACGAAAAAGCTAAATAAAAGATAATAAAGAAAGATCTAAGGAGACTCTTCCAACGGTCTTCTCCTGAGTCTCTTGATTTCTTCTTCCATCTGGGCTTTCTCCAAGATGAGCTTGTCAACAATCAATTTCCAAGGTGTTGACTGAGGACTAGAGTAGGACAAATCTTCTTGTGCTTTCCTTTTCTTACAAGAAGTAGCTTATTCATTCTTCATCTGGAGTTGGCGTTTGAGTTCTTCATTCTCTTCCATGACCACTTGGTACTTATGCTTCCAAGCGTCTTCTATCTGTTGAGCTTTGTTCAAAGCAATTCTCAACTCTTCTGCTTCAGACGCGAAGAAGAAGATAAGTTCTTCTTTTAGGACCATAGGTTCTTGTCGGGAATAGGGCATCTTCAAATCAATAGCTCTTTTCCGAACCCATTGGAGATATGGTTCCAAAGAGACACAATTAGGCTTCCCTATGCCATTCTTACCCTTCTTGTGCTTATGATTCCAAGCACTCAAAACCTTTTCCCTTAGTTATTTTCTCAGTTTCTGTTTTTCGAAGAAAATACCTTCCACATGAACACTGACAGGCTTGTCTTTCAAAGGATATCCCAGTTGTCTGTGGGCTAAGACTGGGTTGTAGCTGATTAATCCCTTGATGCTAAGAAGAGGTACATTACCAAAATCTCCACATCTATCGATAATCATCACCCCATCATAAACACGGTTATACCAATCGATGTCTGAGTGGGTAAGAGACATGATTTTCTGTGACCACCATCCCTTCTTAGTATCTGTCGCTCCCGGGATTTTCATCCAAGTACAAACGCGAAAGTGGCACCGAAACAGAGTCACCAGCAATGTATATTTATCCCAAGAGAGGGAAAGGAAACACCGTATAAACCTGAAGGGAAGGATAGCATGGTCTTACGACCAAGAGAACTGGGTTCGGGAGTCGGTTACGCGCGGGGAAGGTATTAGCACCCCCACGCGTCCATCGTACCCGATGGGATCCACGCTTGCTTGTCTCGATCAAAGGGTGTAAAGAAAGGATACTGGAAAAGGAACTGAAAGAAAGAAAGGAGAAAGAAAAGAAAAGGAACGGGAAACAAATGTAGGGAAAATAAAAGAAGTGCTCGCATGGGCCCTACCCCACTGCCTACGTATCTCATCGGGAGCATGAGAATCAGAGCGACGTAGTTCCCCTCACTAGGGATGAATTGTTTGTGTTTTTTAGAGAACGGCTTACGTTCTAGCTCAGGTGTTGCAGGCTCGCTGGTCCGAGTGCGTTACCATCTTGCAAGAGAACGAGTAGAAGCGCGTTCGTGCGTTGAGAATGAATGAGATGAGAAAAGAATTCCCGAAGGAAAGACGTTATTGTTTGTTTTTGTCTTTTAGAAGTTTTTTCCATTTATTTGCATATGACAGTGTATCTGAATCTTAGTCATTGGAATGTGTACATTCTCACATTCCGAGATGGAATGGGTAAGAAAGCACACTAAGAGTGAAGAAGACCCCCACACTTAGTTCCAATTGTCAAGGTTCAAACACACTAGCGTACTTGTATTTATTAAGTGTTTTTGTTGATTAAGAAATGAAGAAGTTTTTTTTTATTATTTGCACCTTCAACAAGTATTGCATTTAAGTCCCTCATACAAGATCAAATGTTTAACACATTGACCCAAGATGGGCTATATGCTACACATTCTAAGATTACAAGAGAAGACCCCTTATAATCTTTTCTTTATATGAAAGGCCTAAATGCAATAAATGCCTACCTTTATTATATGTTTTGAATTTTCTTTGAGATGAGAAGATGAAAGACTCAAGAGAGGGTAAAGGTAAAAATCTATATGGACTAAGACTCAATCCTAATTGATTAGTTAAGGGAGTGATCCTAAAGTTTGTGAGGTTTCAACCTAAAGTCTAAAGAAAGAATGAATTAAACAATTCACTTCTAAAGTAGAAGATGAATTGTAATTCACAAAGGGAAAGTGATGAGTTATTAAAAGAAAGCACATAAGTGCTTAACAAAACATAGAATGGAATTGTAAAAGAGAAAGGATAGAAGTTGAATGTGGATTCCTTATCCACACTCAATTGAAACTTGCCAAAGCCCCTACATGGTTAGTAAACATGTATAAGAAGTATAAGAAGTAAAAGAACATGTAATGCATCATAAAACTCAAAAGAATTAAATAAGAAACCAAATCCTAGAGCCACAACCAGAATGGGCATCATATGGACAACAAGTGAATATCATCATACAAGTGCAAGTGAATAAGCAAAAATCATCACCCATTAGCATTTAAACATGTTACAAGAAGAAGGGGTAGATGAAAGATGGAAAGAAATGAAGAGGACATGCATAAATGGAACATGTAAATCAACAACCAGAATTGAAACTAAATGGAAAATGGTTTATAAACATCTCAAAAGTATTTATGAATCAACTTCAAGACATTCAAGAAGTAATATAAGAAGAATTGAAATGAAAGTTCAAAAAGAAAGTGCAAACAATACATGTTAATGATGCACAAAGTTCAAATTGAAATGAACATGTAAAGATGACCTATAATGTGTATCAAAGACCTATAATATCATATGAATGGCTCATAACATATGCAAATGCTCATACAAATATGCACAAAGGAATTCATGTAAACATGCACTAAAGTTGTAATGACATGCCATGGATTATACTTCCAATGTAATGCATCAAACAAAGACCAAATGGATTCATGAAAATTATGCCAGCATATTATTGGAATGCCTAGGTCAGAAATGCATCATACATCAAGATAGCATGTAAAAATTCAGAGCAAAATGACTTCAAACAAAGCAATTAGGTCAAATTGAAACATCATACAAAGTGGTGCAAATATAGGCATCAAAACATGTAATAAAGTGACCTAAAAAATCAAACAAAAATCATCTAACATGCTTCAAGATGCTAATGACTCAATGCAAAAAGAAGAGCATCAAAACAATTTTTAATGATCAAGAACAAAATTAAACAAGATCATGTATCACATTAAGAATACACACCAAAGAAATTCAAAGAAAATTACGGAACAGGGGCAAAAAGGTCATAAAATCAAGAAATAAAATCATGAAAAAATTTCTAAATGTTTTATTGATGCTCATGAATTTTTGTGGAATTTTATAATGCCCTTTGGTATTTTTAAAAATTAAAAAGCAAACGTGTAGAAAAGTGAAAAAAATAAAATGGAATGTAAATGTGAATGGGGGTGCATGCCTAGTAAAAATGAGTTCAAAAATGGTTTGGGCTTAAGGCATGGGGGTGTGGATATCAATCTGGCTTAGGTCCAATAAGCGCGCAAAACACCATAACTAGCATGTTCTTCAGTCAACAAAATTGACTCATTAATAGCCACTAGATTGAGTCAAGGTCAAGCCAAAGTCAAAGTAATCAGATCAAACGCTCACACACGCATGTCCACGTTCCATACCATATGCCACAACACACAATGTTTAAAATGGAATCAGAAGCCACACGTGAGAGGCATGTGAGTTTTTTATGTGCTGGCGCGTTTTGGATCGTTAGATCAACAACATCATGCGGCTGACATTCATTCTGGCCAAAAACCCTAACATAAAGACCACCGGCCGGAGAGGGACCTCCGGTCACCTTCTCCGGTCAATTACCACCGTCTGCAACCCTCACATCTCACCAAAATACACAAATATGATACCAAAATGAAGCTGAGCTTATGTAGAGCATGAATCCGGTGATAAAACATACAAAATATTCATGACATGAGAGAATCGAACAGAGTAATATTTGCCCTAGCATTTCAACTATGCCTCTAAAGGCCTATCAACTAGCCAGACAAGTTCTTGAGCTTATAGGAAGCATCAAGAACCTGATAACATCTTCACATTATGTCTATAATGGAAGAAATTCGTACCTGAAGATTTATGATCTTGATGTGTTCTTCAGAAAACCAGAGATGTTGCTTCCTCTTTGAGCTTCTTTTGGCCAAATAAAGGCTTAGATGCAAAAATGGATGATGCTTCAGTGGAGAAGAGCTGAAATCCAAGCTTCAAAACAGTTGCAATGTGATGAAAATGGAGAGAGAATCAGAGATATTCTGAGATGAAGATGAGGAAAATGAATGAAATGGAGCTCGAAAATCAGTTGCAATGTGGAGAGATTGAGAGAGAATGGAGAGAGTTTCTGAGTTGAATGTGAGAAAATGAAGTTGTGAGGTGAGATTTCCTTTTATAGTGTGAGTTAACCAAGGTTAAACTGAGTGAGGTTAACTGAGTCACAATGGTTTGAGTGAGTCATCCCTAACTAACTGAGTCAAGTTAGTTAGGGAGAGCCATGATATGGTGTGGCTGGTTCATAACAAACTATGGTGGAGGTGAAATGTGAAGCTGCAGCAAGCAAAACTTGTTATACAAGTTTCCACTCCTTTCCCTTTTTATGATCATGTATAGCACGTGATATGGTGACTGAGGTACATGTTTGGCTAAATGAAGCAATTGTTGGGAGAGTGAGCAATACATGGGCAAGCTGATACAATCAACAATAACCTTCACTTGTTTTTTTTTGGTTTTATGTGACAGTGAGAACAATAGAGATAGGGTGATTTGAGGATGAATTATTCCATGTAATGTGAATGATTTGGTGAGCTCATGGGTTCATTTGAAAGAGAGTACATTGGAGCACAATGCTGATGTGAAAATTGAAGTGAAATGAGGTTGGAATAAGTTGCAAAATGACTTAAAATGCACAAGTTTGGGAACTGGTTATGGGGCGTGGCAAGCAAGTCATGGCATGGCAACTTGGCACACAAAATTTCAACACAATCAACATGACTTTGAACCAATATATCTCCACTATAACTTGATCAAATGGAATTTTGTCCAACATGAGTATTGAAGATGACACTACAAGGAACAACTTTGATGTTGAAAAGTTTTTCATTTGAGGCCTTTAACCATGAGAAAAATGAGTGGACATTTGGCCCACCACATGTTTGTTAAAATGACTGCGCGCGTGACCTGAAAATCTTGGTCATGACCTAGTTTTGAACCTACTTTGCCCAAACTTTGATCAATCATATCTCCCTCAATTTTTATCCAATGGAGATGTGCTACACATGGATTTGAAGCTTAAAGCAAGACCTTTTGTTGTGGCCTGGTGGAATTTTCATTTGGTGCTTCAATTTTAAATGGCCTTGGTTCAAACTCTGATGCAAAATGGCCAAAACTTGCTCTTTTTAGTAACCCTACTTCACCCAAAAATGGCAACTTTCCACATCTTAATTTTTTCATGATTCCTTTGGAATTTCTTGACCAAATTTTGTACATTGGACATATGTAACATGAATTTCATGATTTTGGGCTCAAAAAGTCAAGAGTTGACTTTTTCCTCTGATTATTTGACTTTGCCCCAATTTCTCTGATTCTTGATCTTTCTTCCAATTGAACCACTTCTAAAACCAATTGAGATGCAATTTTCCACATACATACACTTAAGGACATATGGAATACCATGACATCAAGTTTTGTTCAAAAAATCAAAGATTCCCTGATTTAATGGGAAACCCTAGTTTTGGTGCCCACCTCCTAGGAGAAAAATGTGCAGTCTTCAATTTCAAATTCCTCAGAGTATGTTGTGTACCTTCTTAAAGGATGATGATATATGCCTTTTGAGGATGATTTTGGATCAATGAGCTATCTCTTTTGAGGGTTTTCCTTCAGTTTTTGAACCTCTTGCATAGTGAAAGATGTAATGCTTCAATCTCCCATTGTATCTCTTATCCTTGAGGTTGTGGATGATCAATTGAGATGGTATGAGACATGAAAGACCTCTTGGCTTGCCTTGAGGGCACTTGATTGACCTTTTGTGCTTTGAATGATTCCTTGATTGTCCACCTTCCACCTGATCACATGCCCTGATGGTAAGAAGGATGCCATGCTTCATTTTTCTATGTTAAATGCAATGTAATGTTAATGAGATGGATATGATATGATAAATGATAATGCCATGCTATGATGCCAAAAGGGGAGAGCAAATTTTGGGGTATTACAGCTGCCCCTATTCAAGCGCTGTAGACCTGAATGCCTGAAAGCAATTGCTTTCGGACTTTCAAGGTATATAGTGATTGAATACCAAATATAACCAAAAATTTGCTCTGGATGATGAAGAATAAAAGGGATATAAACCCAACGAGACTGCTGGATTGAATCTTCGATGAAACGTCGGAGAGATCTGTCTTTTGAACGACGCCAGACGGCTACTGGCTTGCCACGCTGCTGGTGGACTTTAATAATGTCTTTTATGCAACTCCAGACGACTACTGGCCTGCCACACTGTTGGTGGACTTTAGAAATGTCTTTTTGAACGACGCCAGACGACTACTGGCTTGCCACACTACCGGTGGACTTTAATAATGTCTTTTATGCAACTCCAGATGACTACTGGCCTGCCACACTGTTGGTGGACTTTAGAAATGTCTTTTTGAACGACGCCAGACGACTACTGGCTTGCCACACTACCGGTGGACTTTAATAATGTCTTTTATGCAACTCCAGACGACTACTGGCCTGCCACGCTACTGGTGGACTTTGCAGCTTCGTGCCACCCGAAGATGGACTTTTGCCAATCCACTGTTGGACTTTTGGAATATGCCACCCTTAGATGGACCTTTCGCCAATCCACTGTTGGACTTTTGCCACCCGAAGACGGACTTTTGCCAATCCACTGTTGGACTTTTGCCACCCGAAGACGGACTTTTGCCAATCCACTGTTGGACTTTCAGCTGCTTTGCCACCCGAAGATGGACTTTTGCCAATCCACTGTTGGACTTTTAGAATATGCCACCCTTAGATGGACCTTTCGCCAATCCACTGTTGGACTTTTGCCACCCGAAGACGGACTTTTGCCAATCCACTGTTGGACTTTTGCCACCCGAAGACGGACTTTTGCCAATCCACTGTTGGACTTTTGCCACCCGAAGACGGACTTTTGCCAATCCACTGTTGGACTTTTGCCACCCGAAGACGGACTTTTGCCAATCCACTGTTGGACTTTTGCCACCCGAAGACGGACTTTTGCCAATCCACTGTTGGACTTTTGCCACCCGAAGACGGACTTTTGCCAATCCACTGTTGGACTTTTGCCACCCGAAGACGGACTTTTGCCAATCCACTGTTGGACTTTTGCCACCCGAAGACGGACTTTTGCCAATCCACTGTTGGACTTTTGCCACCCGAAGACGGACTTTTGCCAATCCACTGTTGGACTTTGCTAACGTCTTTTAACAATGCCAGACGACTACTGGCTTGCCACACTACGGGTGGACTTTCGCAAAATTCCAATACTGGATTACACTCTGCATCCGTGTCAGACATCTCTGCCGACTTTGCTGAGGAACAATGATCAATGACTTGACTTTAGAGGTTCCTGAGAGGATAGCATCTCTGCTGGATAATGAATGAACAATCCGTCTGCTCCGAATTGTCAAGTTTGCCAAAAATAAATTGGACTTGAAGAATAATAGATCTGCCAGTAATCACTTCATCTACTGGGGGAATGAATTCTGGTCACAGCGACTCCGCTGGGGATGAGAATTTCTTTGCATGGCGTCTTGCTAAGGAAGAAAAGTCATAAAAAAAAAACTCTGCTTGGGGATCTATCCAATCCAAGACCCTTTGTAGGGGTTATCCACCTTTTGACCCGGCTGGGGAAAGACTGTGCCATCCTTGTTGAGGAATAGATTCTGCCGATCTTATAAACCTCTGCGGGAAGAACAACAACTCAGCTGGGAGTTGCTGACAAGATTCGATGCTGACCTCTATGGGGATACCATGACCAGAGATACGATCTTGCTGGGTATCAGGGCTACTCTGCCAGGGATATGCAAATCCTGGTTAGAACATTCCACTGCAACTTGCTAGAAAGAGTCCTTAGAGATCTGTTGGGGAAACCCAAAGCAAATCCACAATAGTCTGCTGAAGAATATGACTGTCAAGCTTAGGATAAGTACCACAATGCCCCATGTTAGGCGAGCTTCCCTTTAGACAATTCCGTTAGGGATGACGAGTTTATAACAAACTCTGCTGGCGGAAACTGCTTTAAAACGTCTCGTGCTGGGGAATGCCTTTTGAGAGGATTTTACAGAAGACCAACTGTCCTCAAACTCTACTGGGGATGATCAACACTTCATGCTGGGGAAACAAACATGCCCCATGCTTGGACAAAACAACAATTCGTCCCCGAAGAGGATGTCATAAGAGGATTTTACAGAAGATCTAGCCTCTTCAAACTCTTGTGACTTCGCTGGGGATAATGACCATCAGTTTCGGTGTCGACGAGACCACTCTTTTGGGGGAACCTGTGACCGTTATCGACATAGAAAAGCTTGTAGCTGTTGGAAGGACTGAATAAGAGAATCGACTTAATAAGATGCAACGGTACCCAGTTGAACTTAATTCGATGATATCGAACTGTTACGAACGACCGTCGACCGAGCGATGAACGCAAACCTCCTTACCCGTAATTGCCCCCAGTCTTTTGCGTGGGGTGATTTATTGCTGGTCTTGTGCTTAAAATCATCTGCACCTACTACCTGCAACAAAAGAATATGCCCACATGCCCCGAACATTGCGTGGCTAGAATCCACCATCTGGGAGTATTCAACATTCGAAGTAATTTCAAATGTTTTTTTTCTGCGCATGTTATTGCAAGGCTGCCATGTTTTCAAATGCAATGTTTTATCAAAAATTAGGACGTTTTTGCAAACAAAGCAATAAAACAAAAATAGAAAGCTTTTTATTGAAATTCAATTTATTGACTGAGAGCCCAGAATAGGCAATTACATCTGGAAGCAATCCCTGGAAAGAGGTGATCGCTGAAAATTGAGAAAAGAAACTATCCTAATGGCAATGTGAAAACGGAATTCCACTGAGTTTCCATTCTGTTATGACCAGTATGTCTTCAAAACTCCCCGACCTTGCCTTCTGAGGAATGATCAGACCGATTCCTATCCTTCAGAACGTCAGTTGTTCAAACGGTAATGGAGTATAGATAACTCAAACCGTAGTCATTCGCTTAAATCCCTCTTTTGTGTGGACCGCCCTTTCAGGTTTTCGATCCACCAGGATGCCCTTTTTTGCCTAAGTTGCCCTTTCGGGTTTTCAACTTACCGGGTGTACAAATCTTTTTTCAATTATATCCCTAATTTTTGCCCGAACCTTATTCTGTTTTTGGTTCGCCGGGATGCCCTTTTTTGCCTGGATTTTTTTTATTTTTATTATCCAGCGGGTCTATTCATGCGAAGTATTTTTTGACTACGTCCGAGTTGACAGGGGATGAAAAGTCTTCGCCATCCATGGTTGTAAGCAATAAAGCTCCGCCCGAAAAGACCTTTTTAACCACGAATGAACCTTCATAGTTAGGAGTCCACTTGCCCCTGTGATCTGTATTGGGAGGAAGGATCCTTTTGAGTACCACATCTCCGACTTTGTAAACCCGAGGACGCACCTTCTGGTCAAATGCCTGTTTCATTCTGCGCTGATATAGTTGCCCATGACATACAGCCGCCAATCGCTTTTCCTCAATAAGGCTCAGCTGATCAAATCTGGCTCGTACCCATTCAGCTTCATCTAGCTTAACATCCATCATAACTCTGAGGGACGGAATCTCTACTTCAACCGGTAGCACTGCCTCCATACCATATACAAGTGAGAATGGGGTTGCCCCAGTGGACGTGCGTACCGACGTTCGATACCCATGCAAAGCAAATGGTAACATCTCATGCCAATCTTTGTACGTGACAACCATCTTCTGCACAATCTTCTTGATATTTTTGTTGCCCGCTTCGACCGTACCATTCATCTTTGGGCGGTACGGAGAGGAATTGTGATGTTCGATTTTGAAGTCCCGGCATAACTCAGCCATCATCTTATTATTCAAATTAGAACCATTATCAGTAATGATTCTTTCGGGAACTCCATATCTGCAAATGATATCCTGTTTTAAGAAACGAGCGACCACTTGTTTTGTAACATTGGCATAGGATGCGGCTTCAACCCATTTGGTGAAGTAATCAATCGCCACCAAGATGAAACGATGACCGTTAGAAGCTGTAGGCTCAATCTTTCCGATCATATCAATGCCCCACATGGCAAACGGCCAGGGCGACGACATGATACTCAACGGATTTGGAGGCACATGCACTTTGTCTGCATAGATCTGGCATTTATGGCATTTGCGGGCATATTTGCAACAATCTGACTCCATAGTCAACCAATAATATCCCGACCTTAACAACTTTTTAGCCATTGCATGCCCTCCAGCATGGGTACCGAAAGAGCCTTCGTGCACTTCAATCATCAACAAGTCTGCTTCATGTCTATCCACACATCTAAGCAGGACCGTGTCAAAATTTCTTTTATACAGCACGCCATCTTTATTCAAGAAGAAACTACCAGCTAACCTTCTCAACGTCTTCTTGTCTTTGGACGATGCCCCGGACGGGTACTCTTGACTTTTCAAGAAACACTTAATGTCATGAAACCATGGCTTGTCATCAGACGTTGCATCGACCGCAAACACAAATGCTGGTCTGTCAAGGCGGGATACCTCAATCTTAGGTACATGGTTCCATCCTTGCACTTTGATCATGGAAGACAAAGTGGCCAAGGCATCAGCGAACCTATTCTCATCTCGAGGAATGTGGTACAATTTCACTGTTGTGAAAAACGTCAGCAATCTCCTTGTATAATCTCTATACGGCACTAGATTTGTTTGGTGCGTGTACCAACTCCCCTTCACTTGATTGATTACCAAAGCTGAATCACCAAATATATCAAGGGTCTTAATCCGTAGATTAATCGCCTCCTCGATCCCCATTATACAAGCTTCGTACTCTGCTTCATTGTTGGTGCATCCGAAAGTTATTCGGGAAGTGAAAGGCATATGAACACCTTCCGGCGTGATAAGAACCGCTCCAACTCCGCACCCATTCATATTGACAGCCCCATCAAACATCAGACTCCATTTGGACTCAGGGTCTGGCCCCTCCTCCGGGAGTGGTTCCTCGCAGTCCTTGGCTTTGAGAAACATGATGTCCTCATCAGGGAAGTCAAATTTCATGGGTTGGTAATCATCAATCGGCTGTTGCGCAAGATAGTCGGACAAGATACTTCCTTTGATGGCCTTTTGTGAAGTGTACTGAATGTCATACTCTGTCAAGACCATTTGCCACCGTGCAACTCTGCCTGTCAATGCTGGTTTCTCGAAAATGTACTTGATAGGATCCATTTTTAAAATCAACAAGGTCGTGTGCCTAACCATATATTGCCTCAATCGCTTAGCGGCCCATGCAAGCGCACAGCATGTCTTTTCAAGCATTGAGTATCGGGACTCACAATCATTGAACTTTTTGCTCAGGTAGTAAATAGCATGCTCCTTCCTACCTGTCTCGTCATGTTGACCGAGAACACAACCCATGGAACCTTCAAGCACTGTCAGATACATTATCAGCGGTCTCCCTTCAACTGGAGGCATTAGAATCGGAGGTTCCTACAAGTATTCTTTTATCTTATCGAATGCCAATTGGCAATCGTCATTCCACCTGACCGTTTGATCTTTCCTTAACAATTTAAATATTGGCTCACACGTGGCTGTTAGGTGAGATATGAACCTTGCAATGTAGTTCAATCTACCCAAGAAACCACGAACCTCTTTTTCTGTTCTCGGTTCAGGCATTTCTTGTATTGCTTTCACCTTGGCAGGATCAACCTCGATTCCTCTTTCGCTCACAATGAAACCCAGTAACTTTCCAGAACGCACCCCAAATGTGCACTTGTTTGGATTTAATCTCAGACGGAACTTTCTCAACCTTTCAAACAGCTTTTTCAGGTTAATCAGATGTTCCTCTTCTGTTCTCGACTTGGCAATCATATCATCTACATAACATTCGATCTCCTTATGAATCAAGTCATGAAACAATGTCACCATCGCCCGCTGGTACGTTGCCCCTGCGTTTTTCAATCCAAAAGGCATTACTTTATAACAATATGTACCCCACGGAGTAATGAACGTGGTCTTCTCCATATCTTCAGGTGCCATCTTGATCTGGTTGTACCCGAAGAAACCGTCCATAAATGAGAACACTGAAAACTGAGCTGTATTATCGACCAGCACATCAATATGAGGTAGTGGAAAATCATCTTTCGGGCTAGCTTTATTAAGATCTCGATAATCCACACACATTCTCACTTTTCCATCTTTCTTCGGTACTGGCACGATGTTGGCTACCCATGGAGGATACTTTGTCACAGCAAGAAAACCAGCATCCCACTGCTTCTGGACTTCCTCCTTAATCTTTAAAGCCATGTCGGGGTGAGTCCGACGAAGTTTCTGCTTGACTGGCGGACATTCTTCTCTTAATGGCAGTCTGTGCACGACAATATCCGTATCCAACCCCGGCATGTCTTGATACGACCAGGCGAAGATCTCAACATACTCGCGCAACATTTCCGTCAAAGTTTGCTTCACATCTGCTTGCAAGCTGGCACCAATCCTGATCTCTTTCTTGGCGTCCTTGGTACCAATATTGATGATTTCTACAGTCTCCTGATGAGGCTGGATGACCCTTTCCTCTTGTTTCAACAATCTGGCCAGTTCTTCAGAAAGTTCACAATCTTTCTCATCCCCTTCTTCGGCTTGATAAATCGGATTGTCAAAGTCATACATGGCCATATCAAAATCATTATCAGTGGTATCCGGAGGATCAAGTCTGCATGAACGGGTTCATGCCTTATTTTAGAATTTATTTTTAAGCAAAACAAAAGAAAATGAAACATTGCCATTTTATTTTTTTTTTGTGCAAAAATAAAAACTGAAAGACAGAGAACAAAATTTGATTGCAAAACGTCCTTTATTAATGATTAAACATTGCAAATGCAACCATGGTGGCCCTACAAATGAATCTATACGCCTTGGGCAGAGCGCAAGATTTTGACATGCATTATGGTTAGAAAAAACAAAGAAAAATTACTCTGTCTGAAGAGTAACCCGGATGACTTCTTCAACGAACCAGTTCTGCACTTGTTGTCCCGGAACATGAGGGCGTACCCAGTTGTCCAGGTCACAATCACTATCAACACTATCCTCTGTGGCTGCACAAGACTGGTCCGTGTAGATAATTCCCCCACTATT
Source organism: Lathyrus tuberosus (assembly GCA_022829125.1). Taxonomy (NCBI): domain Eukaryota; kingdom Viridiplantae; phylum Streptophyta; class Magnoliopsida; order Fabales; family Fabaceae; genus Lathyrus; species Lathyrus tuberosus. The sequence goes on from JALAZF010000016.1 coordinate 17,641,753, forward strand.
GAAAGTAATGGGTCCCCTGCTCCCCGCATCTGAAGTTGTAGAGGGATGATAACCAATACCAAATTTGTTTTCCTTCATTGGGGTCTCTATCAACCTGCCCCAACCTTGGGCGTTGCCTGCCCTGACGACTTCGACAGCTTGTTTGTAAGATGAAATGGAGGTACCAGCCCCAACTGGTACAGAAGAAGACTCAGGTGCATCGTCAATATTGACTGCTTCAAATGATTGGCACAGCATCTCATGAATTTCCCCATCCATTTCAATGTACTTGAACGTGGACAAGTGACTCACAAAGATGTCTTCTTCCCCACACACTGTCACAACCTGCCCTTCAAACTCATACTTCAGCTTTTGATGTAGAGTAGAAGTAACAGCCCCGGCTCCGTGAATCCAAGGGCGTCCCAATAGGCAGCTATATGCAGGTTGTATGTCCATTACATGGAACGTGGATTTGAATACCTGTGGTCCAATTTGTACGGGCAATTCCACCTCACCAAACACAGATCGTCTAGTTCCATCGAATGCTCTGACCACCAATTCACTAGGCCTTAAGATCAAACCGTCAACTTCCAGCTTCATTAATGCCTTCTTGGGCAAGACATTGAGTGATGAACCAGTGTCTACCAGTACATGAGATAACACTGCGCCCTTACACTCCATCGTGATATGCAAAGCCTTATTATGGTTTCTTCCTTCAACAGTCAAATCTCTACTTGTAAAGCCCAAGCCATGGCTAACATTAACATTGGAGATTACGCCCTCGAGCTGATTAACAGTAATTTCTTGTGGCACGTATGCACTCTTCAACACTTTCAACAACGCCTGCCGGTGCGCATCAGAGCACATCAATAGTGACAAGATTGAAATCTTTGAAGGGGTCTGATTCAGTTGGTCCACAATCTTATAATCGCTTTTCTTGATTATCTTCATAAATTCTTCCATTTCCTTATCAAAAGTAATCTTTGTCTCTGCTTCAGGTGTAGGCGCACTTTCAACCACCTGTTTACCCTTAGCCTTTGCTGCAGCTTCTACCTCCTTATCACTTCTCAAGGTTTGGGGAGCGAACAACCTTCCACTCCTTGTAAAGCCCCCTACACCCCCTACGTTATCAATATTTGGGCTGACTGATGACTCAACTTCCTGCTTTTTACCTTCGTAATATACATCTGCCCCATAGTGCCATGGGATAGCTTTCGTAGATGTGAACGGAATTGGTCCTGGCACCGTGATAGTGACAGGACTGGGCCCTTCTGGCGCAACACTCGCCACGGGAACTGCATTGACCGGCATTTGAATCTCAGCGGGGGTGTAATAGATGGTCACGGTTGATATCTCATCAGTGTCTTTCACGACTCTGTCGAACTGTAGACATCCTTCATCGATCAGATTCTGTAAACCCATCTTCAACTTATCACAGCCGTTCTCCTAATTCACACACTCAGAGCAATCTTGATTACAGCCCGGGAACACCTGTCCCTTCAATAAACGATCTTTTACAACCAACAAAGAAGTTTTCACTTGATGAACGTCTAACACCAAATTCAATCTCCTCCCATCTTCAATAGCGTACACATTTGCTGCACTATGATCAGGCATGGGATGCTGAGTAATATTAGGAGCGGGAGAGAAATTGATGGCTTTAGCATCAATCAAATCTTGTACTTTATGATGGAAAGCCCAGCATTTTTCGATGGAGTGTCCCTGAGCACCTGAGTGGAACCCACAACGAGCATTAGCATCGAAGTTAGGTGGCAGGTTTCCAGCAACCGGAGCTTTCATAGTACGGAGTTCTACCAACTTTAACTCGAGTAGCCGGGGCAACAGCGCGGCATAAGTCATAGGGAGAGGATCCATCTTACGATCCCTCTGTCTAGACCTTTGCTGGAAAAAAGGTTGTTGCTGTTGAACTTGTTGTTGGGATTGTTGTTTCTGAATAGACGGTGTGGGGATTGTTACAGCATCTACCTGATAATAAGCTTGAGAACGCCCTCTGCCTCGTCCTCTAAACACAGCATTCGTATCACCTTCTCTTCTTTTCTGGTTACTAGCAAACGGTTTCTTCGTCCCCGAAGAGCCAGCCCCACTCACATCCTGGATCTTTCCAAGCTTTAACAGACTTTCTATTCTTTCTCCCGCAATCACAATATCAGCAAATCCAGTTGACGGACAAGCAGCTAATCTATCAAGATAGGCCCCTTGCAAGGTGCCCATGAACATATCTGCCATTTCTCTGTCTGACAAGGGAGGTTGAACCTGGGCAGCCATTTCCCTCCACCTCTGTGCATATTCTTTGAAACTCTCCTTGGCATTTTGTGACAACCCCTGCAATTGAGTGCGGTTGGGCGCCATGTCAATATTATACTGGTATTGCTTCAGGAACGCTTCTGCCAGATCTTTCCAATTCTTCACAGCAGCTCTATTCAACTTCATATACCAGGTCAAGGACGCCCCAGCCAGACTGTCCTGAAAATAGTGCATCCATAGCTTCTCGTCATCCGTATGGGCTGAAATCTTCCCAAAGTAAGCTTGAAGATGCGTTTGGGGACACGCATTGCCGTGATACTTATCAAAAGTGGGAGGCTTAAATTTAGGGGGAATTCTGACTCCTGAGACCAGCCCCAAGCTGGTAACATCAATACCCATAGAGTTCTTGCATTTTATGGCCCTGATCTTCTCTGCTAACTCATCATACCTTCGATCCCCTTGATTACCCACATCAGCATCCAGCAGAGTAAATTGGTCTTCCAGAGTATCTTCAAGAGTAACACCAGCATGCCTACCATTTCCATTACCCCGATTGTTACCACCAGGAGGAGGGTTGCCACCGGGAGGAGGAATGCCATGTCCCTGTGAATTGTCATGCTGATCACCTTCGGGCCCATTGTCTGGACGCTCTACCAGAAGCCTCAATCTCTCCTGATTTTGCGCCATGCCAGTCATGAGGGTCATGAACTGGTCCATACGCGCCCTCATTTCAGCCAAATCACTTTGCATTTGATCCATGATTCTTACTTGATTCCTTCGCGTTGAATATCGGTGAATATGATTCTCAGCTATACTGCCTGAAACCAAATAAAGGTTAGAGACCCTGCAACGAGTACCTGAAAAGCAAGTAACAAAAAATGCAAAATGATATGCAATGCCATGTTTGTCATTTCCGAGGTGCTTTATACCCTGATTCCAATCCAACCACAGAAATCTGAAGACCAGAAATTGTGATATAAAGAGACGTGTCGTGGTCATGTGCTTGTGTGCAGCTATCTGATAAGGAATAATTCTGAATAAAACTGCTCATACTCATTCAACGAAGTATTCAAGTATATTTAAGAAAGGTTCAACCGCAAATGCAATACAAGGAAAAATGGATCCATCAACAAGCCTGATGGTAACCATTAACAACAAAATATAAGGAAAAGAACATCAGTCTGACAATTCCACACCCTTCAGCTTATCACTTGAGTATTTGATCTCCTCAAAAAGTATACGGGTACGCTGGTGATTCGGCTTTTCAATCATTTCTTTGATCAAGACATCCCTTTTCTCAAGAGCTTCAGTTAAAGAACCCATATGCAGCATCAGAGCCTCGTCATCACACACTCCTTTGTGTCTCTTTATGCCAGCTTGCGTCTTGAGTATCTCCCTTTCTATCATGACTTCTTCAAGCTCTTTCTTGGTATTCCTCAGCTCACCTCTAGCTTCTTCTAGCTGTTCTTGACTCTTACCGAGGCTTTCCCGATACTTTCTCCTCTGCTCATGCGCCTTTTCAAGCTCTTCGTCCTTAATCTGCAACTGTTCCTGTAATTCAGCATTCTCTATCCTAACTTCGTCCCAAGCGTGCTGAAACTTTGTTAACTTTTCTTTGGTCTGTGCTAACGCCTGTTTGGTTTGCTTGTGGGCTTGAGTAGCATCATCAGCACCTTTACTAATCTTCCGGAAATGTTGGGCTCTTCCAGCAAAGTCTTTTTCTTTTGCAGTTAGGATTTGTTCAGCATCTTGGGCTTTCCGCTCCAGCTCTTTGTTGGCATGTAGAGCATTCTGAAGACGGCTACTCAACTCAGAATTCTCTCCTTGGAGCTTTTTCACCAAGGCTTGCAACTTGTCAACTTCTTCCACAGTAGCAGTGCTTCTTGCTTTCTCATTCTCCGGATACAAAAGGGGTGCCTTACCAAAAGGCAAGAGAAAATCTTCAACTCTTTTCTTCACCCACTCTTCATATGCTGGATAAACCCGGTTGTTAGGCTTTCCTAGAGTAACTTTCCCCTTTTTCAGTATGCTACCCCAGCTTTCAGAAGCTTTCTGTGCTGCTTCCCACCCATCTGATGTATGAAAATAGAGGGACTCCTCCACATCTCTCTTAATAGGCGGACCTGTCAGGGCATACCCAAATTGTCGAATGGCCAAAGAAGGATTGTAGTTAATCCCACCCAATCTCCCTATCAGTGGAACGTTAGGGAACTTACCACAGCTGTGGATAATATTCTTGCCAATCAGCCCATGATCTACCCATACGATGTCCTTGGCCACCAATCCCATTAAACGCTGTTTCCACTCTAGAGAATCTTTGGAATCCACAAAAGCCCCTGATTGTGGTAAACGGCCTGCAAACCACTTATAGAACAAAGGTGCACAACAACGAATTATCCCTCCTCTTTTCTTTTCGTTTCGGTTGTACAACGAGTAGTGAAGATCTCCCAGTAGCGTTGGCACCGGGTTCTTCATCAGGAATATTCGTATAGCGTCCGTATCAATGAAATCCGGCTCGTTGGGAAACAACATTATGCCGTATATGCAAAGGGCTAGCAAAGCATTAAAAACAAGCCAATTCTCGCCTTTAGCTGCTTCCTGGGCCTTCTTAATCAGATATTCCAGCTTGTAACCACGAATCTTTCCTTTGTTGGAGACATTGTCGCTTAACTCTGATTTGCTCAAATAAAGAGCACTAGCCACCTTTCCAAAGTCAAGATCCCCCACTGATCCAAAGAAAGGGGGCTCCTCCTTGATAGCAATCCCCAACATGTTGGAATACTCCTCCAAGGTAGGAACCAACACATAGTCTGGAAATACAAAACACCTCAGAGGCGGATCATAGAACTGCATCAACGTATGGAGACCTCTGGCTTCATAATCACTGACATTACGGACCATAGATAAAATCCACCCATATTTCTCTTTAAAAGCTTCTCGTACTGCAGGGCTCGCCATTCCCTTCAGCATAACAATAGGGCCCAAAGTAGGCGTAAGGAACTTATAGCTGATGATATTCTTCCTCTCTTTAGTGTTCATCTTTGCATGGACCTGATGACTGGAATCAAGGGTAATATATGCACCTGGAAATGAATAAACATGTATGTTAGGATATGATAATGCAATGCAAAGGGCAATGTGATCAGGTAATCAGGTGTCTGTGCTGAACTGTGAACGGTGTCAGTGTAGCTCTGAGACTAATATTGAACCATAGATAAGAACCATCTGAATACAATAGGATGAAACTTCCTTTTTGTGCAATGATGATAGAAAACCGGGTATGTAGGAGGTCATGGTTACCTGCAAACCTGTAAACAACCCGCCCTTCTCACATGTGGGTACTAGGATGTTCAGTATCCCGGGCTCTCAGGTCGAGAAATGATGATACGTTCACCATTTCTGGTTTGGCATCATCATCAATCGAGGAGGCCTCAACTGATTCTCCAAAACAAAAAGGTCCTCAGCTTCTGGCACTGAGGTCGAGAAGCAATAGTACATTCATCCCTCAGGGTACAGTACTATCGCCAATCGAGGAGTGCCTCCGCTGATTCTCTTTCAAAAAGGGATGTCCTATAGCAAGTTCCCAGCATTGGGTCCTCGGATCGAGGATGTGCAATGGGTTTGCCACGGAATGTGGTCTGCCACTGTCACATCTCGGGAGGAGTGCCGCAACTGAGTCCTCGGGAATGGTCACCAGAGTCGACAGTTCCTCAAGAGAATAACCACTGGCCTGCATAACATGCAGTAGCAGAAAGCTCCTGATAGAACCTCGTCTGGTTGTGGGTCTCATGAACAACAATACGTGGTCACCACCACGCAAGCGTCATGACTATCCACTCTAATACCTATGTATGTACTCAAGCCTTGGTAGTGAGCTTATCTCTCAGAACACCCATCCCGCCAAACAGACAAAACAGTGCAACACAATATAATATATGATATGTAATGCTAAAATGCGGTAAATACAGTAAAATAAATAAACAGCAACACATAGCACAACAGTAAACACCCAATGAAAGAAAAACAGACAAGCGTTAGGATTGACTCGCTAAGGAAACCAGAGTTTTTATGACTTCTCTCCCCAGCAGAGTCGCCAGCTGTCGCTCCCGGGATTTTCATCCAAGTACAAACGCGAAAGTGGCACCGAAACAGAGTCGCCAGCAATGTATATTTATCCCAAGAGAGGGAAAGGAAACACCGCATAAACCTGAAGGGAAGGATAGCATGGTCTTACGACCAAGAGAACTGGGTTCGGGAGTCGGTTACGCGCGGGGAAGGTATTAGCACCCCCACGCGTCCATCGTACCCGATGGGATCCACGCTTGCTTGTCTCGATCAAAGGGTGTAAAGAAAGGATACTGGAAAAGGAACTGAAAGAAAGAAAGGAGAAAGAAAAGAAAAGGAACGGGAAACAAATGTAGGGAAAATAAAAGAAGTGCTCGCATGGGCCCTACCCCACTGCCTACGTATCTCATCGGGAGCATGAGAATCAGAGCGACGTAGTTCCCCTCACTAGGGATGGATTGTTTGTGTTTTTTAGAGAACGGCTTACATTCTAGCTCAGGTGTTGCAGGCTCGCTGGTCCGAGTGCGTTACCGTCTTGCAAGAGAACGAGTAGAAGCGCGTTCGTGCGTTGAGAATGAATGAGATGAGAAAAGAATTCCCGAAGGAAAGACGTTATTGTTTGTTTTTGTCTTTTAGAAGTTTTTTCCATTTATTTGCATATGACAGTGTATCTGAATCTTAGTCATTGGAATGTGTACATTCTCACATTCCGAGATGGAATGGGTAAGAAAGCACACTAAGAGTGAAGAAGACCCCCACACTTAGTTCCAATTGTCAAGGTTCAAACACACTAGCGTACTTGTATTTATTAAGTGTTTTTGTTGATTAAGAAATGAAGAAGTTTTTTTTTATTATTTGCACCTTCAACAAGTATTGCATTTAAGTCCCTCATACAAGATCAAATGTTTAACACATTGACCCAAGATGGGCTATATGCTACACATTCTAAGATTACAAGAGAAGACCCCTTATAATCTTTTCTTTATATGAAAGGCCTAAATGCAATAAATGCCTACCTTTATTATATGTTTTGAATTTTCTTTGAGATGAGAAGATGAAAGACTCAAGAGAGGGTAAAGGTAAAAATCTATATGGACTAAGACTCAATCCTAATTGATTAGTTAAGGGAGTGATCCTAAAGTTTGTGAGGTTTCAACCTAAAGTCTAAAGAAAGAATGAATTAAACAATTCACTTCTAAAGTAGAAGATGAATTGTAATTCACAAAGGGAAAGTAATGAGTTATTAAAAGAAAGCACATAAGTGCTTAACAAAACATAGAATGGAATTGTAAAAGAGAAAGGATAGAAGTTGAATGTGGATTCCTTATCCACACTCAATTGAAACTTGCCAAAGCCCCTACATGGTTAGTAAACATGTATAAGAAGTATAAGAAGTAAAAGAACATGTAATGCATCATAAAACTCAAAAGAATTAAATAAGAAACCAAATCCTAGAGCCACAACTAGAATGGGCATCATATGGACAACAAGTGAATATCATCATACAAGTGCAAGTGAATAAGCAAAAATCATCACCCATTAGCATTTAAACATGTTACAAGAAGAAGGGGTAGATGAAAGATGGAAAGAAATGAAGAGGACATGTATAAATGGAACATGTAAATCAACAACCAGAATTGAAACTAAATGGAAAATGGTTTATAAACATCTCAAAAGTATTTATGAATCAACTTCAAGACATTCAAGAAGTAATATAAGAAGAATTGAAATGAAAGTTCAAAAAGAAAGTGCAAACAATACATGTTAATGATGCACAAAGTTCAAATTGAAATGAACATGTAAAGATGACCTATAATGTGTATCAAAGACCTATAATATCATATGAATGGCTCATAACATATGCAAATGCTCATACAAATATGCACAAAGGAATTCATGTAAACATGCACTAAAGTTGTAATGACATGCCATGGATTATACTTCCAATGTAATGCATCAAACAAAGACCAAATGGATTCATGAAAATTATGCCAGCATATTATTGGAATGCCTAGGTCAGAAATGCATCATACATCAAGATAGCATGTAAAAATTCAGAGCAAAATGACTTCAAACAAAGCAATTAGGTCAAATTGAAACATCATGCAAAGTGGTGCAAATATAGGCATCAAAACATGTAATAAAGTGACCTAAAAAATCAAACAAAAATCATCTAACATGCTTCAAGATGCTAATGACTCAATGCAAAAAGAAGAGCATCAAAACAATTTTTAATGATCAAGAACAAAATTAAACAAGATCATGTATCACATTAAGAATACACACCAAAGAAATTCAAAGAAAATTATGGAACAGGGGCAAAAAGGTCATAAAATCAAGAAATAAAATCATGAAAAAATTTCTAAATGTTTTATTGATGCTCATGAATTTTTGTGGAATTTTATAATGCCCTTTGGTATTTTTAAAAATTAAAAAGCAAACGTGTAGAAAAGTGAAAAAAATAAAATGGAATGTAAATGTGAATGGGGGTGCATGCCTAGTAAAAATGAGTTCAAAAATGGTTTGGGCTTAAGGCATGGGGGTGTGGATATCAATCTGGCTTAGGTCCAATAAGCGCGCAAAACACCATAACTAGCATGTTCTTCAGTCAACAAAATTGACTCATTAATAGCCACTAGATTGAGTCAAGGTCAAGCCAAAGTCAAAGTAATCAGATCAAACGCTCACACACGCATGTCCACGTTCCATACCATATGCCACAACACACAATGTTTAAAATGGAATCAGAAGCCACACGTGAGAGGCATGTGAGTTTTTTATGTGCTGGCGCGTTTTGGATCGTTAGATCAACAACATCATGCGGCTGACATTCATTCTGGCCAAAAACCCTAACATAAAGACCACCGGCCGGAGAGGGACCTCCGGTCACCTTCTCCGGTCAATTACCACCGTCTGCAACCCTCACATCTCACCAAAATACACAAATATGATACCAAAATGAAGCTGAGCTTATGTAGAGCATGAATCCGGTGATAAAACATACAAAATATTCATGACATGAGAGAATCGAACAGAGTAATATTTGCCCTAGCATTTCAACTATGCCTCTAAAGGCCTATCAACTAGCCAGACAAGTTCTTGAGCTTATAGGAAGCATCAAGAACCTGATAACATCTTCACATTATGTCTATAATGGAAGAAATTCGTACCTGAAGATTTATGATCTTGATGTGTTCTTCAGAAAACCAGAGATGTTGCTTCCTCTTTGAGCTTCTTTTGGCCAAATAAAGGCTTAGATGCAAAAATGGATGATGCTTCAGTGGAGAAGAGCTGAAATCCAAGCTTCAAAACAGTTGCAATGTGATGAAAATGGAGAGAGAATCAGAGATATTCTGAGATGAAGATGAGGAAAATGAATGAAATGGAGCTCGAAAATCAGTTGCAATGTGGAGAGATTGAGAGAGAATGGAGAGAGTTTCTGAGTTGAATGTGAGAAAATGAAGTTGTGAGGTGAGATTTCCTTTTATAGTGTGAGTTAACCAAGGTTAAACTGAGTGAGGTTAACTGAGTCACAATGGTTTGAGTGAGTCATCCCTAACTAACTGAGTCAAGTTAGTTAGGGAGAGCCATGATATGGTGTGGCTGGTTCATAACAAACTATGGTGGAGGTGAAATGTGAAGCTGCAGCAAGCAAAACTTGTTATACAAGTTTCCACTCCTTTCCCTTTTTATGATCATGTATAGCACGTGATATGGTGACTGAGGTACATGTTTGGCTAAATGAAGCAATTGTTGGGAGAGTGAGCAATACATGGGCAAGCTGATACAATCAACAATAACCTTCACTTGTTTTTTTTTGGTTTTATGTGACAGTGAGAACAATAGAGATAGGGTGATTTGAGGATGAATTATTCCATGTAATGTGAATGATTTGGTGAGCTCATGGGTTCATTTGAAAGAGAGTACATTGGAGCACAATGCTGATGTGAAAATTGAAGTGAAATGAGGTTGGAATAAGTTGCAAAATGACTTAAAATGCACAAGTTTGGGAACTGGTTATGGGGCGTGGCAAGCAAGTCATGGCATGGCAACTTGGCACACAAAATTTCAACACAATCAACATGACTTTGAACCAATATATCTCCACTATAACTTGATCAAATGGAATTTTGTCCAACATGAGTATTGAAGATGACACTACAAGGAACAACTTTGATGTTGAAAAGTTTTTCATTTGAGGCCTTTAACCATGAGAAAAATGAGTGGACATTTGGCCCACCACATGTTTGTTAAAATGACTGCGCGCGTGACCTGAAAATCTTGGTCATGACCTAGTTTTGAACCTACTTTGCCCAAACTTTGATCAATCATATCTCCCTCAATTTTTATCCAATGGAGATGTGCTACACATGGATTTGAAGCTTAAAGCAAGACCTTTTGTTGTGGCCTGGTGGAATTTTCATTTGGTGCTTCAATTTTAAATGGCCTTGGTTCAAACTCTGATGCAAAATGGCCAAAACTTGCTCTTTTTAGTAACCCTACTTCACCCAAAAATGGCAACTTTCCACATCTTGATTTTTTCATGATTCCTTTGGAATTTCTTGACCAAATTTTGTACATTGGACATATGTAACATGAATTTCATGATTTTGGGCTCAAAAAGTCAAGAGTTGACTTTTTCCTCTGATTATTTGACTTTGCCCCAATTTCTCTGATTCTTGATCTTTCTTCCAATTGAACCACTTCTAAAACCAATTGAGATGCAATTTTCCACATACATACACTTAAGGACATATGGAATACCATGACATCAAGTTTTGTTCAAAAAATCAAAGATTCCCTGATTTAATGGGAAACCCTAGTTTTGGTGCCCACCTCCTAGGAGAAAAATGTGCAGTCTTCAATTTCAAATTCCTCAGAGTATGTTGTGTACCTTCTTAAAGGATGATGATATATGCCTTTTGAGGATGATTTTGGATCAATGAGCTATCTCTTTTGAGGGTTTTCCTTCAGTTTTTGAACCTCTTGCATAGTGAAAGATGTAATGCTTCAATCTCCCATTGTATCTCTTATCCTTGAGGTTGTGGATGATCAATTGAGATGGTATGAGACATGAAAGACCTCTTGGCTTGCCTTGAGGGCACTTGATTGACCTTTTGTGCTTTGAATGATTCCTTGATTGTCCACCTTCCACCTGATCACATGCCCTGATGGTAAGAAGGATGCCATGCTTCATTTTTCTATGTTAAATGCAATGTAATGTTAATGAGATGGATATGATATGATAAATGATAATGCCATGCTATGATGCCAAAAGGGGAGAGCAAATTTTGGGGTATTACAGTATCCCAAAAGGCGTGGGCTTTGGGCAAATGCGAAATAAACCACTTGTACAACAACGGGACGTAACAGGCGATCATTCCTCTTTTGTGAGCATTCCTTGAGTGAACCGAATAATACGCTTCTGCTAGCAATGTTGGTACTGGATTCTTCTTCAGAAAGATTTTGATGGCATTGAGGTCCACAAAATCTTCAAAACTTGGGAATAGGAAAATGCCATAGATAAGCAGAGCGAAATTAGCTTCGAATACATCCACAGTTAAATGATTAGCATAATACTGAGCTTTTCCAACCAGAAACTCTGCAACTAATCCAAAAATTCCCCCTTTTGTGATCATGTTAGCCCAAATATCAACCAAATATAAGTGTGTAGCCTTAGCAATTTCTTTCTCCTCGGGATCCTTTCCGAAGATAGGAAAATGAGACTTGTCTTGAATAGGTAAACCGACTAACTGAGAATACTCTTCGAGAGTAGGTACAAGCTGATAGTTCGGAAAGGTGAAACAATGATAAACTGGGTCATAGAACTGAAGTAGAGTAGAAAGAAGTCCCTTATCATTCTTCATTTTCAATAAAGACAATAGTTTCCCATATTTGCTCTTGAAACCTTCCTTATCTGTCACCAAGGTCTCCAATCTCCTTAGATAATCCAGGTTAGGACTCTGGTAAGTGTACTTCATTATTTTCTTTCTTCCGGTGTCCATGATATCCCTACGATGTTTACAAACAAAGCTAAGTTCCATGAAACTTTATGATATGATGCTCATGAATGCATGGATGCAAACACACAGATAATCACATTTATCACACATACACATATTCACAAACACACAGACAAAGGTCCTAGGTTCAAAGGTCGCGAGCATGGAGCCAAGTGTAACGCCCCAGTTTTTGTCAGTTTTATTTAATCGAGTCTATTTGATTATTTGATTATTATATTATTTTATTCTTGACTTTTATTTGGCAATATATTATTTTTTCATCATTGTTTATGTTTTATCGTGTTTTGAGAGCGGTTGCGAGATATTTGAGTGTAGGGGTATTTTGGTCTTTTGCTTGGGTAAGTTTTATGTTTTTATATAAATAGAAAGAGATAGAGAGAAAATGAGAGAAAGAGAAAAAGAGAAAAGAAGAGGAAGAGAAGAAAGAAGAGGAAAAAGAGGAAAATCGGGAATTCATCCGTTTAAAGCGCGATTAATCGGGTAAGGGTGAGAAGTTTCAATTATATCTTGCTTGTATATGTATATGTGTGTGATTGTGTGAATGTTTTACTTGTTTTTTTCATAATTTTTCAATTCTAGGTCAAAATGAGAAAAATGATTAGAAATTGATGTTTTTACGGACGAAAGTCGGAATAAATCGCGTAGGAGAGTCGTGCGATGTTGGGTTGTGATTTAGTGTGATCGTTTGATTGAATCGAGTTGAATTTGTAACTGTTGAGTTTTTGATATATATTGATGTTTTTGTGCAAATTGATGTTGTGATCGAGTAAACGTGTTTGGATATGTCTGGTAACATTGGTATAGGTTGATATTTAATCGGGTAAGGATAGGAATTAATCGGGAATGGTTATTTGCGTGTTTTCGAGTGGTTTTGAGCAAGTTTGGAGTTGAGTAAATTGATAAAACTATGTTTCAAAATATTTCAAAAATGGAAAATGTGTTAGATGGCTTTTTAATAGTGAAAATATTGTAGTATATTGAATTCTGAGACTGCAGCTTTTTACGGAATCGAAATCGGAGGTCCGGAAGTCATTTAACGATCGAAAACTGAGTTTTTATCAAATTCTGCGCAGTATGCGTTGACCTGAAGGACTTTTGCGTCGACCTAAAGTGCTTTGCGTCGACCTATGGATTCGACCTGAGCATACTCGCAAGTGATGAAAATTTTCCAAAATGTCAGATTTTGTTTTCTTCATAACTTTTGAACCGTAAGTCCGTTTTGACCCCCGTTTGAAGCGTTGGAAAGCTAATGAAAAGTTCTTTCTATTAAAGATGGTTTGGAGGGTAAAAGATGATTTAATTAATTCTTGTTTTTGGAAAAATAGTCGGGTTGTCGGGTTTTTATCGCGTTAATCGTGTGCTATTGATGTGTTATCATGCTATATGCTTTTGTTATGTAACATGTAGCTTGTGTGCTGTTATATGATGTGAATATACATGCTGAAATGTTGTGATGATGGTTGGTGGCCTTATGGAAAGTATGTGCATTGTTTTGGATTAGACTTTGATGCGTGATTAATGATGTTGTTGTGTGGTAAAATACATTGTTTGATTGAATATCAATGTATGTTGTTATGATGTGTTGTGGGTAGCCTCTGTGGTGTGAATCCCTTGTGAAAGTAATTGTGATTGTATGATTGTTGTGGTTTGTGGTTTGTGGTGAAATGCATTGTTTATGTGAAATTCAATGTATGTTGTGTGGTGGCCTTTATGGTTTGAAATGCATTGTTTGAATTGATTTGCAATGCATGAATGTGATGAGGTTGATTAATTCATATGGTTGAATTGTGAATGTATGGAATTGATGAGTTGAAATATATGCATGATTATGGTTGCATATATGTGTGAAGATGCATTTGATGTCATGAGTCATTGTATGCCAAGCATCATGATATGCATTCTTGTGATGTCCTGAGGGACGGATTGATTCCTGAGGGAATCTGCTATAACATTGTGAGCCTTAAAAATAAGAGGACTGAAAGCGATCTGATTGGATCGTGAGCCTTAAAAATAAGAGGACTGAAAACGATGATTATAGACGATCGTGAGCCTTATACAAAGAGGACTGCAAGCGATCGGATCGTGAGCCTTATACAAAGAGGACTGCAAGCGATCGGATCGTGAGCCTTATACAAAGAGGACTACAAGCGATCCATAAACGTCGTGTGCCCATGTGGGGACCGAAAGCGACGGGTGAACATCGTAGGCCCGACGGGGAGTTACACTAAGTAACGAGCGATGGTTCCAATAGTTCCTGAGTAAACTGGTGATGAGACATGAGAAATATTGGAATTCGGTACCGCATTGCATTTGCATAGAGTCGTTGTGTCGGTCTCTGTGCATTTGCATAAATCATGGATTGATTATGTGTTAGAATTGTGAATGGATGCATTATGTGTGTAAAATCATGATTTGATTGATTATGTGTTGAAATTGTGCATCGATTTGTTATGTGTTGAGATTGTGATAGCATTGGTAATTTGATGTGCATATATGATAAATGCATTGGTTGTGGACAATATGTTTATACGTAGACATGTGCTATGTGATGTGTGATGTGTTTCTATATGTTATGACTTGGTATGCCTTATGTGCAAATATGTGAGTATATTGGATACTTGATATATGCTATATTATTGGATTAATAAATATATGTTTTGTATTTGTGGCATGCTATATGTGTTAGTATGTGATGGTATGGGTGAGATGATTTATACATGCGTTTGAATGTGTGTTTGCATATTATTATGCAATCTTGATTTAGTTGTTATTTCTCACCCTTCTGCTGTTTTATAATGCTCTATGAGGCATTGCAGATTAGAGTTGCTGGAGGTCTTTTGTGGATATTAGCCCTCCGTTCTGTTGTCAGTCTTGGTGTCTGCTCTGATACGTAGCACGGGAGTCGGGGAACAATTATATATATGTATACATTTGTTGATTGTATTTTGTAGTACTTGTGCGTATATAGTTAATGTTCTGAAATGATTTATTTTGTAAAACAAGTCGGTTATGAATCTTTCCGCTTTATTCCATAATTGACCTTTCTCTTTTTATGGAAAAAGTTTCCCGTTAATGATTTTCTCTATTATGTGTTATGTATCAAAAAGATTGAGCAGGGATTGTATTTTATTTCTTTAGGTGTGGCATCCCTGTTTCTGTCGAAAAAATAAATTTTTAGTTACTCTGATTTATTTATGTATTATTTATTCGCGATGGGAATTGGGGTGTTACACCAAGGTCTACTAATCCCAAGAAGGTAAATACTAGGGTTTATGATCTGCAGAACAGGGTTCTAGAAAGTTCCCAGAGTCAACAACCCATCTTTCAGATATTATCGATTTCCCAAATAACTCGGTAGTCAATAATATTCTCAAGAGAGTCTCGTCCGAGTGTAGTATCGTGTATAAACTATTTTGGGAATCGACTCCCTCATAGCCATCGCACTACGCCCTAAGAGGCCAAGTGGGGTTAAAGGTAACTACAGTTCTCAGTCTCACGGGCTCCTAGGTCGAAAATAATACCGTCTTCACAAATAAACTCATTAAACAATATTAAGTTCAAGAGGGCCTCAACTGAGTGGTGATTTCTCAATTCAACTTCTTCGGGAACCAACTCCCTCAAAGTCTCCTCGAATGTATCACCTTCCTATCATAATTGTACTCAAGTCCGGGTGTAGGAATTATCTCACCACACAAAGCAGTAACCCAAATAGATAAAGGAAAAACCTGGCACATCAGATAAAATATATAAACAAGTAAGCAAGTAGATAACAAAAATAAAACAAGTTAGGGGAAACCCTCGAATCATTCCCCAGTGAAGTCACCAGTTCTGTTGCGGTGAGAATCGGATATCAAGCTATTATATTAACTTGAATTGCAAATCTTTAAATGTTCACCACCGTCTTTGATTTATCCAAAGGAAATGTTCAAGAACAAAAAAAAACCTAAGAGATCTAAGGTTCGGGGGTTGGTTACACCTAAGGAAGGTATTAGCATCATACACGTTTGTAGTAATCTACAGGAACCTCTTGTTAGTATTTTTGTTATCTATTACTCGCTTACTAAGGATGGTATGCTAAGGAGGAACCCTAGGGGTTAGTATCTAAGTATACTCGTCAAGATATCGCATATTGTGCCTACGTATCCTGACGGGAGTGGAATCAGAGTATCCGTAGTTCTTCTCAAAGAGGATGAGGAACTTCTTGACTGTGGTCAAGGTTCCAGGGGGAGGTAGTGTATGACAGACGCTACGTAGAGTACGACGACTCTAAAGTTGAAGTTAAGTTGTAAAGGGAAGTAAGTGTTTGCGGCGGAACAAATACGTGGAGTGCGGCGACTCCGATCCTAAGGCTAGGATAAAGGAAACTAAAATATCTGCGGCGAGACGTGGAGCACAGCGGCTCCAAACCTAAGGCCAAGCTTAAGGGAAGGTTCTAAAGGTTAGTCCTATGACATGGCAGTCAATATAAGCGACCTTTCCTTTGGCATTGATTAAAGGGGAAACTAACCTATAAGTTAGTTAAGTACGCATGCCGTTATATTATAAGAGTAAAGCAATAAGCATAAAGTCATGGTCAGATATATAAAGTATGCAGTTATAACGTATAAATAATTTATGAATCAAGGTATCATGTCATGAATTAAATATGTATCATGTTAAGTGAATATGAAAACTAAGAATGCTTAAGCATGTAAAAGAGTGAAGAAGGCCTAAAATGAGTTAAGGCTAAGACTTATTACTTGTCATTACACAAATACCAACTTAACTAGCACGAAAATTCGATTAAATAAACAGCAAAATTCTCCATGAAATTGAAGGAAGAGACGAATAGAAATGCATGATTGGATTTTAATAAATAAAAGGGTAAATTCTAAGATTGTTAAAATATTAAAGAGGTACATAAGTTTAAGAACTAATTTTAATTATAAATTAGATAAGTTAAATTATATTTTTAATAAAATTAAAAGAAGTCTTAAAAAAAGGTTTTATTAATATTTTAGAAAAAAAAAGTTTATTAAATTGTTAAAGTTTACTAATTTTAAAAGTTAAATAAATTAGTTTTGATTTTTAGAGTTATTAATTCCAAAGTTAATTAAATTGAGTTTTAATTAATTTTAAAAAGGCTTTAACTAAATTCAAAAAAAGTTATTAATTTAAAAAGAAAATTAAAAAAAAAAAAAGGAAGGGAAGAGAGAGAGAGAGGAAGAGAGGGGGGGGGGGGGGGGGGGGGGGGGGGGGTATTGTTAATTTAAATATAAAAAAAAGGTTAGAATTAAATAAATAAAAGAAAAAAGTTAGACATAAATTTAAATAAAAAAGGAGAGGAGGAAAACGGATTAGAAAGGGGCAGCGAAACAAAGGGTCTATCGTGGATCTCAGGTCAGGAATTGCTTCATCCATCTGATCGAGAGTAGACTTAGATATACGGCTCACAAACAAAGGTGCATAGTAAGATACGTGGGTGGACATGCATGGGATCATGACGGAAATAAAAACAAAAATGAAATTAGGTTCCTAAACCCTGATCCTCTCATTCTCTCACTCGTTCAACTTCCACCATCATTTCTCCTGATGCCAAACACTCTCCATTAAACCCTCTCTCTCACACGCCTTCCCAATCGCTGCGCTTTCAACCCTAGGCCTCCTTCCGACTCGCATGGCAAATGACGAAGCTCGCCGCGCCATGGCCCATGGCCGGCGACGGCGAGTGCAAGGTCACACACTCCTCGCTCGCACGGTGCTACTTTCTCTCTCACGCAATTTCCGGCGAATCAAACAAATTAACAGCGGCAAACAACAACTGAACACTAAAATATGAAGTGAAAGGGAAAGATTGACCGAGATTACCTGTCGGAGTCCGTCCAACGCGTCTTTGGAGGCGACGTTGATGCGAATTTGTTGTCACCCTGAGCTCTGCCAATGTGTGTGTGCATCGGGTTTTCTGTGGTTTTACTTTTCTTTCTCAAATTACCTTCCCCTGCTGCGTGTATGTAAATGAATGTTGTGGCGTGGAAAGTTTCTTGGTGTGGATGATGATTTCTGAACTGGTGTATGTGAATTTTGATGTTATTATGGTAACTGGTGTATTGTTCTTCTGAGAGTTTTCTTCTGTTATGTGGTGATGTGAATCTTTCGTATTGTGGTGATTTGATGTTCGTCCCCCCGAAATGGCTTTGATTTCCAATTTATAGGCTCAGTGCTCTCAATTTTGTAATCAATGTGTAACTAATGTTGTTGATTATGTGTTGCTCATATGATAAAAGACTTTCCATTTGATTTGGAACATGTTTGGTTTGCTGCTGAAACTAAATGAATAAGTTTCTATTTTCGTTCAAACATGTTGGAACAACCTTCTTATTTAGTTTAAATTCTCCTTGAACGCTTTGATTATACTTTCAATTTGGACTGATTGTGTCTGGATGGTGTTTGAAGCTTGTTTGTGACGATTTTGGAAATGGATTTGATTTGTCTTAAACACGCTTGAAATCGTTTGGGAAAGCAATTGAAATGTGTGGGAACATGTCTGATGTTATCTTGGAAGGTTTTTGAATTGTCTGAATGTTTATGAGCATTGATGACGGGTGTTTAATTATGTTGGATTTTTTTTAGGAGTTTGGTGGCTGCGATTCTTTTGTGTCCTGAGCGTGACTTTGTGATGAAGGTTTTTGATGACAGTTGTCTGAGCGTGTAAGTGTGAATCTTTGCCTTTCCCTTTGTGTTTTCATTGATTGAATCCTTGCTAGAAATGGTATCAATTATTACTGTTGCTGTCATTTGATTTCTCCTTCAATTCTAAATCAATTGGATGATGTTAATTGGAATGTTACATGTAGTTCTTTCCTAAGCATGTTGTGATTCAGTTTTGGGAATGGTTTATAGAAATCTTTTATGGCTGTTGGAACGTATCTTGAGTTCCCTATTAAATCAAATGAACCTGGCCGTGCTTTGGCTGATAACTGTGTCTTATTGAATCTTATATTTTGTTTTTCTGACAGCAGCGTGTATAAGAGTACCGTGGCCGCGAACTATTCAAAAGTGCCTACGACTCAACTTTTCTTTGTTCATCGTACAACTGCATCTAGCATTTGGAATAATCACTTTTTTTAATGAAGACCGTGCCAGTTTTACATCTGCTGAACTCTTCTTGCATTCCTACTGCCAAGTACTTACTGGTGTGGTTCTTTTGAACTGTTAACCCTTGCTTCTTTAGTATATTACTTTGTGACATAGCGTGGATTGATTCTAATCTTTGTGTCGTGGACAGGTTTGTGTGTTCGACGGCAAAAAGCTTCATATAACTTGGAAAACCTGGATCTCAAGGTTTAACATGGAATTGATTTCATGAAGTTCGGTATTGTTGCAGCTGGTATCAATTGTGTGGCTTAGAGATCAGTCTTGGATGTGAAGATGGTTAGGAGTTTACATTTGGAGTTGATTTAAAGGCCTAGTTTGATATGTATATTGATGAGAATGAATGAGTTTATGAATGGCCCCCTTTTTCTTTTAGAAAGATGCCTTGTAATATGCGTTGGTAGTCTTGAAATTTGGATAGCAAATGTTGTAATTGGAACTTGCAGTATCATGAGTTTTTTCTCTTCTATATTTTTCAATCAGCGAGCAATTGCTAAGAGAGAAACAACATCTCTCTAGTTATCTAATATGCATAGGGAGTTTTCAGGGGACGTAACTGTAACAGTTTATTCATTAATAATAACAAGAATAGTTTTTTTTTTCAAGTTGGTTTTCACAACAACAACGAGAACTCGAGGCAACTCTCGAAGTCATTTGCTCATGCTTTTGCTTAGCCCTTGACCGAACTTCATGAGAGGAAACATACCTTTGATACTTAAACTTTGAAGTCTTGTAATAACTTAATTTGTAGCAATTGAACAATGCTTTAAAAAAGAATTCGATAGGACTTGCAATTCTTGGACTATGTTAAAACTACTCCACCTAAACTTGAATTTAGACTTTGTACCCTTGGAAAATTTTCTAAGAATGAAAATGCGACCTCAAAGAGAACATCTTACGCCTTGCATCTTGAAATGGAGACTTGTAGCATGTGAACTTGTGAACTTTAATTCTTGAGTTTATAAGTTTTGGACTTCAAGTTCTCTTGTCACAAGCTACGCCTTAATGATCCTTGGCTTGAAATAAATTTTAGAAATGACCATCATGTCTTGAGACTCTTGGATTTGGATGAATAAACCCAAAACCTCAAGTCCTGTCTACCACTTGAATGATGAGGGACGAGGTACACTTGTTTTTAAAACTGCCTTGAGCGAATAACGATGTATGCCTTTACATCGTAAATGACTTGAAATATGTCTTGAGGCCTAGCCTAAACCTTGATCATCTTAGACAACTTGGCCATCTTAAAGCATCTTGAAATCACGAATAGCCCACATATGACCCAAAACCAACGGAAGAAAAACTTAATGAAGCCTCTGGAGGACCTTGAATTAACTACATGACCATGAGAATGAGGGCATATCCTTCCTTCATCTCCCCTAAGAATTTAACGCAGTTTGCGAGGACCAGAGCTCCAATGAGCACACACACAGCTTCTATGATCTTTTGAATCTTCCACGACTGAACCTAATGAAACGAAACAAACAAACAAAGAAAGTCTAATAAAGTGGTTAGCTATGCATGCATGACTTAGGAATGATATGCGAAAGATCAATGAATCTAAGGGTAAAATTTGGGGAATAACAGAAACGATGTTCTCTAGGTTTCAGATTCTGGTATAATGCCTTCATATGCTAAACAAGAGCTACTCCTCTTCAGATCATGTTAAGAAGATTCTGAGAAGTCTCCCTCTAAAGTTTATACCTAAAGTAACAGTTATTCAGGAAGCTAAGTGTAACACCCTTTTTCTACCCAACAAACATCACGAATAAAATGACAATTAAATCAGAGTAAAATCCCAAAAAGGGCATCACATATCGTCACAAAACATCATAATAACCACCTGTCCCGTAACACGGGTTTTTCCATCACAATATAGTTAAACACCACGCAGCGGAAATCAAAATTTAAAGAACACTTTTATAATTCAAAACTTCTCAAATAAAACTCATGAAAAACATCATGTCCACAAAACAAAAGAACGTAATCGTTCGACTCAAACGTCCTGTCCCGATGTTACATATCAGAGCAAGGCCCTCTAATCGACGGAGAAATCAAATACTCCAAAACTAAATCTTCGTGCGCCAAGGAAGCTAAGCCTGATCACCTGCACGTTACCCACGTGGAGACAACATTCAAACAGGCAGGGTGAGTAATCACGAAATCAATATATAAGATATACGTAAAAGATAAAGCACAAGCAACAACATCATCAAGTCATTCACATGTCAGAATACATCAAAATCACATCAATATAATGCAATGCCACACGATATGCAATGCAACCTCATAGACTCATGCATGTGGTACCAACTCGTCATAATCGATGGACATTGGGCCATCACCCTCCAAATATCCCCACCAATAAGATCGATTCTACACAAGAACCAGAGCACGTCATAAAACGCTACAATCCACACAATGGGATTGAAGCCACCAAATAGACCGAAGTCCTAACTATGCCATGAATGCATGATGCAAATCGTCATAATAAACATCGTCATAAAATCATCATAATTGCATCATCATTCATGAATCATCATCAAACAAGCATCATTATATAACACCAAGCCGCACTCATCAAAATTCGTCATTAGACTTCACAATTTGTCATATTAGGTTCATCACATAAAATCCCCGATTTTATCCCGTTCATCATCATTACTAGTTTACTAGTGTCTTATTATCTCATCATAGCCCTATGTCTCAAAGAAACCACGCCGCAAGCGAAATCGGGACAGAAATCGTAAAAACGGGAAAATCTGCCCACCTCACTACCCATACGCGTAAGGACCACCCTGTTACGCGTGTGGCTCAATTTTCACGCCACCTCTTACGCGTACCATATACGTATCACCAGAGAGGGTTTTCCTCTCAATTCTCCTTCAGATTCCCCCTAACGCGTAATGGCTAGCCCATACGCGTAAGACATTCTTCTCCAAAACCCATACGCGTATTGCCCCCTATTACGCGTATCCCCCTTTTTCTCAGATTCCCATTACGCGTATTGCCCACAATCCCATACGCGTATGATACACCTATCAGCAGAGGGCCGTGCCAGCCCTTGGGGACGGGTGCGTACGCTATGCGTAATACCCTGGGAGTGTCCCCCATTACGCGTAACACTTCCCTTGTTACGCGTATCACCAGAAACTACCCAAAAACTCAGATCTCGCATCTGAACACAAATTTCCTCATTCCAGCACCTTCGATCTACCAAAATCGGACTCAAACTAGCTTCGATTCATCACAGATCTATGTTTTCATCCTACTTCATTGTCTACATCAATTTCTTCATACTTCTTAAGTCCTAATTAGTTATTATCAGTTCGATCTTTTTAGATCTGGTTTACCCCCATGTTCATCACAGCAACATCAAACATTCACACGAAATTTACAGCAAATATAGCAAATCACACAAAATTCATCACAAAAATCGTACACATACAAGTACGAAATTTCATCACAGATCAGCATGAAATCATCAGAAACGCAAACACACAATTACCTCTACCTTAAACCCATATCAAACGCATTAACCCGGATTACCCCCCATACCTCGAATTTCTAGCAGAGATTCTTTGTTTTTTGGGGTTCTACGGTCGATTCCTCGTTCTAGCCTCCTTTCCTCAGCTCTCTCTTCACTCCTTAGGGTTGCACGGAACTAATTCTCAAAATCCCTATTTTTCTTTTGTTAATCCTATGTTTTGGGCCTTAATCACAGTTTACCGTATTATCCTCCATAATCCCCTCAACATTACTGTCTTGCCCTTAATGGTCTCCTAATTATTTTAATTAACAATAATAAAATATTCTAAATAATATTTTAATTACTCAAATTATTCTAATATTATTATTAATAAAATAATCTGATTAATTATTACTTCTAAGAGACCCCACCGTTTCCTTAACCCAAGACTACCCCACAACACCACACAAAGTCATCAACGTCACAAAATCATCACAAAGCACCAAAACACCGAATAATCATAATAATTTAATTAAATAAATATTATAATTATTTGGGGGGTTACAACTCTCCCCCACTTAAAGAATTTTCGCCCTCGAAAATTACCTGAAGGAAACAGAGTCTGATACGACTCCTTCATCTGATCTTCACCCAAGTCCAACTTTCGCCGGCTAGTCCACCCCACAACACCTTCACCAAAGCTATGTCTTTACCCCACAGTTGCTTCATCTCACGACCATCGATCCGCACAGGTAACGCTTCCACAGTCAGATTCTCCCTCACTTGTACATCATCCATCTGAATCACATGCGACGGATCCGGAATGTACTTCCTCAACTGAGACACATGGAACACGTCGTGTAAATTCGCAGGCGTCGGCGGTAAAGCAATCTGATAGGCTACCTCTCCTATCCTTTGCAAGATTTGGTAAGGACCAACCTAAAAAACACGTGATCTCCCTCTTAGAATTCAAGTGCCTTCATCCTCTTATCATGGTAACTCTTCTGACGACTCTGCGAAGCTTTCATCCTTTCTTGGATCATCTTAATCTTCTCAGTCGTCTCTTACACAATCTCAGGTCCGAGTACAATACTTTCGCCCGATTCATATCAACACAGAGGAGTCCTACATCTTCTTCCAAACAAAGCTTCATACGGCGCCATCCCAATACTAGCATGAAAACTATTATTGTACGTGAACTCAACCAACGGTAAATGGCTATCCCAAGATCCTCCGTGATCCAACACACATGCCCTCAACAAATCCTCTAAAGATTGGATAGTCCTTTCTGTCTGACTGTCCGTCTGCGGATAATATGCCCAACTCATCCTCAATTTAGTACCCAAAGCATCCTGCAAACTCTTCCAGAACCTCGATGTAAATCTTGGGTCTCTATCCAACTCAATACTCGAAGGTATACCATGCAACTTCACAATTTCCTCAATATACATCTCAGCTAACTTCTGCATAGAATGATTAATCTTCATCGGCAAGAAATGAGCCGATTTAGTTAATCTATCCACAATCACCCAAATCGAATCATTCCCCTTAGCAGTCCTCGGCAATCCCGACCCAAAATCCATCGAAATACTATCTTATTTCCACTCTAGAATATTCAACGGCTGCATCATACCTAAAGGCTTCTGATGCTCAATCTTCGACTTCTGACAAGTCAAACACACATAAACAAACTCCGCAATATCCTTCTTCATACCTGGCCATCAAAATAGCTTTTTCAAATCCTGGTACATCTTCGTAGCACGTGGATGAATACTCAACCTACTTCAATGTTCTTCCTCAAGAATGCTCTTCTTAATATCTGGAACATCTGGGACACACACCCTGTCTCTAAACATCATCACACCATTCTCGCCAATCCGAAATTCACCTCCGTTAGCTTGGTTGATCATTGTCAACTGGTTAACCAACTTCAAGTCAGCTTGTTGTCCCACTCTGATCTCTTCCAGAATACCACTAGTCAACTTCAACATCCCCAACCTCACACTGTCAGGAGTCACTTCACACACCAAACTCAAATCTCGGAATTATTCAAGTAACTCCAACTCTTTCACCATAAGCATCGATATATGCAATGACTTTCTGCTCAATGCATCAGCCACTACATTTGCTTTACCTGGATGGTAATTCAAATCAAAGTCATAATCCTTCAACAATTCCAACCACCTTCTCTGCCTCATATTCAACTCTTTTTGATTAAACAAACACTTCAAGCTCTTATGATCGCTGAACACTTCGAATTTAGAGCCAAACATATAATGTCTCCAAATTTTCAACACAAATACCACAGTTGCCAATTCTAAGTCATGGGTTAGGTAATTCACTTCATGAACCCTCAATTGCCTGGAAGCATAAGTAACCACTTGACCATTCTGCATCAATACTCCTCCAAGACCCATCTTCGATGCATCACAGTACACTACAAAAGATTCATTTGGATAAGGCAAAATCAACACTGGAGCAGTAGTCAACCTCTTCTTCAATTCCACAAAACTCTCTTCATAAGCTACATCCCACACAAAAGCTTGACCCTTTCAAGTCAACCGAGTCAAAGGTAATGCCAACTTGGAAAAGCCTTCAATAAACTTGCGGTAATAACCCGCCAATCCCAAAAAACTTCGTATCTCAGTAGCAGATTTCGAAGTCTCCCACTGTAACACAACATCAATCATAGAAGGATCAACAACAATTCCACCACTTGAAATCACATGGCCAAGGAAACTCACTTCCTTCAACCAAAACTCACACTTCAACAACTTTGCATACAACTTCTTCTCCTTCAATACTTGCAACACAGTTCTCAAATGCTCAGCACGCTCTTCTTCAGATTTAGAGTATATCAGAATATCATCAATGAAAGCCACAACAAACTGATCCAAATACTCATGAAAAATCCTATTCATATACTCCATGAACACACTAGGTGCGTTGGACACTCCAAACGACATCACAGTGTATTCATAGTGACCATACCTCGTCCTAAAAGCTGTCTTCGGAATATCATCAGGCTTAACTCGAATCTGATGATAACCCGACCTCAAGTCAATCTTGCTAAACACACAAGCGCCTACTAACTGATCCATCAAATCTTGGATTCTCGGTAGTGGATATTTATTCTTGATAGTCACTTTATTCAACTGCCGATAATCAACACATAACCTCATACTCCCGTCCTTCTTCTTCACTAACAGCACAGGAGCACCCCACGGAGAAACACTTGGTAGAACAAACCTCTTCTCAAGCAGCTCTTCCAACTTTTTCTTCAATTCACTTAACTCAGAAGCGGACATCCGGTAAGGAGCCATTGACACTGGACTCATACCTGGTATAAGTCCACTGCAAACTCTACTTCACATTCTGGAGGCAGATCACTGATGTCATCTGGAAACAAATCTGGGAATTCACAAACAATATGTAATTTGACACTCGCAGCTTCACGATCAATCTGTAATGATGAAAACATTGCAAACACCAAGGCTTCATCTTCCAGAAGTTCGTCCACTTGCTTAGCAGACAAGAACATCAACTCCCCACCGTCACCAAACTCAGGAAACTCTACAGTCTTGTCATAACAATTGATATGAACACAGTTGAACTCCAACCAGTTCATTCCAAAGATTACATCGATTTGGTGCAAGGGTAAGCACACTAAATCCATCACAAAACTCTTCTCAAAAATCATCACAGGACATCTCAAACACACAAAGGTAGTAGTAACAGAACCATTAGCCAGAATTTCTATTACCATATTACCATTCATATCAGATAACTTTAAACCCAGTCTATTAGAATATTCAAGCGAGATAAACGAATGAGTAGCACCAGTATCAATAATAGCAACCAACTCAACATTATTAATAAAACAAGTACCTCGAATCAGGTTGTCCTTCTCTGGCACTTCTGCACCACTCAAAGCAAACACTCTTCTACTGGTCTGAGCAGCAGTAGCAGTCTTCTTCGGTTTCTGACACTGGGTACTGATGTGACCCTTCTCGCCGTAATTAAAATATGTTGGACCATAATCTTTGCACTCAGTAGCTCTATGCCCCTTCTTACCACATCTGTAGCACCTCAGCACATTATTGGTGCAACCATCAGCACGGTGGCCTTGCTCGCCACACTTGTAACACTTCCTAGAAGCGGGAGTTGCTCCCCCACTTGACTTTTTCCCATCTGAAGCCTTCTGCTTCCCTTTGTCAACTGAAGTCGTATAATGCTTTCCCCTATACTGCCCCCTCTTCTCACTCAACTGCTTGTAGTGAGCAGATCGAGCTCGACTATCCTCATCGTAGATCCTACTCTTATCCACCAGCTCGGCAAACCTGTGAATCTATTGATACCCAATACCCTGCTTAATTTTTGGTCTCAGCCCATTCTCAAACTTGAGACACTTGGACATCTCAGCATCAACACGGTTGTAGTGAGGGCAGAACTTCACCAGCGTCTCAAACTTTGCAGCATACTCTACCACAGTCATGTCTCCTTGCGTCGGCTCAAGCAATTCCACCTCTCTCTTGCCACGAGAATCCTCCAGAAAATACTGCCCCAGAAACTCCTGCTTGAACACAACCCAGATTATTATAGTGCCAACATCTGTGAGTCTCTGACGGGTGTTATCCCACCAATCCTCGGCCTCTTCTTCCAGCATATGCGTTCCAAACTGAACTTGTTGCTCATCAGTACACCCTATCACCTGGAAGATCTTCTCAATTGCCTTCAGCCACTTGTGTGCACTTGCCGGATCATGAGTGCCCACAAAAGTCGGTGGATTGTTCCTCTGAAACTTCCCCAAAGCACGAAACTCATCTGGAACTCCACCATTCAGATTGAGTTGAGCCACCACATTAGCAACTGATTCCAATGCATCAACAATAGCACGATCATTTCTTCCATCCATCCTGCACACCACCAACAAGGTTAGAAGAAGCAAAACATCGACATTGTGCACACACACTCGTCGACTGACAGGGGACTAACATCACGTAAAAACCTGGTCGGACGGACCGACCTGCTCTGATACCACTAATGTAACACCTTTTTCCTACCCAACAAACATCACGAAAAAAACGACAATTAAATCAGAGTAAAATCCCAAAAAGGGCATCACATATCGTCACAAAACATCATAATAACCACCTGTCCCGTAACACGGGTTTTTCCATCACAATATAGTTAAACACCACGTAGCAGAAATTAAAATTTAAAGAACACTTTTATAATTCAAAACTTCTCAAATAAAACTCATGAAAAACATCATGTCCACAAAACAAAAGAACGTAATCGTTCGACTCAAACGTCCCGACCCGATGTTACATATCAGAGCAAGACCCTCTAATCGACGGAGAAATCAAATACTTCAAAACCAAATCTTCGTGCGCCAAGGAAGCTAAGCCTGATCACCTGCACGTTACCCACATGGAGGCAACATTCAAACAGGCAGGGTGAGTCATCACAAAATCAATATATAAGATATAAGTAAAAGATAAAGCACAAGCAACAACATCATCAAGTCATTCACACGTCAAAATAAATCAAAATCACATCAATATAATGCAATGCCACACGATATGCAATGCAACCTCATAGACTCATGCATGTGGTACAAACTCGTCATAATCGATGGACACTGGGCCATCACCCTCCAAAGATCCCCACCAATAGGATCGATTCTACATAAGAACCAGAGCACTCATAAAACTCTACAATCTACACAATGGGATTGAAGCCACCAAATGGACCGAAGTCCTAACTATGCCATGAATGCATGATGCAAATCGTCATAATAAACATCGTCATAAAATCGTCATAATAGCATCATCATTCATGAATCATCATCAAACAAGCATCATTATATAACACCAAGCCGCACTCATCAAAATTCGTCATATTAGGTTCAAAACATAAAATCCCCGAATTTATCCCGTTCATCATCATTACTAGTTTACTAGTGTCTTATTATCTCATCATAGCCCTATGTCTTAAAGAAACCATGTCGCAAGCGAAATCGGGACAGAAATCGTAAAAACGGGAAAATATGCCCACCTCACTGCCCATACGCGTAAGGACCACCCTGTTACGCGTATGGCTCAATTTTCACGCCACCTCTTACGCATACCATACGCGTATCACCAGAGAGGGTTTTCCTCTCAATTCTCCTCAGATTCCCCCTTACGCGTAATGGCTAGCCCATACCCGTAAGGCATTCTTCCCTAAAACCCATACGCGTATTGCCCCCTATTACGCGTAACCCCCTTTTTCTCATCTTCCCATTACGCGTATTGCCTCCTCTTACGCATATTGCCCACAATCCCATACGCGTATGCTACACGTACCAGCAGAGGGCCGTGTCAGCCCTTGGGAACGGGTGCGTATGCTACGCGTAATACCCTGGGAGTGTCCCCCATTATGCGTAACACTTCCCTTGTTACGCCTATCACCAGAAGCTACCCAAAAACTAAGATCTCGCATCTGAACGCAAATTTCCTCATTCCAACACCTTCGATCTACCAAAATCAGACTCAAACTAGCTTCGATTCATCACAGATCTATGTTTTCATCCTACTTCATTGTCTACATCAATTTCTTCCTACTTCTTAAGTCCTAATTAGTTATTATCAATTCGATCTTTTTAGATCTGGTTTAACCCATGTTCATCACAGCAACATCAAACATTCACACGAAATTTACAGCAAATATAGCAAATCACACAGAATTCATCACAGGAATCGTACACATACAAGTACGAAATTTTATCACAGATTCGTCACAGATCAACATGAAATCATCAGAAACGCAAACACACAATTAACTCTACCTTAAACCCATATCATACGCATTAACCCAGATTACCCCCCATACGTTGAATTTCCAGCAGAGATTCTTCGTTTTCTGGGGTTCTACGGTCGATTCCTCGTTCTAGCCTCCTTTCCTCAGTTCTCTCTTCATTCCTTAGGGCTGCACAGAACTAATTCTCAAAATCCCTATTTTTCTTTTGTTAATCCTATGTTTTGGACCTTAATCACAGTTTACCGTATTATCCTCCATTAATCCCCTCAACATTACCGTCTTGCCCTTAATGGTATCCTAATTATTTTAATTAACAATAATAATAATAATCTAAATAATATTTTAATTACTCAAATTATTCTAATATTATTATTAATAAAATAATCTAATTAATTATTACTTCTAAGAGACCTCACCGTTTCCTTAACCCAAAACTACCGCACAGCACCACACAAAGTCATCAACGTCACAAAATCATCACAAAGCACCAAAACACCGAATAATCATAGTAATTTAATTAAATAAATATTATAATTATTTGGGGCGTTACACTAAGGACCCGAAAATGCTGTCTCTTGAAAGTCTAATCAGTAATCTTCAAAGCCATGAGATGGAACTAAATGGAGATGAGTCTTCAAAGAAACTTAAGTCTATTGCCTTGAGATTTGCTTCTGAATTTTTTTGTGAAAAGTCCAAAAAATCCTCAAATAGCAGTAAACCTGTTGAAACTTCTGAAGAAGATTCTGATGGTAGATCTGATGATGATGATATGGCTTGTTTCATCAGAGGCTTTCAGCAAATTGCCAGAAGGAACAGGAGATTTCCTAGAAGCAATAGGAGATCCAGCTTCAAAGAAAAAGATGAAGACAAGATATGATACAACTGCAACAAACCTGGTCACTTAAAAAATGACTGTCCCGATCTTCAGAAAGATAATCAGAAGAGAGGAAGTCATCAGAAGGACAACTTCAGAAACAAATTCAAGAAGAACTTTATGGAAACATGGGAAGAGCTGGATGATGAAGATTAAAAAAAGGAAGATGATGTAAATCTTGCATTGATGGCGGCACACTCATCTGATGAAGGGCACCTATCTGAATTTAAAGATGAAGATGAGGTATACTCTTACTCTAACTTTATTTCATGCGCTAGTAATCCTATAAAGTATTACAAGGATCAAGCCAATCACATTAAAGTTTTAAAAAGAGATAATTTCATCTTGAAAGAAGAATTAAAATAAATTAGCACATCTCAAAACGAATGTTCATCTATAGGAAAGCATGATCAAGCTTTTCATAAATCTATTACATATGGAATTGATAGAAATAAACTTGCATCTATGATTTACAGAGTTGGCAAAAATGATATAGAAGGTTTGGAGTATGATAAAGGTTGCTCTAGTTTTGATGTTTCATTAAAAGTACTTCCAAATTCTTGCTCATCCAGCATTGCTCAAATAATGTTAAGTAACTATTTTGTTCCTACTGCTAATAATGTGAAAGTTATGAATTTGACTAAATCTATTGATCAAAAGTTGAAGGGTATTGTGATATCAGAACCAGATATCACAGACTAAGACTGATTTTGTAACTAAATTAACTTCAGTTAAGGTTTTTGGAAACAAAGAACTTGGAGTGGAGCCAAACCTTTTCACATGGAAATAGGACATGATATGAGAGAACCTGTTAGGACTAACCTAAAAGGACCCATACGTGTATGGGTACCGAAATCTCAAATTATCTTTGCTGCAAATATGTGTCGCTCCTGGGATATTCATCCAAGTACAAACGCAAAAGTGGCGCGGAAACAGAGTCGCCAGCAATGGTATTTATCCCAAGAGAGGGAAAGGAAACACTGCGTAAACCCGAGGGAAGGAAAAGACATGGTCTCGCGACCAAGAGAAACGGGTAAGGGAGTCGGTTACGCGGGGGGAAGGTATTAGCACCCCCTCGCGTCCATTGTACTCGATGGGATCCACGCTTGCTGTCTCGATCAAAGGGTGTCGTCATCTGGAACTCCGGTGCTTTTGGAAAGGAAAAGGAACAGGTACGGGAAAGAACGAAGAAACGGGGAAGAAAAGGAAAAGAAGAGACTCGGTAGGACATCCTCGGAGTCCTAGGCCTACGTATTCCATCGGGAGCGGGAAAGTCAGAGTCAACGTAGTTCGGACACAAACTAGGGGGAGGTTGCTCGCCAAGACATCGCCGTCTTGTGCCTACGTATCCTTAATCTAACTAGAAGGAGGAAATCAGAGCAGTCGTAGTTAGACTTACGGGTCGAAAAGAGATAAGGAGGTGATGAAGAAAGGTTGTGCTCGCAGAGATCTCGCACGATCTCTTACCTACATATCCCCATTAACCAATGAAGAATCAGAGCGACGTAGTTCCCCTCACAAGAGAAGGCTTGATTTGTTTGTGTTTTTTAAGCGGAGTACGTCAACGTTCACGTTCTAGCAGTTAGGTGTCGCAGCTCGTTATACGGAGTCTTAGGCATTTACCTGTTTGCGGTAGAACGGAAGTGACGCATCCTTGCAAAGGAATGAAAGAGATGAGAAGAGAATTATTGTTTGTTTTTGTTTTTTAGACATGAAGTGGATTGAAGTTAGTTTGTGACTTACATTGCACCAAAGTCTACCATGCGGGAACGAGTGAATAACATGGTCGCCCCCAAATGGGACGTATGCTAAACACTCTAGAAGAGGAGGCGAGACCCCTCGTTCTTCATTTCCTACACTTAAGGCTCAAGCGCAATATACGTTATCTTTATTAAGTGTTTTAGAAGTGCTATGATATGAGAGGAGAAGACTCAAGGAAAAAGAAAACACTAAGGGGAAATCTAACCTAATGTTGTCATGCAAAGATGGCCCTATAGTTGCGTTTGAAATGGGAAACATCTACCTAAGTTAGCATGCAAGGTTTGAACCCTAAAGTCTATCCTACTCCAAGCTTAATCAAAAATTAAGTTGGACTAGGGAATCCTAAGGGAAAAGAGAGAGTCCAAGACTTAAACAAGTCTTGAGACTCTATGAAAGAAGGTGAGTTAATAAATGAAGAAGAAAAGGACATGAATGAACAAAACAGCAGCTACTACAGCGTATCTGCACCAATACAACAGTAAAATCCAGCGAACACACCAAACATCATTCAACAGCTCATATCTAGCACATAAATGGGTGTAAAAAGCAGCAGTAGCACATACAACAGCACATATGCGTATAGACAACAGTAGAAACAAGGCAACATGCAATACATTTGAAGATGATTCAATCATGACATAATGAGCAAACATCAAACATCATACACTCTTTGATCAATCATGATCACAATCACACCACACACCATAGTAAGCAATGCTTGAAAACATCATGGAAGAATACACCACATCATGAAAGAATGCACAACATTTAGCACATGAACAAGTCCAATCAAATATGCATTTCATGAGGTTAGATGCAAGCACACATATACATCACAACAACTTCAGCAACACCAGCAATAATTCACAATTAAAATGCTCAAGGAGTGTGTGCAAAGTGTTCGTCACATTAAGAAAACATCAATGCAAACATGAACATTTAACAATGAGAACTCAAAGATCGCGTGTTGAAGAATCATGTCCATGCAAGGATGTGGGGTGAGACAGATCAAGAATAATCCATAAATCATCAACATATTAATCCATGAAGTTTAGACATGCAAAGGACCCCAAACATGCAAAAAATGCAAGAAAATCTCATTCTACAGCAGTGGTAACCGGTTAGCAGTTATGCTGTAACCGGTTACACATTTCAAAACAGCCAGAAAATATGCAAAAAACAACATGTTAACCGTTTACAGCATAACTGCTAACCGGTTACACAGCAACAGAATTCAAAAAAACAGCTCCAAAAGCACTTTTCAGCAGCAAATGACTTATTCAAACAACTCCAATGATCATGTAATCACTTATGCACGAAAATTACGTTCAAACACAGTATTCAAACATCTTTTAGATCCAATAATCATCAACATTAAGAATCAAAATCAAGCACATGGATCAAAATCAACAACAACCAAAGATCTACATTGAATAAGTTATAAATAAGCTAAAACAAGTATAGATCTGAAATTAACCAACCTACAAAGCTGAGACTTGCTTTGGTAATTGCGAAAAACAAAAATTGATGGATCCAAGCAAGAAAACCAGAGATCTATGAAGCTTTATCAAGAACACTTGAAGATCCAAGCAAGAAAACTTCAAATAAGCAAAAGCTCCTCCAAAAGTGATTCCAACGGCTTAATCCAAGATCTAAACGAGTAGCTACTGTAGAATTGAACCAAGAATGATGATGTGATGGAAGCTTAGCTCAAGAATTCACAAATTCCATTGAAGAATTTGTGAATCTATGAATATGGAGCTTTGGTGAAAGGTTGAAGTTGAAGATGGAGGATGAAAAAGTGAGAGAGAATTGAGAGCAAATTCTAAAAAATTAGGGTGAAAAATGATCTAGCTCTTTGTGAGGTTTGGAATGAATTGATTTAAATAACCCCTAGGTTAGGAGTTAAGTTTGGGTTTGGAGTGAGGTTTAGTGGGTGGAAATTGTGGTGAAAAATGGATTAGGAAAGGAAATGAGGAATTAGAGTGGAAAATGTTGGAAGGAATTTGAATTTTGGGTGGAAAATGATGAAAATATCAATTCTAGATCCTTCCCCCACGTGCACATGCCAAGCACATGATCACCAATGATGCAAACTGAATTTTTCAAATTTTTCCCAGAGTAACCGGTTACAGCATATGTGATAACCGGTTACTTAGTTCAAAAACCTTGAAAATACGCATAAAAACAACAGAGTAACCGGTTAGCAGATATGCTGTAACCGGTTACACAGTGCAAAATTTGAATTTTGACGCCTTTCAGAGGGAAACTTGGAAAAGTGACTTCTGACAGTTGTTTTGAAACCATTAAGCCTCTGAAACCCAAAACTTGGAATTGCTACTGAGTAACACTTGGAATGAAACATAAATTCTTGCTGACACCTCAGAATATTCTGCTGAATTAATAATGCCTAATACCGGATCGCTTGACCAGAAAATGACTGTTGAAGCTTCTGATTATCAAAACGTATAATGAGCAAAATGAAAGCTCCAAAAGACTTTGAAAATTATCTTCTTGGCTCGGAATATTGCTGAAAATAATATTGGAGCTGATAACGCCATGAGTTGCTGGAAGAATACCTTGATTCCATGCCTTAGGAAAAAATAATGATGCATGTATGATGTTTATGACCTAAATGCAAATGAAATGAAGCATATGCCAGAAAAAGCTAAAAGACAGAGGGTAAATTTTGGGGTGCTAGAGCTTCCCCTATTCAATCAACTTGGACCTAAAAGTATGATAGCAACGACTTTTAGACGTTCAAGGTAGAAGGTGATTGAATGTAAAAAGAACCGCAAAATTTGCTATCTGCGAGGAGAGAAAATGTAAACTGAAGCCCAGTCACACTTCGTCAAAGGAATTTGACGGAAAGAAAACATACCCAGAGAACCACATCGTCAAAGGGATTTGACGGAAAGAAGATGGAACCCAAAGAATACCCGAATCGAAGACCACATCGTCAAAGTAATTTGACGGCAAGAAGACTCAATTGAAGGAACACATTGTCATGGGGATGACATAAAGGAGATTCAACTAAAGGAAACACATTGTCATGCGGATGACAAAAAGAAAACCTGACTGAAGGAGACACATTGTCATGGGGATGACAGGAAGAACACCTGACCGAGGGAAACACGTCGTCAAAGGGGTTTGATGGAAAGAAAACCTAACCAAAATGTCGTCATCAAGGGGTTGATAGACAGGAAACCTGACCGAAATGTCATCATCAAGGGGTTGATGGACAATGACTGGTCGAGGGTAAGATCGACGTATGATCTACTACCCAAAAGAAAGGTAAGCAGATGGGTTGATTGTAATGTCTGCTGGGGATATGTCACCGTCTTGATTGGGAGTTGATTCGGGTTTTTGCGCAAGATACCAAATCTGGCTTATGCTTCGCATGTATATGTTTGAATTTTATTTCTATGGCGTAATTCTCCATATCAAATGGAAATGCTACGCGTTTTGAGGATGCTATGATTACTATATGCTGAATGCCGACGTATGCTCGGGCTACCGGGAAAAGAAGGATGTGTGAAGTATGATTGGACTTTGTTGGCAAGGACAGGTGAAACCTGATGGTGATTGTTTTTTCAAAGGCGAAATCTTTTTGGGTACCAATAGGGATTGGATTTTGAATGCAGTTCCAATAGGGATTGGACTTTTGCTTAAAGGGGACGCCAATAGGGACAAGGCTTCAGGTTTTTGAAAGATGCCAGCAAAGTGAGCTGTGGATGGAGGTGCCGAGCACGGTTGGGCTATGGACTTTTTGTTTGGCTTTACAAGGCTTCATGATATGCTATGCGAATGATATACATGGTAATGATTATGCAACAATGTTTATGATATGCAACAGGAGCACTCCAGCAAAATAAATGCTGAAGAGACGAGGCCAACTCCGCTGGGGATAAAAAAACTGAACTGTCTCCGAGGGTCACAAACTGCTCGAGATCCCAACTAAACCTCCATTCTGCAGGAAAGTACGAATAATAAACGTCTGCTGGAGAAACATCTTAGGAATCTGCTGAAGAAAAGTGTCAATGAGAATCGGCCTTTGACTTGCTGGGGAAAGCTAACCACCACCCAAAAATATGCTTGGGGGACAATGGTTGATGATATCAGCTCTGCTAAGGGACAAGATCAGACTTACTCCTTTGTTGAAAATGTACTTTCTTCTACCCTTACTCTGCTGGGGAGACGAAAACAACCTTACCGCAAACTGGGGAAGTATAGACCCAACACTCTGCACAGGAATATAAACTCTTGCTGAAGAGCAGTAAACTTCGCCAAGATGGCTAGGGGAGAGCGAACCCCTGAATTCTTGCTAGGGAGAATGATTCACAATCTTCATAATGCTCTGCTGAGTGATAAAACTTCAGCCATCTCTGCCGAGGAGAAAAACTCTACTGGGGACGTCACGTGTTAACTATCAACGTGAACCGTGCAGATGTGATATGACCAAAAGAGGTGCCCAGATGCAGCATAATCCATAAAGGAACCTATCTTTAGAATGTCTCGTGAAGATCTGATATATCTTGCCCCAGACTTTGATCTACCGTTCTCTGGAGAGAATAACCTTTTGTGCTTTTGGAGTGGCCTGCCCCAGCCTTGAAATGATGTATGCCCCTGACTGGCTAATCTGTGAAGGAATGCCTTTAACTGACTTTTGAGAGATTTATTGAATCTCAACTTGACTGCTCCAGATTCTCGACATAATTGCCCCAGATTAACTGAATCTTGGAATGAATAGCCCAT
Source organism: Lathyrus tuberosus (assembly GCA_022829125.1). Classification (NCBI taxonomy): domain Eukaryota; kingdom Viridiplantae; phylum Streptophyta; class Magnoliopsida; order Fabales; family Fabaceae; genus Lathyrus; species Lathyrus tuberosus. Next base: position 17,678,879 of record JALAZF010000016.1, read on the forward strand.
ATGATATGACTTGCCTCTGCTCAACGGAGTACTCAGGCACTATGAACCTTAGATTAATCAATCTTTCCCTTGTAGAAACTTTCCTGATGTCAAGTACTGAATCGCAAGTAAAACAATTTGTTTTGAAAAGATAATTTTGATGCAATGCATATGACAGTTTTGAAATCCAAGTTTGTTCACTGGAAAAATATTATGACGTGTAGTGAACGAAACACTTATTAGAATGTCACATCGATTCCAACACGAATGGTAAGAAAGTCCTTTTAGGAGTCAGAACTGATGCGATTTTAACAGAAGTATGCTTTCGAAACAACCCTGCTTCAATTAGGTATTTTAAAGGTTGTAACGTGGCCTGGTTCGCGGTTTAAGAAAGAAAGGATATCAGGCTCAAAGTTTTATTTTAACCCACCCATTCTCCTTGATGTTCTCTAGTCCTATGTTCAGCTAACTTGACACAACCGCTCACCTTTCAAAAAGGTTGGTGAATGGTAAGAGGATAAAAGGAACCCACACGGTTTTCGGAGTGACAGTCACCCTTTTTTGTCTTTGGTGTCTATATTCACACGATTTCTTCTTTGCTTGAGGATTTTTCTTTTTGTAATCCTTTTTCGCTTTTCGTTCTTTTGTTTTTTGGATTTCCCTGATTTTTGCCTGGACTGATTCCTTTTTTCTTTCGATTTTGAAGTCCAGCGAGATGCCCTAACTTTTGCCTAAGTCACTTTTTTTCAAGTTTTGACTTAGCGGGCTTTTTCTTTTTTCTTTTGATTATTTTTTTTTTCCAGAACAAATCATGTGACACATGTTTGTCTTGACTTGTAAAGGTTGTGACTGCCTCACTCTTCGATTGGTGAGGGATAACCATAGATGTAATTGATCCTCGAATGGGACACTCCTTTTGAAATTTGAACGCATGGTCAAACTAACTGACACCTACCCTGCCCCGGGTTACGATTGAGGGTTTTTTGTTTTTAGAAAGAAACTCCTACTACTAGGCTCAACGGGGTTTGCAAGGGATTATCTTCCTTATGTCTCCGGTGTTTAGGAATTTGAAACAATGTCTGTACATCATCAACAGGGTTTTTGTTCAAAAGCATACAATCGGAAGTTTTGCGCCTTTCAATTTCGTCATCCTCCCTAGGATCCTGCTTAAACAAGCATATGATATAGATAAAAAGTATGAGTGAACACGACTGGATTTAATCAAAACATGCATATTTATTTCATTATCATTATCAATCGAAAACAACAAGTTTTACAAATGAGTTTGTACATTTTAACAAAAAAGAAAATACAAATGCAAAGAAATGGCATGATCTAAATGGTTTCCAGCTTCGTGGAACTAGGCTTTCCAAGCTTGATTTGCTAATGAGCTAGCCATCTTCAGTATTGCTCGTCGAAGTCAGTCTGATAATCATTTACACCACTGCTCTCGGTGACTTCTTCCATAACCTGAACTGATGAACCCACTTGACTGAATGAAGGAGAATTGTTAATCTGAATACCCTGAGGCATAAATGAGAACATATTGGAATCAACCAGTGTCTGAACCTTACTCCTGAGCACCTTAAAGTCTTCAGTTGAATGCCCCTGTGCCCAGCGTGGTAATCATAACGGGCGTTGACATCAAAACCTGATGGGTATGGAAGAGGTACTGGATTCAATTCCTTCGGCACTATTAATCCACCTTCGATCAAATCTGGCAGTATTTGACTGTACGACATTGGCAACTGAGTGAAATTACTCTCTGGCTTTCTTGGCCTTTGTCGGGCGTGCTGACACGGCTGACGACGATATGACCGTTGATTCTTAGGAATACCTTGATTTGCAGAAGAATATTGTCCCTGATATGAAGTCCCATAAGATTATTGACTCTGAACAGTTGATATGTCTGAACACGGAGAACGAGGTGGTGAAGATTCCTGAATAGGACTATTTTCTTCCTCGAATTCTTCCTGAGAACTGACAACTGATTCATTTTCATTGGCTTGGAAGTTCGAGATGCCTTGGACCTTTCCACACTTGAGCGTGCTCTCAATGCGCTCTCCCGCCATCACCAGATCAGAAAATTTTGCTGCCCCATTGACAATCATCTTTTCTAGATATGGACCTTGCAAGGTATCCATGAACAAATCAACCAATTCTCTATCCGAAAGTGGCAGTTGAATAGGAGCAGCTAACTCTCTCCATCTCTGAGCATACCCTCTGAATGATTCATTATCTGCTTGAGAGAAGCCTTGCAAATGCATTCGGCTGGGGGTCAAGTTAAGATTGTAGTCATATTGCTTCACAAAAGCATTACTTAGGTCCGACCATGATTGGATATGGCCACTCTCTAGCTGCATATACCAATCCAATGATGCCCCACTCAGGCTATCTAGAAACAGTGGATCATGAGCTTATCATCGTGGACATGAGAGGTCATTCTTCGGCAGAACATCACCAAATGTTGCTTCGGACAGCTATCCCCTTTGTATTGCTCAAATTTTGGCATCTTGAACTTCGGAGGTAACACAAGGCCAGGTACCAAACACATGCTTGAAGCACTCAAATCAAGAGTATCACGCCTCTCCAGGGCTTTAATTTTCTCGTCCAACACACGATATCTTTCGTCATCAACAGATCGTGGGTCCTTAGGCCTCATCCTCGGAACTACCCCTTGGACATCTGGCATAGAGAATGTGAAACTGTGAAAATCAGTGTCATCAAGAGAAGATGAATGTCCATCTCGGACGAGAATATGCTCTTGTATAACAGGATCCTTAACAGGGATTCGCACCGGCTGAGCTTGGGCAACATTGTTCACCGGAGGTGGAATATCATTCTTATTTCTTTGAATATTGGCATCTCCCCTTGTCATGGCGGCCATAGCTTCCATTAGTTGATCCAACTGAGTTTTCATCAAGTCAACATCGGCTCTAGTCACAAACTGATTCTGGTCCCCTGAGTTCACGATCCTTCCAAAAGCTGATTCAAGTCCAATACGAAAGTCGGGAAATCAAACTGCAGTTCAGATAAAGGATGGATGAGCTCACTGGTCTGGCCTGGAGAAAGATATGCAAAATGATGCAAGATGAAAATGCAATGCAATAATATGAATGCAACAGACATGGGATCAAAGCTTCCACAATTCTGAATAACTGTTGTGCTGATGACTGGATAAGTTCACAATTCTGCTCTGAAGAAAACCAGAATACCAGGATGATAAGTCCACATTGATAGGAAATCCAGAATACCGGGTATGTTGAAGGTCAAGGTTACCTGCAAACCTGTAAACAACCCGCCCCTCTCACATGTGGGTACTAGAAAATGAAAGGTCCTCAGCTTCTGGCACTGAGGTCGAGAAGCAATAGTAAATTCATCCCTTGGGGTACAGTACTATCGCCAATTGAGGAGTGCCTCCACTGATTTGCTTTCAAAAAAGATATCCTATAGCAAGTTCCCAGCATTGGGTCCTCGGATCGAGAAGCGTAATGGATTTGCCATTTCTGGTCTGCCATTATCACCTCTCGGGAGGAGTGCCGCAACTGAGTCCTCGGGAGATGGTTTCCAGAGTCGACAGTTTTCCAGGTTACATTCCATCGTCTGCCCCAAATGCGCAAGATAGAATATTTCCAAAGAAAACCTTGTCTGGATGTGGAGTTTTCATGTATACTACGTCTGGCCAAATTCCAAACAAGTCACACTACTTTCCACGCTAATCATAGGTGTATGCTCAAGCCTGGGTATTGGGCTTATCTCTCAGAACCCCCCAACATGCCAAACAAAAAACCAGTAGAGCACAACACAGTCTAGCATAATAATGAAATGCAATGCAATAAATGCGGTAAATACAGTAATACAGTAAAACAATAATGTACAACAAAACAAAGTACCATAGCAAACACCCAATGAAAATAAACAGACAAGCGCTAGGATTGACTCGCAAAGGGGATGGACCAGCAAGAGGTCAACCCGTCCCCAGCAGAGTCGCCAGCTGTCGCTCCCGGGATTTTCATCCAAGTACAAACGCGAAAGTGGCGTGGAAGCAGAGTCGCCAGCAATGTGTATTTATCCCAAGAGAGGGAAAGGAAACACTGCGTAAACCTGAGGGAAGGAAAAGACATGGTCTCGCGACCAAGAGAAACGGGTAAGGGAGTCGGTTACGCAGGGGGAAGGTATTAGCACCCCCTCGCGTCCATCGTACTCGATGGGATCCACGCTTGCTGTCTCGATCAAAGGGTGTTGTTATCTGGAACTCTACTGCTACTGGAAAGGAAAAGGAATAGGTACGGGAAAGAACGAAGAAACGGGGAAGAAAAGGAAAAGAAGAGACTCGGTAGGACATCCTCGGAGTCCTAGGCCTACGTATTCCCCCGGGAGCGGGAAAGTCAGAGTCAATATAGTTCGGACACGAACTAGGGGGAGGTTGCTCGCCAAGACATCGCCTTCTTGTGCCTACGTATCCTCAATCTAACTAGAAGGAGGAAATCAGAGTAGTCGTAGTTCGACTTACGGGTCGAAAATAGATAAGGAGGTGATGAAGAAAGGTTGTGCTCGTAGAGATCTCGCACGATCTCCTGCCTACGTATCTCCATTAACCAATGAAGAATCAGAGCGACGTAGTTCCCCTCACAAGAGAAGGCTTGCTTTGTTTGTGTTTTTTAAGCGGAGTACGTCAACGTTCACGTTCTAGCAGTTAGGTGTCGCAGCTCGTTGTACGGAATCTTAGGCATTTACCTGTTTGCGGTAAAACGTAAGTGACGCATCCTTGCAAAGGAATGAAAGAGATGAGAAGAGAATTGTTGTTTGTTTTTGTTTTTGTTTTTTAGACATGAAGTGGATTGAAGTTAGTTTGTGACTTACATTGCACCAAAGTCTACCATGCGGGAACGAGTGAATCGCATGGTCTCCCCCAAATGGGACGTATGCTAAACACTCTAGAAGAGGAGGGGAGACCCCTCGTTCTTCATTTCCTACACTTAAGGCTCGAGCGCAATATACGTTATCTTTATTAAGTGTTTTAGAAGTGTTATGAGATGAGAGGAGAAGACTCAAGGAAAAAGAAAACACTAAGGGGAATTCTAAGCTAATATTGTCATGCAAAGATGGCCCTATAGTTGAGTTTGAAAGGGGAAACATCTACCTAAGTTAGCATGCAAGGTTTGAACCCTAAAGTCTATCCTACTCCAAGCTTAATCAAAAATTAAGTTGGACTAGGGAATCCTAAGGGAAAAGAGAGAGTCCAAAACTTAAACAAGTCTTGAGACTCTAGGAAAGAAGATGAGTTAATGGATGAAGAAGAAAAGGACATGAATGAACAAAACATCAGCTACTACAGCGCATCTGCACCAATACAGCAGTAAAATCCAGCAAACACACCAAACAGCATTCAACAGCTCATATTCAGCACATAAATGGGTGTAAAAAGCAGCAACAACACATACAACAACACATATGCGCATAGACAGCAGTAGAAACAAGGCAGCATGCAACACATTTGAAGATGATTCAACATGACATAATGAGCAAACATCAAACATCATACACTCTTTGATAAATCATGATCACAATCACACCACACACCATAGTAAGCAATGCTTGAAAACATCATGGAAGAATACACCACATCATGAAAGAATGCACAACATTTAGCACATGAACAAGTCCAATCAAATATGCACTTCATGAGGTTAGATGCAAGCACACATATACATCACAACAACTCCAGCAACACCAGCAATAATTCACAATTAACATGCTCAAGGAGTGTGTGCAAAGTGTTCGTCACATTAAGAAAACATCAATGCAAACATGAACATTTAACAATGAGAACTCAAAGATCGCGTGTTGAAGAATCATGTCCATGCAAGGATGTGGGGTGAGACAGATCAAGAATAATCCATAAATCATCAACATATTAATCCATGAAGTTTAGACATGCAAAGGACCCCAAACATGCAAAAAATGCAAGAAAGTCTCATTCTACAGCAGTGGTAACCGGTTAGCAGTTATGTTGTAACCGGTTACACATTTCAAATCAGCCAGAAATTACGCAAAAAACAACATGTTAACCGGTTACAGTATAACTGCTAACCGGTTACACAGCAACAGAATTCAAAAAAACAGCTCCAAAAGCACTTTTCAGCAGTAAATGACTTATTCAAACAACTCCAATGATCATGTAATCACTTATGCACGAAAATTACGTTCAAACACAGTATTCAAACATCATTTAGATCAAATAATCATCAACATTAAGAATCAAAATCAAGCACATGGATCAAAATCAACAACAACCAAATATCTAAATTGAATAAGTTGTAAATAAGCTAAAACAAGTATAGATCTGAAATTAACCAACCTACAAAGCTGAGACTTGCTTTGGTAATTGCTGAAAACGAAAATTGATGGATCCAAGCAAGAAAACCAGAGATCTATGAAGCTTTATCAAGAACACTTGAAGATCCAAGCAAGAAAACTTCAAATAAGCAAAATCTCCTCCAAAAGTGATTCCAACAGCTTAATCCAAGATCTAAACCAGTAGCTACTACAGAATTGAACCAAGAATGATGATGTGATGGAAGCTTAGCTCAAGAATTCACAAATTCCATTGAAGAATTTGTGAATCTATGAATATGGAGCTTTGGTGAAAGGTTGAAGATGAAGATGGAGGATGAAAAAGTGAGAGAGAATTGAGAGCAAATTCTGAAAAATGAGGGTGAAAAATGATCTAGCTCTTTGTGAGGTTTGGAATGAATTGATTTAAATAACCCCTAGGTTAGGAGTTAAGTTTGGGTTTGGAGTGAGGTTTAGTGGGTGGAAATTGGGGTGAAAAATGGATTAGGAAAGGAATTGAGGAATTAGAGTGGAAAATGTTGGAAGGAATTTGAATTTTGGGTGGAAAATGATGAAAATATCAATTCTAGATCCTTCCCCCATGTGCACATGCCAAGCACATGATCACCAATGATGCAAACTGAATTTTTCAAATTTTGCCCAGAGTAACCGGTTACAGCATATGTGATAACCGGTTACTTAGTTCAAAAACCTTGAAAATACGCATAAAAACAACAGAGTAACCGGTTAGCAGATATGCTGTAACCGGTTACACAGTGCAAAATTTGAATTTTGGCGCCTTTCAGAGGGAAACTTGGAAAAGTGACTTTTGACAGTTGTTTTGAAACCATTAAGCCTCTGAAACCCAAAACTTGGCATTGCTACTGAGTAACACTTGGAATGAAACACAAATTCTTGTTGACACCTTAGAATATCCTGCTGAATTAATAATGCCTGATACCAGATCGCTTGACTAGAAAATGACTGTTGAAGCTTCTGATTATCAAAATGTCTAATGAGCAAAATGAAAGCTCCAAAAGACTTTGAAAATTATCTGCTTGGCTCAGAATATTGCTGAAAATAATATTGGAGCTGATAACGCCATGAGTTGCCGGAAGAATACCTTGATTCCGTGCCTTAGGAAAACCAATGATGCATGTATGATGTTTATGACCTAAATGAAAATGAAATGAAGCATAGGCCAGAAAAAGCTAAAAGACAGAGGGAAAATTTTGGGGTGCTACAATATGCCCAAAGGAAATGATGGAAAGCCAATCATGGTACCTGGACAATGGCTGCTCACGACATATGACCGAAGAAAAGTATATGTTCCAAACCCTGACTCCGATAGAGGAAGGAAATATGGGTTTTGGAGGTGGCCAGAAGGGAAAAATCATTGGTAATTATCAAACTCTTATAAATAAAGTCTAGCTGGTAGATGGATTGAAGCATAATCTACTTAGCGTAAGCCAGTTGTGTGATAGTGGTTGTGAAGTATTGTTCAATAAGAATTTCTGCTCAGTTGTTAATTTTGACAAAACTATTATATTTAAAGGGAAAAGAAAGGGAAATGTTTATAAAATTAATTTTCTGAATTGGCTGACCAGAAGGTCGTTTGCCTAATGACAATGAGTGATAAGAAATGGATTTGGCACAAAAGGTTAGGTCATGCAAACTGGAAATTAATCTCTAAACTTAGCAAGCAAAAACTTGTTAAAGGGCTGCCAGATCTTGATTATCACTCAGTTGCTCTCTGTGGAGCATGTCAAGTTGGAAAGATTCTGAAAACCTCTCTTAAAACCAAAAACATTGTCTCTATCTCTAGACCTTTGGAATTGCTTCACGTTGATCTGTTTGTATGAGTGTTAAGTATTTCTAACTACAAATTCAACCGGGTTTTGAATGATGTAAAACGAGGGGCAAGGTAGTATAGTACATCGTAGCTCTTTTGCATATTGGACGATATTAACCTACATTTAGATTCTCATTTTTTCCCTAACCTTAGGATACATAAAAAAAGTCTCTAAACAAGTTTTTCTGGTCTTAGGCATGTCATACACACCAAAAATCATGTTTGTGTGTCAAAACAACAGCATAGGCCGACCTATACGTGATCAGGCCGACCTATGGTATCCTCAGCTTCAGTATAGGCGGGCACATCCATGTTTCAGGCCGGCTCGCACGCTCTAAGAATGAAGCCTGCAGATTCTGCCCACACGTTGCATTTCAGGTCGCCTCACAAGCCGGCCTGAACACCTTCATAGGCCAGCCTATGCAAGTTAAAAATTGAAAAATTATTTTTGCATCTTATTTTTCTTGCATCCTTTTTCCCATTTTCTTCACATACCTATATATACTCATACATGCATCTTCTTCCATGTAAGGTTTCCTAGTGAATAAAACCTAAACGAAACCAGATTACAAAGTTGCCCATCATCTTCATCTCTTCTTCTATGCATACACACAATTAAACTACACATAATAATTTTTCGATTGGGTGACCACCTAGATTAGGGTTGATAACGTCCAATTAGGTTTGGTGTAACCAAGAATATTGGGTTGGGAGCTTTGTGTGTTTCAAATAAGAAAACCAAGGTGGGGATTTCCTTTAAGATCGGGTTGATTTAAAGTTTTTGGACAAGATCACGTCAACAATGATTCGACCGAGTGAAAGCCTTGGGACAAGGTGGTTTCCTTGCAAGAGAGTAGCGCGAGACAGTGAATTGTGTTCGGGAATCATGGGTTTCAACAAGTTGCGTGCTCGGGAGAATTAGAGGATTGTAGCCGCATTGTTGGTCACTTGATCAAGCTTTGATCAAGGGTTTATAGGTGGAAGAATCAACACAAAACAACAAGGTTTTTGGGGTTTGCATTCTTCATCTCTTGTATAAACATTTTTGCAAAGAAAAGGTTAATAGCACTATCTCAATTCGAATTTAAATTGAGGGCAGACGTACCCATAGCGAGGCCGATTAGGGAACTGGCTAAACAAATATTAGTCTCTCTCTCTCTCTCTCTCTCTCTCTCTCTCTCTCTCTTAATCTCTTTATCTCTTTTATTGTTGATTTCGTAATTAATCGAGTTCGTCGTTGTTTGATCAATTCGATTGGAAATTGGTTTCTACTATCTTTTAAAGGTGTTGTTGTTGATATAATCACAATCACTTTGATTATGATAGGTTTTTAACATCAACAAAACAAACTATATTTCCAATTGTTATCGATTGCACATCAAGTGTTCGATAAATTGTTTGTGCATATTTTGATTGGGTTTTGGTTCATTGGATATACGAGTTATGATTAACATTGCATTTAATTGATTCATAGCTTGATTGTTGTTGGAAATTTACGTTCGTTATCACTCAGTTTGGTTTGCGATATGTATATTGCTTTTCGATAGTAGGTTCGGTTAAACGATTCGATCCAGGTTGTTTTTCGGCTGCACCTCATTTTGAAAACAGATTTTTGCCAAAAGTTTTTGGTTGTTAAATTTGTGATATTTTCACCCCCTCTAGATCGAAGCATATCGTCTAACAAGTCGCATCAAGAGCTCTGCTTCATTTTGTGCTTGAGATAAATTTCTTAGAAGAATGGCTATCGAACCTAAGGGTGCGTACAATAGATCACCAATTTTCATCGGCAAAAATTATGGCTATTGGAAAGCACTTATGCTTATTCATGTCAACTCCATTGACAAAGGTATTTGGGATGCTATCCAAAATGGTCCAAATTAAATAACTATGACCAATGAAGATGGTGTCACAATACCTAAACCGGAAGCACGATGGGATGATAATGATAGGACATTGTGGTCACATGATTGGAAAGCGAAAAACATCCTCACTTCCGCCGTGGGAGTTGATGAGTTTTATCACATTTCTCATTGTGAGTCCGCCAAAGCTATGTGGAACGCATTAGAGATTGCCCATGAGGGTACTAATAATGTCAAACAAGCTAGGGTCAACACATTGAATCAAGAGTTTGAGTTATTCGGTATTGAGCATGGTGAAACCATTGCGGATATGCGAAAACAGTTCACTCATCTTATAAATCGATTAAATGCACTAGGTAATCTCATTTCCAATGAACTTTCTACTAACAAAGTTTTGAGATGTTTAAGTAGGGAATGTCAACCAAAGGTCGCCGCTATTAAAGAAGCAAATGATCTTAAGTCACTTGATCTTACGGATTTGTTTGGTAAGTTGGAAGAGCATGAGCAAGAGATTACTTGCTTGGCAAAATACGAGAAGGAATACGAAAAGCGATCGAAGAGTGAGAAAGGGAAAGAAAAAGAAGAAGGGAAGAAGTCCATTGCTCTAAAGACTTCTAGCTCAAGGCCTTCTCAAGATAAGCAAAGGGATCGTGAACCTAAAGATGAAAACGAATCTGACGAAGAAGATATTGGATTGTTCATAAAGCGAGTCAATAAATACATGTTAAAATATGGCGACAAATATCCCAACAAGTACCGTGATAAATCAAGAAGGTTATCAAGTTTCTCAAAAGAAGAAAATGAGAACAAAAAGGGAAAGTCACGAAGTACGTGTTACAATTGTGGTAAACCCGATCACTTTAAGCCAGAGTGTTCAAAAATCAAGAATGAAAGTGGTCGTCACAAAACGCCTAGAAAAGCTAGAAGAGCTTATGCCGCTTGGAAAGCGAAAGTGATTCGTCAAGTGATGATAGCTCTACTTCAGGTGAGTAATCAGCCAAGCTTTGCTATATGGCAAACAAAGGAAAGAAAAAGGTTGTAAGTCACTCTATACTTCAAGCTTCTCATGACTTAGCTTTTTCTCAACTTCAAGAAACCTTTGAGAATCTACAAAGACAAGCCACATATGCTTTCGAGAGATTAGCTTCAAACAAGAGAATCATCTCTCATTTGGAAGCTAAGGTAGCTGAAAATGAAAGACATGTGGAAGCACTAAGAAAATATATGTCAAATATTCTAGAAGGACAAGATGAGGACCTGAGATCTTAGTGGAATTTTGGTTGTGAAATATGTCATATTTGGCAAAACGAGTCAATAGCTCTTAAAGCTAAACTTGATAAGGCTTTGAAACCCAATGTTACTTTTGCTATAGATACTTCCAAGTATGACTTACCAAGTCAAAATCCGTATCGGAGGTATAATTACATTAAACAGGAACCAAATAGCAAAAGGTTATCTTCTCTAAACTTGTATTTTCACTATTGTTGCAAAAAGGGACATACTATTGCAAAGTGCAGAGTTAGGAAACTCCATGTTTCTAATGATGTCTTTAAATGGATCCATAAATGTAATCAAGGTTTTACTAATCCCCAAGGACCCAATGAAGATTGGGTACTTAACACAAGTTGTTAATAATGCAGGAAAAATGTCTTGACAATATAGAGAGTGTAACACCCCAAAATAATTACAATACTTATTTTATTGATTTATTATAATTATTAGTGATTTTCGGTGATGTTTTGATAAAGTATTGTGACGCAAGACATATTAGTATTGTGTTGTGGGATATTATCGAGCTAAGGGGATAATGAGAACATTTTAGAAATTAAGTGATTAATTAGAATTATTTTAGTGATAATAATAATAAAATAATGTGAATGATATTATTTAGATTATTATTATCTTAAATAAAAGGAGGGGAACACTGAGGGTAAGATGGTAAAGTTAGGTGGATTAAGTGAGGGTAAGATAGGAAAGTCATAATAGGGGTCCAAGGGGTAAGAATGACAAAAAGAAAAGTGAGAATTAGGGGAAGTTCATTCTGTACGATTGTGTAAATTGGAGACAACTGAAGAAAGAGAGCTAGGACACTGAGAACTGAGGAAAATCATCCGTAGAACGCAGAGAAGAGTCAATTTCTAAGAAATTCAAGGTATGTGGGGTGATCCGTGTTGTTATGTCTGATATGGGGTTTAAGGTATATGTAGAATTTTTGTGTTGTGGGTTAATTGACGAAAATATGATGAAATTGTATGCTGATCTTTGTGAAATTTTCTGTATATGATGTCTGCTATGAACTTCGTGTTGAATGCTGTTATTGCTGTGAAATTCGAATGATTATATGTTGTTACTATGATGAACTTTGAACAGATCTGAAACTGTGGGTTTAGGGTTAACGAATTGGGGTCTGATAATAGAAAGAATTGATGAAAACAATGAAATAGGATTAGAACTTTGAATCAGTGATGAATCGATGGTTGTTTTGGGTATGATTTAGAAGTTTAAAGGTGCTGCAATGGGAAAATTTTCGCACAGATGTGAAATCTGGGTTTTTGGTGTGCATCTGGCCATACGCGTAAGGGAAGGGGTCTTACGCGTATGAGGGGGACTTCCCGGGGTGTTACGCATAAGGTACGCACCCGTCCCCAGAGCCAGCACGACCCTCTGCTCATACGCGTAGGGTACGCGTAAGGGGGAGTGGCCATACGCGTAGGGCAGGGCCAGTACGCGTAAGGGGAGCTTGGGGGAAGGGGCATACACGTATGGGCTAGCCATTATGCATATGGTGCACTTTGGAGGGATTTTGAGAGGGAAACCCTCTCTGCTCATACGCGTAAAGCTCAAGGCGATACATGCATGGATGGCCTGGGCAGATGGCCCTACACGTAGGATACGCAGGCCAAGGAGCGAGGGAAGTGGGCCATACGCATATGGGCAGAGCTGTGGCCAAAATTCACTGTTTTTGCGATTTCTGTCCCGATTTTACGTGTAATACAGTTTCCCTTGATCCGTAAGACTAAGACGATGTAATTGAACATAGGGAAAACTAGTAACGATGATAAATGGGATAAAATAAGAGAATTGTGTTGTGACGATTAGAATAGGAGGAATTGTGACGTATTGTGATGAATTGTGAAGAGTGTGATTGATGTTGTATTATGGTGTTTGATGAATACTCATGAATGATGATGCAATTTTGATGATTCTATGATGGTAATTATTATGATGTTTTGCATCATGCATTCATGGCATATTTAGGACTCCGGTTCAGTGGTGGCTTTAATCCCATTGTGTGGATTGAAGTGTTTTGTGACGTGCTCCGGTTCTTGTGTAAAATCGATCCTATTGGTGGGGATCTTTGGAGGGTGATGGCCCAGTGTCCATCAATATGACGAATTGGTACCACATGCATGAGTCGATGTTGTTGTATTCCATATTATGTGACATTGCCTAATTATTGAGAAATTGACGTGTTGATGATGTTGTGAATTGATTGGTGTTTTGTGATGATTGTTACTTAATAGTATGATGGCCTTCGTGAATGAGTTAATGATAATATGTGTAGCTACTTATATTTTGCCTTATGTCCTATATAATGTTATTACTCACCCTGTCTATTTGAATGTTGCCTCCACGTGGGTAACGTGCAAGTGATCAGGATTAGCTCTTTTGGTGCGTGAAGTTTCAGCTTGGAGTATTTTGGTCATTTCCGTCGATTAGAGGGTCTTGCTCTGATATGTAACATCGAGTTGGGACGTTTGTGTCGAACGATTATGTTCTTTTCTTTGTTGACATCTTGGTGTTATGAGTTTTTCTTATTTTTAAGACGTTTTTGAATTATAACTTGTTGGAGTTTTGATTTTCCGCTGCGTAGTATTTGATTGAAATCATGATGACGTAACCTGTGTTATGGAGTAAATTTTGTTATTTTGACGTTTTATGACGAAATGTGGCACCCTTGTGGTGATGTACTCTGATATAATTGTTATAGTTGTCATGAATATTCTTTGGGGTAGAAGGGTGTTACATTAGTGGTATCAGAGCAGGTCGGTCTGTCCGGCCAGGTTTTGTATGATGTCAGTCCCCTTTCAGTCGATGAGTGTGTATACACTGTCGATGATTGGTTTCTTCTAACATTGTGATGGTATGTAGGATGGATGGAAGAAACGATCATGCTATCGCTGATGCATTGGAATCACTTGCTCAAGCGATGGCTCAAAACAATCAGAATGGTGGAGCTCCTGACGAGTTTTGTGCTTTGGGGAAGTTCCAGAGGAACAACCCGTCAACTTTTGTGGGCACTCACGATCCAAAGAGTGCACAGAAGTGGCCCAAGGTGATTGAGAAGATCTTTCGAGTGATGGGGTGTACTGACGCTCAACAAGTTCAGTTTAGGACTCATATGCTGTCAGAAGAAGCTGAGGATTAGTGGCATAACACCTGTCAGAGACTGGAAGATGTTGGTACTGAAATAACTTGGCCTGTGTTAAAGCGAGAATTTTTGGGGAATTTTTTTCTAGAAGATGTTCGCGGCAAGAAGGAGGTGGAATTCCTTGAGTTGAAGCAAGGAAACATGACTGTGGCAGAGTATGCTACAAAGTTTGGGGCGCTGGTGAAGTTCTGTCCTCACTACAACCGTGCTGATGCTGAGATGTCTAAATGTCTCAAGTTCGAGAATGGGCTGAGGCCAGAAATCAAGCAGGGTATTGGGTACCAACAGATTCGCAAGTATGCTGAGCTGGTGGATAAGAGTAGGATCTATGATGAGGATAGTCGAGTTCGATCATCTCACTACAAGCATCTTAGTGAGAAGAAATAGAAAAGGCAGTTTAGAGGAAAGCTTTATGTGACTCCAGCTGACAAAGGGAAGCAGAAGGCTTCAGATGGGAAGAAGACAAGTGGGGGAGTAGCTCCCGCTTCTGTTAAGTGTCACAGGTGTGGCGAGCAAGGCCACCGTGCTGAGGCTTGCACCAATAATGTGTTGAGGTGTTACAGATGTGGTAAGAAAGGCCATAGAGCTACCGATTACAAAGATGAAGGTCCAACTTGTTTCAACTATGGTGAAAAGGGTCACATCAATACCCAGTGTCAGAAGCTGAAGAAGACTGCTACTGCTGCTCAGACTAATGGCAGAGTGTTTGCTTTGAGTGGTTCAGAAGTTCCCAAGAAAGATAACTTGATTCGAGGTACTTGTTTTATTAATAATGTTGAGTTGGTCGCTATTATTGATACTGGTGCTACTCATTCATTTATTTCGTTTGAATGTGCTACTAGATTGGGTTTGAAATTGTCTGATATGAATGGTAATATGGTAATAGAAACTCCTGCTAATGGTTCTATTACTACTACTTTTGTGTGTTCGAGATGTCCTTTGATGATTTTTGGGAAGAGTTTTGTGATGGATTTGGTGTGTTTACCCTTACACCAAATCGATGTAATTCTTGGAATGAACTGGTTGGAGTTCAACTATGTTCATATCAATTGTTATAATAAGACCATAGTGTTTCATGAGTTTGGTGATAATGGGGAGTTGTTGTTCTTTTCTGCTAAGCAAGTAGATGAACTTCTAGAAGATGAAGCCTTGGTGTTTGCAATTTTTGCATCGTTGCAAGTTGATCGTGAAGGTGCGAGTGTCGAATTACCTATTGTCTATGAATTTCTAGATGTGTTTCCAGATGACATAAGTGATTTGCCCCCAGAGTGTGAAGTAGAGTTTGTAGTGGATTTGATACCAGGTGCGAGTCCAGTGTCAATGGATCCTTACCAGATGTCTGCTTTTGAGTTAAGTGAATTGAAGAAACAATTGGAAGAATTGCTTGAGAAGAAGTTTGTTCGACCGAGTGTTTCTCCGTGGGGTGCTCCTGTGCTGTTATTCAAGAAGAAAGACGGTAGTATGAGGTTGTGTGTTGATTACAGGCAACTGAATAAAGTGACTATCAAGAATAAATATCCACTCCCGAGAATTGACGATTTGATGGAATAGTTGGTAGGCGCTTGTGTGTTCAGCAAGATTGATTTGAGGTCGGTTTATCATTAGATTCGTGTTAAGCCTGAGGATATTCCGAAGACAACTTTCAGGACGAGGTATGGTCACTATGAATACACTGTGATGCCGTTTGGTGTATCCAATGCACCTGGTGTGTTCATGGAGTGTATGAATAGGATTTTCCATGAGTATTTGGATAAGTTTGTTGTGGTTTTCATTGATGATATTCTGATATACTCTAACTCTGAAGAAGAGCATGCTGAACATTTGAGAATCGTGTTGCAAGTGTTGAAAGAGAATAAGTTATATGCCAAACTGTCGAAGTGCGGGTTTTGGTTGAAAGAAGTGAGTTTTCTTGGCCATGTGATTTCAGGTGGTGAGATTGCTGTGGATCATTCTAAGATTGATGCTGTGCTACAGTGGGAGACTCTGAAGTCTACTACTGAGATACAAAGTTTCCTTGGGTTGGCAGGTTACTACCACAAGTTTATTGAAGGTTTTTCTAAATTGGCATTACCTTTGACTCAGTTGACTCGAAAGGGTCAAGCTTCTGTGTGGGATGTGGCATGTGAAGAGAGTTTTGTGGAATTGACAAAGAGGTTAATGACCGATCCGATATTGATCTTGCCTAATCTGAATGAATCTTTTGTGGTATATTGTGATGGATCGAAGATGGGTCTTGGTGGAGTATTGATGCATAATCGTCAAGTTGTTGCTTATGCTTCGAGGCAATTAAGGGTTCGTGAAATGAATTATCATACCCATGACTTAGAGTTGGAAGCTGTGGTATTCGTGTTAAAAATTTGAAGACATTATCTTTTTGGCTCTAAATTTGAAGTGTTCAGCGACCATAAGAGTTTGAAGTACTTATTTGATCGTAAGGAGATGAATTTGAGGCAGAGAAGGTGGTTGGAATTGTTGAAGGATTATGACTTTGATTTGAATTACCATCCTAGAAAAGCAAATGTGGTGGCTGATGCATTGAGCAGGAAGTCATTGCATATGTCGATGCTTTTGGTGATAGAATTGGAATTAATCGAGCAGTTCTAAGACCTGAGTTTAGTATGTGAAGAGACTCCTGACAGAGTAAGGTTGGGTATGTTGAAACTGACTAGTGGTATTCTGGAAGAAATCAGAGTGGGCCAATAATCTGATTTGAGGTTGGTTGATCAGTTGACCTTGATTAACCAAGGTAACGGGGGTGAATTCCGGATTGATGAGAATGGTGTGATGAGGTTCAGAGACAGAGTGTGTATTCCAGATATTCCAGAAATCAAGAAGAGCATTCTAGAGGAAGGGCATCGAAGTAGGTTGAGTATTCATCCCTGTGCTACGAAGATATACCAGGATTTGCAGAAATTATTTTTGTGGCCGGGTATAAAGAAAGATATTGCAGAGTATGTTTACGCGTGTTTGACTTGCCAGAAGTCAAAGATTGAGCATCAGAAGCCTTTAGGTATTATGCAACTGTTAAATATTCCAGAATGGAAATGGGATAGTATTTCCATGGATTTTGTGTCGGGATTGCCAAAAACTGCTAAGGGAAATGATTCAATTTGGGTGATCGTGGATAGATTAACTAAATCAGCTCATTTCTTACCGATGAAGATTAATCATTCTATGCAGAAGCTAGCTGAGATGTACATTGAGAAAATTGTGAAGTTGCATGGGATACCTTCGAGTATTGTGTCGGATAGAGATCCAAGATTTACGTCGAGGTTCTGGAAAAGTTTATAAGATGCTTTGGAAACTAAGTTGAGGATGAGTTTTGCATATCATCCGCAGACGGACGTTCAGACGGAGAGGACTATCCAATCCTTGAAGGATTTGCGGCTTGTATGTTAGACCAAGGAGGATCTTGGGATAGCCATTTGTCGTTGATTGAGTTCACATACAAAAACAATTTTCATGCTAGTATTGGGATGGCGCATTATGAAGCTTTGTATAGAAGGAGGTGTAGAACTCCATTGTGTTGGTATGAATCAGGCGAGAGTGCTGTACTCGGACCTGAGATTGTGCAGGAGACGACTGAGAAGATTAAGATGATTCAAGAAAGGATAAGAGCTTCGCAGAGTCGTCAGAAGAGTAATCATGATAAGAGAAGGAAAGTACTTGAATTCCAAGAGGGAGATCACGTGTTTTTGAGAGTTACACCGATGACTGGTGTGGGTCGAGCTTTGAAGTCTAGGAAGCTCACTCCATGTTTTGTTTGTCTGTATCAGATTTTGCAGAGGATAGGAGAAGTAACTTATCAGATTGCTTTACTGCCGTCACTTGCGAATTTACATGATGTGTTTCATGTGTCTCAGTTGAGGAAATATATTCTAGATCCGTCACATGTGATCCAAATGCATGATGTACATGTGAGAGACAACCTGACTGTTAAAGCATTACCTGTGCGGATTGATGGCCGTGAAATGAAACAATTGCGGGGTAAAAACATAGCTTTGGTGAATGTGTTATAGGGTGGACTAACTAGTGAGAGTTGGACTTGGGAACATGAAGATCAGATGAGAGAGTCGTATCCGACTTTTTCCCTTCAGGTAATTTTTGGGGACGAAAACTCTTTAAGTGAGGCATAGTTGTAACACCCCAAAATAATTATAATATTTATTTAATTAATTTATTATAATTATTAGTGATTTTCGGTGATGTTTTGATGAAGTATTGTGACGCATGACATATTAGTATTATGTTGTGGGATATTATCGAGCTAAGGGAATAATGAGAACATTTTAGAAATTAAGTGATTAATTAGAATTATTTTAGTGATAATAATAATAAAACAATGTGAATGATATTCTTTAGATTATTATTATTATTTTAAATAAAAGGAGGGGAACACTGAGGGTAATATGATAAAGTTAGGTGGAATAAGTGAGGGTAAGATAAGAAAGTCATAATAGGGGTCCAAGGGGTAAGAATGACAAAAAGAAAAGTGAGAATTTGGGGAAATTGATTCTGTACGATCGTGGAAATTGGAGAGAACTGAAGAAAGAGAGCTAGGGCACTGAGAACTGAGAAAAATCACCCGTAGGACTCAAAGAAGAGTCAATTTCTAAGAAATTCAAGGTATGGGGGGTGATCCGGGTTGTTATGTCTGATATGGGGTTTAAGGTAGATGTAGAATTTGTGTGTTGTGGGTCAATTGACGAAAATATGATGAAATTGTATGCTGATCTTTGTGAAATTTTCTGTATATGATGTCTTCTATGAACTTCGTGTTGAATGTTGTTATTACTTTGAAATTCGTATGATTATATGTTGTTGATGTTATGAACTTTGAACAAATCTGAAACTGTGGGTTTGGGGTTAATGAATTAGGGTCTGATAATAGAAAGAATTGATGAAAACAATGAAATTGGATTAGAACTTTGAATTTGTGATGAATCGAAGGTAGTTTTGGGTCTGATTTAGAAGTTTGAAGGTGCTACCATGGGAAACATTTCGCACAGATGCCAAATTTTGGTTTTTGGTGTGCGTCTGGCCATACGCGCAAGGGAGCGGGTCTTATGCGTATGAGGGGGACTTCCCAGGGTGTTAAGCGTAAGGTACACACCCGTCCCCAGAGCCAGCACGACCCTCTGCTCATCGTAGGGTATGCGTAAGGTGGAGTGGCCATACGCGTATGGGAAACTTGGGGGAAGGGGCATACGCGTATGGGCTAGCCATTACACGTATGGGGTGTTTTGGAGGGATTTTGAGAGGGAAACCCTCTCTGCTCATATGCGTAAAGCTTAAGGCGATACGCGTATGGATGGCCTGGGCAGATGGCCCTACGCGTAGGATACGCAGGCCAGGGGGCGAGGGAAGAGGGCCATACACGTATGGGGTATGGCCATACGCGTATGGGCAGAGCTGTGGCCAAAATTCACTGTTTTCATGATTTCTGTCCCGATTTCACGTGTAATGCAGTTTCCCTTGATCCGTAAGACTAAGACGATGTAATTGAACATAGGGAAAACTAGTAACGATGATAAATGGGATAAAATTTGAGATGTGGTGTTATTTGGTGTCTTTTATTTTGGTTGTGTCTTTTGTGTTATCTATTGCATTTCTTAATTATGGTTGTTTGATTGCTACTTCTTGATGGTTAGAACAATGTTTTAAGCATTTACATTGTTGTACTAAGTATTGACTTGTGCATTTCTTATGGATATTATTGTTGTTAATTATTATTCTTATGCTATTTACATATGTGTTGTATGTGAATGCATTTCTTTTTCTTTGCAATTGACTATATGTAGTATTTGAAATAGGTGAGTTGTGCATCTACTTGATGCTTCTAACGGATTGTTAGTTTTCTTTCTTTTTTTGATGTTGTCAAAGGGGGAGAAGATGCGATAATGAGAAGGATTATGCATACACTTAGGGGAGCTAACAAAGAGCTATCAAGAACAATAAATAAAGTCAAGGGGAGTTGTTCCGTGTACCAATATAAACTTAAGAGGATACGGCTACATCATATACGTTTGCCATCATATAAAATGGGGAGTATGTGAGTGCTAACTATTGCTAACTACAAATTCAACCTGGTTCTAAATGATGTCAAATGAGGGACAAGGTAGTATAGTACATCATAGCTCCTTTGTATATTGGATGGTATCAACCTACATTTAGATGCTCATTTGTCCCCCTAGCCTTAGGATGCATAAAAAGAGTCTTAAAACAAGTTTTACTGGTCTTAGGCATGTCATGCACACCAAAAATTATGTTTGTGTGTCAAAACAACAACATAGGTCGACCTATACGTGATCAGGCCGACCTTTGGAAGTCTCAGCTTCAGTATAGGCCGACACATCCATATTTCAGGCTGGCTCACATGCTCCTATAGCGTGCGGTTTTTGTCGGTGACGCGACCACCTTATCTCCATGGGTTTTTCCTTACCGCAATGGTAAGGATGGGGTTCTACTTTCTGATTTCTTATTTATCCTATGAAGCTGGAAAGGAAAAGGGAAGATATCTAAAACTAACCTTGTACGCAAATGTTTAACTGAACAAATGCTTAAGAGATTGGGGAGTTCGGGGTCAGGTTATACAATGGGGAGTTGTCAATTACCCATCCTATATGTGGTTATCCACAGGTTGTTAGCAATTTCTACTATTTTCTACTTACTGGTGTTTATCTGTTGTGGGTTGGGAAAGTTTCTCCTTTGGGAATGTTTGAGAGAGAGAGAGTTTTTGTTGATTTCGGGCTTGCCTATGTTTTTGATGAATGTGTGAAAGTACTGGACCTAAAGTTTTTTGATTGGTGTGAGGGTACTGGACCTAAAGTTTTTCATTGGTGTTCTCGCTAAGATTTCACAATCTTATGCCTACGTATTCCCGTTAAAGAAAATAGGGAAATCAGAGCAATAGTAGTTCCTCCTATTCTATGGGAGGAAAAAGGTGTTTTGGTGTCTTGTTCAAAGCCCAAGATTGAAGCTAAAAGGATGAGTATTTGTGTCTTGTTCAAAGCCCAAGATTGAAGCTAAAAGGTTGGACTGAGAGAGACTTTTTCATCTCTAAAGGGAGATATCGCATCTGTTTATCACAGTTGTTGGGTGACTGATTATAAAGGAGAATTACTTTAACTAGGATATGGAATCCAGCAATGCCTTTATAAGGGACTTGTCCTGAAGGAGAAAACTTTAACTCAGTGTTGAGCAATGCCATTTTTCCTTAAGAATCTTTCACGCTAAGAGAGGGACATTGGCTTGGATGTAAATAATCCAGAGGCTTGCAACTTACATCAATTAGATGAAAGAAGGGGATTTACCAGGATAAGAGATGGACTACAGCTTGGATATTTGAATCAACAAGTGTGCCACTTACAGCAGTTATCTGGGATTAGGGTTTGTTTGATTTGTCTGTTTTGATGTGTGATGTACAGAGAGATGTCTTCCTATAAAGAGGTTTTTGATTTCCTCTGAGGGGATGTTGGTTTTTTTGTGTTCCTTGATCAAAGCCCAAGGTTGAAGCTAAGAGATTAATTGACTCCACTGGGGAGTTTATTATCTGTCTTGTACAAAGCCCAAGATTGAGGCCAAAAAGAGACTGACTCTTTTGGGGAGATCATTATACAAAGCCTAAGAGGAGGCTGGAAGTTGACTTTTCTGGGGAAATGTTTTGTCTGTCTTGTACAAAGCCCAAGATTGAGGCTAAAAAGGATTTTTGATTCCACTAGGGAATATTGGTATGTGTCTTGTACAAAGCCCAAGATTGAGGCTAAAAGGGGAAACTGACTCTACTGGTGATAGGTTTTATCTATCTTGTACAAAGCCCAAGATTGTGGCTAAAAGAAGATTGACTCTACTGGAGAGTATGATTTGTCTTGTACAAAGCCCAAGATTGAGGCTGGAAAGAGGATTGACTCTGTTTAGGGAGATTTATATGTGTCTCGTACAAAGCCCAAGATTGAGGCTGAAGGATATTTGACTGACTCAGTTGAAGATATTTATGGGTGTCTTGTACAAAGCCCAAGATTGAGGCTGAAAGAAGTTAACTCAATAAGAGAGTGCTTTGAGGCTAACTCTACTGAGGGAAATCATTATACAAAGCCTAAGAGGAGGCTAAAAAAGGCTGACTCAACAAGAGAGTGCTTTAAGAAAGAAGATTGACTCAACAAGAGAGTGTTTTAAGGTGATTGAATCAACAAGAGAGTGTTTTTTGTTTGTCTTGTACAAAGCCCAAGATTAAGGCTGAAAGAACTGACTCAACAAGAGAGTGTTTTTATTTGTCTTGTACAAAGCCCAAGATTGAGGCTGAAAAGATGATTGACTCAACAAGAGAGTGTGGAAAGATCCTTATACAAAGCCTAAGAGGAGGCTAAAAGGATAATTTCTTATATAAAGCCTAAGAGGAGGCTAACTTCTGCTGACGATTATTGAGATCTTGAGGCAGGTCCAAATTGGGGAATGAACTCTTGCAGAAAAGTTGAGATATCAGATGCCTTGAGGTTCTGATAAAGGTTCTTTGATAGTGATTTTACCCTAGCTGGGGAAATTTGGAAGAAAGTTTAAACTCTGTTGGTGATTGATGAAAGGATCAGGGTTTCTTTGAGATCCAAAAGGAGATGAGACTGTCCAAGTCTGCTGGTATGAAAGGGTTTATCTTTGTATGATGGCTAAGAGGAGGATGGTGTTTTAAGGGATGAGAATCAACCCTAAACTGTGTCCAAGGTTTTGACTCTTTGGAAAGACTGCTCTAACAAAGGATGACTAGGTTCTGTCTTACTCCTATAAAAGGTCTTCGGGTCCTTGTACTAAACCCAAGAGGAGGCATGAGAACTTCTAAGAAGCCTGAGGGTCCTTGTACAAAGCCCAAGAGGAGGTATGGATGCTTTTAGGAAGCCTGTGGGTCCAAACCTAAGAAAAGTTCAAGAAAAGTTTCACCGGGAATTATCTTTTCTTTAGTGAACAGTTCTAGGGTTTGAAGAAATTCAAGAGAGGTTTCACCAGGAATTAATCCTCTCTGGGGGAAATGAATTTCTTTGACAATTTTCTAATAGTGACAGTGTGAGAAAAGTTTCACCGGGAATAATGCCTTTCTCTTTGTTCCATATTGTATAAGCCCAAGAGGAGGCAAGACTGTATCTGGAATTCCTATGGGGAACTAGTTTTGACTGTGTTGAAAGAGTGACCACCAACTTTATCTAATCCTAGACCTAATTGTCGGGGAAAACTCTAAGCAAGATAATATACAGGCATATATATACAGATGAAATATAGACTGTATGTAAAAGAGGGTAGGAGGACTTACAGGTGAGCAAGCTTCCAGCACAAACAAATATATATATATAAGAGGGTAGGAGGACTTACAGGTGAGCAAGCTTCCAGCACAAACAAATATATATATATATATATATATATATATATATATATATATATATATATATATATATATTTGTGTGTGTGTGTGTGTGCAAGTATGTAAAAGAAAGCTGATAAAACTTACAGGTGAGCAAGCTTCCATTATAACAGCTGTATGGTTAGTTGTTCAAGAAATTAAAGAAAGTTTTGATAACAACTATGAATTTGAACCTAAATAAAAAAGGAAAGTTCTTTTGAAGAGAAAATTGGGGCTTATACTCAAGGAGAGGCCCAGATGGAAAACAATAATCGTACCGTTGATCTAAAAATTTGTATCGGGACTTATACAATGACTGAGGCCCAAAAAGGTTTTCTGTACAAAGAGATGGGTCTTACACTCTATTAAGAGGCCCAAAGAGTTTATTTTAATATAAAATATGGGAGTTATAGCTCAAGGTGAGGCCCAGATTACTAGTTTTGAAAGCGATGATCGCGCCGAGATTTTTGAGATCGTATCGGGACTTATACAATCACTGAGGCCCAAAATTATTTATGTACAAAAGAGGGTTAGGTCTTACACTCTAGAGGCCCAAAGTGTTTTAAAAGAAAATAGAATGGGGGCTTACAACTCAAGGAGAGGCCCATATGATTTTTGTTTGAAAACGGCGATCGCGCCGAGGTTTTGAAAACACAGTGGGACTTATACAATGACTAAGGTCCAAAAAGGTTTTATGTGACAAGGGATGGGACTTACACTCTATTAGAGGCCCAAAAGTGATTGAAAAATCAAAATTTAGAGAAAACCCTAATTTTGAATTTAAAAGATATAATTTTCAAAGGAAATTAAATAAAAAACGATATAAAATACCAAATATATTCAAAAACAAGTTGTACCCTTTGAAAAATATTTTGAAAAAAATCATGTTCAATCACATGAAGGGTTGAAATTCATTTGGAATGAAAAATCAAAGTGGGAATTTCATTTAAAAATGTTTAAAAATAATTAAAATGAAATTTATTACAAAAATCTTAACTATATTAAATAAATAATATAAATTGGATTTTTTTGTAAAATAAAATAATTTAATATTTTTATGAATTTTGAGAAAAAGAAACAATTCAAAAACACAAATTTTCAGAGCGAAATTAATTTTTGAATCAATTAACAAAAATATCAAAATATTCAAAAATTCAAACTTTTGAAAAAGGGCGCCAACGGTCAAGGAAGAACACGCGCGCACCCTATTTCAGCAGATTTGCATTTTCTCACATTTCTCCATGATTTCTCAATGGTTTTGCATGATTCAAGTATCAATCTTGTTCGTTTTTGAACAAGGATCACAACCATATAGTTTAATTGCATTTATATTAAGTATGGAGGAAGAAATCAACAGAAAACCTCAAGAACCCTAATTTCAGCATGAACACAATGAAATTCCATACACGATTTATTCACGGCAATTGATGGAGGGTTATTACTCTACATACATGTATAAACAAGATGGTAACTCAAAAATTCATTCATGATGCATGGATCATAGAGTTTGAAGGGTTTAGGCTTACCTCTTGTAGCTGGTGATCGAGCTTGATGATGGAGGTGTTGCAGATTGGTTCAAATGATCTAGACAGCTTCCTTAGATGCCAAGGAGTGTGTTTGAATGCTTGGAGTGGTTTGAAATGAACTGGAACTGGTTGTGGTACCTCAACTGCAACTCTGTTAAGAACTTGAGCAATTGGCTGGTGATTTTGTGAATTTGATGTTCCAGATGTTGTTTTAGTGTTTAAATAACCTACATATGTTGTATATGAGGTGTGTGTGCGTGATTGGTTTGGTTGGAATCACTCTCAATTTCAAAATCTGATAGTGACTTGAGTTAGAAGGCAAATTTGGAGTGAAAGAGAGATTTTGATTAAAGCATCAGTTTGGGTGCTTTGGTGTACTCAAACTGATCACAAATGAGCTCTATTTATAATAGAGCAAGTTTGTTTTGCAAGCAATAATGAATGGCAACTTGGGCAGTCCCTTTGGCCAATTGTAGGAAAAGGCATCTTTAGTCTCCTCTAGCCATTGACTTGAGGTTAGGGCACATGCCTATGGTTCTTTGATTCAGAGCTGAATCTTGACTCATTCAGTTAGAAATGCTTCAGTCCATGCCACCTTGATGTATCCATTGAATGCATGGAAACAAAATTGGAGTCTTTGCACTTTTTAGCCTTTTTAGGGTATTTATTGTAACGCCCCAGTTTTGTCCGTTTTATTTAATCGAGTCGTTTTGAATATTTTCTTATTATATTATTTTATTTTCGACTTTTATTTGGAAATATGTTATTTTTCAATGTTGTGATATTTTATCGCGTTTTGGGAACGTTTGCGAGATATTTCAGTGTATGGGTATTTTGGTCTTTTCATTTATTTTTGTTAAGTTAGAAACATAATAGAAATAGAAAGAGAGAAAAATAGAGAGAAAGAAAAAGAGAAGAAGGAAAAGGGGAAGAAAAGAGAAAGAAAGAAGAAAAGAGAGAAAACTTGGAAAAGAAGAAAACTAATCCACCCGACTTTTCAAACACGATTAAATCGGGTAAGGGTGCGAAACTTGATTATTGTATACTTGTGTATGATTATGTATGTATGTTTTTGGTTGATATTGGATTGAAATTGAATATAGAGTGAAAAACCATAATATGTGGAAATTGTTACAATTCGAATAAATTGTGTCGGGAATCATGTTTTCAGGTCTCTTATTGTTGGTACATGTTAGATACATGTTGTTAGGCATTGTATTGGTAATTTTTCTGGTGTATAGGTGAAAATTGGATTGATTTTGAGTTGAAAACGCAGAAAAAATTCTGCAGAAAAATTCTGGGTTTCCACTGCCGTTACACGTATCAGGCATGTCCATATGCGTATTGGCTTAGGTAATACGCGTATGGGAGGTGCATTTGAGGGCAATACGCGTAATGAATTTCATTTTTCTCGGCCATCTACTGAAACGCGTAATGGTACGTGTAAGATTTTGGGCAATACGCGTATGGCTCAGGGCAATACGCGTATGGCCAGGATGATTGCAAAATGTGTTTTTTTTCGCGATGTCTTTTTCGTTTACGTCCATAACTTGTGTTCCGATTATTCGTTTTGAGCATTCTTGGTCTCGTTGGAAAGCTAATGAAATGTAATTTCTTATTAAAAGGGTTTTGAGATTGTTGGCCGATTTAATTATGTTGGGAATTTGGAATAGTGTCGTTTTGTCGACTTTTGTCGTTATAACTGTGTGTAATTGATGTGTATCATGCAATGTCCTGTTGTTATGAATATGGTATGACTTGTGTGCTGTTGTATGGGGTAAATGCATGTGTTTAGATGGCGTGATGATGGTTTGTGGCCGTATGGCAAATAAATGCATTGTTTTGGGCTTGAATTGCAAAGTATGATTAATGTTGATCGAGATGATTGCATGTATGTGTGCATTGGAATGTCATGAGTCTATGTATGCATTCTTGTGATGTCGTGTGCCCGTGTGGGGTGTGAGCGACAAATTGATTCCAGAGGGAATCCGCTATAAGGTCATGTGCCCGTGTGGGGTGTGAGCGATGGTTATAAACGATCGTGTGCCCGTGTAGGGTGTGAGCGATCGGGTCGAGTGCCCGTGTGGGGTGTGAGTGATCCGTAAACATCGTGTACCTTATACAAAAGAGGTGTGAGCGACAGGGAACATCGTATGCCCGACAGGGAGTTACATTATGTAACGAGTGATGGTTCCAATAGTTCCTGAGTGAACTGGTGTTGAGATGTTGAGATGTTGAGATGTCAGTCTCTGTGCATTTGCATAATTCATGAAGGGATTGATATCGTGTGGAATTGTGATTGGAATTGATGAGTTGAGATATGCATTGCGCTGTGTTGTATTTGGATTCTGTTGTACGTGGTGGTGAGAATATTTTACGTGTGTAATGTTGTGTTAATATATAATTGTATGCAATTATATTATGATTGTGTTTCTCACCCCTTCTGCTATTTTATAATGCTCTATGAGGCATTGCAGATTAGATTGCTGGAGGTCTTTTTGTGAAGCTTAGGTCTTCATTCTTTTGTCGGTCGGCTCTGATATGTGGCACTGGGTAGTTAGGGAGGCCGTTGGTGATTTGTGTGTATATGTACATGTTTCTTTTGGGATTGTACATGTATGATTGTATTTGGCAGACAAACTTTTCATGATATATATATATATATATATATATATATATATATATATATATATATATATATATATATATATATATATATGAGATTTCAGTACAGATTTTCCGCTTGTATTCTGTATCTGAATTGTGGGTCGTAGGAACTAAGTTCCTCTGTTAATTGCTACCTGATTGTTGCATATCTTTATGAGCAGGTTTATATGTATATTGTTTCAAATTGATGTGACCCCTCGATTTATGCCGTGAATGTTTTAAATATACTCTGATGAAATTTTGAATTTTTATTTATCGCTTTAATAGCTTGGGGGTATAGATTGGGGGTGTTACATTAAGTCGTATCAGAGCCAGTTTGTGTCAGTCCTTGTTGGTCGTTGTAGTTGGGTGAGTTGTTTGTTTAACCATAGTTGCTATTATTGGAAATAAATAGAATATGGCTGGTAGGAATGACGCTGCTTTGGCTGCTGCTATGCAAGCTATGGCTCGGGCTATGCAGGGTGCACCTCATGCTGTTGGAAATGATGATTTCAGAAAGAATAAACCGCCTGTCTTCAAAGGGAATTTTGATCCTGATGGTGCTCAGATCTGGCTGAAAGAGATTGAAAGGATTTTTCGAGTGATGGATTGTGCGGAGGATCAGAAGGTGAGACTGGGTACTCACATGTTACAGGAAGAGGCGGACGATTGGTGGGTCAGTACTCGTCGTGTGTTGGAAGCTGCAGAGGAGGAAGTCACTTGGGCTGTGTTTAGCATTGAGTTTCTGAGGAAGTATTTTCCCGAAGATATAAGAGGAAAGAAGGAGATAGAGTTCCTGGAATTGAAACAAGGTAATATGTCTGTTGTTGATTATACTGCTAAGTTTGTGGAACTTGTGCAGTTTTATCCCCATTATGCTGAAGCGACCGCGGAGTTTTCTAAGTGTGTAAAGTTTTAGAGCAGATTGTGTCTTGAGATCAAGCAGGCAATCAGGTACCAAAGGATTAGGAAGTTTTCTGATTTGGTAGACTGTTGTAGGATTTATGAAGAAGATAGTAAAGCTCGTTCTACTCACTATAAGAGTGTGAGCGACAGGAAAGGGAAGCAACAATTTCGCGGTGGTCCTTATGTGACCCCAGCGGATAAGGGTAAGCAAAGGGGTACTTTTGATCGAAGGCCCAGTGGAGGAGGTATGTCTAATTCGTTGAGATGTTATAGATGTGGTGAATTGGGGCATCGTCAGTTTGAATGTAGGAAAGATATGAGGAAGTGTTCCAATT
Source organism: Lathyrus tuberosus (assembly GCA_022829125.1). Taxonomy (NCBI): domain Eukaryota; kingdom Viridiplantae; phylum Streptophyta; class Magnoliopsida; order Fabales; family Fabaceae; genus Lathyrus; species Lathyrus tuberosus. The sequence continues at coordinate 17,708,132 of JALAZF010000016.1, forward strand.
GCGGAGGTTTAGGGCATGTAGCGACTGATTGTGAGAGGCAGAATGTGGTGAAGTGTTTCAACTGTGGCGAACCTGGTCATATTAGTACAAAGTTTCCGAAACCGAAGCAAGCTCCAGCAGATGGGAAAGTGTTTGCTTTGGCAGGAACTCAGACTACAAGTGCAGACCGTCTGATCAGAGGTACTTGTTTTATTAATAGTACTCCTTTAGGTTCTATTATTGATACTGGAGCGACTCACTCGTTTATTTCGTCTGAGTGCGCGAAGCTTTTGAATCTTGTATTGTCTTTGATGGGTGGTGAGATGGTTATTGATACTCCAGCATGGGGTCAGTAACTACTTTTTTGGTTTGTTTAAGTTGTCCTTTGACCATTTATGGTAAAGACTTTGAGATGGATTTGGTGTGTTTACCGTTGAAGGGTTTAGATGTGGTTCTGGGAATGAATTGGTTACAGTTCAATAGGGTTCATATTAATTGTTATCATAAGCTGGTAAGATTTCCTTCTCTTGAGGAAGACGAAGACACGAGTTTCTTATCTACCAAAGAGTTGAAGAAACTTTTGGCGGATGAAGCTCAGTTGTTTGGGTTGTTTGCATCATTGACTGTGGATAGTCAAGTTTCACTTGATGTGTTTCCTGTTGTGTGTGATTTTCCGGAAGTGTTTCCTGAGGATATTTCTGACTTGCCGCCAGAGAGAGAGGTGGAGTTTTCTATAGATCTAGTTCCTGGTACTAGACCTGTTTCTATGGCACCTTATCGTATGTCGGCATCTGAGTAGGTTGAGTTAAAGAAGCAGTTGAATGAATTGCAAGAAAAGAGGTTTGTGAGACCAAGCGTTTCTCCTTGGGGTGCTCCAGTTTTATTGGTGAAAAAGAAAGATGGAAGTATGCGGTTGTGTATTGATTATCGCCAGTTGAATAAGGTGACGATTAAGAAGAAATATCCTCTTCCGAGAATTAATGATTTGATGGACCAGTTGGTAGGTGCTATTGTGTTTAGTAAGATTGACTTGAGGTTAGGGTATCATCAGATCAGGGTGAAAGAGGAAGATATTCAGAAGACGGCTTTTAGGACACGTTACGGTCATTATGAATATTCTGTGATGCCGTTCGGGGTTTCTAATGCGCCAGATGTGTTTATGGAGTACATGAATCGTATTTTCCACGAGCATTTGGATCGTTTTGTGGTTGTGTTTATTGATGATATCTTAATTTATTCTAAGTCGCGGGAAGAGCACGCAGAGCATTTGCCTATTATTTTGCAGGTTTTGAAAGAAAGAAAGCTTTTTGCTAAATTGTCCAAGTGTGAGTTCTGGTTGTCGGAGGTGAGTTTTCTTGGGCACGTGATTTCAGGTAATGGTATTTCTGTGGATCCATCTAAAGTAGAAGCAGTCCTACAATGGGAGGCTCCAAGATCCGTTACTGAAATTCGAAGCTTTTTGGGTTTGGCTGGATATTATCGAAGGTTCATTGAAGGTTTTTCTAAGCTAGCACTTCCTTTGACCGAGTTGACTTGTAAAGGGCAAGCGTTCATTTGGGATATTCGGTGCGAGGAAAGTTTTAATGAGCTGAAGAGAAGATTGACGACAGCTCCGATTTTGATTTTGCCGAATCCTACTGAACCATTTGTAGTGTATTGTGATGTGTCTTTGATTGGTCTAGGTGGGGTGCTAATGCAAGACGGTAAGGTCGTGGCTTATGCTTCCAGGCAATTGAGGGTGCATGAGAAAAATTACCCTACGCATGATTTGGAATTAGCGGCTGTGGTGTTTGTGTTGAAAATTTGGAGGCATTATCTCTATGGTGCAAGATTTGAAGTCTTTAGTGATCACAAAAGTTTGAAATATTTGTTTGATCAGAAAGAGTTAAATATGAGGCAACGAAGATGTTTGGAATTCTTGAAGGACAGTGACTTTGGCTTGAATTACCATCCTGGTAAAGCGAATGTGGTAGCCGATGCATTGAGCCAGAAATTGTTGCATATGTCCGGTTTGATGGTTAAGGAGTGGGAACTTTTGGAATCTTTTAGAGATTTGAGTTTGGTATGTGAATTGACGTCGGATAGCGTGAGGCTTGGAATGTTGAGGGTTACTAATGATTTTCTGATGACTATTTGTGAGAAACAGAAGCTGGATGTGAAATTTGTGGATTTGATGTGGGTGGGAGAAAAAGATGCGAATAGTGATTTTAAAGTGGATGTTAATGGTGTTTTGAGATTCCGAGGTAGAATTTGTATTCCGGATGATTCGGAGTTGAAAAGGATGATTTTAGAGGAAGGACACCGGAGTAATTTGAGTATACATCCGGGAGCTAATAAAATGTACCAAGATTTGAAGAATATTTTCTAGTGGTCTGGATTGAAAAGAGATGTGGCTCAGTTTTTGTATGCATATTTGACTTGTCAAAAATCAAAGGCAGAACATCTGAGGCCTAGTGGTTTATTACAACCGTTGGATATTCCTGAGTGGAAATGGGACAACATTTCTATGGATTTTGTGACAGGGTTGCCGAATACACTGAGGGGGCATAATGCTATTTGGGTGGTGGTGGACAGACTGACTAAATCGGCGCATTTCATTCCGATTGACATCAGTTTTTCTTTGGAGAGGCTAGCTGAGATTTATATCAGTGTGATTGTGAAATTGCAAGGTGTTCCATTGAGCATTGTTTCTGATCGAGATCCTAGGTTTACCTCCAGATTTTAGGAAAGTTTGCAAAAGGTTTTAGGATCTAAATTGAGGTTGAGTTCTGCTTATCATCCTCAAACGGATGGTCAGACCGAGAGACCGATTCAGTCGTTGGAGGACTTGTTGAGAGCTTGTGTTCTTGAGCAAGGTGGTGCGTGGGATAGTTATCTTGCATTGGTTGAATTCACGTATAATAACAGTTTCCATTCAAGTATAGGAATGACACCTTTTGAAGCACTGTATGGATGAAGATGTCGAACACCGTTGTGTTGGCACGAATTGATTCAACAGACTACAAACAAGGTGAAGCTTATCCGTGAGAAAATGAAGGCTTCTCAGAGTAGGCAAAAGAGTTATCATGATCGACGAAGGAAAGATCTCAAGTTTCAAGAGGGCGATCATGTATTTTGAGGGTTACACCGGTAACGGGTGTTGGTCGTGCATTGAAGTCGAAGAAACTTACTTCTCGGTTTATCGGTCCTTACCAGATATCCGCGATAGTGGGTGCTGTGGCTTATAGGGTGTCGTTGCCGCCGAGTCTGTCGAATTTGCATGATGTGTTCCATGTTTCACAGCTTCAGAAGTATGTTCCGGATCCGTCGCATGTGATTCCGATGGATGAGGTAGAGGTAAGGGAGAACCTTACGGTTGAGGCATTACCAATGAGGATTTTGGATCGCGAGTTGAAGCGGTTAAGGGGCAAGGATATTGCACTTGTGAAGGTAGCGTGGGGAGGCGCTGCTGAGGGCAATTTGACTTGGGAGTTGGAGAGTAGGATGCGGGAGTCGTATCCAGATTTGTTCGTCTCAGGTATATTTTCGAGGACGAAAATTTCTAAGTGGGGGAGAGTTGTAACGCCCCAGTTTTGTCCGTTTTATTTAATCGAGTCGTTTTGAATATTTTCTTATTATATTATTTTATTTTCGACTTTTATTTGGAAATATGTTATTTTTCAATGTTGTGATATTTTATCGCGTTTTGGGAACGTTTGCGAGATATTTTAGTGTAGGGGTATTTTGGTATTTTCATTTATTTTTGTTAAGTTAGAAACATAATAGAAATAGAAAGAGAGAAAAATAGAGAGAAAGAAAAAGAGAAGAAGGAAAAGGGGAAGAAAAGAGAAAGAAAGAAGAAAAGAGAGAAAACTTGGAAAAGAAGAAAACTAATCCACCCGACTTTTCAAACACGATTAAATCGGGTAAGGGTGCGAAACTTGATTATTGTATACTTGTGTATGATTATGTATGTATGTTTTTGGTTGATATTGGATTGAAATTGAATATAGAGTGAAAAACCATAATATGTGGAAATTGTTACAATTCGAATAAATTGTGTCGGGAATCATGTTTTCAGGTCTCTTATTGTTGGTACATGTTAGATACATGTTGTTAGGCATTGTATTGGTAATTTTTCTGGTGTATAGGTGAAAATTGGATTGATTTTGAGTTGAAAACGTAGAAAAAATTCTGCAGAAAAATTCTGGGTTTCCACTGCCGTTACGCGTATCAGGCATGTCCATACGCGTATTGGCTTGGGCAATACGCGTATGGGAGGTGCATTTGAGGGCAATACGCGTAATGAATTTCATTTTTCTTGGCCATCTGCTGAAACGCGTAATGGTACGCGTAAGATTTTGGGCAATACGCGTATGGCTCAGGGCAATACGCGTATGGCCAGGATGATTGCAAAATGTGTTTTTTTTTTCGCGATGTCTTTTTCGTTTACGTCCATAATTTGTGTTCCGATTATTCGTTTTGAGCATTCTTGGTCTCGTTGGAAAGCTAATGAAATGTACTTTCTTATTAAAAGGGTTTTGAGATTGTTGGTCGATTTAATTATGTTGGGAATTTGGAATAGTGTCGTTTTGTCGACTTTTGTCGTTATAACTGTGTGTAATTGATGTGCATCATGCAATGTGCTGTTGTTATAAATATGGTATGACTTGTGTGCTGTTGTATAGGGTAAATGCATGTGTTTAGATGGCGTGATGATGGTTTGTGGCCGTATGGCAAATAAATGCATTGTTTTGGGCTTGAATTGCAAAGTATGATTAATGTTGATCGAGATGATTGCATGTATGTGTGCATTGGAATGTCATGAGTCATTGTATGCCAAGCATCATGGTATGCATTCTTGTGATGTCGTGAGCCCGTGTGGGGTGTGAGCGACGAATCGATTCCAGAGGGAATCCGCTATAAGGTCATGTGCCCGTGTGGGGTGTGAGCGATGGTTATAAACGATCGTGTGCCCGTGTAGGGTGTGAACGATCGGGTCGTGTGCCCGTGTGGGGTGTGAGTGATCCATAAACGTCGTGTGCCTTATACAAAAGAGGTGTGAGTGATGGGGAACATTGTATGCCCGACGGGGAGTTACATTATGTAACGAGCGATGGTTCCAATAGTTCCTGAGTGAACTGGTGTTGAGATGTTGATGTCGGTACCCGCATATGCATTGCATAGAGTCATTGTGTCGGTCTCTGTGTATTTGCATAATTCATGAAGGGATTGATTTCGTGTGGAATTGTGATTGGAATTGATGAGTTGAGATATGCATTGCGTTGTGTTGTATTTGGATTCTGTTGTACGTGGTGGTGAGAATATTTTACGTGTGTAATGTTGTGTTAATATATAATTGTATGCAATTATATTATGATTGTGTTTCTCACCTCTTCTGCTGTTTTATAATGCTCTATGAGGAATTGCAGATTAGATTGCTGGAGATCTTTTTGTGAAGCTTAGGTCTTCATTCTTTTGTCGGTCGGCTCTGATATGTGGCACCGGGTAGTTTGGGAGGCCGTTGGTGATTTGTGTGTATATGTACATGTTTCTTTTGGGATTGTACATGTATGATTGTATTTGGCAGACAAAGTTTTCATGATATATATATATATATATATATATATATATATATATATATATATATATATATATATGAGATTTCAGTACAGATTTTCCGCTTGTATTATGTATCTGAATTGTGGGTCGTAGGAACTAAGTTCCTCTGTTAATTGCTACCTGATTGTTGCATATCTTTATGAGCAGGTTTATGTGTATATTGTTTCAAATTGATGTGACCCCTCGATCTATGCCGTGAATGTTTTAAATATACTCTGATGAAATTTTGAATTTTTATTTATCGCTTTAATAGCTTGGGGGTATAGATTGGGGGTGTTACATTAAGTGGTATCAGAGCCAGTTTGTGTCAGTCCTTGTTGGTCGTTGTAGTTGGGTGAGTTGTTTTTTTAACCATAGTTGCTGTTATTGGAAATAAACAGAATATGTCTGGTAGGAACGACGCTGCTTTGGCTGCTGCTATGCAAGCTATGGCTCGGGCTGTGCAGGGTGCACCTCATGCTGCTGGAAATGATGAGTTCAGAAAGAATAAACCGCCTGTCTTCAAAGGGAAACACGATCCTGATGGTGCTCAGATTTGGCTTAAAGAGATTGAAAGGATTTTTGGAGTGATGGATTGTGCGGAGGATCAGAAGGTGAGACTGGTTACTCACATGTTACAGGAAGAGGCGGACGATTGGTGGGTCAGTACTCGTCGTGTGTTGGAAGCTGCAGAGGAGGAAGTCACTTGGGCTGTGTTTAGCATTGAGTTTCTGAGGAAGTATTTTCCTGAAGATGTAAGAGGAAAGAAGGAGATAGAGTTCCTGGAATTGAAACAAGGTAATATGTCTGTTGTTGATTATACTGCTAAGTTTGTGGAACTTGTGCAGTTTTATCCCCATTATGCTGAAGCGACCGCGGAGTTTTCTAAGTGTGTAAAGTTTTAGAGCAGATTGTGTCCTGAGATCAAGCAGGCAATCAGGTACCAAAGGATTAGGAAGTTTTCTGATTTGATAGACTGTTGTAGGATTTATGAAGAAGATAGTAAAGCTCGTTCTACTCACTATAAGAGTGTGAGCGACAGGAAAGGGAAGCAACAGTTTCGTGGTGGTACTTATGTGACCCCAGCGGATAAGGGTAAGCAAAGGGGTACTTTTGATCGAAGGCCCAGTGGAGGAGGTATGTCTAATTCGTTGAGATGTTATAGATGTGGTGAATTGGGGCATCGTCAGTTTGAATGTAGGAAAGATATGAGGAAGTGTACCAATTGCGGAGGTTTAGGGCATGTAGCGACTGATTGTAAGAGGCAGAATGTGGTGAAGTGTTTCAACTGTGGCGAACCTGGTCATATTAGTACAAAGTGTCTGAAACTGAAGCAAGCTCCAGCAGGTGGGAAAGTGTTTGCTTTGGCAGGAACTCAGACTACAAGTGCATACCGTCTGATCAGAGGTACTTGTTTTATTAATAGTACTCCTTTAGGTTCTATTATTGATACTGGAGCGACTCATTCATTTATTTCGTCTGAGTGCGCGAAGCGTTTGAATCTTGTGTTGTCTTTGATGGGTGGTGAAATGGTTATTGATACAACAACAATGGGGTCAGTAACTACTTCTTTGGTTTGTTTAAGTTGTCCTTTGACCATTTATGGTAAAGACTTTGAGATGGATTTGGTGTGTTTACCGTTGGAGGGTTTAGATGTGGTTTTGGGAATGAATTGGTTACAGTTCAATAGGGTTCATATTGATTGTTATCATAAGCTGGTAAGATTTTCTTCTCTTGAGGAAGACGAAGACTTGAGTTTCTTATCTACCTAAGAGTTGAAGAAACTTTTGGCGGATGAAGCTCAGTTGTTTGGGTTATTTGCATCATTGACTGTGGATAGTCAAGTTTCACTTGATGTGTTTCCTGTTGTGTGTGATTTTCCGGAAGTGTTTCCTGAGGATATTTCTGACTTGCCACCAGAGAGAGAGGTGGAGTTTTCTATAGATCTAGTTCCTGGTACTAGACCTGTTTCTATGGCACCTTATCATATGTCGGCATCTGAGTTGGTTGAGTTAAAGAAGCAGTTGAATGAATTGCTAGAAAAGAGGTTTGTGAGACCAAGCGTTTCTCCTTGGGGTGCTCCAGTTTTATTGGTGAAAAAGAAAGATGGAAGTATGCGGTTGTGTATTGATTATCGCCAGTTGAATAAGGTGACGATTAAGAATAAATATCCTCTTCCGAGAATTAATGATTTGATGGACCAGTTGGTAGGTGCTTGTGTGTTTAGTAAGATTGACTTGAGGTCAGGGTATCATCAGATCAGGGTGAAAGAGGAAGATATTCAGAAGACGGCTTTTAGGACACGTTACGGTCATTATGAATATTCTGTGATGCCGTTCGGGGTTTCTAATGCGCCAGGTGTGTTTATGGAGTACATGAATCATATTTTCCACGAGCATTTGGATCGTTTTGTGGTTGTGTTTATTGATGATATCTTAATTTATTCTAAGTCGCGGGAAGAGCACGCGGAGCATTTGCCTATTGTTTTGCAGGTTTTTAAAGAAAGAAAGCTTTTTGCTAAATTGTCCAAGTGTGAGTTCTGGTTGTCGGAGGTGAGTTTTCTTGGGCACGTGATATCAGGTAATGGTATTTCTGTGGATCAATCTAAAGTAGAAGCGGTCCTACAATGGGAGGCTCTGAGATCCGTTACTGAAATTCAAAGCTTTTTGGGTTTGGCCGGATATTATCGAAGGTTCATTGAAGGTTTTTCTAAGCTAGCACTTCCTTTGACCCAGTTGACTTGTAAAGGGCAAACGTTCATTTGGGATATTCGGTGCGAGGAAAGTTTTAATGAGCTGAAGAGAAGATTGACGACAGCTCCGATTTTGATTTTGCCGAATCCTACTGAACCATTTGTCGTGTATTGTGATGCATCTTTGATTGGTCTAGGTGGGGTGCTAATGCAAGAAGGTAAGGTCGTGGCTTATGCTTCCAGGCAATTGAGGGTGCATGAGAAAAATTACCCTACGCATGATTTGGAATTAGTGGCTGTGGTGTTTGTGTTGAACATTTGGAGGAATTATCTCTATGGTGCAAGATTCGAAGTCTTTAGTGATCACAAAAGTTTGAAATATTTGTTTGATCAGAAAGAGTTAAATATGAGGCAGCGGAGATGGTTGGAATTCTTGAAGGACTACGACTTTGGCATGAATTACCATCCTGGTAAAGCGAATGTGGTAGGCGATGCATTGAGCCGGAAATCGTTGCATATGTCTGCTTTGATGGTTAAGGAGTGGGAACTTTTGGAATCGTTTAGAGATTTGAGTTTGGTATGTGAATTGACGTGGGATAGCGTGAGGCTTGGAATGTTGAGGGTTACTAATGATTTTCTGATGACTGTTAGTGAGAAACAGAAGCTGGATGTGAAATTTGTGGATTTGATGTTGGTGGGAGAAAAAGATGCGAATAGTGATTTTAAAGTGGATGTTAATGGTGTTTTGAGATTCCGAGGTAGAATTTGTATTCCGGATGATTCAGAGTTGAAAAGGATGATTTTAGAGGAAGGACACCGGAGTAATTTGAGTATACATCCGGGAGCTAATAAAATGTACCAAGATTTGAAGAATATTTTCTAGTGGTCTGGATTGAAAAGAGATGTGGCTCAGTTTGTGTATGCATATTTGACTTGTCAGAAATCAAAGGTAGAACATCTGAGGCCTAGTGGTTTATTGCAACCATTGGATATTCTTGAGTGGAAATGGGACAACATTTCTATGGATTTTGTGACAGGGTTGCCGAATACACTGAGGGGGAATAATGCTATTTGGGTGGTGGTGGACAGACTGACTAAATCGGCGCATTTCATTCCGATTGACATCAGTTTTTCTTTGGAGAGGCTAGCTGAGATTTATATCAGTGTGATTATGAAATTGAATGGTGTTCCGTTGAGCATTGTTTCTGATCGAGATCCTAGGTTTACCTCCAGATTTTAGGAAAGTTTGCAAAAGGCTTTAGGATCTAAATTGAGGTTGAGTTCTGCTTATCATCCTCAAACGGATGGTCAGACCGAGAGAACGATTCAGTCGTTGGAGGACTTGTTGAGAGCTTGTGTTCTTGAGCAAAGTGGTGCGTGGGATAGTTATCTTGCATTGGTTGAATTCACGTATAATAACAGTTTCCATTCAAGTATAGGAATGACACCTTTTGAAGCACTGTATGGACGAAAATGTCGAACACCGTTGTGTTGGCACGAATCGGGTGAGAGTTTGGTGGTTGGACCCGAATTGATTCAACAGACTACAAACAAGGTGAAGCTTATCCGTGAGAAAATGAAGGCTTCTCAGAGTAGGCAAAAGAGTTATCATGATCGACGAAGGAAAGATCTCGAGTTTCAAGAGGGCGATCATGTATTTTTGAGGGTTACACCGGTAACGGGTGTTGGTCGTGCATTGAAGTCAAAGAAACTTACTTCTCGGTTTATCGGTCCTTACCAGATATCCGCGATAGTGGGTGCTGTGGCTTATAGGGTGGCATTGCCGCTGAGTCTGTCGAATTTGCATGATGTGTTCCATGTTTCACAGCTTTGGAAGTATGTTCCGAATCCTTCGCATGTGATTCCGATGGATGAGGTAAAGGTAAGGGAGAACCTTACGGTTGAGGCATTACCTGTGAGGATTTTGGATCGCGAGTTGAAGCGGTTAAGGGGCAAGGATATTGCACTTGTGAAGGTAGCGTGGGGAGGCGCTGCTGAGGGCAATTTGACTTGGGAGTTGGAGAGTAGGATGCGGGAGTCGTATCCAGAGTTGTTCGTCTCAGGTATATTTTCGAGGACGAAAATTTCTAAGTGGGGGAGAGTTGTAACGCCCCAGTTTTGTCCGTTTTATTTAATCGAGTCGTTTTGATTATTTTATTATTATATTATTTTATTTTCGACTTTTATTTGGAAATATGTTATTTTTCAATGTTGTGATATTTTATCGCGTTTTGGGAACGTTTGCGAGATATTTGAGTGTTGGGGTATTTTGGTCTTTTCATTTATTTTTGTTAAGTTAGAAACATAATAGAAATAGAAACAGAGAAAAATAGAGAGAAAGAAAAAGAGAAGAAGGAAAAGGGGAAGAAAAGAGAAAGAAAGAAGAAAAGAGAGAAAACTTGGAAAAGAAGAAAACTAATCCACCCGACTTTTCAAACACGATTAAATCGGGTAAGGGTGCGAAACTTGATTATTATATACTTGTGTATGATTATGTATGTATGTATGTTTTTGGTTGATATTGGATTGAAATTGAATATAGAGTGAAAAACCATAATATGTGGAAATTGTTACAATTCGAATAAATTGTGTCGGGAATTATGTTTTCAGGTCTCTTATTGTTGGTACATGTTAGATACATGTTGTTAGGCATTGTATTGGTAATTTTTCTGGTGTATAGGTGAAAATTGGATGATTTAGAGTTGAAAATGCAGAAAAAATTCTGCAGAAAAATTCTGGGTTTCCACTGCCGTTACGCGTATCAGGCATGTCCATACGCGTATTGGCTTGGGCAATACGCGTATGGGAGGTGCATTTGAGGGCAATACGCGTAATGAATTTCATTTTTCTCGGCCATCTGCTGAAACGCGTAATGGTACGCGTAAGATTTTGGGCAATACGTGTATGGCTCAGGGCAATACGCGTATGGCCAGGATGATTGCAAAATGTGTTTTTTTCGCGTTGTCATTTCCGTTTACGTCCATAACTTGTGTTTCGATTATCCGTTTTGAGCATTCTTGGTCTCGTTGGAAGGCTAATAAAATGTACTTTCTTATTAAAAGGGTTTTGAGATTGTTGGCTGATTTAATTATGTCGGGAATTTAGAATAGTGTCATTTTGTCGACTTTTGTCATTATAACTGCGTGTAATTGATGTGTATCATGCAATGTGCTGTTGATATGAATATGGTATAACTTGTGTGTTGTTGTATGGGGTAAATGCATGTGTTTAGATGGCGTGATGATGGTTTGTGGCCGTATGGAAAATAAATGCATTGTTTTGGGCTTGAATTGCAAAGTATGATTAATGTTGATCGAGATGATTGCATGTATGTGTGCATTGGAATGTCATGAGTCATTGTATGCCAAGCATCATGATATGCATTCTTGTGATGTCGTGTGCCCGTGTGGGGTGTGAGCGACGAATCGATTCCAGAGGGAATCCGTTATAAGGTCGTGTGCCTGTGTGGGGTGTGAGCGATGGTTATAGACGATCGTGTTCCCATGTGGGGTGTGAGCGATTGGGTCGTGTGTCCGTGTGGGGTGTGAGCGATCCATAAATATCGTGTGCCTTATACAAAAGAGGTGTGAGTGACGGGGAACATCGTATGCCCGACGGGGAGTTACATTATGTAATGAGCGATGGTTCCAATAGTTCCTGAGTGAACTGGTGTTGAGATGTTGATGTCGGTACCGCATATGCATTGCATAGAGTCGCTGTGTCGGTCTCTGTGCATTTGCATAATTCATGAAGGGATTGATTTCGTGTGGAATTGTGATAGGAATTGATGAGTTGTGATATGCACTGCGTTGTGTTGTATTTGGATTCTGTTATACGTGGTGGTGAGAATATTTTACGTGTGTAATGTTGTGTTAATATATAACTGTATGCAATTATATTATGATTGTGCTTCTCACCTCTTCTGCTGTTTTATAATGCTCTATGAGGCATTGCAGATTAGATTGCTGGAGGTCTTTTTGTGAAGCTTAGGTCTTCATTCTTTTGTCGGTCGGCTCTGATATGTGGCACCGGGTAGTTAGGGAGGCCGTTGGTGATTTGTGTGTATATGTACATGTTTCTTTTGGGATTGTACATGTATGATTGTATTTGGCAGACAAAGTTTTCATGATATATATATATATATATATGAGATTTCAGTACAGATTTTCCGCTTGTATTCTGTATCTGAATTGTGGGTCGTAGGAACTAAGTTCCCCTGTTAATTGCTACCTGATTGTTGCATATCTTTATGAGCAGGTTTGTGTGTATATTGTTTCAAATTGATGTGACCCCTCGGTCTATGCCGTGAATGTTTTAAATATACTCTGATGAAATTTTGAATTTTTATTTATCGCTTTAATAGCTTGGGGGTATAGATTGGGGGTGTTACATTTATGGCTACATGTAGTTCCTTGGACTTGGGTGGCTTGTGGATCAGATCATTCCTCTTTGATTTTATCCCTTGAGGCGTCCAAATGGATGACAAGGCTTGAAATTATCTGATTTGGCCAAATCAAGCAAATAACTTATAATCTGCCTTGAACAAAATCAGTCCATGATGCCATGTTCCAAGGGTTGTATCTCCCTACTCAAATTGAATTTGGAGATGATCTGGTACTTGTTGGAAAGCCCTCATGGCATACTTCAACTTTGATGTTCACCAATGGACCTGGTTTAACTTGGATCAAGGTGAAAAATGTCCCTACATTTTGGAAAAAGTAAGGCAGATTGTGACTTATTGAAAATTTCACTAAGTGTTGGAAAAGTGGTCATTTTCATATTTTTGTGATTTTGATCAATCCATAACTCAAAATCCATGAGGATTTGGAATCTCTTGTAGTTGACATATTTGAAGTATGTCAGATGGACTTTCATTTAAGCTTTGAATGGGAGAAAAAGGCCTTGTGGTTTAGGAGTTATGACTTTGCAAAGTTGGTACAAAATCACTTTTGTTCCATAACTTAGAAAAAATTTGGTCTCTCATGGTTGCCCCTTTTGCAAGAAACCTCACTTTTCTTTATTTTTCTTAATGAATGATGATCAATACCATACATTAACATTATTTTTGACTTAGGGGAACCATATTTGTGAAAAATTCCAAAAAGTCAAACTTGATTTTGTGCACAGTTAACTTTTTGTCAGATGAAATCCAAACTGTGCGATCCTTTGAGAAATCAAGTTCTTGACCTAATTCAAACCTAATGGATGTATTCCATAGGTGTTTCAGGGTGTCTTGAATCATGTCCCAAGGTTTGGGAGCATGTCTTGGTCAAAAGTTAAAGGCACAGTTGACTTTTTCCTCAAAACCGTAATTGTGGTCCAGATGAAATTGAAACTTGTGAATCAAGCTTCTTGGATAAATCCATTGTTATAAATGGATCAATGTGGTGTATTTGAGGTCCTCAAATCATTTCTTGAGGTCTTGGCTCATGGATTGCCTCAAAAGTCAACTTAGGGGTGAATTAGGTCAAGAAACCCTAATTCCTTATTTTTGATGAATGCATCCCCTGAGGCTAATTTGACTTGATGATTGGGTCCATGAGGTCCCTTGGGGTATCTTGGGTTATGCTTTGAAGCATTGGCTCATGCCCAGATGAAAATTTTTATCTGGAGGCCTTGGTCGACCAAACCCTTAATTTGGTGACACTGGCGATCTTAAGGCTTGATCCACTTGGAATGTTGCACTCCTGTGCTTGATTCTTGATGTGGGGAGTCCTCTTGATCCCTTATAGGTGTTTGAGAGGTTAGAAAAGTTTAAGATCATGTCATTTCTTGATTGATCCTTTGTCTAAGTGCTCTGAGAGGGCTTAAAACCCTAATTCTTGATTGTATTGAATGCTCAACCATCTTTGAGGAAATTGATGAGGCATGATGGTACATCCATATTGTGGTAATGATTTTCACAATGATGGGAACTATTGTGGTCAAAATTTGGGGTATGACAGATGACCCTATTTAATCTTCTTAGATCTAAAGGTGTGAATGGCGAAGATGTTTGGACATTCAGGGTGCAAGAGGATAAAATATCGGAATACCCAAAATTTTGACGGTGGTTATGAATGTTAGCGGTTTGCTCATCCATCTTGTTTTGCTAAGCAATGACGCTTAGAAAAGGGTAAAACTTCCCCTCGATCCCGGTATTCAGCCAAGGAACTGGTCTCAGTTTCTTTTGAAATAAACTTCCCCTTGATCCTGGTCTTCAGCCAAGGAACTGGTCTCAGTTTCTGAAATAAACTTCCCCTCGCTCGTGGTCTTTAGCCAAGGAACTCGTCTCAGTTTTTGAAATAAACTTCCCCTCGCTCCTGGTCTTCAGCCAAGGACCTGGTATTAGTTTCTTAAATAAACTTCCCCTCGATCTTGGTCTTCAGCCAAGGAACTGGTCTCAGTTTCCGAAATAAACTTCCACTCGATCCTGGTCTTTAGCCACAGAACTGGTCTCAGTTTCTTCCTCTCGAATTTCTTCCTTGACAAGGGACGCTATATGTAGCGGTCTTTATCAAACTTCTCGCTGAGTTTTACTGGAGTCTTGAGATTTGATGGAAAAGATTTGAGGTCAGACTTGCTGGGGGTACCCATTTGTCTGAGCTGTAGAGGTGTGCAAACTTCTCTGTTGGAGATGCCATTTGTTGAATCTACTGGGGAAAAACGAGTCTCTCGAAAGACTGCTTTTCGGTTGGGGATATTATGTAACACCCTTTTCTACCCCACGAATATGCACGGCAAAATACACAAATTATCAGAGTAAAAATCACCTCAGAAGGGTGCACATTTCTCAATAAACTCAAAATAAAACATTTGCTCCATAAACAATGGGTTTTCTTCAAAATAATCAAAAAGCCATCAAATAGCAGCGGAACCACCATAACAACAATAATCCAAAATCAAAGGGTTTTCATTAAAAGCCATAATAATCAAATAACAACAAAAATAACAACTCAACATGGTTCGATTCAACGACCCAACCCGATGTTACAATATCATAGCAAGACCCTCTACATCGACCAAAAGCAAATAAACTCCAAAAGTCATTGAAGGCATCCATAGCTAAGCCTGATCACCTGCACGTTACCCACGTGGAGGCAACATTCAAACAGGCAGGGTGAGTAATCATAATTCATTATAATCAATATAAAAACAAGATATGCATAAAAATGGTGTCATCATCATATACAACATCATCAGGGTCATCACAAAGGAAAATATCCAAAATCACGATATCATAAATCATATCAATGCCAAATAAATTCAATGCACAACAAGACTCATGCATGTGGTACCAATTGTCACAATCGATGGACACTAGGCCATCCCTCCAAAGATCCCCGTCATTAGGATCGATTCTACACAAGAACCGGAGCACGTCATACAATCCAATCCACACAATGGGATTAGAGTCACCACTGGACCAAAGCCCTAAAATGCTATGAATGCATGATACACAATGTCAATATCATCATCATCAATAAAAGTCATCACGTGTATCATCATTCATCAAAATCTCATGTTAATCATATCATCAAAACATCATGAAATCTTCACCTCAAAATCATCAATAACATCATGGTAAATCATCAGAATAATCACAGCTCAAAACATCAAGACAACACAGGAATCACAACATAATTTCGCGAAACAGCAGGCGTTCGCTAGAATGTTCGCTTTGCAAACACGTTCGCTTTGCAAACTCGTTCGCTCTGGTGTTCGCTTTGCGAGCTGCCAGCGAATCCCCAAAATCCCATACAAAACCCAGAGAGCCCTACTCTATCTCACTCGCTACCTTTGTTCGCTTTGCAAAGTCATTCGCTGGGAAGTTCGCCGTGCGAACTAAAAATCACAAGAGTTCATCTCAGTATCATCAAACAAAATCATCGCGCATTCGCTGCGCTACTAGCTTTTCGAGTCTTGGGGCGAATGTTTGCCTTGCGAAGGAATTGTTCACTTTGCGAACTCGCAATTTCAGGAAATCGCTGCTATGCATCAGTAGCATAACAGACCCAAAAACCTCACGAATTCAACCTCCTTTTAACTCAACCACATCCCCAAAACACTCCTAAGGTATCATGGCAACAGGGGTACAAAACCTACGACTGTTAGGTCGATTAATTATACTATCTTGACCTCAAAATCACCTAAACCTTCACAACCCCAAAGATTCTCATAAACCTCATAAATCCCTTTCTCTACAAGATCCCATATATCATTAACATAAGGTTTAGCCTCGAAGGCCTACTTTTATCCGATTTAATTCAACCCTTAATAATCAATCCACAAAAATGCCCTAAAGCACCAATTTACTCAAAAACCCACAAACCCATATAAACCTCAAAATCAGCTTTAAACACATCGAATTCCTATATCGAAAACAATGAAAGGCAATACTCCATATACCTTAGATTGTCGATTCCAAGCTTTCTTTCTTTAGCTCTTGGAAACCTTCTCGAATCCTAAGCTTTTCCTCTTTCCTCAGAGCTCCGGCCTTTTCCTACTTTTCACGGTCTAACAAACTGAAACATATTCCTCTTAAATTCTC
The DNA here is from genome assembly GCA_022829125.1 of Lathyrus tuberosus. Classification (NCBI taxonomy): domain Eukaryota; kingdom Viridiplantae; phylum Streptophyta; class Magnoliopsida; order Fabales; family Fabaceae; genus Lathyrus; species Lathyrus tuberosus. Next base: position 17,724,913 of record JALAZF010000016.1, read on the forward strand.
CATTTTGTTAAACCTTTGGGCTTCTAAAATGGGCTTTCCCAATAATACCATCACTAACCCTCCTCCAAAGTCCATCTTACCCTTAAACTTAATTTCTCTAATATTATTTAAATTAATAATAATACTAATATATACTACATTATATACTATTATTCAATTAAATAACCCAAAACTCCACAAAATGCCAGCGTCAACACAAACCACCAAAATTCACCAAAAATTCAAGAATATTATATTTAAATAAATTAAATAAATATTCTAACAAATTTGGGGTGTTACAACTCTCCCCCACTTAAAGAATTTTCGCCCACGAAAATTACCTCAAAGAAATAGAGTCGGATACGAATCCCTCATCTGATCTTCACGTTCCTAAGTCCAACTTTCGCCAGCTGGTACACCCCACAACACCCTCACCAAAGCTATGTCTTTACCCCACAGTTGCTTCATCTCTCGACCGTCAATCCACACCGATAAAGCTTCCACTGTCAGGTTATCCCTCACTTGTACATCACCCATCTGTATCACATACGACAGATCTGGAATGTACTTCCTCAACTGAGACACATGGAACACGTCATGCAAATTCGCAAGTGACGGTGGTAAAGCGATTTGATAGGCTACCTCTCCTATCCTCTGCAAGATTTGATATGGACCAACAAAACGTGGAGTGAGCTTCTTAGACTTCAAAGCTCGACCCACACCACTCACTGGCGTCACCCTCAAAAACACGTGATCTCCCTATTGGAATTCAAGTGTCTTTCTTCCCTTATCATGGTAGCTCTTCTGGCGACTCTGTGACACTCTCATCCTTTTTTAGATCATCTTAATCTTCTTAGTCGTCTCTTGCACAATCTCAGGTCCGAGTACAACACTCTCGCCTGACTCATACCAACACAAAGGAGTCCTACACCTTCTCCCATACAAAGCTTCATAGGGCGCAATTCCAATACTAGCATGAAAACTATTACTGTACGTGAACTCAATCAATGGTAAATGGCTATCCCAAGATCCTCCGTGATCCAACACACAAGCCCTCAGCAAATCCTCTAAGGATTGGATAGTCCTTTCTGTCTGTCTGTCTATCTGCGGATGATAGGCAGAACTCATCCTCAACTTAGTACCCAAAGCATCTTGCAAACTCTTCCAGAACCTAGATGTAAATCTTGAATCTCTATCCGACACAATGCTCGAAGGTATCCCATGTAACTTCACAATCTCCTCGATGTATATCTCGGCAAGCTTCTGCATAGAATGATTAATCTTCATCGACAAGAAATGAGCCGATTTAGTTAATCTATCCACGATCACCCAAATTGAATCATTTCCCTTAGCAGTTCTCGGTAATCCTGACACAAAATCCATGGAAATGCTATCCCATTTCCATTATGGAATATTCAATGGCTGCATCATACCTAAAGGCTTCTGATGCTCAATCTTCAACTTCTGACATGTCAAGCACGCATAAACAAACTCTGCGATATCCTTCTTCATACCCGGCCACCAAAACAACTTTTTCAAATCCTGGTACATCTTCGTAGCACCGTGATGAATACTCAACCCACTTCTGTGTCCTTCTTCTAAAACACTTTTCTTGATTTCTGGAACATCTGAGACACATACCCTATTTCGAAACTTCATCACACCATTCTCGTCAATCCGGAATTCTCCTCCGTTACCTTGATTGATCAATGTCAACTGGTTAACCAACTTTAAGTCAGATTGTTGTCCCACTCTGATCTCTTCTAGAATGGCACTCGTCAACTTCAACATTCCCAACTTCACACTGTTGGGAGTGGCTTCACATACCAAACTCAAATCTCATAATTGTTCAAGTAACTCCAACTCTTTCACCATGAGCATTGACATATGCAATGACTTTCTACTCAATGCATCGGCCACTACATTTGCTTTGCCCGGATGATAACTCAAATCAAAATCGAAATCCTTTAACAGATCTAACCACCTTCTCTGCCTCATGTTCAATTCTTTCTGATCAAATAGGTACTTCAGACTTTTATGATCACTGAACACTTCTAACTTAGAGCCAAACAGATAATGTCTCCAAATCTTCAACACAAACACCATAGTGGCCAACTCTAAGTCATGTGTAGGATAATTCCTCTCATGAAATCGCAATTGTCTCGAAGCATAGGCAACAACTTGTCCATTCTGCATCAATACTCCTCCTAAGCCCATCTTCGACGCATCACAATACACCACAAAAGAGTCGCTCGGATTAGGCAAAATCAACACTGGAGCGGTCGTCAACCTCTTCTTCAATTCCACAAAACTCTCCTCACAAGCTTCATCCCACACAAAAGCTTGACCCTTTTGAGTCAACTAATTCAAAGGTAATGCCAACTTATAAAAGCCTTCGATAAACTTGCGGTAATAACCCGCCAATCCCAGAAAACTTCGTATCTCGGTAGCAGACTTCTGAGTCTCCCACTGTAACACAACATCAATCTTGGAAGGATCAACAACAATTCCACCACTTGAAATCACGTGGCCAAGGAAACACACTTCCTTAAACCAAAACTCACACTTCGACAGCTTTGCATACAACTTCTTCTCCTGCAATACTCGCAACATAGTTCTCAAATGCTCAACATGCTCTTCTTCAGATCTAGAATATATCAAGATATCATCGATAAACACCACCACAAACTTGTCCAAATACTCATGAAAGATCCGATTCATGTACTCCATGAACACACCAGGTGCATTGGATACACCAAATGGCATCACAGTGTATTCATACTGACCATACCTCGTCCTGAAAGCTTTCTTCGGAATATCATCAGGCTTAACACGAATCTGATGATAACCAGACCTCAAATCAATCTTGCTAAACACACAAGCACCTACTAACTGATCCATCAAATTGTCAATTCTCGGAAGTGGATGCTTATTCTTGATAGTCACTTTATTCAACTGTTGATAATCAACACACAGCCTCATACTTCCGTTCTTCTTCTTCACTAACAGCATAGGAGCACCCCACAGAGAAACACTTGGTCGAACAAACCTCTTCTGAAGCAACTCTTCCAACTATTTATTCAGTTCACTTAACTCAGAAGTTGATATCCAATAAGGAGCCATTGACACTGGACTCGTACCTGGTATTAATTCCACTGCAAACTCTACTTCACGTTCTGGAGGAAAATCACTGATGTCCTCTGGAAACACCTCTGGAAATTCACATACAACAGGTAAGTCGACACTTGTAGCTTCACGATCAATATACAACGATACAAACATTGAAAACACCAAAGCTTCGTCTCCCACCAGTTCATCCACTTGCTTAGCAGACAAGAACATCAACTCTCCAGCATCACCAAACTCAGGAAACTCCACAGTCTTGTTATAACAATTGATATGAACATGGTTGAACTCTAACCAGTTCGTTCCAAACATTACATAGATTTGGTGCAAGGGTAGGCATACCAAGTCCATCACAAAACTCTTCTCAAAAATCATCACAGGACATCTCAAACACACAAAGGTAGTAGTAACAGAACCATTAGCTGGAGTTTTTATTACCATATTACCATTCATATCAGCTAACTTCAAACCCAATCTATTAGCACATTCAAGCGAGATAAAAGAATGAGTAGCACCATTATCAATAATAGCAACCAACTGAATATTATTAATAAAACATGTACCTCGAATCAGGCTGTCCTTCTCTGGCGCTTCTGAACCACTCAAAGCAAATACTCTTCCACTGGTCTGAGCAGTAGTGGCAGTTTTCTTCGGCTTCTAACACTGGGTACTGATGTGACCCTTCTCCCTATAATTGAAACAGGTTGGACCATCATCTTTGCAATCCGTAGCTCTATGCCCCTTCTTACCACACATATAGCACCTCAACATATTATTGGTACACACATCAGCACAGTGGCCTTGCTCGCCACACCTATAATACTTCCTAGAAGCGCGAGCTTCTCCCCCCACTTGTCTTTTCCCCTCTGAAGCCTTCTTCTTCCCTTTGTCAGCTGAAGTTGTATAAGGTTTCCCCCTATACTGCCCTTTCTTCTCACTCAACTGCTTGTAGTGACCAGATCGAGCTCGGCTATCTTCATCGTAGATTCTGCTCTTGTCCACCAACTCAGCATACCTGCGAATCTGTTGGTACCCAATACCCTGCTTTATTTCTGGTCTCAGCCCATTCTCGAACTTGCGACACTTGGACATCTCAGCATCAGCACGGTTGTAGTGCGGACAGAACTTCACCAGTGCCTCGAACTTCGCGGCATACTCCGCCACGGTCATGTCTCCTTGTTTCAGCTCAAGGAACTCCACTTCCCTCTTGCCACGAGCATCCTCTGGAAAATACTTTCCCAGAATCTCTTGCTTAAACACAGGCCAGGTTATCACAATGCCAACATCTGCGAGTCTCTGATGGGTGTTATCCCACCAATCCTCTGCCTCTTCTTCCAGCATATGCGTTCCAAACTGAACTTGTTGCTCATCAGTACACCCCATCACTCAGAAAATCTTCTCGATCGCCTTCAGCCACTTGTGTGCACTTGTTGGATCATGACCACCCACAAAAGTCGGTGGATTGTTCCTCTAAAACATCCCCAAAGCACGAACCTCATCTGGAACTCCACCATTCGGATTGAGCTGAGCCACTACATTAGCAACTGATTCCAATGCATCAGCGATAGCACGATCATTTCTTCCAGCCATCCTGCACACCACCAACAAGGTTAGAAGAAACAAAACATCGATAGTGTACACACACTCATCGACTGACAGGGGACTGACATCACGTAAAACCCTGGCCAGACGGACGGACCAACTCTGATACCACTAATGTAACACCCTTTTCTACCCCATGAATATGCACGGCAAAATACACACATTATCAGAGTAAAAATAACCTCAGAAGGGTGCACATTTCTCAATAAACTCAAAATAAAACATTTTCTCCATAAACAACGGGTTTTCTTCAAAATAATAAAAAAGCCATCAATTTGCAGCAGAACCACCATAACCACAATAATCCAAAATCAAAGGGTTTTCATTAAAAGCCATAATAATCAAATAACAACAAAAATAACAACTCAACATGGTTTGACTCAACGACCCAACCCGATGTTACAATATCAGAGCAAGACCCTCTACATCGACCAAAAGCAAATAAGCTCCAAAAGTCCTCGAAGGCATCCACAGCTAAGCCTGATCACCTGCACGTTACCCACGTGGAGGCAACATTCAAACAGGTAGGATGAGTAATCACAATTCATTATAATCAATATAAAAACAAGATAAGCATAAAAATGGCGTCATCATCATATACAACATTATCAGGGTCATCACAAAGGAAAATATCCAAAATCACGATATCATAAACGATATCAATGCCAAATAAATGCAATGCACAACAAGACTCATTCATGTGGTACCAATCATCACAATCAATGGACACTAGGCCCTCACCCTCCAAAGATCCCCGTCATTAGGATCGATTCTACACAAGAACCGGAGCACATCATACACTCCAATCCACACAATGGGATTAGAGCCACCACTGGACCGAAGTCCTAAAATGCTATGAATGCATGATACACAACGTCAATATCGTCATCATCAATAAAAGTCATCACGTGCATCATCATTCATCAAAATCTCATGTTAATCATATCATCAAAACATCATGAAATCATCACCTCAAAATCATCAATAACATCATGGTAAATCATCAGAATAATCACAGCTCAAAACATCAAGACAGCACAGGAATCACAACATAATTTTGCAAAATAGCAGGCGTTCGCTAGAATGTTCGCTTTGCGAACTCGTTCTCTATGGCATTCGCTTTGCAAGCTGCCAGCGAGTCCCCAAAATCCCTTACAAAAACCAGAGAGCCCTAATCTGTCTCCCTCGCTACCTTTGTTCGCTTTGCGAATTCATTCGTTGGGAAGTTCGCCGTGCGAACTAAAAATCACAATTAGAGTTCATCTCAGTATCATCAAACAAAATCATCGCGCATTCGGTGCGCTGCTCGCTTTGCGAGTCTGGGGAGAATGTTCAGCTTGCGAAGGAATTGTTCGCTTTGCGAACTCGTGATTTTAGGAAATCGCTGCTACCATCAGTAGCATAACATACCCAAAAACCTCACGAATTCAACCTCCTTTTACCTCAACCACATCCCCAAAACACTCCTAAGTTATCATGGCAACAGGGGTACAAAACCTACGACTGTTAGGTCGATTAATTATACTATCTTGACCTCAAGACCACCTAAACCTTCACAACCCCAAAGATTCTCATAAACCTCATAAATCCTTTTCTCTACAAGATCCCATATATCATCAACAGAAGGTTTAGCCTCGAAGGCCTACTTTTATCCGATTCAATTCAACCCTTCAAAATCAATCCACAAAAATGCCCTAAACCACCAATTTACTCAAAAACCCACAAACCCATATAAACCTCAAAATCAGCTTTAAACACATCGAATTCCTATATCGAAAACAATGAAAGGCAATACTCCCCATACCTTTGATTGTCGATTCCAAGCTTTCTTTCTTGAGCTCTTGGAAACCTTTTCGAATCCTAAGCTTTTCCCTCTTTCCTCGGAGCTCTGGCCTTTTCCTTCTTTTTACGGTCTAACAAACTGAAACCTATTCCTCTCAAATTCTCCTTTTTGTTAAACCTTTGGGCTTCTAAAATGGGCTTTCCCAATAATACCCTCACTAACCCTCCTCAAAAGTCCATCTTACCCTTAATTCCTCTAATATTATTTAAATTAATAATAATACTAATATATACTATATTATATACTATTATTCAATTAAATAACCCAAAACTCCACAAAATGCCATCGTCAACACAAACCACCAAAATTCACCGAAAATTCACGAATATTATATTTAAATAAATTAAATAAATATTCTAACAAATTTGGGGTGTTACATATTACATCATACTTTTCTTCGAGATCTTTTCGGATAAATGCCATGTGATGTAATCCAATTTTGAGGTGCTGATGACCTTGTTGACAGCAAACCTTTCGAAGAGAAACTGTTGCATTGTCGAGAGAATTCGGTTGCAAGGCTTTCTCTGGGGATTTTCCTTAATCTGGGAAAGCGAAAAAATATCATCTTCAATGATGAAGAGTGATGTTCCGAAGGTGTCTATTTGACTTTCAGAGGTTCAAGTTATCAAAGTGGTCGAGGACCGTCTCCAATCCAGAAATAAACTGGGGGAGAGATTGCTCAGACGATACATCTCCTGACGAGGAAAGAACTGACAAACTTACAGGTGGGAGGATGTTATCACTTGGGGATAAGACTGACCAGAGTGATAGTAATGTAATATGAATATGAATATGAATCAATGATGCATGATGTATGTATGTTTATGCTGACAAAACTGATGCGACATACAGACTAATGAATGAACTCGATTGGATACTCGGCCACTGCGGGGGATGAAAAGTACCATTGGTTCAAGATAGCAATTCTGCCTTGTTTAGGAGAAGTAGTCCCTGCGGGGAAGAGAAAATCGTTGATCGGTCATAAGAGGTAAGAACTCTGTCGGGGATATCAGATGGGACATTACATCTGACACAGTTGATCCTTCATTCAGGTGCACGGGTTTAGAAGAGTACTTTGTGATTACCGTGAAAATTGGTAAACAACCGCTGATCTTCCAAATCTAACTTTGGTGACTCACAGGATCGATCAGATTGATCCTAGGACATGTGCTAATAATTGGTTTAAAGTAAATTCTAAAGAACTAAACACTTCGACAGTGTTCATGAAGAAAGGTTTTTCGAAAATATAATTTAAAAGACGTTTGAAAATATTAAGTTAAAAGGCTGAAAATGTAAAGGACAGGGTCGAAGGTGTACAGTAAAGGTCGAAATTATGAAAATAAAACAAAGTTCAGAAACATAACCTGCACAAATAAAAGATAAGTTCTTAATGAAAGATTGAAGTAAATTGCATTGAAAAGATAAATGGTGTTTACATCACGTACATTCTCACAAGACTCTTTTCTTACACGTGGATACTTTGAGTAAATTTGAAGTAACTTGTACAAAGTGAACACAACACCCTGAATCCTATTGCTAGAACCCATATTTATAATACTAAAACTAACTGCTGTCAACTTCCTGAAACAATTAACATATGACAAGTGTTGCGCTGCATGCTTTTGTCCCTTGGATGTGTGCCACTTGTCTTTTTCAGGAGCGAACAAGAGTAACTACTCCCTCCTTTATTTGAATTTGAATTTCTTAGCGTCGGACGTCATCAGTATTCTCGGTCGAAGGTGACTTCCCCAACTCTTAGAAATATTTTCTAAGTCCCAAAAGTATCCTTTCCTTATGTGAGCACCTTCGACTTATACCTATCATGAAGATCCAGTCGAAAGCTCCTTTAAACCTCTTCAAGAGTTTAACATTCCAATCAACACTTCCAACTTAATATGGGCGTCGAATTTATGAGCTAACAAATTGCCCCCCAAAAATGTCCTTTTTGACAGTACTGAAGAAATGGTCATTTTTTGATAGTGTCCTATTCGACACCATCTTTCGACCCCACATAGGTGTCAACATAATCAACCAATCCACGTCTCAAGAAACTGTTCAGTTTCTTTTCAATCACATTTATGACGTCATGGCCAATTATGAAAACATCTCCTCGGGAATCACATCAAATCCCAGACCATCATCACTTCTCCTAGGGTCTAGGAGATCGTGGGCATAGGTAATAACTGCCACCGCCCCTACTTTTGCTCATGGGAGGACACGTGTCCCACTAGCTTTTAGCCCCTAATGATGATTAGTGACCTTTAAGTACTTCTAAACACTTTAAATAGTTTCTTCAGAAACTATTTTTACTTTTACAACTCCAAAGTACTCACTAAACACTTTCTTCTCTTTCAAACACTCTCAACTCTTCACCTACAGTAAACCCATTTTCTTCAAGTTCTCAACAACGGTGTCTTCAAACACTACCACTCAAGATCCAAAAAAAATCCGAAGGTCAAAGGTCCAAAGAGCGTGCCACTACTTCCTCCCTTTGCTACATTGAGTGGACCCAAAGTAGTGAAGAATCAGCAGTTCATCCCTAAACTTCTCAAAGAAGGAAAAAGGCATATCTACGAATCCTAGGTATTGATTCCTGTTACCGTTTCTAGCAAACCAATAGCTTTATCTGGTCCTTTATCTACTTTAGGTGTAGATTACACAGCCATTAGTGATTTCTTCCCTTCATATCATAAAACTAAACCCTTAGGGCAAAAAGACAAGGCTAAGGTAATAGCTGCACCTCATGACAATGTAGCTATGCAACGTATAGATTTAAAGTACTTGAATGATGGGTCTATGTTGTTTAGGGCAACCCCATATTTCAAAGATGCTGACCTCTACTTAAACTAGTTAACCAAAGTAGAAAAAGTCAAAGCAGAAACTTGGAAGGAAATAGGGATTTATGACCTGATTATGATGTCGAAGACAGGTCCTGCTTACTGTCCGACTCTGTTAGCTTCCTCTTTGTATTTCTGGGATAGCACCCATTATACATTCTATCTCCCCTGTGGGATGATGACACCCACCCTCTTCGACATAGCTGCTATCACAGGTCTAAAACCACATGGACTAGTTTATGACCCTGAGGTAGATGCTCAAGACACCATAGGGTTTTCAACCACCAAACATACTTACACTCACTTTATGAACCATTACCATGACAAAAAAACTGACACAGTCGAAGATCAAAAGCACATTGCATTTCTGGCTATGTGGCTTTCTCGCTGTGTATTTTATACCAAATCTCTGCAACTGGCCAGGAAATACCTAACTCTGGCCAACCAATTGCACCTTAATTGAGGAATTTACCTGAGTGAAATGATATTGGCTAGTTTGTATGAGTCTTTAAGTGAAGGTGCTGGTCGACTGAAAGACCAAGAAACCAATGGGAATCTCCTGTTGTCAGAACCCTTCTGGCTGCTCCAGCTTTGGCTTAATGCCACATTTGAGACTGGTGGTCGAAACATTACAATGAAGAATTCCTTGATGTTTCTAGCTTTTCCCAATTGATTGACCAAGCTTTTGTTGATGTGAAGGAGAAGATCAAGAAAGGTAAATCTACCCACATCAAAGAAATCCAAGCTTTCCAGAAATACTTTGAAACTGTTTATCGACCAGATGACATTAGTCGAACCGTCTGCGACGTTGCAGTTACACTGAAGGAATTTTTTAAAAAGAAAATGGAGAGTTTGAAAATCCCTTCATACGTTCCTCCTGAGAAACGCTATGCAGTGGCTTTCGAACTATTTCCTCCAAAGACTCCTCGACTGCCATTTGCTGATTTTGGAGTGGCTCTTGCCCCTCCATTTCCAGATTGGTTCATCTATGGGGATTCTATAAAGATCCTTCGTCAGCAGTCGAAACCCAAGGCTCAACGGGTGGTTCTGACTAAGCATACGCTAGACAGTTTCAAAGGACACCTTTATATCGGTATCGAAGATGTTCGCATCGAATCCAAAATACATGAAGGTTTGGATTCTTCGATTTTATGTTCTTTCATTTGATTTTTATCATTACTAACTTGTGGTAACTTTGTTTGTTTTGCAGGTGTACCCAAGAAGAGTACACCTCAACAGCTGGTCGAAATAAACGCTGAAGGCAGCAAGGTACGTCACATGCCTTTTCCTTTCGTTGATTAGTCTTTCTTCCCCTAATGCTTCTCATTATTTCAGGCTTCCCGCAAACTACCTCTGACACCTCAAAGGAAGTCGAAAAGGGGCACTTCCCAAATTATCATTGATTTAGAGGATGATAACCAATCTCCTCCTAAAGACTTAAAGACAAAGAAGTGGAAAAGACTAATCCAGGACACAGATGCTGCTGCTAGCTAATCTGAGCCTAAAGGGGGTAAAGCTTCTAAGAAGATAACCGCTACTAGTGGTGTTGCCGAAGCCTCTCCTAGAACCACCTCTAAATCAGCCTCAGATCATGCTAAAAGCAATAATTCTAGCCCTGGTGCTGAAGGTGTCAAGGTAACTTATCATTTTTTTAAGTGCCCATTTATTTACCTTGTTTCTCTTTATTCTGATTTGCTTCGATTTGATTCAGGCTGATGCAAGTGGCTCAAAGCCACCAGTGGATAATCCTCCTTCTCCAGCCACTATTTTGAACAGCCAAGGTGAGCCCACATACCATCCCACTTCTGATTTGGGCTCTGGAATGAGTTCACTAGGTGAAATTAACAAACCCGACTTTAAAACAGCTCCGCCTACAAAGACAGTTACTCAGCAGTCTCAAACAGATGGCTCCAACCACGAGGAAGATGATGGTCAGCAGAATCTTGAAACAGAAAATCCAAGGACCGTCGCCATGGATACAGATACGACCTTGGTCGATGATAATGATGGCTCACCAGTGGACGAGACTGTTGGTGCTGGAAATGTTGAACCAGAGGGGAGTGAAGAAATGGAGAAGGATGATAATGAGACAATGCACCAATCCAAACTTGATGGCAACGATGATGACAATATGGCTGAGGATGAAGAAGAGGAAGGGAAAGGTGAGGAGAAGAAGACTGACGAAGGACCTGTTAACGAGTCGATCCCTGTCTACACCACCACTACTTCAGCAACTAATGTTGCTCCTGAAGTCAAGGCAACCTCGACTGTGTATGGGGGAGGCCTTTTCGAACAAGAACTTGATTCCTTGAAGGCAAGCAACCCTCAACAGTACATAAAGATCCTTCTTGGTAGTCGAGGGAGTTCTTCTGACAAGACTCCTAGTGCATCAACTGCTTCCGGAGATCCACCTTCGAGAAAGCCTGAGGACAACATCCTCTTGAAGATCAAAGAGAAGATCTTTAAAGGTGACCTTTTCACACTCCTGCAGATGGACAATGTCACTCATATCTCCCTGAAGAAACTCCTTGAACAGATCGACATCCACGCTATTTCTCAAGAATCTGCCAGCATCATCCTAGAAATTGGCACTATGATTGACCAGGTCAATGCTGATCTCAAGTGCCTGCCTCAAATTGAGAAGGCAATTTCCACCAAATGTGGAAGTGAGGCTACTGCTTGGGCTGCTGCTACTGACTCTAAGAACAAGGTAGCAGAACTGGAGGCAACCAAAGAAAAGAACAAGTAGGAGATTTCCTCTAATGATTAAAACATTTCCACCTGGGAGCGAAATATCAAAAAGTTTCGAGTCAAGATTTCAAAGGCCAAAAAGCGCAATGCTGCATTGTCTGCCTTTGATGATTCAGGCCTATCAAAAGAGTTGGAAAATGCCATAACTTTTGCTGAGGAAGCTCAACAACTGGAGAGAGAAGCTGTGCGCCTAAGATCTGACAAGGCTCTGTGTGAAAGGAGACTCGAACTCCAGAAGTCGAAGTACTTGAAGATGAAAGAGAATCTCCCTTTCTAGCTTGAATTTATTTGTAATTTTTCTCTTAAGCACATTCTTCCATAGCCCCTTGAGGCTTTTATGTAATAACTCTAAGCCATTTTGGAATTTCATGAATACCATTGTTGGCCCGCCTTTATTTTTTACGTCGAATTATTCTTTAGCAATTTTGATTTCTTGAAGTGCTGGTTTATATTTTTTCAAATACTTTCCATTTACTTTCAAGATTCTTTTATCCTCGTCTATTTCTTCGACTTCATAAGCCCCATTAGAAAATACTTGCGTAATTTGAAATGGGCCTTCCCACTTTGGGGACCACTTGCCCAAGGCTCTGACCTTTCGATCCATAGGCAGGATTACCTTCCAAACCAAATCTCCAGGCGAAAAGGTCTTGGTCTTAACCTTCTTATTGTAAGACTTATCGACTCTTTTCTTTTGTCTCTTTAAAAATTCCAAAGCGCTTAGTCTCTCTTCATCTAAATCCACCAACTCATCTAGCATCATATTCCAATAAGACTCAGAAGGGATTTCATGATGTCTTTGGATCCTCGTTGATTGAAGGTAAATTTTGACAGGTAACACTGCATCATGACCAAAAGTCAATCGAAATGGAGTAGTGTTAGTTGCTTCTTTGGGAGAGGTTCAACATGCCCAGAGGATCTGGTCCAATGTCTTATGCCAATTTCTAGGCTTCTTTCCCACATGTTTTTTTAATCAAACCAATCACCACTTTATTAGCTGCTTCGACTTGACCATTAGCCTGAGCATAATAAGGTGTAGAGGTTAAGAGTTTGAAACCCATCTCTTTAGCAAACTCCTGCATCTTTAGACCAGTAAAGACTGATCCTTGATCTATTATGATCGTTTCTGGGATTCCAAACCTGTAAATGATATATTTTTGAATGAATTCAATCATATCTTCTTGATCCACATTTGGTAAAGGTATTGCTTCGATCCACTTCGTGAAATAATCAATACCTACCAAAATGTATCTCTGGTTTTTGGATGATGCTGGTTGAATCTCTCCAATTAAGTCCAAAGCCCAACCTCTAAAAGGCCATGGTTTCACTATGGAATGCAACTCACTTGCAGGGATATGCTGTATGCCAACATGAACTTGACATTCCTGGAAGCCCTTGGCGAATTCAATGCAATCCTTTAGCATAGTAGGCCAATACATGCCTTGTCGAAATAACAGCCATTTCATCTTATGACCTACTTGGTGTGCCCCACATGCCCCACTATGGATAGTCGAAAGGGCAAGATATACCTCTGATTTACTTAGGCATTTAAGTAAGACTTCCTCAGGGGTCTTTTTAAATAACTCATTACCTAGAAGTACATAACTTAGAGCTTGATACCTGAATTTCTGCTTTGTGGATGTTGTTTGATTCTATAAGTATTCGACTATGGACTTCCTCCAGTCCTTGCCCGTCAAGCTGTCTATTGCAAAAATCTCAAAATTTCCATCATCAGCGTGTCCAAGCTTCGTCACTTCTAAATCTGATGGGCACAATCCAACAACCACGACTTTACCTCTAGCTTCGGTTGCCTCTTGTAAATTTTCCCTCGAAACCTTATACCCAGAAGCAATCTGAGCTAAGTCATTGGCCACTTGATTCTCCAGTCGAGGTATGTGTCGAATGCTTACCACTTCGAATTTCTTCAATAGTCTGTTGGCTATTACAAAGTACATGATAAGATTTTCTTTAACACATTTGTACTCCTTTGTAATTTGTTTTATGACCAACTCTGAGTCTCCCATTATTTCGACTCGAGTTGCCCCCAATTCTAACAAAATTTCAAGCCCAACTATTAAGGCTTCATACTCAGCCTCGTTGTTGGAACAAAGTCCTTCGACCTTGTACTTGAATTTTGTTGGAATTTTTTCAGGAGAAATAATTAGCAGGCCTACGCCTGTTCCTTCTTTGTGGCTAGAGCCATCGAAGTATAACCTCCAAGGTTCCAGTTCGATCTAATTCACAGTGCTTTCATTTATGGAGTAACCGACTATAAAGTCTACTACCACTTGTCCTTTAACTGCCTTTAAAGGCTTATATGTTAAAGAGTACTCAATCAATGCTAGTGCCTATTTACCAATTCAACTATGCAAGATAGGTTTAGACAACATATGTTTAATAACATCAAAATGAGACGAAACATACACATCAACTGGCTTTATATATTGCTTTAATTTTGTACAAGAAAAATACAAGCATAAGCATAATTTTTCGATCATGCTATACCTAGTTTCTGCATCATTTAAAACTCTAGTAAGGTAATAAATGGCCCTTTCGACGCCATTCTCATCCTCTTGAGCCAACATGCTCCCTAAGGTTTTGTCTGACGCAGCTATGTACAATCTCATACTCCTATTCCTACAAGGTGGTGAAAGAATTGGAGGATGACTCAGGTATTCCTTGATCTTGTCGAAGGCTTCCTGCTGATCTTGCCCCCAGTCGAACCCAGAGTTGTTGGATCGAAGTAATGGTGAAAAGGCCTGCGTTTTTTCGCTTAAGTTCGATATGAACCTTCTCAAGAAATTAATCTTGCCGAGCAGTGATTGCAACTCCTTCTTTGTTGATGGCGCTTTCGCTTCCATGATGGCTTTGGTATTATTCTGGTTGATCTCGATCCCCTTTTTGTGGACCACAAAGCCTAGAAAATCCCCTGCCTACACACAAAATGCACATTTAAGAGGATTCATTTTAAGACCATATCTTCTCATCCTTTTGAAGGACTGTCGAAGATAGCCCAAGTGACTCTTCCCTGAAACGGACTTAACCACAATATCATCAATGTATATTTGCATGAAAGTCTCTATATAATCATGGAAGATTGAGTTCATTGCTCATTGATATGTTGCCCCAGCATTTTTGAGGCCAAAAGGCATCACCACCTATTCGCAAGTGCCTAAGGCTCCAGGACATCGAAAAGCTGTTTTGGGGACATCATCTTCAGCAATGAATATTTGGTTATAACCAGAGTACCCATCTAAAATACTAAGATACTCACGTCCTGCGGCGGAATTGACTAGCATTTCTACCACAGGCATAGAATACCCATCCTTTGGAGTTGCAGAATTTAGGTCACTAAAATCTATGCAAACTCTTAAAGAACCATTCTTTTTAATAACAGGTACAATATTAGCTAACCATTCGACATACCTGGCAGTACGGATGAATTTACATCGAATGAGTCTTTCGGCTTCCACTTTTATCTTTGAGAGAAAATCTGGGGCAAACCGTCTTGGATTCTGTTTGACTGGCTTCTTCCCAGGCTTGATCGACAACTTATGTTCGACCAACTCTCTACTCAAACCAGGCATCTCATCATAGTCCCAGGCAAAATAGTCTTTAAACTCCTGCAGCAACTGGGTGACTTTGACCTTAAGTTGTGGGTCAAGATTGGCGCTGACATATGTTGGCCTTCTAGTTGCCCCCACTCATAGGTCAATTTCTCTAATGGATCCTGCGCTAGCATCTTAATATTAGTCGCCAACAGATCCTTTTCAAACCCCAAAGGCTCATCATCATAGATGGCATCAAGCCTCTGGCCTCGTTCTACATCCTGAACCTTATCAGGTGGCTCTGGATCGAAGTCCTTACCAGGACCTTCTTGGCGGAATCCGGAATTGGCCTCGACCACCATATATTCATTAGCAGCTTCCAAAGTCGCTTGTAATTTGGTTTCATCCACATATGCCGAAATTCTTCTCAATGCTTCGAACTCATTCATTGTCACTGAATTCACTTCCCCACCCTGTGGGGTCAAGTGCAGGCTCGCCAAGGTATGGGAGCCTTTCTTCTGGCACCTCCTTATCCCAACGAAATCCATCGACGGGATGTAAGTATAATGAGCAAAATGTTTCATCATCTGGGACAAACTCAAAATCTGCTGGGCCACAAGGGGCAATATGAGCCAGGTGATTGTTGAACTGTCTTATGTCGACATGATTTATTGGTGCCTTAAAATACCCCTGATCAGCTTCAATGTTCTCGACTATGCCATCTGGCCTCCAGATGGTGATTCGTTGATGCATCGAAGATGGCACTGCACCAATTCCATGTATCCACTCTCATCCTAAGAGAAGATTGTAGTTGGCTTTTGTTTCCACTACCATGAAGACAATAGGCCTAGTGATTGTCCCAACTGTTAAGTTAACTTGTATCACACCCAGTGTAGAGCCAACTTTTCCTTCGTAATTCGAAAGAACCATATTGTGTGGCTTAGTATCAGTGTCATACTTACCAATCTTGTTCAATAAGAAATGTGGCATCAGATTTACTGTTGCGCCACAGTCCACTAATATCTTATTCACTGGTACATTCTCCACCTTCCCAGTGATGTAGAGAGGCTTTAGGTGACCCTTCATCGCCTCTGTGGGTCGTTCGAAGAAGGCGTTCTGCTCTTCAACGCACCCATTATTCATAATATAGTAGCACACAAGCTTGTGTGCTGCCATCTCTGCTTTAGTGCAAGCGTCTAAATCTCCGAACTCTGTAATTTGGTCGAACTCCATCGGCATTACAGATACCACATTGACCATGATGTCGAGAGAAGCATCAGACTTAGAGTCGAAGTTGTCTGTCATTTCTTCATCGTCTTCGACAGTTTTTTCATGTTTGTCCTCTTGAGATGAAAACAATTTCTGCCCCACGGGCACCTTTTCAGTAATCTTCATTTGATTCCTTCCGTTATTATCAGTAGGGACATTAGTACTGGACTCTCCTTGGTCCTTCGACTGAGCCTCCCTGAGAGCCTTCCTTATACGTTGTTCTCTCCTCCATTGAGATCGCGACATTGGGTTCTTCCCTTTATAGTTTTCAGAGACATAAGCCGACCTATTGGAAGTCTAAAACTCCTTTCGATACTCTATTGAAGAGCCTCTGTTCACATCAAACTTCTACCATTTTTTCTGACCTTTTTCCTTTCCTTCGACAGGTTTCATCCCGCTTCCCGCTGGAGCATTACTTGTTGGTTTGAAGGTGTTGGGTCTGGCCCCTGGGAATTGTGTTTTTCCTCCCATTTGTTTTGAAGAGGACCTTCTAGGATCGAAACTCCTTTGACCCTGAGATGTTCTTTGCTCCCTTCTCTCTTTGGCCTTCCTAACCCCCTCAAGATTATGGGCAGCTTTCTGGTCAAAGATTGCACTGCACCTGGGGCATAGCATGACTCCTGATCCATTCTTTTGGCAGCAGTGAAGGAATTCAATGATAGTCTCTTCCTGTTTTAGATACGCCACTTTGTTACGCTCTTCTTGGCAGCTTAGTTCATCAACCTCCATGGTCTTATGTTGTGTAATCTCCACCATATTTTTGTCCATGTCGACATCAGTACTAAGATTCAGATTGCAGAAGTCTACATCAAGGCCTTCAGTAGCCTTGTCCATCTTAACGAAACTTTCAGCAGTTTCTTTGGCAACCAGCATCATGTTGGAATCTTCAGTGATCCTGTCATCTAAGCCATCAGTAGCTTTGTCGAAGCCGTCAACGGCCTTGCTCATGAGTTTCTCCGTGGTATTGATGTCAAGGTATTCAGGAACCTTGTCTAAAATAGCTTCATTGGCGAAATCTTCAATAATTTCCACCATATTGATTGAACAGTCGAAGTCATCAGCAACTTCAACCATATGTACTTGTGTGGGCTCAGCATAATGGGCATCCACTGTTTGCAACGGGTTAGAGTCAATTTTCATTTGACCTTTGGACTTCTCTCCGAATTTCAGTCTGCCCTCCTGAATAGCATTTTGTACCAAATCCCTGAAAAGAAAACACTGAGAAGTTTTATGACCCAGAAAATTATGGTACTTACAAAATCCTCTCTTTTTTCTTTGTTCTAAAGGTGGCATTTTAGCGCCAGCAGGCACTATCATTTGTCCATCTTTAACTAACAAATCAAAAATTTCGTCACACTTAGTGATATCGAAAGTATATGTTTTCTTTGGAAACTTATCATTCTTTTCAGATTCGACAGGATTTTTCCCATTCGAATGGGCTAACACTTTGCAAGCATAAGGAGGACCCTGCTTCAATTCAGCAACATCTATCTCAGTTTCGTCGAACTGCAATGGTTCATCATACAAACCTTCGACATCCTCATTATATTCAACATAGGTTACCTTTTTACCCTTATTAAACTTAGCCTTTTTGTCTTTCAGACATTCTAACTGTCGAACCCTATCAGCTAGTTGGGCCATATCTCTCAGATACTGGGTATCCAACTTCTTTCTAATAGAGTAATCAAGGCCACCAGCGGCCATTTCGACCAATTCATGTCCTGGTACTTGAGTAAAACACCTAGCCTTAAGTAATCAAAACCTATTTAGGTAATCGTCTATTGGCTCAGTAAACTTTCGTTTTATGCTAGCCAATTCCTTCAAACTAATCTTGGTTTGTCCCATGTAGAATTGTTCATGGAATAAATGTTCCAATTGGGTCCAATTACAGATTGAATTAGGAGGCAGGGTTGTAAACCAAGTAAAAGAATTTTTGGTGAGAGAACTTGGAAAATATTTTATCCTAAGACTTTCGTCATTTGCAATCTCTCCAGCCTCGATCATATACCAGGCTACGTGTTCGACGGTAGATTCAGTGGTATCTTCTGAGAATTTATTAAACTTTGGGACCTTCGTCCTAGGAGGTAATTCTGATTGGAGAATGTAATCTACTATCAGTGATGTATAGTTTGGCCTAGTAAAACCAAAATTTACCCCATTTCGAGCCATTATCCTTTCGACCATGGCTGCTAGGTTGTTATCTGCTGCTACGTTGTTACGTCAAACCTGTTGTACAACATGGTCAACATCTTGGTTTCTATTTACTATAACTACCCCTTGTTCCCTCTCTACAGGAATTGGAACTTGGTTCCTAGGTGGTTCGATTCTAGGAAGTTCGATTATCCCCTGGTCTTCTAGATTCGCCTCAGGTATGCTCCCTAGGTTCCGCTGTGGAATATTCTCCACATCAGTCGCACCTTGTACAGGGGCTGGTACACCCATAAATCCTGCCATGCGTGCCAATTGCACTGCTAATTGTTGGTTAGTTTGGGTAGTGTTCTGGATCAAGGGCTGAAAATTTCCCCCATAGTTTGGGACAAGGTTTGTACCATTTGTAGGTTATTCTCATCCATTTTCTGTCTTAAACATGCTATAGAAGTATTTGTCAGACTAGGACCTTGAGTGGAATATCCCACACATACACTTTGACTATTTTGACCCACATTTATCCCAGATCCTAACCCTTGTAATGGCAAAGACATTACATTTTCTGAGAATACTGGGGGGGGGGGGGCATTTTGGAGGCTTTGCATTACTGACGTTGGCATTCCATAAGGTGGATTCCTTGGTAATGGTTGTGAAAACCCCGGAGGGGAAAATGCCTAAACGTCGAAGTTCCTCCTGGTGGAGTTTGGGGATTAGATGCTTGTGGCCCAATGTACTCCAAAACAGGTTAAGTGTAAGCCCTTATATATGTCGACCCTGCACCTACCATTGATGGCATTGGTTCAGACATAACAGGATGCGGTATTGGCTCTCCTGTCGAAGGGACTGGGGGTGGCACTACGTCGTTCCTAGACAAATTTTGAGGGATAATGTTATTAAGCTGAGTATTTGAATTACTTGATTGAGGATTAGAACGACTCCCTCGAGGGTTTGGATTGTTTGGCTAACTAGTGTTCGTCGCCATTTTCCTAGTGTATCTTCTCCTTGGTCTCTCTTCACTTGTAGTGGCTACTTTTCCACTTCTCAATAACATGCAACGAAGTTTTCTCAAAGAAAAGACTAATAAATGCAGATTTTCAAATCTTAGAAAAATTCTTATAGAAGTTAGCACTGTCCCACTAGGCGTGCCAATTTGTTTACCGTGAAAATTGGTAAACAACCGCTGATCTTCCAAATCTAACTTTGGTGACTCACATGATCGATCAGATTGATCCTAGGACATGTGCTAACAATTGGTTTAAAGTAAATTCTAAAGAACTAAACACTTCGACAGTGTTCATGAAGATAGGTTAGTCTAAAATATAATTTAAAAGTCGTTTGAAAATATTAAGTTAAAAGGCTGAAAATGTAAAGGAAAGGGTCGAAGGTGTACAGTAAAGGTCCAAAGTATGAAAATAAAACAAAGTGCAGAAACATAACCTGCGCAAATAAAAGATAAGTTCTTAATGAAAGATTGAAGTAAATTGCATTGAAAAGATAAATGGTGTTTACATCACGCACATTCTCACAAGACTCTTTTCTCTACACGCGGATACTTTGAGTAAATTTGGAGTAACTTGTACAAAGTGAACACAACACCCTGAATCATATTGCTAGAACCCCTATTTATAATACTAAAACTAACTGCTGTCAACTGCCTGAAACAATTAACATATGACAAGTGTAGCGCTGCATGCTTCTGTCCGTTAGATGTGCGCCACTTGTCTTTTTCAGAGGCGAACAAGAGTAACTACTCCCTCCTTTATTTGAATTTGAATTTCTTAGCGTCGGATATCATCAGTATTCTCGGTCGAAGGTGACTTCCCCAACTCTTAAAATATTTTCTAAGTCCCAAAAGTATCCTTTCCTTATGTGAGCACCTTCAACTGAAACCTATCATGAAGATCCAGTCGAAAGCTCCTTTAAACCTCTTCAAGAGTTTAACATTCCAATCAACACTTCCAACTTAATATGGGCGTCGAATTTATGAGCTAACACTTTGATTCTGTACTTTGAGGTTCAATCACCTTCAGAGAAGCGATCGATGTTCTTTACGATGTTCATCAGTCAAAAAGAATTTCCATCTTTATTTTAAAAGCAGAAAAATTTTTGACAAGTAAATTCATTTTTGTTTTATTTCAAGAATCGTTGATCATGTTAAAAATGTCATTTTGTAAAGCTAAAATAAATGAGAATTGCAAACAAAAGCACTAGGGCTCAAATTTTATTGATAGGATGGAAATCAGCCAAGCGCATGATCCCATAAAGTATTTACAAAGTTTAGAAAATGGTAATTTAAGGGAAAAGGGGCAACATTGAAACATAACGACCGTTATCCTTCTACCAACTTTGAATTCTGGACATCCTGAGCTTCTGTCGAAGATGACCTTGACTGGAAGTTTTTCGACGAATGATGTTACCGCTGGGGATTTAACCTTATCGAGCGTAGTTACTTGCCATGAATCCCTAACTTTTGCCTGGATTGTACTTTGGGATTTCCAATCCATCGGGATGATTTTGGCTTATGTCTCTAATTTTTGCCTGGACCGCCCTTTCGGGTTTTCAATCCACCGAGACGTTTATTTTTTTATTTTATTTTTATTTAGGCGAAGTATTTCTTGACTACGTCAACATTCGTGGGGTAGGCAAACTCTTCTCCATCCATGGTTGCAAGTCTTAAGGAACCGCCTGAGAAGGCTTTCTTAACAACGTAAGGTCCATCATAATTCAGAGTCCATTTGCCCCTGAAATCAGTGAGAAATGATTGTATCTTCTTGAGCACAAGGTCTCCTTTTCTGAAGACACGGGGTCGAACCTTTTTGTCGAATGTCTTCTTCATTCTTTGCAGATACAACTGACCGTGGCATAGAGCTGTTATTCACTTTTCTTCGATCAAATTCAATTCATCGTGTCGACTTTGACACCATTCAGCCTCTGTTAGCTTAGCTCCCATTAATATCCGAACTGATGGGATCTCTACTTCTATGGGGAGCACTGCCTCCATGCCATATACTAGAGAGAAAAGGGTTGCCCCTGTTGAGGTGCGGACAGATGTACGATAACCGTGAAGAGCAAAGGGTAGCATTTTGTGCTAGTCTTTGTAGGTTACAACCATCTTTTGAACAATCTTCTTGATGTTCTTATTAGCCACTTCTACCGCCCCGTTCATCTTAGGTCGGTAGGGAGATGAGTTATGGTGTTCGATCTTGAACTCAGCGCACAACTCTTTCATCATCTTGTTATTCAAGTTAGATCCATTATCAGTAATGATCTGGCTCGGAACACCATATTGGCAGACGTGATTGTTTTTGATAAATCGGACCACCACTTGTCGGGTTACATTGGCGTATGACACTGCTTCGACCCACTTGGTGAAGTAGTCAATGGCTACCAGGATGAACCGATGTCCGTTTGAAGCCTTGGTTCGATCATGCCAATCATGTTGACTCCCCATATAGAAAAAGGCCATGGAGAAGAAAGAACTTTGAGATGCGTAGGCGGTACATGGATTTTGTCAGCGTATATTTGACACTTGTGACACTTCCTCATGTATTTGTAGCAATCAGATTCCATTGTCAACCAATAGTACCCTGCTCTTAGAATTTTTCTCGCCATTGTGTGTCCATTGGCATGAGTGCCAAAGGATCCTTCATGAATTTCTTTCATCAGCATGTTTGCTTCTGGTCTGTCTACGCATCGGAGCAAGACCGTGTCAAAGTTCCTCTTATAGAGTGTATCACTGCTCAGGAAGAAGTTGCCTGCCAGTCTTTTGAGGGTTTTCCTGTCTTTTCTTGATGCCCCTGGAGGGTATTCTTGTTTCTGAAGGAAGCATTTGATATCGTGATACCAAGGTTTGTCATCTATGACTGCTTTGATCAAGAAGATGTAAGCGGGCCTTTCAAGGTGCATTATGTCAATCTCAGGTACGTCATTCCATTGACCTACACTAATCATGGAGGAGAGGGTGGCTAATGCATCAGCCATGTGATTATCTTCACGAGGGATATGGTGAAACTCGATTCTATTGAAGAATGGCAACAACCTGCTCGCGTAATCTTTGTAAGGAATCAGTCCTGATTGGTATGTGTTCCAATCTCCTTTGATCTGATTGATAACGAGGGCTGAGTCTCCATACACATCCAAGTTTTTTATCCTTAAGTCAATTGCTTCTTCGAGACCCATGATACAAGCTTCGTATTCGACCTCGTTGTTTATGCACTTGAATGTTAGTCTAGCAGTGAAAGGAATGTGGGTACCCTGAGGTGTTACGATGATTGCCCCAATTCTGTTTCCATAATTGTTGATGGCTCCGTCAAAGATTAGTCCCCATTGGGAACCTGGTTCTGGCCCTTCACTGGGTAGCAGTTCATCGCAATCTTTCATTTTCAAGTACATGACATCTTCGTCTGGGAAGTCAAATCTGACTGATTCCTGATCGTCAATCGGTTGATGAGCCAAATGATCGGCTAAAATACTTCCTTTGATGGCTTTTTGAGCATGGTACTCTATGTCGTATTCTGATAACAACATCTCCCAACGGGAAATCCTTCCCGTGAGAGTTGGCTTTTCAAAGACGTACTTGATCGAATCCATTTCGGAGATTAACCAAGTAGTGTGACAAATCATGTACTGGCGAAGGCGTTTGGCTGCCCAAGCCAGAGCGCAGCAAGTTTTCTTGAGCATGGTGTACCGAGTTTCACAGTCGGTAAATTTCTTTCTTAAATAGTAGATGGCCGACTCTTTTCTTTTGGTTTCGTCTTGTTGGCCAAGTACACAACCCATGGAGTCTTCCAAGACTGTTAGGTATATGATCAGTGGTCTTCCCTCTATCGGAGGTGACAGGATTGGCGGATTCAACAGATACTCATTGATACTGTCGAAGGCCTTTTGGCAATCTTCCGTCCATACACAACTCTGATTCTTTCTGAGTAATTTGAAGATTTGCGCGCATGTCGCGGCCATGAGGGATATAAATCTTTAGATATAATTCAGACGTCCCAAAAATCCTCTGACTTGTTTCTCAGTATTTGGTGAAGGCATTTCATGGATGGCCTTGTCCTTGTCAGGGTCAACCTCAATTCCTTTTTGGATGACAATGAATCCTAAGAGTTTTCCTGAGCGGACACCGAACATGCATTTGTTAGGATTTAAGCGGAGTTTGTACTTTCTCAGACGCTCAAATTACTTTGACAAGTGGGTCACATGTTCCTCCTCTGTTTTAGATTTCGTAATCATATCATCAACATATACTTCAATTTCTTTGTGCATCATTTTGTGAAACAGAGTAGTCATGGCCGTTTGATAGGTTGCCCCGGCATTATTCAAACCGAACGACATTACCTTGTAACAAAAGGTGCCCCATGGGGTGATGAATGAAGTTTTCTCCATGTCTTCCGGCGCCATTTTTATTTGATTGTAGCCCGAGAATCCATCCATGAAGGAGAAGACATTGAACTTTGCTGTACTGTCTACTAGCCTGTCTATGTGTGGTAAGGGAAAGTCATCATTTGGACTGGATTTGTTCAGATCCCTGTAATCTACGCACATTCTGACTTTTCCGTCCTTTTTCAGAACTGGCACTATGTTGGCCAACCATTGAGGATATTCTGAGGTGGCGAGGAAACATGCGTCAATCTGTTTCTGCACTTCCTCCTTGATTTTGATAGCCATATCCGGATGAGTCCTTCTCAACCTTTGTTTCATCAACGCACATTCCGATTTCAATGGTAAATGATGTTCCACGATGCTGGTATCCAACCCTGGTGTCGCTCCCGGGATTTTCATCCAAGTACAAACGCAAAAGTGGCGCAGAAACAGAGTCGCCAGCAATGTGTATTTATCCCAAGAGAGGGAAAGGAAACACTGCGTAAACCTGAGGAGAAGGGAAAGAGCATGGTCTCGCGACTAAGAGAAACGGGTAAGGGAGTCGGTTACGCGAGGGGAAGGTATTAGCACCCCCACGCGTCCATCGTACTCGATGGGATCCACGCTTGCTGTCTCGATCAAAGGGTGTCGTCGTCTGGAGCTCCACTGCTACTGGAAAGGAAAAGGAATGAAAAAGAAAGAAGAAACAAGGAAGAAAATAAAAAGAAGTGACTCGATAGGACATCGCGTCCTAGGTTCGCGTTCCAGCAGTTAGGTGTCGCAACTCGTTGTACGGAGTCTTAGGCATTTACCTGTTTGCCGTAGAACGGAAGTGACACATCCTTAACGAATGGAGTGAAGAGATGAGAAGAGAATTGTTTGTTTTTGTCTTTTAAGAAGAAGTGTTTTGATTATTTTGTGTTTATAACAAGTATTGCACTAAAGTCTATGACATAGGAATGAATGCGTCACATGGTCGTCCTAACAGGACGTATGCTGAACACTCTAGAAAGGCGAAGGGAAACCGTTCTCCTTCCATTTCCCATGTACTTAAGGCTCATGGCATACAACACTTGTTGTTTTTATTACATGTTTTGATTTTTGTTTTGAGATGAGAAAGAGAGACTCAAAGTGTTAGGAAAGGAAAAAGTCTAAGCGGGGAAAACTAACAACCCTAATGTTATCATGCATGGAGATCCTATGGTTGTGTGAGGCATAAGAACTACCTAAGTCTAAAGAAGAGAGAGGGATAACACTATCTAATGCTTATCCTACCTCACCTTAATAAAAAATTAAGGATGAGCAAGGATCCCTAAGTGGTGTGAAAAAGTTGTACACAAAGCATTATATCATGCTATTCCAACACATAAGAGAAAGAGAATAAACAAAAAAACAGCAACTATAACAGCGCTACAGCATTCATACAGCAGTAAAAAAGTGGCACATGATCAAGACAACTTATGACAGCACATGATTCAGCATAAAAGGAGCTATAAAAGGTCAAACGACCTATAACAGCACATGTGTGTCTAGACAGCAGTAATACATCAAGGCAACATGCATTCGCAAATGATTCCACTCATAGAAATAACAATCATGCATCAAGCCTTACACATTCTTCAATCAAACATGATCACAATCACACCATAAATCTTGGTAAACAATTCTTGAACTCATCATGAAAGAATGCACCACTTTTAAGCATGTGAACAAGACAAAACAAGTGTGCACCTCTCGAAATATAAAGCAAATGAACACGCACATAACAATTCCAGCAACACAAGCATCAATTAACTATTAACAAGCTCAATGTGTGTGCATTATGTGCTCATCACCTCAATTAATCAACAACGCAAATATTAACAGTCATCGATAAAAACCAAGAATCGCGTGTCGAAAAATCATGCTCATGCAATAGTGTGAAGTGAAACAGCTCAAGAATAGTCCACCAATCATCAACACATTAATCCATGAAGTTTAGACACGCAAAAGATCTCAAACGAATAAGAAAATGCAAGAAAATCACATTCTGCAGCAGTGGTAACCGGTTACAGCATACCTGCTAACCGGTTACACAGTTCAAAATTAGACCAATTACGCAAAATTTCAACATGTTAACCGGTTAACATAATTGCACTGTAATTGTGTTAACCGGTTACTCTGGGACAGAAATAAAAAAAAACCAGTTCCAAAAGCACTTTTCAACAGCAAATCACTTCTCCAAACATCCAAATGAACATGTAATCAATTAATCACGAAATTACATGGAATTACAGTCACCAAACATCAATTGAATCCAGTAATCATCAACATCAAGAATCAATTTCAAGCAAATGGATCCAAATAAAAAATCACCAAAGATCTACATCGAATAAGTTGCAAATAAGCTAAATCAACTATAGATCCTAGGAAAACCTACCTACAAAGCGGAGATTTGCTTTGGTGATTGTTGCAAAGTGATCTTGGTGCAGAAAATTAAAGAAAACCAGAGATTCCCCGATTAGTAGCCGAAACGCATCGAAACCGAGCAAAATCGCGAAGAATCACCGAGATCGAACTTGCACCAAAATAAATGGTGTGAAACCCTTAGATTGAAGTAGAATAATCTGAACTCCCAGAAATCCAACCAAAGAAAGCCAAATGATGGAGTTTGAACTCAAGAATTAATCACTTTTCAAGGTGAAAAGTGATTATCCTTCAAGAAATAAGAGCTTTTTGTGAGGGTTTGGAAGAGAGAATTGAGATGAAAGTGTAGAAGTAGCAGAAAATTTCAGAGAGAAAGGAGAAAATTGAGAGTGAGATGTGTGAAATTTGGTGAAAAATGGT
This sequence comes from Lathyrus tuberosus, assembly GCA_022829125.1. Classification (NCBI taxonomy): domain Eukaryota; kingdom Viridiplantae; phylum Streptophyta; class Magnoliopsida; order Fabales; family Fabaceae; genus Lathyrus; species Lathyrus tuberosus. The sequence goes on from JALAZF010000016.1 coordinate 17,752,200, forward strand.
GGATCCTCTGAAAAATGAGTGAAGGGTTTCTTATATAGATCTTAGGTTTGGAGTGTGGGAGGTTTGGGATTAGCTTTGGGTTTGGAGCTAGGGTCAGAGTTAGTTGGACTCAACTCACCGAGTCAAGGTAGTTAACTCGGTTAGTTAGGATCAACTCGGTAACAATCCCAAGGTGAACTTCAACATCCAAAGGTGGAGATGCTTGGAAAACAAGTTATATGGTGCACTTGATTTGAAATGAAACACTAGAATAAGCGCCCCTTGGAATTGAACTGAATTGAAATGTCTAGAGATGTCTAGAATGTTTCACTTGCTGCTAGAATACTGTAGAATCAAAAACCCCAAGTGTGCAATGGTGCTGTCCTGAAAAAGCAGCAGAATATGCAAAATCTGCCTGTGTTAACCGGTTACAGCATAACTGCTAACCGGTTACACAGCTCAAAATTAGCCCAGATACGCCAAATTATAACATGTTAACCGGTTAACATAATTGCACTGTAATTGTGTTAACCGGTTAACCAGGCCAAAATTTGCCCATTTTGCTTGAAAAATGATGTTGTGGCTCCGGTTTCGATTCTCCGCTCTGTGCTCTGATAGATATCCATGAAATCCCCTGTTTAAAGAACACCTTGATCCCACGCCTTAGGAAAACCAATGATGTGTATGATACTTTATGACCTATATAGAATGCAAATGAGTGGAGCATAAGCCAATTATTGGAGAGAGATAAGAGGGCAAATTTTGAGGTATTACAGCTGCCCCTATTCAATCAACTGTGGACCTGAAGGGATGAGAGCAACGACTGTCAGGACATTCAAGGTACATAGGGATTGAATACCAGAAAATAACCAGAAAATTTGCACTCTGTGGGTAAAAGGAGTGGCTATATGACAAACAAAGCAGTTGTGGTGGAAAGGTATTTATGGAAGAGAGTCTGGAATAAATGAAACCCAAAAGGCGTCTGTCGGGAATGGCTAAAATTTTGCTTACAGTATGCCTGTCGGGAATGGTAAACGGGCCAGTCGGGAATGGTCAAGGTAAGCCTGTCGGGGACGGCTAAAGTTGAAAACCTGGGCTTACCTTTCGGGAATGGTAAATGGGTCTGTCGGGAACGGCTAGGTCTAAAACTTAAGGGGGCCTGTCGTGAACGGCTAAAGTTGAAAACCTATGGCTTACCTATCGGGAATGGTAAATGGGTCTGACGGGAACGACTAGGTCTAAAACTCAAAGGGTGCCTGTCGGGAACGGGTAAAGTTGAAAACCTATGGGTTACCTATCGAGAATGGTAAATGGGCCTGTCGGGAACGGCTAGGTCTAAAACTTAAAGGGTACCTATCGGGAACGGCTAAGGGAATCCTATCGGGAATGGTTCCTGAAGAAACAAGGTTGACCTACATGTCTATCGGGAATGACTAAGGTTCAAACTTATAAGGTACCTATCGGGAATGGCGGTAGGAATCCTATCTGGAATGGTTCTAGGAAGACACGGTTAAATGTAAGATCAAAAGATTTACCAACCGAGGAATAGGACTCTTGTGGGGAGCAAAGTGGTGAAACCCTTGTACTGCTTTGAAATGTCTTTTGGGGGAATGAGCGAGGCATTCTTTCTGGCTTTGTCAATCTGATCGAAGAACAATGGTTTTGGGCTCTCGCGCGAGGTAACGAAACTAGCTTATGCTTCACATGCATATGTTTGAATTTTTCCATGGCGTAATGTTCCATCTCAAATGGAAATGCTACGCGTTTTTGAGGATGCAATGCATACTACATGCAAGATGCAAAGAGGTTCCACAGCCAAAATAAATGCTGAGGAAAAGAAGGCAACTCCGCCGGGGATAACCAGCTGGATTGTCCGTCGTGATCGCCACTCATGCTGGAGATAGCAAACTGACTTGTCCTTGTGTTCGCGACTCGTGCTGGGGAAAACAAAATAACCTGATCTCATAATCTGGTCTCTGAACTGACAAATCTGTTGAGATTACTGTAAGGAATGATGACCTTGTTGGGGAGGTATCATCTGAACCAATCTGCTTGGGGAAGAACTATAACCATAGAACAACGCTGGGGAAATCAAACTCCTCCGACCTAGCTGCTGAGGAATTAGGAGCAAACGCATTATGCTGAGAGACTGAGATCAACCATGTTCCTGCTGGGGATGACGACCATAAGGAAGAAATTCCTGTTGAGGTACCTGCTTCTGCTTGGGGAGAACTATTATTTAAGTCCTACTGGAAAAGACACTGAAGACACCACATGTTCTTGATGAGCTAACCAGCGAACATTAACACCTGTAAATAAAAGGATGTACACATATGCCCCAGGGTATGACTGAATTTTGAATTCATCACCCAAGAACACCTAACACTCAAAGCAATTTTAATTGTTTTCTTTTGCACGCATGTCATTGTATAACCTTTATGTTTTCAAATGCAATGTTTATCAAAATATCAGACGTTTTTTGTAAACAAAACGAACTGTAAAGGAAAACAAAAGAGACAGATATTCTGAATAACGAAAATTTTATTGATTGAAAAGCCCGAAAATAGACGTTTACATCAAGATACAATTCCTGGAAAGAGGTAATTGCTTGAAACAGAAAAGAAACTATCCTAATGGCAATGTGGAAAACGAAAATCCATTGAGTTTCAATCCTGCTATGGTTCGTATGTCTTCAAGATTCTCCAAGTGCTTCACTTTCCGAGGGGATGATTGAACCGATTCCTATCCTTCGGAATGCCTCTTGTCGAAACGAGACGGGATACAGGTTACTCAAATTCGCTAAATCCCTCTTTTTCCTGGATCGCCCTTTGCGGGGTTTCAATCCACCGGGATACCTATTTTTGCTTAAGTTGCCCTTTCGGGTTTTCAACTTACCGGGTGTACTCATTTTTTTTTTATTTTATCCCTAATTTTTGCCCGAACCTTTTTTCCTTCTTTTTTTTTTCTTTTTTTATGGTTCGCCGGGATGCCCTTTTTTGCCGGGATTCTCTTTTTACTGTCCAGTGGGTCCATTTATGCGAGGTATTTTTTAACCGCGTCTGAGTTCACAGGCGACGAAAAATCTTCACCATCCATAGTTGCAAGCATCAAGGCTCCGCCCGAGAAAACCTTCTTGACAACATATGGACCTTCGTAATTCGGAGTCCATTTTCCCCTGTGATCTGTATTAGGAGTAAAAATCCTTTTCAACACCAACTCACCTTCTGATAATTATGAGGACGTATTTTTTGATCGAATGCCCATTTCATCCGCCTCTGATACAGTTGTGCATGGCATACAGCTGCCAATCTCCTATCTTCTATGAGACTTAACTCGTTGAACCTTGTTCGAACCCATTCAGCCTCATCAAGCTTGACATCCATCATGACCCGCAGAGAAGGAATCTCAACTTCAACCGGTAAGACCGCTTCCATGCCATACACAAGAGAAAACGGGGTTGCCCCAGTAGACGTACGTACTGATGTACGGTACCCATGCAAAGTGAAAGGCAACATCTCATGCTAATTCTTGTATGTCACGACCATCTTTTGCACGATCTTCTTGATATTTTTATTGGTTGCCTCAACGGCACCATTCATCTTTGGGCGGTATGTAGAAGAATTATGATGCTCAATCTTGAAGCTCTGGCACAGCTCTTGCATCATTTTATTTTTAAGATTATAACCATTATCAGTGATGGTCCTTTCAGGCATCCTGTATCGACAAATAATATCTTTCTTGATAAACCTGGCAACCACCTACTTAGTGACATTTGCAAACGAAGCTGCTTCCACCCACTTGGTGAAGTAATAAATGGCCACCAGAATAAAACGATGTCCATTAGAGGTGGTGGGCTCAATCTTCCCAATCATATCAATGCCCCACATGGCAAAGGGCCACGGGGAACTCATCACATTTAAAGGATTCGGTGGCACGTGCACTTTATCAGCATAAATCTGGCACTTGTGGCATTTCCGAGCATATTTGAAATAATCAGCCTGCATGGTCATCCAGTAATAACCAGCTTGCAACAATTTCTTTTCCATGGCATGTCCACCAGCATGTGTACCAAAAGAACCTTCGTGCACTTCTTGCATTAACATGTCTGCTTCGTGTCTATCCACACATCTGAGCAAGACCATGTCAAAATTTCTTTTGTACAATACACCATCTTCATTCAAGAAGAAACTACCCGCCAACCTTCTCAAAGTCTTCTTATCATTAGTGGATGCCCCAACCAGATACTCTTGACTCTCCAAGAAACGCTTGATATCATGATACCAAGGTTCATCACCGGTCACTGTATCGACTGCAAATACATGAGCAGGTCTATCAAGCCACATCACATCAATTTTGGGTATATGATTCCACCAATTCACTTGAATCATAGAAGATAACGTTGCCAAAGCATCTGCCACCTGATTCTCATCACGAGGTACATGATATAGTTTCAATGTCTCGAAGAAAGTCAACAGTCTTCTCGTATAATCTCGATAAGGGATCAAGTGGGGTTAATGGGTGTGCCAATCTCCGTTGACCTGATTGATCACTAGAATAGAGTCCCCAAATACATCAAGAGTCTTGACCCTTAAATTAATGGCTTCTTCAATACCCATAATGCAGGCTTCGTATTTGGCTTCATTGTTGGTGACATCAAAAGTTAGTCTGGCAGTGAAAGGTATATGGGAACCTTTCAGAGTTGTGAGAACTGCCCCAACACCACTACCATTCACATTAACAGCCCCGTCAAACATCAATTTCCACTTGTCATCAGGATCTGGCCCTTCATCAACTGGTGACTCGTCACAATCTTTCATTTTTAAGTACATGATGTCTTCATCAGGGAACTCAAACTTCATTGGTTGATAATCATCGATTGGTTGCTCAGCGAGATAGTCAGACAGAATACTACCCTTTATGGCTTTTTGGGAAGTATATTGTATGTCATACTCTGTCAACACCATATGCCAACGGGCAACCCTTCCGGTGAGAGCTGGCTTTTCAAAAATGTACTTGACTGGATCCATCTTTGATATCAATAAGGTTGTATGAGTCAGTATATATTGTCTCAAACGCTTAACAGCCCATGCAAGTGCACATGTCTTCTCAAGCATTGAGTACCTAGACTCGCAATCTGTGAATTTCTTGCTCAAGTAATATATGGCATGTTCCTTCCTACCTGTCTCGTCTTGTTGACCGAGAACACAACCCATTGAATTTTCACGTACCGACAAATACATTATCAGCGGTCTCCCTGGAACTGGAGGCATAAGAATCAGAGGCTTCTGCAAATACTCTTTTATTTTATCAAACGCCCATTGGCAATCATTATTCCACCAAATTGATTGATCTTTTCTCAATAATTTGAATATTGGCTCGCAAATGGCTGTAAGATGAGAGATGAATCTAGCAATGTAGTTCAATCTCCCTAAGACACCATGAATTTGCTTTTCTATTCTTGGCTCGGACATATCTTGTATTGCTTCAACCTCGATTCCCCTTTCACTGACAATAAAGCCCAACAGCTTACCAGATCTCACTCCGAAAGTACACTTATTCGGGTTCAGCCTCAGTCTGAATTGTCTCAATCGTTCAAATAGCTTTTTCAGATTCACCAAGTGCTCTTCCTCAGTCTGCGACTTAGCAATCATATCATCAACATAAACCTCTATCTCTTTATGAATCATGTCATTAAAGAGTGTCACCATAGCACGCTGATAAGTTGCCCCTGCATTTTTCAAACCAAAAGGCATCACCTTATAGCAGAACGTGCCCCATGGGGTAATAAAGGTTTTTTTCTCCATGTCTTCCGGTGCCATTTTAATCTGATTATAACCGGAAAAGCCATCCATGAAGGAAAATACCGAGAATTGAGCTGTATTTTCTACTAACACGTCAATGTGAGGTAATGGAAAATCATCTTTCAGACTCGCTCGATTTAAATCACGGTAATCTACACACATCTGGACCTTACCATCTTTCTTTGGTATCAGGACAATATTCGTAACCCATGGTGGATAGCTGGTGACGGCCAGGAAACCTGCATCCAACTATTTCTGCACCTCCTCCTTGATCTTAATGGCCATTTTTGGTTTAGTTCTTCTGAGCTTCTGTTTGACGGGGGAACAACCTTCTTTGAGAGGCAACCTGTGCACAACAATATATGTATCTAATCCTGGCATATCTTGATAAGACCAGGCAAAGATATCAACATATTCACGTAGCATCTCAATCAGCTCTTTCTTCACATTTCCTGCTAGGCTTGCCCCTATTTTGACCTATTTTCTCGCATCCTCGGTGCCAAGTTTGATGACTTCTAGTGACTCTTGATGAGGTTGAATGGCTCTTTCTTCCTGTTTCAATAATCTGGCCAATTCCTCGGGAAGTTCACAGTCTTCCTCATCCCCCTCTTCAGCTTGGTAAATCGGATTATCAAAGTCATATTGAGCCATAACAGAACCGTTATCAACATAATCCGGTGGATTGTTTCTACATGAATGATGGTTCATGCTTTATTTTAGAAAGAGCTTTTTGAAAAGAAAGAAAACAAACTATGGAGAAAAACATTGCCATTTTATTTAAAATGAAAAACATAAAATGAAAGACAGGGAACACAATTTTTTGAATACAAAAAACATCCTTTTATTGATGATAAACTTGCATATGAAACAAATGGGGCTCTACAATGAAATCACTAGGCCTTGGGCAGAGCCTAGGATTATACATGCAATATGAAAAAACAAAGAAAATTACTCTTTTTGCAGGGTGACTTGGACGAGGTCTTCAGAGAACCAATTATTCAGCTTCTGCCCCGGGACACATGGGCGCACCCAATTGTCCATATCATAGTCGCTATCCCTATCATCTTCATTTGCAGCAAAAACTTGACCCGGGTTGATAATCCCCCCACTAGAAAAAGTGATAGGCCCCTGACGCTTTTGGCCCCCTGACTGCGAAGCTTGAGTAGGCTGGTAACCAATTCCACACTTGTCTTCTTTGAAAGGCAACTCAATCAACTGGCCCCAACCCTTAGCATGGCCTGACTGTACTACTTCGAGAGTCTGTTTGTAAGAAACTATAGAAGTCCCTGCTCTTGTTTCACTGGAAGGAGTGTCATTCTCAATACTCACCGCTTCGGATGCTTGACAAAGAGTTTCATGGATCTCGCCGTCCATCTCCACATATTTGAATGACGATAAATGACTGACGAATATATCCTCCTCTCCACACACTGTGATAACCTGACCACCCACGACAAATTTTATCTTCTGGTGGAGTGTTGACAAAACGGCCCCTGCGGCGTGTATCCACGGGCGTCCTAGCAAGCAGCTATAAGCCGACTGGATTTCCATCACATAGAAAACCGCATTAAACACTTAGGGTCCGATCTTCACAGGCAACTCTACCTCCCTAAAAACTGATCTTTTGGAGCCGTCAAAAGTGCGCACAACTAAATCACATGGCCGGAGTACAACCCCCTCAACATCCAGCTTTGCCAAAGGCTTCTTTGGCAGCACATTCAAGGACGAGCCTGTATCCACCAACACATGGGACAAGACTGCCCCTTTGCACTCCATGGAGATCTGGAGAGCTTTGTTATGATTTCTTCCCTCCGGAGTTAGATCGAAATCGGTAAATCCCAACCCGTTACTTGCGTTGACATTGGTAATAACACCCTAGAGTTAGTTCACCGATATCTCCTGTGGAACGTACGCCATATTCAAAATCTTCAGCAAGGCATTGCGATGTGGCTCGGAACATAACAGTAATGACAAGATATAAATCTTGGAGGGAGTTTGATGCAGGTGATCCACTATCTTGTAATCGCTCTTTCGAATAATCCTCATAAACTCTTCAACATCCTTTTCAAAGGACTTACCAGGCTTCTTCCTTTGCACGGGCTCTTCACTTACTACCTGCTTGCCTTTAGCTTTCACTGAAGTTTCAGCATCATCATTTCGGAGCGTCTGTGGAGCAAAGAGCCTTCCACTACGGGTAAAACCACCCATTCCTCCTACATTCCCCACACTTGAACCGGTTTCCCTGGGAACCTCCACTTCCTGTTTCTGCCCTTGATAATAGACATCAGCTCCGTAATGCCACAGGATTGCTTTTGTACTTTCGTATGGCATAGGACCTGGAATAGTTATAGTCACCGGGGCTACCTGTTCAGGCGCAGGGGTTTGTATAGGTGCATGCACAGGAATCTCTGATGGAGTAAAGTAGATAGTAACTATTGAGACCGTATCATCCTTCTTACCTATCTGATCAAACTGTAGATGACCTTCGTCCATCATCATCTGAAGGCAATTCCTCAATTCATCACAACCGTTCACCGCGGTCAAACATTCTGAACAATTTCCTGACAACCAGGGAACACGCCCCATTTCAAGAAACGTCCTTTTACCACTGCCAAATGTGTCCTTACACGATTAACATTTGTCACCAGATTCAAGCTTCTGTCCTCTTCTATTGCATTAACCTTTGGTCCGCCATGCGGGGGCATGGGGTTTTGAATCACATTAGGATTAGGAGCGAAGTTGATAGCTTTCGAATCAACAAGGTCCTGAACTACGTGCTTAAAAGCTTTGCAGTTCTCTATATGGTGGTCGGGCGCACCCGAATGGAACTCACACTTCACATTTGCATTATAGCCATAAGGTAGCTTGCCTGCTGGCGGTGCCAGTGTTCTCAACTGTACCAACTTTAAGCGGAGCAAATTCTGCAACATCTGGGCATACGTCATAGGTAAAGTGTCAAAGTGACGATCACTCATTCTCTGCCTCGGTTGGTATTGTCTCTGAGATTGTGGCTGAGATTCGGCAGATGGAGCCGGAATAGTTACAACACCTGCTTGATGGTACGAGTCCTGACATCTTTTACCTTTGCCCCCCTGTCCATAGGCAGCACTAGTTTCACCTTCACGCTTCTTTGAGCCATTTCCAAAAGGCCTCTTCATATTGGAAGAGCCTGCCCCACTTCCATCCTGAATCTTCCCCGATTTCAATAGATTCTCAATTCTCTCTCCTGCTATCACAATATCAGAGAACCCAGTGGACGGACATCCGGCCAAGCGATCCAGATATGGGCCCTGTAAAGTATTCATGAACATATTAGCCATTTCCCTTTCCATCAGCGGGGGTTGTACTCGAGCAGCTAGCTCACGCCACCTTTGGGCGTATAGTTTGAAACCTTCCTTCGGATCCTGTGTCATATTCTGCAATTGGGTACGATTAGGGGCCATGTTGATGTTATATTGATATTGTTTCAATAAAGCATCGCCCAAGTCCCTCCAGTTCCTGATATAAGCTCTTTCCAGCTTCATGTACCATTCCAATGAAGCTCCTGACAGGTTATCCTGAAAGAAGTACATCCACAGATTTTCATCATCAGAATATGCATAAATCTTCCTGAAATACGCCTGAATGCGAGTCTTAGGATAGGTACTACCATTATACTTGTCAAAGGTTGAAGGTTTGAACTTTGGAGGGATCCTTACCCCTTGCACCAGCCCCATGTCAGCAACATTAATTACCATGGAGTTTTGACATTCAATAGCTATTACATTCTCAGCCAACTCTTCATACCTTCTGTCATTACCATCATTATGAACACCCGGGTCATCATTCACCATAGATAACTGATCATCTTGATGGTCCTCCACTTGTTGATGATTGTTATGGCCAACACCACCAGGAACTCCGCCAGGAGGATCAACTATTGCTCCGCCAGGAGGAATAACTTCTGCTCCGCCAGGAGGATTAACTGCTGCTCCGCCAGGAGGGTTAACATTCGCTCCTCCAGGAGTATTAGGTTTAGGGATTTCTACTTCCAGCCTTTGAACCGTAGTCCTCAAATCTTGCTGCCCCTGGGCTATGCCCTGCATAAGGTTCATGAACTGCTCCATACGAGTCCTCATTTCAGCGAGTTCTCCCTGCACCTGTTCCATGATTCTGGCTTGATTTTGTCGAGTTGCGTAGCGATGAATATTGAGATCAGTTATTCTGCCTACAACCAAATAAAGGTTAGAAATTCCCTGGGACGAGTACTTGCTATGCAAAATGATATGATTATGAGGATGCAAATGCAAAATGCAAACAATCATATTTAAACAATCCCAGGACGTATCCGCTTTGATTCCAGTCTTTGAAACCAGGCAAGGGAAAGGACCCAAAATCGGAAAATAAATCCGAACCCAGAAATACCGTAGAATCAACACAAATGAAGCACATCCTTTCGAAACTGAGCTATTGATACACACATGATTAAACCAAGAATTTTATATTAATGTCATAAGAATTCATTCAGACAGGTATGATACAATCAAAGGCGATTCAATCAACAGTTCTGATGGTAATCCCAACAAAATATAACAGCAAGGTCACTACAAATTAAGTCCAAACAAACTGGCTTCAATCTCCTCAAGAAGATTCACAGTGCCAGGATGGGTAGGTCGCTCTATCAACCCTTTGATCAATATGTTTCTCTTTTCAACATCTTGATTCAGCTCAATAATTTGTTCTTCAATATCGTTGCCTTCGCGCTTTGATTTCTTGACTTCGACTTGCAACTTGAGTTCTTCAATTTCTTTCTGAGCCTCTTTCCACTTGCCAGAGAGGTGATCTTTATCTGCCTTCATTTTTTGAAGTTCTTCTTTCAACTCCCCATTCTCAATCTTGAGTTCTTCCACATCTCCTGATACGTGGCAAGCTTGGCTTCAGTCTTAATCAAGAGCTTCTTCGCTTCCCTGTAAGCTTTGCCTGATAATTTCACCGTCATACTGACTTTTCTAAAGTGCTGAGCTCTGTCAGTGAGGTCTTTCTCCTTTTTCCCTAGGCGCTCCGTCAAATCTTGGACCTTCCATTTCAACTCCAAGTTGTCATGTAAAGCACCCTGCAGCCGACTACTCATTCCAACATTCCCCCCCTCAAATCATGAACCAATTTTCGCTGCTTATCGAATTCTTTAATTGGTACGATGATTCTCTCCTTTATCACTTTGGGGTATAAGGGAGGCACCCAATCAAAAGGCAAATAGTACTCTTCGACCCTCTTCTTTACCCAGTCTGTATACGAAGGGAAAACTTGATTGTTAGGCAAACCCCACACGACCTTTCCTCTTTTCTGTTTACTGAGCCATGCTTCGGAAGCTTTCTGCGCCACATCTAACCCATCGTCAACCATGTGAAAATACAAAGACTCTTCCAACTCCTTTTCAGCCGGTGGACCTTTCAATGCATATCCAAACTGCCGGATAGCCAAAGAAGGATTATAATTAATTCCTCCTTTTCTCCCTATCAATGGTGCGTTAGGGTATTTACCACAGCTGTGCAAAACGTCTTTACCCAGCACTCCATGATTCACCCAAACAATATCCTTGGCATCTAAGCCCATCAGTCGTTGGCTCCATTTCAGAGAATCCTTAGTATCCTTGAAAGCACCTGACTGAGGTAGACGATCGGTAAACCACTTATAGAAAAGAGGCGCACAACAATGAACTGTCCCACCTTGTCTCTTCTCGTTCCTGTTATATAACGCATAATGAATATCTCCTAATAAGGTCGGCACCGGATTTTGAGTTACAAATATCTTGATAGCATCTGTATCAACAAAATCAGGCTTACTCGGGAACAGGACAATACCATATACGCAAAGAGCCAACACTGCATTGAAGACAGTTCATTTCCTCTCCTTAGCCGCTTCTTGAGCCTTGTTTGCCAAGTATGTCAGGTGATAGTCACGAACCCTTCCCTTACCAGAAATATCAACTTCCAGAGTTGACTTGCTCAAATAAAGAGCACCAGCCACAACTTGGTAATCAAGATCTGCCTTGGACCCACAGAAAGGAGCACCTTCTTTAATGGAAACTCCCAGGATATTGGAATACTCTTCCAGAGTAGGAACCTGTTGTACCCCAAAATTTGCCTGCCCTATTTTCTAACATTTAAATTATTTTTTAACTTTGATTTTATAAGTTTTTTTGGTCCAATTTTACTAACATTTTAATAGTAATTTTTATTAAAAAAAAACAGGTAATAGTTTACTTTAAATTGTTTAAATAACAAATAGTTGTTTGACCTTCATATGTTTTCAAGTGCATTTTTGTTTCGAATAAATGAACTGACATAATTGGAAAGGAGATAAGGCTTGCAAGTATGAAGTCGCGGGTTCGAATCTCACATGCTACATTTTGAATTTGTTTCTATTATTTGTTACTAACTTTCCTTCCATTTTAAATTATTTTCAAAAAAATCACAAAAATTGTTTTTTTTATTATTTGTTTTTAATTTTCGTTTTTATTTTAAAGCATTTTTGAAAAATAATTATTTATTTGATTTTATGTACTTTTTACCAAAAATGAGTGCAAAAATCATAATAAATACAAAAATATTTTCTTTTTGTGTACTCATTTCCTATTGGTCAATTTATGTCTACTTGGTGACCAAGTAAAAATCAGATATTATTTGATTTTTATTCAGATATTATTTAATCAATAGGAATTAAGACTAATTATTATTTTCCTTCTTTAATTTTTTTAACCTAATTTTCTAGACCTATAAATACAGGCTGTTTTACACATAACAAGGACACGAAAAAATCACATCAAACAACCCTAAAAATATTTTCAAAAAAAGAGGCAAACTAGAAAAATCGTAAAAACACTTCATAGCAAATTTTCACGACCTTTTCACGTCCAAATCGTCTCAAAACAATCCCAGGAGTCAATCCCCATCACTCTTGAAGGTTGGAAGCAAGTAAAACGCGCACATCAAGCCATGGCCATTTCTTGAATTTTCCACTTTTCAAATCTCATCTTTCATGCATTATAAATGTTGTTCATGTTTATATTCTTACTGATTATGATGTTTAGATTGGTTTTGATCAACTACTAACAAGCTTTGGTGCAGGAATCAAGACTTGCCATTGTTAGGGCACAAAGAGGGTGTTCTTCGATTCTCACGTTACTGCCACTTTTAATCAAAACTAATGGCACCATTGAATTCCTAGGGTCCTAATTAGTAAACTTGAGTACCTTTGATGTATTAATCCTTTGTGTTTTTTAAGTTTTAAAATTCCAGGTACATTAACTATGAAAATATCGTAGCTAATTCGCAGTAAAATTGAGGCAAAATCTTAGCAAAAAAGTCCAGTCCCAAGGTTGAAGACGATAAATAGTGGCGCTGAGTTCATGCATTTTATTTAATATTTATTATTTGTTATTCGCCCCTTATCACAAAAGTGCCTCCAGCCCAGTGGAAAAGCACGCTCGTGTGGACTAGGGGAGCCTGGGTTCGATACCCGGCGGCGACCCCCTTGGTTTTTTCTTTGTTTTCCTTTTTTTCCTTTTATTAGTCTAAATTAATTCAAATTAATAATCTAATTTAATTAACATGTTTTCTATTAAATTATAAAAATCAGAAAAATTGTTAAATTAAATTTTCTAAATCACAAAAAAAAAATTTCTTAATTAAATTAGTTTGTTTGTTTGTTTTTTTTTTTTTGAAATTAAAATTAATTTAGCTTTTTCTTTTTTTTCCTTTCCTTTATTAAATTAAAATTAAATTAATTTCTTTTTCACATCATTAAATAATTCTTTTTTGATTAACCGATTTTTAAATCTCGATCTCATTCCTCTCCTTCCTGATTCACGTTTTTATCGTTTATTGTTTATTTATATTCTTAGAAAATTGTATAGGATTTGCAAGTAGCCTTGTAATAATTTTAGCTTTATTTTTCCGTTATTCCCCCGATTTAAACTATGTACCCCCTCCCCATGATGTAATAGCGTAGGACCTTTATTTTTCGCTTTTAAATTGCGTGGTTAGTAACATTAGGGCGTGGAAAGAATGTATGCAAATAAAAAAATAAACGTTAGATCATTTAATCCAAGATAAATAACTGAATACGACACACTTTATCCACACACGTAAGTGGATCATTATACGATCGCCATCAACACCTTTAGGGTAATCCCTCTTCCGTTGCCCTTTCGAAATAATGGTCAGGTCCCTCGAGCGTAGGGATACTTTAGCAAAAGACGCTTACGAATAATATCATCGTAGTCCCTTCGATATAAAGATCATAGTCCCTCGATGACCCTGCGAGTTGCCTACGAAAAAATGATCTTGTCCCTCGATGATCCTACAGAAAAATGATGATAGTCCCTTCGAATTGCTAAGGTATCCTTACATGTTGCCTTCTATGACCATTCGATGACCCTTCGTTGTTCCTTCACATCCAATAGATAGGACTACCTACCCACTAATGGTATGGATAGTACTATCTCTCAAGGAAAAGGATAAGTATAAGAAAGACCTTAAATTAAGGGTAAGTAACTTTTAAATGCTTGCTCACAACAAAAAAAAACAAATACTTTTAACACCTCACACTTTCAAAAATATTTTCAAAAACAAACACTTTGTATACATTCTTACCCGAATTATTACAAAGTCAACTTTTACAAAATATTTTCTAAACACACACCACATTTCAAAGAAAAGCAAGTTAAAGTGAGCAAGCAATTAAGAGCCCGTAGATAACTACGGATGAAAAGGGGTGCTAACACCTTCCCTTTTCATAACTTACCCCCTGAACTCAAAATCTTTTCAAAAAGGTCTTTCCTGTTCTTTTCACCTTTCCTAAATAAATTGGATAAGAGAAAAGTCGGTGGCGACTCTTGCTAACCGCAACATGTTTTACGAAAAACAAAATTAAAAAGTCAGTTCTCCACCGTATTACAGAACTGGCGACTCTGCTGGGGACCATTTTAAAGAGGGGTTACCTTAGAGTTAGATCACTTTACCACTTGCTTAAATTTGTTTGACTTATGTGCTTTATTTTTATTGGGCCTTGTTTTGGGGTTACTTGTGTGAAAGGTCCTACACCCGGACCTAGTGATTCCTTAGGTAAGTGACAATAGATCATGGAGACTATACGGCATGTACCGATATGGTTGATATGATGGTCACAGTCTTTAGAGCCCTAGTTAACTCATCTTTGGCCATTAGAAGGAAGTGAGATGGCCGGCTTTGGATTTAGACCGAAGTTGGTTGATAATCGAGACTACGCTCATTGAGATTAGACTTTCGAGATGTTTTGGTCGGCCACTCGAGTGTCGCACTAAAATAAAGCCTTTTAGAAAGATCCGTGATATGAGTCCTTTAGAACCCGGTTGCTATTCTAGGACAGGTTGAGCCAACTAAACCTCAGTGGGGAAGGGTACTTACCTTTGGACTTCATACAAGCCTTTAAACCTAAGGCTCTTGTATGACTTATTTGTGTGTGCTACTTATTTACTATTAACATGTACGTGACATCATAACATCATAACATATCATTTTCATTAACCATTTCAAGGACCAAGGAATTTATCTTTATTCGTGATTGCAGGTCATGGCTTCCGTTCCTAGAAATTTCATTCGAGTCAACTTTGTAAGGGTTCCTTCCCAGCTTAAAGAATTGGTCTCAAAAATTCCCGATGGTTCTCGATTCACCAAAAGGCATGGTTTTCTACTCGACTTAGTTACCTCAGATTTTGAAGAAGACATGATGAGAGTCCTATTCCAATTCTTCGATCCTAAGCACCACTGTTTCACCTTCCCGGATTACCAATTGGTGCCCACGATGGAGGAGTTCTCTAAGTTACTTGGAATACCTATCCTCGATCAGATGCCTTTTACCGGTCTAGAAAATGTTCCAAAGCCTGAAGTCATTGCAGCCGCTTTACATCTGAAGAGGTCAGACATTGTGTCTAATTGGGAAACAAGGAGTGGAGTCAAGGGGTTTCTTGCTAAGTTCCTGATTGAGAAGACTCAATTGTTCCTAAGAGCTATGAGTTACCATGCTTTTGAAGAGGTATTGGCTTTGTTGATCTATGGGTTGGTGTTGTTCCCTAATCCAGACCAACTCATAGACGTGCACGCTATCAAAATATTTCTGACTCATAACCCGGTACCTACCTTGCTCGGAGATATTCTGCACTCGCTTCACACTCATACTATCAAGGAGCGAGGGACTCTCATGTGCTGCGTACCCTTACTATCCAGATGGTTTATTTTGCACCTTCCCCAGTCAGTATTGAAGAATGAACAAAGGTTGCAGTGGTCTCAAAGGATAATGTCACTCTCCCATTCAGATATCTATTGGTGTGCCCGATCTCTTGAAGACTTCACTCTTATTGATCATTATGGGGAATTCCCTAATGTACCACTCCTTGGCATTAGGGGAGGCATCACCTATAATCCTTCGCTAGCCTTGCGCCAGTTTGGTTATGCTCGAAGGAATGGTCCTCATGACATACTTATTCAGGGTATTGTGTTCGATTATGAAGATGATCCTCAAGGTTACCGTCAAAGGTTTATACGCGCATGGAATAATGTGTATAAGATTGAAAGCAGGACCTTGGGACAGAAGAACTCTATTCCTTTGGAGCCTTACCTCAGATGGGTGCGCACTCGTGCTCGAGATCTTATTATGCCATATCCAGCTGTCAGACCAGTGATTGTTGACCCTGAGTTTGAGGGAGATGTTCCTCAAGTCATTCTCCATCCAAACATGCCTACCGATCTTGATGAGCTGCAGAAATACTGGGTTCAGATGAAAGAAGAAAGAGACACCTTTGAGACTCAGTTCTATGCTAGTGAGAAGAAGGTGTTGGAGTTGACGAAATTACTTCATGAGGAGTAGAGCATCAATGCTTACATCGGCACAAAGAGGAAGCGCCCGTGGGAGACTTGAGTCTTGAGTCCTAGGCCTTAGGCGTTTTTAAATTTTCTTTTTGAAATTTCCTTTCATTGTAGCCCAAGAGGCATAAAAAAAAATGAATTTCGAGTTTACTAATAAAAGTTTTCCTTTTGTTTATGTTTGCAAAGATAAACTCTAAAGTCCTTGAAATCATTGCATATGCATCCACATCTCATAATCATTGCATAACAGGTTTCTAAGACAGGTCTCTTATCTTCTCGTTGTTTATTACAGAAGAAATGGCTCTCGAGCAAACCGTCAAAGATCTCCAGGCCCAGAACGCCCAGTTCCAAGAGCTGATCCTGAACTTGTCCAAGGGGCAAGAAGAACTGAAAGCACTTCTGACCAAGAAGAAGAAGAAAGCAAGAAAATCAACTGGCGTCATCAACCTGGGGAGGAGATTCAGAGGTCCGGCTAAACAGGTCAAGGAAATTGGGATCCTAGTAGATCAAGATGAAGAACAGGATGAAGATGGTAAAAGTGTTAAAACTGAGGAAAAAAGCAACTATGGTTCTGACAAATATTCTGATGGAGAGGAAGAAGATTATTTGGATGAACAATACCCTCCTGCTGATGAGAAGTATAAGCTATTAGAAGAACGTCTGAAAGCTATGGAAATCAATAAGGTGCCTGGCTTGAATTTTGAGGATTTGGGTCTAGTCTCAGAGGTTGTCATTCCCCATAAGTTCATAATTCCCACTTTTGCTAAGTATGATGGTGTTTCTTGTCCGAAGCTGCATTTGAGATCATATGTCCGAAAGATTCAACCACACACTGCTGACAAGAAATTATGGGTGCATTTCTTTCAAGAGAGTTTGTCTGGAGCACAGTTGGAATGGTACTATCAACTCGAAAGTACCAACATTCGTACATGGGAAGATTTGGCTGCAACTTTCTACAAACAATACCAGTACAATTCTGATCTGGCACCAACCTGAATGCAACTACAGAGTATGTCAATGGGTTCTGAGGAAAGCTTTAAAGAGTATGCACAGAAGTGGAGAGATCTCGCAAGCAGAGTTCAACCTCCTTTAGCTGACAGAGAATTGATTGACATGTTCATGAGCACATTAACCGGTCCTTTCTATAGTCATCTACTTGGAAGCTCGTCATCCGGTTTCACCGAGCTGATATTGACAGGAGAACGTGTTGAAAATGGAATTCGAAGTGGTAAAATACAAGTGGCTACATCTGCAAACACTACAAAGAAGCCACATAATGGGAAGAAGGAATCTAATGCTGTACACGGCCAGAAAGGTCGCAACCAATCTGTTGGGGCAGTTCTGATCTCTGCACCGGCGCCACAACAACAACAACAAGTTAGTTAGCGTAAGCAGGATACACCCAGGAGACAGTTTACAAAGATCAACATGTCATTGGCTCAGGCGCTGCAGCTTATGTTGAAGGCAGAGTTGGTTACTTTGAGGGATCCTCCTAGGAATCCTAATACTTCCGCTCCTAGCTATAATCCCGATGCAAGGTGTGCATATCATTCTAATAGTCCTGGACATGATACGAACAGCTGTTGGGCGCTGAAGAATAAGATTCAAGACATGATTGATGCTAAGGAGATTGAGTTTGATCCCCCTGAGACTCCTAATGTGATTACTGCTCCTATGCCAAATCATGACAACATCGTTAGTGCTATTGATGATGGTTCTTATGCTGCTACTGTGGTTGACTTGACTACTCCTCTATCAATTGTTAAGAAGAAGTTGCTGCAAGCCGGTTTATTTCCGGGCTGTGTTAAAAACTGTCATTATTGTGCATCTCAATCCAATGGTTGTGTGAAGCTGAAAGAGGGCGTTCAGCGTTTTATGGATGACCGTACTATACTGTTTGAGAAGATTCCTTCTATAGAAAGCTTATGTGAAAATTTGTCCCGAGGTCTAAAGTTTGAGGACGTATCTGTGGTTACTAATTCCAAAACTCCTGTGAGGATCACCTCTAAAGTTCCTGTGAAGATTACTGCCGAGCCTAGAGTGGCTCCCCTGATTATTACTACGCCTGGTCCGATTCCATATTCCTCTAGCAAGGCTATCCCTTGGAAGTATGGTTCAGATGTTTACATTCATGGTGTCAAGCAAGAGCCTTTGACTGATGAAACTACTGAAGTTACTAATCCCGATGTCGACAATATCGTTGGGACTAGTAAGGTTACCCGAAGTGGAAGAGTTTTCTCCCCAGAAATCTCTCCGAAGATTGTTACTACTCCAGTTCGTATCTCTGCCTCCAAATCAATTACTGAGACTCGAGACAAAGAACCGGTGGTTGAGCCTGCCCAAATGAAGACCCCGGGTGAAACTATTATCGAAGATCCCTCCAAAGAAATGGAGGAAGTGCTAAAAATTATCCGTAAGAGTGATTACAATGTTGTTGAACAGTTGGGGCACACCCCCTCCAAGATCTCTATGCTATCTTTGTTGTTGTGCTCCGAGGCCCATGCTAAGGCTTTGGTGAAGTTTTTGAAATCTGCGCATGTGCCGCAGGAAATCTCTATTGACCAGTTTGAAAATTGTGTCGCTAGCCTGACAACTGATAATGGTCTAGGATTTTCTGACGCTGATCTAACTCCTGCCGGAAGGAACCACAATAAGGCCCTGTATGTCTCCATTGAGTGTAGGGGCACTACTCTATCTCATGTACTGGTGGACACAGGTTCCTCATTGAATGTATTGCCGAAGATTGCTCTAGACAAGCTTGACTGTGAAGGGGTTGTGCTGAGACCCAACGATGTTGTGGTCAGAGCTTTTGATGGTTCAAAGAGATTAGTGTATGGAGAGGTTGATCTTCCAATCAGAGTGGGTTCTCAAGTCTTTGTTTCTACTTTCTATGTAATGGAAATTCGTCCTGCTTACTCCTGTCTGCTTGGGCGCCCTTGGATACATGGGGCAGGCTCTGTGACTTCTACCTTACATCAGAAGCTGAAGTATCCCGTGAAAGGCAAGATTGTCACCGTCTATGGTGAAGAAGAGTACATGGTTAGTCATTTGAATACTTTCAAGTATGTTGAGATGGATGGCGAATTCCTCGAGACTCCTTGTCAAACATTTGAATTGGCTCCTCAGACTGCTCCTATTGCTAAACCAGTTCCTACTGTTCCCAAGGTTACTAGAGTGCCTCCTACAATGGTTTCCCTAAAGGATGCTAGAGCTATGGTTGAAGAAGGTAGTTGTACCATTTGGGGTCAGCTTCTTGACATCCCTTACAAGTCTGACAAATTTGGTTTGGGCTTCACTTCAGAGGCTCAGAGGGTTATACGTCATGCTCGCGCTATTCGTATCACCAACAACGGAGTTCATAAAGATCAGGTCAATGCTGTGGAGGATGCTGATAGTGACTGTGATCTAGATAGTTGGATCTTTCCTACCATTGGCAGTGGGCTCAACAATTGGAAGACTGAAGACATTATTCCTATCTCCTTTAGTCAGGAGTAAATGATATTTTCTGTTTTTCTTATTTTTGAAGTTTGGTTTTGTTAATTTGAACAATAAAACTTTTAAGCCTTGTGCCTTGCCCGGGGCACAATGGCCAATTTGTTTGGGTTGTCATTTCATCGCATATTTTCATTCAATAAATCAATGGACGTGTTGCATGCAAATTTTGCGCTCTTTGTCTTTTCTTTTACTTTATATTCATCAAAATAGCTATGAGTTCTTACACACACCCACGCGATAAATTGCAGATCCACATCCACTCTGGATCCCATTGATAACGGTTATGCTATTGTCAATTATGACTTTGAAAATCCGATCTACCAAGCCGAGGACGAAGGTGAGGAAGATTGTGAAGTGCCTAGAGAGCTTGCTAGATTATTAGAGCAAGAAGAAAAGATCATACAACCGCACGAAGAGCCAGTCGAGGTCGTAAATCTAGGTACTGAGGAGGATAAGAAAGAAATCAAGATAGGTGCCGGATTAGAAGACCGTGTCAAGAAAAGACTGATTCAGATGCTACGTGATTATGCTGAGATTTTCACTTGGTCTTACGAAGATATGCCAGGACTTGATACTGATATCGTGGTTCACCATTTACCGATGAAGGAAGGTTGTCCTCCGATAAAGCAGAAGATTCGTCGTATGCGCCCTGAGATGTCTGAAAAGATCAAAGCCGAGGTTATGAAGCAATTCAATGCAGGTTTTCTAGCTGTCACATCATATCCTCAGTGGGTTGTAAATGTGGTACCAGTGCCTAAGAAGGATGGTAAGGTTCGTATGTGTGTGGACTACAGGGATCTGAATAGGGCAAGCCCCAAAGATGACTTTCCTCTCCCACATATAGATGTTCTGGTAGATAAAACTGCTCAGCACAAGGTATTCTCATTCATGGATGGTTTCTCAGGTTATAATCAAATCAAGATGGCACCTGAAGACATGGAGAAGACTACGTTCGTTACACAGTGGGGCACCTTTTGTTACAAGGTAATGCCATTTGGTTTGAAGAACGCATGGGCAACATACCAGCGTGTTATGGTTGCTTTATTCCATGATATGATCCATCACGAGATAGAGGTATACGTTGATGATATGATAGCCAAATATCAGAATGAAGAAGAGCACCTTGACCATCTACACAAGCTGTTTGAGAGGTTGAAGAAATACAAGTTGAGATTGAATCCAAACAAATGCACCTTTGGGGTTAGATCCGGTAAACTTTTGGGTTTCGTCGTCAGTGGTAAAGGTATTGAAGTCGACCCTACAAAGGTAAAAGCTATACAAGATATGCCCGCTCCCCGTACTGAGAGAGAAGTCAGAGGTTTCTTGGGACGTTTGAACTATATTTCCAGATTTATCTCCCATTTGACCGCTACTTGTGAGCCAATCTTCAAATTACTGAGAAAAGATCAAGTAGTGAAGTGGAACGACGAATGTCAGATAACTTTTGATAAGATCAAGGAGTATCTCCAAGAACCTCCGATTCTGATGCCGCCAGTTGAGGGAAGACCTTTAATCATGTACTTAACAGTGCTAGAGAATTCAATGGGGTGTGTGTTGGGGTAACATGACAAGTCTGGTCGAAAAGAGCATGCAATATACTACCTTAGCAAAAAGTTTACCGACTGTGAAACAAGATATTCATTGCTTGAGAAAACTTGTTGCGCTTTGGCATGGGCTGCTCGCCGACTAAGACAGTATATGTTGACCCATACCACTTTATTGATCTCTAAGATGGATCCTATCAAATACATATTTGAGAAACCTGCTCTCTCTGGACGAATAGCAAGATGGCAGATGGTCTTGACAGAATACGACATCTAGTACACTACGCAGAAAGCAATCAAAGGAAGTGTACTAGCTGATCATTTGGCTTATCAAGCAGTGGATAACTATCAGTCTATGAATTTTGAGTTCCCAGATGAGAATATTATGCTTGTTACTGATTATGAAGAACCTGGACCATATGAAGGACCTGAACTAGGATCCCGATGGACTATGGTTTTTGATGGGGCTTCTAACGCACTCGGCAATGGTATTGGTGCTGTAATTATCTCTCCTAAGGGTTGCTATACGCCATTTACTGCTAGACTTTGCTTTCACTGTACCAACAATATGGCTGAATATGAAGCATGCATCATGGGTATCAAAGCTGCCATTGATATGAGCATCAAATTCTTGAATGTATATGGGGACTCAGCCCTAGTGATCAGTCAGATTAAAGGAGAATGGGACACGAAGCATCCAAATCTCATTCCTTACCGAGAACATGTGTTGACTTTGATTCCATACTTTGAAGAAATCACTTTTGAGTATATTCCACGAGAAGAGAATCAGTTGGCAGACGCGTTAGCTACCATGTCATCTATGTTCAAAGTCAGATGGGACAACGAGGCTCCTAGGATTACTATTGACAGACTAGATGAGCCGGCATACTGTTATGAAGTTGATACTAATGGGGTAGAAGAGAAACCTTGGTTCCACGAAGTGAAAAGATATCTTGAAACTCAGGAATATCCTGAAGGGGCATCTACCAATGACAGGAAGTTTCTAAGGAGGTTCTCTGCTAAGTTCTTTCTGAGTAACGGAATTTTATATAAACGCAACCACGATTCAGCCTTGCTTCGCTGCGTAGACAAGAAGGAAGCAGAAAAGATTATGGAAGAGATGCATGACGGAATTTTTGGCACTCACTCCAGTGGGCATACAATGGCTAAGAAAATTTTGAGAGCAGGTTACTACTGGTCTACCATGGAAACTGATTGCCATCATCCCTCCAAAACTTGTCACAAGTGCCAGATCTATGCTGACAAAGTACATGTACCACCGGTTCCGTTGAATGTTCTGACTGCTCCTTGGCCTTTTGCAATGTAGGGCATTGATATAATTGGAGAGATTAAACCTACCGCTTCCAATGGACATCGTTTCATCCTTGTTGCTATCGATTACTTTACAAAGTGGGTAGAAGCAGCCTCGTTCGCTTCTGTTACCAAGAATGTTGTAGCTCGGTTCATCAAGCATAACCTTATCTGTCGATATGGCATCCCTGAAAGGATTATCACAGACAATGGTACTAATCTGAACAACACTATGATCACTGAACTCTGCACACAGTTCAAGATTAAGCATCACAATTCTTCTCCATATCGACCAAAGATGAATGGCGCAGTGGAAGCTGCCAACAAGAATATTAAGAAGATCTTGCAAAAGATGACGGTGACATACAAAGATTGGCATGAGATGTCACCATTTGCTCTTCATGGTTATCGCACCTCAGTACGTACCTCAACAGGGGCAACCCCTTTCTCTTTAGTCTATGGTATGGAGGCAGTTTTACCTGTTGAAGTTCAGATCCCTTCCCTAAGGATTATGCAAGATGCAGGCTTAGACGAAGATGAATGGGTTCAGACTCGACTTGATCAGATAAATTTGATTGATGAGAAGAGGTTTGCGGCTGTCTGTCATGGCCAGATGTATCAGAAGCGTATGATCAAGGCCTTTAACAAGAAAGTCAAGCACCAATTGTACCAGGCCGGTGATTTGGTAATAAAGCGTATCATACTACCACAGGGTGATCCCAGGGGCAAATGGACTCCCACATATGAAGGTCCATTTGTAATCAAGAAAATATTTTCTGGCGGTGCTATGATGCTTACTACTATGGACGGTGAAGATTTCCCGCACCCTGTGCACGCGGACATAGTCAAAAGATACTACGCATAAAAAGAGACCCGCTAGGTTGTCTGGCCTAGGCAAAAATAAGGGCATCCCGACGAACTAAAAGGGTTCGGGCAAAAATTAGGGATCTATATACAAAAGAACTGTACACCCGGCAAGTCGAAAACCTGAAAAGGTGGCTTGGGCAAAAAAGGGTATCCCGGTGGACTGAAAACCTGTAAAGGCGATCCAGGTAAAATTTAGGGATTAAAGCGTACGACTATGTCCCGTTGAATCACTTATCTGCTTCCAGCTTAGTTTTATCAAGTTCGAACGGTGCAGATCAATCCAGTCATCTTTCTTCCGACAGCAAGGGATGAGATGCTTGAAGATACAGTGGCAATAGCAGAGTTGAAACTCAATGGGATCATTTCCACATAGTTGTTTTTCTTTGTTTATCACTTTGTACCTTTCCAATTTTACGACAATTTCCTCTTACTAGGATTTCTGTCTCCTTGTACAAAACTGCCTGTTTATAGGCCAATTTCAAAATCAATACAAGTCTATTTTCAAATTCAAAAATTGCTTTTATTTTCCCTGTTTTGTTTGTGTAAACGTCCAATGGGTGCTTTGAATGAACATATGCACTTGAATATGATTGATGTTTACCAAAAATATATATACATGAAAACAGGAATAACATTTACTAAGGATTCTAGGAGTGGGGATAGTGTTCAAGATATCCACGAACCCCCACAAAGCCAGTTCATGGAAATATCCCCAACAGAGATATATTCCCCTACAGAATTAGTATGCCCTCAGACATAAATTGGGGCATCTTCCAGCGATTCACTTCCATATCTTCGATAGACTGCTTGGCATGATCATAGATCCCCTAGCAGATAAAGAAGTTGATCATTTCCCCAGCATACAGCAGAAATTTCCTCAACGCAGCCTATGAAATTCTAATCCCCATCGGAGGTTATTCCCTCTATGTAGTATACAGAATTCAATTCCCCAGCTGAGTTTATTTCTCTAACACTATAGAATACTCTCCCCCAGCAGAATTTATTCAAGGATGCTATCCCCAGAAGAGTTGACACTCGTGTCTGAAACCTGGTCAGATAGTGCATCGGAGAATTATCCATCTCTTTTATTCCCAGTCAGAATGCATACAATCAATTTCCACAGTAAAAGAACCACGGACTACCGACTCTCCTGACAGAATACTTCTATCCACAAGCGGAAGTCAAAGATCCCCAGCGGAATATTCCCAAACGGAAAGTATGAATCCCCAGTAGAGTCATTCCAAACAGGATCTGAAGATTTATTTTCTCCATCCCCAACAACAGTCAGGGATTTATTTTCCCCAATCAGACTTTACTATTCAAAGCCACCGCTACCTTCAGCGACATTTCATACCCATACATCATTCACAATACATCATAGCATACGCATACAAAACGCATATAACATTCTCATTTAGTTTAAGAGCGTTATTACGCAATGCATTACATATATCATGACATTACATAAAACTAACTTGGTTTTTTCAGGTTAGTTCTCAAACGGACAAGTATTGTCAACGGTTTATCATCTTTCAGATACAATCAGTCAAAGATTCATTCTGAGACTCCTTTGGATACAGTCAGGAGTAGACTCATTCCAGTACATCTTCTAGACACAGTGCAGATACAATCAAGACACAGATTCATTCTGATACTTATTCCAGTACATCTTCTAGACACAGTTCAGATACAATCAAGACACAGATTCATTCTGATACTTATTCCAGTACATCTTTTAGATACAGTCGGTCGAAGACTCATTCTAATACTAATTTTTCGGATACAGTCAGACGTAGACTCATTCTAATACGACTCCCAGATACAGTCAGGCAAAGACTCATTCTGATCTCCTTATAGATACAGTCAAGATGTAGACTCATTCTAGAACATCATATAGATACATTCAAGGCATAAGAATCATTCTGGCATTTCCCAGCACGTCTGCTAGATACGGTTGGACACAGACTCATTCTAGTATATTCCTCAGATACAGTCAAACCTAGACTCATTCTGATACTATTATCAGCAGTTACTTTGGATGGCAACTATAAGACCATCTTCATCCTGTCATCTTTCCGAATGGCATCTTTAAGCCCATTCAAGCAATACAATCAACCAACAAGCGTTACTTCGTGCATCCGTGAGTGCAAATTTCGGGGCACTTAAGTGTTCAATCCTCTTCCACCTTCAGATCACGAATGGCAGACATGCCAATCTAACTCTTCAGGTTTAAGAAGATTGAACAGGGGCAGCTGTTGTACCCCAAAATTTGCCTGCCCTATTTTCTAACATTTAAATTATTTTTTAACTTTGATTTTATAAGTTTTTTTGGTCCAATTTTACTAACATTTTAATAGTAATTTTTATTAAAAAAAAACAGGTAACAGTTTACTTTAAATTGTTTAAATAACAAATAGTTATTTGACCTTCATATGCTTTCAAGTGCATTTTTGTTTCGAATAAATGAACTGGCACAATTGGAAAGGAGATAAGGCTTGCAAGTATGAAGTCGCGGGTTCGAATCTCACATGTTACATTTTGAATTTGTTTCTATTATTTGTTACTAACTTTCCTTCCATTTTAAATTATTTTCAAAAAAATCACAAAAATTGTTTTTTTTATTATTTGTTTTTAATTTTCGTTTTTATTTTAAAGCATTTTTGAAAAATAATTATTTATTTGATTTTATGTACTGTTTACCAAAAATGAGTGCAAAAATCATAATAAATACAAAAATATTTTCTTTTTGTGTACTCATTTCCTATTGGTCAATTTATGTCTACTTGGTGACCAAGTAAAAATCAGATATTATTTAATTTTTATTCAGATATTATTTAATCAATAGGAATTAAGACTAATTATTATTTTCCTTCTTTAATTTTTTTAACCTAATTTTCTAGACCTATAAATACAGGTTGTTTTACACATAACAAGGACACGAAAAAATCACATCAAACAACCCTAAAAATATTTTCAAAAAAAAAAGAGGCAAACTAGAAAAATCGTAAAAACACTTCATAACAAATTTTCACGACCTTTTCACGTCCAAATCGTCTCAAAACAATCCCAGGAGTCAATCCTCATCACTCTTGAAGGTTGGAAGCAAGTAAAACGCGCACATCAAGCCATGGCCATTTCTTGAATTTTCCACTTTTCAAATCTCATCTTTCATGCATTATAAATGTTGTTCATGTTTATATTCTTACTGATTATGATGTTTAGAATGGTTTTGATCAACTACTAACAAGCTTTGGTGCAGGAATCAAGACTTGCCATTGTTAGGGCACAAAGAGGGTGTTCTTCGATTCTCACGTTACAGCCACTTTTAATCAAAACTAATGGCACCATTGAATTCCTAGGGTCCTAATTAGTAAACTTGAGTACCTTTGATGTATTAATCCTTTGTGTTTTTTAAGTTTTGAAATTCCAGGTACATTAGCTACGAAAATATCGTAGCTAATTCGCAGTAAAATTGAGGCAAAATCGTAGCAAAAAAGTCCAGTCCCAAGGTTGAAGACGATGAATAGTGGCGCTGAGTTCATGCATTTTATTTAATATTTATTATTTGTTATTCGCCCCTTATCACAAAAGTGCCTCCAGCCCAGTGGAAAAGCACGCTCGTGTGGACTAGGGGAGCCTGGGTTCGATACCCGGCGGCGACCCCCTTGGTTTTTTCTTTGTTTTCCTTTTTTTCCTTTTATTAGTCTAAATTAATTCAAATTAATAATCTAATTTAATTAACATGTTTTCTATTAAATTATAAAAATCAGAAAAATTGTTAAATTAAATTTTCTAAATCACAAAAACAAAATTCTTAATTAAATTAGTTTGTTTTTTTTTTGTTTTTTTTTGTTTTTTTTTTTTTTGAAATTAAAATTAATTTAGTTTTTTCTTTTTTTTCCTTTCCTTTATTAAATTAAAATTAAATTAATTTCTTTTTCACATCATTAAATAATTCTTTTTTGATTAACCGATTTTTAAATCTCGATCTCATTCCTCTCCTTCCTGATTCTCGTTTTTATCGTTTATTGTTTATTTATATTCTTAGAAAATTGTATAGGATTTGCAAGTAGCCTTGTAATAATTTTAGCTTTATTTTTCCGTTATTCCCCCGATTTAAACTATGTACCCCCCTCCCCATGATGTAATAGCGTAGGACCTTTATTTTTTCGCTTTTAAATTTGCTTGGTTAGTAACATTAGGGCGTGGAAAGAATGTATGCAAATAAAAAAAATAAACGTTAGATCATTTAATCCAAGATAAATAACTGAATACGACACACTTTATCCACACACGTAAGTCGATCATTATACGATCGCCATCAGCACCTTTAGGGTAATCCCTCTTCCGTTGCCCTTTCGAAATAATGGTCAGGTCCCTCGAGCGTAGGGATACTTTAGCAAAAGACGCTTACGAATAATATCATCGTAGTCCCTTCGATATAAAGATCATAGTCTCTCGATGACCCTGCGAGTTGCCTACGAAAAAATGATCTTGTCCCTCGATGACCCTACGGAAAAATGATGATAGTCCCTTCGAATTGCTAAGGTATCCTTACATGTTGCCTTCTATGACCATTCGATGACCCTTCGTTGTCCCTTCACATCCAATAGATAGGACTACCTACCCACTAATGGTATGGATAGTACTATCTCTCAAGGAAAAGGATAAGTATAAGAAAGACCTTAAATTAAGGGTAAGTAACTTTTAAATGCTTGCTCACAACAAAAAAAAACAAATACTTTTCACACCTCACACTTTCAAAAATATTTTCAAAAACAAACACTTTGTATACATTCTTACCCGAATTATTACAAAGTCAACTTTTACAAAATATTTTCTAAACACACACCACATTTCAAAGAAAAGCAAGTTAAAGTGAGCAAGCAATTAAGAGCCCGTAGATAACTACGGATGAAAAGGGGTGCTAACACCTTCCCTTTTCATAACTTACCCCCCGAACTCAAAATCTTTTCAAAAAGGTCTTTCCTGTTCTTTTCACCTTTCCTAAATAAATTGGATAAAAGAAAAGTCGGTGGCGACTCTTGCTAAACGCAACATGTTTTGCGAAAAACAAAATTAAAAAGTCAGTTCTCCACCGTATTACAGAACCAAAACATAATCTGTCAATACAAAGCACCTCAAGGAAGGATCATAGAACTGCATCAAGGTGCGCAAGCCATTGGATTCATATTCACTGAGGTTACGAGCAAAAGATAGAATCTAACCATACTTCTCCTTGAACATTCCTAACACTTCCGGACCAGCCATCTCTTGTAAGCTACAAATCTGATTCAGAATGAGCTTTGGGAATTTGTACACAATGGTGTTCTTCTTGCCCCTTTTGGTGTCCATCCCTATAACTGCCCGTTGACTGGAATCAAAATATCAGATACTACCTGGAAATGAAAAATATGAATGTTAGCAAAAAGGATGATGCAATGCAAAGCATGGGATCAAAGTTCCACGTGTCTGTGCTGGACTGAAATAACTAAATAATTCTAAGGCTAAAAAATCCCCAGAATTCCAGAACAACAGAGTAACCACATAGATAAACCATACTCATAAGAACTCCACAGTACCGGGTATGCTGAAAGTCAAGGTTACCTGCAAACCTGTAAACAACCTGCCCCTCTCACATGTGGGTACTAGCAAAGGCGAGGATCCTCAATATCACGGGCTCTCAGGTCGAGAAATAATGATACGTTCACCATTTCTGGTTTGGCATCATCATCAAATGAGGAGGCCTCAACTGATTCCCCTCAAGAGGATATCCTATGGCAAGTTCCCATCATTGGGTCCTCGGATCGACATGTGTAATGGGTTTTCCATTTCTGGTCTGCCATTCTCACCTGTCGGGAGGAGAGAGGCTGCTGAGTTCTCGAGAATGGTCACTAGAGTCGACAATTCCTCCAGAGAATATCTACTGGCCTGTATAGAGCATACAGTAGAAGATAGCTCCGGATAGAACCTCGTCTGGTTGTAGGTCTCGTGAACACCCACACATGGCAAAACACCACGGGAGCGACACGCCTGCCCACGCTAATACCTATGTGTATGCTCAAGCCTGGGTAGTGGGCTTATCTCTCAAAACATCCCAACCTGACAAACAGAAAACCAGTACAGCACATCACAGTCCAGTATAATAAAATGCAATGTAAATAATGTGGTAAATACAGTAATACAGTAAAGCAAAAATATAGTAAACATCAATACAGTAAAATAAAGCACCATAGATAAACACCCAATGGAAAAAATAGACAAGCGCTAGGATTGACTCGCAAAGGGGATGGACCAGCAAGAGGTTAACCTGTCCCTAGCAGAGTCGCCAGCTGTCGCTCCCAGGATTTTCATCCAAGTACAAACGCGAAAGTGGCGCGGAAACAGAGTCACCAGCAATGTGTATTTATCCCAAGAGAGGGAAAGGAAACACTGCGTAAACCTGAGGAGAAGGGAAAGAGCATGGTCTCGCGACCAAGAGAAACGGGTAAGGGAGTCGGTTACGTGAGGGGAAGGTATTAGCACCCCCACGCGTCCATCGTACTCGATGGGATCCACGCTTGCTGTCTCGATCAAAGGGTGTCGTCGTCTGGAGCTCCACTGCTACTGGAAAGGAAAAGGAACAGGAACGAAAAAGAAAGAAGAAACGAGGAAGAAAAGAAAAAGAAGTGACTCGAGAGGACATCGCATCCTAGGCCTACGTATTCCCTTTGTGCAATGGGAAAGTCAGAGTCAACGTAGTTTGGACTACGGTTTTGGGGAAAAAGAGAAGGATGGTGCTCGGAGAGATCTCGCACGATCTCCTGCCTACGTATCCCGCTCGCACGCGAGAATCAGAGCGACGTAGTTCCCCTCACTAGGGATGAATTTGCCTTGTTTGTGTTTTTTAGCAGAGTACGTCAAGGTTCGCGTTCCAGCAGTTAGGTGTCGCAACTCATTGTACGGAGTCTTAGGCATTTACCTGTTTGCGGTAGAACGGAAGTGACGCATCCTTAACGAATGGAGTGAAGAGATGAGAAGAGAATTGTTTGTTTTTGTCTTTTAAGAAGAAGTGTTTTGATTATTTTGTGTTTATAACAAGTATTGCACTAAATTCTATGACATAGGAACGAATGCATCGCATGGTCGTCCTAACAGGACGTATGCTGAACACTCTAGAAAGGCGAAGGGAAACCCTTCTCCTTCCATTTCCCACGTACTTAAGGCTCATGGCATACAACACTTGTTGTTTTTATTACATGTTTTGATTTTTGTTTTGAGATGAGAAAGAGAGACTCAAAGGGTTAGGAAAGGAAAATGTCTAAGCGGGGAAGACTAACAACCCTAATGTTATCATGCATGGAGATCCTATGGTTGTGTGAGGCATAAGAACTACCTAAGTCTAAAGAAGAGAGGGGGATAGCACTATATAATGCTTATCCTACCTCACCTTAATAAAAAATTAAGGATGAGCTAGGATCCCTAAGAGGTGTGAAAAAGTTGTACACAAAGCATTATATCATGCTATTCCAACACATAAGAGAAAGAGAATAAACAAAAAACAGCGGCTATAACAGCGCAACAGCATTCATACAACAGTAAAAAAGTGGCACATGATCAAGACAGCTTATGACAGCACATGATTCAGCACAAAAGGAGCTATAAAAGGTCAAACGACAGCACCTATAACAGCACATGTGTGTCTAGACAGTAGTAATACATCAAGGCAGCATGCATTCGCAAATGATTCTACTCATAGAAATAACAATCATGCATCAAGCCTTACACATTCTTCAATCAAACATGACCACAATCACACCATAAATCATGGTAAACAATTCTTGAACTCATCATGAAAGAATGCACCACTTTTAAGCATGTGAACAAGTTAAAACAAGTGTGCACCTCTCGAAATTGAAAGCAAATGAACATGCACATAACAATTCCAGCAACACAAGCATTAATTAACAATTAACAAGCTCAATGTGTGTGCATTATGTGCTCATCACCTCAATTAATCAACAACGCAAATATTAACAATCATCGATAAAAACCAAGAATCGCGTGTCAGAAAATCATGCTCATGCAATAGTGTGTAGTGAAATAGCTCAAGAATAGTCCACCAATCATCAACACATTAATCCATGAAGTTTAGACACGCAAAGGATCTCAAACGAACAAGAAAATGCAAGAAAATCACATTCTGCAGCAGTGGTAACCGGTTACAGCATAACTGCTAACCGGTTACACAGTTCAAAATCAGACCAATTACGTAAAATTTCAACATGTTAACCGGTTAACATAATTGCACTGTAATTGTGTTAACCGGTTACTCTGGGACAGAAATAAAAAAAACCAGTTCCAAAATCAACAGCAAATCACTTCTCCAAACATCCAAATGAACATGCAATCAATTAATCACGAAATTACATGGAATTACAGTCACCAAACATCAATTGAATCCAGTAATCATCAACATCAAGAATCAATTTCAAGCAAATGGATCTAAATCAAAAATCACCAAAGATCTACATCGAATAAGTTACAAATAAGCTAAATCAAGTATAGATCTGAGGAAAACCAACCTACAAAGAGGAGATTTGCTTTGGTGATTGTTGCAAAGTGATATTGGTGCAGAAAATTAAAGAAAACCAGAGATTCCCCGATTAGTAGCCGAAACACGTCGAAACCGAGCAAAATCGCGAAGAATCACCGAGATCGAACTTGCACCAAAATAAATGGTGTGAAACCCTTGGATTGAAGTAGAATAATCTGAACTACCAGAAATCCAACCAGAGAAAGCCAAATGGTGGAGTTTGAACTCAAGAATTAATCACTTTTCAAGGTGAAAAGTGATTATCCTTCAAGAAATAAGAGCTTTTTGTGAGGGTTTGGAAGAGAGAATTGAGATGAAAGTGTAGAAGTAGCAGAAAACTTCAGAGAGAAAGGAGAAAATTGAGAGTGATATGTGTGAAATTTGGTGAAAAATGGTGGATCATCTGAAAAATGAGTGAAGGGTTTCTTATATAGATCTTAGGTTTGGAGTGTGGGAGGTTTGGGATTAGCTTTGGACTTAGCTTTGGGTTTAGAGCTAGGGTCGGAGTTATTTGGACTCAACTCACCAAGTCAAGGTAGTTAACTCGGTTAGTTAGGATCAACTCGATAACAATCCCAAGGTGAACTTCAACATCCAAAGGTGGAGATGTTTGGAAAACAAGGAATATGGTGCACTTGATTTGAAATGAAATACTAGAATAAACGCCCCTTGGAATTGAATTGAATTGAAATGTCTAGAGATGTCTAGAATGTTCCACTTGCTGTTAGAATACTGTAGAATCAAAAACCCCAAGTGTGCAATGGTGTTGTCCTGAAAAAGCAGTAGAATATGCAAAATCTGCCTGTGTTAACCGGTTACAGCATAACTGCTAACCGGTTACACAGTTCAAAATCAGCCCAGATACGCCAAATTACAACATGTTAACCGGTTAACATAATTGCACTGTAATTGTGTTAACCGGTTAACCAGGCCAAAATTTGCCTATTTTGCTTGAAAAATGATGTTGTGGCTCCGGTTTCGATTCTCCGCTCTGTGCTCTGATAGATATCCATGAAATCCCCTGTTTAAAGAACACCTTGATCCCATGCCTTAGGAAAACCAATGATATCTATGATGCTTTATGACCTATATAGAATGCAAATGAGTGTAGCATAAGCCAATTATTGGAGAGAGATAAGAAGGAAAATTTTGAGGTATTACACTTGGCATGTCCTGATAGGACCAAGCAAACACATCTGGAAACTCTTTGAGAAGTTTTATCAAGCTTTCTTTGACAGTCGAACTGGGAAGTTCCCCAATATTAACTTCTTTCATCTCTTCTTCTGAACCCAAGTTGACCATTTCCAAAGGCTCTTTGTGAGGTTCAATGGACCTTTCCTCTTGTCTGAGTAATCAGGAGATCTCCTCTGGAATTTCTTTGTCCTCTTCTTCTTCAGCCTCAAATACTGGGAATTCAAAGTTGGGAGAAGGCATTGGATCGTATGTTTCAATGGGGTTTAAAACAAGCAATCTGCATGACATGGTGATTTGTTTTTAGAAGAGATAGAGAGAATGCAAGAGTGTGTGTAGTGTATTTTCTGAAAAATGCTTGTTTTTTTTATTTTATTTTTGGGTTATTTTAGGATTACCATTTTCTGAAAAATGAAAAGTGAAAACAGCAATAAATGCGGGAATTATAGAACGACGTTATTTATTTATGATTTAGTCGATTCTTGAAACTGCCGCCCTATAAAACAAAACTCAATCGCTTTGGGAGAAGCAAAGAGGGACATTTATAGAAAGTGAGCCCTATAAAAACATCTGTTTCACCTGGGCAGGGTGAAAGGTTAAAACAAAGATGGCAATTACTTAGACTTATGGATGACTTTCGGGACATCGACAGCAACCCAATGGCGACGCACTCCTCGGTGAATCACAAAGTCTGGTACCTTCTTTCTTGGTTTGTCCACAGAAATGACGCTGATTTCTGGTGGAGCAGGATCGTTGGAGTCTTCCTCCCAAGCATAGTTATTGTAAACGAACTCTTCTGTTGTATCTTGCACAGTGTTTTCATTCTCAGGTAGATCTCCCCATCCAGTTGGCTAGATGTCTTTGAGCCTGATACGAGAGCTTTCAGGAGCGGTGTACTTGACCAAGAAGTCGTACTTGCCACTCGGTTGTCCTAAGGTGTCCCATACTTCTGTGGAATTGGAGGAGTCATCCTTCTCGATGACGTTGAACTCAGGAAAAGCATAGTTAATGAACTCTTGTCCTGCAATCTTTGCAGATTCGTCGTTGTGCTGGATATCTTTGGAATGTCCTGAGTAATGATCCCATGATTTGGCGGGGACGCAGGTATTCTTTTCAATACTGCTCAGCTGATAAGCGTCGTTTGGCTGACTCTTTTGCCCCAAGTCTTTTAGGCACGGATTCCAGATAGGCAAGTCATCCAGTGGGTCAAAATAGTCATAGTCGAAGTTGTCTTTCATTGGAGTGTCCTCCTCTAACGAGTTTGGTGGAGCACGGCATCCCTCAGGATCACAATCTCCGTATATCATCTTGACGTGTGATCTTGGTATATATCTCAGACTCTGCGTGAGAAAGCAAAATGGCATATGCGTTTCTTCTTGAGACATATAACCATTGTCATTGAGGTAAGATTTCTATTCCTCGTCTGTATCAGAGGAGTCACCCTCGTTGATGGTGTGTACTTCTTGAGACACTGGGTGGAGAAAGCCTCCACTGTAGAAGAAGTTCTGAATGGGATGAAAACTTTCATTGTTAGTAGTAGTATGGGTACAGGTTGAGGAGAAACCAAGACCTTTCTTTGTTTTGTTATCCGTAGGAATGACAAGTTATCCCCATCCTTTTGCGTTATTACTTTCGATCACTTTGAGAGCGTCTTTATATGAAGAAATCGATGTCCCTTTCTCTGATCGATTCTCATTGCTCACCAAAAGTGCTTGGAACTGAGTTCCAACAAACTCCTCTGGTTCTACACAAGAAAATGATGATAAGTTGCTCACGATTAAGGCATTCTCTCCGCATACTATGACTAACTTGTCATTCTTGACGAACTTCAGCTTCTGGTGAAGTGTCAAAGTGACTGCCCCAGCTTCGTGTATCCAAGGTCTTCCTAATAAATAGCTGTATGCTGCCCGGATGTCCATGACATGGAAAATGACTTGGAAAGTGTGAGGACTGATAGTTATGGGAAGATCAACTTCACCGATAACTGTTTTTCTGGATCCGTCAAAGGCTTTGACGGTGACCTCGCTGCCTCTCATCGGAGATCCTTGAAATGATAGTCGTATCAGAGTAGAGTTTGGCATAACATTCAGAGCTGCTCCCGTGTCTACCAGTACGCTGGCCAGAGCATCGTCCTAGAAATTGACTTTAATGTTAAGCGCCATGTTATGATTCTTGCCTTCTTCCGGCAGTTCTTCATCACTGAACCCTAAGTTGTTGCAGGAAGTGATATTGGAAATGATGTTGTCAAACTGTATTATAGTCACATCTTGTTCTATGAAAGCTTGCTCTAAGACTTTCTATAGAGCTTCCATGTGAGCTTTGGAACTAAGCAAGAGAGAAAGCACAGAGATTCTCGAAGGAGTCTACAACAGTTGGTCTACAATGTTGTATTCGCTTTTCTGGATGAGCTTCAGCATCTCATCATTGTTCTTTACCAGTTCTGGATTACTGGATTGTCCGACTGGTTGATTGGGAACTTCTGCTTGAGGTTCCTTTTCTTTGTTGGGTTCTCCAACTCCTCTTTTGAAGATCCGACCGCTCCGTGTCACCCAACTGATGTCGGAAATGTTTATGACAGAGGGTAATGGAGTTTCCTTTCCATTTTCGATTGTTGTTGCACCATACTTATAAGGGATAACCTTATCTGATTTGTACGGTATTGTACCCGACAGATAGATAACTACAGGAGCCTTTTGATTTTTCTGACCATCGTAGGCAGCCTCAATTGGTTCGAGGTTGAGAATCTTTCTACTATCAAGAGGAAGTCTTGATTCATGGAGTAGAGGGATTATGGCGCATACGTCTTTGGTCCTCCCATGATCGGAGATTATGACAAGATCTTTGCTTTGATCAGGGAGATAGTCTTGCATCACGTTGATCGAACCAGAACTTGAACATGGTCGAATCTCTTTCCGGTCCAACTGATTTTGAAGAGCTGACCATACGAGGTAACACCCTTGGTTGTTCTCTGAACAAACTCTACAGCGCTCATAATTATGTGGGGGCACCTGTCCACGTCCGCTTTGTATGTAGTGTAACTTAACTAGATCTGTTTCCATCGAGCGGACATCCTGACTCTGATGCCTATCAGGATTCTTGTCAGTTATACTAACCTGTTGTGTAGCTTCATCCAAGTAGATTGGAAGCCACCAGTGGTCCAACAAGTGTTGAAGTGTTCTTTGGACAAGTGCACATCCTTGGTGTTCTCATGACACTCTTCACAGTTTTGATAATCATGTGAAGCCAGAAAGCCGAGCCTGACTTGCTTAGCGTGTAATTCTACCAGACTGGTATTCATCAAGCGAATATCAAAGATCGAAATCATATTGACTTGATGGTTATTTCTCTCCTAATAGTCCTGAATCCATCCGAGATCCATCTGACGTTGGAGGGCCTCTTGTACAAAAGAGCATCCCTGATTGCTTATTGAGCAGATCGGACAAGAATTGTAATCGTGCCATGGCAGATCATGGTATTGACTTTGCCTTGAGTGCATTGTCACTACGTTGATATTCATTGCACAGATATCATGGTTCTGAGAAATGTTGGGATGCGCATGGGCCATGTTGACTTTACGGATTCGGTGATCTTGGATCCATCCGAGATCCATCTGTTCTTGTAGAGCTCATCGCCCTACGGAACACCCCTGATTATTCTTTGAGCAGATATCACACTGGTGATAATTGTGAGGCGGTACATGACCGTAGCCGCTCTGTCTACAATGCATCCTGACCAGATTAGTTCCTAATAGGAGCACATCTTGAATTTAATAACTGCGGCTAAACTCCTCCTCTATTAAATTTACTGCAGTCTTCTCATGTTGAGGCAACGGGTTCGTCTGAACATTTGTATTAGTATCTTTGAAAGATAGGACCCCATTCCTGACAAGCTTCTGTACATCAGATTTGAAGCTGAGATAGTTCTCAATGTTGTGCCCCGATCCTCCTTGATGATAAGGGCAAGTTTGATCCATTTTGAACCAAAAAGGCGGATTTTCCGGTACTGTAAGAGGATACCTGGTTTGGACATGCCTCTTGGCCAGTAAGAGTGGAAATAATTCTGCGTACAACATTGGTATAGGGTCAAACCCTGGTGGTCGTGTAGTACGATTGCTGTTGTTGTACTGTGGAAGAGCCTGCTGAAGAGGCTGTTGAGTCCTTTGTTGATACTGTTGTTGACCTGGTAGGCTTTGAGCAACCTGAGGTTGATACATTGGAGCTGGCGTTGGGTTGATAGTAGGAGTTACCTCTGCTACTGGTTGATACCGTCGCCTTTGCTTTCTGAGATAGATATTACCAATATCTTGCTCTTTTTTCTTTGGGAAAGCACTACAATATCTTTTGGTACTGCTTGATGGTTCTGCATCTTTGACCAATCGTCCTTCTCGGACTGCTTCTTCAAGCTGTACTCCCATGTTCACCATCTCAGTGAAGTCACTGGGCGCACCGGCGACCATTCGATCGTAATAGAATGAGCTCAAGGTTTTCAAAAAGATCTTAGTCATCTCTTTTTCCTCAAGAGGGGGACAGATCTGAGCGGAAATTTCACGCCATCTCTGAGCATATTCCTTAAAAATTTCTTTGTCCTTCTACGACATTGCTCGGAGTTGATCCCTGTTTGGTGCCATGTCCAGGTTATACTTATACTGCTGAACTAAGGTTGCGCCAAGATCTCTAAAAGTACTGATCTTGTTGCGGTTTAAACCCATGTACCATTTGAGTGCGGCACCGGTTAAACTGTCTTGAAAATAATGGATCAGTAGCTATTGATTCTCTGTCTAAGTCGACATTTTTCAAGCGTACATCACCAAATGACTTTGAGGGCAAGAGTTGTCCTTGTATTTTTCAAAGTCAGGCACCTTGAATTTGAGCGGTATTTTCACGTTAGGGACCAGACAGAGGTCTGCGGCATCCTTTCCGAATAAACCCAGACCGCGAATGGAATGCAGCTCCTTCTGCATCTCCAAGAATTGTTCCTGGAACTCGTTCATCCTTTCGTACATGTCTTCCTTTCCACTAGATATTACTTGTGGAATCTGTCCTTCCAGGACAGTATGTACCACTGGTTGTGGTATAGTTATTACGACGGCGACTCTTGGTGCTTCCATGCCCCGAAGTTTGTAACCTTCAGGAGTTGCTATCATAACTCTTGCGTGTTCGCTTTCCCGAAGTTTGTAACCTTCAGGCCCAATGGTTCCTGCTACAGTTTCTGGGTCTTCAGTGACCGGCGGGATATATCCTTCAGGGACAAAGTTGATAGGCATGCCCCAGGGACAACCCTTAGGCATGTTGTAACGAGGATCTTTCTCGCGTGTCTCCATTATAGGCGTAGATGTGATCTCTGAGATCACAGTCCTTTGTTGCTACTGTTCCTGAGTTGCTGCCAGGGATTGCATGTCACTGTGAAGTTTTTTCAGATCTTCTTTCAGAGCGTCAATTTCTTCTCTCAGCTCTCTGTTCTCTTCCTCTAGATCGCCCATTTTCTTTTGTGGATTAGCCAGAGTATTATATGAGTGAGGCAGTTTGACTCTAGAATCGCGACACATACGTGAGACTCGAAAATAAGAAAAACGCGTTATGCGAGAATGATGAA
The DNA here is from genome assembly GCA_022829125.1 of Lathyrus tuberosus. Classification (NCBI taxonomy): domain Eukaryota; kingdom Viridiplantae; phylum Streptophyta; class Magnoliopsida; order Fabales; family Fabaceae; genus Lathyrus; species Lathyrus tuberosus. The sequence goes on from JALAZF010000016.1 coordinate 17,791,438, forward strand.
TGATATGCAATGATATATATTATTTTTTGTTTTAATTTAAAAATAAACTTCAACAAATAGATTGCAAATATCATACAGTGGAGAGACCCCTTTTTTATTGAATTTGAAAGATTGCAGAAATGGAAAAGTACAGTATTTTACAAAGTGCTGTAAAAGGAAATGTCTAAACTTATGGATCCTGAATCCTCTCTGAAGAGAGCTCAGATGTTGGTTCTGGTATTTTCCTTTTCTTTGACCGGGGTTCTTCAGCCGATGTGGGTTTGTCAGTCCTTTGCCAAGTGAAAGGAGTGAGCAAGTTCCTATGATCTTCTATAGCGTGCTGTTCTAGAATCTCGATCAGAGCGTCCTTTTCTTTTAATAGTTCCTGAATTTTGGTACATTCTACATTGAGGATTCGATACTTGTTCTTCCAAGAGCTTTTTCTCCCGTTGAACTTTGTTGAGAGCGACCTGGAGTTTTTCCGTATCAGACATGAAATAAAGGACAAATTCCTTTAACGGAAGAACTTCTTGATGAGGGTATGGCATCCTTAGCTTGAGAGCACTAGTTTGTACCCTGTGGAGATAAGGTTCCATGGAGGTACAATATTGTCTTCCTAGAGACTCTTCCTTTCTTGTGAACATGTTGCTAGGCATGCACTATTTCCTTCTTTAGTGCCCTGTCATTTTCCCCTTCCTTGAAGAAAAGACCTTCCAGATGAACATTATGCGGGATATTCTTCATCGGGTATCCGAGTTGACGGCGAAATAAAATTGGATGATAGTTGATTCCTCCTTTAGTTCCTATAAGGGGTAAATTAGGGAAGTTTCCACATCTGTCGATGATCCTTATCCCCTCATAAATCCTATTATACCAATCTATGTCAGAGTTGGTAAGAGACATGATTCTCTGTGACCAACGTAGAGTACTCTTATGGTCCCAAAAAGCAGCAGACTTGGGTAAATGGGAAGTGAACCATTTGTAAAGTAGGGGTACACAACATGTGATCATTCCCCCGTGGTACAAATTCCTTAAGTGTACAGAATGATAAGCATCTGCGAGCAAAGTTGGTATGGGTTTCCAATCAGAAATATCTTAACGGCATTGGTATCGACGAAGTTATCGATGTTGGGAAAGAGGAATAACCCGTATGTAAGTAGGACAAAGATATCTTCGAAAGCAGTAACGTTTCCTATACTGGCAAAGTACATGGATTTCTCTACCAAAAACTTGGTTGGTAAACTTTGGATTCCTTCCTTAGTGGTCATGTGAGTCCTGACTTCTGACTCGTCCAAATAGATTTCTCTTGCAATGGTTTGATCCTTTAGAATTTCTTCCAGTCCAAAAAAGGGAGCTTGATCAGTGATAGGTAAACCAGTCAGATGAAAGTACTCTTCTAGCGTTGGTGCCAGTTGATAATCCAAGAATGTAAAGTAGTGATAAACCAGATCGTAAAACTAAATTAACGTAGATAGGATTCCTTCAACTACATGGACCCTTAATAGAGACAACAACCCTCCATACTTAGTTATGAAAGCATCAGGGTTAGTGATCATCCTTGCCAACCTTCTTAAATCCTCTAGCTTTGGAGCCTTGAAGGTGTACTTATGCGTCTTTCTTCTACCGAAATCCATAACGCAATCTTTCTCTGATATTTGCAATTATTGTTTTAGTTTATTTTGAAAAAGAAAGAGAGGAGAAAAGAGAAAAAAATTTCTTTGTTTAAGAGTTTTTTAAATGAATGCATGAATGCAGCACACAAAAACTTTGAAAAAAAATGGGTTCAAGGGTTCAACGTCACGAGCATGGAGTCATGGCTCTACCCATCCCCAAAGGTTGTATTCTGGTAAATTTTTGTACCTGTAGAATGGGTTAAAGGTTCCCAAAATCATTGACCACCCTAGGGATATCAACAATAAGCTGGTTCACCCGAGCGAGCTGTAGCATCCTAGGGCAATCTCATTTGAGTGTAGTATCACGTATCAACTATTCCTGATAGTTACCGCACTACCAAATGGCCATATGGTTAATGTCTACTAAATCCTCAGGGTCACGGGTGCCGCACTAGGATAACGTCTATTTTCACGACGATCGGTCGTTCAACATAGTATCCACACGGGCCCTCACCTGATTTGATGGTCTACCAAGTTCGCTTGTTCGAGATTCACTGCCTGCAAGTTTCCCCGTCTATGCCATCCCTTATCTTAGGGTTCTCTCAAACTTTCCACATGCGTATCAATCGCATTCCCATTGACAGAAAAATAAACACGGATATCAAGTAGGAAAAGCAGTATATATAATATATAATATGTAGTAAAATTTCTAACAACCTAGACCTCTTAGGAATTCTTATCCTAGTCCTAGACAGACAAAAATGAGATCCCTAGCAGAGTCGCCATTTTCCTGTAGTGTGCGATTTTTGTCGGTGACGCGACCACCTTATCGCCATGGGTTTTTCCTTACCGCAATGGTAGGGATGGGGTGCTACTTTCTAATTTCTTATTTATCCTATGAAGCTGGAAAGGAAATGGAAGATATCTAAAACTAACCTTGCACGTAAATGTTTAACTGAATAAATGCTTAAGAGATTGGGGAGTTCGGGGTCAGGTTATACAATGGGGAGTTGTCAATTACCCATCTTATATGTGGTTATCCACAGGTTGTTAGCAATTTCTACTATTTCTTACTTACTGGTGTTTATCAGTTATGGGTTGGGAAAGTTTCTCCTTTGAGAATGTTTGAGAGAGAGAGAGAGTTTTTGTTGATTTTGGGCTTGCCGATGTTTTTGATGAATGTGAGAAGGTACTGGACCTAAAGTTTTTTGATTGGTGTGAAGGTACTGGACCTAAAGTTTTTTTATTGGTGTGAAGGTACTGGACCTAAAGTTTTTGATTGGTGTGCTCGCTAAGATTTCGCAATCTTATGCCTACGTATTCCCGTTAAAGAAAACAGGGAAATCAGAGCAATCGTAGTTCCTCCTATTCTATGGGAGGAAAAGGTGTTTTGGTGTCTTGTTCAAAGCCCAAGATTGAAGCTAAAAGGTTGAGTATTTGTGTCTTGTTCAAAGCCCAAGATTGAAGCTAAAAGGTTTGACTGAGAGAGAATTTGTCATCTCTAAAGGGAGATATCGCATCTATTTTCATAGTTGTTGGGTGACTGATTATAAAGGAGAATTACTTTAACTGGGATATGGAATCCAGCAATGCCATAATTTCCTTTATAAGGGACTTATCCTAAAGGAGAAAACTTTAACTCAGTGTTGAGCAATGCCATTTTTTCTTAGGAATCTTTCATGCTAAGAGAGGGACATTGGCTTGGATGTAAATAATCCAGAGGCTTGCCACTTACAACAATTAGATGAAAGAAGGGGATTTACCAGGACAAGAGATGGACTACAACTTGGATATTTGAACCAATAAGTGTGCCACTTACAGCAGTTATTTGGGATTAGGGTTTGTTTGCTTTGTCTGTTTTGATGTGTGATGTACAGAGAAATGTCTTCCTACAGAGAGGTTTTTGATTTCCTCTGAGGGGATGTTGGTTTTTTTGTGTGCCTTGATCAAAGCCCAAGGTTGAAGCTAAGAGATTGATTGACTCCACTGGGGAGTTTATTATCTGTCTTGTACAAATCCCAATATTGAGGCAAAAAAGAGACTGACTCTTTTGGGGAGATCATTATACAAAGCCTAAGAGGAGGCTGAAAGTTGACTTTTCTGGGGAAATGTTTTGTCTGTCTTGTACAAAGCCCAAGATTGAGGCTAAAAAGGATTTTTGATTCCACTGGGGAATATTGGTATGTGTCTTGTACAAAGCCCAAGATTGAGGCTAAAAGGGGAAACTGACTCTACTGGTGATAGGTTTAACCTGTCTTGTACAAAGCCCAAGATTGTGGCTAAAAGAAGATTGACTCTACTGGAGAGTATGATTTGTCTTGTACAAAGCCCAAGATTGAGGCTGGAAAGAGGATTGACTCTGTTTAGGGAGATTTATATGTGTCTCGTACAAAGCCCAAGATTGAGGCTGAAGGATATTTGACTGACTCAGTTGAAGATATTTATGGGTGTCTTGTACAAAGCCCAAGATTGAGGCTGAAAGAAGTTAACTCAATAAGAGAGTGCTTTTGAGGCTAACTCTACTGAGGGAAATCATTATACAAAGCCTAAGAGGAGGCTGAAAAAGGTTGACTTAACAAGAGAGTGCTTTAAGAAAGAATATTGACTCAACAAGAGAGTGTTTTAAGGTGATTGACTCAACAAGAGAGTGTTTTTTGTTTGTCTTGTGCAAAGCCTAAGATTAAGGCTGAAAGAACTGACTCAACAAAAGAGTGTTTTTATCTGTCTTGTATAAAGCCCAAGATTGAGGCTGAAAAGATGATTGACTCAACAAGAAAGTGTGGAAAGATCCTTATACAAAGCCTAAGAGGAGGCTAAAAGGAGAATTTCTTATATAAAGCCTAAGAAGAGGCTAACTTCTGCTGAGGATTATTGAGATCCTGAGGCAGGTCCAAATTGGGGAATCAACTCTTGCAGAAGATTTGAGATATCAGATGCCATGAGGTTGTGATAAAGGTTCTTTGATAGTGATTTTACCCTAGCTGGGGAAATTTGGAAGAAATTTTAAACTCTGTTGGTGATTGATGAAAGGATCAGGGTTTCTTTGAGATCCAAAAGGAGATGAGACTGTCCAAGTCAGCTGGTATGAAAGGGTTTATCTTTGTATGATGCCCAAGAGGAGGCTGGTGTTTTAAGGGATGAGAATCAACCCTAAACTGTGTCCAAGGTTTTGACTCTTTGGAAAGACTGCTCTAACAAAGGATGACTAGGTTCTGTCCTACACCTGTAAGAGGTCTTCGGGTCCTTGTACAAAGCCCAAGAGGAGGCGGGGATGCTTTTAGGAAGCCTGTGGGTCCAAACCTAAGAAAAGTTCAAGAAAAGTTTCACCGGGAATAATCTTTTCTTTAGTGAACAGTTCTAGGGTTTGAAGAAATTCAAGAGAGGTTTCACCGGGAATTAATAATCTCTGGGGGAAATGAATTTCTTTGATAATTTTCTAATAGTGACAGTCTGAGAAAAGTTTCACCAGGAATAATGCCTTTCTCTTTGTTCCATATTGTATAAGCCCAAGAGGAGGCAAGACTGTATCTGGAATTCCTAAGGGGAACTAGTTTTGACTGTGTTGAAAGAGTGGCCACTGGCTTTATCTAATCCTAGACCTAATTGCCGGGGAAAACTCTAAGCAAGATAATATACAGGCATATATATACAGATGAAATATAGACTGTATGTAAAAGAGGGTAGGAGGACTTACAGGTGAGCAAGCTTCCAGCACAAATAAATAAATATATATGCGCAAGTATGTAAAAGAAAGCTGATAAAACTTACAGGTGAGCAAGCTTCCATTATAACAGCTGTATAGTTAGTTGTTCAAGAAATTAAAGAAAGTCTTGATAACAACTATGAATTTGAACCTAAATCAAAAAGGAAAGTTGTTTTGAAGAGAAGATTGGGACTTATACTCAAGGAGAGACCCAGATGGAAAACAGTAATCGTACCGTTGATCTGAAAATTTGTATCGGGACTTATACAATGACTGAGGCCCAAAAAGGCTTTTTGTATAAAGAGATGGCATACACTCTATTAAGAGGCCCAAAGAGTTTATTTTAATACAAAATATAGGATTTATAGCTCAAGGAGAGGCCCAGATTACTTGTTTTGAAAGCAATGATTGCGCCGAGATTTTTGAAATCGTATCGGGACTTATACAATGACTGAGGCCCAAAATTATTTATGTACAAAATAGGGTTGGGTCTTACACTCTATTAGAGGCCCAAAGTGTTTTAAAAGAAAAGAGAATGGGGCTTACTGTCATACCCCAAATTTTGACCACTAATATTTCCCATCACTATGCAAATCATCATCACAATATGGGTGTACTTACATGCCTCATCAATCTCCTCAGGAATTGTTGAGCATTCACTGCTCTCAGAACTTAGGGTTTCAAGCCCTCTCAGAGCTCTTAGACAAAGGATCAATCAAGGAATGACATGATCTTCAACTTTTCTAAACTCTCAAACACCCACAATGGATCAAGAGGACTCCCACTTCAAGGATTAAGTACAAGGCTGCTCCCTTTTAAGTGGATTAAGCCTCGAGATCGCCAGTGTCACCAAATTAGGGTTTTGGTCGACCAGGGCCTCCAGATGGAAATTTTCCTCTGGGCATGAGCCAATGCTTCAAAGTATACCCTAAGATGCTCTAAGGGACATCATGAACCCAATCATCAAGTCAATTTTGCCTCAGGGGATGCATTCATAAAAAATCAGGAATTAGGGTTTCTTGACCTAATTCACCCCTAAGTTGACTTTTGGGACAAATCATGAGCCAAGACCTCAAGACATGATTTGAGGATCTCCAATACACTACATTGATCCATTTGCAACAATGGATTGATCCAAGAAGCTTGATCAACAAGTTTCAGTTTCATCTGAACCACAGTTAGGGTTTCGCGAGAAAAGTCAACTGTATCTTTGACTTTTGACCAAGACATGCTCCCAAACCCTAGGACATGAATCAATATACCCTATAACACCCATGGATCATGTCCATCAAGTTTTATTTAGGTCAAGGACATGATTTCCTAAAGGATTACACAGTTTGGAATTCATCTGATAAAAAGTCAACTGTGCACAAAAGTCAACTTTGACTTTTTGAGAATTTTCACAAAAATGGTTTTTTAACCCTAAAATGATGTTAATGTATGATTAGAATCATCATTCATCAAGAAAAATCAAGAAAAGTGGGATAACTTCTAAAAAGGGGTAACCATAAAAAACTTAGAAAATTTTCTAAGTTAGGAACAAAGTGGCAAAGGTACCAACTTTGGAGGATCATAACTCCTAAACCACAAGGCCATTTTTTCCCATCCAAAGATGGATTTGTAGCCCTCATGGCCCTCTAAAAAATCTTCAACTACACCTCATTCCAATTCATTATGGATTTTGAGTTATGGAATGATCAAAATGGCTGAAAACATGAAAATCCACTTTTTCCAACACTTAGTGAAATTTTCACTAAGTCAGAATCTGCGTTACTTTTTTCCAAATGTAGGGACATTTTTCACTTGGATCCAAAAAGTATCAAAACCAAGTGTGATCAAACAGTTGTTGTATCATATAAAGGCTTTCCAAAATGACCAAGAACATCACCAAATTCCACTTGGGTCATGAGATATGACAAGGGCAATATGCCCTGCTGAAAACTGCCAAGGCTAGGCAGAATTTTGCATTTTTGCTTGATTTGGCAAAATCAGCTAATTTCAAGCCTTGTCATCATCTTGGACACATCTGAGGATCAAATCCAAAGGGGACAAACACTGAACCAAGCCTCCAAAGTCCTTGGAACAAGAAGTAGCATGCCAAACCTAGAAACCCCTAAAAGAGGGACAAGACTCCAATTTTGGATTGGAGCATTTAATGGATGCACCAAGGTGGCATAGACTGACACATTTGCAACTGAATTCAGTCAAGAATTATCCAATAACTAGGGAACCACAGCTCTGTGCTCTAACCTCTAGTCAATGGCTAGAGGAGACTTGGATTCTCATTTGCCAACATTGGCCAAACCTCTGCTGCAGTTGCCATTCACTATTGATCCCAAAATAAACTTGCTCTACTATAAATAGAGCTCATTTGCGCTCAGTTTGAGTACACCAAAGCCATCAAACAGATGCTTTCCTCAAAATCTCTTTCTCTTGGCAAAAATGCCTTCTCTAGCAAGGTAACTCTGAGTTTTTGAGTTGGAGAGCAATTCCAACCAAACCAATCACACACACACACACCTCATATATGTCATGTATAAGCTGTTCAAACTCTCACAAGTGACCTGTAATCCTTAAATCACAAAGTCACCTCAGAAAACCTCAAAATAGTACTTTTGTGCATTTTTCAAGCCATGCCTTGATTCAGTCACTTTCCAAACCAGATAAAACCTCAAACACACTCTAAATAACATCCTTGAACTGTCCCAAATGGTTCCCCCATCTGGAACACCATTTGGGGGGGTTGCTATTTTGGCTATTTTTAACCCCTTTTGCAAGAAAGGGCCAGTTTGTGTTTTTGCAGGTTCCAACTGATTCCACTCACCCTAAAAGCTTCTAAGGGATCATCTGAGAGTGTCCAAAGCATCAAACCGTTTCTAGAACAAGAGGCTTGACAGATTGCACAAAAACTCCAAAAAACTCAAAAGGAGGTAAGCCTCATGACTTGAACTTTCCAAAATATGCATTGTTTTGAGGTCCACTAATTATGCATCTCTTATATATGTCATATGTGTTGTGTTTGAACAAATTTATCATGTAATTCATGCCTGTACCACAGTGTAGCATAGAAAATGTAATTATAGGCCTATTTCAAAACACCTATCAGATTTTGAGGAGGGATCATGATCTGGAAAAAATACCACCACCATTGGATTCCTTATGAAATTTTAGGCCAGATGCATATAAATTTTGTCCCCAAACATGGAGAAATGAGAAAGTTATGGACCTTCCCGTTTCTTGCCAAAACTTGCCTTGTCTTGCCTTGGGCCAGGCCAAAAACAAGGCATGACTTGTATATTTGTTGGTTGGTTTCAATCAACGGATGTATCACCATCCAAGTGGTAAGGCGCGCGCCCTATAACCTTAAGGTCGTGGGTTCAAACCCCACCCATGTCATTTTGTGTTTTCTCACATTTTTGCTTTTTTCCTCATATTTTCATGTTTTATTAATTAATTGGAAAATTAATAACTCCTTCAATTTTAATTATTTTTTATTGGTTCTTTTAGAAAAAAATCACAAAAATGTTGAAATATTTTATTCCACAAAAAAATTGGATTTATATTATTTATTTAATATAATTAGTATTTTTGTGAATAAATACTTTGTATTTGTTTTTAAACCTTTTAAAAATAAATATTCACATTAAAAATCAACACCAAGTAGGTTTTAATTCATCTTGTGATTAAAACCTCATTTTTAAAACTTAAAACCAAAATTCCAAGTTGTTTATTCAAACTTATTTGGTATTTTCATCATTTTTTATTAATTTTCTTAGAATAATTACATTAAAAAAATGATGAAATTAGGGTTTTGTTGATTTTCACCCTAACAAACTTTTTCAAACACTCATGGGCCTCTAATAGAGTGTAAGACCCAACCCCTCTTTGAAACCAAAAAACTTGTGGGCCTCAGTCATTGTATAAGACCCATAGTGTTTTCAAAACTTCGGCGCGATCATCGCCCGTTTAAAACAAACCATATGGGCCTCTCCTCGAGCTATAAGACCCATTCAAAATCATTTTGGGCCTCTAATAGAGTGTAAGACCTAATCCCCTTTTAACCAAAACCTTTTTAGGGCCTCAGATATTGTATAAGTCCCTCTGTGTTAAAAGAAAACCTCGGCGCGATCGCCAGTTGAAAAATCAAACCCTTGGGCCAACCCTCGTGTTATATGCCTCATTTATTTTCCTTAAAACTTTTTGGGCCTCTTGAGAGAGTGTAAGACCCATCCCCTTTGTACAGAAAAACTTTTGGGCCTCAGTCACTTGTATAAGTCCCTGTACAAAGCGGCAGTGCGATCACTGATAAAACCCTGGGCCTATCCTTGAGCTGTAAGCCCCAACAATCTTTTCAAAGCACTTTCTCCTTTGATTTTGTATATAATATTGTTATCAAAGCTTTCTTTGTTGAACAACTAACAATACAACATGGAAGCTCTACAACCGAGTAAGTGTTTACCCGCTTTCATTTACTGCTTTCATACGTATATAACTGTATTGTGGGGTTGTTTCACTGTAAGTCTTCTTTCATAAACTCATATCGACTGTGTAATAATAGTATAGATATTTAGAGTTTCCCCAGCAACTAAGTCTAGCACTAGGAAAAGCCTTGTTGATCGCTCTTAAATACAGTCAAAACTAGATCCCCATAGGATTACCAAATACAGTCTTCCCTCCTCTTGGGGTTAAACAATATGGAGATGTGAAAGGCAGATTCTTTTTGAACCCTTTCTCAGACTGTCACCTTTAGAAGTTGTCAAAGAGACTCTACTCCCCAGAGATGATCTTTTCTCCGTGAATGGTATCTCTTGAGTTTCTTCCCAATTCTCGAACTTTCCTGGCTTAATCCATTCTCGGTGAATGGCATGTCTTAAACTTCTCGGGGTTTGGGGACCCACAGGCTTCCTAGAAGCATCCCCGCCTCCTCTTGGGCATTGTACAAGGACCCGTCGGCTTCTTAGAAGTTTTCACAGCCTCCTCTTAGGCTTCGTATAATGATTCTTCCTCCAAGAAGATAGCCTCCTCTTGGGCTTCGTACAAATTATCCCTCGGCGTCTTAAAGGTTTCTAGCCTCCTCTTGGGCTTTGTACAAATTGTCCCGACGACCTCCTAGAGGTATAGGAATAGAAATTAGTCATCTTAATAGAACAGTCTTTCAAAGAGTCTAGATCTCACTACTACTATTTCTTAAGCATAGTACAAAAGATAAAACCCGTAGACTCAGACAGTCTAAAGCTCCCTCGGATTCCCCGTTTTCCTAAAGAACAAGAAATAATCCCCACCCTCAGATCAAAGCTATGAGTACAACATTGCTCATATAAGAACTGATTTTCTCTTTTAACCAACATACTGGACCTGAGACTCAACTGAAACAGTAAATTTTAGCCTCCATCTCGGGCTTTGTATGAGATACAAAACACTCTCTTATTGAGTATAAAAGACTCTCTTGTTGAGTCAAACACCTTTAGCCTATTGAAGCTGATGTAGTCCCCCCAAAGAGCGACAGTGCTTAAGAACCATGTCCAAAATCGCTCGCTACAGAAAAGTGGCACCCACCGTGGGGCCTTTCTTTCTTTCTTACAAGTTAGGGTGAAAACCTTGGGCAAGTCATTTTCATGGCAGTGTTCGCCACAGAAAATTGGCGCCCACCGTGGGGCGAGATCCTTTCTTTCCTACAATTTAATGTGAAAACCTTTGACAAGTTATTATCATAACGGTTCCGTCGGGGAATGTCATTACTGCTAAGATCGGCGTTCACTAGGATCTTAGGTCAAAACCTTTTAAATTAGGGAAAGAACCACAGAATGGCGACTCCGCCGGGGAACCATTTTCTGTCAGGAACATAGGATTCATAGCTCTTAAAAAGTCTAGGACATTAGGACAAATATATATATTGCTTTTCCTAATTGATATCTGTGTTTATTTTTCTGCTAATGGGAATGCGTGTGATGCCGCATGTGGAAAGATTGAGTATACACCTAGGAAAAACCTCTTTTAGTAGTGCAGAAGCTATCGGAAATGGCTGTTACGCGATACTACCCTCTTCTGAAGATTCATCGAAAAAACATCACCTAGCACGGTTCCCGACCCGCTGGTGTTTTCTCGACAAGAATTGATGATTTTGAGAGACAGGTACAAAAATCACTAGTATAAACCTTTGGGATGGGTAGAGCCTTGACTTCATGACAACGACCCTTTGACCCCATGATTTTTCTATGTTTTTGTGTGCTGCATTCATACATTCATTTTAAAAAAATATTAAACAAAGAAAATTTTCTCTTCTAGTCTCTCTTTTTTTCAAATTAAACTAAGACAATGATTGCAAATGTCAGAGGGAAAAAGATGCGGTAATGGATTTCGGTAGAAGGAAAATTCATAAGTATACCTTCAAGGTTCCAAAACTAAAGGATTTGAGAGGATTAGCAAGGATGATCACTAACCCTGACGCTTTCAGAGCCAAGTACGGAGGTATGCTACTTCTGTTAAGGGTCCAAGTAATTGAAAGAATCACAGATGCACTTATTCAGTTTTACGATCCGGTATATCACTGTTTCACATTCTCGGATTACCAGCTCGCACCAACGCTAGAGGAGTATTCTCATCTGACTGATTTACATATCACTGATCGAGCTCCATTTTCTGGACTGGAAGAAATTCCAAAGGATCAAATCATTGCAAGAGCAATTTATTTGGATGAGTCAGAAGTCAAGACTCACATTACCACTAAGGGAGGAATCCCAAGTTTACCAGCCAAGTTTCTGGTAAAGAAGGCTCTATACTTTGCTAGTATAGGGAACGTGGCCGCTTTCGAGAGCATCTTTGTTTTGCTTACCTACGGGTTATTTTTGTTTCCCAACATCGATAACTTTGTAGATATCAACGCCATTAAGGTTTTTCTCATTGGAAACCCTGTACCAACCTTGCTCGCAGATGCTATCATTCTGTACACTTAGGGAATTTGTACAGTGGAGGAATGATCACGTGCTGTGTACCCCTGCTATATAAATGGTTTATCTACCATTTACCTAAGTCTGCTACTTTTTGGGATCATAAGAGTGCCTTACGTTAGTCGTAGAAGATCGTGTCTCTTACCAACTCTGACATAGATTGGTGCGATAGGATTTATGACGGGATCAGGATCATTGACCGTTGTGGAAATTTCCCCAACGTACCCCTCATAGGAACTAAGGGAGGAATCAATTATCATCCAATTTTACTTCGTCGTCAATTTGGATACCCGATGAGGCATGTCCCGCGTAATGCTCATCTGGAAGGTCTTTTCTTCAAAGAAAGAGAAAATGACATGGCACTGAAGTTGGAAATAGTGCACACTTGGAAACATGTTCATAAGAAAGGACGAGAGTCTCTAGGAAAACCGGACTGTGTCTCGGTGGAGCCTTATCTCCACTGGGTACAAACTAGAGCTCTCAAGCTAAAAATGTCTTATCCTCGTCACAGAGTTCTTCCACCAAGGGAATTTGTCATGTACTTCATGACTGAAACGAAAAAACTTCAGGTTACTCTCTACAAAGTTCAACAGGAGAGGAGGTCTTGGAAGAACAAGTACCGCATTCTCAATGTGGAATGTACCAAAATACAACAACTACTAAAAGATAAGGATGCTCTATTTGAGATTTTGGAGCAGCATGCTGTAGAAAATCAGGATGACCAAAGGAATTTGCTCGCTCCTTTCACTTGGCAAAGGAATGACAACTCGACAACGGCCCAAGAGCCCCGGCCAAAGAAAAGGAAAGTACCAGAATCAGCACCCGAGCTCTCCTCAGAGAGGACTCGGGACCCATTAGCTTAGGTTTCTGTTTTCGCACCTTGTAATTTACTATATTTCCATTTCCGTAATCCTTTGAGTTCAATAAAACGGGGGTTTCCCCACTGTTTGATATTTGCAATCTAATTGTCAAAGTTTATTTTGATTAAACCAAAAAAACAATTAATATAATCATTGCATTCATCATTCTCACGTAACGTATTCTTCTTACCTACGAATCTCACGTTTGTGTCTCGGTTCTAGAGTCGAACTGTCTCATTCGTACAATATTCGGGCCAATCGTCAGAAAAAGATGGATGATCTTGAGGAAGAGATCAGAGAGTAGAAAGAAGAGATCGACGCTCTGAGAGAGGATATGAGAAAGTTTCGTAACGACATGCAAGCCATGGCAGAAGCTCAGCTACAAAGAACTGTGATCTCAGAGATCACCTCAACGCCCATAGTGGAGAAGTATGATCCTAGGTACAAAATGCCGAAAGATCGTCCCTGGGGCATGCCTGTTAACTATATCCCAGAAGGATATATTCCGCCGATCACTGGAGATCCGAAAACTTCAGTAGGACCCGCTGGGCCTGAAGGTTACAAACTTCGGGAAAGCGAAGATTCCAGGGGCATACCAACAACTCCTGAAGGTTACAAACTTCGGGAAACGCCAAGATTCATTGTCCTAGTAACGGTACCACCCCCTGTGATGCACACTATCCCGGAAGGACAGATTCCACAAATACCTTCTAGTAGAAAGGAAACTATGTTTGAAAGAATGGATGAATTCCAGGAACAATTCTTAGAAATACAGAAAGAACTGCAGGCCCTGCGCGGTCAGGATTTATTTAGGAAGGACGCCACAGACCTCTGCTTGGTCCCCAATGTGAAAGTTCCGCACAAGTTCCAGGTGCCCGATTTTGAAAAGTACAAGGGTAACTCTTGCCCTCAAAGCCACTTGGTGATGTACGCTCGGCGAATGTCAGGTCATACAGAGAACCAGGATTTGCTGATTCACTACTTTCAGGATAGTTTAACCGGCGCCACATTAAAATGGTACATGGGTTTGAACCGCGCTACGATCAGCACTTTTAGAGATCTTGGCACTGCCTTCGTCCAACAATATAAATACAATTTGGACATGGCACCAGACAAAGATCAACTCTGATCAATGTCGCAAAAGGACAAAGAAACCTTTAAGGAATACGGGCAGAGATGGCGCGAAATTGCTGCCCAAATTTGTGCCCCTCTTGAGGAAAAAGAGATGACAAAGATTTTCTTAAAGACCTTGAGCTCATTTTACTACGACAGAATGGTTGCCAGTACGCCCAGCGACTTCACTGAAATGGTCAGTATGGGAGTGCGTCTTGAGGAAGCTGTCCGAGAAGGACGTTTAGTTAAAGACGCTGGATCATCAAGTAGTACCAAACGATACGGTAGTGCTCTCCCTAATAAAAAAGAGCAGGATATTGGGACTATCTCTCTCGGAAAGAAAAGGCGACGTTATCAACCAGTAGCAGCTCTAACTCCTGCTATCAACCATGCGCCTGTTCCTACGTATCAACCTCAGGTTGTGCAGAGCCAACCTAATCAACAACAAAGGACTCAACAGCCTCTTCAACAGGCTCGTCCTCAATACAACAACAGCCGTACAACGCGACCACCAGGATTTGATCCTATAATCGTATCGTACACAGAACTACTTCCGTTACTGCTGGCCAAAGGGCACGTCCAGACCAAGGCTCCTCCTACATGTAACACCCCAAAATTTGCCCTCTTGTTTGCCTAGCTTATGTTTCATTGCATTGCATTTGTATCTCATTTCATCTCATATCTCATACATGTTGCATTAGGGCATATGATCAGTTGATTTCAGAGCATTGACTATTCAAATAAAGAGAACAAGAGCCAAGGGTCTTCAAGCAAGCCTCAAGGGTATCTTACATCTTATGTCATCTCAATTGATCCCACAGGTCATTGGAAGAAGAGAATTCACCAAGAAGTTGGACAGTTCATCATCTCCTAGCAAAGCAGTCCAAATTAGGGTTTGTGATTCAAGCAGTCTCCTGATGAAATTTTGGTTCAAACTTGATTTCAATGTTTTCTACATGATATCAAGTATCTAAGGATGGAAGATTGCCCATTGGCTCATTTCATAAGAGGTTCAATTGATCAGTTGCTTGAGAATCAAGAAATTGGGGAAAAAGTCAACTGTGCAAAGGAAAAGTCAACTCCTGACTTTTTAAGGTCAAATTCATGAAATTCAAGTCACATATGTTCATTGGACAAGATTTGATCAAGAAATGATGGAGGAATCATCAAAAATCAAGAATTGTACAAAGTTTCCATTTTTAGAAACTTAGGGTTTCCAAAAATGGCAAGTTTAGACCATTTTGCACTCTACTTCAAGGCATTCTTTCTTCAAGATAAAAGCTTCAAACTTCAGGCCCAAGTTGAACCAATTAAAGATCACATTCCAAGCTTAAAATCCATACCAAGAACTCTTCCATTGGATCAAAATTGGGGGAGTTATAATCAATCAAAGTAGAGCAAAATCAAGGCAAATTTCAAGTCATGGCAAGGCAAGTTCAGGCCTCCAGGCCATAATTTCATCAAACAGGTGGTGTGCCAAATGTCAAGCCAATTTTCTCAATGAAGAAGGCTCCAAATGAAAAAATGTTGAACACCAAAGTTGTTCCTCTCCATGCTCTCTACCATGTTCATGTTTATCACTTTTTCATTTGAGCAATGTATGAAGAGTTACGAGGGTTCCAAGACAAGGGTCTCACTCTGAATTTCATAGGCCCATGAGTTAGGCACGCATGCAGGTTTGCCTTGCCAAAACTTCAGCCACAAGCAAGTGAATTTAGTGTCATTTTTGAGTGCTTTGATGGTATTGTTTCATTTTGGTTTCAACTATAAACTTGTTCTATGATGTATCCTTGGTCCATAGCCACCAAAAACATCCATTTTCATGCACTACATTGAGGGAACTTCATCTGCAAACATCCATATTTTCATTGATGCATTGATGGATCTTTTGAGGTTTTGTACATGGCTTTGGGTTCAGTACCATCACAAACACTTCTATGCACTCATGTACTATTGTTTACTTCATTTGGACCAACATACTTCACATGCCATACATGCTTACTTGCTCCATACATGAAAGAAGAAATGAGAGAGACTTGTAAAGCAAACATGTTGCAGGCTACACAACATAACATCATCACCATCATCCATTTAACCATCATCATCCTTACATGAACAACACTACACGAGTTCCTCTGATTTTTGGATTGCTCAAGCACACCCTCTCATTGCTTCACACCACCATTAACCTAACCTGAGTTCTAACCATCAACTGAGATGGTTAAATCCTAACCACACATATAAATAGTTTTCTAATAGAATTTGCAAGGAAGAACACTTCATTTTTCACTCTCACACCTCAAAGCTCTCAAGTTTCTCTGTGAACTCTCTCTCTCTCTTTTCACACGAGTTCTCCACATTTTCACTCCAAGCTTCATCCTTTGTTCATCATTGTTGCTCTTTGATCAAGAACAAGTTGAATCAGGATCAAGTGTCTCACTTTATCAAGGTTGAATTTCTTTGTTCTCTTCAGAAAACAACATTCCATAGCATTTATTTTGCTCCATTCAAGCTCAAGAACTCAAAGATCACCTCTGGTTTTCTTCTGATTCAAGGTTTCTTCAAGTTTCAGGTTAATTATTTCTCAACTTTTTTCTTGCACTAATTCACTGATTTTAAGTTTGTTTCATGTTGATTGTAGCTTAATAGAAGCAATGTGATTGATCTGGCTCGTGATAGGCACCTTAAGTGCTTAGATTGAAATTCTAGGGCAAAATGTTGGTGTTCGATTCCCTCTATACATGCATGCTATGTGAAATCTTTTGCTGGATTCTTGATCTACTTGACTTCCTCTTTCGATTGATGTACTTTTTGTGAATTTATGGAGCATGTGATCATTTACAGGTGACGGAGATGGCCGGAGAAGATGACCGGAGGTCCTTCTCCGGCCGGTGAGGGTTTGACTAGGGTTTAAGCTTCATATTATAACATAACCGTTAGATCTTTGTAATCCTAGGGCTATAAAATTGATAGCGCATTAGTGAACCACCCTCCCCTCACGTGACTTCTTTCTCTCAGCATTGTTGACCTTGACTTTTGTGTACGTGTGCATCCATACTTGTTAGCATGTGCCTGGCATCATATCCATCTGATTTGCATGCTTTGCTTGTTTGATAATCTTGACTACATCCAACGTACGTAATTGAGTTAAAATGTTGACTGAGGTGCATGGTATTATCATAGTATGAAGCGTGTGTGGACCTGGACCTAATTGATATGTGCACCCCCTTGTTTCTGAGCCCAAACATTTTTCAACTTGGTATTTGCTATCTGTGCACCCCCTCCTTCATGCATTCATATTTTTATTTTATTTTGCATATAGTTTCAATTTTATTTTATTAAAAATAAAATATGCATCATAAAAATTCCATAAAAATTCCTGAAGCATGTTTAGACATTAAAATAATTTTGTATTATTTTTATTTCTGATTTTGTGAAATTTGATTATATTTTTTGAATTTTCTTTTATTTCTTTTCTCAAAGGGATTCTTCTTTGATACCTCAACTTTAGCTAATTGTTTTGCATAGTTCTAATACTATTTTTCTTTCATTATTTTTGCCATGTTGGAATAACATCTTAAAGCATCTATACACATTTTTATCATATATTTAAAGTCATTTTATCTTGCATTTTGATGATCATCTTTGTGCACTCCTTTGCCTTGCTTTAATGTGACTTTGAACACTCATTTGAACTAGTTTCTTTTTGAATATTTGTGTGAACTTTTGATACATGTTTAGGTTCTGACTTAAGTACTTGGTGACTTAATTTCATGTTTTCTCTAAACCTTCTTCTATTTTTGCATTGCTTGGCTATTATAGGTCACATTTGTGAATGTTCTCTTAACTTTGCAATCTTGTTTGATTAGGAGGCACTTGTGCCATTGCATTAGGACTTGGGTGATCATTTTATAGGCCATTTCTTAGATATTATAGGTCACCCATGTTAGATTATAGGTCATTTGCATTTTATTTTGGTTCATAAATGTTTGTTGCTTATGTGAACTACTTTGACCTAATTGTGTGCATCTTCTTCTACATGTCTCAACTTGTTTTGTGTGCATATTTGTGACATCATTCATGCATTCTAATATGATCAAGCATATCATACAGTACTGACTTGCATCCATTCTTATTCATGTTCATGTTTCATCCTTCATTCATAACTTGCATTACAAGTATGCCATTTTATGTGAACTTGAACATTGTTTGAACATCTTTTCATCTTGCCTTCTCTTCTTGAATCATTGCACTCATGCTTTGTATAATCATCCATATACATTCATATACATTGTAATATGCCATTCACTTCTGACTTTGACATTTCTTCATGCATTCATTCATGTTTGTATGCCATACACATTCATACTTCATCTTTAATTCATAACTTGAACTTGTGTGAATCTTTGGCCCCTTTCTTGACATAGTTTGATCCCATTAGGTACCCTAACCTTAATTGAATACCTTTAGGCATAGCTACTGACTTTAGAAGTCCTTGAACACTTAGAGTCCTTTCCTTTTAGGTTTAGGTTTTGTTTGATTCATAAGTTCATTTCATAAGTAGTTTGATGCTTAATTGTCTTCCTTCTTTTACTTATGCTTTCATATTCAATTGTTTAGCTAACCTTTGCTTCTTGGGGAAAATGGTAAGTTAAGTTTGTGGATATGCTTCCACACATACTTTCTTCCCTCATCTTTTTAATGCTTTCTCTTTTGTGTTTGTGCAAAGCAGTCCAATGCTTTCTTTGTTCAACTTCTTTCATCCCTTTGAGTTCTTAACTTAACTTCAATCTTTGAAGTAAGTTATAAATCACTCTTCTTCTCTCTTCTTTTAGAATTAGGTTTCTAAACCACACTTAACCATTAGGAACATCCAAGCATGATAACTCTTAGAGTTATTAGTCTCCCTTTAGACATTTACCTTTCCTAACCTTTGAGTCCTTCTTCTTCTCATCTCAAAATAAAAGCAAAAAACACTTAGTAAAGGATTAACGCGTATTGCACGTGAGCCTAGAGGACGGGAAATGGAAGGAGGGGAGTTTCTCTCCACCTTTCTAAAATGTATAGCATACGTCCTGTTAGGACGACCATGCGATGCATTCGATCTTATGCAATAGACTTGAATGCAATACGTTTTACTAACACAAAAAGGATCAAAACACTTCTTTATAAAATACAAAAACAAACAAACAATTCTCTTCTTATCTCTTCACTCCTTTCTAAAAGGACTCGTTATGTTTATTCTACCGCAAACAGGTAACGCCTAAGTCTTCATACAGCGAGCTGCAACACCTAACTGCTGGGACGCGCACTCTGACGTTTCCATTAAAAAACACAAACAAAGTAACCCTTGTTGAGCCGAACTACGTTTGCTCTGATTCTTCTTTCTCGTCTGATTGAAGATACGTAGGCACGAGATGCGATATCTCGACGAGCAACCTTTCCTCGTAGTCCGTCGAACTACGTTGACTCTGACTTTCCCATTGCACTGAGGGAATACGTAGGCCTAGGACAATGATAATGTCCTATCAAGTCGCTTCTTTCCTTTTTTCCCTTCTCCTTTCTATCTTTCATTTCCAGTTCTCCTGTTAGCTGTTGATTTCCAGTTCCTTACACCCTTTGATCGAGACAACAAGCGTGGATCCCATCGAGTACGATGGACGCGTGGGGGTGCTAACACCTTCCCTTCGCGTAACCGACTCCCTTACCCTTTTCTCTTGGTTGCGAGACCATGTATTTTCTTTCCCTCAGGTTTAAGTAGTGTTTCCTTTCCCTCTCTTGGGATAAATACACATTGCTGGCGACTCTGTTTCCGGGCCACTTTTGCATTTGCACTTGGATGAAAATCCTGGGAGCGACAGCTGGCGACTCTGCTGGGGACGTCTGGTTCCCTATGCGAGTCAATCCTAGCGCTTCTCTATTTTATTTCATTGGGTGTTTACTGTGGTGTTGTATTGCTGTTTACTGTATTACTGCTTTACTGTACATTTTTGTTTTACTGTATTTATCGTATTTAATGCATTGCATGTCATTATATACTGGATTGTGTTGTGCTGTTGTTTTCTGTTTGGTGGGCAGGGTGTTTTGAGAGATAAGCCCACTACCCAAGCTTGAGCATACACATAGGTATTAGAGTGGATAGTCATGACGCTTGCGTTGTGGTGACCACGTATTGTTGTTCATGAGACCCACAACCAGACGAGGTTCTATCGAAGCTATCTGCTACTGTATGTTTATAGAGGCCAATAGTTATTCTCTTGGGAACTGTCGACTCTGGTGACCATTCCCGAGGACTCAGTTGCGGCACTCCTCCCGAGTTGTGATAATGGCAGGCCAGAAATGGCAAACCCATTACACATTCTTGATCCGAGGACCCAATGCTGGGAATTCGCTATAGGATATCCTTTTTTAAAGAGAATCAGTGGAGGCACTCCTCGATTAGCGATAGTACTGTACCCCGAGGGATGAATGTACTATTGCTTCTCGACCTCAGTGCTAGAAGCTATGGACCTTTAATTTTGGAGAATCAGTTGAGGCCTCCTCGATTGATGATGATGCAAACCAGAAGTGGTGAACGTATCATCATTTCTCGACCTGAGAGCCCGGGATACTGAGGATCCTAGTACCCACATGTGAGAGGGGCGGGTTGTTTACAGGTTTGCAGGTAACCTTAACTTTCATCCTACCTGGTATTCTGGTTCTCTTATCAATGCAAACTTATCAGCCAGGTATTCTGGGATTCTGATTATGCTGACATTCTGGTATTCTGGTATTTTGATTATTCCGACACCCTGGCATTCTGGTATTCTGATTATGCCGATATGCTGGTTATTTTGGTATTCGGGTTATTCGGATATTCTAGTATTCGGGTATTCTCTTCAGAGCAGACCTTTGAACTTATCCATTCAGCAGCACAGCAGTATTGAGCATTGTGGAAGCCTTGATCCCATGTCTGTTACATCTGCATCATCATTTTCGCATACATGTTCTTGTATTTCCAAGGGATATTAACTTTGAGACTTGCTACTGAGCATTTCCATCTATTTCTTGTGGTTCGTCTGTGAAATTTTTTTTGAATCAAAGCATAATGATTCCTTGGAAATATTCGAACATGGCATTCTGCATGGCATTCTCATACTCATATGCATAACAGGTGTTCCAGAGCGGATTTCTCATTCTGACTTGGTATTATCTTCAGGACAGCCAGCTTGACCTACCACCACTTCTCGACCTGCGATAATCAGAGGATAGCCATGGAACAACTCCGTGCATAAGTGACTGAAATAAAGATTCAGATGAGGCTATTTGGGGAAGATATGCAGGCTATGTTCCAGGATCAGAAACTGCTAAGAGAGGAAGTAAATTAGATGAGGACTCATATGGGTCTGGTTATGGAAATCTTGAATAAGGTGTTAAGAAAGGAAAACAATCAAGTGCCCGCTTCGGCAGTAGAGGTTCTCACTCCTCATATCTCTTTGGGGTCTCCTCTAGACCATGGATTGCCTCATAAATGCTCTCCACCGTTAGAGCTTTTTCATCAGCAACTGTTTCTTGAGGGTCTTAAGCCAGAAAAGACTGAGAAAAAGTTTGATCCGATCCCGATGCCATACGCTCAGATGCTTCAGCAATTGCTCAAGCATCAACTAATTGAATTGATTGCTGCGCGGCCTCCATACACCAAGTTTCGTATGGGTGCCAATGTCCATGATAGGTGTGAATTCCATTCAGGGGTACCTGGTCATGATGTTGAAAATTGTAAGATGCTCAAGTATAAGGTCCAACGGCTCATTGATCCAGGGGAAATCAAGGTCGCGCCCATCAGCACTATCAGGCAAAGAGATGTTCCTCCAACTGCTGCTAAAGAGGTGGATATTCTTCCCCCCTCTCAGGGACCTTCCTCAATCCAGAAGCCTTGGGTTCCGAAACTACCGCATCAGCAAATCACAGCTGGGACCCTCTCGGTTGTATCCCTTCATCATCAACAGAAGCAAGAAAGGGTTTTTGATCCTCTACCGATGTGTCATGCTAAATTACTTCAGCAATTGCTTCAGTTAAGATTGATTGAGCTCCGGAAGGTGACTCCTCCTCCTATAAAGCTTTCAAAAGGATGGGATACTAATGCTCATTGTGATTTTCACTCAGGGGCACCAGGCCATGATATTGAGGGGTGTAGAGCATTCTAGCACCAAGTACTGACTTAATGGACTCTAAAGCAATCGAGTTCGGACCGGATGGCATGAAGGTATCAGGTGATCTTACGCCAATAGTTGCAAAGGAAGTGAGTATTCCTTCCCCTTCTCTAGGGTCTACCTCAGGTCACGGGTGTATTCCTCAGCTTCAGGTTTCAAAGTCATCACATCAGCAACCTTTGTTTGTTCCTCGACCAAATGTGGAAAGAAATGTACAGGGGCAGAGTAGGCACCTAAGCAACATTGGTAGCAAAAACGTCAACAACGGAGGCAACGAGGCCTTAGGAGGTCTGATAGAGTGTCTGCTCCAGTTCCTATTTCTCAAAGCCGGCTTCTTGCTCGCCTTCTCCCAGGCTCTTTGATTCAGCTGGACAATGTCACGCCAGTGCCGTTTCCTTTTCCTCCGGATTATGACATGGATGCCAGGTGCGAGTTTCACTCGGGAACGTTTGGACATACAATTGATAAATGCAGAGTGTTCAAACATAAGGTGCAAGACTTGATTGACTCAAAGGTTATCACACCAGACGGGTGGCCCATAAATTGAACTTTCTTCATCATATTGAGCACCTAGTTTGCGAAGACATCTTCAAAATTAATAAGTCCAGACGAAGTCAAGCCTCCTTAACAAGGACAATCATTTAGCTTCTTTACTGCATTCTCATGTGTAGCTTTTTATGTTTGTCAAAACATTTGTATGCATGCATGAAATCTGTTTTTCTTTTTATGTTGATCCTAATAAAGCGCGCATGATTTTCCTGAAGTAATCCATTCGTATTCACTCATAATTTTGTATATGTTCATTGCAATACCAACTGTCGTACTTAAACTCTTGAAGGAAGATGATGAGTTGAAAACGCGAAAATCTCTAATTGTGTACTTTTGGATAAAACCCTATTGACGATGTGTAAAGGCATTGTTTCAAATCCTAAACACTGAAGATATAAGGAGATAGAACCTCGCCCAAATAGGAGCCCTAAAGAAGGAGTTTCTTTTAGTAAAAAAACCCTAACATTCAACCCCGGGGCAGGGTAGGTGTCAGTTAGTTTGACCAAGCGTTCAAACCTCAAAAGGAGTGTGCATCTGAGGATCCATTACTTTTCACTCTACCGCATCAAGAGGTCCAAAGAGCGGAAACCACAATGGTTATCCCTCATCAACTGAGAAGTGAAACAGTCACAACCCTTCCGAAGAAATCAAGACAGCCGGTGTCACACGACGTGTTCAAGAAAAAAAGAGAATAAAAAAAAAGAAATGAAAAAGCCCGCTAAGTTAAAACTTGAAAACAAGCAACTTAGGCAAAAGTTAGGGCATCCCGTTGGACTCCGAAATCAAAGATTCAAAAGAATCTGTCCAGGCAAAAGTTAGGGATAAGCAAAAGAATGTGAAAGCGAAATATGAACAGGATTATCCAAGAAAGATCCTCAAGCGAAAGAACAAAGTCGTGTGACATAAACACAAAGACGAAAAAGGGATGACTGTTACTCCAATAAACTGATTGGTGCTTAAACTGTTAAAAGTCAGTGGTTCCTCAACCATCACAAAAGTTTCTTTTGAGAGGTGAATGCTAGTGCCGAACTAACTGAACGTAGGACTGGAGGACATCACGAAGAGTGGGTGGGCACTAATAAATTTTGAGCCTTATATCCCTTGTTTCAATAACCGTGAACCAGGCCCCGTTACAAAACCAAAAGTCCTCAATTGAAACAGGGTTATTTCGAAAGCATACTACCAAGAGATAGCGTTCCTGACTCCTGTGAGTTGTGCTTAAGATCTTTGTTGGTATTCCATGTGCATTGCATTCTTTCATTCAAAAATTAATGTCGTATCCTAACCTGTGATCCGCTCACAAAGGGTTTGCGACATCTTTTCAGTAAAACTTCAAGATTAACATGTGTGTTGCATTAGAATTTTCATTCTCAGACTAAAACATTTTCTGCTTGCATACATTTGTTTGACATCAAAAGAAGTTTACATATGGAAATTCAGTCTAGAAGCTTAATCTTTCCGAGTTAAGAATCCAGAAACTCCCGAAGGATAGCCACATCCAGTGGTACTTCCTCAGGAAACTTTGTTGAGCAGGAGCTTTCCCAACAAGTTATGTTAAGACCTAGCCGATCTGGGGCAATCACGTCGAATCATCTCTTTAAGGTGTAGCCAATCTGAGCCAATCACGTCGAGAAATCTCTTCAGAGTTCAGTTAAACTGGGGCAATCACTTCAAGATTCAAATGTCTCCAAAGACAGGTATTCTGGGTCTTCCTTCGAAGATCAGTAGTCAAGGGAAAAACCACTTCAAGGTTCATACTGGAGCAGGTCATCCCAAGAGCATGAGAAGTTAGTCCATCCAAACGATTGATCAGCCTATCTAGGGTTCAGAGTATTTGGCCAGAATATCTCACGGTGATATGAGATTGTTCATGAATCTTCTCGAGGCGAATTCCTCTATAGGCCATACAGTCTGAGGCAGTTATTTCGAGATCCGACGAATCTCTCCAAGAGTTTGAAGACATTGAGGCATTTCGGATGTCAAGTCTTCTATAAAATCCTCTTGAGACAATTTCTTCTGGTAGACCGTGTGGTCTGGGGCAAGTGGAAAATTGTAAAAAAACTGTTGTTCACACATATGCAGTCAATCAGCCAAAAGGCTTGAAACAAAGGGGCATTCCAACCCAAGGCATTTGTGGTCCCCTGTCTTCAGCAGGCTTCATTAATCATGTTCCCAGCAAGAGATGCATCAAAACCTTTCTCCCCAACAAGTGGTGGTTCAGAGTTAGATTTTCTCAGTTGCAGAAGTCATATCCAGCACGGGGCATACGTGCATATCCTTTTGCTTGCAGGAAGCAGCCTCATATTAGGCTCAAAAGCAAGATTGAAGCGGTTTCAAAAACACGAGAGCATGGACCATTTCTTCCAGACAAGTGATCACTCACCCTTAGGGAAGAATACCGGGGCAATCATGTTCAGGAAAGGGTTCACATGTCACCCTTTTGTTACAACTTTTACTGACTGAGTCCATCATTCGGCCGACGGTCGCTCACGACGATTCGATATCGACAAGTTAGTTTCCACTGGGTATCATTGTATCTTATTAAGTCGATTCTCCTATTCAGTACTTCCAACAGCTACAAGCTTTTCTATGTCGATAACAGTTGCGGGTTCCCTAGTAGTGTCAGAATCGGCGTATTGCCCAGCTGAGTCAGAAGGCTGATTATCCCTCGCTAAGGATCTTGGGTTTGATAGATCCCCAAGCAGAGATTTAATGACTCTTTTTTCCTCAGCAGAACGTCATTCAGAAAGTTCTCATCCCCAACGGAGTTCTATGAACGGAATAATCCCTCTTTAGGGCAGAGTCATTCCAGCAGAAACTTCTTCAACAGGATCATCATACCTCAGCGCATCTGCGAGCCAATTTATTTTTGGCAATTTGTGGCAAGCGTCATCCCCGGAAGAAGGTTTAATCCCCACAGAGCAATTGAAGGATCGAGCAATGATCTTTTCCCCGCAGAGTTGGATTCCTCGTCCGGAGTCTCTTGTGCATTTACATATAGTTTGCATAGCATTTTCTAAAGCGTAGAATTCCATTGATATGGAGCATTACGGCAAAACTCAAACATACGCATACGAAACATAAGCCAGTTTCAACTGTTTACCTGCAAGCCAGAGTAATTCACAGACAAAACATTGTCATGCAACCCCAGCAAAGCCTACTACAATGCTTGATCGTACAATGTTAGTTTCAATACCCGTCTGTATTGACCTTATACACCCGTCCTGTTCTTTCAGCACCCGTTCGTGTTTGAACTTTTTTTTAAGCCAATACCCGTCCGTATTGACCTTAGACACCAGTCCGTGTTCTTTCAGTACCCGTCCGTGTTTGAACCTTTATTTCAATACCCGTCCGTATTAACCTTAGACACCCGTCCTGTTCTTTCAGCACCCTTCCGTGTTTTAACTTTTTTTTAAGCCAATACCCGTCCGTATTGACCTTAGACACCTGTCCATGTTCTTTCAGCACCCGTCCGTGTTTGAACTTCTTTTTAGCCAATACTCGTCTGTGTTGACCTTTGAGATACTCGTCCGTATCTTATTAATCATTGTTTGATACTCGTCTGTATCGTCGAATTGGGCACTCGTCGTGTTCCTTTGATGATTGTCTGATGCTCGTCCGTATCGTTGATCCGAACACTTGTGTGTTCCCTTATTAATCATCGTCCGATACTCGTCCGTATCGTCGACTTGGGCACTCGTCGTGTTCCTTTGATGATTGTCCGATGCTCGTCCATATCCTTGACCCGAACACTTGTGTGTGTTCCCTTATTAATCATCGTCCGATACTCATTCGTATCGTCGACTTGGTCGCTAGCCGTGTTCCTCTGATGATAGTCTGATGCTCGTCTGCATCGTTGACCTAAGACACCCGTCCGTGTTCCTTTCAGAATTCGTCTGTGTTTGAACTTTCATTTCAATACCCGTCCGTATTGACCTGTGAGACACCCACCCATGTTCCTTTCAGCACTCGTCCGTGTTTGAACTCTTATTTCAATACTCGTCCGTATTGACCTTTGACACCCGTCCGTGTCCTTTCAACACCCGTGCATGTTTTCTTTCCGTACTCGTCCGTATGGTCATTGATAATCGTCTGTATCCCTATTTCGATGCACGTCATATCAATCTATGCAGTTATTTACTGATACTTCCAGAAGGGTTTATATCCCTTTTCTTCTTCATTCATCTTGCAAATTTTCTGGTTGTTTTGGTATTCAATCACAATTCACCTTGATTGTATGAATAGCCGTTGCTTTCATCCTTCTCAGGTTAACAGATGATTGAATAGGAGCAGCTGTAACACCCTAAAATTTTCTCTCTTGTTTGCATAGCTTATGTTTCATTGCATTGTAAGTGTATCTCATTTCATCTCATATCTCATACATGTTGCATTAGAGCATGTGATCAGTTGATTTCAGAGCATTGACTATTCAAAGCAGGAGAACAAGAGCCAAGGGTCTTCAAGCAAGCCTCAAGGGTCTCTTAGATCTTATGTCATCTCAATTGATCCCACGGGTCATTGGAAGAAGAGAATTCACCAAGAAGTTGGACAGTTCATCATCTCCTAGCAAAGCAGTCCAAATTAGGGTTTGTGATTCAAGCAGTCTCCTGATGAAATTTAGGTTCAAACTTGATTTCAGTGTTTTCTACATGATATCAAGTATCTAAGGATGGAAGATTGCCCATTGGCTCATTTCAGAAGAGGTTCAATTGATTAGTTGCTTGAGAATCAAGAAATTGGGGAAAAAGTCAACTATGCAAAGGAAAAAGTCAACTCCAGACTTTTTAAGGTCAAATTCATGAAATTCAAGTCACATATGTTCATTGGACAAGATTTGATCAATAAATGATGAAGGAATCATCAAAAATCAAGAATTGTACAAAGTTTCCATTTTTAGAAACTTAGGGTTTCCAAAAATGGCAAGTTTGGACCATTTTGCACTCTCCTTCAAGGTATTCTTTCTTCAAGATAAAAGCTTCAAACTTGAGGCCCAAGTTGAGCCAATTAAAGATCACATTCCAAGCTTCAAATCCATACCAAGAACTCTTTCATTGGATCAAAATTGGGGGAGTTATGATCAATCAAAGTAGAGCAAAATCAAGGCAAATTTCAAGTCATGGCAAGGCAAGTTCAGGCCTCCAGGCCATAATTTCATCAAACATGTGGTGTGCCAAATGTTAAGCCAATTTTCTCAATGAAGAAGGCTCCAAATGAAAAAATGTTGAACACCAAAGTTTTTCCTCTCCATGCCCTCTACCATGTTCATGTTTATCACTTTTTCATTTGAGCAATGTATGAAGAGTTATGAGGGTTCCAAGACAAGGGTCTCACTCTGAACTTCATAGGCCCATGAGTTAGGCACGCATGCAGGTTTGCCTTGCCAAAACTTCAGCCACAAGCAAGTGACTTTAGTGTCATTTTTTAGTGCTTTGATGGTATTGTTTCATTTTGGTTTCAACTATAAACTTGTTCTATGATGTATCCTTGGTCCATAGCCACCAAAAACATCCATTTTCATGCACTACATTGAGGGAACTTCATCTACAAACATCCCTATTTTCATTGATGCATTGATGGATCCTTGGAGGTTTTGTACATGGCTTTGGGTTCAGTACCATCACAAACACTTCTATGCACTCATGTACTATTGTTTACTTCATTTGGACCAACATACTTCACATGCCATACATGCTTACTTCCTCCATACATGAAAGAAGAAATGAGAGAGACTTGTAAAGCAAACATGCTGCAGGCTACACAACATAACATCATCACCATCATCCATTTAACCATCATCATCCTTACATCAACAACACTACACGAGTTCCTATGATTTTTTTATTGCTCAAGCACACCCTCTCATTGCTTCACACCACCATTAACCTAACCTGAGTTCTAACCATCAACTGAGATGGTTAACTCCTAACCACACGTATAAATAGTTTTCTAATAGAATTTGCAAGGAAGAACACTTCATTTTTCACTCTCACACCTCAAAGCTCTCAAGTTTCTCTCTGAACTCTCTCTCTCTTTTCACACGAGTTCTCCACATTTTCACTCCAAGATTCATCCTTTGTTCATCATTGTTGCTCTTTGATCAAGAACAAGTTGAATCAGGATCAAGTGTAGCACTTTCTCAAGGTTGAATTTCTTTGTTCTCTTCAGAAATCAACATTCCATAGCATTTATTTTGCTCCATTCAAGCTCAAGAACTCAAAGATCACCTCTGGTTTTCTTCTGATTCAAGGTTTCTTCAAGTTTCAAGTTCATTATTTCTCAACTTTTTTCTTGCACTAATTCACTGATTTTAAGTTTGTTTCATGTTGATTGTAGCTTAATAGAAGCAATGTGATTGATCTGGCTAGTGATAGGCACCTTAAGTGCTTAGATTCAAATTCTAGGGCAAAATGTTGGTGCTTGATTCCCTCTGTACATGCATGCTATGTGAAATCTTTTGCTGGATTCTTGATCTACTTGACTTCCTATTTTATTTGATGTACTTTTTGTGAATTTCTGGAGCATGTGATCATTTACAGGTGACGGAGATGGCCGGAGAAGATGACCGGAGGTCCTTCTTCGGCCGGTGAGGGTTTGACTAGGGTTTAAGCTTCAGATTATAACATAGCCGTTAGATCTTTGTAATCCTAGGACTATAAAAGTGAAAGCGCATTAGTGAACCACCCTCCCCTCACGTGACTTCTTTCTCTCAGCATTGCTGACCTTGACTTTTGTTTACATGTGCATCCATACTTGTTAGCATGTGCCTGACATCATATCCATCTGATTTGCATGCTTTTCTTGTTTGATCATCTTGACTACATCCAACGTATGTAATTGAGTCAAAATGTTGACTGAGGTGCATGGTATTATCATAGTCTGAAGCTTGTGTGGATATGGACCTAATTGATATGTGCACCCCCTTGTTTCTGAGCCCAAACATTTTTCAACTTGGTATTTGCTATCTGTGCACCCCCTCCTTCATTCATTCATATTTTTATTTTATTTTGCATATAGTTTCAATTTTATTTTATTAAAAATAGAATATGCATCATAAAAATTCCTGAAGCATGTTTAGACATTAAAATAATTTTGTATTATTTTTATTTCTGATTTTATGAATATTTGATCATATTTTGTGAATTTTCTTTTATTTCTTTTCTCAAAGGGATTCTTCTTTGATACCTCAACTTTA
The DNA here is from genome assembly GCA_022829125.1 of Lathyrus tuberosus. Taxonomy (NCBI): domain Eukaryota; kingdom Viridiplantae; phylum Streptophyta; class Magnoliopsida; order Fabales; family Fabaceae; genus Lathyrus; species Lathyrus tuberosus. The sequence goes on from JALAZF010000016.1 coordinate 17,821,583, forward strand.
GCTAATTATTTTGCATAGTTCCAATACTATTTTTCATTCATTAATTTTGCCATGTTTGAATAACATCTTAAAGCATCTAAACACATTTTTCTCATATTTTTAAAGTCATTTTATCTTGCATTTTGATGATCATCTTTGTGCGCTCCTTTGCCTTGCTTCAATGTGACTTTGAACCCTCATTTGAACTAGTTTATTTTTGAATCTTTGTGTGAACTTTTAATACATGTTTAGGTTCTAACTTAAGTACTTGGTGACTTAATTTCATGTTTTCTCTAAACTTTATTCTATTTTTGCATTGCTTGGCTATTATAGGTCACATTTGTGAATGTTCTCTTAACTTTGCAATCTTTTTGATTAGGAGGCACTTGTGCCATTGCATTAGGACTTGGGTGATCATTTTATAGGACATTTCTTAGATATTATAGGTCACCCATGTTAGATTATAGGTCATTTGTCATTTTATTTTGGTTCATAAATGTTTGTTACTTATGTGAACTCTTTGACCTAATTGTGTGCATCTTCTTCTACATGTCTCAACTTGTTTTGTGTGCATCTTTGTGACATCATTCATGCATTCTAATATGATCAAGCATATCATACAGTACTGACTTGCATCCATTCTTATTCATGTTCATGTTTCCTCCTTCATTCATAACTTGCATTACAAGTATGCCATTTTATGTGAACTTGAACATTGTTTGAACATCTTTTCATCTTGCCTTCTCTTCTTGAATAATTGCACTCATGCTTTGTATGATCATCCATATACATTCATATACATTATAATATGCCATTCACTTCTGACTTTGACATTTCTTCATGCATTCATTCATGTTTGTATGCCTTACACATTCTTACTTCATCTTTAATTCATAACTTGAACTTGTGTGAATCTTTGGCCCCTTTCTTGACATAGTTTGATCCCATTAGGTACCCTAACCTTAATTGAATACCTTTAGGCATAGCTACTGACTTTATAAGTCCTTGAACACTTAGAGTTCTTTCCTTTTAGGTTTAGGTTTTGTTTGATTCATAAGTTCATTTCATAAGTAGTTTGATGCTTAATTGTCTTCCTTCTTTTACTTATGCTTTCATATTCAATTGTTTAGCTAACCTTTGCTTGTAGGGGCTAATGGTAAGTTGAGTGTGTGGATATGCTTCCACACTTACTTTCTTCCCTCATCTTTTTAATGCTTTCTCTTTTGTGTTTGTGCAAAGCAGTCCAATGCTTTCTTTGTTCAACTTCTTTCATCCCTTTGAGTTCTTAACTTAACTTTAATCTTTGAAGTAAGTTAGAACTCACTCTTCTTCTCTCTTCTTTTAGACTTAGGTTTCTAAACCACACTTAACCATTAGGAACATCCAAGCATGATAACTCTTAGGATTATTAGTCTCCCTTTAGACTTTTACCTTTCCTAACCTTTGAGTCCTTCTTCTTCTCATCTCAAAATAAAAGCAAACAACACTTAGTAAATTATTAACGCATATTGCACGTGAGCCTAGAGCACGGGAAATGGAAGGAGGGGAGTTTCTCTCCACCTTTATAGAATGTCTAGCATACGTCCTGTTAGGACGATCATGCGATGCATTTGATCTTATGCAATAGACTTGAAAGCAATATGTGATACTAACACAAAAAGGATCAAAACACTTCTTTCTAAAATACAAAAACAAACAAACAATTCTCTTCTCATCTCTTCACTCCTTTCTAAAAGGACTCGTCATGTCCGTTCTACCGTAAACAGGTAACGCCTAAGTCTCCATACAGCAAGCTGCAACACCTAACTGCTGGGACGCACACTCTGATGTTTCCATTAAAAAAACACAAACAAAGCAACCCTTGTTGAGCCGAACTACGTTTGCTCTGATTCTTCTTTCTCGTCTGATTGAAGATACGTAGGCATGAGATGCGATATCTCGACGAGCAACCTTTCCCCGTAGTCCGTCGAACTACGTTGACTCTGACTTTCCCATTCCACTGAGGGAATACGTAGGCCTAGGACAACGATAATTTCCTATCGAGTCACTTCTTTCCTTTTTTCCCTTCTCCTTTCTATCTTTCATTTCCAGTTCTCCTGTTAGCAGTTGATTTCCAGTTCCTTACACCCTTTGATCGAGACAACAAGCGTGGATCCCATCGAGTACGATGGACGCGTGGGGGTGCTAACACCTTCCCTTCGCGTAACAGGGAGGACCAGGGCATAACATAGAGAACTGTCTCAATTTCAAATGTGATGTGCAAAAGCTTGTTAGGAGCGGGGTTTTATCTTTCAAAGATACGAATCCGAATGTTCTCACGAACCCGCTGCCTCAACATGAGAAAGCTGCAGTCAATCTGATAGAGGAAGAGTCTAACAACGTCTATCAAATTCACGATGTACTCTTATTGAGGGCCAACTTAGTCAAGATGAATTGTAGACAGAGTGGATATGGCCATGTGCCAACTCATAATTATCACCAGTGTAATATCTGCTCTAAAAACAATCAGGGATATTATGTGGTGCAATCAGCTCTACAGGAACAGATGGATCTCGGATGGATCCAAGAGCACCGAGTTCGTGGAGTTAACATGGTTTATACAAATTCCAACATCATTCAAAACCATGACATCCGTGCAATGAATGTCAACTTGGTGGCAATACACTCACGGCAAAGCCAGTATCATAATCTGCCGTGGAATGATTATAATTCCTGTCTGACTTGCTCGGTAAACAAACAGGGATGCTCTTTTGTACAAGAGGCCCTCCAGCATTAGATGGATCTTGGATGGATCCAAGACTACCATGATAGGAATCATTATCAGATCAACATGGTTCAAATCTTCGATATTCACTTGATGAATATCAGCCTGGTGGAGTAACACGCTACGCAAGTCCAACTCGGTTTTCTCACTTCACATGATTATCAGGGATGTAAAGCGGGTTGCGAAAACGATCAAGGATGTGCCCTTGTCCAGGAAACACTTCAGCACTTGTTGAACCACTGGTGGCTTCCAATCTATATGGACGAAAACACCCAGCAAATTAGTATCACTAACGGAAATCCTACTAGATATCAAAGTCAGGATGTTCGGTCGATGGAAACAGACCTCGTCAGGTTACAATGTATTCAAAGTGGACGTGGCCAGGTGCCACTACACAATTATGAGCGGTGTGGAGTTTTCTCAGTGGATAATCAAGGATGCTACCTCGTGCGTGAAGCCCTTAAAAGTCAATTGGACCGCAAAGAGATTCAACCATGGTCAAGTTCTGGATCAGTCAGTTACTTCGTTGATCAAATCGAGGATGTTGTCACAATCTCCGATCATGAGAGGAACAAGGATGTTTGAACCATCATCCCTCTACTTGACGAATCGAGAGTTCCCAACCGGGAATGAGTCGAAGTTACTTACGATGGTCATAAAAATCAGAAGGCTCCCATAGTCATCTATCTACCGGGACCACTACCGTATGAATCAACTAAAGTTATCCCTTACAAATACGGTGCGACAATAATTGAGAATGGAAAGGAAATTCTGTTACCCTCCGTCGTGAATATTGCAGACATCAGTCGAGTAACACAGAGCGGTAGAATCTTCAACAGAGGAGTTGGAGAACCCAGCAAAGAAAAGGAACCTCAGACAGAAGTTCCTAATCCACCAGTCGGTCAGTCCAGTAATCCCAACCTTTCGAAAAACAATGATGAGATGCTGAAGCTTATCTAGAGGAGTGAATACAACATTGTTGATCAACTGTTATAGACTCCTTCAAAGATCTCAGCATTATCACTGTTACTTAGTTCAGAAGCGCACAGGGAGGCTCTACAGAAAGTCTTAGAGCAGGCCTTTGTGGAATAGGATGTGTCAATCAGACAGTTTGATAGCATTGTTTCTAACATCACTTCCAACAATAACTTAGGATTCAGTGATGAGGAATTACCTGAAGAAGGTCGTCGTCATAACATGGCACTCAATATTACAGTCAACTTCCAAGACGATGCTTTAGCCAGCGTACTGGTAGACACAGAGTCAGCCCTGAATGTTATGCCGAAATCCACTTTGATGCAACTATCATTCAAAGGACCTCCGATGAGAACCAGCGAGGTCATCGTCAAAGCATTTGACGGATCCAGAAAAACGGTTATCGGCGAAGTCGACCTTCCCATAACTATCGGTCCTCACACTTTCCAAGTCACTTTCCAGGTCATGGACATCCGGGAAACATACAGTTGTTTATTAGGAAGACCTTAGATACATTAGGCTGGGGCGGTCACTTCAACCCTCCACCAAAAGCTAAAGTTCGTCCAGAACGACCAACTCATCACAGTCTGTGGTGAACAGGCCTTGCTCGTAAGCAATTTATCATCATCCATTTATGTAGATCCGGAGGGGGCAGTCGGGACTCAGTTCCAAGCGCTTTCACTACACAAGGATGATCAATCCGAAGGGGGAACTTCCATTTGCTCATACAAAGATGCTATCAAAACGGTCGAGGGTGCCAATACAATAGGATGGGGACAGCTTGTCATTCCTACTGAGAATAAAACAAAGAAGGGTCTTGGTTTTTCTGCGACCTGTACCCAGACAGCTGCTACCGATGAAAGTCTTCATCCCATTCAGGATTTCTTCCACAGTGGAGGTTTCCTTCACCCAGTGTCTCAAGAAGTACATACCATCAATGAGGGAGACTCCTCCGACATGGATGAAGAATGGGAGTCCTATCTTAATAAGGACGGTTATATGTCTCAGGAGGAGGTGCCTACGCCATTTTGCTATCCCGCACAGAGTCCAAAATTTATACCCAGGTTAGATGTCGAAATGATATATGGATATTATGATCCGGAAGGATGTCGTGCTCCGCCAAACTCATTAGAGGAAGACACTCTGATGAAGGACAACTTCGACCACAGCTATCATGGCCCGATGAATGGCCTGCCAATGTGGCAGCCTTACCCAGGAGACTTAGGGCAAGAAAATCAGCCGAACAAAGAAAGTCAGTTGAGCATCATTGAAAGGAATACCTGCGTCCCCACCATGTCATGGGACCATTACGCAGGGCGTTCAGAAAACATCCAGCACGACGATGAATTCGCAACGTTTGCAGGACTAGAATTCATCAACTATGCTTTTCCCGAGGTCAACGTCATCGAGAGAGATGACTCCTCCAGCTCCAAAGAAGTATGGGACACCTTGGGACAACCAGGTGGAAAATACGACTATTTGGTCAAGTACACCGCTCTCGAAAGCTCACGTATTAGGTTCGAAGATATCTAGCCAACTGGATGGGGAGATACAGCTGAGAGCACAAATACTATGCAAAATACAACTGAGGAGTCCTCCTACGAAAACTCTGCTTGGGAGACAGATTCCAATGATCCTACTCCACCAGAAATCAGCGTTATTTCTAAAGACAAATCAAAGAAGGTACCAGACTTTGTGATTCACAGAGGCGTTCGCCACCAATGGGTTGCTGTCGATGTTCCGAAGATTGTTTATAAGTCAAAGTAATTGCCATCTTTATCTTAACCTTTCACCCTGCCCAGGTGAAACGGATGTTTTGATAGGGCTCACTTTCTGTAAATTTCCCTCTTCGCTTCGCCTAAAGAGACAGAGTTTTGTTTTATAGGGATGTAGTTTCAAGAATCGACTTGTACATTAATAAAATAACGTCGTTCTGTAATTTCCGCATTAATTGCTATTTTCTCTTTTTGCTTTTATCAGAAAATGGTAATCCTAAAAAACAACTCGATAATAAAAACAAGCAGTAATAAAAAATACACTGTACACACTCTTGCATTCTCTCTATCTCTTCTAAAAACAAATTATCACGTCATGCAGATTGCTTGTTTTAAACCCCGTTGAAAAATACGATCCAATGCCTTCTCCCGACTTTGAGTTACCGATATTTGGGGCTGAAGTAGAAAATGACGACGAAATTCCAGAAGAGATCTCCCGATTAATCAGACAAGAGGAAAGGTCCCTCGAATCTCACAAAGAGCTGTTGGAAATGGTCAACTTGGGTTCAGAAAAAGAGAGAAAAGAGATCAGGATTGGGGCACTGCTCAGTCCAACTGCCAAAGAGAATTTGACAAAGCTTCTCAGAGAGTTTCCCGATGTATTCGCTTGGTCCTATCAGGATATGCCAGGGTTGGATACCAGCATCGTGGAACATCATCTACCATTAAGATCGGAATGTCCGCCAGTAAAGCAAAGGTTGAGACGGACTCATCCAGACATGGCCATCAAAATCAAAGAGGAGGTACAAAAACAGATTGACGCAGGTTTCCTTGCCACATCAGAATATCCTCAATGGTTAGCCAATATCGTACTCGTTCCGAAAAAGGACGGAAAGGTCAGAATGTGTGTAGATTACAGAGATCTAAACAAGGCCAGTCCAAAGGATGACTTTCCTTTACCACACATTGACATGCTGGTAGACAATACATCAAAGTTCAAAGTCTTCTCCTTCATGGATAGATTCTTGGGCTATAATCAGATCAAAATGGAACCGGAAGACATGGAGAAAACTTCTTTCATCACCCCATGGGGCACCTTTTGTTACAAGGTAATGTCGTTCAGTTTGAAGAACGTCGGGGCAACATATCAAAGAGCCATGACTACTCTGTTTCATGACATGATACATAAGGAAATCGAGGTAAATTTCGATGATATGATTGCCAAATCTAGAACAGAGGAGGAGCATGTGACCCACCTGTCGAAACTATTTGAGCGGTTAAGAAAGTACAAACTCTGCTTGAATCCCAACAAGTGTACCTTCGGTGTCCGTTCAGGGAAACTCTTAGGATTCATCGTCAGCCAGAAAGGAATTGAGGTTGATCCTGACAAGGTTAAGGCCATTCAAGAAAATCCTTCTCTGAAAACTGAAAAACAAGTCAGAGGGTTCCTGGGACATTTAAACTACATCTCTAGATTCATATTCCTCATGACCGCGATAGAAGATTGCCAAACCGCCTTCGACAGTATCAAGGAATACCTGTCGAATCCACCGATTCTATCACCTCCAGTGGAAGGAAGACCACTGATCATCTACCTAATAGTATTGGAAGACTCCATGGGTTGTGTGCTTGGCCAACAAGACGAAACTAAAAGGAAAGAGTTTGCCATTTACTATCTGAGCAAGAAATTCACTGACTGCGAAACTCGGTATACTATGCTCGAGAAAACTTGTTGTGCTCTGGCTTGGGCAACCAAACGTCTACGCCAGTACATGATTCGTCATACTACTTGGTTGGTCTCCGAAATGGATCCAATTAAGTACGTCTTTGAAAAACCTGCCCTCACGGGAAGGATTGCCCGCTGGCAGATGTTGTTATCAGAATACGACATCGAATACCACGCTCAGAAATCCGTTAAAGGGAGTATTTTAGCCGATCATTTGGCTCATCAACCAATTGACGATCAAGAATTAACCGGGTTCGATTTCCCAGATGAAGAGGTCATGTATTTGAAAATGAAAGATTGCAATAAACCGCTACCCAGTGAAGGGCCAGAACCAGGTTCCCAATGGGGATTTATCTTTGACGGAGCTGTCAATCATTATGGAAACGAAATTGGGGAACTCATTGTCACCCCTCAGGGTACCCACATTCCTTTCACCGCCAGACTTACGTTCGAGTGCACAAACAACGAGGACGAATACGAAGCTTGTATCATGGGTCTCGAAGAAGCGATCGACTTAAGGATCAAAAACTTGGACGTATATGGCGACTCAGCCTTGGTTATCAATCAAATCAAAGGAGATTGGAACACATATCAATTAGGACTGATTCCTTACAAAGATTATGCGAGAAGGTTGTTACCCTTCTTCAACAGAGTCGAGTTTCATCACATCCCTCGTGAAGAGAATCACATGGCTGATGCATTAGTCACTCTCTCTTCCATGATTAGCGTAGGTCAATGGGACGACCTACCTAAGTTAGACATAATGCGCCTTGAACGGCCCGCTTACATCTTCACGATCAAAGCAGTCATAGATGACAAACCTTGGTATCACAATATCAAATGCTTCCTTCAAAAACAAGAGTACCCACCTGGGGCACTAAGAAAGGACAGGAAAACCCTCAGAAGATTGGCTGGAAGCTCCTTTCTGAGCGGTGATACACTCTATAAGAGGAACTTTGACATGGTCTTGCTTCGATGCGTCGACAGACCAGAAGCAAGGATGCTGATGAAAGAAATTCACGAAGGATCCTTTGGAACTCATGCCAACGGACACACAATGGCGAGAAAAATTCTGAGAGCAGGGTACTACTGGTTGGCCATGGAATCCGACTGCTACAGGTACATGAGGAAGTGTCACAAGTGTCAAATAAACGCTGACAAAATCCATGTACCGCCAACGCATCTCAAATTTCTTTCTTCCCCATGGCCTTTTTCCATATGGGGAATCGACATGATTGGAATGATTGAACCTAAGGCTTCGAACGAACATCGGTTCATTCTGGGAGCCATTGACTACTTCACCAAGTGGGTCGAAGCAGCATCATACACCAATGTAACCCGACAAGTCGTGGTTCGATTTATCAAAAACAATATCATTTGCCGTTATGGTGTTCCGAGCCAGATCATTACTGATAATGGATCTAACTTGAACAATAAGATGATGAAAGAGTTGTGCGCATAGTTCAAGATCGAACACCATAACTCATCTCCCTACCGACCCAAGATGAACGGCGCAGTAGAAGCGGCTAACAAGAACATCAAAATGATTGTTCAGAGGATGGTTGTAACGTACAAAGATTGGCACGAGATGCTACCCTTTACTCTTCACGGTTATCGTACATCTTTCCGCACTTCAACAGGGGTAACCCCTTTCTCTCTAGTTGATGGAAGCTAAGCTTACAGAAGCTGAATGGTGTCAAAGTCGACACGACGAACTGAACCTAATCGAAGAAAAACGAATAACGGCATTATGCCATGGTCAGTTATATCAGCAGAGAATGAAGAAGGCATTTGACAAAAAAGTCCGACCTCGCGTCTTCAGGAAAGGAGACCTCGTGCTCAAAAAGATACAATCATTTCTCACTGATTCCTTGGGCAAGTGGACCCCAAATTATGACGGCCCCTATGTGGTCAAGAAAGCTTTCTCAGGCGGTGCCTTGAGACTTGCAACCATGGACGGAGAGGAATTTGCCTACCCCACGAATGTTGATGTAGTCAAGAAATACTTCGCCTAAATTAAAAAAAAAAAGAAAAGAAAAAAAAACGTCTCGGTGGATTGAAAAACCGAAAGGGCGGTCCAGGCAAAAATTAGAGACATGATCAAAAAGTCATCCCGGTGGATTGGAAATCTCAAAAGTACAATCCAGACAAAAATTAGGGATAATGGCAAGTAACTATGTCCAACAGAGGCAAGTACCTCAGCAACAGTCACATCATCCGTCCAGAAAACTCTGATCAAGGTCATCTTCGACAGAAGCTCAGGATGTCCAGAATTCAAAGTTGGTAGAAGGATATTGGTCGTTATGTTTCGATGTAGCCCTTTTCCCTGTAAATTACCATTTTCTAACTTTATAAATAATCTATGGAATCACGCGCATGGCTGATTTCCATCCTATCAATAAAATTTGAGCCCTTGTGCTTTTGTTTGCAATTCTTATTCGTTTTAGCTTTATAGAACGACATTGTAACATGATCAACGATTCTTGAAATAAAACAAAAATTAATTTACTTGTTAAAATTTCTCTACTTTTAAAATAAAGATGGCAATTTCTTTTGACTGTTGAACATCAGAAGAACATCGATCGCTTCTCCAGAAGTAAGCGAACCTCAAAGTGTAGAATCAAAGTACTCCTTCTAAACCAGTGCACCTGAACGAAGGATCAGTTATGTCAGATGCGAATACTCCATCTGACATCTTCGGCCGAGTTCTTACCTCCTAAGCCCGACCAACGGTTGTTCCCCGTAGGGACTACTTCTCCTAAGCAAGGCAGAATTGCTACTTTTGGACCAACGGTACTTCTTCGTCCCGCGATGGCCGAGTATCCAGTCGTGTTCATCCATTAGTCTGTATGTCGCGTCAGTTTTGTCAGCATATACATACATGCATCATGCATTATCGATTTACATTCATATTCATGTTGCATCACTATCACTTTAGTTGGTCTTATCCCCTAGTGATAAAAAGTCCTCTCAATCGAGTTGTCAGTTCTTCCCTCCTCAGGGAACGTTGTGTCTGAACAATCTCTCTCCTCCAGTATATTTCTGGAGTAGAGTTGGCCTTTGACCACTTTGATAACTTGAACCTCTGAAGAACCAGAGAACCCTCAGCCAACGTCACTCTTCTCCATTGAAGATGATGTCTTCGCTTTCTCGGATTAAGGAAAATCCCAGAGAAAGCCTCTCAGCTAAAGACTTTCGACAGCACATTGGTTCTTCTCTCCAGAAAGTCAATGTCAACAAAGTCATCGGCACCTCAAAATTAGATCACATCATATGGAATTTCTCCGGGAAGATCTCGAGAAAGGCATGATGTAATATCCCCAAGCGACAACTGTCTCTTAAGAGACTAACTTTGTCCACTCAAATGGCATCTCCCCAGGAAAATTCGGTGAGAAGTTTGAGGAAAAACCACTACAAATAGCGTCCCTTGTCAATAAAGTTTATTAACAAAAGAAACTAAGACCGGTTCCTTGGTAGGAAACCAGGATCGGGGGGAAGTTTATATGAGAAACTAAGACCAGTTCCTTGGTAGGAAACCAGGATCGAGGGGAAGTTCATTTCAGCAACTGAGACCAGATCCTTGGTAGGAAACCAGGATCGAGGGGAAGTTCATTTCAAAAGAAAACTGAGACCAGTTCCTTGGCTGAAGACCAGGATCGAGGGGAAGCTTACCTTTTCTAAGCATTATTGCTTAGAAAAAGAAGATGAATGCGCAAACTACCGTTCATAGCAAACCATCAAAATTTCGGGTATTCCGATATTTAATCCTCTTGCACCCCGAATGCCCGAATACCTTCGTCATTCACACCTTCGGGTCCAAGAAGATTAAATAGGGGCATCTGTCATACCCCAAATTTTGACCACTAATATTTTCCATCATTATGCAAATCATCATCACAATATGGGTGTACTTACATGCCTCATCAATCTCCTCAGGAATTGTTGAGCATTCACTGCTCTCAGAACTTAGGGTTTCAAGCCCTCTCAGAGTTCTTAGACAAAGGATCAATCAAGAAATGACATGATCTTCAACTTGTCTAACCTCTCAAACACCCACAATGGATCAAGAGGACTCCCACTTCAAGGATTAAGCACAAGGCTGCTCCCTTTTAAGTGGATTAAGCCTCGAGATCGCCAGTGTCACCAAATTAGGGTTTTGGTCGACCAGGGCCTCCAGATGGAAATTTTCCTCTGGGCATGAGCCAATGCTTCAAAGCATACCCTAATATGCTCCAAGGGATATTATGAACCCAATCATCAAGTCAATTTTGCCTCAGGGGATGCATTCATAAAAAATCAGGAATTAGGGTTTCTTGACCTAATTCACCCCTAAGTTGACTTTTGGGACAAATCATGAGCCAAGACCTCAAGACATGATTTGAGGATCTCCAATACACTACATTGATCCATTTGCAACAATGGATTAATCCAAGAAGCTTGATCAATAAGTTTCAGTTTCATCTGAACCACAGTTAGGGTTTCGCGAGAAAAGTCAACTGTATCTTTGACTTTTGACCAGGACATGCTTCCAAACCCTAGGACATGAATCAATATACCCTATGACACCCATGGAACATGTCCATCAAGTTTGATTCAGGTCAAGGACATGATTTCCTAAAGTATTGCACAGTTTGGAATTCATCTGATAAAAAGTCAACTGTGCACAAAAGTCAACTTTGACTTTTTGAGATTTTTCACAAAAATGGTTTTTTAACCCTAAAATGATGTTAATGTATGATTGGAATCATCATTCATCAAGAAAAATCAAGAAAAGTGGGATAACTTGTAAAAGGGGTAACCATAAAAAACTTATAAAATTTTCTAAGTTAGGAACAAAGTGGCAAAGGTACCAACTTTGGAGGATCATAACTCCTAAACCACAAGGCCATTTTTTCCCATCCAAAGCTGGATTTGTAGCCCTCATGGCCCTTTACAAAAGCTTCAACTATACCTCATTCCAATTCATTATGGATTTTGAGTTATGGAATGATTAAAATGGCTGAAAACATGAAATGTCACTTTTTCAAACACTTAGTGAAATTTTCACTAAGTCAGAATCTGCCTTACTTTTTTTCCAAATGTAGGGACATTTTTCACTTGGATCCAAAAATTATCAAAACCAAGTGTGATCAAACAGTTGTTGTATCATATAAGGGCTTTCTAAAATGACCAAGAACCACACCAAATTCCACTTGGGTCATGAGATATGACAAGGGCAATATGCCTTGCTGAAAACTGTCAAGGCTAGGCAGAATTTTGCATTTTTACTCGATTTGGCAAAATCAGCTAATTCCAAGCCTTGTCATCATCTTGGAAACATCTGAGGATCAAATCCAAAGGGGACAAACACTGAGCCAAGTCTCCAAAGTCCTTGGAACAAGAAGTAGCATGCCAAACCTAGAAATCCCTAAAAGAGGGACAAGACTCAAATTTTGGATTGGAGCATTTAATTGATGCACCAAGGTGGCATGGACTGACACATTTGCAACTGAATTCAGTCAAGAATGATCCAACAACTAGGGAACCATAACTCTGTGCTCTAACCTCTAGTCAATGGCTAGAGGAGACTTGGATTCTCATTTGCCAACATTGGCCAAACCTCTGCTGCAGTTGCCATTCACTATTGTCCCAAAACAAACTTGCTCTACTATAAATAGAGCTAATTTGCGCTCAGTTTGAGTACACCAAAGCCATCAAACAAATGTTTTCCTCAAAATCTCTTTCTCTTGGTAAAAATGCCTTCTTTAGCAAGGCAACTCTGAGTTTTTAAGTTGGAGAGCAATTCCAACCAAACTAATCACTCACACACCTCATATATGTCATGTATAAGCTGTCCAAACTCTCACAAGTTACCTGTAATCCTTAAATCACAAAGTCACCTCAGAAAACCTCAAAATAGTACTTTTGTACATTTTTCAAGCCATGCCTTGATTCAGTCACTTTCCAAACCAGATAAAACCTCAAACACACTCCAAATAACATCCTTGAACTGTCCGAAATGGTTCCCCCCATCTGGAACACCATTAGGGGGAGTTGCTATTTTGGCCATTTTTAACCCCTTTTGCAAGAAAGGGCCAGTTTGTGTTTTTGCAGGTTCCAACTGATTCCACTCACCCTAAAAGCTTCTAAGGGATCATCTAAGAGTGTCCAAAGCATCAAACCATTTCTGGAACAAGAGGCTTGACAGATTGCACAAAAACTCCAAAAAAACTCAAAAGGAGGTAAGCCTCATGACTTGAACTTTCCAAAATATGCATTGTTTTGAGGTCCACTGATTATGCATCTCTTAAATATGTTATATGTGTTGTGTTTGAACCAATTCATCATGTAATTCATGCCTGTACCACAGTGTAGCATAGAAAATGCAATTATAGGCCTATTTCAAAACCCCTATCGGATTTTGAGGAGGGATCATGATCTAGAAAAAATACCACCACCATTGGATTCCTTGTGAAATTCTAGGCCAGATGCATATAAATTTTGTCCCCAAACATGGAGAAATGAGAAAGTTATGGACCTTCCCGTTTCTTGCCAAAACTTGTCTTGCCTTGCCTTGGGCCAGGCCAAAAACAAGGCATGCCTTGTATATTTGTTGGTTGGTTTCAATCAACGGATGTATCACCACCCCAGTGGTAAGGCACACGCCCTATAACCTTGAGGTCGTGGGTTCAAACCCCACCCATGCCATTTTGTGTTTTCTCACATTTTTGCTTTTTTCCTCATATTTTCATGTTTTATTAATTAATTAGAAAATTAATAACTCCTTCAATTTTAATTATTTTTTATTGGTTCTTTTTGCAAAAAATCACAAAAATGTTGAAATATTTTATTCCACAAAAAAAATGGATTTATATTATTTATTTAATATAATTAGTATTTTTGTGAATAAATACTTTGTATTTGTTTTTAAACCTTTTAAAAATAAATATTCATATTAAAAATCAACACCAAGTAGGTTTTAATTCATTTTGTGATTAAAACCTCATTTTTCAAACTTAAAACCAAAATTCCAAGTTGTTTATTCAAACTTATTTGGCATTTTCATCATTTTTTATTAATTTTCTTTGAATAATTACATTAAAAAATGATGAAATTAGGGTTTTGTTGATTTTCACCCTAAAAAACTTTTTCAAACACTCATGGGCCTCTAATAGAGTGTAAGAACCAACCCCTCTTTGAAACCAAAAAACTTGTGGGCCTCAGTCATTGTATAAGACCCACGGTGTTTTCAAAACTTCGGCGCGATCATCGTCCGTTTAAAACAAACCATATGGGCCTCTCCTCGAGCTATAAGACCCATTCAAAATCATTTTGGGCCTCTAATAGAGTGTAAGACCCAATCCCCTTTTAACCAAAACCTTTTTGGGGCCTCAGATATTGTATAAGTCCCTCTGTGTTAAAAGAAAACCTTGGCGCGATCGCCAGTTGAAAAATTAAACCCTTGGGCCTACCCTCGGGTTATAAGCCGCATTTCTTTTCCTTAAAACTTTTTAGGCCTCTTGAGAGAGTGTAAGACCCATCCCCTTTGTACAGAAAAACTTTTGGGCCTCAGTCACTTGTATAAGTCCCTGTACAAAGCGGCAGTGCGATCACTAATAAAACCCTGGGCCTCTCCTTGAGCTGTAAGCCCCAACAATCTTTTCAAAGCACTTTCTCCTTTGATTTTGTATATAATATTGTTATCAAAGCTTTCTTTGTTGAACAACTAACAATACAACATGGAAGCTCTACAACCGAGTAAGTGTTTACCCGCTTTCATTTACTGCTTTCATACGTATATAACTGTACTATGGGGTTGTTTCACTGTAAGTCTTCTTTCATAAACTCATATCGACTGTGTAATAATAGTATAGATATTTAGAGTTTCCCCGGCAACTAAGTCTAGCACTAGGAAAAGCCCCGTTGATCGCTCTTAAATATAGTCAAAACTAGATCCCCATAGGATTACCAAATATAGTCTTCCCTACTCTTGGGGTTAAACAATATGGAGATGTGAAAGGCAGATTCTTTTTGAACCCTTTCTCAGACTGTCACCTTTAGAAGTTGTCAAAGAGACTCTACTCCCCGGAGATGATCTTTTCTCCGTGAATGGCATCTCATGAGTTTCTTCCCAATTCTCGGACTTTCCTGGCTTGATCCATTCTCGGTGAATGGTATATCTTGAACTTCTCGGGGTTTGGGGACCCACAGGCTTCCTAGAAGCATCCCCGCCTCCTCTTGTGCGTTGTACAAGGACCCGTCGGCTTCTTAGAAGTTTTCACAGCCTCCTCTTAGGCTTCGTATAATGATTCTTCCTCCGGGAAGATAGCCTCCTCTTGGGCTTCGTACAAATTGTCCCTCGACTTCTTAAAAGTTTCCAGCCTCCTCTTGGGCTTCGTACAAATTGTCCCGACGACCTCCTAGAGGTATAGGAACAAAAATTAGTCATCTTAATAGAACAGTCTTTCAAAGAGTCGAGATCTCACTACTACTGTTTCTTAAGCATAGTACAAAAGATAAAACCCATAGACTCGGACAGTCTAAAGCTCCCTCTGATTCCCCGTTTTCCTAAAGAACAGGAAATAATCCCCACACTCAGATCAAAGCTATGAGTACAACATTGCTCATATAAGAACTGATTTTCTCTTTTAACCAACATACTGGACCTGTCACTCAACTGAAATAGTAACTTTTAGCCTCCATCTCGGGCTTTGTACGAGATACAAAACACTCTCTTATTGAGTATAAAAGACTCTCTTGTTGAGTCAAACATCTTTAGCCTCCATCTCGGGCTTTGTACGAGATACAAAACACTCTCTTGTTGAGTATAAAAGACTCTCTTGTTGAGTCAAACACCTTTAGCCTCCATCTCGGGCTTCGTACGAGGTACAGAAACACTCTCTTGTTGGGTATAAAAGACTCTCTTGTTGAGTCAAACAACTTTTAGCCTCCGTCTTGGGCTTTATACGAGACACCAAAACACTCTCTTGTTGAGTCAAACAACCTTTAGCCTCTGTCTCGGGCTTCATACGAGACACCAAATCACTCTCTTGTTGAGTATAAAAGATTCTCTTGTTGAGTCAAACCTTTAGCCTCCGTCTTGGGCTTCGTACAAGACACATAAAAACACCCTCTTGTTGGGCCAATAGCCTCCTCTTAGGCTTTGTATAAGGAAACCCCGATTGAGACAATCAACCTTTTAGTGTCAAAGTTGTGCCTCGTTCACAGCATACAAACATCGACAACTCCTTTTTTCCCCATCTAATTGCTGTAAGCGGCAAGCCTCTGGGTTATTTACATCCACGCCATTGTGCCTCTTTTAGCATGAGAAATTCCTAAGGAATGATGGCATTACTCTAAACTGAGTTAAAGTCTTCTCCTTCAGGTTAAAAAACCCCTATAAAGGAAATTATGGCATTGCTGGATTCACATATCCCAATTAAAGTAATTCTCCTTTATAATCAGTCATCCAACTGTTGTGACAACCAAACCCCTTTAGGGATGACAAATTCTCTCTAAAGACAAAACCCCTTTAGCTTCATATCTTGGGCTTTGAACAAGATACAAATAGACCCTTCAGCTTCACATCTTGGGCTTTGAACAAGATACCAACCAACTTTAGCTTCACGTCTTGGGCTTTGAACAAGACACCAAAACACCATTTCCTCCCATAGAATAAGAGGAACTACGTTCGCTCTGATTTCCCTGCTTCGGTAAACGGGAATACGTAGACATAAGATTGAAAGAAAAATCTTAGCGAGCACACTAATCAAAAACCCAAAATCCCGTACCTTCACACATCCATCGAAAAGCATCAGTCCTAACATCCCACCAATAGCGTAGTCCCGTCATTTCAGCCTTAACAAATTAAGAAGAAAGAGCCCCCACTTCCATATAGCATCCGTAACCTAACAGACCTCTGTTTAAACTCAGTATACAAGCAGGGTTAGTTGGAGACATCTATTTCCCTTCCTTCATCAGCTTCAATAGGATAAAAAATGAATCGACCTGTAGTCCCCCCAAAGAGCGACAGTGCTTAAGATCCACGTCCAAAATCGCTCGCTACACTTACAACTCAGGGAGGGGCCCATATGATTTTTGTTTGAAAACGGCGATTGCGCCGAGGTTTTGAAAACACATTGGGACTTATACGATGACTGGGGCCCAAAAATGTTTTATGTGACAAGGGATGGGACTTAAACTCTATTAGAGGCCCAAAAGTGATTGAAAAATCAAAATTTAGAGAAAACCCTAATTTTGAATTTAAAAGATATAATTTTCAAAGGAAATTAAATAAAAAATTATATAAAATACCAAATATATTCAAAAAAAGTTGTACCCTTTGAAAAATATTTTGAAAAAAATCATGTTTAACCACATGAAGGCTTGAAATTCATTTGGAATGAAAAATCAAAGTGGGAATTTCATTTAAAAATGTTTTAAAATAATTAAAATGAAATTTATTACAAAAATATTAACTATATTATATAAATAATATAAATTAGATTTTTTTGTAAAATAAAATAATTTAATATTTTTATGAATTTTGAGAAAAATAATCAATTCAAAAACACAAATATTCACAGAGAAATTAATTTTTGAATCAATTAACAAAAATATCAAAATATTCAAAAATTCAAACTTTTGAAAAAGGGCGTCAACGGTCAAGGAAGAACACGCGCGCACCCTGTTTCTGCAGATTTGCGTTTTCTCACTTTTCTCCATGATTTCTCAATGGTTTTGCATGATTCAAGTATCAATCTTGTTCGTTTTTGAACAAGGATCACAACCATATAGTTTAATTGCATTTATATTAAGTATGGAGGAAGAAATCAACAGAAAACCTCAAGAACCCTAATTTCAGCATGAACACAATGAAATTCCATACACGATTTATTCACGGCAATTGATTGAGAGTTATTACTCTACATACATGTATAAACAATATGGTAACTCAAAAATTCATTCATGATGCATGGATCATAGAGTTTGAAGGGTTCAGGCTTACCTCTTGCAGCTGGTGATCGAGCTTGATGATGGAGGTGTTGTAGATTGGTTCCAATGATCAGTACAACTTCCTTAGATGCCAAGGAGTGTGTTTGAATGCTTGGAGTGGTTTGAAATGAACTGGAACTGGTTGTGGTACCTCAACTGCAACTCTGTTAAGAACTTGAGCAATTGGCTGGTGATTTTGTGAATTTGATGTTCCAGATGTTGTTTTAGTGTTTAGATCACCTACATATGTTGTATATGAGGTGTGTGTGATTGGTTAGGTTGGAATCACTCTCAATTTCAAAATCCAATAGTGACTTGAGTTAGAAGGCAAATTTGGAGTGAGAGAGATTTTGAGTAAAGCATCAGTTTGGCTGCTTTGGTGTACTCAAACTGATCACAAATGATCTCTATTTATAGGAGAACAAGTTTGTTTTGCAAGCAATAGTGAATGGCAACTTTGACAATCCCTTTGGCCAATTGTAGCAAAAGGCATCTTTAGTCTCCTCTAGCCATTGACTTGAGGTTAGGGAACAAGCCTATGGTTCTTTGATTCAGAGCTGAATCTTGACTCATTTTGTTAGAAATGCTTCAGTCCATGCCACCTTAATGTATCCATCGAATGCATGGAAACAAAATTGGAGTCTTTGCACTTTTTAGCCTTTTTAGGGTATTTATGGCTACATGCAGGTGTCCAAATGGATGACAAGGCTTGGAATTATCTGATTTGGCCAAATCAAGCAAATGATCTATAATCTGCCTTAAATAAAATTAGTCCATGATGCCATGTTCCAAGGGTTGTATCTCCCTACTCAAATTGAATTTGGAGATGATATGGTACTTGTTGGAAAGCCCTCATGGCATACTTCAACTTTGATGTTCACCAATGGACCTGGTTTAACTTGGATCAAGGTGAAAAATGTCCCTACAATTTGGAAAAAGTAAGGCAGATGGAGTATGGTTCAACTTTCATGTTTTTGTGATTTTGATCAATCCATAACTCAATATACATGAGGATTTGGAATCTATTGTAGTTGACATGTTTGAAGTATGTCAGATGGACTTTCATTTGAGATTTGAATGAGAGAAAAAGGGCTTGTGGTTTAGGAGTTATGACCTTGCAAAGTTAGTACAAAATCACTTTTGTTCCATAACTTAGAAAAATTTTGGTTTCTAATGGTTGCCCCTTTTTCAAGAAACCTCACTTTTTTTTTTTTTATTAATGAATGATGATCAATACCATACATTAACATTATTTTTGACTTAGGGGGACCATATTTGTGAAAAATTCCAAAAAGTCAAACTTGATTTTGTGCACAATTAACTTTTTGTCAGATGAAATCCAAACTGTGCGATCCTTTGAGAAATCAAGTTCTTGACCAAATTCAAACCTAATAGATGGATTCCTTAGGTGTTGTAAGGTGTCTTGAATCATGTCCCAAGGTTTGGGAGTGTAGCGCGATTTTTGTGGTCTTGAATCACGATCGCTTGGGTACTACAGTTCGATTCATTTTTTATCCTATTGAGCTGATTAAGGAAGGGAAATAGATGTCTTCAATTAACCCTGCTTGCATGCTGAGTTTAAACAGAGGTCTGTTAGGTTACAGATGCTATTAAGATGTGGGTCCCTCTTCAGTTTATTTTGTTAAGATCAGAATGTCTGGATCATTTGCGAGGTTTTTGGTAAGATGTTAGGATTTGGTGCTTTTGGGTTGATATATGGGGGGTACTGGATTTTGTTGATTAGTATGCTTGCTAATATTTTTACAATTTTATGCCTACGTATTCCCGAAACAGGGAAATTAGAGCGATTGTAGTTCCTCCTATTCTATGGGAGGAAAAAAGGTTGTTTTGGTGTCTCGTTCAAAGCCCAAGATTGAAGCTAAAAGTGATTTAGCCCAAGATGTGAAGCTGAAGGGTTGTTTGTATCTTGTTCAAAGCCCAAGATATGAAGCTAAAGGGTTTTGGCTGAGAGAGAATTTGTCATCTCTAAAGTGGAGTTGTCGATGCTTGTATGCTGTGAACAAGGCACAACTTTGATGCTAAAAGGTTGATTGACTCAACCGGGGTTTTCTTTATACAAAGCCTAAGAGGAGGCGGGAAGTTTGACTTTTCTAGGGAAAATGTTCTTTATGTCCTGTACAAAGCCCAAGATTGAGGCTAAAAGGGATTTTGACTCCGCTGGGGAGAACGTATCTTATATAAAGCCCAAGATGGAGGCTGAAAGGGTTTGACTCAACATGAGAATACTTTTATCTGTCCTGTATAAAGCCCAAGACGGAGGCTAAAAAGGTTGACTCAACAAGAGAGTCTTGAACAGGTGATTGACTCAACAAAAGATTCTGAAGGTTGTTTGACTCAACAAGAGAGTCTTTTATACTCAACAAGAGAGTGATTTGATGTCTCGTACGAAGCCCGAAATTGAGGCTAAAAGGAGATTGACTCAACAAGAGAGTCTTTTATACTCAACAAGAGAGTGTTTTATATGTCTTGTACAAAGCCCAAGACGGAGGCTAAAAGGGGATTGACTCAACAAGAGAGTCTTTTATACTCAACAAGAGAGTACTTTTCTATCTCGTATGAAGCTCGAGATAAAGGATAAAAAGGAGGTTGACTCAACAAGAGAGTCTTTTATACTCAACAAGAGAGTGATTTTCTATCTCGTACAAAGCCTGAAATGGAGGCTAAAAGGGATGTTGACTCAACAAGAGAGTCTGAAAAGGTTAGCTCCGCTAGGGAGAGTCATTTGTACAAAGCCCAAGAGGAGGCTGACTTACCGCGGTGGATTCTGGATATCCTGAAGCAGGTCCAAGTGTGGGGATCTCTCATGAGAGAGACTGGAGTTTCTTCCTATGTTTGAAAGGAACTTGAGAATGTCTTTGAGACTCAAAGGTCTTAGACTGTCCAAGTCTAGAGTTTTATCTTTTGTACAATGCCCAAGAGGAGGTACGGGCATTAAGGGATGAGTATCAACCCTACAACGGCCGGAGTTTTGACGCTGGAAAGACTGCTCTAGCAAAGGATGACTAATTTCTGTCTTATACCTTTAAGAGGTCGTCAGGGTCCTTGTATGAAGCCCAAGAGAAGGCATGAGAACTTCTAAGAAGCCGAAGGGTCCTTGTACAATGGCCAAGAGGATGCGTGGATGCTTTTAGGAAGCCTGTGGGTCCCCAAACCAAGACAAGTTCAAGAAATGCAATTCACCGAGAAGAGATCATTCCAGGAAAGTTCGAGAATTTGGAAGAAACTCAAGAGATGCCATTCACGGAGAAAATATCATCTCTAGGGAGTTAGAGTTTCTTTGACAATTTCTAGGGGTGACAGTCTGAGAAAGGGTTCACTGAGAATGTTATCTTTCACGTTTCCATATTGTTTAACCCCAAGAGGAGGGAAGGCTGTATCTGGAGATCCTATGGGGATCTAGTTTTGTTTGTATTTAAGAGTGACCAACAGGCTTTACCTAGTGCTAGACGTAGTTGCCGGGGAAAACTCTAAATAACTATACTAGTATTACACAGTGGATATATGACAAGTATATAAAAGGATGTGAAAGAAGACTTACAGTGAACAGCCCCACAATACAATTATATATATGAAAGCGGTAAATGAAAGCGGATAAATACTTACCCGTTGTAGAGCTTCCATGCTGTTTGGTTAGTTGCTCAACAAAGAAATTAAAGAAAGTTTTGATGACAACATATATTTGAATTTAAAATCAAATGAGAAAGTGCTTTGAAAAGATTGTTGGGGCTTACAGCTCAAGGAGAGGCCCCAGTTTTAACGATGATCGCACCGTTGTTTTGAAAACTGTACAGAGGGACTTATACAATACGTGAGGTCCACAAAGTTCTTATGTACAGGGGGATGGGTCTTACACTCTATTATAGGCCCATGAGTGTTATTTTAAAATAAAAGACGGGGCTTACAACTCAAGGAGATGCCCAAATTGGATTTGTAAAAAAAAAGGTGACGATCGCGCCGTTGTTTTTGAAAATACAGTCGGACTTATACAACGATTGAGGCTCAAAAGTGGTGTATTTACAAAGGGGATGGGTCTTACACTCTAATAGAGGCCCAAAGATGGTATTTTAAAATAAAAGATGGGGCTTACAACTCAAGGAGATGCCCAGATGATTTTGAAAAGGCGACGATCGCGCCGAACGTTTGAAAATATACAGAGGGACTTATACAATGTGTGAGGCCCAAAAATGTTTATTTACAAAAAGGGGTTGGGTCTTACACTCTATTAGAGGCCCATGGATGTTTTAAAGAAAAATAATGGGGCTTACAACTCAAGGAGAGGCCCAATTGGTTTTATTTTAAACTGTAGATCGCGCCGAGATTTTTGAAAATGTGTTGGGACTTATACAATGACTGAGGCCCAAACTATTTTGGTTTCAAAGAGGGATTGGGTCTTACACCCTATTAGTGGCCCAAAGTGTTTGAAAAAGATTTGTTTGGGTGAAAATCAAAGAAACCCTAATTTCATCATTTTCAAAAGTAAATTCTTAAAGAAAATCAAATAAAAATGATAAAATACCAAATAAGTTTCAATAAACAACTTGTGATTTTTGGTTGAGGTTTGAAAAATGATGTTTTAATCACAAGATGAATTAAAATTCATTTGGTTTTGATTTTCATGATGAGAATTCACTTTTAAAATGTTTAAACACAATAAAAAAGGGATTTATTCACAAAAATACCAACTATATTAAATAAATAATATAAATTTGATTTTTTTGTGGAATAAAATATTTTGGAGTATGAATAAGAAGTGTGTAAAACAGAATTGGAAAATGATGATTTTTGCTATATGAAAGAATTGGTTGAGTTTTGAAGATAAGAGAAAAAGGAAAGATGTCACAACATCATATTCGACATCTTTCAAAAAACCAGAACTAAATCTTAGTTTTCAACACCTTTTTTATCAAACTTCAAACATTCATAACTCTCTCAATTTTTAACAAAATTAAAATCCGTAAGAACCTATCTTGACCGATTTTTCGCAAGGAATCCATTGGTATCACTTATACATACTGAAACTTAATGTACAGAACACACAAGGTAAAAAACCAGAACTGGACCTTAATTTTAAAACAACATAAACTCCACATATAAACATGTTAAAGTGCAAACAGTAGGAAGATCACAACATACACATGGAGGACTACATTTTTGCTTCAAGAATTGATCAATAATGATGCATGAACATGGAGTTTCAAAGTGTAAGAACACTTACCTATTGGAGCAAGGTCCAATGCCTCTTCAATGTAATTACAACAGCAAGAGGAAGATTCTATGAGCTTCCTTTATCCTCCAGGAGTGTATTTGAATGCTTATAGTGGATTGAAATGAGCTGGAACAGATTATGGTATCTCAACTACAATTCTATCAAGAAATTGAGCAATTGGCTGGTGATTTGATGAATTTGATGTTCCAGATGTTGTGTTAGTGTTTGGATCACCTTTATATGATGTTTATGAGGTGTGTGTGTGATTGGTTTGGTTGGAATTGCTCTCAAACTCAAAACCCGATAGTGACTTGCCTTAGAAGGCAAAATTGGAAGTGAGAAGGAGATTTTGAGGAAAGCATCTGTTTGATGTCTTTGGTGTACTCCAAATGAGCACAAATGAGCTCTATTTATAGTAGAGCAAGTTTGTTTTGCAAGCAATAGTGAATAGCAACTGCTGCAGAAGTTTGGCAAATGTTGATCAATAGGAATCCAAGTCTCCTCTAGCCATTGACTAGAGGTGAGAGCACGGGCTGCTGGTTCCCTAGTTCATAGATATGTCTTGACTGAATTCAGTTAGAATTTGGCTCAGTTCATGCCACCTTGCTGAATGTATTAAATGCTTGAAAACAAAATTTGATATTTGGCATCTTTGTAGCTTTTTAGGTTTGGCATGCTACTTGTGGAATCTTGGACTTGGGAGGCTTAGGGATTAGAGCTTGTCCTTTGATTGTCCCCTCCTTAGGTGTGCAAAAGGATGACAAGGCTTAAAAATTTGTGTGGCACAAGAAATGTGCAAATCTGTCCTGAAACCTGTCTTAAAAAATCAGTTGCAGCAAGCCTTGTTGTAAAATCCATAACTTCTTGCTCAAGAATGATAAATGGCTGTTCCAGGACTTTTTGGAAAGCTGAGATGACATACTTCAACTTTGATGTTCAGGGTTTTTCTTGAATCAACTTGGATCATGGAGAAAAACGTCCTTGAAGTTGGGACATTCTTGCTGGAAAAATATTAATGATGTCCTATGAAATGTTGAAACATTTGACAACTTTTAACATTAATAATTCCAAACTTTAATCACTTATATCTTTTAATCCACTACGATATTTTGAGTTGAAGTGAATTGAATCTTTGATGCTTGTTCTGCATGGTGACAAAGCTTGAAAATTGTGTGGCATAAGAAAAAGTGCACAAAATCTGTCCTAAAAAAATAGTTGCAGCAAGCCTTACTGTAAAGTCCATAACTTCCTGCTCGAGTATGATAAATGGACGTTCTACAACTTTCTGGAAAGCTGAGGTGACGTACTTCAAATTTGATGTTCAAGGTTTGTGAAGATAAGACATGTAAAGTTGTCAAAAATAACCTTGAACTTGTGTGATCAAGTCTGTCCTAAAAGCTGTCTTAAAATTTCTGTTTTATCAATGCCTTTTGTAGAGATCATAACTTTCTGCTCGAGAATGATAAATGGGCTTTCTACAACTTTTTGGAAAGGTGAGATGACGTACTTCAACTTTCATGTTCATGACATGGCTTGAATCAACTTGGATCATGGAGAAAAACGTCCTTAAAGTTGGGACTTTCCTGCTGGAAAAATAATTAATGATGTCCTACGAAATGTCGGAACATCTGACATTAAGAATTCCCAACTTTGATCACTTATATCTTTCAATCCTTATGATATTTTGAGTTGATTCCTTCTAAAATTTTGAAGTATCAAACACCCTCTTTAAAAGTAGCTCTTACGCAAAATCAATGGATGCTTGGATCAATAGTTACAACCTTGAAAAG
The DNA here is from genome assembly GCA_022829125.1 of Lathyrus tuberosus. Classification (NCBI taxonomy): domain Eukaryota; kingdom Viridiplantae; phylum Streptophyta; class Magnoliopsida; order Fabales; family Fabaceae; genus Lathyrus; species Lathyrus tuberosus. Next base: position 17,846,733 of record JALAZF010000016.1, read on the forward strand.
TTGTGCACTTGAGCATGATTTTAACTTAGAAAAAATTTCTAAGTTTCCTTCAATTTGATCAACTTTGCAATTTTGCATGATTTCTTGATTTAAATTTGATCAAATGCAATCATCCATCATATTTTCTTGAGTAATGGCTTGTGAAGCTCATAGTTGACCAAAAGTCAAATTTTGACTTTCTGCGTCAGTTGACTTTGTATTAGATGAACTTGAGGCTTGATCCACTTGGAATGTTGCATATTTATGCTTGATTCTTGATGTGGGAGTCCTCTTGATTCTTTGTTGGTGTTTGAGAGATTAGACAAGTTGAAGATCATGTCATTTCTTGATTGATCTCTTGTCTAAGTGTTCTGAGAGGGCTTGAAACCCTAACTCTTAATTATAATGAATGTTCACCCATCTTTGGGGAGACTAATGAGTGTGAAATGGTTCATCCATATTGTGGTGATGATTTGCACAATGATGGGAATCTTAGTGGTCAAAATTTGGGGTATGACAGATGCCCCTATTTAATCTTCTTGGACCCGAAGGTATGAATGGCGAAGGTATCCGGGCATTCGGGGTGCAAGAGGATTAAATATCGGAATACCCGAAATTTTGATGGTGGTTATGAATGGTAGATTACACATTCATCTTCTTTTGCTAAGCAATGATACTTAGAAAAGGTAAAAACTTCCCCTCGATCCTGGTTTCCTACCAAGGAACTGGCTTAATTTCTTTTGTCAATAAACTTTCTTGACAAGGGATGTTGTTCGTAGCGGTTTTCCTCAAACTTCTCGCCGAATTTTCCTGGGGAGATGCCATTTGATGGAAAAAGTTGTGATGTCAGACTTGCTGGGGAAGCCATCCGTCTGAATTGTAGAGGTGCACAAACTTCTCTGTTTGGAGACGCCATTGGTCGACTCTACTGGGGAAAACAAGTCTCTTGAGAGACTGCTTTCTGCTTGGGGTACTACATCATACTTTTCTCAGGATCTTCTCAGAGAAATGCCATATGATCTTCCAGATGTTGTGTTAGTGTTTGGATCACCTCTATATGATGTTTATGAGGTGAGTGTGTGATTGGTTTGGTTGGAATTGCTCTCAAACTCAAAACCCAATAGTGACTTGCCTTAGAAGGCAAAATTGGAAGTGAGAAGGAGATTTTGAGGAAAACATCTGTTTGATGGCTTTGGTGTACTCAAACTGAGCACAAATGAGCTCTATTTATAGTAGAGCAAGTTTGTTTTGCAAGCAATAGTGAATGGCAATTATTGCAGAAGTTTGGAAAATATTGATCAATAGGAATCAAAGTCTCCTCTAGCCATTGACTAGAGGTGAGAGAACAGGCTGCTGGTTCCCTAGTTCTTGGATATGTCTTGACTGAATTCAGTTAGAATTTGGCTCAGTTCATGCCACCTTGCTGAATGTATTGAATGCTTGAAAACAAAATTGGATATTTGGCATCTTTGTAGCTTTTTAGGTTTGGCATGCTACTTGTGGAATCTTGGACTTGGGAGGCTTGGGAATCAGAGCTTGTCCTTTGATTGTTCCCTCCTCAGGTGTGCAAAAGGATGACAAGGCTTAAAAATTCGTGTGGCACAAGAAATGTGCAAATCTGTCCTGAAACCTGTCTTAAAAAATTAGTTGCAGCAAGCCTTGTTGTAAAATCCATAACTTCTTGCTCAAGAATGATAAATGGCTGTTCCAGGACTTTCTGGAAAGCTAAGATGACATACTTCAACTTTGATGTTCAGGGTTTTTCTTGAATCAACTTGGATCGTAGAAAAAAACGTCCTTGAAGTTGGGACATTCTTGCTGGAAAAATATTAATGATGTCCTATGAAATGTTGAAACATTTGACAACTTTGAACATTAATAATTCCAAACTTTAATCACTTATATCTTTTAATCCACTATGATATTTTGAGTTGAAGTGAATTGCATCTTTGATGCCTGTCTTGCATGGTGACAAAGCTTGAAAATTGTGTGGTACAAGAAAAATGGGCTTTCTGCTCGAGATCATAACTTTCTGCTCGAGAATGATAAATGGGCTTTCTACAACTTTCTGGAAAGGTGAGATGACGTACTTCAACTTTCATGTTCATGACATGGCTTGAATCAACTTGGATCATGGAGAAAAATGTCCTTAAAGTTGGGACTTTCCTGCTGGAAAAATAATTAATGATGTCCTACGAAATGTCGGAACATCTGACATTAAGAATTCCTAACTTTAATCACTTATATCTTTCAATCCTTATGATATTTTGAGTTGATTCCTTGTAGAATGTTGAAGTATCAAATACCCTCTTTAAAAGTAGCTCTTACGCAAAATCAATGGATGCTTGGATCAATAGTTACAACCTTGAAAAGTTGTGCACTTGAGCATGATTTTAACTTAGAAAAAATTTCTAAGTTTCCTTCAATTTGATCAACTTTGCAATTTTGCATGATTTCTTGATTTAAATTTGATCAAATGCAATCATCCATCATATTTTCTTGAGTAATGGCTTGTGAAGCTCTTAGTTGACCAAAAGTCAAAATTTGACTTTCTGCGTCAGTTGACTTTGTATTAGACGAACTTGAGGCTTGATCCACTTGGAATGCTGCATCTTTATGCTTGATTCTTGATGTGGGAGTCCTTTTGATCCTTTGTGGGTGTTTGAGAGATTATACAAGTTGAAGATCATGTCATTTCTTGATTGATCTCTTGTCTAAGTGTTCTGAGAGGGCTTGAAACCCTAACTCTTGATTGTAATGAATGTTCACCCATCTTTGGGGAGACTAATGAGTGTGAAATGGTTCATCCATATTGTGGTGATGATTTGCACAATGATGGGAATCTTAGTGGTCAAAATTTGGGGTATGACAGGGAGCATGTCTTGGTCAAAAGTTAAAGGCACAGTTGACTTTTTCCTTAAAACCCTAATTGTGGTCCAGATGAGATTGAAACTTATGAATCAAGCTTCTTGAATCAATCCATTGTTATAAATGGATCATTGTGGTGTATTTGAGGTCCTCAAATCATGTCTTGAGGTCTTGGCTCATGGCCTCAAAAGTCAACTTAGGGGTGAATTAGGTCAAGAAACCCTAATTCCTGATTTTTGATGAATGCATTCCCTGAGGCTAATTTGACTTGATGATTGGGTCCATGAGGTCCCTTGGAGTATCTTGGGTTATGCTTTGAAGCATTGGCTCATTCCTAGATGAAAATTTTCATCTAGAGGCCTTGGTCGACCAAAACCCTAATTTGGTGACACTGGCAATCTTGAGGCTTGATCCACTTGGAATGTTGCACTCCTGTGCTTGATTCTTGATGTGGGGAGTCCTCTTGATCCCTTATAGGTGTTTGAGAGGTTAGACAAGTTGAAGATTATGTCATTTCTTTATTGATCCTTTGTCTAAGTGCTCTGAGAGGGCTTAAAACCCTAAGTCTTGATTGTAGTGAATGCTCAACCATCTTTGAGGAAATTGATGAGGCATGATGGTACATCCAAATTGTGGTAATGATTTTCACAATGATGGGAACTATTATGGTCAAAATATGGGGTATGACAACTCCAAGAATGAAGCATGTAGATTCTGCCCACAGGTCGCCTCACAGGCCGGCCTGAACACCTTCATAGGCCGACCTATGCAAGTTAAAACTTGAAAAATTCTTTTTGCATCTTATTTTTCTTGCATCGTTTTGCCCATTTTCTTCACATACCTATATATACTCATACATGCATCTTCTTCCCGGTGAGGTTTCCTATTGAATAAAACCTAAACGAAACCAAATTACAAAGTTGCCCATCATCTTCATCCCTTCTTATATGCATACACACAATTGAACTACACATAATAATTTTTCGATTGGGTGACCATCTAGATTAGGGTTGATAACATCCAATTAGGTTTGGTGTAACCGAGAATATTGGGTTGGGAGCATTGTGTCTTTCAAATAAGAAAACCAAGGTGGGGTTTTCCTTCAAGATCGGGTTGATTTGAAGGTTTTAGACAAGATCACGTCAACACGGATTCGACCGAGTGAAAGCCTTGGGACGAGGTGGTTTTCTTGCAAGAGAGTAGTGCAAGACAATGAATTGTGTTTGGGAATATTGGGTTTCAACAAGTTGCGTGCTCAGGATAATCGGAGGATTGTATCCACTTTGTTGGTCACTTGATCAAGCTTTGATCAAGGGTTTGGAGGTGGAAGAATCAACACAAAACAATAAGGTTTTTGGGGTTTGCATTCTTCATGTCTTGCATAAACATTTTTACAAAGAAAAGGTTAATAGCACTATCTCAATTCGAATTTGAATTGAGGGTAGACATACCCATAGCGAGGCCGATTGGGAAACTGCCTAAACAAATCTTGGTCTCTCTCTTAATCTCTTTATCTCTTTTATTGTTGATTTAGCAATTTATCGAGTTCGTCGTTGTTTGATCAATTTGATTGGAAATTATTTTCTACTATATTTTAAAGGTGTTGTTGTTGATATAATCATAATCACTTTAATTGTGATAGGTTTTTAACTTCAACAAAACAAACTATATTTCCAATTGTTATCTATTTCACATTAAGTGTTCGATAAATTGTTTGGGCATATTTTGATTGTGTTTTGGTTTATTGGATATATGAGTTACGATTAGCATTGCATTTAATTGATTCATAGCTTGATTTTTGTTGAAAATTTACATTCGTTATCACTCTATTTGGTTTGCGATACGTATATTGCTTTTCGATAGTAGGTTTGGTTAGACGATTCGATCCGGGTCATTTTTCCGCTGCACCTTATTTTGAAAACAGATTTTTGCCAAAAGTTTTTTGTTGTAAAATTTGTGAGCTATTCAACCCCCTATATATCGAAGCCTATCGTTTAACAGTTTGGTCCTATTGGGACTGCTTCAATCAGTGGGAAGAAATATGGTTTGGTCATTGTTGATGACTTCAACAGATGGACTAGGGTAAAATTTCTTAGATCTAAAAATGAAACATACGAAGTATTTAGCATCTTATGGATTCAAGTACAATTTCAGATGGAAGTAAAGATTCTAAAAGTTAGAAGTGACCATGGGGGAGAATTTGAAAATGAACCATTTTAGTCCTTTTGTGAAAGATGTGGAAAGCGTAGGACCAGAGAGGGTGCAGAATTGTTCCTGATTTCCCGTTCGATGCCGTAACTTTTGATCCGTAACTCGGATCGAGGCGTTCTTGGTACCGTTGGGAAGCTTATGGAATGTTCTCCATGAGTTCACCTCTCCTATAACTCCACAACAAAATGGGGTTGTTGAGAGAAAGAATAGATCTTAGCAAGAAATGGCAAGAACAATGATTCATGAAAATAAACTCCCCAAGTACTTGTGGGCAGAAGCTGTTAATACTGCATGTTATATTCATAACAGAATCTATATTAGACCAATTATGAATAAAACATTGTATGAATCATTTAAAGGTATAAGACCAAGTATTTCTTATTTTCATCAATTCGGATGTACTTGTTACATTTTAAACAATAAGGCATACCTAATGAAGTTTGATGCTAAAGCTCAAAAGGGTATCTTCTTAGGATACTCTGAACGCTCAAAAGCATACAGAGTGTATAACTTAGAAACCACAGTGGTTGAAGAGTCTATGCACGTTAAATTTGATGACAAAATACCTAACTATGGCAAGTCAGAGCCTTTGGCCCAAAATGATAACACTACAGGTATTGAGAACTCTGAAGAACAACTTGTGGTATGTGTTCCTAAGGAAAAGAGTATATATATGATTTTTTAGAATCTATTATTATTATTAAAGGATTACCAATGGCTGCAGAAACTGAAGTTACTCCAACCGGTCCCACTGATATTGATTCGGTGATTGCTCAAAATGGTACTGAAGCCTCTGCTCCACTAAAGAGACCATTTAAATATAAAGCATTTCATCCAGAAGGCTAAATCATTGGAAATAAAGACGAGCCATTGAGAACCAGATCTGCTTTCAGAAATGATCAATCAATGTTTGGACTTATTTCATTGACAAAGCCTACTATTGATGATGCATTATCAGATAATGGGTGGATCATGGTTATGCAAGATGAACTAAATCAGTTTTAGAGAAATGATGTGTGGGATCTTGTTCCAAGACCACATAAGAAAAACATCATTGGAACCAAGTGGATCTTCAGAAACAAGCTAAATGAACTTAGAGAAGTTGTTAGAAACAAAGCTAGACTTGTAGCTCAAGGCTACAGTCAGCAAGAGGGAATTGACTTCTTTGAAACCTGTGTGCAGTAGTGTTCGTTTAAAAGTTAGACTTCTCAAATTATTAAGGGAAAGAAAAGAGAAAAAAAGTTTTTTCTATCAGGGTACAAAGAAGAAATTGACCTAAAAAGGTTTTTATTATTAGGGGGCCTGAAAAGATTTCGCAATCCTGCTCCTACGTATCTAAAAGATAAATCAAGGCAAATGTAGTTCTAGGTTTATAAAGTTTGTTTGTTGGTCAATTTTAGCGAAAGAAATCTTGTATTACTCGACGTAAAATATTGTTTTACCCAAAACAGGTGAGGAGCGGACGTTTACACCACATTGAATGGATTTACAAATCATATTCATGCCACTTATCTTGACTCAATGGTTGTGGATGAAGCATTGCTCTATATCATCTTAAGACAAAATGTATTTCATTTTTGAAAAGGTTTTTAAGTCGTGCCAAAAGGCAAAGAAGGTTTGAACGAGTTTGATGTGTCTTAGGGTTGGGAAGAAGAGTATTTATCACGACCAAGCTTTTACGACTTGTGTCTAATACTCGGGACTACATCTAGACTTTTAACCCAGGCAATCTTTTTTTTCTTATTTGTTATGAAAAATAGTCAAAGATATTAAAGGTTAATCATTTTGAATTTGCTTGAGAAAGGAAACCTGGCGTTGGATCAAGTTTGTTATTCATGATTATGGAAAGGTTTGAAGTGATGGGAAGTTTCGAAAATGATTTAAGTGTGAAGGGTTTGAAAATGGTTGATGGTTTTGAAAAAAAGTTTGATAATGGAATGAGGTTGACTGGTGATAAATTGGTGTTGACCAATGTTTTTGAAAATGAAACTTGGTGTTGACCAAGCTCTTTGATTATTTTTAAAAGATTGATTTTATATTATTTTTTATCTAGTTAGTTAATTGTTCTACCTAAATAAGAACAACACAAACAAAGAGATAGCACAATTACAAACAAAGAGTGGGGGATACATTTTGATAATTGAGGGTAAAATAGTGAAATCCAATAAAACTAACAAAATAATCAGTGTTTTAAAAACCGGACCGGTCATCAAACCGGTGAGGGTATTGGGTCACTGGTTTATCGGTCGAACCACTGGGTCATTGGTCGAACCGCATGACCAAACCAGATTAAACCGGATTAAACCGGATAACTCGGTTGAATAAACCTGACATTATAATAGGTATAAAACCGGTAAAACCGGTCGAACCGGATGATTTAGTCTCTAAACAATATAACTAGCACTTAAATTTTTTGAAAATATCATATCATAAATTCACAGGTTCATAATTTAAATGCAAATTTTAAACAAAGTCTAATTGTAAATTTTAAAATGAGTCTAAATTAAACAAAGTTTAATTTAAATTCATAGTTTTAATGTTAATAGAAAATCAGTTTTAATGTTAATAATTAAAACAATACAAATATTAACATTATTCTAAATAATAAATTTTTCAAATCTATATATATAATGGAAATCGGTTACGTCTAAAATTATATAATATTTAATTTATTAATCTGTGTTCTTAAATTTCTATACAAATATTTGTATGATGGTTTTTCAATCAATATAAATACAAAATAGGAAAAATAGTTTTGTGAATATTACGAAACTTAATTTGTGTATCACTTGAATCAAATGAGTGATCACTATTATTTTTGGGGAAAAGTTCATATGTATTTGAGTAAAAAAAAATTAAAAAAAAAAATTAATTTTTTTTTTAAATAAGCAGTTTCCTCGGGTTTGAAGACACGGGCGATCGAACAAGCGAACCCGGCCGGTTACCTGGCCGGTTCCCGGTCCGAACGGCCGGTCCGGTCCGGTTTTTAAAACACTAAAAATAATATTATTAAACATTTTAAACAAAATAATAAATAAAAGCGAAACTATCAATAAATAAGATATAAAAATAAACTAGAAAATAGAAACACACTATAAAAAACATTAAAAGAAATTTTTTTAGATTTTTAAAATTAATATTATTAGATTTTTTAGATTTTTTATATTAAGAAAAATCCCGTTTTTTAGATACTTTTTATTAAAAGAAAACTATATACCTAAATAAACTATTAAAAATATATTTTTATTACCTTTTATTCAAATTGGAATTAAATCTAGGCTTAATACCCTTTTTGGTCTCTGTCATACCCCAAATTTTGACCACCAAGATTTCCCATCATTGTGCAAATCATCATCACAATATGGATGTACTTATGTGTCTCCTCAATCTCCTCAGGAATTGTTAGACATTCTATACCACCAAGCATTAGGGTTTTGAGCCCTCTCAGAGAACTTAGACAAAGGATCAATCAAGAAATGACATGATCTTCAACTTGTCTAGTCTCTCAACCCCTATAGAGGATCAATAGGACTCCCACATCAGGAATCAAGCACAAGGTTGCAACATTCCGAGTGGATCAAGCCTCAAGATTGCCAGTGTCACCAAATTAGGGTTTTGGTCGACCAGGGCCTCCAGATGGAAATTTTCCTCTGGGCATGAGCCAATGCTTTAAAACATAACTCAATATACTCCAAGGGACCTCTTGGACCCAATCCTCAAGTCAATTTTGCCTCAGGGGATGCATACAATAAAAATCAGGAATTAGGGTTTCTTGACCTAATTCACCCCTAAGTTGACTTTTGGGACAAAACATGAGCCAATACCTCAATACATGGTTTGAGGGTCTCTAATACCCTATATTGATCCATTTTCAAAAATGGATTGATCCAAGAAGCTTGATCCACAAGTTTCAATTTCATCAGGACCACAACTAGGGTTTCAAGGGAAAAAGTCAACTGTACCTTTGAATTTTGACCAAGGCATGCTCCCAAACCTTGGGACATGATTCAATACACCCTATAACACCTATGGAACACATCCATTAGTTTTGATTTAGGTCAAGGACTTGATTTCACCAAGGATCGTACAGTTTGGAATTCATCTGATAAAAAGTCAACTGTGCACAAAAGTCAAGTTTGACTTTTTGGAAATTTTCACAATTATGGTTCCTTGACCCTAAAACAATGTTAATATGTGATTTAAATAATCATTCATAAAAAAAAATCAAAGAAAGTGAGTTAACTTGTAAAAGGGGTAACCATAAAAACTTAGAATTTTTCTAAGTTATGGAACAAAGTGGCTAGGGTACCAACTTCCAAGGACCATAACTTGAGATCCAAGCAACCATTTTGGATGGTCCAAAGCTGGATTTGTAGATCTCATGGCATACTTTAAAAGTGTCAACTACAGCTCATTCCAATTCCTCGTGGATTTTTGGTTATGGAGTGACCAAAATGGCTGAAAACACAAAAGTGACATTTTTCCAACACTTAGTGAAATTTTCACTAAGTAAGAATCTGCCTTTTTTTCCCAAATGTAGAGGCATTTTTCATTATAATTCAGGTTGACTCAAAACCAAAGTTGGACATCATGTTGAAATAGGATATATCAGCTTTCCAAAATGTCCAAGAACTCCATCAAATTCCATCTGAGCTAGAAGATATGATGGCTGCAAAGTGCCTTGATGCAAACTGTCTTGCAAGACATATTTGTGCATTACGGCTCGATTTGATCAAATTGTGCAACTCCAAGCATGGTTATCCATCTGCACACCTCAAGGGGGAACAAACAAGGGACAAACACTGATCTACCAGCCTCCAAAGTCCCCAAATCTACAATAGCCATGCCAAACCTAAAAAGCCTAAAGGAGGCCAAGACTTCAATTTTGTTTTGGAACATTTAATGGGTGCTTAGAGGTGGCATGTATCAAAGCAAAAATGAACACTTCAGTCAAGCCTTATCCTTGAATCAAAGAACCATAGGCCTGTGCTCTAATCTCAAGTCAATGACTAAAGGAGACTTGAGATTCCATTTGATCCACATTGGCCAAAGGCCTGCTGCAGTTGACATTCCTTATTCCTTGCAAAACAAACTTGACACACTATAAATAGACCACATTTCTGATCAGTTTGAGTACACCAAAGGCCTATAACACTTGCCTTTCTCAAAATCACACTCTCACTTCCAATTTTGCCTTCTAAAGCAAGTCACTATCGGGTTTTGAGTTTGAGAACAATTCCAACCAAACCAATCACATACACACACACACCTCATAAACATCATATAGAAGTGATCCAAACACTTAAACAACATCTGGAACATCAATTTCTCAAAATCACCAGCCATCTGCATAAGCCTTTGACAGATTTGCAGTTGAGGTGCCAAATCAAGTTCCAGCTCCATTTAATCCACTCCAAGCATTCAGACACACTCCATAGCACCTAAGGAAGCTGCCCACATCATTGGAACCAAGCTGTAACACCTCCAACCTAGAACTCGATCACCAGCTGCAAGAGGTAAGCCTCAACTTGGTCATCTCATGATTCATGCATATTTCCTCGCACAATAATTTTGCCAAATGTTCATAATCATGCATAGAATGTTTCCCCTCTATTAATTGCTTTGTATGAATCGTGTATCAAATTTCTCAGCCTTCATGCACAATTTAGGGTTCTTGAGGTTTTGTCTTAATTTCTCATTCCATGCTTAAAATAAATGAAATTAAAGACCATAGACATGATCGTGAGGTGAAAACGAGTAGATTGATATGTGGATTGTGTGATTTCATCAAGTATTCAGTGAGATTGATGAGAAAATGCAAATCTGGGCAAAACAGAGCACGCGGGCAAGACCAAGATGTTCTTGGCGCCCTTTTTCAAATATTTGAATTTTTGAATTTTTGTGATTTTATTTAATTGATTCAAAAATTAATCTCTCTCTGATTTTTAATGATTTTGAGTTACTTATTTTTTTAATAATTCCCAAAAATGTTAAAATATTTTATTTTACAAAAATTTCCCAAAAATATTATTTATTTCATATACTTGATATTTTTCCAAAAGAATTAATTTTATTTGTTTTTAACATTTAAAATATTTTTTCCTTCTTGATTTTCCAAACTTAAATGGTTTTCAATCATTTTGTGGATAAAAACATGATTTTTGAAACATTGATCCAAGATCACCACTCATTTTTCACATGTTTTCAATACTTTTTATTAATTTTTAAACAAAATTAATTCCATTTTTTAAACAAAATTAGGGTTTTTATTGATTCCACCCTCATCAATCTTTTTCAAACTCTTTGGGCCTCTTGATAGAGTGTAAGTCCCATCCCTTTGTAAATAAACAATTTTGGGCCTCACACATTGTATAAGTCCCTCTGTATATTTTCAAAAGTTCGGCGTGATCGTCGCCTTTTTAACAAAATCAACTAGGTTTCTCCTTGAGTTATAAGACCCATCTTTATTTATTTTCAAACTCTTTGGGCCTCTAATAGAGTGTAAGACCCAATCCCTTTTTTAGCCAAAACCTTTTTGGGCCTCAGACATTGTATAAGTCCCTCTTAATAAAAAAATCTCCGCGCGATCGCCATTTTCAAAACAAGAAAATCATCTGGGCCTACCCTCGTGTCGTAAGTCCCATTTCTTTTCTTTTAAAACACCTTTTGGGCTTCTCCTTGAGTTGTAAGACTCCACCCTGTTGTAAAGAAACCTTTTTTGGGCCTCATTAGTTGTATAAGTCCCGGTACGATAATCAAAACAATGGTGCGATCACTGTTAAACCTTGGGCCTCTCTTTGAGTATAAGCCCCACCAATCTTTTCAAAACAATTCCCTTTTGATTTAGATTCAAATATACGTATTGTTATCAAAACTTTCTTTAATTTCTTTGAACAACTAACAAAACAACATGGAAGCTGGTTCGCCTGTAAGTTTTTATCGGCTTTCATTTACTCGCTTTCATATATATAACTGTATTATGGGAAGCTGCACAGGGTTAGTCTTTTTTCATACCTTTTTTAAATACTTGTCATTTATCAAATGTATATATACTAGTATAGTTATTTAGAATTTTCCCCGGTAACTAGGTCTAGAACTAGGTAAAGCCCTGTTGGTCACTCTTAAAATACAAACAAAACTAGATCCCCATAGGATCTCCAGATACAATCTTGCCTTCTCTTGGGCTTAAACAATATGGAACAAAGAGAAAGGCAGTATTCTCGGTGAACCTTTTCTCAGACTGTCACCCCTAGAAATTGTCAAAGAAATTCTACTCCCCGGAGTTGATCTATTCTCTGTGAATGACATCTCTTGAATTTCTTCAAATCACAAAACTTTCACTAAATGATCTATTCTCGGTGAATAGCATTTCTTGAACTTTTCTTGGTTTGAGACCCACGGGCTTCCTAAAAGCATCCCCGCCTCCTCTTGGGCTTTGTACAAGGACCCTCCGGCTTCTTAGAAGTTCTCATACCTTCTCTTGGGCTTAATATAAGGACCTTGACAACCTCTTAAAGGTATAAGACAGAACTTAGTCATCCTTTACTAGAGCAGTCTTTCCAATGTCAAACCTCAGGCCACTTTAGGGTTAATTCTCATCCCTTAATAGCCCGTGCCTCCTCTTGGGCATCATACAAAAGATAATACTCTTCCACACCCGTAGACTTGGATAGTCTACTCCCCTCGAGTCTCAAAGACATTCTCAAGTTCCTTACAACTATAGGAAGAAACCCCGGACACTCTGGATCGATCTCCAGCAGAAACCCAGTCTCTCTCATGAGAGTTCCCCAACCAGGGTTAACACTATCTCAAATTAGAACCTCAAGGCATCTGATGTCTTAACTCTTCTGCAATCCTCAGCAAGAGTTGATTCCCCACTTGGACCTGCCTCGGGATCTCAAGTATCCCCAGCAAAAGATAGCCTCCTCTTAGGCTTTGTATAATGACCTTTCCTCAGCAGAAAGCTAGCCTCCTCTTGGGCTTTGTACAAATATTATCCCTAGCGGAGCTAACCTTTTCAGACTCTCTTGTTGAGTCAATCACTTTTCAGACTCTCTTGTTGGGTCAATCACCTCTTTAGACTCTCTTGTTGAGTCAATCACTTTTCAGACTCTCTTGTTGGGTCAATCACTTTTTCAGACTCTCTTGTTGAGTCCATCACTTTTCCAGACTCTCTTGTTGAGTCAATCAACTTTCAGACTCTCTTGTTGAGTCAATCACCTTTTCAGACCCTCTTGTTGAGTCAACCTTTTTTAGCCACAATCTTGGGCTTTGTACAAGACAGATAAAAGCACTCTCTTGTTGAGTCAAACCCTTTTAGCCTCAATCTTGGGCTTTGTACAAGACATAAATCTCCCTCTCTTGAGCTTGGGACTGATATCTTCCCTAGCAGAGTCATTTCCTCCCAGCCTTCTTCTAGGCTTTGAGGAATGATTTTCCCCAAGCAGAGTCAAACTCATTTTAGCCTCAATCTTGGGCTTTGTACAAGACAGATAATACTCTCCAGCAAGAGTCAAACTCATTTCAGCCACAATCTTGGGCATTGTACAAGACACATGAAAATATCCTCACCAGAGTCAGTTAAATTTCCCATTTCATCCTCAATCTTGGGCCTTGTACAACACATACAAACCTCCCTAGCGGAGTCAAAATCCTTTTAGCCTCAATCTTGGGCTTTGTACAAGACAGATAGAACATTTTCCCTCGGAAAAGTCAAACTCCTAGCCTCCTCTTAGGCTTTGTATAATGATGTCCCCAAAGAGTCAGTCTCTTTTTTGCCTCAATCTTGGGCCTTGTACAAGACACCAATATATGCACTCTCTTGTTGAGTCGGTCTTATCTAGCCTCCTCTTAGGCTTTGTATAAGGAAATCCCCTAGCCGAGTCAATTAACCTTTTAGCTTCAACCTTGGGCTAAGGCACACAAAAATCAACAATCCCTCCTTAGAGATGACAAATTCTCTCTCAGTCAAAACCTTTTAGCTTCAATCTTGGGCTTTGAACAAGACACCAAACATCTTTTCCTCCCTTAGAATAGGAGGAACTACGATTGCTCTGATTTCCCTATTTCGTTTAAACGGGAATACGAAGGCATAAGATTGTGAAATCTTAGCGAGCATACCAATCAAAAACCCTAGGTCCAGTACCTTCACACATCAACCAAAACTTAGGTCTAGTACCTTACCAAAAACATCGAAAACACTCGAACATCAACATCAATTCACTCACTCATACTTCCCAAGAAACTTTCCCAACCCATTAACAGATAAACACTATCAATTACAAAGCGAGACCTAAAGCTTATATCCTGTGGATAACCACATATAGGATGAGTAATTGACAACTCCCCATTGTATAACCTGACCCTGGACCCCTCGATCTCTTTTAAGCGTTTGTTAAACAATCGCGTGCAAGGTTAGTTTTAGATAGATTCCCTTTCCCTTTCAGCTTCACGGGATAAATAAGAATTCAGAAAGTAGAATCCCCTCCTTATTGCGGTGAGGAAAAACCCAGCTATAAGGTGGTTGTGTCACCAACAAAAACTGTTCGCTACAGTCCCGTATCTTAACCTCGGGGTTCATTTTGGTCCCTTAACTTTAAAAAGGTTCATATTGGTCCCTTAACTCTTCAAAATGTTTCATATTAGTCCTTTTTGTCCTATTAGCGACAGAAAGATTAAAAAATTAGTCACTAAATTCGTCGGTAATTAGACAAAAGTGACTAATATGAAACATTTTGAAGAGTTAAGGGGAAAATATGGACCTTTTTAAAGTTAAGGGACCAAAATGAACCTTGAGGTTAAGATACGAGACCAAAATGAACCTCGAGGTTAAGATACGGGACCAAAAAGGGTATTAATCCTTAAATCTAATATTTCATTTTTTCAATTTTTAAATTTTTTTTTGTATTATTACATTTTTTATCTAAAAAATAAATTAAAAGAATACAATCTTAATCTAATCTCTTAAAAAAAACAAACCAAAAAAGAAAAAGGAAAAGGGCATGAGATTTTTGGATTTCAACTTATTTAACAAGAACAAAAAATGTGTAAACATGTACTATGATTTTTTAATGTAATGATAATGATAAAAAAAAATTCAAGTTGAATTTCAAATGCATGCTAATGTATTAAATTAAAATCTAAAATTTTAACAAAAACTTTTGATGAGATCCATTTTAATATCAATGAAGGTAGATGTGCCATTTGAAATCAAATTGGTCCTCTAATTACAACATTAGGAATGTGAGGCCAAATGAAAATCAAGGCCAAAAAATAAAATGTACAATTGAAATCAACTTGAATCAAATAAGTGAGGAGAGAAAAAAGGCCACAAAAAGATACATTCAAAATCAAAGTGAAAGTACAATGTCAACTTGCAATTTTTTTATGAATTTTATAAAAAAACAACAATATAATTCAAACTAAAAAAATTATTTAAATCTACATTTCAAACCAAAGTCAAACATTAAGACTTACTTGTTAAAAAGGAATGATGATGACAATGATCATGGATGGTAAAGTCAAATGGCATGAGACTTACAACTATTCTAAATTGTATGAATGAAAGATGTATGCATGATAAGAGTGTATGCACCGGTCTTAACAAAACAGCACAATCAAAGTTAACTAATCCTTGATTAATGAATTCTGACCTGTGCATGGAAATGAAATTTTATGAAATGATCATGAGACATGATGTAGATGAGATGCTAGTGAATCCTATAGGTAAATTTATGCAAATGAATGGATGCAATCGAATGGATGCAGATGACTGAAGTACAGATGAATGACTTTAGGTGAGGCAAAATTTAGGGTATGACACCATGTTCTCAAGGTTTCAAGTTCTTGTATTTGGACTTCAACTTCTGAACAAGAGCTATACAACTTCTGATAATGTCAAGAAGATTCTTAGGAGTCTTCCTGTCAGATACAGACCAAAGGTGACAGCTATTTAAAAAGTCAACAACTTAAACACTATAAGTCTTGAAATCCTGATAAGAAATATCCAAAGTCATGAGATAGAGCTCAATGGAGATGAACCTGCCTAGAAATCAAAGTCTCTTGCTTTGAAATCTGTTGCTCAACCTGTTATATCTCCTAAAATCTAGGAATCTAATGAATCAGCTCATGTAGGAACTTTTGAAGAAGAATGTGATGATGAAGAAATGGCTTTCATAATCAAAATATTCCAGTATCTGGCTAAGAAGAAGAAAAGATTCTCTGGAAAAAGTAGTGGCTTTAAAGGATCAAGCTCTAGCGAAAAGAAATATGATCATAAGGGATGTTTCAACTGCAAGAAGCCTAGTCACTTCATTGCTGACTATCTAGAGGTGCAAAAGGACAAGTCAAAGAAAGGAAGCTGTCAGAAGGACGACTTTAAAAAAAATTCAAGAAGAGTCTCTTGGAAACATGGGATGAACTTTATAATGAAGAAGACTCTGGCAAAGATGAGGAAAAGCCAATCTAGATCTGATGGCTCTTACATCTTCAGAAACAGAATTTGACTCAGATTGTGGATCAGATTCTGAAGAATAAGATGAGGTATTTTCAAAATTATCTCACTCTTATTTGATTACTTTTATTCAAGACCTTATACCCCTTTGCAAGACAAATCCAAACATATAAAAATCTTAAAAAAAGAAATATGATCTATTGAAAGATGGATCAAAATCTTCTCAAAATAAAAATGAAGCTTTAGAAAGAGATCATATTGTTATAGTAAAAGAAATGTCTGATAAACCTCTTGATTATGGTGAAATAGCTCTTTAGGAGTTTATTATAACTAGCTTTAATAGGACAAAATTTGCATCCATGATTTATGGTGTAAGTAGGAGAAAAGGAGAGGGCCTTGGTTATTCTCAAAAACCTTTTAATCCAAGGTCCATAACCTTGATTAAACCAATAGAACATTCTTTTTTTAAGCTCTTCTCAGAAAGGGCTACATTCCTATTTTGTACCTGCTGCTGACAAAGCAAAGGTTCTCAAACAGTCTGAACCTAAAACTGTAAAGTCAAAGGTTCTAAAAAAATCATAACCTGAGACTTCAAAGTCAAAGGTTTTGAAGAAACCAGAACCAATAACTCTAAATTCAAAGGTTCTGTAGAAAGTAAAACCTAGACATCAAAGTCTAAGGTTCTGAAAGGTTTAGAACCAAAGGCTAAAATTTATTCAAGACATTAAAATTTTAAATCAAAAGTCTTAAATGATCCTAAGCCTTACTATATGAAAGAAAAGGTACAAAACAAAAAGAAGCCTATCAAAGCTAACCTCAAAGGACCCATAGAACTATGGGTACCTAAATCTAAAATTGTTTTTGCATCAGATATGCTTCAAAGGAAAAGAAAAGCAATGGTCTTGGCACCTGGTTTCATACCCCAAATTTTGACCACTAAGATTCCCATCATTGTGTCAACCATTATCACAATATAGATGAACCATCATGCCTCATCAAATGCCTCAAGGGTTTTTGAGCATTCACTGCAATCAAAATTAGGGTCTTAAGCCCTCTCAGAGCCTTAGACAAAGGATCAATCAAGGAAGGACATGATCTTCAACTTGTCTAACCTCTCAAACATCCACAATAGATCAAGAGGACTCCCACTTCAAGGATTAAGCACAAGGCTGCTCTCTTCTAGGTGGATCAAGTCTCAAGATCGACAGTGTCACCAAATTAGGGTTTTGGTCGACCAGGGCCTCCAAATGGAAATTTTTCATCTGGGCACAAGCCAATGATCTAAAACATAACCTAATATACTCCATGGAACCTCATGGACCCAACCATCAAGTCAATTTGACCTCAGGGGATGTATACATCAAAAATCAGGAATTAGGGTTTCTTGACCTAATTCACCCCTAAGTTGACTTTTGGGACAAATCATGAGCCAAGACCTCAAGACATGATTTGAGGGTCTCTAATATACAATATTGATCCATTTGGAACAATGGATTAATCCAAGAAGCTTGAGCAACAAGTCTCAATTTCATCTGCACCACAATTAGGGTTTCGCGAGGAAAGTCAACTGTAACTTTGACTTTTGACCAGGACATGCTCCCAAACCCTAAGACATGATTCAATATACCCTATGACACCCATGTAACATGTCCATTAAGTTTTATTTAGGTTAAGGACATGATTTCCTGAAGAATTGCACAGTTTGGAATTCATCTGATAAAAAGTCAACTGTGCACAAAAGTCAACTTTGACTTTTTGAGATTTTTCACCAAAATGGATTTTTAACCCTAAAATGATGTTAATGTATGATTTGAATCATCATTAACCAAGAAAAATCAAAGAAAGTGGGATAACTTGTAAAAGGGGTAACCATAAAAACTTAGAAAAATTTCTAAGTTATGGAAAAAGTGACACTAATGTGCCAACTTTGGAGGACCATAACTCCTAAACTACAAGGCCATTGTTCCCCATTCAAAGCTTGATTTGTAGATCACATTTCCCTCTACAAAAGCTTCATACTGACCTATGTCCAAATTCCTCATGGATTTTGAGTTATGGAGTGATCAAAATCAAGAAAAGCCACTTTGTTCCAACACTTAGTGAAAATTTCACCAAGTCAGAATCTGCCTTTAGTTTTTTCCAAATGTAGGGGGATTTTTCACTTGGATTCAAAAGAGATCAAAACCAAACATGTTCAAACAGTTGTTGTATCATGTAAGGGCTTTCCAAAATGACCAAGAACATTACCAAATTCAATTTGAGCTATGAGATATGACATTGGCAAGATGCCTTGCTGAAATTTGCCAAGGTAAGGCAGATTTTTGCACTTTTGGTCGATTTGTCAAAATCAGCCAAATCCAAACACTCCTATCCACTTGGACACCTCTGAGGATTGAATCTTAAGGGGACAATCACTGAGCCAAGCCTCCAAAGTCTTTGGAACAAGAAATAGCATGTTGAACCTAGAATTGCCAAAATAGGGACAAAACTCCAATTTTGGATTGGAGCATTCAATGGAAGCATCAAGGTGGCATGGACTGAGCTCTTAGCAATTGAATTCAGTCAAGACTTATCCAAGACCAAGGGAACCAACAGTTGTGCCCTAACCTCTAGTCAATGGCTAGAGGAGACTTGGATTTTCATTTGCCAACATTGGCCAAACCTACTCAGCAGTTGCCATTCACTATTCCTTGCAAAACAAACTTGCTCTACTATAAATAGAGCTCAATTGTGATCAGTTTGAGTACACCAAAGCCATCAAATAGATGCTTTCCTTAAAATCTCTTCTTTCACTCCAATTTTGCCTTTAAAAGCAAGTCACTATCGGGTTTTGAGTTTGAGAGCTTTTCCAATCAAACCAATCACACACACACCTCATATACATCACATATGAGCTGATCAAATACTTAAACAACAACTGGAACACTGATTTCTCAGAATCACCAGTCAATTGCTCAAGGTTTTAACCAAGTTGCAGTTGAGATGCCATAAAGTGATCCAGCCAGTTTCAATCAAGTCCAAGCATTCAAACACACTCCATAGGGTGTAGGGAAGCTGTTCAGATCATCACAACTCATCTGTAACACCTCCAACTTAGAAATCAATTTGCTCTTGCTGTCACGACCTAGAGGTAATCCTAAACTTGGTCATCTCTCAATCCATGCAATTTTTGCTGCACAATAATTTGTCCATATGTTCATAATCATGCATGGAATGTTTCCCCTCAATTAATTGCATTGTTTGAATCGTGTATCAAAAATCCCAGCCTTCATGCAGAATCTAGGGTTCTTGAGGATTGTTCATGATTTCTTGTTTTATGTTTAATTTAAATGAAATTAATTGTCATAGACATGATCGTGAGGTTGAAACAAGTTGATTGGTATGTGGATTGCATGATATGATTAAGTATTCAGTGAGATTGAATAGAAAATGTAAATCTGGGAAACTCAGAACACGAGCGTGTTCTTGCCCTTGTTCTTGGCGCCATTTTCCAACATTTGAATATTTGAATTTTGTGATTTTTATTTAATTGATTCAAAAATTAATTTCTCTCTGAGTTTTAATGATTTTGAGTTGATTCTTTTTTTAATAATTCACAAAAATGTTGAAATATTTTATTTTCCCAAAAAATCCCAAAAATATTATTTTTTTCATATAATTGATATTTTTGCAAAGAATTAATATTTTAATTGTTTTTACATTTAAAATATTTTTTCCCTCTTGATTTTGTAAAGATTAATGACTTCTAATTGTTTTGTAGGTCAATACTTGATTTTTGAAGCATTAATCCAAGATCATAATTTGTTTCCCACATGTTAAACAATTTTTGATCATTTTAATTGAATTTTTATTCAATTAAAATACATTTTGGAAATAAATTAGGGTTTTTGATTAATTCAACCCTCACAAATCATTTTCAAACACTTTTTGGGTCTCTATTAGAGTGTAAGACCCAACCCACTTGTACAGAAATATTTTGGGCCTCACTTATTGTATAAGTCCCTCTGTACATTTTTAAATTCGGCACGATCGTCGCCAGTTTAAAAATAAACTTTCTGGGCCTCTCCTCGAGCTATAAGACCCATTCAAAACTTTTGGGCCTCTAATAGAGTGTAAGACCCAATCCCCTTTTAACCAAAACAATTTTGGGCCTCACTTATTGTATAAGTCCCTATGCGTTAAAAGAAAACCTCGGCGCGATCGCCATTTTAAACGAAAAATCATCTGGGCCTACCCTCGTGTTATAAGCCCCACTCTTTTTCTTTAAACCTTTTGGGCCTCTTGAGAGAGTGTAAGACCCATCCCTTTGTACAGAAAACAATTTTTGGGCCACAGTCACTTGTATAAGTCTCTCTGTACAAATTCAATAGTGCAATCACTGATAAAACCCTGGGCTTCTCCTTGAGCTGTAAGCCCCAAATCTTTCTTTTTCAAAGCACTTTCTCCTTTGATTTTGAAATATACTGTTGTTTTCAATCTTTCTTTGTTGAACAACTAGCCAAACAATATGGAAGCTCTACAACCGAGTAAGTGTTTATACGCTTTCATTTACCGCTTTCATATACATATAACTGTATTGTGGGGCTGTTTCGCTGTAAGTCTTCTTTCATAAACTCATATCAACTGTGTAATAATAGTATAGATATTTAGAGTTTCCCCGGCAACTATGTCTAGAACTGGGGAACGCCGTTTAGTTTATTCGTAGAAATAGACAGCTAGATCCCCAATAGGATCACCAGATACAGTCTTATCTTCGGCTGTCCTCATTAGGAATTGTCAAGAAACTCTACTCCCAGAGATGAATGTATTCTCCGTGAATGGCATCTTTGAGTTTCTTCCAAATTCTTGAACTTTCCTAGCTTGATCTATTCCTCGTGAATAGCCTGTCTTGAATTTCTCGGGGTTTGGGGACCCATCGGCTTCTTAAAAGCATCAGCCTCCTCTTGGGCATCGTACAAGGACCCAAAGGCTTCCTAAAAGCAACCCCGCCTCCTCTTGGGCTTAGTACAAGGACCCATCGGCTTCTTAGAAGTATTCACAGCCTCCTCTTAGGCTTCGTATAATGATCTCTTCCTCCGGGAATGATAGCCTCCTCTTGGGCTTCGTACAAGGACCTCTCGGCTTCTTAAAAGTTTCCAGCCTCCTCTTGGGCTTCGTACAAATTGTCCTGGCGACCTCCTAGAGGTATAGGAACAGAACTTAGTCATCTTCATAGAACAGTCCTTTCAAAGAGTCTACTACTATTTCTCAAAGCATAGTACAAAAGATGAAACTCTAGACACGGACAGTCTAATTTCCTTGAGTTTCCAAGACATTCTCAAGTGACCCCTTCATTAAATAGGAAGGAAACCCGTAGACTCGGATAGTCTCAATACCCTTTGGATTTCCCGTTTCCTTAAAGAATAGGGAATAACCCTGATCCTCGAATCAAATCCTTGAGTACAGTGTTACTCATATAAGAACTGATTTTCTCTTTAAAATCAGTATACTGGACCTGTCACTCAACTGAAACAGTTACAATAGCCTCCTCTTGGGCTTTGTACAATGATTCTTCCCAGCGAAGCAAGCGTTTAGCCTCTCTCTCGGGATTTGTACGAGACACATAAGAGACTCCCTCATTGAGTCAATCACCCCTTTCGCCTCCATCTCGGGCTTTATACGAGATACAAAAAGGTTCTTATTGAGCCAAACAAATTTTAGCCTCCATCTCGGGCTTTGTACGAGATACAAAAACACTCTCTTGTTGAGTATAAAAGATCCTCTTGTGGGATCAACCCCTTTTAGCCTCTCTTTCGGGCTTTGTACGAGACACATAATAGCCTACTCTTAGGCTTTGTATAAGAAAACCACTGGATGACCTAATCAACCTTTTAGCATCAAAGTTGTGCCTCTTTCACAGTATATAAACATCAACAACTCCATCCCCTTCATCTAATTGCTGTAAGCGGCAAGCCTCTGGATCATCTACATCCATGCCACTGTCCCTCTTTTAGCATGAGAAATTCCTATGGAAAGATAACATTGTTCTACACTGAGTTAAAGTCTTCTCCTTCAGGTTAAAAATCTCTTATAAAGGAAATTATGGCATTGCCGGATTCACACATCCCGGTTAAAGTAATTCTCCTTTATAAACAGTTGTGACATACAGCCCCCTCTTTAGAGATGACAAATTCTCTCTAAAGTCAACACCCTTTTAGCTTCACATCTTGGGATTTGAACAAGATACAAAAACCTTTAGCTTCACGTCTTGGGCTTTGAACAAGACACCAAAACCCCATTTCCTCCCATAGAATTGGAGGAACTACGAACGCTCTGATTTCCCTGTTTCGGTAAACGGGAATACATAGGCATAAGATTGAAAGAAAAGATCTTAGCGAGCACACTAAACAAAAACCCTAAATCCCATACTTTCATACATCCGTCCTAACATCTTAACCTCCCACCAATTAACCGAACACCACTTTTAAAAAAATTAACCTAATAGAGACCCCGAATCTTTGTAGCATCTGGAAACCAACAGTTTTGACTATTTAACCTCAGTTTGCAAGTAGGGTTAATTTGAGACATCTATTTCCCTTCCTTCATCAGCTTTAATAGGATAAAAAATGAATCGAGCTGTAGACACCAAAGAGCGGTAGTGCTTCGCAACCACATCCAAAATCGCTCGCTACAGAAAAATGGCAACTTCACTGGGGACATGGCGACTCTACTGGGGACGTGTCATTAGGATCTATCTCACCTTTGTATCGAGATCTTGT